>JARFIW010001480.1:9506875-10798750 GCA_036346225.1 Platerodrilus igneus | reverse complement strand
AACGTGGAGATGTAAAAGGGCACGGTAGAAGACAGAAAATGGCGAAACCACTCTGTTATTAAGATATACAAAATGCGTAAGAATGTCTTGAGGAGTCATCTGGTTGTTTTCTCACAACAGCTCTAGCATTCTTGATTTAGAAGAGAAGTGTCTTTCAAATTCAAATGCGTGCATGCGATATACATAGAATATTATTGAAAAACGTGTTGTAACGCTAGTGTGGCGGCTCCGTGGCGTAGTGGTATGTGTGTGACTACTACTCCCAAGGTCCCGGGTTCGAATCCCGACACGGTCCGCTTGAAAAATGTTAGGCGAGCATTTTTCACAAAAATACACCCTCGTTCGGATGAGAGGTAAAATGGAGGTCCCGTGTGTGAGTGTTGTCACGCACGTTAAAGATCCCTACCTTGCTTAGAACAGCAAGGGTTCGGCAAAATTCCAAATTTTCCAGTTAAAAAAAAACTCGCTTCCTGGCCAATGTAGTACCTTCGGGTGGAACATTGAAAAATCACATGTAATGTAACGCTAGAGTATTAATTAATCATACATTCATATATAGAAAAGCATTTTTAAGTTCGCTAAAATGAACTTTCGCGCGCAAATTAGAATTTTCTTGAAGCGTTGGTGTTTTGCAGACTGTAAAGGAGCTATTCAAGTATAATATTAAAATGTAATACTAAAATAAACGGGAACGGTATTCAGTAAATTTCTTCACTACCATCAACGTGTTTAATATCATAATAGAAGAACAGGGACATATTTTTCCATGAATAATCATGCTACGAACGTGTATTAGTAAACGCTCGCACGCATTACAAAGACGCCAAAATCATTGTAAATCACTTCAACCGACAGAAACCTATAGGTCATGAAATTTAGTGCGTATGAACCAACAGATGATACCGATGTGGTATTAAGCGGACAGCGTGAAAATACCAATAATTATTCTCACGCACCGAAAGACCGTTGAACTCGATCTTAAGACAGTTCAAGTCGTACAAACCCAGTGAACCAGAAAATCGCGTAAACCTTCGGAAACATTTTTAACTTATAAATACCACCAAGACATAATAGAGAGGATTAAAAATCAGTTGATTATTTTTTTTCATATTAACACCTGCCTAAACTTGTAACCTAGTACACTATTACAGGTTGTTGTTCCCCTATAACTTAAATGTAACACAATTCTTGTATGGCAGTTGATACCTTACATTTCTTACATCTAAAACTAACCTAAATTATAACTACCCTCTACCTTACCTATCCCTGTTAGTTTGAATACATATTATAGTGTTTGTGTTAGTTCGCTTAATTAATTAATTAATTAATTTTTATTAAAGTGTTATGTTATGTGTGGGTTCGAGTTATAGGTGTTGTGTTATGTGTGTGTTGTGTTTGTGTCATGAGGAGCGGACCATCGGCAGCCGAAAATCCGCCCTCCTCGTGGTTTTCTTGATGTGACTCGTCCCACGAGGCCATCGGCAGCCGAAAACCCCGAGAGGCGAGTCCCACCAAGTGGGTGTTGTGTTGTGAGTGTTTGTTTGTTTTTGTTTGTTGTGTGTTTTGTTTTTGATCCGTTGTTTTGTGTTGTTGTATTGTGTAGTGTCATGAGGAGCGGACCATCGGCAGCCGGAAATTCGCCCTTCTCACGGTTTTCTTGATGTGACTCGCCCCCACGAAACCATCAGCAGCCGAAAACCCCGAGAGACAAGCCCCACCAAGTGGGTGTTTGTGTTGTGAGTGTTTTGTTTGTTTTTTTCTTTGAGTTCGTTTGTTTGTTTGTTGTGTGTTTTGTTTGGTGTTTGTTTTGTTGTGTTGTTGTGTTGTGTTATGTCATGAGGAGAGGACCATCGGTAGTCGGAAATCCGCTTTCTTATAGTTTCCTTGGTGTGACTCGCCCCACAAAGCCATCGGCAGCCGGAAACCCCGAACGACAAGCTCCACCAGGTGTGTGTTTATGTTGTGAAACTGTTTGTGTGATTCGTTTTGTTTTTTGTGTTTTGTGTTTTGTTTTGTGTTTGTGTTTTGTGTTTTGTGCTTTGTGCTTTGTGCTTTGTGCTTTGTGCTTTGTGCTTTGTGCTTTGTGCTTTGTGCTTTGTGCTTTGTGCTTTGTGCTTTGTGCTTTGTGCTTTGTGCTTTGTGCTTTGTGCTTTGTGCTTTGTGCTTTGTGCTTTGTGTTTTGTGCTTTGTGCTTTGTGCTTTGTGCTTTGTGCTTTGTGCTTTGTGTTTTGTGTTTTGTGTTTTGTGCTTTGTGCTTTGTGCTTTGTGCTTTGTGCTTTGTGCTTTGTGCTTTGTGTTTTGTGTTTTGTGTTTTGTGTTTTGTGTTTTGTGTTTTGTGTTTTGTGTTTTGTGTTTTGTGTTTTGTGTTTTGTGTTTTGTGTTTTGTGTTTTGTGTTTTGTGTTTTGTGTTTTGTGTTTTGTGTTTTGTGTTTTGTGTTTTGTGTTTTGTGTTTTGTGTTTTGTGTTTTGTGTTTTGTGTTTTGTGTTTTGTGTTTTGTGTTTTGTGTTTTGTGTTTTGTGTTTTGTGTTTTGTTTTGTGTTTTGTGTTTTGTGTTTTGTGTTTTGTGTTTTGTGTTTTGTGTTTTGTGTTTTGTGTTTTGTGTTTTGTGTTTTGTGTTTTGTGTTTTGTGTTTTGTGTTTTGTGTTTTGTGTTTTGTTTTTTGTGTTCTGTGTTTTGTTTTTTGTGTTTTGTGTTTTGTGTTTTGTGTTTTGTGTTTTTGTTTTGTGTTTTGTGTTTTGTGTTTTGTGTTTTGTGTTTTTGTTTTTGTTTTGTGTTTTGTGTTTTGTGTTTTGTGTTTTGTGTTTTGTGTTTTGTGTTTTGTGTTTTGTGTTTTGTTTTGTGTTTTGTGTTTTGTGTTTTGTGTTTTGTGTTTTGTGTTTTGTGTTTTTGTGTTTTTGTGTTTTGTGTTTTTGTTTTTGTTTTTGTGTTTTTGTGTTTTTGTGTTTTTGTGTTTTTGTGTTTTTGTGTTTTTGTGTTTTTGTGTTTTTGTGTTTTGTTGTTTTATTTTTGGTTGTTTTGTGTTATTTGAATAGGAATAAAATATGGTGTTTTGTGTTTTTGTTTTGTTGTTTTGATGTTTTGTGTTTTGATGTTTTGTGGTTTTGTGTTTTGTGTTTTATGTTTTGTTGTTTTTTTTTTTTAAATATTTATTTTTTATAGTTTTGTTTGTTTGTGTTTTTTATTGTTTTATTTGATGTGTTGTTTGAAGTTGGATGTGTATATTACTTAGTCTTATTCGTCTATGTAATTTTTGAAAAATGGCTGTTGAAGTTGGGTTGTGATGTTTTCTTTTTCTGTTCTTCTGGCCTAGAGCAAAACGCCGGTTTCCAGAAGAATGATTTTTCTTGATGTTTGTTTTTTTCTGATTGTTATCATTCTTACGCGCAAATTGTTGGTTATTGCCTTCTTTGTAGACTTGCTATGTATTGCTTCTTTACTGTTTGCGCGATGATGTTGCATACTTTATTTAGGATTTTGAATTTATCTTGGAATTTGATAATGTTAGTTATATTTTGTGTTTGTAATTCTCTGAGCTCCCTTGCTTCTTGCTCGAAATTTGTTCACTCAAAAATCACGTGTTCTGGAGTTCCTATGTGTCCGCATTCGCAGATTTCATTGTCTTTATGTTTCGAGCAAATTTGTATGTGTCGTACAGTCCATGTCCCGTAAGGCACTGGACCATATCTTCTGTAGATTGTATGTGTTTCGTTTTTAGTCATTCTTCGATATCAGGAAGAAAGCTGTATGTTCTTCTTCCGTATGTTGCGTTGTTCCACCTATCTTGCCAGTTTCTTATCGTATTTTTGTAAATGTCTTTAGTTGATCTGTTTTCTCCTCCTACTAAGTTGTTTACTTTGTCATGTTCGTTTCTCTTCAGCCAGTAGTTGGCTGCTTTCATTTTTATTTGTAGGTCTATTGGGATTACTCCTAATACAACTGCGAGGGCATCGATAAATGATGTTCGATACGCTCCAGACAGCCGTATCATTGCCGTTCGTTGCACTTGGTTGACCTTTGCTTTAGCTTTTTCGGTATTTAACAGGTGTGCCCACGCACTGTGTGCATACACTATCATCGCTGTCATTATCACATTTAAGTATATTCTGATGCTGTGAAGCGGAATTTTATATTCCTTGTTTGCTAGTGTAGCTATTATGTTTATGACCTTCTTGGCGCCGTTGCATTTCTGTTCTATATGCTGTTTATATGTCCCTTTCTCATCTAGGATTACTCCTAGATATTTTATTGTCCTGGTAAGTCTTATTGTTTACCTTGAACCATGGGCCATTTTCTATAGTCCCCTTTAGTATTGTACATTTTGTTTTATCATCGGATATTTGTAGTTTATTATGTTTGCACCATGTATTTAAAACTTCCATTATTTTCGTTGCGCGTGTGCTGAGCTGGTTTACAGAGTCTCATTCTATTGTGATTGCTATGTCATCAGCATATGCAGTGACCATTTTTGTCTCTGGTTGTTTTTGTAGTTTATCAAGTATTTCTTCGACAGTGATATGCCATAATAAGGGTCCACAAAATGACCCCTCTGGACACCCCTTTGTGATTCTGAGTTTAACTATTTCATTTTCACTTTGAGTATATACGAACCTGTTTTGGCAGTAGTTACGTATAGTTTTGTATATTAATTTAGGGCATTTTATCTCCTGTAAATTATTATAGCCCGTAGACGCGGTACATGCGCCACAAATGACAGTTGGTAGCGATATTACATAATGTGAAAATTGACGCACAAATTGTCGATGACGTCACACAATATGCAAATTAGGGCGACACAATTTACCAATTACACAAATTATAAAGGAAATAAGTTTTAAAGATAACCCCAAAGGGGGGTACTCACGTGAACATGTAGAGCTTCATTCAGGATTACTGCATGATGGCGGCGGCTTCCTTCAGGATTACTCCATGATGGTCGGCCGTAGCTGCTCGCGGCTCTTTCTCGGGTATGGGCTGCTCGCGGCTCTTTCTCGGGTGTGGGAACTCTTAAGCCAGGTTGCATCCAAATTTAATTAGTCTTCTTCTTATATGTAGACAAAAAAGGTTGGGGAGACAGGTAAAAGGTACGATAATTTGGGAACACAGAAAACCTACATATCAGGAAAGACACGGTAAGATACCCCACAACTGCCCTTGTTCGCGTTTCGAAGGCTAGTCGTAACGCGTCTCCCGAAAAATTCCCCACTATCCTTTCGTCCACACGCGTCGGCGCGAATCTCGCGCAACGCACTTCTGAAGTGACGGAAATACGCGCAACAAGTCTTTTAAATTTATAGCGCGAAATCCTCACATATTAAAACTTAATTAAAAATGTCTAGTGCCGAAATTTTTGGCACGTAACAAAATGTCTAAGTGAAGTTGGCCACCACATGTTATTAATAACTCTTTTTATATCTATAAATATTCCTAGGGCATATTTCTTGTTGGTCTGTATAGATTTTTTTACGTAATTTATGCCATCTTCAGTCGAACAACCTTTTCGGAAGCCGTACTGGTGTAGGTTCTCCCCATTTTCTCCCGAAATTCTTTTAGCTTTTTATATATTAGACGTTCTTGTACCTTGGCCAGACTGTTTAGTAAACAGACTGGTCTGTAGCTGTCCGCTTTCGTAGGATCCTTATCCTTTCCTTTATGTATAATTGCGACACAGTTGATCATCTATGCATTTAAAGCGGTTGTAATTCAACTGGCAAGCAATTTGTTACGGTAATCCATCCGGACAAGAAAGGAAGTAAACAAAAACGCCGCATACCGAGTATCGCAACAAAAAAATAATCGAAAGAAGTAATGCCGTGCTAATTAAAACGTCGTAGAGTGGGGTGGGTCACACAGAAAGAAAAAGGAAACCTCAAGAAAGAAAGTTTATTTACAAACCCTTAAGAAATTAACATGTTGTAAAAGGAAAATCAACTTGCATGATAAACAACATTTATCCAGTGTATCCCAGATGATTTACATAGTGTGGCAAAATAATTAATACCCTTCTTTAATTATCTTAACCTAATCTTCTACCTCAATCCCAGTATTTGTATAAAACAGAAATTACAAAAATATAGTGAATAGTTTTCAATCACTAATTTCAATCCTAATATTTATATAAAATAATAATTATGAAAAGTTTATATAGTGAACTGTTTCCTTTACCTTTAATCTTACTATTTGCATAAAACAGCATTTGAAACTACTTCCTAAACTATTAGTAGAATAAAACATATGATAACAAAGTGTTTTTGAACTTAGATAGTCTCCCGTACCTACCTTCGTACATTAGCTTCTATAGAAGCAGTTTAGATTCCTAATTCAAACCAAGCAACCTTGTACCTGTTGGAATGGGATGACATAAACGGATATGCAGTACTGCATATTTAGCTTTTCGATTAACTTTAATAACATATAATTAAAAATGGACTGTTCTGCATCTTTTATAAAGGACGAAAAAACTTAAATTGAACTATTGCATAATGTTGTTTTTTCAGACCTCCATGCACAAATTAAGAATTAGCAAAATATGTTCTGGGAGAATGTTCTAAGAAGATATCAAATAGGTTACATTCTTGTGAGACAACGGTTTAGGAATCAAGTAACAGACTGTAAAAGCTACCCAGAAGCAGATAGAGACACAAGGTCGCTGTTAAATTTAAAAATTTGAAAAAAGAAACGGAAAAAGGCACTTTGACTTTGAGAAACTAAAAAATAAAGATGTCCACGAAAGATATGGAAAAAGTCAAATGAATTGCTGAAAAATATCGGGAAAATTTCTGATACTAAGGAAGTAGAAACAGAATGGAATACCATTAAATCCAGCCATGACATAGCGGCCAGAAATATTCTGGGGTATACACGAAAAGAAAATAAGGAACCATGGATTACAAAGATAGCCTGAATTTAATAGAAGAAAGAGTAAAATACAAAAACAGACCGGACGAAGCTGGAAACAGATACAAAGCCATAAAATGGAAGATGATTCGCAAGTGCAGGAAAGCTTAACAGCAATGGATTGATGAAAGTGCACAGAGATACAAACCAAGACGGAAATAGGAAAGACAGACAAAGCATACAAACTAACTAGAATGAATTTTAAGGATATAAAACCGTATAACAAAATATATGGAATTCGGAAGGAGGCATCATTATAGAAAATGTAGAGAAAGTGATTAGATAACAATAATACATAGAGAATTTGTTTGCAGAACCAGAACTAGAAGCAGTGGAACAGGAAAACATCGAAAACGATTACTTGGGATATTCCATACTTAGAAATAAGTTTGAATTAGCATTAACAGGACCTTTGAAATGTGATGTTACAGACGTATGATGACAAAGTTAAAAACAAAGAGGTTCTAGAAATAATAGGAGAAGTAAGAAATATGCGAAAAACAATAAAAAATAAAAGAGATAGAATGATAAGTCACATACTAAGGCATGAGGGAATAGTGCAAAATATATTACAAGCAGAGATACGAAGAAAGATACGTAGAGGTAGACCTAGGTTAGACTATTGCTCGCAGATGGTCAAAGATGTAGGCTGTGGGAATTTCAGGAAAATATGTAAGCTAGCTTAGAATAGAAATCAATTGAGGTACGTATCCAACCAGTTCCAAGACGGAAAACCTTATGACGAAAAAACAAACTAATTATACTTAAACCTGATTATTATTATAAACAACTACAAGTATTGGTTTTGCAATATTAGTAAACAATAGAAGGGGAACTGAGCTGTGTCTAGGCTGTAGGAATGTAAGGGAACTATGTCGACTAGCCTAGAATAGAAATCAGTTTAGGTAGGCGTCAAACCTGTTCCAAGACGGAATGATAAAAACTAATTGGACTTAAATGTGATGAGTACTAGAAACAAATACAGGTGTTGGTTTTGCAATATTTTCAACTAATCCTGATTGTGCGAAAGATTTTATTGGAAAACTATTATTCGGCAAATATTCAAGTATTGGAGATCTTGATAGCCACAGGCTACCCCCTTTACTGAATATTAGTGAAATAAGGTATATATTTTCCAAACAGTAGAAGAGGAACCAAACTGTATCTAACAAAAAGATTAGCGGCCATGTTCGAAAACAACAAACATAGCAACAAAGACAAAAGTGTTGGAAGCATATGTGTGGAGTACAGCACTGTACGCTTATAAAATAGGGAAAGTAGGAGAAGCAGACAGGAAAAGGAAGAAGGCTTTTGGAATGTTATGCTTCAGATGTATGATGATGGACAGATAAAGTGAATAACAAAGAGGGTATAGAAATAGTATGGGAATAAAGTTATCTGTGAAAAACAAAAAAATAGGATACAGAAGGACAGGATTCGTTCTAGGGCATTTTTGGGAATAATGCGGACTATATTACAAGCAGATATAGGAAAGAAGAGTGATAGATGTATACCTAAATCAGACTATTGTACGCAGATAGTGAAAGATGCAGACTGTGAGAATTTCAGGGAAATGTGTAGGCTAGCTCCGAATAGGAAACGATGGAGGTTACGCGTCTAACTACTTCCAGACTAAAGACTTAATGATGATGATGATGGTGTTCTGGGGATTTGTTACGGATAAAATGCGCGTACGTTATAAGTTTAGATGCCATAAGAGGGCAGGGATGCCGTAACAACTTTAAGGTGCGTCGGATATCTTCAGTGGTGCGAGTGTGAGTTTCTATGAAAGAAATAATAAGAATAATAAAAAGTATACATTCGAAATTGTTGAAATACAAACAAAGTACGTTACACTAGTCACTCGCCATGAAAGGTTTTTTTCTCTTGTCATAATTAATCTATACACGAAACGGCTTTTTCCGAATAGGACTTTTTACCTTTGCTTTGTTAAATTCATGACATTATATTTTACCTTTTTCTACAATATTTTAAAAACACTCGTTATGTTTGAACATATCAAGAAAAACTTTGTAAAGTAAAATGTCTCTCTTAAATACGACTGTATCATTAGATTGGCTGGATATTCGTGTACAAGCTTACCTATATTTCCTATATTATAAATTGCTTCAAATAAAATTCTAACTAAGCTTAAACTCTATTAACTATAATTCCTTAATTATACAGACACGCACATTGACCTTAAAGTAAGATAAATCTAATATAGCATTGAATTTCCTAGGTATTATTAACAGAAATCCTACATGATGTTGTTCTAGTTCATAAGATTGATCTATACGACATATTAAATTTTATTTCTCAAAATGCTCGTATCACAATACATTGAAAAACATAGTGTAATATTAACTTTCTTGTTTACCATTAAAAATGCTACATTTTTATTCTTTACTCTTTTAATAACAATAATTTCACTAATAAAACTTACTTTTAAAATTAATATACAGTAGTTCCGTCGCTAATTTAGTCCAACAAAATAATTACCTTCATGATTTTTAATTTCCAATTACAGAAATACGAACCATTAACAACTTGGTTTTAAAATTCACTGTACATAATTCTAAATCATCAACACAAAAGCTCATTCTACTCACGATTTGTAGCTAATATGGGTGCCCAGCAACATCAATCCTTTTGTAACAAATTACTCGAGTTATCCAACACAGCAGCTGCCTTAACGCACAATACAAACTCTAAATTACTGGAATGGTGAACCCTACAGATCCTAACCCCCTTTTTAATCAGACGTCCAGACGTTAATTTCACGAACATGTGAATTACAATCTGCCCTGCCCTTGCAAGCGTCATTCAAAAAAATAAGTTGCATACCGTTTTTTTCCTGCAGTGGCATTACATCTTGCAACTGCGTTCCGCCTACTAACTTGTAACCTGTCGTTATACCAACTCCAACAACGCGGCCCTCCCGCGTTATTACTTGCTCGTATGGACTACATTTTTATGGTTCTGATTAGCTTTCAGAACAGCCGTGCTGAGTTGTTATATCACATTTATCTCTCTACAGAATACTGTTATTTGCCGTCAGCATCCGTTAATACAATGCAGCAATTCTAATCTATGCTTATTTACAAGATAGCGTGCGGCAGTCCGCTTGAAAAATGTTAGGCGAGCATTTTTCACAAAAAATACGCCCTCGTTCGTATGAGAGGTAAAATGGAGGTCCCGTGCGTGTGTTGTCACGCACTTTAAAGATCCCTATCTTGCTTGGATAAGCAAGGATTCGGTAAAATTCAAAATTTTTTAAATAAAAAAAACTCGCTTTCTGGCTAATGTAGTACCTTCAGGTCGAGCATTGGAAAATTACATGTAAGGCAACTGTATATTGTTAAATATCTTTCTTTTGGAAAAGCAATCCTAGCGTCTTGCAACATTTAAAGTTATTTGCATTTGCGGTTTTAAAATAAACCAACAGCCTGAATTATCACGTTTACAATGAATTTGAAAGATATATTGTTATACTTTATTAGCTGAATAACCTTTATAGAAACAAGATTTGTAATTTAATGCGTATTTAAAATTTCTTATTCGTGAAATTTATTATACTGTCTTTTCAAAATTAAAGTTTCTTTTCTCCATCTAATTTACAGCTACCGCAACGCAGAGCGTTACAAATTGTTCTAAAAAAAAATACGTAATGCATTACCAAAAATAAATCCAAAATTTGCAAGAGTCGCCATTGGTCGAACAGTCACCAACTTAAAATATTACACTTAAGGGGCAACCGTTGCGCCACCTTTACGCCTTTTGGGCACTACTAAGCTCCACCAAGGGAAAACATGTAATAAATTGTAATTCAAGCTTGCACTGCCTAAATCAGAAGACAATCATAATCACTTTTTTAATTATACGACACATCTTACAAACTAATCCATCTTAAAAACAATGTCACGCCACTCACAACAACATGATAAAGAGGTTCGATTAAGAAAAATCTAAACTGAAAAAAGTATTTACGACAAAGAGCTGACTTTGCCAAATGTTTTAAATTTTACAGGAACTGCAATGCGCGAAAAAACACGCCACGGCTTATAAACGTTACACCGCTTTTGAATTTCACAGAATTTTATTTTCGAACAGACGTGCTAATGTGTGGGATACATAATTTATTTATTGTCGATTGTCAATAATACACTGAAGCAACAGTATCTGCATGTAAATCGGTGCCGTTTATCTCAGAAATTTAAGTATAAATTCCTATTGTATTTGCATAATCTAGGATATCGATTTATCAAACTGACAATTCTCTAATATTCCTGAAATTAATGCTTACTTTATGACTCTTGCTTTGAGTTTCATTTCAAGTTATTAGTAGATCCCAAGAGCTATAGAAAGTCTCAGTCTAGACAGCACAGCAATACAAGGTATTATATTCTGAATATGGATATTTGTTAGCATACCATTTCCATACAAAGTGTATTCACCCAAAGCAAATTAGAAAATAGATGGCTTACAGAAACACCAAATAATATCGATTCCAAAGCATTCTCTAAAGCAATACCCGCTTTTAAAACAATATCATTGTCGATTTCCAAACTTGAGTCGATGAACTAACTCATAATACTAACAATTAAAATATCAGTTATTCAAATTATAATTCTAAGCTATTTTATTGCTTACCCAAGGGTTTAGTAGATTTTGCAGTAACCAGATTTTATCACAAGCCATCTAGAGAACGCGTGCTGAAGATGCTGAAGATAGTCGAAGGTGCAAATGACATTCTAAAAGTCTGAGTATGCCAGAATCGCTGCGTTATTGCGATACAACGACCCTTCTGAATCTCTTGAAGCATCCGTTGGACATTTTCCCAAAATAGTTTTATAAATCGAAGCATTTAGGACTGACCGTTTCTTTTGAATAACAACAATAGTGCATGTGTAATGCCCAAAAACCCGTACGATTTCGGATTTATTTACACATAAATAAGAACAAAATGGTTTTCTTTCTTAAGTTGTGAATTTTGTGTTGTAAGCATATATTTGAGATTTTGTAGATCAGGAACTTGAACCTGAACAACTCGTTTTTATGCAAACGTTAAGCGTTTCTATCTCAAACTAATACTACCTTATGGCGAACCTTTTACATTGGAAGGTAGGAATAACGTTTAAATGGTGTAGTTTTGCCTAAAAGCACCGTCTGAATCATAAATAACATTATGTATTTTTGTTGAAGCAGTTTTTGATGTGTCCACTAAAACTGCAAAATCAAAAGTCGTATACTTATTTATTCTACATGCACCAAATAATGCATGACGCGAAAGATTCGCAGTTGTAGCAAAGTGATACCAAGGTACTGTTTGTATCTTGCAGACGCGCTGCTGCAACACATAAATTAGTACATACAAGAACATTTTATTTCCAACATAGCACAATCAAGAACTAACATCTAAATAAATATACATCAAGCGTTTTAAATCAGTTAATGCAATGTTCTATATAAATGATCTATTCACAAAGTTAACACGCGTGCGTGTTAATAAACACAAACAAGCACAAACATCTATATATACTGCTCTGCAAAAGTTCCACAAATGGGCCGCCGTAAGTGCTCTGAAGCTCCACGAATGGGAAGCCAAAAATGCTCTGAAGTTTACCTAGACCGAAGCTCCACTTAGGGTTGACATAAAAACTGCTGCTCACTTCTTGATGAAGATCTTCCTTTTGAACGCCAAAATCCTCCCAGCTTTTTGCTATTAATAAAAAAAAACTCAGCTTCATCAGTGAAGTTTGTCACGGCTTCTCAGCTGAAATCTGAGATACTACCCTATTATTCTAAGAAAGAAAACTCGACTACCAAACAAGCACCACAATTTATTCCAACAGAAATAAATTCTACACAAAAAATCCTTATCTTATTATTATTTCACACATAGATTAAATTACATTCATCCTCGTTTCACAATCATTCATTTTCAATCCAATATTTGTGATACAACTTTACTCAGCAATAAACTCGGTAAAGTAACTGGGCTTAACCATACCCTTACTTTAACCCCAGGTCTAATATCAGCTCATAGTAGAAACTCTTTTTGGACACGTGCTAATTTTTGCACTTAAAATCACCAACAGACCCTTTTACTTGGTACATAAACAGATACTGAAAAATTATTTTATAAATATAAATTCTTATATAAAAATATAGTCAAAAGTACTATATAAAAGTTCAAAAATAAACTCTTTTGCCCTTAATATTCCTAAAATTATGCCTATAGGGCACCAAATTGGCATAACGCACCAAATGCACACAACAGAATAAATTTCAATAAAAATGTTACCTGGTAAGCACCACCTCACATGGATCTGCAACTAAACCATCACTGACGTTGCCTCGACAATGACTACACGTTCAGGAACCAACCTCCAAGTTGAATCATGCTTTTTTTGACGGCAATCTGCTACCCAATTCTCCCGTCCATCAATTTACGGTACTTCCAAACCTTTACATTTTATTTACATATCCATCTAGGTTTAGTACACCACCACATCGATCCATTGAACACCCACTATTCCATATAAGTGCTTATCATACACTAACATCCAAAATAGCAAGCAATCTTCAGTTCTGAAGCAAATTTCGTATACTCAAAATGTACTGTATAAAAATGGTTGACTTGCTTATACAACAATACACCAACTTGTGCATGTTTTAATTAACTTGAATTAAAATATTAAAATCACTTGTCACGTAATTGTTTTACTAATATTACTGGATGCTTGGATGAGAAGTAAAAGAAAGCCTGTCACTGCCGCTCAGTGGTTATTTAGACATTCCGTCCCCCTTTCTAGTTGTAATTCTTGAAAACAGACCACTACAAACAAATAAACCTTCTTGGTAAATTTATTAAACGCTCTGCGCGATTCCACAAACCACACGCTCACAAGCAACTTTCAACCGTCGCTAATTCTGAAAACCCCTCCGATTACCTTCACTATTTCCACTCAAAACTGGCAGCTGTGCACCAACCGCCTTCAAATCTAAGAATTTTTCAAAACAAATAAACGATTTACTACAAATATATATTATATTTTTACAACTGACATTAAATTCGCCAAAACCTAGCTTCAACTCACAAAAGTTTTACCATCTAAAGCACGCCTTCATAATACGCATATTAAGGTTGTCTTGCTCTAACTCACATACGAAAATTTTCTATTTCTTTCTTTGTACCTTTTCTATATTTTATATTCCTACTACCAGTTTTCTGTATCCTAGTCTAACCTGTATTCAATATCTCCTCTCCTTTCTTACTCCTTGTTTACAATTACGATAATCCCTAACTAGCATTTTTTCTCTCTCGACTATCGTCTATCCCCCTTCTATATGGGTAATCAAACAATCTATTTCGGTTTATCATATGCACGTTACACCAGTCCTTGAAGTCAACCACTACTAAAACATTTCTCCCACCACCTTTTAAAATTGACGTTTTTCCAAAACACGCTGCCTCTCCCTTGTATCTACTACTATTATTTTCTTTGTCTCCCAGTTGTTTCAAATCAACAAACATCTAACCATATGATAACTCATTCTAATACATGCTCAAACTCTCTCTCTTTCTTTAATATCGATCCCTGCTTGTATTTTACCTTTAATGCCATTCGTCAAATATGTTGTTGTTGGCGTTTGTTTATAACGATCTTGAGCGTTTAGCTAGAAATCTTTGACGATTATTTTCAAGCTTTGTAAATCAATACCTAGATTGTTTTCAACGTTATAAACTCCTATTGGGAATGTTTTATTTGCCTGCTCCCTCGTAAAACCAATAACCGTTATAACTATAGCTCTTTTACTATGTTAAACTTTTTAAATTTATACACATATTCAAGTTATACTCTAAATTATGATAAATTATGCACACAAAGAATATTTACACTTAGAATATCTGTTACTTCATAAAAATCCTTTGGCCTTTTTGATCACGGTCTTAAAATTATTGATTTCTACACTACAGAAAATTGAAACCTTTCGGATTCCTATATCTACACTCTAATCTAAATAAGATGCATGTGTTTACACTGCACGTTAAGTATCTACATTTCTTACACCTACTATTTGTAATTGGTATTTACACTTATTCTAAAATGAAGTAAAATTAACCCAGAAATCTATTTGAAAAATGCAAATTCCGACACTATAATTATGGAAAACGTATTAAAACTTTAAATGAATTGTATATACATGCGGTACCCTGCCATAAATAATGAGCTGACTTATCTGCTCTATTTCATCTTATAAATACACAGAAATACATATACAGGATGTTCCAAAATTGCTGAGAAATAAAGCTACCACGTATTATAGAGATCAAAATAAGTCAAAAGGACCCAATTGACCTATATACCAAAATGTACCGCTTGTCCGTGAGAAGGGTTCAAACACAAATTCAGTGGGCCGTGGACACAAAAACAACACTTTTTTACAACAGGTGTTTAATGTGACCTCCACCTTTATTAATGCAGAGGTCAATTCAACGTATGAAATTGACATGGACCCATCTTAGAACATCACCGTTTTGTCATAATGCGTTTACAGCAATTTGAATTCTGTTCCACAATTGTTTGGGATTATTAGTTTAAACCTGGTACACTTGTGTTTTTAACGCTCTCCAGATGAAGAAGTCGCAAGAATTTAAATCAGGAGATCGCGGAGGCCATTAAATGGGTGCTCCGGTCCTCTACCAATCCATCTACGAGTAAATTGTTCATTAAGATACTCTCTTGCGGCACGTGCAAAATGAGGTGGTGCACCGTCGTGATGAAGAACATGTTTCTATGAACATTAAGGGGCAAGTGTTCCAGTAATTCTGGCAATTTTTTTGAAGAAATCGAAGGTAATTAGCGCCATCCAAATGATCAGGCAATCGGAATGGCCCAACCATAAAATTGCCAATAACTCCGACCCAGACATTAATTTTATATTCTCGTTGATAATGTCTACTTTTAATAGCATGTGGATTTTCATCTGCATACACATGCTCATTGTGCAGGTTCGTCATGCCACGACGTGTAAAACAATACTCATCAGTAAAGAAGATGTTAGTATGGAATCCATTGTCACCTACCCTGCGTTCCCGAATAATTTGTGAAGAATTTAAACGTGATCCGTGGTCAAGTGGCAGTAATTCTTGCACTGGCTGAATGTGGTATGGACGAAGTAATTGATCTTTAATGATCCGACTTAACGGTACATTTTGGAATCCCAGTCTCTCGTTGCATTGTTCTGGTGCTGGTCTCAGGATTGTCATCAATCATTTGAAGAACAGCATTTTCCTTAATCGGTCTTCGGGCTTGAGGTTTTCCAGCAGTACTGACTGGCTTCAATGTTCCTGTTTCTTGAAGACGTTTTTCGATTCGAGCAAAGGTTTTGTGATTTGGAATTCTCTGGTTTACATACTTCTCTTGATACACGCGGACACTTTCGAGGCAGTTTCCTGACAGAACCCAAGAACTAATAGTATATTCAGCTCCTTTTTAAAAGAACTCCATAATTGGCTAGCTGTCAAAATTACACAACAGTAATAGCAATTACAGCAACAAGCAAACTGAAGCGAAAAAATTAATTAACTGTCAAAAGTGTCAAAAACTAAAATAATACGATTGTGTCTTATGACATTTATGTTTATGAATATCGTTTATCAGTGTTTGAGAAACCTTTTTTTCCTCAAAACTAAGCAAAATACGGAGTTTTACAAGAGTCGAAAATGAAGATGATGGGTGTCTTTCTGTTTAAAAAGTCTTAGAACAGTATTACCAACCCTAAGAAAACTATAACAAAAATTTTGTGGGGTGAATGTGGTTTTAACTCTTCTACAATTTTCTTTGGATTTCTTTGATTACTGAAAGTAGGGTAATTCTACAAAATGCACTTTTGCCAAATTTCAATAAATTTGTTTCATACATTTCTAAACAGTCTACAAAGATGTGATTTCTTAATTAAACTTTGAACTCTTCTCACGGACACACGGTATATTTTGGTATATAGGTAAATTAAGTCCAATCGATTGATTTTGACGTCTATAATACGTGGCAGCTTTTATTTTCCAGCAATTTTGTGACACCATGTACAATAAACGACGCATTAAGTCAGTAATGCAAAATGCAATATGAAAAATCTATTTACAGGATTAACACGAGTGCGTATTAACAAGCACAAATAGGCAATAGACGTTAAGTATATTTAGCAATTTATATATATATATATTGCTATGATAATAGGGTAGTTTAGGGGTAGGTTAAGTCATAGGGGTTGTAGAATAAATATAAACAACTTCAACTTTAAGAAAAGCAAATAATTCCAGAAATTATAAGAGTAAATCGGTCACTCTACATAATGTTAATTAAGAGGACACTGTATATAAAATATACGGAATTAAATGCATGAGAACATAAATATGTCTAAGTATAGTTTACAAGTAAAGATAAGGTTTTAAAACGCAATAAATTGCATCATAATTAAATCACCAGAAAGCATAGATAAATTGGCATTGCAAATATTTAATAATTGCGTCGAAAATATCAACGTACACGCATTCTAAATAATGTATTATTAGAAAATCGTTACGTGACTGGAAGATAACACATTTGTTCAGAAAAGTAATATTCTGTAGAAACAAATAAACACCAGGCGGTTCAATTACACGATAAAATTAATACGGGTAGGTAAAACTACAAGAGTACGGGCAGTATTTTCTCAATCAATAGGAAATGTATTTTTAAATGATTGCTTATATACTAGACCAAATTTGACAGCTGAGTTAACCATCACAATACAAAGGTTTATATTAGAGAAGATAAGTATTATCGATGACATAAAGCAATTCTTTTTAATGAATAGTGTTGTCGAGTATGATCGAGATATACTTCGTTTCCTTTGTTGGAAAAATGGTAATCTAATTGTTTTTCGTCATTGCAGAGTAGTATTTGGGTTAACACCTAGTCCATTCTTATTGAATACTACGATCGCATATCATATTTAGTAGTTTCAGGGTAATATCGATGATAAACTAAAGAAGTAGTTCTACGTTGATGATTACGTCACTTCGTTAGAGACTAAACCACTTCCGTAAAGTGGCGTCTGATCTAATGGCCCGTGGCCCGGGCTTGGGTGTTAAGTGGGGATGACGGTGAAGAACAAGCACTAGGCATGATATGGTTACCCAAGTCCGATATGATTAGTTGTCGTAAACCTAAAATTGAAGGAAGGTTGAGCTTACAAAAAGATCATTGTTGTCAGTCATTGGTAGAATATTTGATCCAGTTGGACTTTTAGCGGCTCGTTTGTTGATATTAAAATTGATCTTACAACAATGTTTCCAGATGAAGTTGGATTGGAGTGAACGATTACCAGAGAAATGGTCCATTCTTGCTTATAAGTAGTTGAACGAAGTAGATTTGATAGATTCCAAAGTAATATCTAGATGTTTTAAAGGTGAAGCGAAAAAAATAGAAATACACGTTTTTAGCGATTATAGTAAATTTGGACTAAGTATGTGCGTATTCTTACGTAGCGAGTTGAATGATCAGGTAAATGTCTCATTTGCAACAGGTAAAGCTTGAGTTGTTCCTTTAGAAGATACTAATATACCTCGTTTAGAGCTAATTGCTGCGGCTTTGGTTTCGCGACAAGGAACAAATGTTTGTGAAATGCTAAAGGTATCAAAAGTACGGTTCTGGACTGACTCGATGATTGTGTTATTTTGGATTAAGCAAGGGAGAATGGAAAACCTTTGTTGGAAATCGCGTAAAGGAAATTCGTAAGCTAACTGATCCTGATCAGTGGAGATTTGTCCCTGCCGAAATTAATCCAGCAGTTCTATTGAGCAGTGAGTGTCTTCTAAGTGAGTTCATTGCAATGAAATGGTGGGAGGGTCCTGCATGGATATACTTGTCAAACAATGAGTGGCCTAAGGTTGACATTATACCTACAGATGAAGCATTATTAGAAAACAAGATTGCATGTTTAGTTAATGTGAGCATGCAAAACTCGAGTATGTTTTGGTATTTTAGTTCCTACAACAAGAATTCACCGGTAGTTACTTGGATATATAGGTTCTTCAACCATACTCGTAAATTTAGTGAAGAGATAGGTGATTTAAAGAGTGAGGAATTACGAATATCTGAAGAACAGTTACAGATTTGGATACAAAAGACATCCTCCTACAACTGAAGGAATGAAAACATTTGTGGAGTTAAGGGGAGTGGAAAGAGTATGTACAAAACTTTTGAGTGATAAATTCTTGCCATCGTTCTCTAAACCTATTGTGTTAGCTCAGTATCCGCATGTAGAGTCAATGATATGGGAGAAGCATGAAGATATGTCTCATGTAGGTGTCAGTTGGGTTTTGAACGACCTACGTAAAGGAATATGGATAGTTAGAGGTTGGCATGCAGCTCGTTAGGTGATTAAGAAATTTATACAGTATCAGAGACATCGCAGTAAAGCTGTAGTCACACCTTCGGTTGGATTGCCAGGCAATCCTGTGAATTTAGGTAAGATTTTTCAGGTTTCAGGATGCAATCTGATGGGACCCTTGTTCTTGAAAGATGAGTCCAAAGTTTGACTAGTTATTTTGATACGTGCAGTATATAGGGTTGTCCATTTGGAAACAATTGATTCACTTTCTACAGAAGCGTTTTTATCAGCTTTACGTCACGTAATAGCTAGAAGGGGTAGAATCGCTGGAATGTATTCCGATAACGCTACAAACTTTGTTGGCGCTTGGAATAATATAAACAAACAAAGTGTTGAATTAATGAAGATTAAGTGGATTTTTAATGAACGCACTGGAAGTTGGTGGGGTGGGTTTTTTGAGCGTCTTATAGGTGTAATAAAGATGTTGAAAACATCATTAAGCAGAGCTTTATTGACCTATAATGAGTTACACACAGTGGTGGTAGAGATAGAAGCTGTGATGCACAAGAGACCCATCACATCTGTATCCGATGGTGCGAATGCGCCGTTATCTATTACACCCTCAATGTTTTTACAACAAGAAGATGTTGAAACGAGTGTACCCGATTTAGACAAGGTTGATTCTAGTAATTTATGTAATATAATTCGTTATGTAGCATCTATACGCAAAGCTTTAAAGAAAAGGTTTACTCACGAGTACTTGGGGGCTCTAAATATTCACAATTCTAAAGATAGAGGTAGTAATGTAGAACTTGTGAAAGTTGAGGTAGTGTTGTCTGCATAGGATTTCATAATAAAAAAAGAATCGATTGGGAACTAGTAAAAGTGCCTGGTAAAGATGGCGTAGCCCGCGTAGTAAAACTCAAGACAGCTAAAGGTGTGTTAATGAGATCGATTTAGAGATTATTTCCTATGAAAATTTTTGATGCAAAAGTAAAGCAGATTAGTGTATTTTAAGGGATAGTAAACAGTTAAAAATACACATGTACAAGATACAATTTCTAATGATTTACCTATAGTTGACAAAATTATTTTAGATGTAGTAGAAGAACGATGTACTGGCGTCGGAAGAGTTGTTATGAAACGCGTTCGCTATTTAGATTAGTTAGTTTTTCACAAGTCAACTCATCATCATTTGAGTACTTTGTATAATTGTCTAAAGTAGTTTTAGGTTGTTGTTAGTTGGATTTGTAAAATTTATTTTCTAGTTTCATCTAGGCGGTTAATGTTGTGTTTCTTTGAAGGGACAAAAATCTATCACTTCAAGGGTTGGAGAATGTCAAGTTTAGCAATGTTTTTTGAAGAGGTTGGCTCTGAAAAAGTATATGTCCATTATTCATTTAAATTGACACCTTTGTAAACTGTTTGGAAAGAGATTTGTAGAGAAAATAAATGATAAGAACAAGCAAGTTGACAGGACTTTTTAGTATACATAAAAATACAAATATTCATGTTACAGGTAAGCGCACTATTAAAGATTAAACTTCACAGTACGTGATTCTATATTCTTTCTAATAATTTTTAATTATATTTAACAGGTCGCGCATTGTACGGATCCCTGAATATTCTGACCATAATGTCGATGGTTTTAGTATTTCTTTTGCTTCTAAATATGCAGGAGAACGTTTTCAGTAATGTTCTTAACAAATTTGTGCCACACCAGTCTTCAGAGCTCCTATAACAAACTGCATAAACTTTTGTAGATTTATCTGGCAGTAAATCTGCTATATCTTAATTTGGTATTCGGTGCCTCAACTATATCTCAAGAGGTACAATTAATTGCTTCCTCACCAGAGCTTAACATTTTTAACAGTCTTACAACAAAAAATTCAAATCTTAAACTAACGATTTTAAATTATTTTCAGTAATTGTCACTGTCAAACATCAGCCATAGGTAATTATGAAATAGATTTCTATTACGACGCCCCACAAACACAGAAAGGTGTCCACGTGCATCAATGCGTTTTTGAAATAGCGCACTCTTCAACGTTGCCTACTCTTTCAATAGATTTTTTTCTAAAATATTACGACGAAAAATGTTTGGTCCAACCTGTGTTACGTGCCAAGGGTCACTTAAACATGTTTTTAGGTTAGTTTTTTGATATACGGGAGTTTCGCGCCATATTTTCAAATACGCAGGTGCGCGGGAATTTTTAAATGGACTAGGCGGTACTTCCGTACGTCAGAATAGTGAGTTTGCGCAAGTGTGCTTATCCCCATAGGGGTATAGGAATACTAGACAAAGGGTGGGAGAGTTTCGCGGTTCTCTCAGGAGAACGTGGCTTTTACCGGGTATCGTTGAGTTAAGTGCTCGTTTTCTTTTCTGGTAACGTATCGTTAGGGTTATCTATGTAGTTCCTTGCCTAATTATCTTTTGTTTGCCTGCCTCATACCTTTTCCTGTCGAATCCCTACATAGGTAAGAATTTGCCGCCACCTAGGACTACCGATCTTCACGCCTGAGGATGACCTCATGTCCACCTTAGCTAGTCCGGCGCTGTTCCGTGCGCATTTGGTAGCGTCGACGGATCATCTCTAATTCCGCCGGATACAGGATTCCTTATGTAAGTAATCCTTTACTTATTTTGTGTTAAAAATTTATCTTTAATTGTTTAATTTTTATATTGCAAATTATTGCGCAATATCGATCACATCACTGGTGGATGCCGCACCCAATCTATATAAGATTAGTGCTGCCAACCCCGATAGTGTCTAATACACCACGCTGCCGGTGATGTAATTATCGAACTTTTAATTTTAACTACCGTTTTTAAATGTAAGACCTGTCATATAAATACTTTTAGTAAAATTCCAAGAGAAATTGCAAAATACTTGAATACCGAACACCCAACGTACTACTTCAAAAAGTAAATAATTTTTTGCACTAGCGCAACAAGTAAGTCATTATTTGCACTAGTGCAAAAATGACACTTTTGGTACGGTAATAAATGCAAAAAGTATTAAGTTTTTGCACTATCGTAGAAAAAACTTATTTTCATAGTAAGTACGACAAACAATACTTAATATGCTATAATTTGCGCAAGATTACCTTGCCGTTCCCCCGCCAAATTATTTTATTTTCTGTATAGCTGTAACGTATTTTTTTACGCAGTTACATTTTGCTTATTAATCTAATAGAATATCTCAATAAAATAAAAATATAATTTATAAATTTCTGATCACTAAAAATAATTCATAAAATTTACAATAGCATATGCACTCCTTCGCTCTTGAGGTCTACGTTCCTACAATAAGCTTCGTCAAGTTGTCATTTCGTGTCACTTTTCTATCAGCGTCTGAACAGGTAAACTGCTATCAGCGGCATAGAAAGTCAAGATGTTAGATAGGCACATGGCCTGTAATACGGTCTCCAAGACAGATTTTAACATTTAGTTTCAACGACTATCAGTTTTCATCAACACGCCTACAGTTTTGCATTTAACAGTACGATTTCACATTTTATAGATTCCGTGCGTCATGTTCAGAACGCACGAGCATTTCAGACCGCCATTTTCAGTGTGATTAACGAAACGCACGCAGATTATTACCATGCGTTTCACTCATAGCGCACGTTATGCCGAACGTCACGGCAGATATCAGCGAACGCAGTTTCATCATCGCGCGACCAGTGATGACACGTCTTGCAGCGCATACGCAGTTGAGTCCATGTCAAACGCATACGCTCAGCAAGACTCAGGATCGCGCGTTAGACCTATCACACCGTAGTTGCGCACGCAGATGCGACAACCATTCGTTGACCATTCAGTACGATGTTTGCGACGACTGCAGCTGAGCATCATGTCTTCAGAAGTCCAATGTCACCGTTGCAGAAGCATTTCATACATCCACATCCAATTATTCGATCAATCATAATGGCACGGCACGCAAGTTAGCATACTGGCAATATCCCATCTGATACCGTCAGCAATTCGCGTCAGAAACACTTTACGAGCACTAGCACCATAGCTGTGTCTAATCGCTTCGTCTCGAACCACACTAACGTTTTACACACACGCGAGCACATGTTCAGCAGGTATACCTATTATCCACAAGAAATCTATTCCCTCGTCGACACTGCACATCCGCTACTACACAGTTTGATAACACGACCGAACGATGAGATTCAAACCCGAGATTTCCGTGTCACGTAATTTCACATACGACTAACTTAGCAGCACACGACAACGTCAGTTATTGACATTGACCAGTCAATCAGCAGCTGAGCATATCCATCGCTGACACCGTTCACAGCCACACTTTATTTGCGATATCAGCACTTGCGGTCATCGCAACCACTAGCACAACGTTGCATCAGCACATCACCTCGTCTGCATCACCCACGCGTAAACGCACCACGACTCTATGTCTGACGACCACAACGATGCACATTTTCAAGACATCAGCGTCGTAAACAGAGTTCAGCTAGAACACAACAGTCTGATTAGTCCAAACTATTTGTCACACCATCACGCACGCTGCAGCATACACCATATCGTATACACTGAACTACCCAGAGACTCATACTGAGACGCCATGTCAAGACTTCAGCACGGTACAGACGTTATTTCAACCACACGTACATCACATTTAACGTCGACCAATGCACAGTAGCACTTAGACAACAGTCAATATTGACCACCACACACACGTTTTTGTCGATGTGTTTCACACTAGCCCATTATCGTAGACTTTACACTCATTCATCGCACCAATATCATGTTCAATTACTACCCACGGTGATTACTTAATGAGAACATTCACAACAGTTATCAGCAGTCTCATTTAATCATTCTAAACCACTTATATGCTATCGACAACGCCGATGCACGTGAGTAGACATCTCGTAACAGCAAGATTGAACAGTGGCGAAGAACTTATGGATTAACTACAACTAACACATATATTAGTTGAATTAAAGTTATCACATTCCTAAACATTAGCGCAGGCAATTTATACGAGCCGCCATCTCACAGCATTGAATACCATCACCCAGCCAGACATCTCCTCAGGCTACAGCGCACTTCGCCCCGTCAAGCCATAAATTAACACATTCGCACAACGACCTTTAGCAACCACAACGTTTCCACTATCTTAAACATTGCACCGTACTAATACAGATTGTCGGATCGATGCATAACATCAATGTCTAGCCATTTTTAGTCAAACGTTACGCACATTTTAACCACGATGACCATCACGCGCAGTTTACTCGCAGATGACGGCTGTCCACATCCACACACAATATTTGTGAATTCATTTCCGATTGAGCCCAATTCTAATTCCCTTGAGCTCCAGGTACCATTAAGATTCTTACCTGTAACCACATTTTGAGCCTATAAATTTTATCATGCACACATAGTCAAATTTAATCATCGACTAAACATTAAAATTTGACCACCGTTACATTACCCTAAATTAATTCGCTCAATATTAAGAAATCAAACATTTTAAAACTTTTTATTAAAATTTAACTAATACATTTAAATGTAACCATTTCTAAAGTTATTCAACTTTTTAACCTAACTCATATGCATACTTTTAATATTATTCAAATAGTGACTTTACCGTGATCAACGGACCGATGTCAAGATTATTTGTTAGATTCCTTAAAGACTCTATTTCAATTATAGAAACTTATAACCATTTTTTGTTAAAGGATTTCATCGATTACCCATTTTCTGAATAAACATCAATAGCTTACGCGATTGATCTTTTTCATTTTATCAAAATGCTTATTTCAGACTGACATCCGTCAACGCGACATTAGCAGCTAGCACTTGTAACCAGTCAATCGCATTCCCGCAGACGGTATACATTTTATATCGTTTCTTAAATTGAGGATACTTGTTTTCCATCGAATTGATTTTGACAATATTCAGGTTTTTTAACACCCTTTAAACTTGGAATGTGTTTAGGCTTAAGTTCCTTCTTTCATTAGCCAGTATTCATAACGACCGCTATCTCATAGTTTAAGTATTTACGACCATATATCACCGGCATCACAGACTTTTTCTGCTTTACCAGCCTCCTCTCCGATGGCAGACGCTCATAAAATTCGCACTGTTTATGACAAAAATCCGATTAGCTGACTTACACTACTACAAGATTTACTGACCTGCTTTAGACCTATAAAAACCAAGGTTTAATGACCAAACAAGAGTATTGCGATTAAGCATTCTTCGCCGCCACGCATTTTCCATTCACCGTTCTTGATAACAGTTGTGATTTAGTAGACCACAAGCGCTTCATTTACGATAAGCAATTAAAGTTCCACGGCACACAGCCACAATTGTTCGATTCTCTCATGAACTAATACATAACACCACATTTAAACCAACTTAAAATCAGTGATGCAGTTCAGCATTTATTTTACATTCCCTCAATTTTAGTCCATTCAAATCCAAGAACGAAAAATAATAACGTTTATCATCATGCAATTGCCGGTTTATAACTGCATAATTTAATTCTAAATTTCAGATCTGCACACATTTTCAAATCAAGATTATTCCCCTCATCTATCTGTAGTTATCATTCCTTTCAACTATTTCAGACCATTTGATTTAAGCACATACGGTTCGCATTTTATTTAATCAGCACATTCATCCAACAGCCACAGCGAGTTTACTTTCACTAACGTATTCGTCTAGACACCGTGTTTATCACGCAGTTATTTAGACAAATTAAAATTTTCGACTCCTTATTACCACACGTTGACGAAATCCCAATTTTTACACAGGTCTTGCGTGTATTTAGTCAACCTCAAACAATTTCAAATGTTTAGATCTCTGCAGTCAGAACTTAAACTCAACTTTACATCATGTCATACACATTCCCTTTTTGACAGACGTCCAGGCTCGAATGAGTCCAGTTGCCTGATTCTCGACAACCCAGATCCGTGCGACAGCAGACACCATCACCATATCTGCATATTGTTGATTGACGATCTGTCGTATTGAAGCCCCACAGACAGTGAACCACCATGAACATATGGTTAAGTCAAGACTCGGTTTAATGATCCGAAACGTCACAGGTAACACGATCTCCATACGGTTTACGCAGTGCAGAAACATCCCATCTTGTCGTCATCATTTTGATAACACGTTTTTAGAATACCAGCATACGGATTATCTTTCAACAACTACAAAGAGTCTTTCACACGCACAGCAGCCAGTTACGCTAATGTATCTGTTCCATGCTAATAATCTCCTCATTTTCTAAGATCCGTCCACATTCAGATTCGCAGTGCACAGCACCTGCACCATTTCCATCGCTTGTTCCTTCCATTCCAGCTATTGCACGTTCGTAACGGACAGGTTTACCAACTTTCAGACCATTTTCGAAACCCGACTATATCACTCCGACATATTATTGAATCAAAGATTTGCAGATCTGTAATACCTCATCAAGACGTTCAAGACTTTATTTTACTGATCTTCCACTCCAAAACATCAGTTCAACTTCAGCCAAGCTCGCCATTCATCACTTTGCTTCGTCTGTGCATCGTTTCATCCAAACGTCATTAAGCACGCTAAAAAACTAAAGGTAGTCCGACACACATCGCATCGTGTAATGCCATCACCTTAACAAAGCCTTTACCCATCTTGAAAATACAGACTCGTGTTAGTACACACAATTAATTTAAAACTTACGCATTTTAGCATCGCTAAATTTTCCGGTCATACAACGCAACGCTTCTAACGCTATAATCTACCATTAATCGCATTCCGAATTTGATATTTACCGTTCACCACTAAACTACATATTGCCAATCGCTCACAATCTTCCTCTAGCTATCATTTCAACTAACAATCATCTCTTTTATTAGGACGATGCAGCACCATTTCAACTTTATATCACCGACTTTCGTTAATAAATTGTTCTGCATTTTCATTTCCATAGCCCAGAATTCAATACGAACACTGATTTCCAATAAATTATCGATTTGGTTGTCACTTCCATCCCCTAGTAAAAACGGCAGTACCATTACTTGAACAATCTGAGTATTTAAACTTTTCAACACAATGCCGAAATTTTAACTCAGATCTTTATGCATACCATCGTCAGCTCCACTTAACAATTCAATCAAAACTGCAACCCTTCTGCGCTACGACTCATCAGTACTTGAAACTCAGCCTTATATCTGACCATTAAGCCACATCATCGTTTTTAAGTTAGCCAGCCACTATCAAATTAACATTTATGGTACACTCGCTACTTAAGGCATACATCACTAATTACATGATTTACGGACACTACATCCCACTTTACCAAATAGGGTTAGACTATTTTAGGCATATAAACTACGACCCATTTGTAACGATTTGGATGTGTACGAGATTAACCTATACTGAAAACATTAAGTTAGTCAGAATACATTTTAACCCAATTTAAGCATAATCTAGGTTTAGGTCAGCCCGCGGCTGCCATACTGAATTTGTTTCTTATGAACCAGGTCCACACTTGGTGCATGGTCATTGCATGTCATGTGGTCATATGGTCATAGTGGTCATGGCATTTTGGTCATGTGTAATATTACATCTTCCTATGGGCAATTTCACCCTAATAACATCCTACATATATCCGGATATATGTCGATGCGCATCCCTGTCGGCTTAGGTTTGATAACAACATATTCGACTATCTTCGGCAATATACGTCCTCACCTGTAGAATACGTAAGAGAACAATTTTTCGTATTCAATTTAGTATTCGATAGTAGCTAGAACGGTAAACATGAGCGTCTCCAAGGTGATTAACGTTTCTCAACTTCTGGGAATAAAGTGAAACCGACAAATGAGCGATTTGGATTATGGCTGTTGCACAAAATCTGTGCAACAATAATCTGGTGACAGATATTGGTAATATTTGTTATGTCGAAGGCGAAAAGATGCTGACTGGTGGACTACACCACCAATTACAGAACCATTTTGTGACAATATAATGTTGGTTAAAATTTGCACCTTTCTGACACCGAACAAGCATCTGCAAACAAAAGGATGTTTATCCTAAAAAGAAATTTGTGGTGCATTTAACACTTCTCGAAGAAATTCACTGATTTTTTACTGCTGGCATGGTTTAAACTAACTTCCGTTTTCTGGAAAGCACTACAAGATGGGCCAGAGATAAAAGAAATTGGAAAAGAAGACCTCGAATGTTAAAAAAATTCCAAAATCCTATATGTGTTCAACAAGTGGAACAGCATGTTAAGTTGGAAACTTTATTGGAACTACCAATATTGACGAAGTCGAAAACGATTATTTCTATTTTTGAATGGTGTAACCCAAATTTTGGGATATTTAGAACATGTTAATTTATTTTAACAAATTATAATTTCTTACTAAGGGAGAATACGAAGAAAATGAATATTAAGTTGAAACGATAAATTTATGAATTGTTTAAATGCATCTTTCATGCAAGTATTAAGATGTAAAAATTTTGTTAATTAATCAAGCCTTGTTATAAATCAATGGAATCATATACTCTTTTTACTGTCAATGACGTTTAAGGAACTATGCTCTACTTTGGCAAAGACGGTATTACGCGATTGGAAGCGAAATATACAACTGCAACTTGAACTATGCTCAGTGGGATACTGATAAACCCTTAAAAATGTTTAACCTTATCAGCATAAGTAACTTCCTAAGCGCCACTTACTCGTATCCATTGCAAAATGTGGAGTAACTACTGACAAGCTACAAAATAGCTGTTTCAGTTATAATAACTGTAGTAAGTTGGAGGATGCAATACAAAAAATTGACGGGTTGTATAATTAGTGTCCAAAACCAAGTGAGGGAAAATTGATAAAGTGTGTATCAGGTTTTAGTTTTAACTATTTACGTAAATTTTTGATTAGCATGGAGATAAGCCAGATAAATAAAATTTCAAACAGATAAAGATGTAGTACATATTTCTAACACTCAACTATAATTCTACAATTCCAAACAGAAATAATTTCAGTTGTGGATCATAGATACGCCTAATTTCCAGGTTGTGACAACCGTAAAATTGGTTAAATTCTATCTTTAACGCTAAAGTAAACCCCATTTGTATGTACGCTAGTGAAGGTATCATGAAATCGAATTAAGGAAATTTTGCAAAAGGAAATTCGGACTACATGGTAAACACTCGACAATACGCGATAAATAAAATTGTAGACAAAGAACATCTTATTAGAGAAAATGAGAAGAATTAAAAGATTATTTTATGTACCTGGACTGACTTAGATACATCGTTTACAAGCTGTATGCATTTGGGTTAGTAAGAAAGACTCTTTAGTTATGTAGGCGTTCTTGCAGAAAAGGATGGTACTAAATCCGTATACTTTTTAAAAGGTTATTCTAAATCGTATTTATCAAAAATAGATTAACAAGACGAACTAAGGAATGCGGTTTCGTAACCTTGCGACACCACACGCAAAGGGGTTCGCAAACATTGTATATTTACCTAGTAAAGAACCTTCGGATCATTTAAAACCGAGGGTCTTAACCTATAAAACCATATATTCCCAAAAGTGGTGGACTTGCAACTACGCAACAGTCTGTGAGAATAAGGATTTCTCAATACCGACAAGAAGAAGTCGATCAGCTAACAAGATACGTATGCAGGATATAGTGTAAAGCTGATTAAAGATTGTCAACAAGCTGCAAGAATTACACGAAGGAATGGATCGGTGTCGACGAACAAAGACTTTAAATATAGAGGCAAACTTCGGTACATTTTACAATTCGAAAACCAGACGGTTTTATGTATCAAACTATTGGTTAGAAAGGCAGATAGAGACTGGGTATCGATTTAAATTTTAAGTTGCGAATAAAATTAATAAAATTAAACCACTTGCAAAGCAAAAGTAAAGAAAGGACTGTCTTCTTGTATAACTTTGATTAAAATAAGTTTAAATGACCCCATGCTTGGCATAATGAATTTTTAAATTTGTTATGTATAATGTCAGAATAAACATTTTATAATAGTATATAACATTGTTCTTTATTTATAAAAGGCTGTGACGTTACCTCAAAAGTTAAAATCTGCAGATGAGGCTCGTTCGCAGATGGCTCCATTGACTGATAGCGGTTCATCGGTATGGATGTTTGGCTACACGAGGCAAGCGGTCATTAAAGTCACCAAGCAACAATTTCTTTTTATGGTATCGAGTACTGCCTGTATTATCCGAGTAAAGAACACGAATTTTTACAGCTTAATTAATAAAATTAGTTTACGAGGAAGATACAAAATCACATTCCTAATAGTAACAATCTACGCTTGGGGCGTAAAGATATAAGATAGTTGTTTATATTTGTATATTATTTAAATTCCATTAATCTTGCTAAGTTGCCCGCCAACCTTCAGTTCTTCCTGTCAACGGATGAGAAGTAACTTTTTCTCACGTAGGTATTCGGGAAAAGGTTTCAACTTAAGATTTGGTGTTGGTTAAAGTATGTCTTAGGTTAAAAAGGTTTTAATGGAGTTAATAAAATGGGCAAAATTGTCTTTATCAGGCCATAACTTTGTATTGGATCTATTTAAATTGTTTACAGATTGGGTCCCTAAAAAATTTAATATTATTATCCTAGAAATATATTTATCTTAAAAGAGTGACTCCCGGTATAATAAATACAATATAACACTTGTCGTGTAAAATTGGGAAAATTAAAGCACATTTAATGGTCCATATTAGATTTGTTGGTGAGTAATGTTAACCTAGTATTTAGAGAAAACTCGATTAAAAAGTTCAAAGGTCTCACAATTGTAGTTAAAATGGGTTCTTACAAGCCATAACGAAGATAGCTCTTAAGGGTGTGCATATCAGCAGTGCGGAGTAATAAGAATCTCAATAGTATATAAAGTTTCCATGTACGTAGCACCAGTCATTGGAAGGTAGAAATTTAAACCTTAAAGGCGATTATAATGTGGTTGCAAAAAGTTTTTCTGATAAATAAAATAACTTGACTGGTTATATGTGTTACTCCTGTACACATCCAAACATCTGTTTACGTCCACAATGGCGATACCGGTAGTTTTGTTTAACAAATAGTAGGAAATAGTAGGTGAAGTGTGACCCATAGGATCTTGATTCAAAGAACGATGCGGCTGAATGGTGGTCCGTTAGAATAATCGAAAGTGGTTAATAATCGTATTAGATGTTTAAATAAGCGAAAGTGTAAAGGCTACATAAAAAAAATTTAATTATCGACAAAAAGTGCGCGATGTGCTACACTTATAAAGAAAGTATGGAATGGTGCTTTTAGCAGGCCCTACAGTAAAAAGGGCGACTGACTTTTCCAAGCAACTACAAGAATAGCAGTAGCGCAGAGAAGGGGTATGCATGTATTATACAGTTGCTGCAAAATATGTTAGTTTACGCGTAGCTCGGATGTGTAATTGATCACGACTTAAAGATCCTCGGAGGTTTAAAAATTTCAGCCCATTGTCGTTTGAAAATGTTTGGAAATTATCAGAACAGGTAGCGGGTCGAAGTTTAATGGATGATTGACTGAGTTTTTCTACCTTTACGAGGGAATTGGAAGTTGACAGACATCGAGCATCTAATTTCTATTTGGACGATATCGAGTACTTACCGGTTCTAGAAATCATTACGTGCGGCCGACCGCTATGCGAAAGTGTAAAAGCCTACAGAAGCAAAATTTAATTATCAGACGAAAAAGGTGCGATGTGCTATAGAAAGTATAAAAATGGTGCTTTGCATCGGTCCTAACAGTAAAAAGGAGAGTGACTTTTTCTAGCAATTACAAGAATAGCAGTAGCGCGGCGAAGGGGTATGCATGTATTATACAGCGCATTGTTGCTATAAAATATGTTAGTTTACGAGAAGCTCGAACGTGCACAAATTAAATTTTAATCTATAATTAACCACGGTCGTAAAATGGAAATTAATGGGTAATTTAATACCGTTAAGCATATACTTTCGCTTGGTGATTCATTTGGAAAATATTCAAGCCTCCATTTCCTAAAATATGACGTAGAAGTTATTTAAAATTAAATTGTTGTAAGTATCCTGTAGACAACAAGTTGGTATTTTCTTAGTAATGGTTTAAAGTGTTTTGGTTATAGTAGCACTGCATCTTCTACAGCACGACTTGCACACAATTTGTGTGCGTGTGCTACCACCCTTTGGATTTTTAATATGCACGCGATCCGTATAACATGGAAGACGTTTTCCGGTGTTTCTACTAACGGCATTCGCACCATCGACGAAGCGAACCAGGTGCATGCATTAGCGCTAAATGTATTGGACGAGCAGCAAGGATTATGACGTCATTTAGTTCCCCGCTGAATCCTCAACTTCGTTCGGTGTCTTCGGAAACCTTCGGTTTGCATTCTATAGGGTACATAAAGCAGGTGCGCAAGAGTAAACTCTTTAGTTATGTTAGTTCGCTTACAAGTCAAGTCTTATAGTGCGGATTTTGTTTTGTACTAAAATGGTACCTGCAAACGTTTTTAAATGCGAACTCTTGCGGTGCTTCCTATACCTGGAAAAATGCTCTCAAACGGCACCAGAACAAATGTCGTGGTGCAACATCGTCCAAGGTTGCTTTATACATCCGTCCGCAGCAAAGTACTTAAACTGTGGGACTTGCGGTATCGCTTTACGAGAATGGGCAACTTACAGCGACACAAGGAAAACAGCACGGTATGTCATTAAGCCGTAAACGTTCAGCTCCGCCAGCTGTTAAAGGGTCTTGTACGAAACAACCACGAATTATGTGTAAAGTATGCGATTTCGAAATGGAAAAACTACGTATGCCGCACATTTAAGGAGCAACAGACATAAAATGCATCAGTTACCGCTACTAGCGACGATGGTGTAGAAATGGTTAGCACTGCGTTTAACAACCGTATGGCTAGCTATCGCATAAAGAACGCCAGTGTCGACGATGGAGTGTCCGAGTTTCTTTGAAGCAGAAAGAGCGATTTATTCGATTAATAAATGAAAAAGAATACAACATACAGCAGTAAAAGTCTATTGCGAACTCTACGGCGTTTACACCAAAATGGGGAAGAGCTACCGATGTGAAATCCTTTAACACAAAAAATGTGGTTATAACGTCTTCTAGTAATCTGGAAAATATGTACGAGGTCTTAAGCGAAACCTAAGAACAAAATCAGAGGAATTTGAAACATGCGGGTCCGGTTGGTCTTTGGAAAAGGTGCTCTATTTAGAAATAAATATTAATAAGTATAAGCCGATATGAAGTTCTAGGTTAAGAATAAAAATTGTGAATATGTATTTAGAAATGTGGTTTACAAAATTTAAACTGTATTAGTAAAATTGTTTGTAATAAAAGTTTTAAGAATTGTTTTAGATTTTCTTTAGGTATGAGCCGCAGGAAATTTATAATTTAGAGGGTGTGTAAAATGGTAAGGGTGTCCTGTTTTAAATCTGTTTACAGATTCGGATTGTCATAAAATTTAGACTAACAAGATGTGCTCAGTATAAAAATTTATAGAACGCTCAAAAGTCGCTACAGGTAAGAAATCTTAAATGGGGGTAGCTCTCTGGGGATGGTGCTAGTGAAAATTTAAAGAGATTTGGGTAGCTAGAAAATTCTAATATTATTGATACCAAACAAGGTAGGTTTATCTCGTGGGAAATGTGGAGAAAGATTTATCTCGCAGAGGGTATATGTTAACTTTGCAGGTCGTGGTCCGATTTCAAATCTGTTTACAGATTCAATTCTGCGTAAAATTTAGACTAACAAGATGTATGATGACTAAAAAATTAAAAACGCTCAAAAGTCGCTACAGGTAAGAAATCTTAAAATTGGGTAGCTCTTGGGGATGGTGCAATCTAAAAATTCCTAGAGATTTGGGTAGCTGAGAAAATTTAATATTGATTGATACCAAACAAGATAGGTTTATCTCGAAAGATGCAATGGTAGACGAAGAAAACTATTTGTTAGGTTTGCTTATTAAAGCAAAGAGCAAAATTTAGAAGATCAGGACTTTAAAGGGTATAACTTTGAGGGCTGGTCCGATTTCAAATCTGTTTACAGATTTGAATTCTGTAAAATTTTAGACTAACAAGATGTATCGCATGTATAAAATTTATAAGAACGCTCAAAAGTCGCTACAGGTAAGAAATCTTAAAATGAGGGTAGTCCTGGGGATGATGCAATCTAAAATTCCTAGAGATTCAGGTAGCTGAGAAAATTCTAATATTAATTGATACCAAACAAGATAGGTTTATCTCGTGGTGGAAATGTGGAGAAAGATTTATCTCGGGGTGGAAAGAATGCGGTGTGATGTAATCAAAATGGTTGGGGTAAAATTCCACAAGGAGTTCCACAGGAGAGAGCAGGGGAGATTCTTAAAAATAAGACTTTATAGTGCGAATTTACATGTAAATTTGGTCCAGATGTGAGGAAATGGGATTCTGGAGGAAATGTGGGGGTGGGTTGCCTGATTTTCCTCTACTCATGGAAGTAGGTAATATCAAGGATACAGTTAATATCATGGAAGTACGTAATAGTATGGTTACAGTTAATATCATGGAAGTAATGTCATGGAAGTAGTTAATATCATGGATGTCGTTAATATGGTAACTGTAGTATATAATGTTGAAAAAAAAATTTAGTTTGAAATTCGAAATACAAGAAATTTATAGGACGTACTTAAAGGAGAATTGGTTTGGTAAAATAATGTTTTGTTCAGAAGATTTTTCATAGTTCCAGCGATAAATTCATTCGTAATCATATGTTTCCTGTTTGTGTATCGCAGATGTTTATGGAATATCCCACATCTGATGTCATAGTTCAATTTCTTTTGGTCGTACTGTACTTCGACACGTGAGTGATACTTAGTCTTGAATCCCATTCATAATTATTTAAACGTTTTACAAAAGGTAGAAGGTTGAAGCTTTACCTTGATTTAAGTAACTTAAAAATTATTTAGTAAAAGAAAGATTCCGTAATAAATTTGTAACTATGCACAATTTTTAAAGATGGCTATGTAGTTTGCTTATCGTAATTATTTCACAAACAGATAGCGTTAACTACACTGAAAAAGTTGTTATTGACATATGATGTCAAAAATATCTAATTATCCAATTTAAGTATCACATGTTATTTTACTCTAATTTAAAAATATATTTAGCAATTTTGAGGTCATGTAATTTGATTCTTAAACAATGTGATGAATTTTTTATACATATTAGGTAAAACTAACTCTATGTTGAAAGATGCAATTTTATGAGAAGTTAAATAATTAAATTTAATTGTGAAGTCAACGTAGTACTACAGATGGCTAAAGATTAAAATATGTAATATGAATTATTAAGAGAGCTCATACTTTTTAGTAAATTTATTCAGAAATATTCGATTTAGAGATCTTTATGTTTTTTGAATACAATTTTCTGTTCTATAAACATTTTAGTTGAAAAAGATTATGTTAAAACAAATCAAGTGAATTTAACCGAATAGAATCCGTTTTTGCATAACTCTTTTATTATTAAAAAAATTCAAGTAAGATTTACAGGTCATTCATGAGCAAACATTGTGTCTAATGATAACAAATACCCTGGGTGTATACTGTTGGAACTTAAATTCTAGTATATTATTTTTGGTAAATATTTTTAAGGACACAAACGGTGTCCATGTTGTGCATTTGTTTGTTCACAGGTTGAGTCGAGACATCTGTAAGACATCTGGTAATTGAGATTTTGGTAAGTGCTTTACAAAGGTGAAATTCAGGTTTTGTTGCTATATTAGTGGTGTAGATTTAAGGTTTCCGCATTCCCCTAATACAAGCACAGATAATTTTTAAAAAATACGGTGGCGCTCATTCTCTATATTTTTGGTCATTTGACAACCCATGACCCAAGCTCATGATCTACCCAGAGCTAACACTCTACTAGCCGTTTATGTCTAAAGAGTTTTTCTTTTCCTCAAGCCGTTTTCCATCCAACTTTACCTTGGGCTGTCATTGTTAATAAGAAATTCTCGACGTTGTGATATCGGGTAAGGGTTTATGTTATGGTGGTCCAATTTACTATCTGATACTCACAAAGGAATATTTTGGTTTTGATAGCATCTGATTGCACCAACATTACACCACATAGCACCACAAGACTGGTAGCTAGCACCCAAAAACTATGTCAGTTATTACAGTTCAAAGTTTGGAGGGGCTAAGGTGATGCCAGCCCCCCCCCCCACTACACTTTTTTTCAAATTTTTCTCTTGCACTTGATGGCATTAACGTGGCATCCCCATTCTCATAGCTAGCACCCAAAAATTGCCGTAGATATAGCAATTTAAAGTTAGGATCCTAGGCTACATCAGCCCCCACTACACTTTTTTCAAATTTTTCCTCTTGCACCTGTTAGAACTAACATAGCACTACATTGCACCGCCAGTCTGATAGCTAGCACTCTAAAAATTACGTAGATATGGCAGCTTAAAGTGTATGCCATTAGGCGATGTCAGCCCCCCCCACTCCAGAATTTTACGGGTTTGCAATCTAACTGGAAGAAAACACAAAATAAGATAATACGTTTTGCCATTTACTTAATAGAAAAAAATTCTGAAAGATGTTGTTTGGGAGTTGGTAGAACTAGGTCTATCCCACGCAACCTTAAACCGCTGTAGCTTTAAAATCTTTTCCAATCTAGCTGCCTATACAATTTTTACTGTTATGCTGAAGCAAATAACGAAGTACTAGCGTGTTGGGGAGGAGTAGTGAGGCTGGCTTCACTTTCAATTGTTATATTTCACCCATTTGGTTTAAAGTTAAGCATTCGGTGGTGATACGCAGTGCTATGTTAGTGATTGTAAGTGCACGAAAATAATAAAATAAAGCGCATAAAGCGGGGGAGTTTGTTAATCTTATATGGCCCTAAACTTCGAATCGTTATATTTTGGGTGTTAGGTATGCGACCGGTGATGCTACGCGGTACTTTGTTAATATTAACAGGAGCGAGAAGAATTAGAAAAAAATTTTGTCAGAAGGCTCACGCTATTTTAGCCTTCCACTACGTTTGTACCGATAGATCTTCACCATTTTTTATGCGACTATTGGTGCTATGCGGTGCTATATTAGTTCTAACAGTTGCAAAAGCAAAATTTTCAAAAAGTGTGTGTGTAGGGGAGGTTGACGTACTAGCAGGTGCAAGAAAAAAATTAAACTCTAAACTGTTATATCTGCACCATTTTTTGGGCTCCAGCTATACGATTGGTGGTGCTATGCGGTGCTATGTTAGTACTAGCAGGTGCAAGAAAAAAAATTAAAAAGTGGAGTGGGGGGACTGACATCGCCTAAAGGCATAAACTTTAAGCTGCTATATCTACGTAATTTTTTAAGTGCAAGCTATGGGACTGGTGGTGTTATGTTAGTTCTAACAGGTGCAAGAAGAATAATTTGAAAAAAATGTAGTGGAGGGGCTGATGTAGCTTAGGTCCCTAAACTTTAAATTGCTATATCTACGCCAATTTTTGGGTGCTAGCTGTGAGAATGGTGGTGCTATGTGGTGCTATGTTAGTGCCATCAGGTGCAAAGAAAAATTTGAAAAAAGGTGTAGGAGGGCTGGTATCACCTTAGCTCCCCAAACTTTGAACTGTAATAACTAACATAGTTTTTGGGTGCTAGCTACCAGTCTTGTGGTGCTGTGTGGTGCACTGTTGGTGCAATCAGATGCTATACAGAAAATAAAATAATTTGGTGTTGGAGGGGGGATCTTGCCTATAATCTGTAAGTTCTGTTCGTTTAGTAATATTTTGAGTAAATTATTGAAAAACATTTTGTTGGCTAAAAAATCATAAAACTTTCCCTCTTTGCCGTTATCCAAGGTTTGCCGCCATGGGATGTGATCGTTTTAGTCCTTGCGTAAATACACCCCGAGCGAAGAAGTAAGTGCTTGAACTAGAGTTAAAGTATACAACATTACAATTGTTTGTGTGTTATAGTGTGTTTCAACATTATCGGCATTAGGGTAGTTAACTTTTATTTCTGTTCTTCATATTTATAATTTTTATTCCCTTCGATTTGACTATAAAACAATGTTAACAGTTTCATACTAGCTTGATATGAAACACACTCGCCACATCAAACGTAAAGTAGGTGCACTTGCCTTACAAAAGCAAATACTTGAGCTAACAATACAAAGACTTCAGCAGCATAATTGTCCTAATAAACCTTTATAAAAGAAACCCCTCTAGAAGCCATTACATGGTTTCCAAATTGTTTCTAAAGGGCACTAAAAGCGTTTAGGAATAAACAAGTCTTATGGAGACTTAGACGCGAGAAACATTCTATATGCCCATTCGGAAAAAAGTAAGCTTCATGATTATTGATAGCACCAACTTTTATCTGGACTTCTTTATACGGGTGATTTGTTACTTACGTAGGAGTTTTGTACAACTTTCTAATTTTCCGGGAGGTCAAAACGCTTCCAGTTTGTAATAAATCGAGTTCCCTTGTAGCTGCCTTTCGAAATATCTGTTGCTAAGGGTACAGTACAGTAAACTAATATCAAATTATATGTAACTATGCATGTGATGTTTGCTGAAGACAGTCAGTTCCAGATGAAGTGCAATTTAGCAAAGTAAATTGAGAATTGCAACCATAACGTTGTACAAAATATCTATTGATCTACTATTAATATGCAATTTCCCTTATTCCTTGTCATCTCTTCCGTAAATAAAGGAATGGCAATTGAAACAACGGTCTTTATGTAGCAGCTTTTGATTATTACAATTTTCTGTTTCGTAGCCGTGTATTCGAACTGTATCATTAATTGGATCTAATCTCCCGATCTCGCATCAATGAGATGTTATCGGAAATTGTCTGAAAGTCACGTGTTAAAGAAAGTGAGATTGTAATTGTACTCAAACGAAGTTGCTTGGACTGATCCGGTTTTTGCCATACGTTAGACAAACAATGCAGCCCGTGCATTTTGTCCTTTGCTCATCAGGCATATATACTACTGAACCAGAGGTGGATGGGAACTCTGAAATTTATCGGCAAAAGTAACTAATGGCGCCAGCTACATATCTCCCATATTAAAATGTATATAAAATTAAACGCATCTATTATATCATAATAATAGCATGTTACATTGTATTAAATAAAAGTTATAATTAAAGATTAATCAGAGTTCATATCAGAAATAAGAAAGGAAGCAACTACTTTATAATCCAGACGCAACTTGATAATGCAGGTGCAGAAACAATAAACTGCAATAAAGCAGTCTTAATTAAAATTACTTAAAATAAGACATTTTATATTTATCAAGGAGTATCAGACGGTGAGGTTTGCACTTTCCCACAAGATGATGTGAGAGCAGGGATTACTTATAAGCCGTGAAGAGCCCCTGATGGTCAGTCAGTCTTCGAACTACATAACTTTAACATTGTTGGTGGTTCAAGCTACTCACCGTAATTTTTAATTATTAATTATTTATTTATTAACTTCAAGTATTTTTGTTAAGTTCAATTACTTAATGTTTAATAAATATAAACGTCTAAGTTGTTGTAACAGAAATAAGTCATTTTTTTTGTAATTATACAATTAAAAAGAAATTTGTTAGAAGTGTTTTTGGTGACAAAACTTTTTAAAAAGAAGCTCCCAAATGCCCAAAACCTATCTCGCCTATACAAATAATTTTTAGCAGCACCTGTACGGGTAATTTATAAATTTTATTGTCAGTAGCTTAAGTGTTTGTTTTTATTTTATAGGATGCTCATACATTAATGAAGACAAGAACAAACAATACTCATAATAGTAATTAATAATAATATAATAATTATATATATTGTTATGGTTTTAAAGGGTTAAATTTGGGATAAACAGTACAATTTGAACCACCCTGTATAGAGAAAAGAATAAATTATTTACTCGCAAAATTTATTTAATTCATTTATGGAGAACGAACAAGTATTGATGTATTTTTATAATTAATAATGGTGTGTTAGAAAGTACATAAAAAAACAGCTTTAAAAACAAATAGAAACGCATAATTAGTTTAATTGATTTTAATTCAACAAGTAAAAGCATTAGAAAACCCACTAGGGTAAGGAAAATCACTAATCCTAAAGCAAAAGGTTTCTTGGTAACAAACAAACGTCAGTTTTATCTAATACGGCGAAATATAAACTCCAAGAATTGTTGTGCTAAACGGTCTTAATGAACACCTGCGTATTTTTAAAAGGTTACATTCGTCGAAATTATGAGCATAAAAAGACACGACTTCAGAGAAAATAATTTCAACCGTCAGTGGTTCGAACAACAAACTAACAAACTTCTTAAAGAGCAAGGGAAATGCACTATCTGTTATACACTACAAATAGAGACAGAGATAAAAGCGTTAATATGCGGAAACTCACGTACGAATACACGTGGAGTGGACATGAGCTGTCAGCAATATCGATTTTCTACAACTCAAGTGGGGCTTTGAACGCAACAGCAGATATGCAACAGACATAGATAGAAATATTGCAGGCGGGGTTTTATGACGACACAGAATAGTATCATTGGTTAGGAACGGACAATTTCTAAACGTACGAACACGCGACAGGTGGGAGCGATATCGTATACGTACGGCACGTCGACGGAGTAAATTTCAGGAATATTCAAATCGGTTATATCAAAATTTGCAGAATTGTTATTTGAAAATAAGCTTTTCGCGGGAAGTGTGTCCGGGAGGTAGCATTTTGAAAGATATAAATACTCTAGCTGAAATAGAAGGGCTCTTTTTGTCTGCTGATCGCTTTTATATTATTTTACCATGATAGACCTACATTATAGTAGAGTTTTTGATATGTGAGTATTAAATATGTTTACAATACAGTAAATATAGTGCTACCACGTGTAACTGAGTTGTAGTGGCCTTCTATTTATTAACGCGAAGTGTAAATTAAATTGACAGAGGTCCGACTACAACTTTAACAAGCTATAAAATCAATAAATAGACGCATAATATACGTGTGTAAGCATCACAAACAATCAAAATTGTATGCTGTTATGGAATGGTACTTTGAAGCAAGGCGCTTGACGAAGTAATTGGGGTTATCTTATCGTCTGTGAATCCGCTAATTCTGACAGCGCATGGTCAAGAACCAAAATGTTCTGGTGATCGTCGTCGAAGGAACGGAGGCAAGAAGCATTTTCCAGGTAAATAATTTGAAATTTCTGTTGTCTGATAACTTTTGTGAAATTTGGTGATGTGTGAGTGAATTTATTGGGGTTTATTTATGGTTATACAAACTTATTAGAAAAGATACATGCACTGGACAATGTATTGGGGTTATTTAAATATTGAAGAAGGGTGTATTTAAAACTTATTAGATTTTATGCTGAATATCAATTAGATTGTAAAGGGTAAACGGGTCTATCAATTTTATATTAATTTATGCAAGGTAAAAGGCATATATTAAATAAACTGGGTTATTATGAGCTCACCATACTCCAGTGTACTATCAATTAGGGTAATATATGGGGCCCATCTACTCATATTTTATTAAATTTGTTTGCAAATAATTAAAAAAGCAAGGATTTTAAAAACATATCACATTTTGAGTTTGTAATTACTGTACCAAACTGTTTTTATACCTGTGAATAATTTGTTTGTAAATAGCGGTAAATAAAAGATTGTATGATTGTTGTATTATTTGGTGATTTTATTGAATGGTGTGCAAGTGTGAAGGAAAGATGGTGTGATATTTAGGTATCCGAGAAGAGGCATAGCTGAGCTAGCCAGGGAAGTTGCTGAAGATTGTTGCAGCAGAATAAGCGGGTAAGAAAGTTTTTTAAAAATTTTTATTTTTGAAAATCATTTTTTTTGACACTGGCGATGTTAAAAGATTACGTCCTAGATCACAGCAATCTTATGACGACCCAACGCTGGGGCTCGTATGAGTTAGGTAAAGGAATTTTATTTTAGAATATTTTGAATTTTAGAAAGTTAAAAGTTTAAATCCCCTACTACAGCAATCTTATAACGCCCAATTCGTAAGACTTGAATGAATGGTTAGGAAAAGGTTTGAGTGTTCCAGAGCAAGTCCCCAATATCCACAGCAATATATATATATATATATATATATATATATATATATGATAACGCTGCACGCCGATGTAATTAACGTTCAGTTTCCTGTTGCCCGCTACCGCTCTGTGTCTTTTAATATCCTAAATTTAAAAATGCCTTGGCTAGCTCAGTCTAATTCACACAGAGTGCACAACGTTACGATAACAAATAATTTACCCTCCCTTTATCTAATACTTTCCTGCTTTGAATGAGAAAAGCGAAATCGACTAATATTTGTATGACAAAGAAAATTTATATACACTTCACAGCTTAATATGATTTACTATATGACAAAACAAACCCCTGAATCAATTAATAATAATTTTTTGTTTATCCCCAAAATTATAGCTTCCTTTTCTTAGTTTAAAGCCAACAAAAATGACACTATACTCTATTTAAAAAATTTGAACGTTCTATGACCTTTCCCTTTTTACGTAAATTTTCACGTATAAAGAAAGATTTTCTGGTGACCCCTTACATAAAATATTCAGATATAATAAAATATAGTCAACGTTCAAAGAAAAATAAAATAATGCCTTATATTAGATAACTCTGACCTGTAGTTTTCCTTGTGCGTCTTTCTTTGTTCTCTCTGGATCTGCTACTACTTGCTGTGGATCAGTACCCCTGGGTTATTTTCAGTTGAGTTGTCCCATTCAATGCTTCAAACAATCCTCTGTTTTGTGCTTCGTTTCGTAGATTCAAACCAATATTTTTATTCGGATTTCTTCCTAGTATAATCAAGTCACTTAATTTGTAAACTTTACCCCTTATTATTTAATCAATAATCAATTTTTTTCCATTATTTCTTAGAATTTTCTTAGTCTTACTTAGAGTTTTCTTAGTATCACTTAGATTTCCCAAAAATTAGCTAGTTTCTAGTCTTTTTTTAGTGTTACTTAGGATTTTCGTAGTCTCACTTAGAGCCCTAAATTATGATAATAATCTTATACTCACGTTTTCCAGCAAACGGCGAAACTTGTTTCATATGTTTTTCACTATTATTTATTTTAAAAACTTCTATTACCACTTTTACAAATATTTAATTATTTAAGTTCAATGTTCACTTGTTACGTAAATTCTTGACTTCAAGTGATGGAGATTTGCTCAGTTTGAATGAAGACTGCCTGTTTATCGAATTTGCGTGTTATATAAGCAATGCCCCCTATCCAAAATTATTGATTGCGGCGTTGTTTGTTCAAAGTTTACGACCAGCTATAGGATGTTTTGAATACTTTGGGCTTTTACAGGTATCCGTTTGATAATAATTCGCCAAACGATGTTCTTGGTCACGTATTATACCAGTTTCACTTAGAGGATTTCTATTATATGTTTATTTTAGGCTGTCCGTTTTGGTGTTGTTACAGGAATTCCCAACTTGCCTTCGCGCGTATTCAACTTATGGCTTTTGTTTGTTGAGATAATGTTCTGGGTTTTGTATAAACTTCATGTCGAAAATCACATATATGAAATGACGCAAATTAAAATACTTCTGTTTACATCTTACGTTCCCTATACTTATTTATTTTGAAAGGTGCGTTTATTACCAGAATGCTTTGTTATCTTCTTTCACTATTGCATGTTTAATTTTAACTGAATTTGTATCACAATTTTCTAGTTTTTAATGCATTTAATGCGTATTTATATGAAATTTATGAATGCTTTATGGTTTAAAACAAGTTTGATTGCATGTAGAGTTATCTCTCTTGTTGAATGTGTTTTTATTGTTGAAGGATATGCTCTCCAGAATTAATTAAAGGCAATTGTGATCCTTATACAGGTTGTTAAATGTTTGCTCTTTGCATAATTTGCGAATAACTTATTTTTCATGATAAATATATGTAGTTCTCTAACTTCTTGTACTATTTACCTAATTAACCTAAATAACCCCTTTATCATAGCATTATATATATATATATATATATATATATATATAGTGTAGTGTCAGAGGGAGCTACCAAGGGTTCTAAGGGTTGTTTAGTAGTAGTTTAGTAGTAGTTGTTTAGTAGTAGTGTATGCCAAGTAAAATGCTACATATAGCTGATCCCATAATTTAAAAATGTGTGTTTGCCGTACTTTACATATGCTAAAGTATTCAAAATGATTGTTAAAATGTAAGTGCCAAGAGGTAAATTAAAATGACTTGATGACGTGATAAAAGATGCACAGTGCTCAAGGTTTTATACTGAGTTACAATTTAATAGGCCATTGAAAGTACATTTGCTATCCGAAAACCGGATGCGTCTACGGATGTCTACTATCAACCACGCATCCAGGTCATGTGTGAATTATTTTGGCTTTTTGTTTAATTAGAATCAACTTTTGGACAAATTTGTAATTTCAAAATTATAAGTAATAGCAGTGTCAAATGTGATTGGAGAATTGTGAATTATTTAGGACAAATGATAGAATTATGTACAAACTAGAAAAGTGTAAAAGGACAACAGTGAAGGTATTTGTGACACAAAATAAGAGATAAAATGTTATTGGATATTTTTATTTATGTAATATGTGATTAAGTAGGCATGATGTTGTTGTAATAATCGCCTTGGAAAGTAAACAAGGGAATCTTTTTCGATTTAAATTTGTGTAAAGACGTATTTTTTGTAAACCTGCGCTAAAATTGTTTAAATATTGGAAAGTAAATAAATGTGTTTGGAGTTTAAGAGTTTGATTTAATAAAGTGGAGTAACGAGAAGCATCAGTGGTTAGTAAATGAATAGCGACGACGAATTAAAGCGAAGATTGGTGTTAGTGAAATAGCGAAGCGGCGAAAAGTAAGATTGTTTAGGAACGAGATTTGATAAAGGCAGAAGGCATCGGTGAGGAATTGTAAGCGTGAATAAGATTTGGATTGATTTGGTTACGGATTTATGGTTAATGGGGCATTGATTGGATTGATTTGGATAGAGATTTATGTATAGCGGGTCATTGAGTGGTTTTTAAGACAAGGAACGAGAATAGATTTGGGTTGAGCTGAAAGGAGAATAGGTTTGGATTGAGCTGAACGGAGAGTAGATTTGGATTGAGCGATTTGAGAGCAGCAATTGGAAGAGTTAAAGGCTACGAAGAAAGTAATACGGAAGAATTAGCGCAGGGGAAGTAAATAAAACGGTTATTCTAAATTCTAAAATTCGGGTCATTTATTTCAGATATTGGGTGCAACTAAAATTTAAAGAAAGATACCTGGAGGCGAAACGAAAATTCAACAGGATAGTGCAACCGTGTAAAGACGCATACGGCGACGAGGATTTTGAGCCAGCAATAAGAGAGGCCGGAAACAAAGTATAATCCAGGTGAGTGCTGTGAAATATCTTATAACGTCAAAAGTCATAAATTTGTGGTATTAAATTAATTTGGCACAAGGCAACGTTGATCATAAAAATTTGGCATATACAAAACTAGATTCAAAAATTAGTACTAAAACAAAAGAAGAGTGCAGTTTGGTTGGGCACTGCACATCTACTTACCACTGAACCCACGGTAAGTAGGTGGACACCCTGAGAATAAAGAGTTCAAATAGTCGAGGCATTTTAATAACAATTTTGATTAAATAACCAACCAAACGTTGCAAAAGTACGGGGCGTGCAATAGGTGTTTGCACATTATACAAAAAAGCATTGAAATTTAGAAGAAGAGGCGCGCGACGACGAAAATAAAGTAGTAAAAGAGGGGTAGTGTATAATATATATATATATATATATATATATATATATATATATAAAATAGGTAGTTTCTCGAACGGTAGTAATATATATAGATCTGTTGGTTTCTTGGGATATTATATTATATTATATTATATTATATTATATTACGAACGAGTGCATCCCAAGAAACCAACAGATCTATATATATATATATATATATATATATATATATATATATATACACAACAGGTAATTATATTGTGACCTTATTTTATTATAAAGTATAAGTAGTGGGTTTTAGGTCTGCTGGAACATCAACTCCTTTTTATTACCTAAATTTTCGAATATATTTATATTCTTCTTTAGAAGTACTTTTTTTACATTCACGATATACTCACTAAATTGGGGTTTAAAATATATGAAATAGCATCAAATATATAAATAAAATGATGTAGAAGGTTGTTGAAACAAATAATAAAACTATTTTGTATAGGATGTTGGGTTTTTAGAAGTAGGTATATCATTTAAATTTTGTCAGTTATTTTTTATATCTTTTGTTGCTTTTTACATCATAGTTGTATGCATGTACATAATCCTGCATGTATTGATAAATAAACAACCTTCATCAATACGTATAAATACACAAACATACGTATATCAGTTAATAAATATTAATGGATTCAAATATTCAAACTTATACATACGAAATATTAATATTTCATAACCGGTATGAATCATTTAAATTTAACTATGATAATAAAACAAACAGATTACAACAATTGATTATTTTTATTGCATCTAAATTTATTATTTATGTATTTATAATATAGAAGAATTATTGCTTAAATTTAGATTCACCAAAACATTCGTCTTAAACAAAATTCAGGTTAAACACAATACTCAACATCCAGAGCAGACAACAATACATCTATACATCTAACTGGATGTATCGAAAAGCGAAAATATAAATAACGTCGCTTTATTTGTGACCAACATTTGATTATTACACCAAAGATAACAGAAACAAATTCTACTTGATTAGAATAGTAGAAGAATACTGTCGTTACAACGGGTTTTTCTTAATCGTATGAATTGTACGGATTTATTTTAAATAAAAAACTTGTAATAATACAACCATTTAATCAAAGATGTCGTAGAAGGTACGTAATGGATTCAAAATGAATAGGATTGACTTAGCAAAAATTTAAACCGTATCAGTGTGTTGCGCTTTTATACTATAAATTGTTTATTATAAATTTTATATCAATAATTTATATAAAGTATCTGTTTCTTGGTTAACATATTTTAGAGAAAGTGAACACATGTGAACAATTGCCAGTACTGCTGTTCGATCTTTATTTAAATACATATGATTATATTGTTGAAATTATTCTAAGCGAAAGTAAATACGATTAAAAAGCAACGTTTTATAGTTTGTGTTGTAGGAAGGGTATTTACAATTTATAACTATTGGATTTTAATTGAACAGAAACAAAATTTAATTATATGACTTTGTTAATACTTTAGTTATAGTTAATTGTTGGCGGGGATCTGCATTTCCTCCAGTCAAATTTATTTTCAGCTTAAAGTTGCGTTAGCGCGCTGTTTTCTTCTAAAATTTTGAGTTCCCATATTCAACCCATGCACAAACTCATGCTCTCCCGTGAATTGAACCTCGGGCTAGTCGTTGGTGCAGTAGATGGGCAAGGAATATAGCTCTTGCGTCTAATTTTTGTTGCACTGGAATCTCATACGTTTAGTATCCACTATTATTTCACTGACGCCCAACACCAGAGGCCTCCATTAACATTTCAGTTAGCCTGTACCTCTTCTGGACAATTCAAAATTTAACAATCTATCGATTTTTTCACCTATAACAAGGTTTTTTAATTAAAAATGCTTCATTTTCAGTCTAACAATTTAAATATTAAAAATGGGAGTTTTAAAAAAGTACTTAATATTGTAACAGTTTTTTTGACCGCTACACTATATCAACGAATTTTAGTTCTAATAACTCAAGCATAGCTATTAAATCATGCGAACGATTTTTAAACAAACAAGTATCAATGTTGTATGCGCTAACCGCCATACAGAAATGTTAGTTTGGTTGCTAACATCAGGCGCAGAAAGTTAATACAACTATTATCAAGGCCAAACACCTTTCCTGTTTAGTGCATAGCACATTTGCGGCACTTTCGCCAGAGCTCTCGCAGAGAAACTAATGGAACCACTAAAGGTTTTGGCGTGTAACTTACGCCTAGCTTGTTGTGCGGAGTACAGCCCTAGCGCGCTAAAACACTAGGCTTTGTATTTTTAACAATGGTAAGGATTAAAATAATAATTAATTAGATCAACTAAATAATTTGTTGTAGCGCTGTTTTGGTAATCGTTCTTTTGGAAATTGCTCTTTTGGTAATTGCTCTTTTGATAATTTAACTTATAGAAGATGTTCGTTTGATAAATTTTTCTTTTCATCATTACACTCTTCATAATTTTATTTTTAATAATCTTCAATAATTTTGTGATAACGTTCCGTTTAAAAGTCGATTTCAAATGACTCCTAATAAATAACTTCGTTTCGATAATTACTGAGATAAACTCATTTAATAATTCTTTGGACATTTGTGCAAATAACACAGAAAACAATTCTTTAATGATTTCGTAAAAGTACGATAAGATATGTTTTTCAACGCTTTGTAGAATTCGTCAACTAGATTTTTGTATTATAATTAACAACTTTAAGAAGTCGTTTTGTATTATCGGGTTTTACAAAATTAAAGCAGCGAGTAGGCTGTTGTTAATAGAAGATAAAATTCTACTTTTACGTGTGTGAATGTAAAATATGAACGTCCTTCAACCGTACGATGGATAGTTGGATTTTGTGTTATGTTATGGAAAAGCAATAACTTGGAGTGTAAAGGAAACGTTCTACAAAGTAGGTAGAAGTTTTTATGGTTTATAAATTAAGTCCGAAGATGCTTTTGAAAATATGGGAATTTTGTTGGTCCAGTTCGTACGTACAACAAAGACGCATGGAAGTTAGCATGGTCCAGTCCAAGGGTCACGCAGCTGTTCGTGTTCGGTGGAACATGTGGATTTGACGTCACTTGTTTTCTGAAAATGTATGTATAAACACCTGCCCTAATATGTTGTGAAGACAACATGTAAAGAACACCTGCAGAGCCAAGGTAAGAGATTAAATTATTCTTGCATCATGTCTACATTTTGACAAATCCATTTCGCACATTCAAAAGGACCTTAGTAAATTTTTGTTGACAATATTAGTTCAATACAATTACAGTTATTAAATTTTATAAAACAATGTGAACTTAAAGAGTTCTTATTGATGTTTCATTTATGCATGATTTCACTTACGATTTTTAAATAATAAATTAATAGAGAAGTAGTTAAAGTTTTATGAAGTGTAAACAGAAAAAGCAGATCTGACATTTCTGATATAAATTCAAATTAGATTTTTGTAACTAAAGTAACATTTGAAGTCTTGATATTTTCTTTTGTATATATATAATTCTACCTTATGAGTAGATGAAGCTTATATTATCTTTTCTTAAACATAAATTTTATATCTACAATTTTTATGGAAGTACCATTTTTAATTAAAGAAACAACATTTAATTTTCTTAATTAATTGTTTTATTCTGAACAAGTACGCTCAGAAGTAAGGTGACAAAGAATAAGACCAAATAGAGTAAAGTGGTAAACCTCATTTAATAAGGAGCTTTAATAGCCTTTTCAGTATTTAAAGAACAAAATTTGTGTTCATATTATTGTTGCCTGATTGGTCTTTGTTGTTTTTTTAGATGAGGTAGCAAGAGAAAACTTCTTGTGTCCTCATTTTAGTATATTTAATTAAATTTTCTTTACAGCTCCTGCGTTAGCAGTTAATACGGTATTCCTCCTTAAGGACGCCCAAGTACCCCTTTCGGAAACCCTGTGTTTAAAATTACAGACTTGGTGGCGCCCTGTTTAAACCCCTGTTTTGTCTAGAATCTAGCCCTAGTAATAAAATAATGCTTTGTAAAAAGAACCACGATCAATCCTCATAAGCTCTGCCCAAGGAATAGACCCCTAGCATAGTCGGAAGATAATTGCGTTCCATCATTTTAAGGGCATCCTTCCTTAAAGGTTACTGGTCATATTTGGGGATATAAAAATAACCCCTAACAATTTAACCCCTCCAGTAAAGAAAACAGGTTATAATATTTTTACTTCAACAAGTAGAGATTGTTTCTGTTAATGTGAATTTTTACGATAAAACATAGGCCTTTAATTGTGGATATTCCCTCAAAATTGAACAAGTACCCGTAAACCCTTTTTTCTTCGGTGCAATTCTTGTTTACTGTTTAAACTTAGTTTGAGAATTAAATGAAGTTACTAATTTTCCAAAACTTTTTGAAGAGAGTTTCACATAAAAGAGGAGAAAGAAATGGAGAACGAGAGAAACAAATTTTTCAATAAAAACTTTGCGATAGCAAAGGTGCACAAACACGCAAATGCTCTAAAGGAAAATTCTTCAGTTAACTCTGCAAAACTAACGGAAGTTCCTTTTCCCATTTTTTGAAAGGAAATTCTGTAGAAAGCGTTTCTAAATTCTTTATAAATCGCTGTAAAAAGCGTTCAAAAATACACGTGTTTGATAAATGTTTTCATACGCAAGATAACTATTACGTGCTCATTTAAGAAAAGTAACTTTTGACAACACCAACTTTTATTCATATGGGAGTTTTTGTCTATGTAGGAGTTTTATTCAACTTTCAAATTTCCTAGAAAGTCGATACACTTTTAGTTTGTAATAAATTGCGTGCCCTTCTGGATGTTTCCGAATTATCTAAAGCTGTACGTAATCCCTACGGTCATCAGATAGTTACAATCGTCTAGACAGCAAACTAATACCAAGTTATATATGTTGTTTATGCGATGTTTGTTCTCTTCAGCCAGTTAGAGACGCAGATAGAGTAAATTCAGAATTGTAAGCACAGTGTAGTATACAATATGTAGGGATTTCGCATTAATATTCAATTTCTATAAATCTTTGCTTCGTAAATAATCGTATTGTAATTGAAACGAATGGGCTTCATGTAGCGATGTTCAATTATTACACTTTTGTTTTGTAACTGTTCTCGTAACCTATGTGATCAACTAGAGTTTAGTTCGCGACTCTTGTTGTAATTAGATTTCATGAAAAGTGTACGGAAGGTTTGTTTTTAGAGAAAGGTGAAAATGTCATCAGGATGAAAATGCTCGGATTATCTCGCTATTGTCATTCTCCATAAAACGTCCGCTTTATATTTAAAAAGCTTCGCATTGAAGACTATCAGTTTCTTACCTTACAATTATTGTATTACACCACAATTCCATATATGTTTGCTAAAGCCTACAGTGGTTACTTGGTAGCCATCATTTATTGGAATTCATGCAAGCTAAGCAGTTTTGTATGTGGTATACACAAAAAGAAAATAAGAAACCATGGATAACAAAGGATATCGTGAATTTAATAGAAGAAAGACGAAAATACAAAAATAAATCAGACGAAACAGGAAAACAGAGATACAAAGCCATAAAATGGGAAATTATTCGAAAATGCAGGAAAGCTAAAGAACAATGGATTGATGAAAAGTGCAAAGAAGTGCAAACTAAGATGGAAATAGGAAAGACAGACGAAGCATACAAATTAATTAGAATGAATTTTAGGGATATAAAACCGTATAGCAAAAAATATAAGGGACGCACAAGGAAAAGTCATTATAGAAAACGTAGAGAAAGTGAGTAGATGGCAAGAATATATAGGGAATTTATATGCAGGAGAGGAACTAACTGCATTAGAACAGGAATCAGACATTGAAAATGATGACTTGGGATATCCTATACTTCGAGACGAGTTTGAATTAGCATTAAAGAGTCTGAAAAATGGTAAGGCGCCGGGTTCAGATAAGGTGCAAGCAGAAACTCTAAAAGCCGCTGGACAAGCAGTAACAGAACGTCTCTTCCAACTTGTAAGCTATATGTATGAGACAGGCGAGATACCCAAAGATTTCAAACGTAGCATCATAGTAACTATACCAAAAAAGAAAGGCGCGGATAGATGTGAAAATTTTCGAACAATAAGTTTGACAGCACACGTGTCAAAAGTATTAACTAGAATTGTGCAAAGACGAATGGAAAAACGAGCTGAAGAAATACTAGGAGAAGACCAATTTGGGTTTAGGCGAAACAGGGGACACGGGAGGCTATTTTAGCTCTGAGAGTGATAATGGAGAAAACAATAGAAAAACGGGAAAGCATGTATATAGGGTTTGTAGATCTGGAAAAAGCATTCGACAATGTAAATTGGAAAAAAATGTTTGAAATACTCAAAAGGATTGGAATGAGTTATAGGGATAGACGAATAGTACATAGCTTATACAAAGAGCAAACAGCAGTAATAGAATTAGAGCAGGAACGTAGAGAAGTAAACATTAGGAAAGGGGTGAGACAGGGATGTGCCCTATCCCCATTGATTTTTAACTTGTACATAGAAGAAGCAATGAATACTGTCAAATGCAGAAAGACATTTGGAATTACTATGCAGGGACAAAAAATTGATATGCTTAGATTTGCAGATGATATAGCGGTATTAGCATCTAGCAAGGAAGAGTTAGAAGCGGCTCTTAATGAAATGGAAACGGTTCTAACAGAGAGATACGGTATGAAAATTAACAAAACTAAAACTAAAGTTCTAGTTTGCAAAGGTGGGGAAAATAAATCAAAACAAGAATACAAGTATTTAACACGAACTTACAAGAGGTTAAGGATTTCTGCTACCTAGGAAGCCAAATAACGCAAGATGGGAAAAGCACAGAAGATATAAAACAAAGATTAGCACAAGGTCGTGCTACATTTAACAAGAAAAAGCAACTATTGTGCTCAAAGACCACAAACATAGAAACAAGGAAAAGATTGTTTAAAACATATGTGTGGAGCACAGCACTGTACGGCTGTGAAGCCTGGACAGTAGGAGAAGCGGACAAGAAAAAGGTAGAAGCCTTTGAAATGTGGTGTTACAGGCGTATGATGAAGATATCATGGACAGACAAAGTTAAGATCGAAGAGGTACTAAAATGGTAGGGAAGAAAGAAATATGTGGAAAACGGTAAAAATAGGAGAGATAGGATGATAGGCCACATACTACGGCATGAGGGAATAGTGCGGAATATTTTAGAAGCAGAGATAGGAAAAAAGAGAAGAAGAGGCAGACCTGGATTAGACTACTGCACACAGATAGTAAAAGATGTAGGCTGTAGAGATTTCAGGGAGATGTGTAGGCTGGCCCAGAATAGAAATCAATGGAGGTACGCATCCAACCAATCCCAAGATGGATAAACTAATGACGAAAAGATAACTGTGCGTAAACATGATGATTATTATAAGTAACTACAAGAATTGGTTGGGCAATATTCTCGAATAATGTTAAGTGTGTGAAAGGATTTACTAGAAAACCATTATTTCGGCAAATGTCTAAGTGTTGGGGGATCTTGGTAGCCACAGGTTGCTTAACCTCCTTCACTGAATCTCGGTAAAATAGGGTATAAAATTAGAAAACAATAGAAAGGGAACGAGCTGAATACACATACTCCCCGAAAAGAAGAAAAGAAGAAAAGAAGAAAAGAAGAAAAAGAAGAAAACCACCAAAAACGCAAAATAAAAGAAGCTGCCTATATAACCCTACATAAAAATAACTGCGTTGCAAACGAATCCGTGACTTTCAGTAAACAATGGATTCCATTACTAAAAGAAATAACAAAAGAAATAACAAATGAAAATCAAATGCCCACAATATCTAGGTAGCATTGCAAGTTTTTACTGGGTTTTCCTTGCAATATTAACATGAAATACAGCCTACATACATGATTTCTATTTATTCATAAAATAACTAATTACATAAAAATAAGCATATTAACAATCCTTGTAAAACAGCATTGCTATCTGGCAAGTATAAATCCACAATAAGGTTACCTCAAAACCATATACAATCTCCGTTGAACAGTATTGGTATCTGACAAGTGTAAACCCGCCATAGGGTCGCCTCAGATCCATATACAATCTTCATAGAACAACATTGGTATCTGACAAGTGTAAACCCGCCATAGGGTCGCCTCAGATCCATATACAATCTTCATAGAACAACATTGGTATCTGACAAGTGTAAACCCGCCATAGAGTCGCCTCAGAACTATGTTAAAATCTACCAAAGAGGTAACTTAAATCATAATGAATTTTCCCTCTCAAAATAAATATAAAAAAAAAGTCTACTTAAGCCTTTCAATAATGCAATCGCACACTTCTTTAATAACCATCCTCTCAATTGTATAAATAGAAACATGTTAAAAAATGTTGGCTGAAATGCAGACACAAAAACGGTAGCAGTCTTTTGAAATGCTCCAGATGTATGAGGACGATAGCATGGACAGACAAAGATAATAACAAATAAGTTACAGAAATAGTATGGGAACAAGGATATCTGGGGAAAAAGAGAAATAGTAGGGCGGAATACGTTCTAAGGCATTTTTGGGGAATAGTATGTGATATATTACAAGCAGAGATAGGAAAAAAGAGGTAGATGTAGACCTAGATCAGACAGTTATAGATGCAAACTGTGCATATTTCAGGGAAATCTGTAGGTTAGTTCAGAATAGGGAACAATGATGGTACGCGTCTAACCAGTTCTAGGACTGAAGACCTAATGATGATGAAGCAGTTTTGTCATTGTCCAGAATTACATTATTGCGTTCTCTATATTCTTCTTGATTGACAGACCGGACTTATTTGTTAAATATTTGCCAATTTCAACCTTGAAAAATATTTTACTAAAATCTTGAGTCAGATCCATATCCAAGAGATGGAAATATTTAGTCTCAACTGGTCCAATATATCCGACTATTAACCCAGCTAATTCTTCAATTGTGTTATGGTATTCCGTGTAGACAAGAAAGAAACGTCAAGTTAGTAATGAAAATCGGTCGCACCGAATAGCGCAACAAAACAAGAGGAATCCAAAGAATTAATGCCGTACTAGCTGCAAATGCCGTGGAGTGGGGAGGGTCACACAGAAAGAAAAATAGAAAACCGCAAGAAATAGATTTATTACAAACCTTTAATTAACAAACATCATCATCATCAGGTCTTCAGTCCTGGAAATGGTTAGATGCATACCCTCATTGTTTTCTAGTCTGAAATTGCACAGTTTGCATCTAGCACTATCTGCGTGCGAAAGTCTGATCTCGGTCTACTTCTACCTCTTTTTCTTATCTTTACTTGTAATATATACCGTACTATTCCTAATAAATGCCTTAGAACATACTTCTGCTCTTCCATTTTTCCTATTTTGTTTTATTTTCCACAAATATCTTTATTCATCTACTGTTTCTATAACCTATTTGTTATTAACTTTATTTGTCCATGCTATTGTAATTTTTTTTTGTTACGCTTCGTTCTTTAATATAGAATAAATCAGTAATAAAATAAAATATTTATATTATAACTTTCCGTTCGGTAACAAATTAATACATAAAATTAATAATAACATATAGACTCCTTTACCTTTATGGTCTAAGATTAGTTACTAAGCTTAGTCGAGTTGTCAATTTGTCACTTCTTTATCAGCGTTCGAACGGGTCAGATGCTCGGCAGGATAGTGATGTCAAGATGGTCGTGTCTAAACACGTGGCCTCTAACAGAGTAAGAAAAAAAGAAGAATAATTGATTGATTCTTGGTGTCTGTAGGTCAAACCTAGCAGCTGTAGCGTGAGGATGTTTTTCTATAAGTTCCACCTAGAGCGGTTCAGTTGATCCCTGCAGGCCTAAGGAGATGGAAGCCCCCCTTACATCATTAATACAGTTGGTATAAATTAATTAAATAAATTATATTAATATTTTTTCACTTAGTGCAATATCATATATGGCTACATCTTATGCAATATCAGGTAGGATAAAATTTTATACAATATCATAGAAGGCAATTTCAGATATGTTTCGTATAATTCAACTTCACAAATAAATAATATCGAATAAGTAAATCTTGGATTTAGAAATTTTGTTGGAGTATTAAATTTAATCAAGCAGAAATTAGTTTCGTTAAATAATGGTTGTATTCAGAAGAACTTTGATAATCGATGGTTATGGAAATTTCCGACAGCTGAGATCAAAGTCCTATTTCTTTCGTTCAGAGCAGTATCACAACACGTGAGTGTTCTGTAGAATTTAATCACTTTGAATATTAACTAAGTTGCAATAAGAATATAGAACATTAAAAATTTTGTAACGTAAAAAGCTTTTAAGGAAACAGCAAATTAAATAACAAATCTATTGTTTGTCAGAATGTTTGCACATGCACACAAAGTTTACATTTAAAAAGATGTGAATGACATTTTGTCAGATATAAAAAAACATAGATTCAGTTGTCCTATTTAGACCTCACATGTCGTCTTACGTTAATTTAAAGTATGTTTAAATATTTTGAGGTCATGAACTTTCATTTTTAATCGCGTAATTCGCGTAATAACTGTTAAGTAAAAGTAACTTAGGGTAACTACATACTATGTTAGTGGTGTTGACATAAGGTTTCCGCATTCCCTTAATACAAGCACAGTTAAATGTTGGTGGTTATTGTATTGAAAAATACGGTGGCGCTCATTAAATATATTTTTGGTCTTTTGACAACCCATGACCCAAGCTCATGATCTACCCAGAGCTAACACTCGACTAGCCGTTTATGTCTTAAGAGTTTTTCTTTTTCTCAAGCCATTTTCCATCCAACTTTATCTTGGGCTTGCATTCATAATAAGAAATTCTCGACCTTGTGATATCAGGTTAGGGTTTAGAAAATTTAAAGGTGTAATTTATTAGCTGATAGTCACGAGGATAATTAAACTTAATAAAAAAAAAAAAGTTTAATAAATAAAATTTTTTATTACATACATCCGAAGTACAACATTTCAAAAGGTTTCTTTCTCTTCCTGTCTGCTTTTCATACTGCCTTTATTTTATAGACTATTAGGAGCCCAAATATCCGCTCAAATATTATTTTCGGAATATTTTGAGATTATTCAGGGATATCCTATTGTGGAGCGAACCATTTTGCGTGCGACTATTACGTCCAAAGTCCCACGATCAAATCCCGACACGGTCTGCTTGAAAAATGTTAGGCGAGCATTTTTCACAAAATTACGCCGTCGTTCGAATGAGAGGTAAAATGGAGGTCCCGTGTGTGAGTATTGTCAAGCACGTTAAAGATGCCTACCTTGCTTGCGACATCAAGGGTTCGGCAAAATTCAAAATTTACAGGTAAAAGAAGCTCGCTTCATGACCAATGTAGTACCTTTGGGTGGAGTATTGAAAAATCAAATGTTGAGTATGTGAAGGGAGGTAAGCAGCTTGCGGCTGCCAAGTTCCCCCAGCACTTGAGCATTTGTGGAATTAATAGGTTTTAAAATATAACCTTTTGCACAATCAACATTAGTTGCAAATATTTCACAACCAACACCTGTAGTTGTTTAAAATAATCATCAGATTTAAGTGCACATATTTTTTCATCATTAGATTTTCCGCCTTGAAACTGGTTCGACATGTACCTCCACTAATTTATGTTCTGAGCTTGCTTACACAGTTCCCTGAAATTCCCACAACAGCCTGTATATAGTTTGTTTCTCTTTCTATTGTTTATTAATTATATGCCCTATTTTACCGAGATTCAGTTTTATGTAGAAGGGAGGCAGCTCCGTGGCGTAGGTGGTATGTGTGTGACTACTATGCCCAAGGTCCTGGGATTAAATCCCGCCACAGTTTGCTTGAAAAATATTAGGCGAGCATTTTCCACAAAAATACACCTTCGTTCGAATGGGAGGTAAAATGGAGGTCCGGTGTGTGAGTGTTGTCATGCACGTTAAAGATCCCTACCTCCCTTGGAACAGCAAAAGTTCTTTACACTTTAACTTGTCTACTTAATATTATCATTCTTATATTTATTATTATTTTTATTTTTAAAATTTTATTACTAATTTTTTTTTCTTGTACTGAAGAAACCCCTTACAAAAGTGGGCGAATTCTCCAACTGTGTTATGGTATTCCATGCAGATACGGAAGAAAGGTGAAGTAAGCAAAGAAAATCGGTCGCACCGAACACCGCAACAAAACAAGGGGAATTCAAAGAATTAATGTCGTACTAGCTTCAAACGCCGTAGAGTGGGATGGGTCACACAAAAAGATAAATATAAAACTTCAAGAAATAAATTTATTACAAACCTTTAGTTAACAAATTCCGACACTGTCCGCACGAACAATGTTAGGCGAGCATTTCTCACAAAAATACGCCGTCGTTCGGATGAGAGGTAAAATGGAGGTCCTGTGTGTGAGTGTTGTCATGCACGTTAAATATCCCTACCTTGTTTGGAACAGCAAGGGTTTGTTAAAATTCCAAATATTTCCTGGCCAATGTAGTACCTTTGACTGAAGCATTGGAAAATTAAATGTAGGGTATGCGAAGGGGGTTAAGCAGCTTGTGACAGCCAAGGATCCTTCCAACACTTAGACATTTTTCGAATTAATAGTTTTCCAGTAAATGCTTTTGCACAATTAATATTAGTTGCGAATTTTGCAAGACCAATGTCGGTAGTTATTTACAATAATCATGTTTAAGTACAGTTATTTTTTTCATCATTAGTTTTTCCATCTTGGGACTAGTTGGATGCGTACGTCCATGGATTTCTATCTTGAGCTAGCTTAGTGTATGACCTATTATCCTATCTCTCCTATTTTTTTACTGTTTTCCACATACTTATTTCTTCCCCTATCTTTTTCTTGTCCGCTTCTCCTACTGTTTAGACTTTACAGTCGTACAGCGCTGTGCTCCATAATACGTTTTAATCAATCGTTTCCTTGTTTCTATGTTTGCTGTCTTTGAACACAGTAGTTACTTTTTTTTAAATGTAGTACGACCTTGTGCTAATCTTTGTGTTATATCCTTTGTGCTCTTCCCATCTTGCGTTGTTTGGGTTCCTTGGTAGTAGATATCCTTAACCTCTTGTAAGTTCTCGTTGCCTCTGTTAGAACTGTTTCCATTTCATTAAGAGCAGCTTCTGACTCTTCTTTGCTAGATGCTAGTACCGCTATGTTATCGGCAAATCTAAGCATACCAATCTTTTGTCCCTGCATAGTAATTCTAAATGTTTTCCTGCATTTGACAGTATTCATTGCATCTAAATGTACAAGTTAAAGATTAACGTGGATAAGGCACATCCTTGTCTCGCCCCTTTTTTAATATTTACTTATCTGCGTTCTATTACATCTGTTTGCTCTTTGTATAAGCTATGCCCTATCCGTCTATTCCTACAACTCATTCCAATCTTTTCGAGTATTTCGAACATTTTTTTCCATTTAACAAACATGATATAAAAAAAAAATATTTACAAAAACAAGAACGAACATTTACATAACTTCATGTTGCAGCATGATGTAAACGAAAACGTCAATTTCCATACAACACAATGTTCCTTCAGCACATACACAAAATTTTAAAAAATATCAATTAAGGATTATTTCCCAGTCACAGAAAATCATAAAATTTAAATAACAGGTACCAGCATACTTACATAATGTTCTCAGCCCTAAATAAATACAAAAAGAAAATTAGACATAATATGTCACGATACAGAAGTGCAATTGTAACATTTCGAAATAATTAGTGTGGCTTCGTAACTCGATGACTTCTTGAAGCTCCGGGGTAGCTCAGGGCAAGAACTCTGTATCTATTTCAGTAATTGGGGCAGGGTTCAACCTATCAATTATATATTTGGGGCCTTGATAGAGGTACTTAATAAGTGGGCGCCAGGACAAGGAGCGCTAGTGACTTTGAGAACTGTTCTGAATAACTCTACTATACTGTACTCTCCTGTACTGAATAACACTATAATCGAATACCAAGGCAGATAAACAAAACTTGAATTAAACCAAAACATATAAATTTTTCCGCTCTTTACTTTGCAAATTTCTATAAAAATCTTGGTCTGGGTTGGGTATTAAATTTTTGTTTGGCAAATAGCTACAAGGCCGTCTTTCTTCTGTTTCGAAATTTTAATTCTTTTGAGTAGGCTGTCTGTAATATACCGGTAAACCCGCCTTCCTTTCTAGAATTACGGTTGCTACATCGCAATGAAAATGTATTGAAAATGTTTACTTCTCTGTAAGGAAATTCATCTCCATACTCGTATTTAAAAATAACATTATTGGTTTACTAGCTCTAACATAATCACTTTTATTTGGGCCCACTTAACCTTTTTCTTCTTAGAATCCAGAGCCAAATTTCTTCCAATATCAGAAGATAATTTTTGAAGATCAATAATCTCAAATTTGTCCATTCCTTTACCCAATATGGTTTTCCTTTTTCCGTTGCACATTGTATGACAGGAATTCACTGAGCAGGAGTGAAAATTGACACATCCTTCAAAAGGCCTTTTTTTTATTTTTCTATACCAGAGTGCATGCTATCACACTAATTTTGTGTGTCCTGTTACTAAGAATTTATGTGCGATAGTAAAAACTGGGGTACACACAAAAAGAAAATAAGAAACCATGGATAACAAAGGATATCCTAAATCTATCAAAAGAAAGACGAAAATACAAAAATAGATCAGACGAAACAAGAAAACAGAGATATAAAGTCATAAAATTAGAAATTATTCGCAAATGCAGGAAAAATAAAGAACAATGGATTGACGAAAAGTACAAAGAGATACAAACTAAGATGGAACTAGGAAAGGCAGGTAAAACATACAAACTAATTAGAATCAATTTTAGGGATATAAAACCGAATAGCAAAATATAAGGGACGCGAGAGGAAACGTCATTATACAAAATGTAGAGAAAGTGGATCGATAGCAAGAATATACAGGGAATTTATATGCAAGAGAGGAACTAACATCATTACAACAAGAATCAGACATTGAAAAGAATGACTTGGGCTTTCGTATGCTTAGATATAAGTTTGAATTGGCATTAAAAGGTCTAAAAAATAGTAAGACACCAGGTACAGATAAGATGCAACCAGAAACTTGAAAAGCCGCTGGACAAGCAGTGGCAGAACTTCTCTTCCAACTGGAAAGCTATATGTATGGGACAGGCGAGATACCTAAAACTTTCAAACGTAACATCATAGTCACTATATCAAAAAAGAGGGGCTCGGATAGATGTGAAAACTTTCGAACAATAAGTTTGACAGCACATGTGTCAAAAATATTAACTAGAATTGTAAAAAACGAATAGAAAATCGAGCTGAGGAGCTATTAGGAGAAGATCAAATTTGGGTTTAGCCGAAACAGGGGAACACGGAAGGCTTTTTAGCTCTGAGGGTGATAATAGAAAAAACAATAGAAAAAGGGGACAGTGTGTGTATATAGGGTTTGTAGATCTGGAAAAAGCATTCGACAATGAAAAATGGAAAAAAGTGTTCGAAATATTCAAAAAGATTGGAATGAGTTTTAGGAATTGACGGATAGTACATAGCTTATACAAGAAGCAAACAGCGGTAATAAAATTAGAGCAGGAACCTAGAGAAGTAAATATTAAGAAAGAGGTGAGACAGGGATGTGTTCTATCCCCATTAATTGTTAACTTGTATATCGAATAAGCAATGAGTACTGTCAAATTTAAGAAGACATTTGAAGTTATTATGCACAGACAAAAGATTGATATGCTTAGATTTGCAGATGGTATAGCGGTATTAGCATCTAGCAAGGAAGAGTTAGAAGCTGCTCTTAATGAAATGGAACCAGTTCTAACAGAAAGATACAGTATAAAAATTAACAAAAACATAACTAAACTACTAGTATGCAAAGAAGGGAAAAATAAGTTCTAAACTAGAATACAAATAGGTAATAAAAACTTACAAGACGTTACGGATTTCTGCTACCTAAGAAGCCAAATAACGCAAGATGGGAAAGCACAAAAGATGTAAAACAAAGATTAGCACAAGGTTGTGCAACATTTAACAAGAAAAAGCAATTACTGTGTTCAAAGACAACAAACTTTGAAACAAGGAAAAGATTGCTTAAAACAAATGTGTGGAGCACAGCACTGTATGACAGTGAAGCCTGGACAGAAGAAGAAACGGACAAGAAAAAGGTAGAAGCCTTTAAAATGTGGTGCTACAGACGTATGATGATATCATAGACAGACAAAGTTAAGAACAAAAAGGTACTAAAAATGGTAAGGGAAGAAGGAAGTATGTGGAAAACAGTAAAAAATAGAAGAGATAGAATGATAGACCACATACTAAGGTATGAGGGAATATTGGAATATATTAGAAACAAAGATAGGAAAAAAGAGAGGTAGAGGTAGATCTAGGATAAACTGTTACACACAGATAATGAAAAATGTAGGCTGTGTTAATCTCAGGGAAATGTGCAGGCTTGCTCAGAATAGAAATCAATGGAGGTACGCATCCACCCAATTCAAAGATGAAAAACCTTATGACTAAAAATAACTGTATTTAAACCTGATGATTATTGGTATTGGTTTTGCAATACTCTCAAGTAATGTTAATTGTGCGAAAGAATTTACTGGAAAACTATTAATTCAGCAAATGACTAAGTGTAGATGGATCCTTAGTAGCCGAAGGCTGCTTAACTCCTTCACATTCCACTAAATCTTGGTTAAATAGGGCATATAATTGGGAAACAACAGAAAAGGAATCGAGCTGTTTCTAGGTTGTGGGAATTTCAGGAAACGGCGTAGGCTAGCTCAGAATAGAAATAAGTGTTGGGAGATCTTTGTAGCCGCAGGCTGCTTAACCGTCTTCACATACTACTGAATATCCGGAACATAGGGTATATATATTTATAAACAATAGAAATGGAACCGAACTGCATTTAACAAGAAAGAGCAGCGGCTATGTTCGAAGACAACAAACATACAAACAAGGAGAAAATTGTTGAAAGCATATGTGTGGAGCACAGCACAGTATATCTATGAAATAGGGGCAGTAGAAGAAGCAGACAAAGAAACGTTAGAAGCCTTTTGGAACGCTGTGCTTTAGATGTATAAGAATGATATCATGGACTGACAAAGTTAATAACAAAGAGGTTACAGAAATAGTAGGGGAATAAAGATATCTGTGGTAAAAAATAAGAGAAATAGAAGAGCAAGATACGTTCTTCTGCATTTTGGGGAATAGTGCAGGATATACTACAATCAGAGATAGGAAAAAGCAGGTAGAAGTAGGCCTAGATCAAGACTATTGCACACAGATAGTGAAAGATGCAGACTGTAGAAATTTCAATGAAATGTGTATATTAGCACAGAATATGAAACAATAAGGATACGCGTTTAGCCAGTTCCAGGACTGAAGACCTAATGATAAGTAAGAACTTTGAGAAAAGTTGTTGCACATAAATACAAAAAGGCAATAAATTTATTTTTATTTTGTCCCATGCTCTTGTCGAAATTAAAAATTACATGTTTTTCTTTGCAACTTATTTCTAAAAATTGCAGCAGACAACGTCCTATTTCATTAGCGTCTTGTCCATATATAACACAAGCCATCTTTGAATCGTAAAATTGTATGTCGACAATTTGCTTTTATAATAAAAGTCGCATAAGTCTTCTTTATAAAAATAAGTTTTATACACCTAGTTATTAAATATACACCAGCAAATGGAAAGCAAACAGTCAATGACTTACAATTTTGTTGATCTTGTACAAAGTTCAAGCGACCTTGTCATGAATTATATTTTTTATTTGTAAAAATTTAATAAAAAACAATTTATTTTCGATTTTGACCAGTATTATAATTTGTATACAGCTATAACTACTATAAAGTCAAGTATTATAAAGTAATAACTGATAATTCATTTTTGTTGATCCTGGGTTCTATATTATTTCCTAAAAGAAAATGGATCTTTCTCCTATTTAGTTATGATTAACAATAATGGAAAAATAGCAGATTAGTAAGTAATATGGAAAATACAATTATGTTTAATGGTGTTATTATAGTTTACTTTTACCTGAATTTTGATAATATCACTCCTCCCTCCTTAAGCTCAAAAATAAGGTTATCTCTTGGTTCACGCTTAGTTAAAAGCGTGTTGCAAACAGGAAATTTTAATAAAAAAAAGCACCGTAATTATACATGTATAAATTATGTACATACGTCAATTTAGTTGAATACCTACAATTGATAAATTTAAAATGTTTTTCTTTTAGATACACACGCATATTTGGCCATTAGAGATAAAGTTTAGTTTTTTTTGTTGTGTTTGTTAGATACTGTGATATGCTCTTACAACAATTTTTCGTGCTTGATAAATTGGTTGATTGAATAATTAAAATACCCCGCGAGTTCTTTACTATTCTCTAAAGGAACCAGTGAACTTTAAGGAAGAAACTCCTTAAAATGATGAAACGCAAATATCTTCCGACTATGCTAGGGGTCTATTCCTCAGGTACAGCTTATGAGGATTGGTCGTGGTTCTTTTTACAAAACATTATTTACTTACTATGGCTTAATTCATACCAAAATAAGGGTTAGGGTGGGCGCCACCAAGTGATTAAATTATAAACACATGGATTTCCTAAGGAGGACTTGGGAGTCCTTAGAGAAAAAAATTGTATTAACTGCTTACGCAGGAGCTGTAAAGAACATTAGATTAAATTAACAAAGTGAGGACACAAGACTCTTGCTACCTCATAAATAAAAAATGTTAAAAAGATTAATTATGCACACACTTTTATATACACAAATATTCGGCATCAAATTCTGAAAGAGCTATCAGAGCTTCTTTGTTAAATGGAAGCTACAAATATCATTGTCTCGAAGGTATTTATGCCTTTTGTTCCTTGTTCTAATTACACTATTTTTGAACTCACTTGTTCAAAATAAAACAATTAATTAAATGAATTAAATGGTGATTCTTTAACTAAATGTTGCTTCATGATAAAAATTGTATGTACAAATTTTGCATATCGAAAAGGTTACTATAATTTCTTCTACACAGCTGTAGGATTATAAATTCGAATGAAATATCAAATATGTTAAGCGTATCTTTTTAATACAAAATTAACTCAAATCAATACCCAAAATATCAGATCTGTTATTCGGTTTACAAGTTTATATAAAAATATCCAAAAATCTAATAATTCATAGTTCAAAAGCTTTAACTATAATTGCACATAAATGAAACTTTAATCAGAACTCAATGAAGTTGCTTAATTTCGTTAATAATAATAACGGTTATTACACTGGATTTAAAATTGACAATAAAAAGATTATCAAAGTCCTTTATGGTTTGTTAAACAAAATAATAGTTATAGGTCATCACAAAGTTATTTTTCTGGTGTAGCCTTGTATCAATGTTCGTCAAATGCGGACGTTATGTAAAAATAATATAGAGCGTATACCTCGTTTCAACAGATTTTGTTTGTGTGACAGCGTTACATTGTATTAAAGCACATGTATACATACGGTTCCTGTACAAACAAATGACGTTGCCACCACATGTTGCACTGCAAGCAACCAGCTGCGTGTTTCTTGTACCCAATTATACGAGCTTAAAGCGTATTTCCTCTACGCAATAACGGGACAAACCAAAATCCATTCCAACGGTTTTTACAAAATGCAAAGCTTCGACGTATTACTGCATTTAGTTCGTTACCAAAACAATTAACTTGAGTGTAATTATCCACATTGTTACTTGTAAATTCATCGTAGCCTTTTTAAAAATATCATTACTGTTAATTATTGGACGTTTCGATTGAAACCAAAGAATTGCTATCTAACTTGTAGAACATTCTTGTTAAACCTCAAATATTACAGTTTCATTGCAGAACGTTTTATTAAATCCACTTATTACGGTAAAGTTGAAGGACGTTCAAGTTAGACCAAAATTTATTATCGCTACACTGAAGTACTTTCTTGTTAAATTTAGAATACTATCATTAACTTGATAAATGCTCACATTAAATGGTGAACTCAATAATCGTAAACGAAAAGAAAAGATTCATATTACCATACAACACAAAATTTAAACGGGATAATTTTTATAAAACAAAATAAAACAGGATAAGACTATATAAAATAAAATATGAAAAGATATGAGAAGAGCGCTACAACAAAATTATTTAGTTTGTCTAAAAGATTATATCTATTTGCTTACCATTATTAAAAATACTACATCAAGTGTTTATTACACTTGAGCTTTCACATAGGCGTAAAGCCACACGTAAATTACTGGATAGAACTCTAAGGTTCTTCATGATGCCTTCGTGCCAAGTGTTCCAGCCAGAATGACCATTTACACGTTGCGCAGGAAATATCAAAAGTGTTTGGCATTGAAACGTTTATTCAAATAGTTAGCGCCTGATGTTAGCAAACAAACTAACATGTCTGTATTGTGGTTAGACTACATGATCCCAATACGGATATTTATTTAATTGACGACGTTTACGTGTTTAATGGAACAGACAAAAAGATGTATTTAACTAATAATTTATTGGTGCTTTGCAGTCGTCAAAAAAAATTGTTACAATGCATCTTTGTATAATACAGGTTATGTGAACGATTCGTAGTTTTCCTATTATTTGTGTCTAGTTTAAATTAGTGTTTGGTGAGAAAAACGTGTACACATGGCTCCATAGTCCTATATGGCAATAATATACATAAAAAGTCGTCTCTTGGAACACTTATTTTCTAGGGAGACTGAATTCAAGTGGGTTGGCGCTCAACAGCTTTTTATTACACAGAAAGTTCAAAGACCTTTCCAGGTAGATGTAAGTGAAAGTATGCCCCCTAAAAGCTAGCTGGTGAATTATTTACCCTTACGTCTCTTTTGTTAAACTAAAATTAATTTAGGTAAATAGCGTCAATTTAGTCTCAAAGGAGGAAGAGGAGGACCTTAATCATTTCTGAAATATAAAAAGCGAAGGATGAAAGCACGCACAAACATTTTAAAACCCAAACCAATGCTTTGGACATTTAAGAAGTGAATCTAAAAACCAACAGATTACGCGGGAATAACCCAACACCAGTGAACGCATGCTAAGTATTTTTAGTGGTAATAAGTCGTTTACCATTATAGAAAAGTCTTGATAAAGAGGAAAGCTGAAGAAGTTTATGAAATGTGTTCGTATTTTACGAACCAGTATCAGGTTTTATAATCAAATTGACGAAACTTTTGAAATATTTTATTTACTTGTTTATATGAGTGCTGCTGATAAAATTTTGTGTTGAATAAAGACGAAAATATTTTGAATTAAAAATGGCTTTAATGTTGTTCATAATATTCTCCTTTACAAACTTTTTTTTTCCTGTGAATAAACCAACCATCCAGGCAGTAATTCCGCTTGGAAAATTCAATTTTTAAACACTTATATTGCATTCTCTGGTGTTGAAAATCGTTGACTACAAAGCGAACCCTTGATTTTTGAAAATATGAAAAAGCGTGTAGGGCCAAAATCTGGCTTCCATGGAGAATAAGACATTAATTCTATCAATTGGGTGTTTACCAATTAAGTGTCTTAGCAGATAAATTTTTATTAGGTGAGTCGTGACTATACGGAAGTTAAGATATTAATTTCTCCTCAGGATTGAAAAATATACGTGTTACTAGGTTCATTTTTGTTGGTTTATCGTGCCATTTGGAAGCTAGATTTTTTTAGTCGGTCGCTTTCAAATAGGTAATTGTTTTTGTGTAAGTTAGTAAAAAGAATAAAAAATGTATGCTTTTTAATTCACAAAAAAAGAATTGAAATGTCGAAGAATGCGGATGATATAATTATATTATCAATAACAAATAAAAAATTAGGAATATCACAAAAGGTAATGACAAAATATTAAATAAAGCTCAAAATGTATTAAATAAGATAGTAGAAATGTTACAGTAGTTCCCAGATAAGAAAGATTTGAACAATTATAAGAGTTTTGAAACCTAAGAAATAAGATCACAAATGACAACAGAATTAAAAATATAGAAAAAATTAGAATTACTGTTTGAAATGCAAGGCGCAATACTAATAGGTAGAATATATTACAGGTAAAAAATTACGTTAGCTAACGAATTTCGATTTACTCAGAATGGTTGGGAACCCCGTAGCAATTTTAAATGTACACCGGCTAACTACAGTGGTACAGGAGTGGGTTCCTACGCAAAAGAATCGTATATATAATATAAATATAAACACCTAAAGTGACCGAAATGCTACATTACAAATACAACATACCTTGAAAAACTTTACTAGTTGTCAAGGGCGTCAAACCATGTTGTCTCCGCAATTCTTCCGATATTTCCGCTACCCGGAATACAGTTATTCGGATAGGTATCCTTGCTTCCGATGTTGCAAGATCTGGTCACCTCCGCTTTTACCTTCCTTAACCGTACCTTAAAATACTCGTTAACTTTCTGGTAAATTAAAACAACTTTTTCAAAGTAAACCCCCGCCTAAATATAACTTCATCACTGGGGTAGCTGGATAACCTTTCACAATGATTACCTATCTTATAAATAATCTTATAAGCGACATAAAAATCCATCTGAGCTTAAACTCTGTTAACAATAATTTCGGAAATATACATACAGTAACCAAGAAAAAGGCAAACCTAATGTAACATACAACTGGCCAAGTATTTTTAACAAAACATTTATTCGTAACTAATACTACCATTCCATTGTTCCAGTTTCTGAGAGTGCTTTATATGAATTTTATTGGAAATACCTTTAACAAAAATACACAGAAAAACATTAACAACTTCTGCTTTGAACCATTCCAATATTTACTATGAATACTAAATTTTTACAAAAAAATTAACTAGCAATATATCCCACAAAGCTTGCGTTAAATTAATGCGCGCATCTTTCGTAAAGTTTTAAACTTTCTTTCCAATAATATTAGGTTTACATGTAAACAATACTACAAACCAATTTGAACTTATATTTACAAGTCCACGTGTACATATTTATCAAAGGTAAACAAAGAAAAACAAGAACTCAAACTGTACTCACATTTCAAAAATCTAAGGGTTTCTAAGTAATCCCATTTATCTACCTTTTGCTTCCTCGGCACGTTAGGTCCTCCACTCCAGCTATTTGAATTCCAACATTTATTTACACGGTGATGCACCACCGCCGCGATTTAAATTCCACGCTTAACATGCGTACTTGAGCTTTCTGGTCTAATTATTCGTCAAGGCTTAAAACAAGTATCGAAGAACCTACGGCGTAGAACATCTGTTGTGACTAAACGACCATTTCTTTTTTAACTTAAATTCATTTTTTTGAACTTGTTTTATATTTCAATATCTCTCTCCTAAAAATTTTGTTCTCAAACTTTATGCGTCGAAAGATGTCTTATAGTTGAGTTCAATGTCATCCATCCGTATGAACGATCATTGTTCCTGCGCTGTACAGTTAATACCGAAAGCTGGTGATTCGTTGTTCGCAACAAATTAAATTTTATGTTGTTTTACGTGTCTGATTTTATTGCAGGGTCTTTGTACTAGTGTGAATGTTTACGAATACGCTTTGCTATGTTGATTATTTACCGAAATTTGTGTATTGTTCTAAATTAATACGAAGAGTGTAATGTCCGATAGTTATGAAATGTATTAAGTGCTTCCGTGTTTATCTACTTGTTCTAATTTAATATTCTATTGGAATAGCCACGTCATTAAATATAAATTACCGTAGCTACAAAAATTTTTTCATGGTGTTTTCGTTTTTAAAAGCTCATTTAACTAACTGAAATTAATAGATTCTTTCTTCTACTACTAATGTTTGCTGACGAAACGCGCTAGCGTTACAAGCAGTTCTAGGTTCTAGATGTTTCTTAACAATAAACAGCTACGAAACACATTGGGCAACAAAGTAGTTTGAAAATTAGCTTTAGAAATGTCGGACCGAAGAAGAATGGTTAAGACCAGCTGGACAAATAAAGTTTGTAACGATAGGCTCTTACAAATGATTCGAGAATAGAAGTTTTACCAGTACAGTTAATAGAAGGCCTGATAAAAGGTAGGTTATGTTTTGAAGCATGAAGAAATGGTTTAAGACAGCGATGGAAAGCATAACAAAGGGTAGCTTTTATTTGAAATCAGAAGTAAGAGGGGGTTAACGAGAAAGAAGAGTGGGAGGAGAAAAATTTTCACTGTGCTCGCACATATTCCAATAACAACTTTGCAATAGTATACAGACAAAAACACACAAATCCTTTAAGAGAAAATGCTTTAGCTACCACTATGAAAGCAACGGTAAAATTGTTTCTCTCCTAGTTTTCTTAAAAGGGAATTCCCTAGAAACCATTTCAACCTTGTTTATATATGGCAGTAAAAGCACTTAAAAATACACATGTCTTTTAAGTATGTTTTTAAATGCAGGATACCTTTTATATGCCCACTCAGAGAAACTAACCCTTATGACTATTGACAACACCAACTTTTATGTGACAGCTGGGGTTTCGTGTGGACGAGTTTTTGTCTATGTAGGAGTTTTACGCAACTTTCTAATTTTCTAGAAAGTTAATACACTTTTAGTTTGAGATAAATTGCGTGCCCTTTAGCCTGCTTTTAGAATTATCTAAAGCTGTATGTAATCCCTACGTCATTGTATAATTACAATCGGCTAGACAGCAAACTAATACCAACTTATATATGTTGCTTATACCATTCAGCCAGTTAGGGACGAATTATATTATACCGTAAGAAATTTATATTTGGAACATGCGCCTAATATAAAATATGTAAATATTTGATATAGATATTCAATATTGCTAAATCCTTGCTATTTGTTTAATAAACAACAGCATTTCAATGGTGTATTTTATTACGGCAGTTTCATTTTCTGTTCTGAACAGACCCTCACCTTGAGGAAGCTCTTGAATACTAGAACAGGTATAATGGCTTATTTGTTCAGTGAGCTCATGAGCCGAACTATAGGTTTAACCAAATTAGTGGGATGTTTAGTGAGGAACCAGACTAAGTTAGGTCCCGAAAAGGGCAACCACTCTTTCGGTACTTAGAGCGACAGAGACCATAAGGGTCGGTGTGGCATACTAAGACACTACAGCGACGTGGAATGCAACAGGACATCACCACATTACCTCCCAAGTACATAGCGTACTAAAACGTTTTCAAAAATAGTGGTATTGTCTTCGAAGAATGTGAACGGCAGGCTTAATAAGAAAAAAGGACGACCTGGAAACATCTTGCGATTTAGGGCGTAGAATGCAAGAAGCAGAGGCAAATAGGTAAGCTAAAAAATTTTAAGATTGAAATAGAGGGATTAACGTTAGGCATAGTAGGGATAGCGAAGTTCGGTGGCCCGAGGTAAAGCATTTTTGGAGCGGAGACTTTAAGGTAACTCATATATAATCGGAAGAAGAAAATTCGGGGATATGAATATTTATGTGGACAAAGGTAGGTCATTGTGTACAAAACTACCTACAACAGAACGGAAGACTACTCTTGGTTAGGTTAGAACCTAAACTGATAAACACGGCAATGATACAAGTTTACACACCCACCTCTAGCTACGGTGATCAAACGATGGAAACGATCTACAATGACATCAAAAACATACCCAGATTAGTAAGAGGACATGAAAATTTAATAATTAAGGGCACCTTGATGCTGTGGTGGGAATGATAGAAAAAGAGATAGTCGGCTTATTTGGTTTAGGAACGAGAAACGACAGTGGAAAGAAGTTGCTATATTTTTAAGACAAAAACAATTTAACCATCACAAACACATTTTTCAATACCATGCTAGAAAATGATAGAGGCGAAGGATGCCAGGGGATGTAGGGAGATATCAGATACATTACATTCTTGTTAGAAAACGGTTTAAGAAAGAAGTGAAAACTATAGAAGCTACCCCGAAGTAGAATATTGAACTGACCAAAACATGGTAATTATAAAAGCCGCGCTTAAATTTAAAAATTTAAAAAAAAGGAACGAAAAGGTACCTTGATTTCGAGAAACTAAAAGATAAAGAATTGCAAAAAAGGTACGCAAATTGTCGAGAGACATTGGAAGATTTATGATATAAAAAACTAGAAGCAGAATGGAATAACATTAAATCGAGTTTAGACATGGCGACCAGAGATATTCTGGAGCATAAAATAAACAAAAAAGAAACCGTGGGTGACAGAGCATGTTCAAACTAATAGAAGAAAGGCCAAAAACCCAAAACAGGCCAGACAAAGCAGGGAAACACTAAATGGGAAATTATTCGTAAATGCAAAAAATTAAAGAGCAACGGATTGAAAAAAAGAGCAAACAGATTCAAACTAAGATGGAAACTGGAAAGACAGACGAAGCATACAACCCAATTAGAATGAATTTTAGGGATACAAAGTCGAATAACAACAATATAAGGGGTCTGGGAGGAGGCATTATTATAAAAATTTAAGGAAAGTTAAAAGTACGTAATATTATAAAGGGGTTTAGAACGTTCCAGGTTTCTTTGGCAAAAAGAGTAGTTTTTGATGACTTTAGATTGATTGCAAAGCAAATGGATTTTGGGATAAATAGGACATAATATTGATTGATTGAACGGTGTATTTTAATAATTTCAAAACTTGTACATAATATTTCTTTTCATTATATGGATTTAATTGACTTCATTTTATAATTCAAACAAAGAGGTAATCAGAAGGGGGTAAAGAAAAAAAATTGATCATCGTAACGTTGTGCACTCTGTGTAGAATAATAAAAGCTAGTCGTGGCATAATAAGTAAAATTAGTGAGATTTGAAATTTGATGAGGAAAACACAGAGAGGAGGAGTTATAAGAATATATATATATATATATATATATATATATATATATATATATATATATATATATATACATAAAAGACAGGTTATTTGCAGTCCGCAATAAGAAATTGTGTAGAACAATATATAAAATAAGATGTATCTGTAAACAAACTCTATGAAAATAATAGAGTCTAATGACGAATACAAATCGGGCTGGTAGTTATATAGCCATTAACAAAACATTAGCTTATTACTTCATAGGGGAGGAAACATCCACTGACCGACGGTTTCGGCTTTATTAAGCCTCCTCAGAGTGAAATAGTCTCCAAGAACCCTATGAAGTAATCGAAGCTATTATACTGGTATAATTTCGAAACAATCTCTGTACTATGACAAAAGTAAATAAAACCGCCATCAGGTGATAAAACACCAACACTACTAAGGTGTGGAAGTACAGAATTGAACCGAAACTACATAGTAAATCCTATAGATGGCTATACAAGTACGTGTGGCCATTTGAGATTTGCGGAATGTTACTGCAAAATTTATTTGCAAACGTAACAAACCTTCTCGCGGCGACTATTGGAGAATATTTCACTCTGAGGAGGCTTAATAAAGCCGAAACCGTCGGTCAGTGGATGTTTCCTCCCCTATGAAGTAATAAGCTAATGTTTTGTTAATGGCTATATAACTACCAGCCCGATTTGTATTAGTCAATAGACTCTATTATTTTCATAGAGTTTGTTTACAGATACATCTTATTTTATATATATATATATATATATATATATATATTGTTGTGATATGGTTGCAATAACCCGATGCCTCCTTTTTGTAAAATAAAAAGGTTAAAATTTTCTTTTTATCAATTTTTAATTTTAATTTTGAATACTTCGGCTAATTTAATTTTGAATACTTCAGCTAGCCCAGTTTTAACCACGCACGGAGCTTGCAACAATACGACAACAAAGCCTTTAAATTTAGCTTCTACCTCTACTTCCTGTTTCTTTGAACCAAAACACCATTAAGCACAATTACTATAATATTCTCAAAAATATTTACAATGTATTAAATGTTTAAGAATTCTTTCAATAGAACTTCCTTTTAATAATTGAATAAAAATTCTTTCAATAATCATCATGCCAAAAATTAATAAAAAAGCCAGCAAAAATCGACCTTATTATTATTATCTGAAGCTCCATGAACGTTCACTAAACTTCCTTCAAAATTTACGCAATTTTTAACGTATATTAATAAAACGATCTTTGTTAACCCTCACATCAAATTTTCATGAATGCAAATTTTAAATTATTCAAATTAGAAATATACAACAAAATATTTACAAATAAAAATAACAAAACATTCGGATTGGCTAATCTGTTGTAAACAACTCGAATCAGTCCCTGTACCAACTGCTCCCGTATTCAGCTTAGTGATTTAATAGTCCCAACGTTGAATCCAGATCTGCTTTAGATATAGTTTTCATTTCTCTTGGAATACCTTTAAATTATTTTAGCGGTCTTTGTTAAACTTCCTGGTCATATCCAGTAATTAATAATTGAATTAAATGCTTGTTGAATTTCCTCATTGGATCCAGTAATTATTCAGAGTCGTTTTTATTAATGTTAATATTAGAATTTAAATTAAAACAACTTTTAGTTACTTACGTTTTTAAAGGGTTAAAACGACGAACCTCTTAATTTTTACAATTACCATTGTACTATTTATTACTTCACAATAGATCACTTCTAATTCTTTCACGTAAATATATTCTTTTAAGTGATATGGACTAAGCCCTAATTCATGTTGAACTGATTTGTTTACAAATCCGGTCGTATTTAAAACGATCGCCTATCTATTGACATGCGCAGAGTTCAACAATTACGCTATTGTACGCAATTCTTACATACCAGGTTTTGGGTATTTCTATGGGTTTTGCCGTCTACACAAAATTGCTGCGCTACGTTCAGCACGTAATACTTCAAGTTAATGCAGTGGTTCTATTAAATTTTCTCATTTCAAGCTCACGTAAATTATTGTTTGTACAATAACTTTGATGAAATTTGCTTGCATCACCATGCCGTGTTTATTTGAAATCTATCAGGTGTTGAGTTTTACCTTTCTGGTTACGTATTTATAATATAATTTATGTATTAAATTATATGCGTTTTCTATTACGCTTTTTAAATCTGCTTGTTCAATTGAGATTCTTAGCGTAATGATGATGCATTATTCATGCGTATTGTGTTTCAACTTCCGTTCATGTTGTCTTATGACTTGCTAAATCGTTTATTTAATTAAATCTTCTAAAGTATTTCTCATCTTTTAAATTAATTATGAATATGGTTTATATACAGGGTCATTTACTTCCCTGCCTAACCGTTGTATTTCTTATTTTCTTCGTAGAAATGTCTAGTTTTCAGCGCCCTTATGTTGTTTTAGGGAAGTGCACTATACTAGTGGTCCTATCTACCCCTAAATGACCTTATTAACACTGCAATATATATATATATATATATATATATATATTGCTATGATAAGGGGGCTATTTAGAGGTGTATTGAATCGTAAGGGTCGCGTAGTAAATGTAAATAGCAAAAGAAATTAGAAAACTGCATTTATTTAGCATGAAAATAAATAATTCGCATATTATGCAAAGAGCAAACATATAACACCCTGTATAAGGACCGCAATTAATTTTAATCTATGCCAGCAAGCATGTTTTTCAATAATAGAACACATATTTACCAGAGAGATAATTATACCTGCAATTAAACTACTTCAAGAAGCGTTCATAGATTTATAAACTCCTAGGAATATCTAAAACAATCTATGGTTGGCTATAAGACTTTGAACAACAGTTCAGATAAACCAATGAAATTTAGATAGCAAAAGCTATATAACGTCCAGAGCTTGATAAGAAGCTCAGTCTCAGATTGAACTACGTCGAATCTGCATCACTGTTACTCGAAAATTTACGCGTCGAAATAAATTTCAAATTAAATTATTAAAATTTGTGAAAAGTAATGTTATATGATATTTGAGAACAAATTATAGTGAAGATATATGAAAAACCTTTAGCCGTTTACTGAAAACGGCTCTAAGTTGCACCCGAAAAATCTAAGTTGCACCCGGGATATCTGAGTAGCATTCAGAAATCTAGGCTGAAAAATCTAAGTTGGGAAATCTAAGTTGCACCCGAGAAATCTGAGAAGCATCCGGAAATCTAAGTTGCACCCGGGAAATCTGAGTAGCATCTAGAAATCTGAGTAGCACCCTGGAAATTCAAGTAAAGCACGAGGTAAATTTTGAAAACAAAAATTAACAATACTGAATAAAATTATTGGTTCAAACTCACGTGAAGGAGTACAAAGCAGAGCATTATTTTAACAAAGCAACTCGATTGAAGATAATAAAGGGATGTTGGTCCACAACACGTAGCAGCTGACCAAAGGGGAAAACAAAAAAGGACACACCAGGAAAACCACAGGTCAGAGCTAACTAGTATAAGGCATCATTTCAAATTTTAATTTAAACATTTACTATATTTTTCTATTTTGTAAGGAGTCAACAAAAATATTTTTAATACGTAGAAATTTTCGTAAAAAGGAGGAAAGGTCTTGAACGTTCTAGATTTTCCAGTAAAAGCGTCGTTTTTGGTGACTTTAAATTAAAGAAAGAAAGATACAATTTTTGGGGATAAATAATCTAAATATTATTAATTGATATAAGAGTTTATTTATTAGATTACAAAACTGTGAAGTGTAAATATTATTTCTTTTCATTATACAAATATTGATCGACTTCGTTTTATCATTCTAAGCAGGTAAAGATTTAAGGGAAAAGGGGTAAATTATTTGATCATCGTAACGTTGTGCACTCTGTGTGAATTAAACTGAGCTAGCCGTGGCATAATTAAAATTAGAATATTAGAAAAACACAGAGCGGTAGTGAACAACAGGAAACTGGACGTTTATTACATATATATATATATATATATATATATATATATATATATATATATATATATTGCCGTGCCTGTCTGTAGTGAATCGAGCCTCACTAATTGGGCGTCCTAAAATTGCTGTGTAACCTCTTTGGAACTCAGTAGATTCGAAAATTTACAATTTATAAAAACCGAAAATTTTACAAATTAAAAAAAATTTAAAAAACATATCTCTTACCCAGATTCTGCTTCCATCAACTTTGAGTTCTTCAACAGCTCCCTGGCTAGCTCAGTTAGGCCTCCTCTTAGATACCTAGATTAACTATCATACTTTTTCTCGTTCACGCACACTTTCAATAAAACCACAAAATAATACAACAATCATACAATATTTATTTACCACTATTTACAAATAATAATTCACGATTATGTACATTTCGGTGCTCAAGTTACACCTCAATCAATTCTATCTTTGTAAAGTCCAGGCTTTTAAATTGAAATATCAAACACATGTAATATAACAGGAGTAAATGGGCCCCGAATAATACCTTATTAAAATTTTCTCATTTTTATTTATAATTATTTCTAATTAGTACACTTTGGAGTATGGTGAGCTCATGATAACCCAGTTTATTTTATTAATGTACGCTTTTTACTTTGCATACTCTGACTACAAACACAAAAAAACCATGTACTCTTAACAATAAAAATTTAAATTTAGGAGGAACGTTAATAAGCTTTACGTACACCTTTAGATTTATATTCACATACCATAATCAAAGTCAGTTATACATATTATTTTCAATACGCCAAATAATGCAAAATACCATCACAGTTCATTCTCACACATCACAATAATTGTCATAGTTTATATCAAAAACAGCAAATTCTAATGCGTTACCTGGAATTTCTTGAAAATCCCTGCTCCGTTGACGATGACGTTAAGTTTTTGCACCCTCGCTCTCGTTGTTCTGCTCAGCTTGCCGCTTCCAGCTATTTATAGATGAACACCATCCAAGTTGTGCTGCATGCTATTCATTCACGATCCAGCCAAATCCAAATCCAAGTATATTACAGTTTTTCATTATTGCATAATTTAATTTACGTTACTTTACTTTACTTTACTTTACTTCACTTTACTTTACGAGCTTGTAAAAATATCTGTTGCACCTCAATTAAAAATAAACTCGACACTTTCTGCGTGTCAAACTATGAGGCCAACAATCTAACACGGTACAATTTAATTTATAAATTTTAAATACTTACAAGCTCGTTAGTAGTATGCGTTGCAAATTAACGAAGTTAAAGCGCGAAATCAAAACAAGAGAAATCAAAGAGAAAGCTATCAATCTCGCTAGCTTATTTATATTAAAAGTTAGGCCCACGCTCGGCCACACTTTACCCGAAATCCTAATTGCAAACTAACTCTTTCTTCAAATTTTGGTATAACCGTTTTCAAAATCTTTGAAATTTAGCTCGTTAATACGATATTTCCGAAAACCCGCATTTCAAATTTTCCCGTGTTCGTCTGTTGTACAACTAATTATTTAGACCAATGAGATATTTCAGTGACGTTTTAAAATCCCGCTTATATTAACTCTATTTCTCTCTTATGCATATTATATGTTTCCTTCTAACCTTGTTTGAGTGGTAAAAATCGATATTTCTGTCCTCGTGATATCCAACTCACGTGGACTGACTACGTGCGTTTTGAAGTAAAATGCTATTATGCCTGTTTCATTCCGAAGCATATCATTGATTGTCCATCCCTTCTGCACTTTAAGAAAACTTTTGGTTAGCGTTCATGCGAAAACATCCGACCGTTTGCACACTATACCTCGAATCTTGAGTTTTATCTATACAAATAAGGAGAAGTTGACCTTTCAAAACATACAGGTGTTTAATTAACGAACGTTTTAAAATAACATTTCTAGGAGTTTACGTTTCAAGGTATTTCATATATTCGACGTGTTTGTTTGTTAGTAAAGCGTTTCGCCTTGGAATTATCGATTTTTCACGCTCTTATGCGTTTTAGACGATATAACCCTTTCAATTAAACTCAATTAAATTAATTTAATAATCTCTATTGGCTTATACAATTTATATTCTTTACGAACTTATTAAATTTTAACCCCTACTTGTAAAATTATGGTAATACTTGTTACTTTAAATTAACTAAATGAAATAAATTTTGCACGTAAATTATAGTTGTTTCCTCTATACAGGGTGTTTGAAATTGTCTTGTTCATACCTAAATTTAATTCTTTAAAACCACTACAATGTATATACATATATATATATATATATTGCTGTGATAAGGGGTTGTTTAAGGGTGTATTTTATAGCAATGGTCATGTAGTAATCAGAAATTATAATAGGAAGCAGAAAACTGCATTTATTTAGGAGAAAATTGAGTAATTGGGATAGTTTGTAAATAGTAAGTAGTCAACACCCTGTATATAGAGTATAAGTGGTTTTAAGCGACGCAAATAGTAACAATAGGACGAATAGTTAGCATAGAAATAAGTAACTCATGTATTAGGTAAAAAACAAAGATTTAACAACCGGTATAGAGTTTTAGTAATTTTAAGTAAGGCAAACAATGACTTTTTCAGTGGAAGCACGCGTATTTAGAAGTAAGCATAGTTCATATAATTAAACACGCATTGAAAAGGATTTGAATTAATCAGTTATGATAATACGGAGATAAGAGATAAAACTTAAAGAAGGTTTGTGAGTGCGTAGAAACAATTAACAATTTTTAATAGTAAAGGTGATCAAAAATGCGTAAAGAAATAAACATACTTGAAAACTGAAATTTGAATTGCATCAGGTATTTGTGTATAATATGGAAACGCGATTATTTTCCCAAAACACCGCATGGTCTGATAACAATGCAGCTGTAAGCAAACAACAATTACTCGAAAGGCCGAGAATATTACATCAGAAAACTACTTTAAGTGTAGGAAATAGAGAGACTTCATTGGTTAAAATTAGTAGGCCAAACCCACAGACACAGGGGGACCTACTCATATATAAACAGCGAGAAATGATAACGGGGCTTAGTTTTTAACTCAAGAAGGTCAAGCTGTGTCACTATGAATCAAAGAGTAACGCGTATGTAATAATATTTTGATAGTAAAAGTGTTTAATGACAGATAGTGCTACGAAGATGAAAATTTATAATGCCGAGTAACGCAAATAGATTTTGGGGAATTTATTTAAACTAAAATATAATAATAATAGGGCTCTAAGTTTGGGGAGAATAAACTCTAAGTTGGACGATAATAAATCTAAGTGTGATAATAATAATCCAAGTTTGGCGAGAATAAATTCTGAGATGTGAGTATAATAATCTAAGTCTGAGGCGGATATGATAATAAATCTAAGTGATGTTAACGATCCAAAGGGGACCATGATTCTGAGGCTGGTGTAGAATAATTCTAAGTTTGACGACAATAATTCGAGGCTGATGATAATTTCGAAATTCCAAAGGGGTGCATAATTCAGTAGATAATATTCCAAATGGGTATATAATAATTCCTAATTGGTGGAGAATAATTTTGAATATAATAATGCATGGAAAATTCTAGTGATAATGGATGCGTCAATAATCTTGGTTGCGAGAAGGAAATAAAGAAGCACACAGACCAGGTTAGATCTTTTTAGTTTTAAAACATATTTTTTATTTGAATTTGAATATTGAATTGATTAATCAATATAAAATAGTGTAACAGAGTCAGCAACGAACTTTTGCATACGTTGAAAGTACGTAATATAATAAAGTGGTTTCGAACGTTCCGGGTTTCTTTTGATAAATAGAATAGTTTTTGGTGACTTTAGATTGATTGTAAAGCGTATGATTTTTAGATAAATAAGACTTACAACATTGATTGATTGGAAAAGTGTATTTTATTAATTTTCAAAACCTGTATATAATATTTCTTTTTATTATATGGAATTGAAATAACTTCATTTTATAATTCAAAAAAAAAGCTAGTCTAGGCAGAATAATAAAATTTGTGGGAGTGAAGAAATTTGTTTAGATAAACACAAAGAGGTGGAGTCAAGCAAGAATACGCCATTGATACCGAGTACGGCGTTATCACATCAAGTTTTGTTATTGGTCGACACAAGGTCGGTCCAAGATAGTTCCAGTTAGTTCATAGCAATATATATTGCTGTAATATCCCCCTGATATTATTTTGAGCCCTTATGTTATGAAATGTTTAATTAGGTTTTTACCCCAAATGGATCTTATTGAATCAAATAAAGCAATTCTATAATGCACAATATAATAATTGATAATATTTACAACTCTCAAAATTTTCCTTTTTTACAGAATATCTACATATACCAGATTTATGGTTTTCTGAAAGCCAGCAAAAATATCTTTTACTTATTCAGGGATTTTAGTACGTACTAAGATACCAATTCCATTGTCATAAATTGTTAAGTGACCCTTTTTGTTGACTCTTACAAATACACAATGTGACAAATATTAAATCAAAAACAGTTTTCAATAATAAAGTGTATTAAGATTGCTAACCTGGAATGGGTTCTGTAGTTCCATCCTAGTCTATGATCTGCATCCCCTTTCTGTGTCCGCTTTCCTTATTACTGTGCCTGCCCCATAAATTGTTTCCAATTAAAAACGTACCAAGTCAGAATATGTCCAAATTGAAATACTTTCATTTTTAAACTATCTCCAAAATTTGAGTATCTTCAAAGTTCGAAGTCCCAAATTAAAGTCGTCTTAAATATCCCAAATTAGAGTCATCTCAATCAAAATATGTCTCCAATTAAAAGTCGTAATTGAAAATCGATATTAAAAGCCAAAATTAAAGTCCAGATTAAAATTAAAAGCCTTGTTTTATTAATGTTAGAAATGGTTTTAATTAAGTCGTCTTACTTACGTCTATTTATAGATCGGCTTATTTTCGTTGCATAAATTCTCGCACTTTTTAATTCTTATTTACTTTGATTTTTGCTTCCCTGTTTAAGCAAATTCTTAACACTTTTGAACATAGTCGTAGCTCAGTTTGAATATAGACTAATTTGTCGTTTCGTCATTAACGTATATATAAGCCGTACCTCCTATTGGTTTCATTAGCGTGTTTACGTTCTGGGACGATACTTCTACCTTTATCTTGCATACCTCGGAATTTTCATCAATTATTTAGTTTAAATCTTTCAATGCATGCCTTGACTGTCACGTATGTATCCCGCATATCGTGGTATTATGTGAGAATTTCCAACTTTTGCCTTTTATTAACTCACGTATTCGAATGTTTGTTATTATTATTATCTAAATTGAATCGCCTGATGCTTGTTTATTTCTACAGAATATTGGTTTTCTGAACAAATGTGATTTCTTCTTGTCACGTACGATTTTCTAATAATGAATTATTTAGAATGCGTGTACAATGATATTTTTGACACAATTGTTACATCTTTGCAAGGCCAATTTATCTAGGTTTCCCGGTGATTTAATTTTGATGCAATTTGATGTGTTTTAAAATCTTACCTTTACTTGTAAACTACTCTTAGACATCTTTATGTTCTCATGCAATTAATCCCGTGTATTTTATATACAGTGTGCTCTCAATTAATAATATGTTGAGTGACCGATTTACTCTTATAATTTCTGGAATTGTGTGCCTTTCTTAAAGTGGAAGTTGTTTTTATTTATTCTACGACCCCTATTACTTAACCTACCCCTACACTACCCTATTATCATAGCAATATATATATATATATATATATATATATGATACTAAAATAATTGCTTTTAGCAAATTTAATAAATAAAATAGTATATACGATGTATAAATAAACACCCACTTTACGAAGAATCTAAAGAGAGTTTTTAAATTAAACAAAGCAAGCTAATATTTGCATAGCCATAAATGAAAGAATTTGTTTGTTTCATAAAGGGAATAAACATTCATCGACTAGTTTCGATATTTATTCCCTTTATGAAACAAACAAAATTCTTTCATTTATGGATATGCAAATATTAGCTTGCTTTGTATAATTTAAAAACTCTCTTTCGATTCTTCGGAAAGTGGGTGTTTATTTATTCATCGTATATACTATTCTATTTATTAAATTTGCTAAAAGCAATTATTTTAATATCATTTTTATTTTGATCTCTACCCACCAGGGTATTATGCCGAACGTCGCCAAGGGACGGTGTGGTATATTTTTGCAAAAATTCTTGCGTTTATCACATTTTACAAGCCCAAAGGTGAAACGTATTTGTTATGGCCATCTATCAAATATCGACTTAATTTCGAATTTACTTCTGTACTTGACTAGTCTAATACTAGTGATTACTCGCCTGATGGCGTTCATATTTTACTCTTGCCATCTTACAGAAGTTCTTTCGAAGTTATTTTGGTCTATTGTGTTTGGTTGTTTCGTAAGGGTTATAAATCACTTTATCCTGATGAGATCCAGAGAGATCGAAACTGGTTAATGAATGTTTATTCCCTTTATGAAACAAACTAATTCTTTCATTTATGACTATGCAAATATTAGCTTGATTTGTATCATTAAACACTCTCTTTCAATTTTTCCTAAAGTGGGTGTTTATTTATACATCGTATATACTATTATATATATATATATATATATATATATATATATTGCTGTGATATGCTCCTTTGAATGCGGGAACTGGGTCCTTTCAACAAAAAAATTCTAGTCCCACCGATTGGGCGTCATAAACTGCTGTGATCCTGTTTTCGCCTCGGCTGCTCACCTAATTTTATAAACCTCCTCATTCATAAAATTAAACAACACATTCCTACCACAAACATCAACGTTAACTCTATTTACATCAATATTCAGAATACATTAAATTTTCAAATTAAATTTCAGCATAAAATTCAGTTTTTAAAAAGAATTTTAAGATTAATTTTATTATCATTTTAATGTGCATCCAGACTTAAAGTCCTTGTTGGATGCCTACTAATTAATATAACAATATAAGCAGACCGGAGTCTGAGTATAAAGGAGCATCTACCACCCTTTACGTTAATTAACCAGGTTCGTCTAATTGAGCTCAAAGACATACCCAAATTTTCATCATAATTCAGAACATCAATACTAAATACCCTTTCTACTTAAACAAGCAAATTTCACCTTAAAATTAAAATTTTATTGTTAGTACAATTTCACTAATGTCCATTTAAAGTAAATCAATTATAAAGTTATTCAACACACACAAAAATGTCAAACAAAATAGTATAATTTACCTGAAGGTTACTGTCCTCGTAGCTTCAATGTACATCGTCCCTTTAGTTAATCACACCATTCCAACAGGATTATATTTACGGCTTCTAATTCTCAACGCTTTAAAAATTTTCTCCATCACCATTTATTTAAAGTTGTTTCTGGGCTTTTCCGGAACTCATCTGTGTATATCTGACCCTTGTTTGTGGATCCAGACACATTTTTGAACCATTTAATTATTAACACCCCCGAAAAATAACAAAGAAATTCATACTTCTTTCACCAATATACGCCAAAACTGCCTACTTTTGTGTATACATTTGTCGTTGTAAATTTTGCTAATTGGTACAGTGATACTAAATTTTATTACCTTGTATCTAAGTGCACTGAAGTACATTCATGTTAGCACGTAAATAACAAACTATTTTGAATCACTAAAATATACGAGCAAAATTTTAAATTATTTTATCAAACTAAAATGCACTGTTTAACATCTTGAATCAAGTCGCGGATGTAAGAGCTTTTAACGCATCGAATAGTCAAAAGTCTAAGAGGCCGAAATTCATATTACCACCGGTATATATAGCGAATAGCCGGCACGTCGCTTTTGTCCTCAAAACAGACAATTCTTAAGAATTTCTCATTCTATGTTCCCAGTCCGTCGCTCGCGCGTCGGTTTTTATGAATTTTTTACTCGCCCCAGTTGAAAATCTCAGAAATTCTCACACGGCACGCAAACATGTCCGAGAAAAACTAATTAATTTTGTACAGAAATTGTTGTTTCTACCTCTGATATTTGCATCCTATTTTCAACCAATTGTGACCCTCGTGACGTTGCTTAAATCACGCCTTTTACTATATGTGTCTTTGCTTGACGCATTTTCTCTTTCCTTTTCTAACCTGTTCGTATTGGTGCAAATTGATATTCTTTATTATCGATTATATTTTAGTCCATGTGGACTATCTGGGTTAAATAACCCCGTATCGCACCTTCTCGTGAATATTAAGCCCCGGTTTCTCCAAGATTCTTTGTAAACATTAATTATATGCAAAATTTTCGCCGAATGAGCTTTTAAATAAACCCTGTTTTGTATTTTGTGCTAAAGCATCTGACCGTTTCCAATATCCTTAGAATCGACATGTTTATCTAAACAAATTAAACTGAAATTGCTTTTAAAATACGCAGGTGTGTTCAAACATCCTACTTCTAACTAACACTTCTAGGATTTTCATTTTATTGGGTTTTACAAGTTTCTATAGATATTATCTGTACGTTTTGTTCAATACCGGTTACTTGAAATAGAGTTAATTAAGATAAATTTTGCACGTAATTTCCATTTGTTTAGGAATAATTACATTACACGCAGAGCTTTTAATACTGCTTCTTTTGATATAAAGCGTCTTGTACATGATTTAAATCTCTTATGTTTAATGAAACTAATAATATATATATATATATATATATATATATATATATATATATTAAATATTAAAGGGTTTATGCTTATACGGTCAATTGGTTGAATGCATATATCTATTTCAAAACCAAATTTTCAAAAGTAGTTTCTTTTTTTTCAAGGTTCTAGTAACAATAAACAGTTAGTCTAAATTAATTTACATAGGATAATACTTACAATGAAATTATTAAAATATATACAATGCTTTTGATGTTATAGCATTTTTTGACACATATAACATGTCACTTTAATTGACCCTAGGACCTGTGCTGATTTTTGTTATTTGTCTATATGGAAATGTCTGTGTGTACTAGTAAGTTTATTTAGTGTAGTATGGAGATGTATTGAGGGTTGCGTCATTTTAAGTGGGAATTATACTGTTAGATGGTATTTTAAAATTTAATAGATATGTATACATTGTGCTTAAATTGTTGATATCCGTTTTCTTGTTCATACTTGTAGGGTTATTGTTCAAAATATATATATATATATATATATATATATATATATATATATATATAAGTAAGATGTATCTGTAAACAAACTCTTATGAAAATAATAAGAGCCATTGACAAATACAAATCGGGCTGGTAGTTATACAGCCATTAACAAAACATTAGCTATTTATTATGTAGTTTCGGTTCAATTCTGTACTTCCACACTTTAGTAGTGTTGGTGTTTTATCACCTGATGACGGTTTTATTTACTTTTGCCATAGTACAGTGATTGATTCGAAATTATATCATTATGATAGCTTCGATTACTTCATAGGGTTCTTGGGAACTATTCCACTCTGACGAGGCTAACAAGCCGAAACTATGGTCAGTGGATGTTTCCTCCCCTATGAAGTAATAAAGCTAATGTTTTGTTAATGGCTATATAACTACCAGCCCGATTTGTATTTGTCAATGGCTTTTATTATTTTCATAAGAGTTTGTTTACAGATACATCTTACTTCATACACAATTTTCTTATTGCGGACTGCAAATAACTTGTCTTTGTATATATATATATATATATATATATATATATATATATATATATATATGTAGTGAATTTTTTTAAAAGGTTGCAACAACCTCATGCTGTTGCATGCAATTAACTAATGGGTCGTTTACGACTAATTTTGTGACGTAATTTGTTAAAAGCTTATCTTTCTTTAAAATGTAATGTTATAATTCATAGAACAATATTTTGTAATTAATGATGGGTTCAAATTTATAAATTATTCTTCACCGGTTGTATATAAAACCAGGATAAAATGTACAGATAAATAATCGCCACTTGTTTGCTACAAAGTTCAACATTTTATTTTAATGATAGCGTATCTTGTTTACTACAACTTATATGTCAAGATGTTCATTTAACAAAACCTAATTCTAGAAAAGAAAGTTTATACCGAGATTAAATAATTAATAATTTTGCTATATGTTGAGTAAATTTTAAAAGAAATGTAAAGTCTTTCGTAGCGCTACCCCAGACTAATAATTATAAAATAAATATTGTCACCAAAAGTACAGAATCCAAATTAAGATTTAGTAGTAATTAAACTTTAAGATTTGTTTTACACCCTCTGAGTAAACCAGAAACTACATTTATAAAATTTTATTTTTTATTGAATTACACTTATAAGGTTCATAATTTATCTTAAATGAGAATATAAAATTATTTTTGACTTCAGTTCATTATTCTATAATTATTAAACTTCTCCAAAGTTTTTTAGGTAATTGAAAGGTTTCACTTACAATGAATGCGTATAATGAATGATACTATGAAAACTAATTGAAACTAAAATAAAGATTTCGTGCTTATACAGAATCATAAGATATAAAGAGTATCTTTGTTGTTAGCATTTATGTTTGAGAGTCGCCCTGGAATTTCGTTACTTTAGTGAAGAAGAAGAACAGAAGTAAGTAACATATATGTGGTAATCAAAGTCTGTATTTAAAGGGGTTAGTGATAATTTAGGTTTCCAAATTTTCCTATTCTTGCAATTAGATTCAGTCAGTTGCATTATAAAAAAATTTAGGTGGCGTCCATTATATTAATTTCCAAATTTATCAAACCTTACTAACCCAATCTCATGCGACCGCGGGTCAAAACCCAGTTAGCTAAAAGTCTTTCAAGAGTTTTCTTTTTCTAAAAGCCATTTTCCATTTTAACTTCACCCTAGGCTTGTTACTATTATATAAGAATTCTCGATTGGTTAAGTAAAACTCCATAAAAAAAATCTACCACGAATTTTTTATACTAACAGTGTATCTATGTGTTTTGTCGTACCGGTGTGTTATATTGGTGTTTGTGTGTGTGTGTGTGTGTGTGTGTTTTCATGTATGTGTGTGCGTGTGCTTCTGTCTTGGTGATGTCCTTGGGACTGCACTTCCCTCTCCCGGTTTCCAACTGTCGGCAGCCGGAAATTAGAAACCGAGAAGTTCGCATTTCTGTACATGTCCTGGCCGTCAGCGGCCGGAAACCGGGGAGGCCACGTTCAGTCTCTGTTGTGTGTGTGTGTGTGCGTGTGTGTATGTGTGTGTGTGTGTGTGTGTGTGTGAGTGTGTGTGTGTGTGTGTGCTTGTGCGTATGAGTGTATATTGTCGTGCCGGTGTGTTATAATTATGTTGCCAGAGCATTTCTTCAATAGTAATTTCTAGTTGCGCTACAACATTGGAAATATAAACATTATGTTACGAAGCTAGTGTTAGATTACTTAAAGCAATTACGAATACGGTTTGTATTTTTTTCTGCTTATTTTAGTTAGTTGTATTTTTGGGTTTGATGGTTAGTATCGAGTCTTTATCCTACAAATGTTAGTATTCTAATGCTAATAGGTGTTCTGGGGGTGACTTGTGTTTGAGGTACGTTTGCCGTACTTTTGCTGTTTACACTATTTTCAATTCGTTTTCACTGGTATCCCCCCGATCTTAGGATTCACAAACCTTCTAGTAGATTTCCAGTAAGCACATGGTTCTTGGTATGTCCTTGAGAGAATGCCGTTTGTTTGTTGTCGGTTTCCATGTGTGTTGGGTGGACTGTGCTTTTGTATTGCACATTCGATGCGTTACGTCAAGCTTCTGTGTTTGGTGTGCTCTGTGTATGTGGTATTTGTGGTGTGTAGGATGTGTGAAGTGTTTGTATGTGTCCTGTCAGAGTGCGTTTGTGTCTTTTTGGTGTAGTATAGTGGTAGTTTGGTGAGTGATTTTGTTTAGGTAAGGAAATATGTTTTCGTTCCAGAGCATGTCCGAGAGGGATATGTCCCGTAGGGTTGCTCTGTCCATTCCTAGGTCCTGTTGCAGTTCGGTGCAGTGAAACACAAGATTTTCCGGTGTCCCCACCTCACCATATGTGCAGTTGTTGTTGTCTTGAAAGTCGAAGCGGTTCCTGTAGGTTGGATAAGGACCATGTCCCATGAGAAAATGAATGAGTCCCTGTGAGAGGACCAATTGGTGACAGTTATTTGCAATAAAATTTATTATGTAGTTTCTGTTCAATTCTGTACTTCCACACTTTAGTAGTGTTGGTGTTTTATCACCTGATGGCGGTTTTATTTACATTTGCCATAGTACAGTGATTGTTTCGAAATTATATCATTACAATAGCTTCGATTACTTCATAGGGTTCTTGGGAACTATTCCACTCTGATGAGGCTAACAAGCCGAAACCATTGGTCAGTGGATGTTTCCTCCCCTGTGAAGTAATAAAGCTAGTGTTTTGTTAATGGCTATATAACTACCAGCCCGATTTGTATTTGTCAATGGCTCTTATTATTTTCATAAGAGTTTGTTTACAGATACATCTTACTTTATATACAATTTTCTTATTGCGGACTGCAAATAACTTGTCTTATATATATATATATATATATATATATATATATATATATATATATATATATATATATATATATATATATATATATATTTCTGCGTAACTTGTATGTTAATTTTGATTAGATAAGCCATTTAATAAGTTATTGCAAGTTTCTGCATGTAAATACAAATTAATCAAACTTTAAAACGCTTTCCTAATCTCCTAATCTCTAGTGTAATAATTAATGATTCTAATGAAACAGTTTATTAAGTGCAAGGGTCAATTTGTATCATTTTTAGCGTGTGTAAATATTCTCAAGGCACTTTAAAGCTACAATGTTAATCCTCTGAACTACTATCGAAGCACTAGCTGTTAGTTTATTTTGATCACTACAGTAATTTATACCTTATACAGCAATTTCTTGTAATACTATGTTAACACTAATTTATTTTATATCATAACTGTATAAATCAAGATTCGAATAAAAACTATAGTATTATAATCAATTGAACTGAAACTAAACCATAATCCCTGAACGGGCAATTGTTAATTTATATGCTTAATTCTATTATTCTAGATGATTCTCAGAGCGAGCGCGCCATAATTATGTAAACAACATTTAGAAAGTTCCTATGTAAACTTAATAAAGTTCTAAAATGCAACCTATTGTAAACTGAATCAAATTCATTTAAAGGTGTCACTCCATAGGGTGGCTTACCAATTATTCTTTGTGTGTAGATGTCTTTTTTACGTTCCGCTGTATTATTTTGACAACGGATAGACTTGACGCCTTGTTACGATACTTTAATATTTAAAGTATTTCTCTTCTTATTCAAAAAAAACTTTACTTAATAAATAACCCTCGTAGTTTATGAAACTTAAACAGGTTAACTCAGGAACATCCAATTTGGATTGTCGCATCGCTAGATTCTTAAGCTGCTTTATACCTTTTTGGTGTACAAAAAAGTTCTGAGCTATTTTTTGCAAAATTCAATATTCATTAAGAACAAACAAAAATGTATTAATCAACGAAATATTCCCCGTTTGCATCGATGACCTTTAGCCATCTTTCGGGCAGCTTGCGAATTCCCTGATGATAGAAGCTCACTGGCTTCGAGGCGATAAAGTCATCAATGCATTTTCGTATCTCTTCAAGTGTCACAAATTGTGTATCAGTCAAGTGATGCTGCAGCGAGCGGAATAGGTAATAATCGGAAGGCGCCATGTCTGGGCTATACGCCGCATTTGGGAGAAGTTCTCAGCCTAACGCAAAGATATGGTCCTGAATCACTTTCGCAACATGTGGCCAGGCATTGTCATGAATCAGTATCACTTTACGACGTCCTTTATCAGTAAATGGCCTCGTTTCTTCAAACGCATCGCTCAAATTGGTCAATTGTTGCTGATAGCGGTCTGCCGTAATTGTTTCACCCGGCTGTAACAACTCGTAATACAATACACCTTTCCAATCCCATAATAAGCAGAGCAAAACTTTCTTGCCGTGGACATTGGGCTTTGGAGTCGATGTCGAAGGTTAACCAGGGTCAACACATGATTTTTTACGTTTGGGGTTAATATAACGTATCTACTTTTTATCGCCTGTAATGATTTGGTGCAGAAAATCCTTTTTCCGGAACCTTGAAAGCAAAGTGAGGGCGGTGTCACGTCGTCGATTTTTGTTGTCTTCGGACAGTGCATGCGGAATCCATCTGCCTTTCTTCTGAACATTTCACATTGCATGTAAACGTGTGAAAATGGCTTGCTGCAAAATGCCAAGCTGCTGTGCAAGCTCCTTTTCAGTTTGTGCAGAGTTTATATCTAACAATGCTTGCAGTTCGTCCGTTTCAACCTTTTGAGGGCGTCCAGCACGCGGTTCATCTTCAAGACTGAAATCTCCTTGGTGAAATTTTTGGTACAACCTTTTACACGTAGCATGACTTACAGCCTTCTCTCCGTATGCAGCACAAATCATTTCAGTGGCTTAAGCAGCATTTTTCTTCAGATAAAACGTGAAATGGATGGAAAATTGAATATGCTTTTTTGTTATTGCCATCGTGAACACTACTGATTTTGCAGGTTGTGTGCATTAAATGTCAAACCGCATGGTATTTTCAAAGACCAAATGTCAACGTTGTAAAATCGTAAAAGGGCGGGAAAACTAATAAATTTTAAATTGTGGTTTCGGTTGTAAGTAAGTAAGTAAGTAGATTTATTGCATAACTCAATATAGGTTAATAAAGTATAAAACAAAATATTACACTATAAAGCAAATTATTAAAATACAGTTAATAATATAATTAGTTTTCATTTCTACAACTTAAAATATTTTTTTTTAAATTACTCTTGAATTTTCTTTGAGAAGACTGATTTGTAACTGATTTTGGTAATGTATTATATATCTTAACGCCATAATGAAATACACTTTTTGTGGTTATCGTTTTATTCTTCTTGTATATATAGTAATTGTCTGCTTGTCTTGTGCTGTAGTTATGTATATCTGACACTTTAATTAAGTTGCTAACCAAGTACGAAGGCAGCAAACCATTTATAATTTTATATATAAAAACCATACTATTATATTTCATTTGTTCCTGAACATTTAAAAAATTAAGGCATTCTAACATTTTACGGACTTTGGCAAATCTGCTACATTTTAATAAACATCTCATTGCACGATTTTGTATCTTTTGCAATCTTTCCAAATCACCTTGGTTTGAGACAAATAAGATGGTGCTGCAATATGTTAGGTGTGGATAAACTATTGCGCTATATAAAGTTATTCGAGCAAAACTTGATAACTTTGCACTAATTCTTCTCAGAAATCCAACCTTTTTGCTTACTTTATTTATAACCATCTGTAGATGCATTTTAAAAGTTAATTTTCGGTCGATTATTACGCCAAGGTATTTAATGTTCTCTACCAGTTCAATATCAGACCCATCTATTTGTACATTCCTATTTTCTGTTTTGATCATTTGATAACTTCTATCATTCGTTAACAACATCCATTTTGTTTTATCAACATTTATTTTCAGCTTATTTCCAACTAAATATTTGCTAATTCTTATTAAGTCACTATTTACAGATTGAATCAGGTTTATTACATTTGCACCTTCAGCATATATTAAAGTGTCATCAGCAAACACATGTATCTTTGTTACCTTCACTACATTCACTATATCATTTATGTAAATTATAAAAAGCAATGGTCCCAAAATACTTCCTTGTGGAACACCCCACTCAATTTCTGCTTTATTAGATGTTTCCTGTTGCCATCTCGTTTCTTGCTCCCTGTTTTGTAGGTAGTCTTTAAACCACTCTAACGCATTGTCTTTAACCCCATATTTTTCCAATTTTTTAATGAGAATATTTCTACTTATAGTCTCAAATGCTCTTTTGTAATCTATAAAGACTGCACACACTGCCTTTCCTTTATCCATTGATTCTTTCCAGTCATTTATAATTAGCTGAATCGCTGTTTCACACGAGTGTTTCGTTCGAAAACCAGACTGATAGGTGGTTAATATATTAGTCTCATCCAAGAATTGCTTCATTTGCTTATATATTACTGTTTCTAATACCTTTTCAATTGTGGCCAACATATTTATAGGCCTGTACTCTTCGCATTTCTTTGTTGATACCACTTTTTGAATTGGTGTAATTGTTGATATCTTTAAGTCCTTGGGCACAATACCATGCATAAGAGACATATTTATTATGTTTAGTAGCGGATAACCAATAATATCAAAAGTTCTTTAAGAACTCTACTGTTTACACCATCCGGGCTGCTTTTATTTGCTTGCTTATATACCAATTCTTTTAGTTCATGTATTTTAATAATTTAAAAGTACTTAATTCCTTCAGGCTTGTACGTATTGGATCGTGAAACTCAAACTTTCCAATACCAATTGATGATGTAATTTCTATTATACTATTTATGAAGTAAGTATTGAAGTTTTCAGCAATAGTTTTGTCACTAGTTTCTAGTGTATTCTCAAATATAATGTGCTTACTATTTTGAATACGTTCGGTTTTAATACAGATTTTAAAGTCTTCCACATTTTACTGGGTTACCTTTATTTTCATCTATTTTCTTTTCATAATATTTAATCTTAGCTCTACGGATCATGAATATCACATTATTTCTGCATTCTTTGTATGCTTTCCAATCTTCCATACTTCTTGTGAATGTAAATTTTTTATAAAATTTATTTCGTATATTAATTACTCTTTGTATTTCTCCATTAAACCATAATTTTGAACTATTTTGTGACACCTCCTTGTCATATGAATTATGGTCAATTGCATTTTTAATGTTTGTGTAAAATGTTTTATAAAGTTTATCGATGTCGGTTATTTCATACTTCCAATCTGCCAATATTAACTCGTTCTTTATGGCCTCATAGTTAAGAATTTTCTTTATTTTGTTTTCTGCATCAACTTGGAGTTTTTGTGTGTTGTGACTAATGTCTGCAACAACAATACTATGATCTGTAACTTTTGGAGTGTGCCATACTGTACTTTTTAATCCATTATTATTAGTTATCACTAAATCTATTAATGTTTCAGATTCCTTAGTAATTCTTGTACTCTCAGAAATTAGTTGTACAAATCCACAGTCCTTTACAATATTTTTTAACTTAATTGTATAGAAATCATTAATTTTATTCCAATCAATATTATAATCCCCAATCAGAATTATATCTTCACTACCACGTGATTCTACTAGTTCTTCTAACAAATTTTCCAACAGGTTTAGAAAATTTGCACAACTTCCACTTGGTGAACGGTAAAACACAGCTATACTTATACTTCTACTATTCAACTTAATATTACCAACAATTCCCCAATATTCTAAATGGAGGCTATACTCTTTTAATATTTCAAACTGTAGAAATGACTGATAGTAAATTATGACACCTCCTGTGTGTCGTGAACTAGAATCAACCCTACCTAAACTGTATCCTTTAATGCCTATTTCATTACTTTCAATACAATTTGTCAGATGTGTTTCTGTTAAACATACCAATATTGGTTTTTCTCGATTGATTAACTGTTGTATTTCGTCAAAATGTGTAGTTAAGCCTTGTGTATTTAAGCATAAAATTATTGACTTATAGTCTGCTGTTATATTTAAACATCTAGAAGGTAATTGCTATATGTAATTTATTTTACGCTTTTGTAATTCAATAATCCTTTTAAAACATGCACAATTATAGTCCCATACTGTATGCTGTTCATCTAATTCTATATTTAAACGAATTTTTGCTTCCACACAGTTAATACACTTAAATTGACTTTCTTGACAATCTGCTTCATTATGAGATTGTGCATACCGTGGGCACACTACACTCCCTTTGTATTCTTTGGCAATATGCCCAAACTTACAACACTTATAACATCTTTTTATTGCCACATGCTCTAATACCTTACATCTCCTCCATCCTATTCTCAATAGTTCTTCTCTCATAATGTATTTAAATGTATCTGTATCCACTTCTACAGTAATGTTGAATAACCCTTTAACAATTTTGGTTTCATACTTAATATTCATTTGAAAATTTTGTTTATGCTCATCTAACTTATTTTGATTTATTATTTTTTTGTAAATGCCTTCTTTGTCACTTTCATCTACTCCTATAATTTTTATCATTGGAAGTCTTTTTAATGGAATCTTTACTGTATATTCTTCTCCCATTTTTTGTGATATAGTTGTCTTCATCACCTCTACTGCCCTAATATTTTCACATTCAATAACAATACCACAATTTTTTGTAGTTTTCCCTACACTTACTCCAATTTCTAAACTAACAGGGTCGATTATTATCTTTCAATTTTTTAAGGATTTCCTTAGAGTCTGTTTTTCCACCAATTTTATCTATTATTACTATAGGAGGTTGAGATACATTCCGTTTAGTGACTGCACTGTACAATTTATTAACATTGAGTTCTGCCTCTGGACACTTTTGTTCGAATAATTTATTTTTTATTTCTACCAAGTCCTTACCCTGTTCATCAAACTTTTTTAAAAATTCCTCATGAGTTCTTTCCAGAGATTGTAATTTTTGCATAACTTCCCCAAGTACATATTTCGTCTCAGTCACTTGCTTTTCACACTTTGAACAATAAAATTTTAAAACTCTTCCTTTTTTTAACTGCATACATCTTATTTCAGAACTTGATAAGTCTGTACAGTCAAAATGTACTATTTTTGTACACCCATCACACTCACAACATTTGCCATCTTCTATATTTAGATTACATTCCCAACAAACATGCATATTATACCCTTATTATTAATACTTTTACCAAAAATATGTTTGCATATTTTCCAAAATAACTTTCTTTCAATTTGCTGGGTTCAGTCCTGTACAATAACAAAACAATGTGGCACTTGTAATTGCAGAGATAAGAGCTAGTTATTATGAAGATAACTGTTGATAATAACCAAAAGTTTGTATACTACCAATTTAAAATGTTAGTTATCTGTTGATATCATAGTTGTGATGCACTTTTTATAAAAAAAAGTTTAGTAGTTTGAAAGCCTGTGTAGTTAGCTCTAAGATGATACCAAATTTGATATATAAGTAGCACTTTTTATCAGTTAATTTTAATATACTTTGATGAGCACATTAACACTTTGTTAACAAAACCAATCACTCAAATCTAAAGCTCAGAACTTTTTTGTACACCAAATAAATGTATAAACAACTATTTATTAGCACATGAAAATCATATTCGTAAATAATTTGTTTGAATTTTAGTAGCTACCATAACTAATACCAAAGTGCCTGAAAAATCTGATGTTTGAGCTCTTACTTTTAAAAATTTATTTCAAAATAGATACTAGTTTATAGAATATAAACAATTAATTAATTTTTGTAAGATCAGTAAGCAGCTTTAAATTTGTACCGAAATCGAAGTAATTTATCATTACATTTATCCCTATTTTTGTTTACTTGAAGTGAGTGGTACATTTTGTAAAATTAATAGTGTTGTCTAACTTACGCAATTTCCTGCAAATGCACAATTTACGTAGTTTTATCGTCAAAATTTAGTTTTTCAATTGAAAGAAGGGCTTGCCTCAAATCAACTACCGTGAGAAGGAACTCACGTGGCAGCAATTTTAGGAGTCGTAACGACTCTTAAGTTGTATTTCAAGAGAAAAGTAGCCACATGTCTTTTGCGGACGTATACAGCTATATTACATACCTTAGAATATCTGCAGGACATGATTTTCTAGATGGTTTTCGATAAAATTTAATTACTGGAATAGTGAACGGACTAGACCCAAACTAATTCAATAATTTAACACGTTGCTACAGCGGAAGTAATTGTAGTAATTGGTGACTCATATACGAAAGGCATTTGTTTCAATTGCAACGCGAATATTACGGAACCGATAACAAGAATTTACGGATATTAGGTATTAATGGCGAATTGTTTTGTATGGATCGAGATTCTATATCTCAATTTGCTCCGGCGTATATATTTGTGTGGAGATGATAGGAATAAGCATAATGCTAAGTAACTTTGCAAAGACGCGGTTCATTTATGATTATCTAACGGTTAGATTATGTACAGTTTTTAAAAAACAGTTTAGAATGAAAAGCTTTGGAGCTACAAGCTGGAACAGAAACAACCGTAACTATTTGTTGAAATACTTTTTCTTCAAGTTTGAGGTCATGCAACTGCAGAAACTAATGTACATTGAAAAACTTGTAATTGATCAAATTGTAGGCAGACACAGCGCTAGCTCGTCACCGCTGCTCTAAAGTATGCGCCCTTTCAACCTTACGTCTGTTATCAAAACAACTATTTATCATTATTACTTAAATTTGCATTCCCAATTCCCCCCCCCCTTTCTTTTTTTCTTTTATTCGCAACCACACGGTTGATTTTAATTCTGGGCACTATCGTTTCCTGTCCTGAGCCAACTGTATAAAACTATTTCTATCTAAAGGGTCTTCCAATGGGGCCTTTCGAATTTTAACAATTGGTAGCGGTCATATTGTTAAAGCTATATCTGTCAAAGTGGCTGTCATTTATTCGGTCTGTTTCGCCAAAATCACCATGGACAGATATAGCGTTGAACAACATGTGCAAATGATAAAATTGTTTTATCAAAGTGGGCGTTCTGTTCGGGCAACGTTCAGCGCGCTTCGCCCATTTTACGGTCGCCATAATCGTCCTACCGAAAGCACTATTCCTAGTGTGGTTGATAAATTTGAGTCCACTGGTTCAGTAAACAATCAACCAACACCCGTACGACAACGAAGCGTAAGATCTGCCGAAAACATCGCCGCTGTCCTTGCAGGAAAATCCGAGGCAGTCGATTTCGCGTCGCTCACAAGAACTAGGTCTTTCGCAGACCATAACTTGGCAAATTTTGCGTCGTGACTTGGTTCTGCACCCGTACAAAATTCAACTTATCCAGGAGCTGACGGCAAACGACCATAGATAACAGCTTGTGTTCGCTGAATGGACTCTGGAGCAGTTGAAAACTGACCCCAATTTTTATCAAAAAATTATCTTCAGCGATGAGACCCATTTCTGGATAAATGGGTACGTCGACAAACAAAATTGTCGAATTTGGGATGATACCAATCCACAGAAGATCCTAGAACGTCCAATGCATCCCGAAAGAGTCACTGTTTGGTGTAGATTTTGGGCTGGCGGCCTCATCCGTCTCTATTTCTTTCAGAACGACGTTGGCCATGCTATCACCGTCAACGGCGAGCGCTATAGGTCAACTTCTTTTGGTCTAAATTGAATGATATAGACACCAACGGTATGTGGTTTCAACAGGACGGCGCTACGTACCACACAGCTCATGCCACATTGGACATTCTGCACGAGTGATTTGAGTGCAAAATCATCTCACGTGGAGGTGAGGTGAACTTGCCACCGAGATCGTGCGATTTGACCTCGTTGCACTTTTGCTTGTGGGGTTTTCTTAAGTCGCAGGTCTATGCGAATAAGCCACAAACCACAACTATCCTCAAAAACAACATAACCCATGCATTTGGTCAAATTCAGCTTGATTTATGCACCAGAGTCATGAAAAATTGGACATTTCGGATAGAGGGTAGCCTCTATCTCTATGCTAACTATTCCTTCTCGCCTCAAGATGTAACATATCTGCTATCATAATCTGCTTCAATTTCATTAGTGATGCTTCCATTTTCCAGAACCCTTTCTCAGGCTATGTCGTTAGTAGTTTAATCTATTTAGGCTATCCCAAGCATTCTCCTTCAGGACTACATCTGGAAAGCTTCTAACTGTTTAACTTCTTGGCCTAACAACCGTTTAGTGACAACACTCTAAGCATTCAATAGTCTTTCCTAATAGCTAGAGCTATCTTAGGTTTTAGTATCACGCCTTGTACATCAAAGACGATCCTCTTGGGCTGTTCTACTTTAAACATTCATTTTACTTCTATTGTGATTGCTAATCCGACTTCCTAAATAGCAAAATTATTATACTTCTAATCCTTCTTACCCTGACTTATAGTCATCTGCAAACTAGTATCGTGTTTACTACATTTCGTTTTCTTTGTTTAGATATCTTGAATCTGTCTAATATTGCTATCTAATATTTTTTATTTTTTTAGGTTCTGTTTTCTTACCTTTTTGTGCTTGATTTAGTATCGCTTTTCTTCTGCTCTCCTGATTACAAAATATCACATTCTTTGTTGTAGTGGTAATGGCTAAATCTTTATTCAATACTTCTTTCGTTTCATTTAGTCCTGTTTGCAACTTCTTATGTACGTGTGCTAATATTGATTAGTTTATTTGCATACCAACATTTGAGTTTTTTCTCGATATTTACTTCTTTTTTTTAATTTTGTTTAATGCTTGTTTCATAAACAATTAAATAGAATTTGTGATAAAACATATCCACATCTAGCACCCATGCCAATTCCTAAACCTACTACCTTATTTCCTATATAGACGGTTGGTTCCTATATAATCTGCAAATTATACCCCCCCCCCGTACTCTATTCCTGCTTTTTCAAAATCTTAAAAACATTCAAATACACATTGGCATAAAGTCTATTACTGTACTTATTATTGCTCTTATTTTCTCGTATAATACTAATTCTAGTGCTGCCCTTTAATTACTATTTTTTTTATCAAAGTGATCTTATGCTAACATTTCTTTTTTATTTTGTACTGTTTTGATACTTTTGAGCAATGAATCTGCACCTACCTCTGTTCAAATATTTGCAAACCTTTTCACTTGCTTTATTGAAAATATCATTAATCAAGCCTTTGCCTAGTTTAGCTGTAGTTTGCTTTTTGCATATTTATCATTTATGCGCTGAAGTGTATTTTATGCATTCTCACGCCCACTCTAATCCCTTCTCTACTAGTAATATATTTGTATAACTATCCTTAACACTAATCGTTTTAGAAATTTTAGAATATCGTCTTTAGTATTTCACGTTCTCTTTCGCGACCCTCTGTTTCATATAAGTTTTACTAAATTCTATTCAGTGAATAAGGGGGTTCTGTATGTTTTTTTAGCAGCCTTCTAAACTTTAGCTTATACTAATTTTATGCCTTCTTTGCTATATTTTCTATTACTAACTTTCTTGAAGAGTTTCCAACTTTTAATGAGCTGTTTCGTCTGCTATATTTAATGCTGTTTTCATTTTCTCGCAATTACTTTTCCCATTACTGTTTAACATGCTTACTTAATGTATTTATATTATTCCTGCGTTGATACAAATTTTGTTGTTTTTTTCACGGATACCTACAACAGATACGAAGGTAATAAAATGTCATAATTTTATATGCTAATTCAGCATTCCGAAAACCCTTACATCACAATGTTGGATATTATTCTGGTAAAATTCTAGAAAATAGGCAATTTGTATATAAAGAAGCGCTTATTGTTTCAAAGGGAATTCATTCATTAAATTTGATCCGATGCAGTCGATGCTTAAAGTAGATCAAGAAATGTTATTTTAAAACGCTAGCCGTCGCGTTATAAAAGTATGCAGTAAAACATAGTTGCAAGGCTGCAATGAATATTGAAGTGATGTTTTTAAACCCAAATTACATACAAAAATGAAATAGTTAATTATGAAGAAAAGGCAAAAATTCTTCAATATAAAGATATTTTTAAAGATGTATTAAATAATTGAAAAGAAGATTTAATCCAAAAAAGTACTTTGATAAGTGCTGTTGGAAATCAAGAATTTTAATTTGAAAAACTTGTAAGCCGATTTGGAGACCAATTTAAAATAAAAAGATTTTAGTTACGAGGAGCGTTTTTGTGGATTCCGCAAATAGTATATTTTTAATTTATCTGTAACTAATATTAGAGTTTGAGATAGTTCTAATAATTCTTTTATGTGCGAGGAATTTTTTTACCAGGAGTTTGTGTTTAGAGTTCGAAATACTCTGATTTTTAGTAGATTATATGTTAAGGAATTTTTTGGCCAAAACAAATAATTCCAACGTGGAAATAATTTATACCCAGGTGAACAATCCTCAAAGGAATAAGTTTAATTCTGTAAATGTAAAATAAAATAAGCAACAATATTTTTTGTTTGTAACAAAGACTTCTTAGAAATTGTTTTGTTTGAAAGAAACGATGTTGTAAATACTTTTGTATAAAAGAAGATATTGCATATTGTATAAATGCTTTTATTGTGTAATTATTGTGTAATGAGTAGGTTAAAATTGATTACAGAGGTTGTGTAATAATTTATGGCGGGTTATCGCATGTAATGAAAACTCATTAAAAATTGGAGACTCTTTTCCAAAACTTTGGTGTGGGGATTAACAATTTTTAAAGTTAATTTTCTTCATTTTAGTGTGTGTAAATAGTTACAAAGAACTTTTGCAATATCTAAAGGCTATGTAATATAATAGTAAATAATAATTGCAAATATTAGTGGTTAGGAATGAATAATGTAGTGCAGTATAAAAACATGCATCTTAAATTATAGCAGATTGAATGTGTAGTAGTCAAAAGCTTTTATAATCAAGGAGAGTGAAATATTAATGTTAATGAATTAAAGTTATAAATGTAAATATATTCTTTGCATGCATCTTTTATCATAGCTTAGTAGGAAGCGTTAACATTTGTGTAATTTTCAAAAGTTTAACTATACCGAAAGAGAAATGGTTGCTAACGTATATAGTTCAAAATACGTTTCAGAGAAAATTTTCGTATGTTCGTTTGAGTGAGATAACTTCATTACGCGTAGTATGAGGGACGTGTGTTAAACAAGAAAGGATTGGCAGTTGAAACTCAAATTCTAGAAACTAACGTATCCGTTGCGAGGCTAAAATGGGTTTTCGTAAGGAATGTTTGTTTGTATTGTTAAAAATTTTCGAATTTCGGAGACGGTTTGTGCGTTAGCTTGTGTGTTAGTGGAATTAAAAGTGGCAGTTGAAAATTGTTGGTGTGGGATTTTGAGAAATGTTGTGACTGTTGAGATAGATTACCAAGAATGCTTGTTTGTGTGTATTGAGGGATTTTGAAAAATTTCAAGTATAGGATGGAGGCAGCTTCGTCTATATAAGCTCGAGGAGGTAGTGATAGGTCCTCTTGCTCTCTTGCGTTTTATCGGCTCTTTGATGAATAATGACTAAAGATCCATTGTTCTTTAGCTTTCCTGCATTTGCGAATAATGTCTCATTTTATGGATTTGTATCTCTGTTTTCCTGCTTCGTCTGGTCTCTTGTTTATTTTCTATTAAATTCAGGATATCCTTTCTTATTTTTTTTGTGTATATCCCAGAATCTTTTTGGTCGCCAGTCTAAGCTAGATTTAATGTTATTTCATTTGTTTTCTACTACCATCGTATCAGAAATTTTCCCGATGTCTTTCAACAATACATTTGACTTTTTTCGATTCTTTCGAAGATATCTTTATCTTTTAGTTTCTTAAAATCAAAGTTCCTTTTTCCGTTTCCTTTTTTCAAATTTTTAAAATTAAGCCGGCCTTCATAATTACGATACTGTGTCAGTGTCTGTATATGCTTCTGAGTAACTTCTACAGTCTTTTACTGATTCCTAAACCGTTGTTTAACAAGCATGTAATCTATTTGATATCCTCCTATATCTCTTGGCATCCTCCACATGTATCGTCCTATAACATGATATTGGAATAATGTGTTTGTGATGGTTAAATTGTTTTCGTCGCAAAATTCTACCAGTCTATTTCCCCTGTCGTTTCGCGTGCCTATCCAAATAAAACTACTACCGCTCCTTCCCAACCCTCACCTACCGCTGCATTAAAATCCCTCGTAATTATTATATTTTCAAGACTTTTTATGGCTTAGTTTGTCTTCGATATCTCTGTAGATCGTTTTCATCTCTTCCTCACTGTAGCTAGAGGTGGGCATTATTACTGTATTTACTGATTTAGAGTCTAATCTAACCATGAGTAGTCTTTCGTGCTCTTTTAAGTACTTTTTTACACAGTGTTCTATCTTTTTTCGCATAACTATAACCACCCTCGAATTTTCTTTCTCTAATCCCGTATGAATTACCCTAAAGTCTCCGCTTCAAAAATGCCTCTAGCCATTGAACTTCGCTAATCTCTACTATGTCTAATGCTAACCTATTCATCTTATCAAGTTCTCTAGCTTACTTATTTGCTTCATACTTCTGACATTCCACGCTCCGACTCGCAATATGATACCAGCTCTTCCTTTGTACTTTCTGATCACATCTTCCGAAATAGTCCCCCGGAGATCCAAATGGGGGACTATTTTCACTACCTTCGGGTGGAGCATTGAAAATATAAATGCACGGACTATTTTCATTCCGAAATATTATACCCCAGAGGATGACATCATCCTAAGTAACAAATTAAGTACGCTGTGTACTTGGGATGTAATGTAGTGGTTTCGCGTTACCTTCCACATCGCAGTACTGACCCCCACGGTCTCTGCCCCTGTGTAGCGAAAGAGCTGCTACTCTCTTTCAGAGACCTGTCTTAATCTGGTTCCTCATTAAAGACTTCACTAATTTGTTTAAACCTATAGTTCGGCTCTTTAAATCACTGGAACTTTGAAGGCGTTCCGCCCGTTTTAGTAATGTAGAACTTCTTCAAGGTGCAAGTCTATTAAGTAACAACAGAAATATTTAAATGCAGAAACTCTATATAGCAAAGTTGATATTCATAAAACCTAACATTGTGTTAGGTAATTAGGATAAAAAAATTAATATCATACTGTTTTGGCGTGTGGCCGAGAATATGCGTATTATCTTACAAACATTGACATGTACAAATTAGCATTGAAAAATCGTAACTGAGAAAATGAATAAACTTACCAAATTAGGTGGTGTGCACTACACAAAGCGGAGGTCGACGCTCGAAAACGACCGCCTGCTTCGAAGTCTGTCAAAACACTGTCCACTCTTATCACTTATGTTCTTTATATTTTTGTTGCACGATCATTACGGCAGTAGATGGCGCGAACATAATCGCCCACCTAAAATGGAATATTTTAAAGAAGGAGAAAGAGGTGGTTTGGCATTTCCTCCAAACCGGGACTACAGATTACCCGCTGGTGTATGGGAGTGAAGAGAGTATACGGGATAAGAGGGGGCGTGATTTTATTTAAATTATTTAAATTAAATTGAATTATACTGAAAAATGAACTTAAACAAAATGAGAAAAACGCGAAAATAATTGATTTGTATGGTTGGTGTAATCAACCATGTGGAGGGGAACCAGTTTATTAACTGGACGGACAAAAATAGTGCCGGAAGTTCGAACGGAAGCAACACGTACTACACCGTCCGGTCCTAGAAAGACCTGTTTTCTACCCGAACGATAGGCAAAGAAAGAGGAGAAGTCGACAATCCGGATAAAAGTACTACTTGTCCGGGTTGCCCGTTGAGTATAGAAGTGTTCCATATTGGTCGCGGAAATTGAGAGCTTAAATATTCGTTGGACCATCGTTTCCAAAATGACGACAAAATTTGTCGAAGTAGTTGCCAACGATTACGAAGTGATATATTTTCAGGAATTGGCATTTCTGGGAAACCCGAAATTGGAGCACCTATTAAAAAATGCCCTGGGGAGAGATAGTCTGTACCATCATTAGGATCCGAAGATAGAAAACACAATGGACGACTGTTAAGGAAGGCTTTATTTCTAATAAAACTGTGCTCAATTCTTCAAAAGTGAGGTTCGATTTTTGACAAGGCAATGTACCAAACTTTTGGAGGATTTGACACAGGACTCCCAAATGCGGCCAAAATTCGGGCTTTGAGGGGGATTGAATTTCCAAGCAACTTGCAGGGAGGCAAAGTTGGTGTAAAGTTGGTTTTTATTTTGCAAAAGCCTGGCTTTCTTTAATTCGCGAGATGCACCAACAAAGTTGGTATCACAGTCAGAAAATAAAGTAGACGGAGTGCCTCTACGAGAAACAAATCTGGCAAAACAAGCCATAAATGCGTAGGTTGTTAGCTTCGAAACAATTTCCAAGTGTACAGCTTTCGTGCACATGCATACAAAAACACATAAGTAAGTTTTTGTGACGGGTGCATTCCTTCTTTTAAAGGTTTTTAAAAGAAAGGGACCTGCGAAATTAGTGCCGACCTCGGTAAATGCGTGAGTTATGCATACTCAAGCGGAGGCCAAATCGGACATTAAAGGGGCGATGGTTTGCATTTTGACCGGTAGTATTTGAAACATTTAAAAATATGTTTCCGTAAAACAGACCGTAAAGAATTAATCCAATATTGACGTTGGATGAGTGCTTGAGTAGTTAAAACACCAGAGTACAGAGATGCTTTGCGATAATGATCACAAATCAGAGTGGCCAAGAATGCAATCGTGGGTAATAATAAAGGGTGCTTAGATTTATAGGGTAATAAAGAGTAGGTTAGTCTACCGCCTACTCTTGTAATGTAAAATTATTATTTTACATATTTCTTTATTCTCGTAACTATCAGCTATAAATTAAACCTCCCAATTTTCTAACCCTTAATCTGATATCACAAGGTCGAGAATTTCTTCTTTTTCTTTTAAGCCCAAGGTAATGTTGGATGGAGAATGGCTTGAGACAAAGAAAAACTCTTAAGATATAAACGGCTAGTAGAGTGTTAGCTCTGGGTAGATCATGAGCTTGGGTCATGGGTGAATAAAAGACCAAAAATATATTTATTGAGCGCCACCGTATTTTTCAATACAATAACCAACAAAATTTAACTGTGCTTGTATAAGGGGAATGCGGAAACCTTATCTTAACACCACTAACATAGCCATAAAACCTGAATTTCACTCTTTAGGACACACTTACCAAGACCTCAACCACCAGATGTCAAACAGATGTCTCAGCTTTACCTGTGAACAAACAAAAGCACAACATGGACACCATTTGTGTCCTCAAAAACATTTGCCAAAAATAGAATAATAGAATTTAGGCTTCTAAAAGATACTGAGAGAATTTATTTTCAATACACACACTTTATATTCCGGGAGGACTTGCAATTTTTTTTAAATGTTAAATAATAAAACGTCTTTCAAAAACAAAAAGGATTCTATTTAGATAAATTTCTGATTATGTACATATGACTGCAATATTTAAGTTTGTATCTTTATCGAAGTTTCTCATAATAATTTTAATGAAGTTTTACATTCAAAATTAAGATCTAGGAGCAGATCAGTTCTATAAAATTTAATTAGATAGACGTATAATTTATTAGTTGTTCATAACACATAAGTTTCTTTTAATCAGCGAAGTACTTCCTTGATCATTACAACAAAAATTAATTATCAAAGTGCAGACTTGTAAAATGTAATTATTCTAATTTAATTGTAATCTACAATAAATACGCGAATTTCATATGTCAATGAAAGTGCCTTTACATGACCTGAAAGTCTTCAAACATAATGTAAATTAAATCAAGACAGCATATGGCGTCTAGATAGGAAAACGGAATCTACATTTTTTTATCTGACATAGGTTGTCATTCAGAACTTTATAAAATACACTGTTTGCGTACATGTGCAAACAATCTGACAAGCAAGATACATATTCGTGAATTTTACTGATTTCTCAAAGAAACTACTTTCTATTTACGTTACTCAAGTAATTAATGTTGGATAATTCATAATAATTTACTATAATTTCAAAGCTATCAAAAGTTAAAAACACTCACGTGCATCAAAAATGTACTACAGGTGCCGGACCTTGACCTCAGCTGTCGGAAATTTTCATCATAATATCCTTGTGTGATATTATTCATCGGTAAAGTTGAAATATCAGGAACACATGTGAAATCAGCGTTTACTTTACTGCATGTTATATTGAATAGAACGAAACCATAAATCCTTGCTTTGAATTACTGCCTTCAGAATTTGTTTTAATTTATTATCGGAAATGTTATTCAAGATATGTCCTTAAGATATTGCACAAAGATGAAAAATATTAGTATAATCTATTGTATTAATATATACCAACTGTCTAAAATGATGTCCAAAGGGGTTCCATATTCTCAGGCCTGTCGGAATCAACTAAACTGTTCGGAGCGAGGCTTATCGAAAATCATGCTCACGCAACCGCTGTTAGGCTCGACCTCCAGACACCAAGAATTTACAATGCTCTACTTTTCCTAACTTTGTTAGAAGCCATGTGTTTCGACAGGGCCATTTCGACTTCACCTGGTCTGCAAAAGCGGCTTGCACTTTCGAACGTTGAGAATGAAGTTTCGACTGACAACTTGACAGAGCTTGGTAACGAACTTTAGAGTATATACATACAAGAATCTATGCGTTATTATGAATATTATATATTAATTTTTATTGGATGATAATTCACAAATTAAATACTTTAAACTACAGCTGTTTTATTTTTATTTTATTGAACTAAATGTAACTAGAAAAAAAATACGTTACACCCTCAGGAGATTATTTGAATCTAGGAAAGGGGCCAATTTGGGGAAATACCCGACAAGTGGTTTTCCTTTGTGTAAAAGGGAGATTTCTTGGGCAAAATATGCGATTTGAGTAATTCTGACGCAGATAAAGAAAGAATCGTTGAGCTCAGAAACTGAAAGCGAATCAACATTCCGAGGCTGGTGGCGACAATTGCTGACAAAACGCAGACAATATGCGATGGTGCGTTGAAATCGTTAATGTAGAAAACCGAGAAAAAATGTGATCAGAATTAGAAACGTCTGTAGTAGCTAAAACCACCTAGTTTTTTAGTTCAGGCAATTCCACACCAGAGAGTGCTTGAAAAAGCGCGCGTGGAAATTTGGTATCCAGCTATCCACAGAGAGCTGAAATTGTGTGGGACCGCACCACCATAATTCATTATGAATTATTTCAATGAGTAACAGCCTACGAGAAGCGGCATCTTCCGAATTAAGATCAGTGGATATATGCCGCCATTGCGCAGGAGAACTCAATTCCAGAACTTGATTTACACGATTAGCAACAAATATTTGAACAAGTGAAGGGTAGGTCCCAACCAGCCGAGAACAATGCGAGAATCCATAAACAGGAATGTTTCGAAAAAATCGAAAGGAGGGTTATTTGTGACGATAGAATTTGCCAGTTTTGTGAGCAGTAAGGCACCGGAAAGCTCTAATTTGGGAATGGTTAGCGTCTTGAGAGGGGCAACCTTACTTTTAGCTTGTATCAAATGACATGAAACTGATTTGGCGCTGGTAATATGCAAATATACCGCGGCGCCGAAGCCCTTCATGCTTCGTCACATAAACCTAATAAGCGATACGTGGCATTCATAGTGAACAACTTTCGCGAAATTCGGATCTGTGATAGGCAGCACAATTGAGAGGACAGAGAATGCCATTCGTTGGCGAGAGTAGCAGGAAGAGTTTCATCCCAATCTAACTGAGCAAGCCATAATTGTTGCAAAAAATATTTTGCGAAAAATGTTACTGGCGTTAACCAACCTAACGAATCAAATATGCAAGCTATGTACGATAAAAAAAATCGTTTAGTGGCCGGGGGTTAAAAAGTACTCGTGTGATAAGTGAATGCGTCTTTAGGAGGGCCCCAAACTAATCCGAAAATTTTTATTCCAGAAATTTCATCGGAAAATTGCACAAAGGGTTCCAAATCAGAAGTAGTAAAGGGTGCGAGTAGTTCTTGAGAATTACTAGACCATTTCCGTATTAGAAATCCAGCGTGACTCAATAATTCGCTCAATTCAAGTTGTAGTGTTATAGCTTCCTCGTAGCAGCTTGCGCCTGAAACGACGTCATCGATATACGTATGATGCATCAGCGCTTTGGAAGCTAGAGTATACTGTGAACCTTCATCAAACACGAGTTGATGCAAAAGTCGCTGCGCTAAATAAGCAGAAGGAGCGAGACCATACGTTAATGTTTTCAACTCGTATTCGTTGACCGGTTGAGACGGAGACGGACGCCAAAATATGTGCTGAAATTGGCGATCCGCGGGGTTTAACAGAATCATCCTATATTTCATTTTTAAATTACCGCAAAGAGCGATTTCATGACTCCGGAAAGAGAAAATAATTTCAGGAAGTCCTCTTTGTAATTTAGGACCAACTAACAATTGTTGGTTGAGTGTTTCTGTTTTTGTCGGGAGCAGAACCGTTGAAAATAACTCTTAATCGAGTTGTATTGCTAGCGGTTTTGTAGACAGGATGATGAGGTAAAATATAATTTGAGGTAGTCCAAGCAACTTGCATGTGATCCGGCTGCTCGTATTCTGCTAAGAATGCATTATATGAATCGTAATTATTTGAAGAACGAAGTAGGGGCTTTTCTAAATTTAAATAAGTTTTAAGTACTGTGTGACGGTTATCAGATAATGTTACAGCTTGAGATTTAAATGGCAACGAAACCACATAACGACCGTTAGCACGGTGTTGTGTTTCCTTAAAATGCGTTTCGCAATAAATATTGTCGGGGTTGTCTATAACGAGATTGGAAATTTCTTCTAAGTCCCAAAATTGTTCAAGTTAAAAATCCAGTGCATCGGATGTAATAAACAAAGAAATGTGTTTATCGACACTTAGAGGAATGTTACCAATAACCACATAACCAAAAAGCGTGTTTATGCATAGAGGACGACCGGGAATCATATAAAGAGGTTCGCCAGTCATTATTTCCGAAAATGCACCAGCACCCAGTAATAAATCCACTTTAGCAGGACTATGAAATTCGTTGTCAGCTAAATTTAAATGCTGAAACTTCCGAACTATATCAGCCGGAATATTCCTTGTAGGAATTCAGTTTATGATGCCAAGTGTACTTTGAACGCAGAATGCAATTTACTCGAGCTTTAGAAGTGGTGAGTGAATTTGCTATTCCAGAAATTTGCCGTTTACCAGGGAGTAATTTTAAACCCAAGCGCTGAACACAAGCGAAAGAAATAGCATTGATTTGACTGCCCGTGTCCAAAACGGCTCTAATAGGTTGCAAACTACCGCTAGAATCCATGATTAATGCTTAAATGGTGCGGAGCAATACCGTATTCGCAGTGGAAATATTAGAAAAATTACACTGAGAATTCGAAATCGAGGGGGTAACTGTAAAGGAAGCAGCTAGTGCGTTACCATCTTGTATGATTTGAGAGGGTAAGTCATGCAAAAGAGTGTGGTGTTGACTCGACTTGCAAAATTTGCAAATACCAGTGGATTTACAGCTGATATTTAAGTGAGATCCTAAACATTTAGTACAACGTTGTAATTTTTGAATTAAAACGTGACGTTCTTCAGTTCCTGTTTTAGCGAAAATTTTACAAGCATATATCTTGTGAGGCTGCTGACAAATTGGACAGCTAATTGTTGATCGTACAGATTTACTAGCTAATATTGTATTATTCAACAATACTGTTTTGGATGTACAATTCTTACTGCGAGATTGAGAAAAATTGTGAGGTTGATTAAATTTCTAAAAGTATCAAAATTCATTTCAGCGGTTTTGGCTTATGCGGTTACAAATTCAAACAGGGCTGCGCAAGTGGGAACGTTACTCGTGCTTTGTTTGAGATCAAAGGCAGTTTTGCTTTTGCGGTCTAAATTTCTATAAGAAATGTAGAAGAGTAAATAATCAGATAGATCGTTTAGCTTTATAGCTTTTAATCCGTTTACAGAATCTACATTCATTTGTAAATACTGCAAGAAATTGTGATGAGATGCATTGTTAATAGGTTTGAAATGGAGTAATTGTTGCATATAGTAATGCGATTTTCTTCTAATACAGGTATATCTTTCTATTAGTCGCTCATAAGCGACAATATATTGACTTTCCTGTACCTGAATATTACTTATCAAGCTTAAAGCTTCATCTTTTAAACAACTGCAAATATACTGAAATTTTAGTAGCTCAGACAGCTTCGTATCGTGTACCAAAGTCGAAAATGAGCTGTGGAAATGGTCCCATTGAGAAATTGAACCATCTAATTGTAGAAGATTTAGTGAAGGCAGAGGGGGCAATTGAGTATCATTTTTTTCAAACTTTATGTGTGCTACTTTAAGTTCGTTATGTTTAGTGAAAATAGCGTCAAAAAGCCTATCAAACGAGTCAAAATCAAGTTTTAAATGATCCCGCTTTTCCGGAAATTTGGCGTTAAAACTAATTATATCATCGCAGAGGATAGCGAATTGAGATTGTAATTCTTTAGCCCTCGTTACACGGGCTTCAACAGCTGCTAATTTAGATTTATCACAATTCTTAACGAAATCAAAAATTGTGGTTAATCTAGAAAACGAAACTTCTAGTTTTGACTGCAGAGTTTTGTTATCAGCCATAGTATTAGTACTTAATTGCTGTAACGAATACGATTTTCCGTTTCTTAAATATACGCTTTTGTTCCACATACCTATTCAATAAATATTCAATTTTAATAGAAACAATATATTACGAACTCATACATAGAGCTCCATCTACATTTGAATAGTCAAAGTAAACTTTAAGAACTCTGCTATTTGTACGTATCTTGATACAATATTCCCTTTCCCGGCGCATGCTTGGATAATTAAGATTGCCTCGTGTACAAGCTCCACCATATTCGATCCGGATGTAATCAATATAACAAGTGTTAGCGTGGGCCTGCAGGTTTTTTGATAAAACATGCCGTCCCCGAGAGAAGTAAAGTGGGGTCAGCGGATACCATGGCTTTATCTTTAGTTGTAGCATTAACCTAGATATAATCAAGGTGAATACATTTCAACGGTAGGTAAATAATTCTCAAACTTACCTTTAAAATCATTTTCCCCGTTTCTTTTCAGCGTAAGTTTCAAATATCAAGTTTCAAGTATTAATTAACGTATAAAGTTTTAAAGTATCAATTCAAGTATTGAAGTAATAATTGAAGATTAGAGCATTAACATGTAATTTATCGAATTGTGGAACGATGGAACTTTCATATATATAACTATTATGGAACGCAGAAGCCCTTTTAGTTGTTAATTGTATGACAAGTACGAGACTGAAGTAAAGTAAAGACACGTAATCAGCCCTTTTGGATATTGGTTGTGCTGTAGATGCAATTTTAGTTGTTACTAGGCGAGAGGGTGGAAATTTCCACGTATGTTTGTAGTATAGAGGTCAAACTCGGACACCTGTATCAGCTGCGCGCATCCATCATTGTAAGTACGTAGATGTTTAAAGAATTTGGCCGCGAAGCAGATATTTAGCGGTGAGTCATCCTCAATTTTATACCTATATTCATTTTAAGGAACAATCATTTACGTTGTACAAATAATGTTAGAAAATTCTATATATGTTTACTTAAAGTTGATACTCGAAATTTTTGTGAAATTTTTATGATCATTTAAAGTGATACACTTAAAGTTTAATTCAAAATTTAATATTTGAATAATGCATAAATGTCCTTATTATTTTCAAGGCATTTCTATAAGATAATTTTGAAGTTACAAGGTTATATTAAAATGTTTGCATAACTAAACATGTGATACGATAAGAATTGTTTGCCAAATTATAGAGTATAATATATTTTGACAGTACACCTGAAGTACAGATTAATACCGGCAATAAGTGTTTTTTGACCTTTGATTCCATCAAATATATCTGTTAAAAATATAGTTCTATAATCTACAAAAAAAAATTTTGAGCTTTTAACTTAATTCTTGTAAACTGAACAGGATCCTATTCAAGTATCATGATTAAACTGTAACATAAAAATGAAAATCATATATTTCTTATGGAAAATTAATGTAACTTATGCAACTAAAAATGGCCCATGAATACTCAGAGATCAATGGTAAATCGTAATAAAGAAATTGTTTTGAAAGTCTCCGTACAGATAATTTTGTACAAACAATGTATATCTTTGTTTAAAATTAATAGAAGGAATGATAAGTTGTAAAGCTTTTTTTCATTGAAGTCAGCAGTAATTGTTCTATAGAAGCAAACAGCCACATTTATAAATTTTTAGTAGAGAAGAGAGATATTGGTGTTGGTTTAAATTTTTTTGAAGCATAATTTTCGCTATTTGATCTTTCTTTACTTTAATTTTTTGTGATAAAGTGACTAGGCTCTAACGTAGCCCTAGTCTAAAATTATTTGGAAGTGATTAAATTTTCAGGTTGTACGAGGAAGTCGTTCCCATTCCAGATTGCAGAGTCAAAAGTAAGTATTATTTTTTAAAATAATGCTCGTCTTAAGGATTGTTTTTATTCGAACATTTCTGTATCTAATCTTTGGATAGTTTCTCTTTATGACATTCATCAAGATACGGTGGCGTCCAATAAAATCTCTTTTTTTCGTACACCATCCTACGACCCTAGCTCATAGCTCTGCCCTAAGTTGAAGAAGCTTAGCTGGTTGGAAGATCTCATTAGAGGAACCTTTTTCTCTCAAAGCCATTTAACATCCTTTTTACCCTGGGCTTGAACGTTAAGCAGGAACCCCTCGTAATCTATCGAGGCTCTGACGCCGATAAGGTAGAGTAGACATACTATTTACCTTTTGAGGAATTTAATATGCCACAGTGCTCTGCACGTAAATAAATACAATGTTTAAAGATAACACGAAATGTGCAGAACTAGAATGTGGACAATACAACGTAATCGCTAGTTTATCGTTTAATTGTATGAATGAATGAAATTTATTCGTTATCCGGCTTGGCTCGAAGGACTATTGTAACGTATTTTTTTTCTAGTTACACTTCGTTCTTTAATATAAAATAAAACAGCAATAATATAAAATATATAATTTATAAATTTCCGTTCAGTAAAATTAATACATAAAATTAATAATAGCATATAGACTCCTTTACCTTTGTGGTCTAAGATTCGTTACTAAGCTCCGTCGAGTTGTCAATTAGAGCACTTTGCTAACAACGTTTGAAGAGACAAGCTGCGATAAGCGGCGTAGTAAAGTCAAGATGGTTTCCAGGCACATGGCCTGCTGTCGAGTTCGTAAAAGAGAAATTGAAGTTACCATCATTAATACATGCAATATCAGATATGATAATATTTTATACAATATGATATATGGTAATATCATGTTATGCAGTTTCATATAATTCAACATCATAAATAAGTAATATCGAATAAGCAAATCTTGAATCTAGAAAATTTGTTGGAGTACTAAATTTAATACGATGTAAAATCAAGCAGACGTTAGTTTCGTTAAATAATGGTCGTATTCAGAAGAGTTCTCGTAATTCCAGTAATAAATTTCGTAAGTATTCACGTGGTTTCTATTTGTGCGTCGCAGAAAACCGATGGTTATGGAATTTCCGACAGCCGAGGTTATAGTCCGATTTCTTTCGTTCACAGCAGTATTTCTACACGTGAGTGTTTTATTAGCATTTAATCACTTTGAATATTAATTAAGTTGCAATAAGAAAAGATTGCATTGAACTTTTGTAACGTAAAAATCGTTTAAGGAAAGAAAGAATTAAATAACAAATTTATTGTTTGTCAGAATGTTTGCACATACAGATAAAGTTAACTAAGCTAAAAAGTTGTGAGTGACATTTTATGTCAGATATAAAAAACATAGATTCAGTTGTCCTATCTAGACGTCACCTGTCGTGTTACTTTAATTTAAAAATATGTTTAAATATTATGAGGTCATGAACTTTGATTTTTAGTCAACATGTGGAATTTGTCTAATAATTGTTAAGTAAAAGTAACTTTAGGTTGATACATGCTAGTTTATCAGCACTAAGTAATTAAATTTCATTGATAAGGTCGAAGTAGCACTACTATGGCTTGGATAATTTGTAATATATATAATTAAGAAAACTCAAATACTTACATTTAAATTATTAAGAAATGTCCATTTAGAGAACTGTATGTTGTTGAATACAAATCCTTATTAGCATATTTCTGTTCCATAAAAATTATTAATTGAAAAAAGTAGGGTATAATTGGGAATCCTGGCACCACATTTCCCCCAGAATCCCACATTTCCCCACACATCTGGACCAAAAAGTTTTCTTCGACTAACCATTTTTCATCTTTCGAGATAAATATATCTTAATTTTTCATCTTTCGAGATAAATGAGCATCCTCATTTCCTCCCACATCTGAACCAAAAAGTTTTCTTCGACTAGCCATTTTTTTTTCTTTCATCTGAACCAAATAGCTTTCTTTGTCTAGCTATTGCATCTTTCGAGATAAACCTATCTTGTTTGGTATCAATTAATATTAGAATTTTCTCAGTTACCCGAATCTTTAGGAATTTTTCAGATATCATCACCCCCAAGGGTGCTACCCCAATTTTAAGATTTCTTACCTGAAGCGACTTTTGAGCGTTCTTATAAATTTTTTTAGTCATGCGATACATCTTGTTAGTCTAAAATTTTATATAGTATGTTGTTGAATACAAATCCTTATTAGCATATTTCTGTTCCATAAAAATTATTAATTGAAAAAAGTAGGGTATAATTGGGAATCCTGGCACCACATTTCCCCCAGAATCCCACATTTCCCCACACATCTGGACCAAAAAGTTTTCTTCGACTAACCATTTTTCATCTTTCGAGATAAATATATCTTAATTTTTCATCTTTCGAGATAAATGAGCATCCTCATTTCCTCCCACATCTGAACCAAAAGTTTTCTTCGACTAGCCATTTTTTTTTTCTTTCATCTGAACCAAATAGTTTTCTTTGTCTAGCTATTGCATCTTTCGAGATAAACCTATCTTGTTTGGTATCAATTAACATTAGATTTTTCTCAGCTACCCGAATCTCTAGGAATTTTCAGATAGCATCACCCCCAAGCGACCTACCCTGATTTTAAGATTTCTTACCTGTAGCGACTTTTGATCGTTCTTATAAATTTTTATACATGCAATACATCTTGTTAGTCTAGAATTTTATGTAGAATCCGAATCTGTAAACAGATTTAAAACAGGACCACCTTACCATTTTACACACACCTCCAAATTATAACTTTCCTGCAGCTCATATCTAAAAGAAAATCTAAAGCCCATTCTTAAAACTTTTTATTACAGACAATTTTTACTAATACAGTTTAAATTTTGTAAACCACATTTCTAAATACATATTCACAATTTTTTATTTTGAACCTAGAACTTCTCATATCGGCTCATACTTATTTATTTCTAAATAGAGCACTTTTTCCAAAGACCAACCGAACCCGCATGTTTCAAATTCCTCTGATTTTGTTCTTATGGTCTCGCTTAAGACCTTGTACATATTCTCCAAATTACTAGAAGACGTTATAACCACATTTTTTGTGTTAAAGGATTTCACATCGGACTTCTCTTCCCCTATTTTGGTGTAAACGCCGTAGAGTTCGCAGTAGACTTTTATTGCTGTATGTTGTATTCTTTTTTTATTTATTAATCGAATAAATCGCTCTTTCTGCTTCCAAAGAAACTCGGGCACCCAATCGTCGACACTGGCGTTCTTTATGCGATAGCTAGCCATACGGTTGTTAAACGCTGTACTAACCATTTCTACACCATCGTCGCTAGTAGCGGTAACTGATGCATTTTTATGTCTGTTGCTCCTTAAGTGTGCGGCATACGTAGTCTTTTCCATTTCGAAATCGCATACTTTACACATAATTCGTGGTTGTTTCGTACAAGGCCCTTTAACAGCTAGCGGGGCTGAACGTTTACGGCTTAATGACATACCGTGCTGTTTTCCTTGTGTCGCTGTAAGTTGCCCATTATCGTAAAAGCGATACCGCAAGACCCACAGTTAAAGAACTTTGCTGCGGACGGGTGTATAAGCTTAACCGTGGACGATGTTACGCCACGACATTTCTTCTGGTGCCGTTTGAGAGCATTTTTCCAGGTATAGGAAGCACCGCAAGAGTTGCACTTAAAAACGTTTGCAGATACCATTTTAGTACAAAACAAAATCCGCACTATAAGACTTGACTTGTAAGCGAACTAACTTATAACTAAAGAATTTACTCCAGCGTACCTGCTTTATGTACCCTATAGAATGCAAACCGAAGGTTTCCGAAGACACCCGAACGAAGTTGAGGATTCATCGGGGAACTAAATGACGTCATAATCCTTGCTGCTCGTCCAATACATTTAGCGCCAATGCATGCACCCGGTTCGCATCGTCGATGGTGCGAATGCCGTTAGTAGAAACATCGGAAACGTCTTCCATGTTATACGGATTGCGTGCATATTAAAAATCCAAAAGGGTGATTGCACACGCACACAAATTGTGTGCAAGTCGTGCTGTAGAAGATGCAGTGCTACTATAACCAAAAACACTTTAAACCATTACTAAGAAAATACCAACTTGCTGTCTACAGGATACTTACTAATAAAGTAATTTAATTTTAAATAGCTTCTACGTCATATTTTAGGTAGGCTTGAATATTTTCCAAATGAATCACCAAGCGAAAGTATATGCTTAGCAGTATTAAAATTAACCATTAATTTCCCATTTTTACGACCATAGTTAATTATAGATTAAAATTTAATTTGTGCACGTACGAGCTTCTCGTAAACTAACATATTTTATAGCAACAATGCGCTGTATAATACATGCATACCCCTTCTCTGCGCTACTGCTATTCTTGTAATTGCTAGAAAAAGTCACTCTCCTTTTTATTGTTAGGACCGATGCAAAGCACCATTTTTTTTATACTTTCTATAGCACATCGCGCACTTTTTCGTTTGATAATTAAATTTTGCTTCTGTAGGCTTTTACACTTTCGCATAGCGGTCGGCCGCACGTAATGATTTCTAGAACCGGTAAGTACTTGATATCGTCCAAATAGAGAATTAAATGCTCGATGTCTGTCAACTTCCAATTCCCTCGTAAAAGGTAGAAAAAACTCGGTCAATCATCCATCTAACTTAAACTTCGACTCGCTCCCGTTCTGATAAATTTCCAAACATTTTTCAAACGACAATAGGCCGAGAATTTTTAAACCTCCGAGGGATCTTTAAGTCGTGATCAATTACACATCCGAGCTACGCGTAAACTAACATATTTTGCAGCAACTGTATAATACATGCATATCCCTTCTCTGCGCTACTGCTATTCTTGTAGTTGCTTTGGAAAAGTCAGTCGCCCTTTTTACTGCTAGGGCCGCCAAAAAGCACCATTCCATACTTTCTCTATAAGTGTAGCACATCGCGCACTTTTTTGTCGGTTAATTAATTTTTGTTTATGTAGGCCTTTACACTTTCTCTTATTTAAACATCTAATACGACCGATTAACCACTTTCGATTATTCTAACGGGGAACCACCATACATCCCACCGCACCGTTCTTTTTGAATCCAACGATCCTATGGGCTTCCGCACACTAACACCTGACGTATCTTTCCTACTAGTTGTTAAACAAAAACTACCGGTATCGCCATTGTGGACGTAAGCAGATGTTTGTGGATGTGTACGAGAGTATGTCATATACATTAATCAGTCTAAGCTATTTTATTTAGTCCAAGAAAATTATCATTGTTCTAATCCACAATTAATAATCGCCTTTATAGGTTCCACATTTCGACCATTACCCAATGACTGGTGCTACGTACATGGAAACTTTAATTTCTTATTGGAGAGAATCCTTATTCTCCCAAGCTAAGCTTCCGTTTTCTCTGGAAAGCAGTAACAAGATAGACCAGAGAGTAAAAGAAATTATCGGAAAAGAAGACCTCGAATGCATTAATAAAAAATTCCAAAATCCTATATGTGTTCCATACAAAGTGGAACTAGCAGATGTTAAGTTGGAAACTTTATTGGAGGAACTACCAGATATATTAGACGAAGTCGAAAAAGATTATTTCTATCTTTTTGACATGGATGTAACCCAAGATTTTGCAGGCATATTTAGCAAGATGGAGATGTGTAATTATTTAACTACAAAGCATAACTTTTGCTATAAGGGCGAATACGAAGAAAAGTGTAATATTATAGTTGACAACGATAAAACTGCGGGGATTGATTGTTTAACATGGCTAACAACCAATGCAAGAATTAAGATTTACAACAAATTTGTGTGCCAGATAACAAGTCCTGGTGTTAATAAACAACTTGGCAATCATATACTAGATTTTTTACGTTGTCCAGATGCACGTTTAAGGGAAACATTTGCGTCTACTTTGGCCAAAGAACATGGTATTACGCGATTGGAAGCGACAATATACAACTGTGCAATTGGAAGCTATGTCAGTGCGGAACGGGTGTATAAACCCTTAAAAGACTGTTTAACCTTATTGGAAGATAGTGTTATACTTCCTAAAGGCGCCAATGTACTCGGTACCACTTACCAAAATGTGGAGTAAGCTATCGGACAAGCTACAAAATAGCTGCTGTTTAGTGTATAATAACCTGCTACAGTACGTGTATTGGGGGAATGGCAATACAAAGAAATTGACAGGCTTGCAAATTAAGTTGTCCAAAAACCAGAGGAAAGGAAAAATTGATAAAGTATGTGCTTTCGGCTTTTAGTTTTAACTATTTACCTGTAAATTATTTGGAGATAGTAGAGGAAGATGTCCAAGATAAAATAAAAATCTTACACAAGTGCTATATTAAAGCAGGTAGTACATATTTTACACAATCTGCCACACCATATTCTACAATTCCAAAAGAAATAGTAATTTCGGACTTGGGATTGATAGATACGCCTAACATTCGTCCAGAGGTTGTACGACAACGCGTAAATATTGGTAGTAAACTCTATCCGTTTACGCTAAAGGAAATTGCCCCATTATGTATACCATACGCTGTAAGTGGAAGGAAAAGACAACTGGAATTAGAGGAAATGGATGCAAAAAGGCGAAAATTGGACTACATGGAAATCACTGCGACAATACGCGATCAATACAAAGATGTGTTAGACAAAGAACATTTTATTAGAGAAAATGAGGAAGAATTAAAAGATTATTTTATGTGCCTATGGACTGACTTAGATACATCTGGTTTCTACAAGTTGTATGCATTTGTGGTTAGTAAAAAAGACTCTTTTAGTTATGTAGGCGTCCTTGCAGAAAAGGATGGTACTAAATCCGTATATTTTTAAAAGGTTATTCTAAAACGTATTTATCAAAATGGCAGATAACAAAGACGAACTAAGGAATGCGGGTTTCGTAATCTTTGCGTACACCACACGCAAAGGGGGTCCGTTAAACATTGTATATTTGCCTAGTAAAGAACCTTTTGGATCATTTAAAACCGAGGGTCTTACAACCTATTACAACCATATATTCCCAAAAGTGGTGGGCATGCAACTACGCAACAGTGCGTGGGAGAATAAGGATTCTCTTTAATACCGACAAGAAGAAGTCGATCAAGCTAACAAGATACGTATGCAGGATATAGTGGGAAAGCTGTGATTAAAAGATTGTTACAAGCTGCAAGAATTACACGAAGGAATGGATCTGGTTGTCGGCGGAATCAAAGACTTTAAATATAGAGGCAAACTTCGGTACATTTTACAATTCGAAAACCTAGACGGTCTTTATGTATCAAACTATTGGTTAGAAAAGGAGATAGAGGACTTGGGTATCGATTTAAATTTTAAGCTGCGAATAAAATTAGATAAAATTAAAACCACTGCAAACAAACATAAAGAAAGGACTGTCTTCTGTGTATAACTTTGTATTAAAATTAAGTTAAATGACTCCATGCTTGGTATTAAATATTTTTAAATTTGTTATGTATAATGTCAGAATAAACATTTTATAATAGTATATAACATTGTTCTTTATTTATAAAAGGTTGTAACGTTACCCCGAAATAGCAGTCGCACAGAGAGGGGTGCTCATGGGCATGGTGCGCACGCGCATGGCGCGCATGGGGGTGTGCATGCGCAGGGTGCGCATGGGCAGGTGTGCATGCGCAGGGTGCGCATGGGTTGGGATGTGTCTGGGCGTACACGAAGGAAGCGGATGTTAAGTCACCAAGTATTCAATTCTTTATTTGGTGTGGAGTACTTGCCTGCGTATGTATCCGGAGTAAAAGAATACAATTTGCATACGCAGCTTATTAATAAAATTAGTTTATCGAGAGAAGATGACAAAAGGTACATCATTCCTAATAGTACAACAATCTATGCATGGGGACGTAAAGATATAAGATAGTTGTTTATATTTGTATGGATTTGTAAATCTATTGTATATATTAGTTTTAAGATTCCATAATTTTTAAGTTCTTCTCCCACCTTCCAAATTCTTCCGGCTTCTATCCTGGTTGACAGAGTATACGTGTTATCTCCACGTGGTATTCGCGGGACACTGCGGTTTTAGATTTCTAGGGAAACGCTTGGTTAAAGCATATGTCTTGCGTAGCGAAAAAGGTTTTAAAAATGGAGTTAAATAAAGATGGGTAAAAATTAGAGGTTTGGGGGTCATTAAAAGGCATAACTTTGTATGGGGTGGTTCTATTTAAAATTTATTTACAGATTTGGGATCCCTAGAAAAATTTAATATTAGTTGATACCTAGCAAAATATATTTATCTTAAAAGAGTGACTACCCGCGTATAATAAATACAATATAACACTTGTCAACAAAAAAGTTGTAGGGAAATTAAAGACATATTTAATGGTGGTCCAGTATTAGAATTTGTTGGTAGTAATGTTAAGTCCTACTGTATTGTAGGCGAGAAAGATACGATTAAAAAATTAAAGGGTCTCACGAATTGTAGTTAAGCAAAACCGAGGGTCTTACAACCTATAACGAGCATATATCCCCAAAAGGGGTGGGCATGCAGCTACGCAGCAGTGCGTGGGAGAATAAGATTCTCCAATAAGAAATTAAAGTTTCCATGTACGTAGCACCAGTCATTGGGTAATGGTCGAAATGTGGAACCTATAAAGGCGATTATTAATTGTGGATTAGAACAATGATAATTTTCTTGGACTAAATAAAATAGCTTAGACTGATTAATGTATATGACATACTCGTACACATCCACAAACATCTGCTTACGTCCACAATGGCGATACCGGTAGTTTTTGTTTAACAACTAGTAGGAAAGATACGTCAGGTGTTAGTGTCGGAAGCCCATAGGATCGTTGGATTCAAAAAGAACGGTGCGGTGGGATGTATGGTGGTTCCCGTTAGAATAATCGAAAGTGGTTAATCGGTCGTATTAGATGTTTAAATAAGAGAAAGTGTAAAGGCCTACATAAACAAAAATTAATTATCCGACAAAAAAGTGCGTGATGTGCTACACTTATAAAGAAAGTATGGAATGGTGCTTTTTGGCGGCCCTAGCAGTAAAAAGGGCGACTGACTTTTCCAAAGCAACTACAAGAATAGCAGTAGCGCAGAGAAGGGATATGCATGTATTATACAGTTGCTGCAAAATATGTTAGTTTACGCGTAGCTCGGATGTGTAATTGATCACGACTTAAAGATCCCTCGGAGGTTTAAAAATTCTCGGCCTATTGTCGTTTGAAAAATGTTTGGAAATTTATCAGAACGGGAGCGAGTCGAAGTTTGTTAGATGGATGATTGACCGAGTTTTTCTACCTTTACGAGGGAATTGGAAGTTGACAGACATCGAGCATCTAATTCTCTATTTGGACGATATCAAGTACTTACCGGTTCTAGAAATCATTACGTGCGGCCGACCGCTATGCAAAGTGTAAAAGCCTACAGAAGCAAAATTTAATTATCAAACGAAAAAGTGCGCGATGTGCTATAGAAAGTATAAAAAAATGGTGCTTTGCATCGGTCCTAACAATAAAAAGGAGAGTGACTTTTCTAGCAATTACAAGAATAGCAGTAGCGCAGAGAAGGGGTATGCATGTATTATACAGCACATTGTTGCTATAAAATATGTTAGTTTACGAGAAGCTCGAACGTGCACAAATTAAATTTTAATCTATAATTAACTATGGTCGTAAAATGGGAAATTAATGGTTAATTTTAATACTGCTAAGCATATACTTTCGCTTGGTGATTCATTTGGAAAATATTCAAGCCTACCTAAAATATGACGTAGAAGTTATTTAAAATTAAATTACTTTATTAGTAAGTATCCTGTAGACAGCAAGTTGGTATTTTCTTAGTAATGGTTTAAAGTGTTTTTGGTTATAGTAGCACTGCATCTTCTACAGCACGACTTGCACACAATTTGTGTGCGTGTGCAATCACCCTTTGGATTTTTAATATGCACGCGACCCGTATAACATGGAAGACGTTTCCGATGTTTCTACTAACGGCATTCGCACCATCGACGATGCGAACCAGGTGCATGCATTGGCGTTAAATGTACTGGACGAGCAGCAAAGATTATGACGTCATTTAGTTCCCCGCTGAATCCTCAACTTCGTTCGAGTGTCTTCGGAAACCTTCGGTTTGCATTCTATAGGGTTCATAAAGCAGGTACGCTGGAGTAAATTCTTTAGTTATAAGTTAGTTCGCTTACAAGTCAAGTCTTATAGTGCGGATTTTGTTTTGTACTAAAATGGTATCTGCAAACGTTTTTAAGTGCAACTCTTGCGCTGCTTCCTATACCTGGAAAAATGCTCTCAAACGGCACCAGAAGAAATGTCGTGGCGTAACATCGTCCACGGTTGCTTATACACCGTCCGCAGCAAAGTTCTTTAACTGTGGGTCTTGCGGTATCGCTTTTACGATAATGGGCAACTTACAGCGACACAAGGAAAACAGCACGGTATGTCATTAAGCCGTAAACGTTCAGCCCCGCCAGCTGTTAAAGGGCCTTGTACGAAACAACCACGAATTATGTGTAAAGTATGCGATTTCGAAATGGAAAAGACTACGTATGCCGCACACTTAAGGAGCAACAGACATAAAAATGCATCAGTTACCGCTACTAGCGACGATGGTGTAGAAATGGTTAGTACAGCGTTTAACAACCGTATGGCTAGCTATCGCATAAAGAACGCCAGTGTCGACGATTGGGTGCCCGAGTTTCTTTGGAAGCAGAAAGAGCGATTTATTCGATTAATAAATGAAAAAAGAATACAACATACAGCAATAAAAGTCTACTGCGAACTCTACGGCGTTTACACCAAAATAGGGAAGAGAAGTCCGATGTGAAATCCTTTAACACAAAAAATGTGGTTATAACGTCTTCTAGTAATTTGGAGAATATGTATAAGGTCTTAAGCGAGACCATAAGAACAAAATCAGAGGAATTTGAAACATGCGGGTTCGGTTGGTCTTTGGAAAAAGTGCTCTATTTAGAAATTAATAAGTATGAGCCGATATGAGAAGTTCTAGGTTCAAAATAAAAATTGTGAATATGTATTTAGAAATGTGGTTTACAAAATTTAAACTGTATTAGTAAAATTGTCTGTAATAAAAAGTTTTAAGAATGGGCTTTAGATTTTCTTTAGATATGAGCTGCAGGAAAGTTATAATTTGGAGGTGTGTGTAAAATGGTAAGGGTGGTCCTGTTTTAAATCTGTTTACAGATTCGGATTCTACATAAAATTCTAGACTAACAAGATGTATTGCATGTATAAAAAATTTATAAGAACGATCAAAAGTCGCTACAGGTAAGAAATCTTAAAATCAGGGTAGGTCGCTTGGGGGGTGATGCTATCTGAAAAATTCCTAGAGATTCGGGTAGCTGAGAAAAATCTAATGTTAATTGATACCAAACAAGGTAGGTTTATCTCGTGGGTGGAAATGTGGAGAAAGATTTATCTCACAGAGGGTATATGTGTAACTTTGCAGGGCATGGTCCGATTTCAAATCTGTTTGCAGATATGGATTCTATATAAAATTTTAGACTAACAAGATGTATCGCATGACTAAAAAAATTTATAAGAACGCTCAAAAGTCGCTACAGGTAAGAAATCTTAAAATTGGGGTAGCACCCTTGGGGGTGATGATATCTAAAAAATTCCTAAAGATTCGGGTAGCTGAGAAAATTCTAATATTAACTGATACCAAACAAGATAGGTTTATCTCGAAAGATGCAATGGCTAGACAAAGAAAACTATTTGGTTCAGATGAAAGATAAAAAAATGGCTAGTCGAAGAAAACTTTTTGGTTCAGATGTGGGAGGAAATGAGGATGCTCATTTATCTCGAAAGATGAAAAATTAAGATATATTTATCTCGAAAGATGAAAAATGGTTAGTCGAAGAAAACTTTTTAGTCCAGATGTGTGGGGAAATGTGGGATTCTGGGGGAAATGTGGTGCCAGGATTCCCAATTATACCCTACTGAAAAATTATAGTAAAACAAATTGAAAATATTATAGTAAAACGAATCCTGAAATTTATTCAAATAGTATCTATTTTTTTTGCATGACTTTTTATTATTTAAATTCAAGTAAAAATTACAAGTCATCCCTGATCAGAAATTGTGGGTAATAAAAACAAATACCCTGGGTGTATATTTTTGAAACCTAAATTCTATTATTTTATTTTTAGTAAATATTTTTGAAGACACAAATGGAGTCCATGTTGTTCCATTGTTTGTTCACAGGTCAAACCGAAACATCTGTATGACATCTGGTGTTTGAGGCTTTGGTAAGTGTGTTTAAAAGAGTGAAATTCAGATTTTATGGCTATGTTAGTGGTGTTGATATAAGGTTTTCGCATTCCCCTAATACAAGCACAGTTAAATTTTGTTGGTTGTTGTATTGAAAAATACGGTGGCGCTCATTATTCATTTTTTTGGTCTTTTGACAACCCATGACCCAAGCTCATGATCTACCCAGAGCTAACACTCTACTAGCCGTTTATGTCTAAAGAGTTTTTCTTTTCCTCAAGCCGTTTTCCACTCAACTTTACCCTGGGCTTTCATTGATAATAAGAAATTCTCGACCTTGTGATATCAGGTTAGGGTTTAGGAAATATAAAGGTGTGATTTATTAGCTGATATTCACGAGGGTAAAATAAAAATATAAAATAAATACAATTAAAAAATTTTATATTACACTATATGTTATGGCGTGTGTCCGGAAATAGGCGTATTATCTTACAAACATTGACATGTACAAATTAGCATTGAAAAATCATAACTGAGGAAGTGAATAAACTTACTAAGTTAGATAGTGCGCACTACAAAAGCGGAGGTCGAAGCTTGAAAACGAGCGTATGCTTCGAAGTCTGTCTAAACACTATCCACTCTTATCACTTATGTTTTTTATATTTTCGATGCGCGATCATTACGGCACTAGATCGCGCGAACACATACAGCACAGCTATGACGGTTATGCGATACTAATACTATAATAAAAAAGTTGTAGGCGAATCCTTGCTCTGTACTTCGGAGTATAACACTTCTGAAACAAGAAATACATTCGACTGAAATTTGAACACCAATGAAACACTAAGTAACCACGAAGAAATTTCCAACATCATAACACTTGTGTTTCTACAACAACAAAAAAGTTATAGCAAACTTCCACTTTGCATTTTGAGATATATTATTTCCGAAACCAGAACTGCCGCTGGGCTAGGAGTTTAAATCTCTAATGAAGCATTATAAATTTTTCTACTCGCATCTTTTCAGCCTTATAATGCGTGACCAACCCGACGGACTTAAAATATTTTGGATATGAAATTTTCCTCTCTATTAACTTTTCCACTTTCCGGAATATCAAACATACCAAAATAATCAATTAAATGTACGTAAAAGCATTAATATTTAAAGAAAATTGGACTTCTTTGACTTCCTCAACTCGTTCCTTCTTCATAAAATGTTTCTGCGTTGAAATTTTTAATATAAAACGCTGCGTTAGCAAACAATGAAAACGAAATTAGTTTTAATTCAACAAAAACCTCACCAAAACAAATATTTTCTAATTAGAAAGGACGTTTCAAAAAACAGCGCATGAGGTTAACCATCTAATGTAATTGTTCCATTAAGCGGTTTAACGAACCGCACGAAGGTAAACTCTTTGTTTATTTAATGACTCGATGTAAACAATTACTACCCTAAATTTTAAAACTTTCCGAAAGGGTGGTTATAAGAGTATGGAAACCAGAAACGGTTATAAACTTTTAGAAGTAAACGGAAAGACGAAAAGCTCTTCGTATGCTTAATCTCTCGTTCATTAGTGCGACCTGGAATAATAGATGATTTGTATGCGTCTGCATTTGCGGAATTTAACTGCAAGGTCAATTCAGATATTGAACAAACAGATAGAAGTCGAAAAAGTAGATACATGAAATGAATCAACTTATCGGAGTAATCGTAACTCCAGGGAACGGTTAGCTTGCTATACTCCCATTGCGGCAAAAACCTACTTGATTTATAAGTCTCCAGTGGATCAAACATTGCTAGCTAGTATACGCTTGTAACAAACACGTACATGCAAGAACAGGTGTAGTAACAACTTTTGAATAGTTTATGTTCATAATGTGTGACGTTACAATAGTTTTTTTATTGGGTTGGTATTGTTAGAAAACATCTGATTTACAGTGCGTTTATTGTCTTACTTTGTACTATTTATCGAGCTTTCATCTCCGTTGCACTTTGTTGTAGTAGCAACGTACGTCAAATTGGTTGATAGCGTCCAAATAAAAACTTTGACTTCAGTTAAAATATTGAAATTAGTTAGGATTAAGAGTTCCTATTAGATGTATAAAAAATCCATGTGAGAACACATTGTAAGTTTTCCACTATTTGTTATTTCAAATTATTGAATGTTTCTCGTAGGAATCTTACAATAAACGACAAAGTTACATTACTGGAATCTTATTATAAAAAGTTCAATGTGTAGACAGCACGCACAAGGCTCACGTAAGCTTCACTGACACGCACGAGTAAGATGTCCATATCCGAAATAGACCGGGCGCTTAAGGTAAGTGAGTATGCAAAATGTGAGAACCAAATTCCACCATTGTATTTGAGTTAAGAAAAGATCAAAGATTAGTATTGCGGTCTGGCCGGTCAATTTTTTGGTCAATTTTTTGTTTACCCCCTTTACTTTTATTTGTAAAGGGAATGTATTGAGTACATCCTATAAAACCATTTCCTTGATTATTTCAGTAATAATTATAGTTTCTTCTAATGGTAAAAGTGATGATGAATTGTTGAATAAAGAAAAAAACAAAAATAAAAGTAATAAAATCTTTTTTTATTAATAATAAAAAGTTATATATAAAAAAACAGCGAATTTAAACAACGTAAAATATGCAAACAATTACTCATTTATATTTAGACAATTATTATTAATACATTTACATGAAGAAATACAAAATAATTCTGATTTTTTGCAACTACAAGACATTGTGCGACAATTTGCAATTTACAAGATTGAATTAATAACTCTGATAAAGGCGGTTAGTCATTTGTCGTTGACGTAAATCACTATTCATCTTTTTATAACTCATCATCATTAGGTCTTCTCCTAGAACTGGTTGGACGCGTACCCTCATTGTTTCATAGTCTGAACCAACCTACATATTTCACTGAAATTTGCTCAATCTGCATCTTTTCCTATCTGTGTGTGAAAGTCAAATCTTGGTCTGCCCCTACCTATCTTTTCCTATCTCTGCTTGTAATGTATTCCGTACTATTCCCCAAAACTGCCTTAAAACGTATCTTGTCCTTCTATTTCTTCTATTTTTTAGTTGTCCACAGATATCTTTATTCCTCTACTATTTCTACAACCAATTTGTCATTAACTTTGTCTGTCTATGCTACCATCCCCATACATCTAAAGCACAACATTCCAGAAGGCTTATATCTTTTTCTGTCTGCTTTTCCTACTGCTCCTATTTCATAGATTTACTGTACTGTGCTCCACACATATGCTTTCAACAGTTTTCTCTTGCATCTATGTTGATTATCTTTGAACATAGCTGCTGTTCTTTCTTGTTTGATGCAGTTCGGTCACCTTCTATTGTTTTACAGTTATATACCCTATTTCCCCGACATTCAGTGGTATGTGAAGGGGAGGCGTCGCCGTGGATCAATGTAGTAAACGTAAGACTACGGATCCCAAGGTCCCGGGTTCAAATCCCGACACGGCCGACTGCTTGAAAAATGGCAGGTGAGCATTTTTCACAAAAATTACGCCCTCGTTCGGATGAAAGGTTATAAATGGAGGTCTCGTGTGTGAGTGTTGTCACGCACGTTAAAGATCCCTACCTTGCCTGGAACGGCAAGGGTTCGGCAAAATTCTAAATTTCCAGGCAACAAAAAACTCGCCTCCTGGCCAATGTAGTACCTTCGGGTGGAGCATTGGAAAATCACATGTAAGGTATGTAAAGGTGGTTAAGCAGCCTGTGGTTGCCAAGGATCCCCCAACGCTTAGACATTTGCCGTATTAATAGTTTTCTAGTAAATTCTTTCGCGCAATTAACATTAGTTGAGAGTATTGCAAAACCAATATCTGTATTTATCTATAGTAATCACCATGTTTAAGTACAGTTATTATTTTTGTCATTAGTTTTTCCATCTTGCGACTGGTTGAAAGCGTACCTCCATTGATTTCTATTCTGAGCTAGCCTACACATTTCCCTGAAATTCTCACAGCCTACATCTTTCACTATCTGTGTGCAGTATTATTTTTTTATATTTTTTTTTTTTATTTATTCTAACATTACATTTAGTCTGCTACCTAAAAATTACAGCAAACCTGTTACTCCTAAGAAATCTAACAGAATTATTTGCTACCTTAAATTATATTAGTTAGTTTTATATTATTTGTGTTTGGAAATACTCGTGTGTGTGTGTGTGTTTGTGTCTGCGCGCGCGTGTGGGTGCGTGAGTGTGTGTGTGTTTGTGTGTTTCTGTCTGTGGTAATGTCCTTGGGACTGCTTTCCTTCCCAGCTTCCGACCGTCGGCAGCCGGAAATCAGAAACCGAGAAGTTCGCATTCCTGTACGTGTCCTGGCCATCGGCAGCCGGAAACCAGGGGCACCAAGTACAGTCCCTGGTGTGTATGTGTGCACGTGTGCGTATATATCTGTGTCGTATGCGTGTGCGTGCAGGTACGTGTACGTGCGTGTTTGTGTGTGTTTTGGTGTATGTGTGCGTGTGTGTGTGTTTGGGTCTGTGCGCGCGTGAGGGTGCGTATGTGTGTTTCTGTATGTGATGTTGTCCTTGGGACTGCTGTCCTTCCCAGCTTCCGACCGCCGGCAGCCGGAAATCAGAAACCGAGAAGTTCGCATTCCTGTACGTGTCCTGGCCGTCGGCAGCCGGAAACCAGGGGAACCACGTACAGTCCCTGGTGTGTATGTGTGCACGTGTGCGTATATATCTGTGTCGTATGCGTGTGCGTGCAGGTACGTGTACGTGCGTGTTTGTGTGTGTTTGGTGTGTGTATGTGTGTTTTGTCGTGCCAGTGTGCTATAATGGTGTGTGTGTTTATTGTTTTCATGTTTGTGTGTGCGTGTGCTTATGTCTGTGGTGAGGTCCTTGGGACAGTTTTCTTCTCCTGGTTTCCAACCGCCGGTAGCCGGAAATCAGAAACCGAGAAGTACGCGTTCCTGTACGTGTCCTGGCTATCGGCAGCCGAAAACCAGGGAGGCCACGTATAGTCTCTGTTGTGTGTGTGTGTGTGTGCTTGTGTATTTTGTCGTGCTGATGTGTTGTAATTATGTTGTCAGAATATTTCCTGTAGTAATTTTTAGTTGCGCTACAACATTGGAAATATAAACATTACGTTACTGAAGCTAGGTTAGATTTCTTAAAGCAATTACAAATTTGGTTAGTATTGTCTCTTGTTTATTTTAGTTAGTTGTATTTTTATTTTAGATGGTTAGATGGTTAGTATTGAGTCCTTATCCTACTAGTGTTAGTATTCTAATGCTAATAAGTGTTCTGGGGGAAACTTGTGTTTGAGGTACGTTTGCCGTACTTTTGCCGTTTTCACTATTTTCACTTCGTTTTCACTGGTATCACTCCCGGTCGTCAGGATTCACGAGCCTTCTGGTAGATCTTCAGGAGACACGTGGTTCCTGGTATGTCCTTGGGAGAATGCCACTTGTTTGTTGTCGGTTCCCATGTGTGTTGGGTGGATTGTGCTTATGTATTGAACGTTCGATGCGTTACGTCAAACTTCTGTGTTTCGTGTGATCTGTGTTTGTGGTATTTGTGATGTGTGGGGTTTGTATGGTGTTTGTGTGTGTCCTGTCAGAGTCCGTTTGTGTACCTTTGGTGTAGTATAGTAGTAGTTTGGTGAGTGATTCTGTTTAGGTAAGGAAATATGTTTTCGTTCCAGAGCATGTCCGAGAGGGGTATGTCCCGTAGGATTGTCCTGTCCAATCCTAGGTCCTGTTGCAGTTCGGTGCAGTGGAACACCAGATGTTCCGGTGTCCCCATCTCACCACATGTGCAGTTGTTGTTGTCTTGGAAGTCGAAGCGGTTCCTGTAGGTTGGATAAGGGCCATGCCCCGTGAGAAAATGAATGAGCCCTTGTGAGGGGACCAAGTGGTGACAGTTTAGTCTGTCTCGGATGTTTGGGACTAGTGCGTATACCCTCCTCCCATTTGTGCTATGGTTCCATCTATCTTGCCACTCGGTTAGTATTGTGTCCTGAATTTCCTTTTTTATCCGAATTTCTGATGTTACTTTTAGGATTTCCCGGACTTTTTCTGGTTCGTTGTTTTTTAACCAGTATGTCGCCGCTCTCTTCCTGATATACAGATCAAGAGGGAGGACTCCTAATATCACATAGAGGGCGTCGTGTGATACGGTCCGGTATGCTCCAGTAAGTCTTATTAGTACCCCCCTTTGGATACTGTTGACTTTTTGTTTGGGTTTTACTATATGTAATCTGGTTGCCCAGGCGCTCGCTGCATGGCTTATTATTGCTGCAAGTACGCTGGATAAGTATAATCTTACACAGTTTAGGGGAATATTGTACGTACGTTGTGCAAGAGTTGCTATGCATTGCATAGCTTTACTGGCACCTGCAGTCACTGTGGCAATGTGTTTTTCATAGTTCAGTTTTTCATCAAGGGTTAGCCCTAGGTATTTGGCTTCCCGTGTTCTTCGTATTCTGCCTCTGTTCAGTTTAATGATAGGGTCTCTTTCTAGAGAACCTTTAACTATCATATAAGTTGTTTTGTCATGTGCTATCGTCATCTTATTTGCGTTGCACCATTCTAGGGCTTTGTTCAATGCGGTGTTTGCATTGTGCTGTAGTTCATTTCTGGAACCTCCTTCCACCACCAACAAGATGTCGTCCGCATAAGCTACTACGGACCTCACCTCATTTGCGGTTTCCAGCTGCTCCAAAAGCTCCTCAGTCGCAATGTCCCAAAGCATGGGACCGCAGACTGACCCCTGTGGGCATCCTTTGGTGATTGATTTTGTGATGTTTTTAGTACCAGACAATGTTACAAATCTATCCTGGCAATAGCTTCTGAAGGTATGATGTAGTTGTTTTGGACATTGTATTTCGATTAGCCTATGGAACAGTGTTGGCCACCATAAGTTGTTGAAGGCTCCTTCTATGTCTATCATGATTAAGGCCACGTATTTTTTATTTGAAGTGGTTGTAGAGTTTATGGCTTTGTTTACGGCGTCTTCGGTTGATCGTCCTTGTCTAAATCCGTACTGCGCCGGGTGCATGCCTTTTGTCTTCCGATGTTCTTGCATTCTCGTACACAGTAGTCGCCCGAGCGAGTCTAGAAGGCAGATGGGGCGATACGAACCCGGATTTTTCGGGTCTTTTTCTCGGTTTTTAGAGAGTATGATTACGTCTGCTTGCTTCCAGCAGTTTGGAAACTTTGTTTGTCTTAGACATTCGTTGTACAGTTTAGTAAGTTTCGGTGTGAGTTTGGTGTCTAGTGCCTTTGTAATTTCTGCCTGGATCCCGTCTGGCCCAGGAGCTTTTTTGTTTTTACTTGAACCGATAGCGTGTCTAATCTCGTCTTCAGTGAAAGGTGTTACGTCGTCCTGTGTTCTATTCCATGGTGTATTCCCATTCGCGTTTTGTTCGGTGACTCTTTGGCGTTTGCGTATTTGTTCTTGTGTGTCCTCTTCCCAGTTGTCATCAGGGAGGAGTGTATGTAGTAATGTCGCGGTTTCAATCCAGTCTTTGGTTTCTGTTCCGTCGGGTTTGGTTAAAGTCGAGTACGTTGTCGGTGGTGCAATTTTCCTGATACTATCTTGTACGGTACCCCCCAAGCATCCGTCTGCAAATGTCTTTCGACGAAAGTGTCCCAGGATTTTCGTTTCATGTTGTATAGTTCCTGTTCGTATGTCGCCTTGCGTTGTCTGTAGTTGGTCAGCTGGAAGGCCCTTTCTGCCGGTGTTAGGGCTGCTTGATAGCGTCTCCTTGCCTTGCGAGCTTTGCTTTTCAGTATCTGGACCTCTGTGGTCCATTTTAGCGGTTTTTGTGGCGCAGTTTGTCTTATTGTTTTTAATGTTTGTTTCATAGTGTCTTTAATTGTTCTTGTTAGGGCTTGGGCGTAAGCGTGTACGTTGTCGTTGCGTTGGATATCAGGGGGCGGATTGAAGTTGTCCAGTAGTCTTTGCCAGTTGGCATTTTGTATATTGTATTTTAGTCTTTTTTTGCCAGTTTCCGCATGTACTGGTATGTTATCCTTGTGTATGTCAAAAGTTATGAGGTTGTGATCGCTTATTGTTAAGTTGTCATGTACCTTCCAGTTTTGTATGTGGGGGTGCGCTAGTCCGTTTGCTATTGTGACGTCAATGTTACTCTCTGCTCCTGCCCGATGGTTTCTGTGGGTGGGTGGATTGAAGGACAGTTCATCACTTCAAGCTGTAGCTCGTTGATCATGTCCTCACCCTCTCCCACGCGCATCAGTGTTGCTACAGTGCCACATTGGGGATTTTCCGTTTACATCTGCCATAAAAGTGCAGGCTGGTTTGAGTATGTACGTGCAATGTTTTTAATGTTGGTGATGTATGGATCGGAGTCCAACCGAAATTGGAAGTATGTGTTGGTCAGTATCCAGTTGTGTATGTTTTGTCCGGATATTTCTAGACAGACGTTGTGTTCGTTCGTGTATCTTTGTATTGTGGTTGCTTGTATGTTAGGGTTGAATATTATAGTGGCTGCCATTGGTCTGTCTCCTTACATATCTGTCTGGCTGTCGTTGGCATTCCCGGTAATTTTCCGTTTTGCAGTATGGTTCTTGTATGCAGATTATATCTAGTCGTTGTGTTTCGGCCAAGTGTCTGATTTCCTGTGTTACGGTGGCGCTACGCATGGCGTTTAGCTGTCCAATTTTAATTGTGGTTTCCTATGCGTCTCAGTTTTGTTGTTCCGTTTCTCGTGTTTGCGGTCGGTATTGTTGTTTGGGATTGAGCGTCGATCTCAGCTGTCCGTGTTTCCAATAGGTATGTCTTAGTTTGGATTCCTCGATAATTGTTGGTTGTGTGTGTTATTGTCCATAATCGGTTTTGTGTATAAGTCTGTCTAGTAGCATTTTATACGTCGGACAGTCCTTTGAGTTATCGGTACATTTTCGGTGTCTTTTTGGCATGGAATGCAAGCTGGTTTCATTTCCTTTTGGACAGTTTAACTTTTGTGTTTGGCATCTTGTTCCCCACAGTGGCTACAGGTGTCCGTCTGAAGTGGGCAGTATTTTGAGATATGCCTAGATCCTGACATCTCATGCATCGTGGGACGACGAGATGATCTTTACTGTTATGCATCTGTATTCTATGTATAACTTGTTTAGATTTATGAGCATATTACGTAGTTTATTGCTGACGGTTGCCACATGATGTACCGTGGGTTTGTCTTTTGGTCCAGTTTTGAAGCTGAGGACGAATTCTTTGTCGAATTCATTCCAACTTAACTTCTCTTCTAGGTTCTGCTTGTATATTAATGTTTTGACTTCTGATTCCTTTAGATACGTTGGGACATCATACAATATCACCAATGGGTTTCTTTTCCGGGGTTTTTCTACCTTTAATACCTCTGTAAGTTTACCATGTTGAAGTAGTTTCCTTGCTTCGCTTTCATTATCCGTGTCTATTATTAGAGTGTTATTGGTATTTCGAATGTTTTGGATCTTAATGCCATCTGTTTTGGGGTTGATGGTTTTCATGAAGGTGTCCTGTATTTGTTTAATGGATTCCCCACGTACGGAAGTTATGAAAACTGTACTAGTTTAATTTGTCATTGCCCGTGTGATTGCGTCTTGTTTCGGTGGTTGAGGCCTTGTTAGTGCCGCAATGTTCGCGTATGTTGTCTTGGGTGTGATAGTTTCGATGTGTTGTGCGTTTTCGTGTGTGTGCTGTAATTTTAGGAGATGTTGATTTTGGTTTTGTAATTGCGTGTTTTGCTCTCGTAATAGTTTATTTTCCCCAATCAGTTCTGCTTGGCAAAGTGCCCATTTTGCAATACGTTCCTTCAAGTCCTTCTTCATTCCTGCTTTTAGACGGTTGGCGGTGTCCATTTCATTAGTTATGAACAGGTCCAGCTCCAGGTACATCCTGTAAAGTGGGTGTTCTGTTGAAATGTCGTTGGTTCCTTGCTTTGGTTCCATTATTCTTTTGTTGTTGCTTCTGTTGGATTTGGTGTTTCGCAGTTGTTTCCTATTTTAGCTGTGATAATGACGGCAGCATTCTCGGTGGTTTTTGCGGTTTTTGTTTCCAGATCCGGTGTTAACTCTGTGGTTAGGTCGCTATCACTACCTCCCCGCCTAGGAGAGTGTCCTACTGGCATTTAGTAGTTTTTGAATTATGCACTACTTAATTTCTAAGCAATAAGTTTTGTTTAGATTTTTTAAATCGTTCTGTGCAGTAGTCTAACCTAGGTGTCCTCTACTTTTCTTTTTTCTATCTCTGCTTCTAATATATTCCGCACTATTCCCTCATGTCTTAGTATGTGGCCTATCATCCTATCTCCCCTATTTTTTACTGTTTCCACATACTTTTTCTTCTCCTACCATTTCTAATACGTCTTTGTTCTTAACTTTGTCTGTCCATGATATCTTCATCATACGTCTGTAGCACCACATTTCAAAGGCTTCTACCTTTTTCTTATCTGCTTCTCCTACTGTCCAGGTTTCACAGCCATACACTGCTGTGCTCCACACATATGTTTTAAGCAGTCTTTTCCTTGTTTCTATGTTTGTGGTCTTTGAGCACAGTAGTTGCTTTTTCTTGTTAAATGTAGCACGACCTTGTGCTAATCTTTGTTTTATATCTTTTGTGCTTTTCCCATCTTGCGTTGTTTGATTTCCTAGGTAGCAGAAATTCTTAACCTCTTCTAAATTCTCTTTTACACACTAGAACTTTAGTTTTATTTTATTAATTTATATACCATATCGCTCTGTTAGAACTGTTTCCATTTCATTAAGAGCAGCTTCCAACTCTTCTTTGCTAGATGCTAATGTCGCTATATCATCTAAAAATCTAAGCATATCAATCTTTTGTCCCTGCATCTTAATTCCAAATGTCTTCCTGCATTTGAAAGTATTCATTGCCTCTTCTATGTACAAGTTAAAAATTAATGGGGATAAGGCACATCCCTGTCTCACCCCTTTTCTAATATTTACTTCTCTACTTTCTTGCTCTAATTCTATTACCGCCGTTTGCTCTTTGTATAAGCTATGTACTATCCGTCTGTCCTTAACACTCATTCCAATCTTTTTGAGTATTTCGAACATTTGATTCATTTTACATTATCGAATGCTTTTTCCAGATCTACAAACTCTATATATACGCTTTCCCCCTTCCCTGTTGTTCTCTCCATTATCGCCCTTAGAGCTAAAATAGCCTCCCGTGTTCCCCTGTTGCGCCTAAACCCAAATCGATCTTCTCCCAGTATTTCTTCAGCTCTTTTTTCCATTCGTCTTTATACAATTTTAGTTAATATTTTTGAAACGTGTGCTCTCAAACTTATTGTTCAAAAATTTTCACATCTATCCGCGCCTCTTTTTTTGTATAGTTACTATGATGTTAGGTTTGAAATCTTTGAGTATCTCGCCTGTTTCATACATATAGCTTACAAGTCGGAGCAGACGTTTTGTTAGTGCTTGTCCAGCGGCTTTTAGAGTTTCTGCTTTCACCTTATCTGTACTCGGCGCCTTACCATTTTTCATACTCTTTAAAGCTAATTCAAACCCATCTCTAAGTATAGGATATCCCAGGTCATCCTTTTCAATGTCTGATTCCTGTTCTAATGCTGTTAGTTTCTCTCCTAATTATAAATTCCTTATATATTCCTGCCATCTAGCTACTTTCTTTACATATTCTATAATAATGTGTCCTCCTGCGTCCCTTATATTTTTGCTATATTGTTTTATAGCCCTAAAATTCATTCTAATTAGTTTGTATACTTCGTATGTCTTTCCTATTTCCATCTTAGTTTGTACCTCTGTGTACTTTTCATTAATCCATTGTTTTTTAGCTTTCCTGCATTTGCGAATAATTTTCCATTTTATGGCTTTGTATCTCTGTTTTCCTGTTTGGTCTGATTTATTTTTGTATTTTCGTCTTTCTTCTATTAAATTCAGGATATCCTTTGTTATCCATGGTTTCTTATTTTCTTTTTGTGTATACCCCAGAATATCTCTGGCTGCCATGTATAAGCTGGATTTAATGTTATTCCATCCGTGTAGTTGGTTACCCATTGGGCGCGTCTCCAGGTGGCGGATAGTAAAAATTCCGGGATATATGACCAAGAGATTGGCTATCTACTCTGCGAAGGATCGTGATAAGCTTAACTCCTTCAGTGACCCAGTGCCTGAGTGGTATAAGACCCATAACATGGTGGAGAGCAAGAGATTGTGCTAGAGCGGAATAAAATCCCCCCCTAGCCAAGTGAAAACGATCCCGCGGACCAAACACCTTAGCCCAAGCTGTAGTTTCGTGGCTAATAGGTCTGCACTGAGGTAAACGAAGCCAGCGGGGCAATTCTGCAACACCGACACTTTCTCGGCTGTCGTGGTTATGTTTCACGGGCAAGAGGGTGGGGGGGGGGGTTAGCTTAACCGCCCGGACCAAGAGGAAACAACCTCGCTAAAAATTCTAAATCCTGTGGCGAAGGACTGAGCCCAAAGAATACGTGGCTGGATAGTTGACCAGTTTCAATCAGTCCAAAACTCGGGGAACAGGACGGCACCCCGTTTTATTCACGCCTTCCATGCCAACAGGCGGCACCTGGCATGGTGACCATTTACACGACCCTTACTCATGGGAACAATTATGAATAATATTGGTACTATAAGTAAAATAGAACCTGAAGAGGTGAAACCAGCAATGGGGGCCCCCTCAGGTGACCAAAACATATCCATGGAGGTGGCGCAGACCTGAGATGCAAGTCCGCTTGCAATGATACACCAGACACGGAGAAAACAATAAAGAAACTTGCAGGCATTGGACTATAAGCAAAAAAGCTTTTGGGTACTGAGGCTAGCCAAAAAAGTCGAAGCTGGGACTTGGACGGAGTCACACTCGTCCACAAAGAAGGTGTCGGTGCAGAAGGAGAGCGGGGGCAATAAAAGACCTCGTTCAGAGACTTTAACACCGACACCATCTAGCGGCGCTGGTTAGAACGAGATAGCGCCTATTCGCGCAATTAAAGTTAGACCCGAAGGAAGTCGATACCCTCTCACCAAGGGACCTATACTTTGTAATTCGGGGTGCAGGTTTTGCAGATTGGGTATTATACTTAACCAGTGTCAGCACAATAAGCCTTTTAGGCTGCAGTGCGGCGAAGCCGTTTGGCAGACGCACCCGCCAGGGGGAGTGGTTTTAGTGGGTATGCCGCCAGGATAGTTCCACACTTCGGCTATAAAAGCTTTCCACTCCACCGGGTTCGGATAACTATCAAAAAAAAATGTTATTTCATTCTGTTTCTACTTCCTTAGTATCACAAATTTTCCCGATATCTTTCAGCAATTCATTTGACTTTTTTCAAATCTTTCTTGGATATCTTTATCTTTTAACTTTCAAAGTCCAAGTGCCTTTTTCCGTTCCTGCTTTCCGGGTAGCTTCTACAGTATTTTACTTGATTTCTAAACAGTTGTCTTACAATAATATAATCTATTTGATATCTTCCTATATCTCCTGGCATCTTCCACGTGTATCGTCTTCTAGCATAATGTTGAAATAATGCATTTGTGATGGTTAAGTTGCTCTTGTCGCAAAATTCCACCAGCCTATTTCCTCTGTCATTTCTCCTGTCTAAATCAAATAAACCTACTATCCTTCCTTCCCTACTCTCTCCTACCACTGCATTAAAATCCCCCGTAATTATTAAATTTTCATGTCCTTTTACTTATCTTAATATGTTTTCGATATCTTTGTAGATCGCCTCTACCTCTTCCTCACAGTAGCTAGATGTGGGCATGTATACTTGTATTAATACTGTATTTACTGGTTTAGATTCAAATCTAACCATCAGTACTCTATCGTTCTTTTGTAAGTAGTTTTCTACACGGCGTCCTATTTTCCGCATAACTATCTCCACGCCCGAATTTCCTTCCATTGATCCTGTATGAATTACCCTGAAGTCACCAGTCCGAAAATCCCCCGCCTCTGGCCAGCGGACTTCGCTAATTCCTACTATGTCTAGTACTAACCTATCCATTTCGAGTTTCATGTACTCTAGCTTACCTACTTGTTTCACACTTCTGACATTCCTCGCTCCGACTCGCAAAATGTTCACGGATCTTTTTCTATACTTTCGGATCACATCCCCGAAGTAGTCCTCTTCCGGAGATCCGAATGGAGGACTATTTTACCTCTGGAACTTTTTACCTCAGAGGATGCCTTCATGTTTGCTAACAATTTCCGTACGCAGTGTACTTGGGAAGTAATGTAATGGTTTCCCGTCGCCTTCCACATCGCAGTAGTGTGTCTTAGAATGTCATTCCGACCCCTATGGTCTCTGCCACTCTAAGTACCGAAAAAGCTGCTGCCCTCTTTCGGAGATGTCTTAGTCTGGTTCCTCACTAAAGACCCCACTAATTTGGTTAAACCAATAGTTCGGCCCTTTGGCTCATTGAAACGCGCAAGCCATTCTACCTGTTCTAGTATTTTAGAACGTCGTCAAGGTGCAGGTTCGTTCAGAATGGATATTTAACTTAATGGAACCGAAAGAAACATGGTCATCAGACGTATTGAGCCTCTCATCGCTCTAATATTTTTAGTTAAACCCAAGAGAAAGTTAACAGGAAAGTGAATTTTTATTGTAAAATAGTCTTTTTCCGAACCTGAAGTAAATGCATTTCAGACGTCGTGGAATTATGTTCAAGTAATAAATAAATTGAAATTTATTAATGTTGTTTCATTTCCAAGATTAAGAATCAGCTTATTCTACTCTGCTGTTGACGTGAATGAAAGATTCTAAAAATACTTTATTTTGTATGTTTGATCTGTGTGAATTAATAGCAACCGCGTCTTATTTTACGAAGCATTGTTTACTAAAAGGTTGTATTGCGGGTGCGTCATTTCAAAAATACTACAAATCTTTTATATTTCTTAACCTATTTTTTAGGCACCTTTTATTCATAATAAAGTCATTTAAACTCTTACTTAATCTTGAAATCAAAATTTTAGCATATTGTATTAAAGCAAACACTATATGCCTGTAATGAGAACAGCCGTTTCAAAATACACAAGTGAGACAAATCTCTTAATCTAATTGCCCGTTAAACGATTTAACGATCCGTACGAGCATAAACCCTTGATTAAATTAATGATTCGCCGTAGGCTACTCCGCAACCCGATCTTTAAAAAGTATTTAAAGGGTTAGCATGCGAGTTAAAACCCGAAAGGATTAAGAATTTTAGCAAACGAGAAGCTCGTAGTGAGCTTGTCCTTACATTCGTTTTAACTCTACCTACGATAAATAATTTAATTAAATGATTTGTGCCCGTTTGCTTTTGAGTAATTTAACTGAGAAGTCAAGCCAAATGTAGAGTAAGCTGATAGCAGCTTGTAAAAATTAAAACAACGAAATAGATCAGGTTATCCGCTTAATCGCAACCCCGAGAGCGGTTAGTTTGGGATACTCCCTGCGCAGCAAAAACCGACGTGATTTATTACTCTCCAGTGGTGTAAACATTGCCAAGTAGTAGAATACGTTTGTAGCCAACATGTGTGCATACAAGAACAACTGTAAATAAAAACGGCCTTATATACCTAACCTGTATAATTTCTAGAGTTTAAAAACATTTTTCTGGCCAATACTTAGAATTTAATTTTAGACATCGCTAGCTTTATGCACGATACATCATAACTTATCACAGGTTTTAAACTACTTAAGAAACAACAAGTTAGAATGTTAGTGCCATTTTAAAAAAATTAAATAGTCAGCATTCTGTTCTTTTTTTTTCACTTAACTATAAGTATAATAATATATAAATTTAGTGGTTTAATTGATTATGAATAAATTAAAGGTAGCAGTAATAAATGTAAGATGTTTGTTACCAAAAATTAATCAAGTTAAAGATCTCGTTGATAACAATGATCTTGATATTTTAGCAGTTGTAGAGACGTGGCTTAATTTGAGTATTGAGGATAAAGTAGTTGCAATTCCTAACTTTGACATTATTAGACATGATAGAATAGATAGGGGTGGTGGTGTTTGCATCTACATTAATTAAAGCATAAAACTTAATGTCATAGTGGTCAATAATAACATTGAACAATTGTGGTTAAAGATTGCTGTAAATAAGCAGCTACTGCTGATTTTTAGAGTAATATATAGACCTCAGACCATATCTTGTATTGCCTTCTGTGACATTTTTGAACAAAACCATGCTACGTTTAACTTCTCTCTATGAAAATGTTGTGTGCGTGAGTGACTTTAATTTCAATATGCTCGATACTTTCAATTATGAAACGTCAACATTTCTGGTTGCAGCAGTTCGTGACAACTCCTACAAGAATATCCAGATACTGTCAGTCATTATTAGATTTAGTTATGACCTCTAATGTGGCCATTGTATGTGATGTAGCAGTAGAGAATGTCTACCTAGTGGATCATAATTTGATATCCTTTAAGCTGAGGCTAAAATCTAGTGTCTATTATAAAAAGTATGTTAGTAATTGTAATCTTAACCTTATTAATACTGAATTATTTAACAATGACCTCCAACGAATTCCTTTTCAACAGATATTTTTTATGACAAACATTAACCAGAAAGTGAATTTTTCGAAGATAGCATTCGTCCGCTATTCAATACACATGCTCCTATTACTTCGTTTAGGATATCTAAACAAATAGAACCCTGGGTTACTAATAACCTCCGATTACTAATGTCTCTTAGAGACAAAGCTAGGAAAAAATTTATAAAACTAACAACGATAAAGACTGGCAATATTTTAAAGCTCTCCGTAATTTGACCAATAAAACAACAAACGCAGAACGAAGAGCATACTATCACTTAAAATTAACAAATACGAACATTAAACAGACTTGGAAAAAAATTAGAAAATCAATAGTAGCCCGTTATTGGACTAATGTTAAATTACAGAGTGCCTAGTGTGGTTAATGAGAATATGATGCACTTCAAATATGTGAATAAGGATGCTGTCTATAAAATTCTACTAAATATTAAAACCAGTTCGACAGTAACTGATCGTATTAGTATCAAGATGTTACTGTTGTGTTGCCCAAAAATCCTACCATATTTAATTCATTTAATCAATGAATGTTTTCTCCAAGAAATTTTCCCCAACAACTGGAAGGCTTCTATAATCACTCATCATCATTAGGTCTTCAGTCCTAGAACTGGTTATACGCGTACCATCATTGTTCCCTATTCTGAACTAACCTACAGATTTCCCTGAAATATGCACAGTTTGCATCTATAACTGTCTGATCTAGGTCTACATCTACCTATTTTTCCTATCTCTGCTTGTAATATATCACATACTATTCCCCAAAAATGCCTTAGAACGTAATCCGCCCTACTATTTCTCTTTTTCCCCAGATATCCTTGTTCCCCTACTATTTCTGTAATTTATTTGTTATTATCTTTGTCTGTCCATGCTTTCGTCCTCATACATCTGAAGCACATCATTTCAAAAGGCTGCTACCGTTTTTCTGTCTGCGTTTCAGAGTTCCCGTATTTCATAGGCATACTGTGCTGTGCTCCACACATATGCTTTCAACAATTTTCTTCTTATTCTGTTTGTTGTCTTTCCTCATAGGCGATGTTCTTTCTTGTTAGATGCAGTTCGATCACTTTCTATTGTTTTACAGTTATATGCCCTATTGCTCCGACCTTCAATGGTTGTGAATGGAGGTAAGCAGTCTGTGGCTGCCAAGTTCTCCCAACACTTAACCATTTGGCGATTTAATATATTTTCTAATTTATCTTTTCGCACAGTCAACATTAGTTGCAGGTATTTCGCAGCCATTAGGTTTTCCGTCTCAAAACTGGTTGGACACGTACCTGCACTTATTTATATTCTGAGCTAGCCTACATAGTTCCCTGAAATTCTCACACAGCATGTGTATTCAGGTTAATCTTCTTTGGGAATTAAACCACTCATAGTTTTTAAAATCAACTTTATTTACGTTTCGATCCATGACCTAGGATCGTTGTCAAAATAATAATAAAAACTTCAAGTTTGACATTTATGACATAAATTGAAGGTGACTTTGATTTATTGATGTTTGAAATATTTGATTTGAGTATACTAAGCAAAATTTTTTAAAGTTTAACAGAATGATTGCCTTCAATTTGTGTTGCGACCTGGGATCGGCTTTCTTTAGGTAGCCAATACGCTTAACGTGAAATCAGCTGATTAATTTTTATTGGTGAATTTTATATAAATTCAATAACTTGGAATTGGAAAACATTTTTTAACATGTTTCTATTTATACAATTGAGAGGATGGTTATTAAAGAAGTATGCGATTGCATTATTGAAAGGCTTAAGTAGTCGTTTTTTTTATATTTATTTTGAGGGGGAAAATTCATTATGATTTAAGTTACCTCTTTGGTAGATTTTAACATGGTTCTGAGGCGACCCTATGGCGGGTTTACACTTGTCAGATACCAATACTGTTCAACGGAGATTGTATATGGTTTTGAGGTAACCTTATTGTGGATTTATACTTGTCAGATACCAATGCTGTTTTACAAGGATTGTTAATATGCTCATTTTTATGTAATTAGTTATTTTATATATAAATAGAAATCATGTATGTAGGCTGTATTTCATGTTAATATTGCAAGAAAAACCCAGGAAAAACTTGCAATGCTACCTAGATATTGTGGGCATTTGATTTTCATTTGATTTTCATTTGTTATTTCTTTTGTTATTTCTTTTAGTAATGGAATCCATTGTTTACTGAAAGTCACGGATTCGTTTGCAACGCAGTTATTTTTATGTAGGGTTATAAAAGCAGCTACTTTGATTTTGCGTTTTGGTGGTTTCTTCTTTTCTTCTTTTCTTCTTTTCAGGAGTATGTGTATTCAGCTCGTTCCTTTCTATTGTTTTCTAATTTTATACCCTATTTTACCGAGATTCAGTGAAGGAGGTTAAGCAACCTGAGGCTACCAAGATCCCCCAACACTTAGACATTTGCCGAAATAATGGTTTTCCAGTAAATCCTTTCACACACTTAGCATTATTCGAGAATATTGCCCAACCAATTCTTGTAGTTACTTATAATAATCATCATGTTTAAGCACAGTTATCTTTTCGTCATTAGTTTATCCATCTTGGGATTGGTTGGGTGCGTCCCTCCATTGATTTCTATTCTGGGCTAGCCTACACATCTCCCTGAAACCTCTACAGCCTACATCTTTTACTATCTGTGTGCAGTAGTCTAATCTAGGTCTGCCTCTTCTTCTCTTTTTCCTATCTCTGCTTCTAAAATATTCCGCACTATTCCCTCATGCCGTAGTATGTGGCCTATCATCCTATCTCCTATTTTTACCGTTTTCCACATATTTCTTTCTTCCCCTACCATTTTTAGTACCTCTTCGTTCTTAACTTTGTCTGTCCATGATATCTTTCATCATACGCCTGTAACACCACATTTCAAAGGCTTCTACCTTTTTCTTGACCGCTTCTCCTACTGTCCAGGCTTCACAGCCGTACAGTGCTGTGCTCCACACATATGTTTTAAGCAATCTTTTCCTTGTTTCTATGTTTGTGGTCTTTGAGCACAGTAGTTGCTTTTTCTTGTTAAATGTAGCACGACCTTGTGCTAATCTTTGTTTTATATCTTTTGTGCTTTTCCCATCTTGCGTTATTTGGCTTCCTAGGTAGCAGAAATCCTTAACCTCTTGTAAGTTCGTGTTAAATACTTGTATTCTTGTTTTTGATTTATTTTCCCCACCTTTGCAAACTAGAACTTTAGTTTTAGTTTTGTTATTTTTCATACCGTATCTCTCTGTTAGAACCGTTTCCATTTCATTAAGAGCAGCTTCTAACTCTTCCTTGCTAGACGCTAATACCGCTATATCATCTGCAAATCTAAGCATATCAATTTTTTGTCCCTGCATAGTAATTCCAAATGTTTTCCTGCGTTTGACAGTATTCATTGCCTCTTCTATGTACAAGTTAAAAATCAATGGGGATAGGGCACATCCCTGTCTCACCCCTTTCCTAATGTTTACTTCTCTACGTTCCTGCTCTAATTCTATTACTGCTGTTTGCTCTTTGTATAAGCTATGTACTATTCGTCTATCCCTATAACTCATTCCAATCTTTTTGAGTATTTCAAACATTTTTTTCCAATTTACATTGTCGAATGCTTTTTCCAGATCTACAAACCCTATATACATGCTTTCCTTTTCTATTGTTTTCTCCATTATCACTCTCAGAGCTAAAATAGCCTCCCGTGTTCCCCTGTTTCGCCTAAACCCAAATTGGTCTTCTCCTAGTATTTCTTCAGCTCGTTTTTCCATTCGTCTTTGCACAATTCTAGTTAATATTTTTGACACGTGTGCTGTCAAACTTATTGTTCGAAAATTTTCACATCTATCCGCGCCTTTCTTTTTGGTATAGTTACTATGATGCTACGTTTGAAATCTTTGGGTATCTCGCCTGTCTCATACATATAGCTTACAAGTTGGAAGAGACGTTCTGTTACTGCTTGTCCAGCGGCTTTTAGAGTTTCTGCTTGCACCTTATCTGTACCCGGCGCCTTACCATTTTCAGACTCTTTAATGCTAATTCAAACTCGTCTCGAAGTATAGGATATCCCAAGTCATCATTTTCAATGTCTGATTCCTGTTCTAATGCAGTTAGTTCCTCTCCTGCATATAAATTCCTATATATTCTTGCCATCTACTCACTTTCTCTACGTTTTCTATAATGACGTTTCCTTGTGCGTCCCTTATATTTTTGCTATACGGTTTTATATCGCTAAAATTCATTCTAATTAATTTGTATGCTTCGTCTGTCTTTCCTATTTCCATCTTAGTTTGTACTTCTTTGCACTTTTCATCAATCCATTGTTCTTTAGCTTTCCTGCATTTTCGAATAATTTCCCATTTTATGGCTTTGTATCTCTGTTTTCCTGTTTCGTCTGATTTATTTTTGTATTTTCGTCTTTCTTCTATTAAATTCACGATATCCTTTGTTATCCATGGTTTCTTATTTTCTTTTTGTGTATACCCCAAAATATCTCTGGCCGCCATGTCTAGGCTAGATTTAATGTTATTCCATTCTGTTTCTACTTCCTTAGTTTCAGATATTTTCCCGATATCATTCAGCAATTCATTTGACTTTTTTTCGAATCTTACTTGAATATCTTTATCTTTTAGTTTCTCTAAGTCCAAGTGCCTTTTTCCGTTCCTTTTTTTTCAGATTTTTAAATTTAAGTGCGGCCTTCATAATTACGATGTTGTGGTCAGTATCTATATCTGCTTCTGGGTAGCTTCTACAGTCTTTACTTGATTCCTAAACCGTTGTCTAACAAGAATGTAATCTATTTGATATCGTCCTATATCTCCTGGCATCTTCCACGTATATCGTCTTCTAGCATGATGTTGAAATAATGTGTTTGTGATGATTAAATTGTTCTTGTCGCAAAATTCTACCAGCCTATTTCCCTGTCGTTTCTCGTGCCTAAACCAAATAAACCTACTACCGCTCCTTCCCTACCCTCACCTACCACAGCATTAAAATCCCCGTAATTATTAAATTTTCATGTCCTTTTACGTATCTTAATATGTCTTCGATATCTTTGTAGATGGCTTCTACCTCTTCGTCACTGTAGCTAGAGGTGGGCATGTATACATGTATTATTACTGTGTTTACCGGTTTAGATTCTAATCTAACCATGAGTACTCTTTCGTTCTTTTGTAAGTAATTTTCTACACAGTATCCTATCTTTTCCGCATAACTATCCCCACACCCAAATTTCCGTCCTCTGCTCCTGTATGAATTACCCTGAAGTCTCCACTCCAAAATCCCCGCCTCTGGCCACCGAACTTCGTTGATCCCTACTGTCTAGTGATAACCTATTCATTTCGATTTTTAGATTCTCTAGCTTACCTACTTGCTTCATACTTCTAACATTCCACGCTCCGACTCGCAGAATGTTCCCGACTCTTATTTTTAACTTTCCGATCGCATCCTCCGAAGTAGTCCCCTTCCGGAGATCCGAATGGGGGACTATTTTAACTCCGGAATCTTTTACCCCAGAGAATGCCATCATGTTTGTTACAATTTAAGTACGCTGTGTACTTGGGAGATAATGTGGTGGTTTCCCGTTGCCTTCCACATCGCGGTAGTGTCTTAGACTGCCATACCAACCCCTATGGTCTCTGCCAATCTAAGTACCGAAAGAGCCGCTGCCCTCTTTCGGGGACCTGTCTTAGTCTGGTTCCTCACTAACGACCCTACTACTTTGGTTGGACCTGTAGTTTGGCTCTTTAGCTCATTAGAACACGCAAGCCATTTCACCTGTTCTAGTAATTTAGAACTTCGGCAAGGTGCAGGTCCATTCGAAATGGCTATAATCACTCATATACCAAAAATACCTATGCCAGAGCAATTTAAAGACCTGAGACACATTAGCATTTTACCTTATCAAAAGTTATTGAACAAGTAATGAATAAACAAATAGTCGATTCCGTTAATGAAAAGAGCATTCTACCCCCTTTTCAATCAGGATTCAGGAAAAATTACAGTTGTACAACCACCCTGGCAAAAGTCACAAATAATATTCTAATAGCTACGGATAATAGGAAAATAACTCTTTTGACCTTGCTAGACTTTAACAAGGCATTTGATACAATCAATCATGCGCACCTATTACATATACTACCCTTCTATGGTTTTAGTGCATCATCTTGTACCTTCTTAGAAAGTTATTTGTCAAACCGAATACAAAGGGTTAAATACGTACGGAATTATCAGATCCTCTACCTGTTGTGGCTGGTGTGCCTCAAGGATCGGTTCTTGGGCAACTACTTTACAGCATATACACTGCTTCGCTTTGTAAAGTTGTTTACTTTAGCAGGTACCATATGTTTGCGGATGATGTCCAAATATATCTGTCATCTTATCCAAATAAAGTAACAGAAGCTGTCTCGAACTTTAATAAAGACCTATACTCTTTTGCAATTTTTTCGCACCGGTGTAATCTCTTACCCAACCCTTCCAAGACTGTTGTACTTCTATTTTGTAATAAGAATTATGTTCGAGATATCCAAAACAATATATCAATTGTAGTTATGATTCACACTATACCCATCTTTCAATCTGCACGCAACCTAGGACTTCCAAGGGACAACTCTTTCAGATACAGCTTGCATATTAAAAAATCTATGCAAAAGTGTTATACTAACTTGACAATTATTGCCAATATCAACCAAACTTATGCTATATGAAGCGCTGGTCCTAAACCAGCTTGTAAATTGTGTACCTGTTTATGCTCCCTGTTTGGATTCAATTACTACTTACCAAATACAACAGATTCAAAATTCTTGTTTGAAGTTTACATATCTCATTAGAAAATGTGAACATATATCGCATAAGTTGAACGACGCCAACTGATTGAATATGGTTAATAGACGAAAACTTACAACTCCCTGTTTTCACCATAAAATTATTAATAACATGAAGCCTCAGTATTTAGGTCGTAAAATTATTTATCGTTCTGACGTACGTAATAGGGGCGCAATATCACCCTCGTTACATCGAACATCTCTGTTTAAACGCCCTTTTTCATACCAAGCCTATTTTTGTCATACTAAAATTAATCTAATATACCCTGGTTTATTTAATAAATCTTTTAGTACTTTTAAAACTACTCTCAGGAGATACTTATTTAATAATCAAAATGACCCTAGGTCAACATGGTAGTGAACACGGGTGTGGGTGTTTACGGGGACCTGAAGTAAGAATATGTATGTGTGTGTGGGTATACGTATGAGTATGTGTGAGTGTGCGTGTATTTCAAAGTGAATGTGTATGCCTGTGTTTGTGTTTGTGAATGTGGTTGAGGTGAGGTTGAGCATGCATGCTAATGAGTATGTGGTAAATTGTAATGAACTGATGAGTATATGGATACATGTGAGTGTGTTGTATGGCCGCTTGCAGGTAGCATCGAAAATGTCAAGAATGTCAAAAAAGTCTAATTATTATCTTATGTTAGTTGTTTGGGTAGCAAATGCTTACATCTAACCGTGTATTAAATCTATTATTAGAGCGAATATCGTAATCATTCAATTTTTAACTGAATTTAAATTAAATTAAACTTAGTAAATCTGTATTGTAATATTAGATTTTTTTCTTCTGTCTATTAAGGAGCAGTAGGTAAAACAAATAATATTTGATACTGCTCCCTTAGATTGTCCATTTATACTTTGAATACTGTTTATTTTTTTCTCGTGTAACATAATAATGACAATAAAGAATTATTATTATTATATAATATGTCCAGTCGGTTTTAATAACTAATAAGTAATCCAACCTGCTTTGTATAAAATTTATTTAATTGTTATCGAGATATTAACCTTCAAACAACGACTTGTATATAATTTACAACAACCTGCACCCCTTGTAACAATTTTATTACCTTAGGGTTTAATGATGAAACTAAAATCCTTTTATCAAACTTTTGCATTGGTGAGTCAAAGGCTTATTACCTACCACAAAAGAAAGCCTTGGTCACAAATCGTAAATAGCTATAGAAGCAAGTATAAGCATTACCACCGTATAGCTGGGGCATGGTCCCCACGAGAGTGGACGTAGGTTTATTGTTTACATGGTTACGTAACAAGTGGAAAGGGTGGAAGGGGAAACGCCAATACTTCTAATACTTCTACAAAAAGATAGAACAATGCACAACATAAAAGGTAAATCCTTAAACTCAGGACACCAAAACAAACAGCTTGAGGACACTCGCTAGCGGTTCCCACTAGAAGGGACTGCGCCTGAAGAGGAAATTTGTAGTTAGTACATACAATGAGATCAGTGTTCGTGATCCAAGAAGTACAATAATGATATTAAAAGAACTAGAACTTATAGGCTTCCAATATTTTGTGTAAGACGACCAAAAGTAATAAGAATATTACCCAATAAACTATTTCTATTTTTCGACTTAAATAAATTTTGATTTCTAATTACATGCTTTAATAAAATATTTAGAAAATTAATTCCTCATGGTCCAGTCTGGATTGAAAATAATGGCTTGTGTTCATTCATTTAATTTAAGTAGTAACATTAATGAGAAGCATATCATTTGTATGAGCCCTATCAGCTTTCAGATCTGAATACCTTACACGTCATCATCGTTAGGCATTCAGTTCTGGAACTGGTTAGACGCGTACCATTTGTTTGGACCAGTGCTGTATGCTACAAAAATTTGTGATTAAAATTAATTATTGCATTGCACTGATTGCTATTTGTCTCTTATTTGGATCAACTGAGGTTGACCATTTCCATATAACTGATGTAGTGAACAAAAAACCTGCTTGTTGTTGATATATATAATGAGCAAAGCAAAAAAAAATGTGTACATATAAAATTGACAGAACTTGAATGACTTTTTTTCAAAACCTATTATTATTTTGTTACAAAGCACTCTATAAAATAAATCATGATGCAATTAGCAATCTATACATTTGAGAAGCATTAACATGTTTAATTCAACATTAACAATGAGGCCATTCAAGACCGAACAACCCGCCGCCCTTGAAAGGTTCGCCTTTTAAAATAAACAATGTAACAACGCAAATTATAACCAAACGTTATCACATGCATGATATAATTATGAAATCAAATTAAAAACTAAAGTAACAGTGAATGTGCAGCAACACAAAGATTAACAACTACACAGTTCACTGATCGATGGGCAATAAACACACGTTTTTGCTGAACGACGTGTTTCACCATTAATTGTCTTGACAGTCACAACTCGAACAATACCATCTGAACCGGGAAAAACCTCAACTATGCATCCCATTTTCCAATTCAATGGAGCTTGATTTTCCTCTTTCAATACAACTAAAGCACCCAGCTTTAAATTATGATCAGCATTCTGTCTCCATTTGGAACGTTCTTGTAAGGTCGTTAAATATTCCCGACTTCAACGACGTCAAAAATGTTGCGCCATCTGTTGCAAATGTCGAAATCGAGATAATCGATTTACGGGTTCTTCGGCAACGACATCCTGTGGTACTGAATTAAGATAATCTCCAATGAGGAAATGTCCAGGGAATAAGGCGATTAGATCGTTAGGATCGTTTGATAATGGAACCATAGGTCTGGAGTTCATAGCTGCCTCTATTTGTGTAATAACAGTGTATAACTCCTCAAAAGTTAAACTTACTTTACGGATTACTCTTTTCATATGAGACTTGGCTGACTTTACCGCAGCTTCCCATAAACCACCAAAATGGGGTGAGCGAGGGGGTATATATTTCCAAGTAATACTATTTTTTGATAAAAAAAAACTTAAAACTTGATTATGATTTTGCAATGCTAACTTGAAAATTGCTTTAAATTTATTGTCCGCCCCAACAAGGGTCGTGGCGTTATCTGAATATATGCAATTACACAAACCTCGCCTTGACACAAATCGTTTCAATGCATTTATGAAGGAATCAGTCGTTAAATCTCCGACTAACTCCATATGAGTAGCCTTAGTCGAGAAACAAATGAAAATACATACATATGCTTTAACAATTTTACGATTTTTAAGTTTACCGTCTTTTAAATTGAACGGACCCGCGTAATCTATTCCGCAAATTTGAAACGGCCTAGTTTGTGTGACTCGTGAAGAGGGAAGTAAGCCCATCTTGTAAGAGGCGCTTACAGGTTTAACCTTAAAACATGTTACACACTTTCTCAAAACACTGCGCACTGCGTTGCGACCATTGAAAGGCCAAAATTTTAACCTTACATTTGCCAAAACTGCTTGAGCTCCAGCATGTAATTGTCGATGATGTTCGTCACGTATAACTAACGTTGTAAGAATGTGCTTTTCTGGTAGTGGGATTGGAAATTTCCTATCTTCAGTAATGGACGACCGTGCGAGTCTACCACCTACACGTAATACTTTGTTCTTATCCAAAAAAGGATTTAAGGATAATAATTTACTCTTGTGCGAAATCTGATTAGAATTTTCTAAATCACGTATTTCTGCCGAAAAGCTCTGTAGCTGAACTAATCTAACAAGCGCAATTAATGAATTATTTAATTTGCCTTGAGTCAAAATACCAACAATTTTATTTTTCCGATTGATTGAGGTGTTTTTGACAAATCGTAAACAATAAGCTATCACCCTTTGTAATTTAAAAAGTGTGGAAAACCGTTCAAAGATATCGATGTCTGATTGAATAGTGAAAAAAGTCAATTTAATTTTGCGTTTTTCTGGAACATGCCTTGCGATGACTATATTGTTTATACCTGATAATTGATTAAGGAACGAGTTCCACATTGTGTACAATTCAATGGGTACTGATTCGTCCCATTGCAAGTTTAACTGCCAAAGTCGCTGCAGAATAATTTTTGCTCGAATTGTTACTGGACCTATAAGACCCAAGGGATCAAAGATTTGTGATATTGTAGATAAAATTTTTCTCTTTGTTACGAGATTTAAATTCGTGCCAAGCCGCTCTACGTTGTACTTAAAAATATCCGAATTAGCGTTCCACGACATTCCCAATGCTTTGGTGTCGTTATTTTTATTTTCCGAAATGTAATATTCCAAAAGTTCATCATTCTTAGAGCCTTCGAGAATGCTTCCTTCGTTGGAAACCCATTTTCGCAGCTCAAACCCCGATTTACTTAAAAGACCTGTGATGTCATTTTTAATAAATCTCGCGTTATCGATCGTGTTTGACCCCGTAAATAAGTCCTCTACGTAAAAATCATTTAAAATTATTTTGCTAGAAATTGGATGCAATTTTTGATTTTCGTATGCAACTTGATATAATGCTCTGATCGCTAAAAATGAAGCAGACGCAGTTCCATATGTTACCGTATTTAAACGAAAATGCTCGATTTTGTTTTCTGGGTTATCGCGCCACAAAATGCGTTGTAGATCACGCTGATCCTCAGCTATATTGACCTGCCTATACATTTTGACTATGTCGCTGACTATCACATAATTATGTTTACGAAATCTTAGAAGAATATCAGAAAGATCATCTTGTAATTTTGGACCGACCCTTAACACATCGTTAAGCGACAAGCCACTTGTTTTTGCCGATGCATCAAACACTACGCGAAGTTTCGTGGTCAAGCGGTCCTGCTTAAAAACCCCGTGATGTGGCAAATAAAATATGTTTTTCGAATTTAAGCTTAACTCGTTTTCAGATATATTTGACATATGTCCCAATTCTTGATATTCGTTCATGAAATGCACATATTGATTTTTCAATTCTGAATTTTTTGACAATTTATTTTCGAGAGAACGGAATCTTCTTTCTGCATATAAGTACGAATCACCCAATTCATTTAAATTTTCGCGAACCGGTAAACGAAATTCGAAGTGACCCGATTTATCACGTTTAAGTGTGTCAACAAATTCGTTTTCACACTGTTGCTCTTCTTTCGTGTATTTCAACATCTCCGAAATTTCTTCCATGACCCAAAATTTCTCCAATTGCTTTTCAAGTTTCACATTAGTCGAAACATTACACGATGTTGCTTTTATATTAGGATACATGTTGACTGGACCAGATAATATCCATCCAAGTTTTGACTTTTGTAAAATAGGATTTCTCAAACCAGTTTTTATCTGACCCACGCACAACAATTCAAAAAAGATCGAAGCTCCTATTAATAAGTCAATTGCTCCTTCCTGGTTGAATGATGGATCTGCCAATGATAAATGTGACGGAATGTTTATATTTGAAGTACTAAAAGATACACTAGGAATGTGTTCTGTGATTTTGGGCAATATTAAAAATGAAAGCTTAACCTTGTATGCGTTATAAACTGATTTAATAGTTGCTGTAGTACTGCATGTAATATCGATTTGATTTTGATTTATGCCTATTACGGGCAAATATACTTTTTGACCTGGTAATTTTAATTTCTCGAACAGCTCCTGTGTCATGAAATTAGACTGTGAAGCCGAATCAAGTAAAATTCGACATTTGAATAACTCTCCGTGATAATTTTCAATATAAACGATTGCTGTGGACAATAAGATAAGTGATTCGTGAGTGTTTGTAGAATAGTTAGTAAGTGCTATTGAATTACTACTTAAGTTTTCGCTCGTTTGCGATTGCACCTGTGGTGTTTCCTTTTCGTTCAAACTAGTATCTATCTTTTCGAAATGCAATAGCGTGTTATGGTGACCTTGACAAGTCTTACAACCACCTGACTTACATTCCGAAACAAAATGAATATTGCGCAAACAATTTATACAAAGTTTTAATTTTTTAACATTCTCTAAGCGATCTTTCGCGTTCAATGCACAAAAATCTTTACAATTATAAATATGATGAGCCTTTTTACAAAAACTGCATGATGGATGATTTTGAACTGAAACATGCGTAAATGATTTATCGTTGCTACATTTTTTTTTTAAAATTTTTATAGATAGGTTTAGTATTATCGTTACGATTGGATGTATCAACACTTTCTAACAACTCACAATGTTTTTGCAAAAAAGTGATAAAGTCAGAAATGGTAGGCAATTCGTCTTTTAAAGAAATTGAATGTTCCTGCCATTTCTTTTTTGTAATGTGATCGAGCTTTGATTTGAACATATAAATTATTAATGAGTTCCAACTGTCTGTCGGTTCACCTAATGATTTTAGAGCTCTTATATTTTTCTCTAAATCATTAACCAATTTTCGCAAAAATACGTGGGACTCTTTTGTGATTGAAGCAACTTCAAAAAGAGCCTGAATATGTTTTTCGACTATACCCTTTTTATTTTCAAAACGCCTTTTTAGCAATGACCATCCGATATCGTAGTTCTCATTTGAAACTTCGATTGAATCCAAAATTTGCTCCGCTTCCCCCTTGAGGCAGCTGCGCAAGTAGAAGAATTTCTCTACGTTACTGAGGCTTGCGTTTTGATCGATCAAGGCCGAAAAAGTGTCATAAAAGCGCATCCACTCGTGATAGTCTCCAGAAAATTCTGGCAGAACTACCTGCGGTAGTTTGACGTTTTTTTGCAATATATTCTGAGTAGTACTATATGTCTGTTGTTCTAAAGCACGTTCGCCATCCTTTGCTTTCGCTTTATTCAGTAAAATTTGTTGTTTAGCCATAGCTACTGTCTCATAAAATAAATTTTCAAATGTTTCACGTTCCTCTAAGACTGCTTTATCGTCTTCGAGTAAACATTCAATTTGTGACTGAACTAAATCAAATTCGATAAAAACTGAATTAATCGTGTCCAAGCGAGTTTGTAGTTCAATGATTTTGTCATCTTTAAAGGCCTTTACAAAATTTGAAAAGCGTGTTAATCTGCCTTTAATTTGACCGCGTTTAATACTAAGTTGCTTTAATTCCGCTTCCATGATTGAAGCTGCGATAAAATGTAAGCAAGTCTCACACTATAAAACAGATCAAAATTTTATTAGTGTAATATATTCAAACCCACAAATCGTTAGTTCGCCTTTGCGTACTACTTTCGTAAGAATGAATCGACTAAATTGCCTTTTCGTGTGCAAAATGATTGTTTGTGCTTAAACTGAAATGCACATATAATAAAAATCGGTTTAAAATGTGACTGATGTTACTGTTATTACATAATAAAGACAAGACAAAGATAAAATTCGAATGATACCTATAGGCTCACAGTAACTAGGCTGCTTAACTTCCAGTGGTTGAACTATGTGCTGCCGCTTGTGAGCTGATGCTGGGAGTAGTTCCTATTGCTGCAATAACTACGTGGTATGTTCGTCCTTGCTTTGCTTAAAATGCACTAAATATCCGATAGGTTTCGCTGAATTCGTAAGGACCATAATAAATACCGTAATTTGCTTGATGTTTCTTTCAACTGACGATACGTGGTTGGTATTTATTAAATAAAAAATCCCACTAGAAAATTAACCAATGTTTGGACCAGTGCTGTATGCTACAAAAATTTGTGATTAAAATTAATTATTGCATTGCACTGATTGCTATTTGTCTCTTATTTGGATCAACTGAGGTTGACCATTTCCATATAACTGATGTAGTGAATAAAAAACCTGCTTGTTGTTGATATATATAATGAGCAAAGCAAAAAAAATGTGTACATATAAAATTGACAGAACTTGAATGACATTTTTTTAAGCCTATTATTATTTTGTTACAAAGCACTCTATAAAATAAATCATGATGCAATTAGCAATCTATACATTTGAGAAACATTAACATGTTTAATTCAACATTAACAATTAGGCCATTCAAGACCGAACACCATTATTGTTTTCTATTCTGAACTAACCTACAAATTTTCCTGAAATTTGCACAGTCTGCATCTATCACTATCTGATCTAGGTCTACATCTACCTTTTTTTTCCTATCTCTGCTTGTAATATATCCCATACTATTTCCCAAAAATGCCTCAGAACGTATTCTGCCCTTCTATTTCTCTTTTTTTTCCACGGATATCCTTATTCCTCTACTATTTCTATAATCTATTTGTTATTAATTTTGTCTGTCAATCCTCATACATCTGAAGCACAGCATTTCAAAAGGCTGCTACCGTTTTTCTGTCTGCTTTTCAGACTTTCCATATTTCATAGGCATACTGTGCTGTGCTCCACACATATGCTTTCGACGATTTTATTCTTGTTCTATGTTTGTTGTCTTTCATCATATGCGCTGTTCTTTCTTGATAGATGCGGTTCGGTGCCCTTCTATTGTTTGACAATTATTTACCCTATTTCCCCGACATTCAGTGGTTGTGCAGGGGGCGGGGCTCTGTGGCGTAGTTGGTATGTGTGTGACTACTACGCCCAAGGTCCCGGGTTCGAATCCCGACACGGGCTGCTTGAAAAATGTTAGGCGAGCACTTTTCACAAAAATACACCCTCGTTCAGATGAGCGGTAAAATGGAGGTCCCGTGTGTGAGCGTTGTCACGCACGATAAATATCCCTACCTTGCTTGGAACAGCAAAGATTTGGCAAAATTCCAAATTTTCCAGGTAAAAAAAATTTGCTTCCTGGCCAATGTAGTACTTTCGGGTGGAGCATTGGCAAATCGCATGTAAGGTTGTGAAGGGGGGTAAGCAGCCTGAGGCTGCCAAATTCCTCCAGCACTTAAACATTTACCGATTTAATATTTTTTCCAATATATCTTTTCGCACAATTAACATTAGTTGCAGATATTTCACACCCAACACCTGTATAGTTGTTTATAATAATTATCAGATTTATCTGCGCTTATTTTTTGGTCATTAGGTTCTCAGTCTCAAAACTGATTGGACAGGTACCTGCACTTATTTATATTCTGAGCTAGCCTACACAGTTCCTTGAAATTCTCACACAGCATTATTCAGCTCGGTTCCCCGTCTATTGTTTTCTAATTGTATGCCCTAATTCACCGAGATTCAGTGAAGGGGGTTAAGCAGCCTGTGGCTACCAAGAACCCCCAACACTTAGACATTTGCTGAAATAATAGTTTTCCATTAGATCCTTTCACACAATTAACATTATTTGAGAATACTGCCCAACTAATACTTGTAGTTGCTTATAATAATCATCATGTTTAAGTACAGTTACTTCTTTCACTATCTGTGTGCAGTAGTCTAATCTAGATCTACCTCTTCTTCTCTTTTTTCCTTTCTCTGCTTCTAATATATTCCGAACTATTCCCTCATGCCATAGTATGTTACGTTTGAAGATTATGTCGACTATATAGAAGATTACAAGGAAGTATTCGTAACGCAGAACCTAATTCAATCATCCAAACATCAAGTTTACACCATTGCTCAGGAGAAGATTGCTCTAAGCCCACATGATGATAAACGCCACTTACTTCCTGGTTAATATGCAACATTAGCTGTTAGACATTATTCGATTATGGAGCACTTATTGCAAATGTAGAATATTGATTGTAAATATATTATCCACAATAAAATTTTATATAGTTTATATTAGTGTTATTCTATTCTTAAACCGATTGTAATAGACTCTCCCGTCGGAGTGTTAAGTTGAAAAGTGGCCTAAATTGACGCACAGATCCTCCTTATGGGGATTTCAGTGTTGGGTACAAAAAAGTGCAAAACAAACCTTAAATTTTTCCATAAGAAGATACAAGTAAAAATTGCACTTTTTGTGCTCGTACTTTCGTAGCTTATCTACTTATAGTAATCTAGATTTGGCATTAAAATCTTTTTCTTTGAACACTTTTAAGAAAAAATTATTATTACGCATGCTAATTAGTAACCACGACGCTTAGACGGTATTTCAAACTACTGAAAACTACCAATATAAATGTAATTGCTCTTCCGTATATTAGTTTATTATTATTATTATTATTGATATTATTATTATTATTATTATTATTATTATTATTATTATTATTATTATTATTAATTTTTGTACCTTTCCACAGCCCATTAAGACATTATCAAAGTAGCATGCATTTTAGTTTGATATTCGGTATTAAAATCGCTTAGAATTCAGACACGTGTTTTACTAATTTGGCTTTGAAGAGTTGTTAAAGTACTTGCATCTTTAAGAAATGTCGTTAATTTTCAGTGCCGTATGCATACTTGGTCCAGGTTACCATCTTATTTGGATTAAATAAATTGGACAATCTTCTGTTGAGTTTGAAGTAAATGTTAGGACACGCCAACAGGTCAAAACCAACTTCACCTTTTTTGCTTCGTTAGCACGCAACGGTGTAATATAATAATATAATTTTATATTTCTTTATCCTCGTGACTATCAGCTATAAATTAAACCTCCCAATTTTCTAAACCTTAATCTGATATCACAAGGTCGAGAATTTCTTCTTTTTCTTTTAAGCCCAAGGTAATGTCGGATGGAGAATGGCTTGAGACAAAGAAAAACTCTTAAGATGTAAACGGCTAGTCGAGTGTTAGCTCTGGGTAGATCATGAGCTTGTGTCATGGGTGAATAAAAGACCAAAAATATATTTAATGAGCGCCACCGTATTTTTTAATACAATAACCAACAAAATTTAACTGTGCTAGTATAAGGGGAATGCGGAAACCTTATCTTAACACCACTAACATAGCCATAAAACCTGAATTTCACTCTTTAGGACACACTTACCAAGACCTCAACCACCAGATGTCATACAGATGTCTCAGCTTTACCTGTGAACAAACAAAAGCACAATTTGGACACCATTTGTGTCCTCAAAAACATTTGCCAAAAATAGAATAATAGAATTTAGGCATTTAAAATATACTGAGGGAATTTATTTTCACTACACACTCTTTCTATTCCAGGAGGACTTGCAAATTTTTAAATGTTAAATAATAAAACATCTTTCAAAAACAAAAAGGATTCTATTTGGATAAATTTCTGATTATGTACATATGACTGCAATATTAAAGTTTGTCTCTTTATCGAATTTTTTCATAATAACGCTAATGAAGTTTTACATTCAAAATTAAGATCTATGAGTAGATCATTTCTATAAGATTTAATTAGATAGACATATAATTTATTAATTGTTCATAACACATAAGTTTCTTCTAATCAGCAAAGTACTTCCTTGATTATTACAACAAAAATTAATTATCAAAGTGCAGACTTGGTAAAATGTTATTATTCTAATTTAATTGTAATCTATAATAAATACGCGAATTTCATATGTCAATGAAAGTGCCTTTACATGACCTGAAAGTCTTCAAGCATAATGTAAATTAAATCAAGACAGCATATGGCGTCTAGATAGGAAAACGGAATCTACATATTTTTTGTCTGACATAGGTTGTCATTCAGAACTTTATAAAATACACAGTTTGCGTACATGTGCAAACATTCTGTCAAGCAAGCAACATATTCGTTAATTTACTGATTTCTCAAAAAAAACTACTTTCTATTTACGTTACTCAAGCAATTAATGTTGGATAATTCATAAAAATTTACTATAATTTCAAAGTTATCAAAAGTTAAAGACACTCACGTGCATCAAGAATGTACTACAAGTGCTGGACCTTGACCTCAGCTGTCGGAGATTTTCATCATAATATCCTTGTGTGATATTAGTCATCGGTAAGGTTTGAAATATCGGGAACACATGTGGAATCGGCGTTTACTTTACTGCATGTTATATTGAATAGAACGAAACCGTAAATTCTTGCTTTAAATTACTGCCTTCAAAATTTGTTTTAATTTATTATCGGAAATGTTATTCAAGATATGTCCTCAAGATATTGCATGTCTAAAATGATGTCCAAAGGGGTTCCATATTCTCAGGCCTGTCGGGATCAACTAAACTGTTCGGAGCGAGGCTTATCGAAAATCATGCTCACGCAACCGCTGTTAGGCTCGACCTCCAGACACCAAGAATTTTCAATGCTCTACTTTTTCCTAACTTTGTTAGAAGCCATGTGTTTCGACAGGGCCATTTCGACTTGACCTCGTCTGCAAAAGCGGCTTGCACTTTCGAACGTTGAGAATGAAGTGCCGACTGACAACTTGACAGAGCTTGGTAACGAACTTTAGAGTATATACATACGAGAATCTATGCATTATTATGAATATTATATATTAATTTTTATTGGATGATCATTCTCAAATTAAATATTTTAAATTATAGCTGTTTTAGTTTTATTTTATTGAACTAAATGTAACTAGAAAAAAAATACGTTACAACGGACATATTATTCGGGTTGGTGATACAGGTGGTATTATTTAAACTGCACTTCTAAGTTTGTATTCTTTTCCGTCTAGTTTGACAGCAGTGGTGTTAGCTCTGTTTTGTTTACATTTCATTTAAAGCTTATTATAAAATACGACGATGTAAAAATTTGTGTTTTGGAATTTAATTTGAACATAAAAGTCAAACTTAGGGTATATGTACGCATTGTTTCTTTATGTGATAAGATAACGTAGATCAATACAATTAAATAGAGCCCTAATAAATATTAGTATTATAAAGATTTGTTTGCCATAATATCTAACAAGCAACCTGTTAAATGTTGCTTTCTGATTATGCAGAAAGAGGACTATCTTTATATTAATAAGTGAGATTATATACAAATTCAATAATCAAGTGCAATGCATGCTGGAGCTTAAGTTGATTCAGAACGTCTATTATTTACATAATTGATTTTATTTATAAATTTAAACATACTTTTGCTTCTCTTGTCATCTAGTTTTTATTGTAATTTTAAGAACCAAGCTAAATAAGTTTTAGGCCTTTGGGAGCTTCTTTTTAAAAAGACTTTATTTCCAAATTAACACTCCTATCAAGTATATTTTAATTTATTGATTACAAAATGACTTTATTTCTTCTAAGACACTTGAACGTTTATATACATTAAACATTAAGTATCTGAAATTCAAAATTTCTATAAGTTACAAATCAACAATCAATAATTAAGAACTACAAATGAATAGCTTTGAAAAGATAACAATGATAAAGTTATGGAGTTCTCAGACTGACTGGCCATCTTGGGCTCTTGAGGGTATGTATGCTATCCCTGTTCTTACATCACTTATGGGAAATTCAGATCTCATGTCTGCTATTTCTTGATACAATACAAATTGGTATTACATTTTAATAATCCTAATTCTAATAATTGCTGTCTTATTGTCTACTGTGACCTGCACCTGCAGTGTCATGTTACGTCTGGAATACAAAGCACTGTTACGTTCTCATGTCTGGTTTATGAACTTTTATTAACCTTTTATAATTTGTCCTTCAATAATACATTGTAACAATCTTTCTTAAGACTGAATAGTTTCATTTAAATATACATATATATTAATTTGGGGAATATGTAGCTCCTTTTGACGTAGATGAAAATTAAGGGTTGTACTTAATTTTTAAAACTCATTGTCCCTCATTGTCCCTTTTCTCTATTTACCTTTGTTTCTTGTTTCTTATGACTAAAACTTGTTTGCTTATTTCTATATCTAAAATACATTTTGTACAATAAATATACATTTAATAAAATTATTACAATAATCAATAAAATTGTCCAAACACTGATATTGTCGAAATGTAACTTTGGCACTTTTAATTCACTTAAATGTTCTTTAATCCAAACGGCATGCGTTTGTATTCATAGTGTCCTCTAGGTGTACTGAATGCTGTTTTAGTCGTGTATTTCTCGTCCATCTCCACTTGGTGGTATCCTGAGGCGAGGTCTAATGTCGAAAAATATTGACACTTTCCTAATTTATCTAGAATCTCGGTGATATTGGGTAGTGGGTATTTATCGTCTACCGTCTTCTCGTTTAGTTTTCTGTAGTCGATCACCATTCGGTATTTGCGTTTGCCTGAGGCGTCTAATTTCTTCGGTACTATTAATACGAGGCTGCTCCATGGGAAATTTGAATGTTGGATGATGTCCTGTTTCAATAGGTTTACTATCTGTCTATCTGCTTCTTCTTGACTTGCTTGACGTAGCCTATATGCTTTGGTCAAAATTGGTTTATTATCTGTTAGTTCAATGTTATGTTTCACTGGGTTGGTGAAAGTTAAAGGTATTCCTTCACAATGGAATATATCTCGGCATTCGAAGCAGAAGTCTTTAATTGCCCTTTCCTCTTCGTCATTAATATCGTTATTAAAACGAATGTTAATTAAATTTTCCTTTAACATCCTATCGTATTCTATGGGGTTGGAATTGTTTTCTGAGTTTTCGTCGATTTCCATATCGCTAAAGTTTACTTCTTCTACATCTATTGGTTTCGTTAATGATACTTCGGTGGGGTAATCGTTTGAGTTCAAAATTGTCGTAGTGGCGTAATTGTCTTTTATTTGTACCAACGCTGTGGGTGTTTCTACTCCGGGTTGAAATAACATGTGATTTATAATTCCTATATCGTTTTTTGAGTTTACTAAAACTTTTATTTGTATTTTATCCTTGGCTCGATGGTGTATTTTTGGTTGGTTTGAATGTTACTGTTTTGGAATTTAATGGGAATTTGTTCGTGTTTCGTTTTTAATATCGGATTTTTATATCAATATTTGATCCTAATTTTCTTAGAAGATCCATGCCTATTAGTCCGTCGTATTTATCGTTAAGTTCAAAGATGCAAAATTTATGTTTCATTTTTACGTTAAAAGTTTTTGGTAGGGGTATGTTTGCTATAAATTGGCGTAATGTCGTTTTGTGTGCTGTTTTGATATTAAAAGGTTTTCTTTCTATAAAATTTAAATAGTGTTTCTGTTTTGGGGCTAATTAAAGTTTTGAAGATCCAGTATCGATTAATGCTTTAATTTCGGTCTGAGATATTTCTATATAGGGTAGAATGTGTTGATTAATGATGTTTAAGTTTATTACGTCTGATCGTATTTGTTTCTGTCCAACTGAAAATTTGAGCATGCATTTTCTTCATTGTCCTCTTTGTAATTTTCATAAGTGTTACGTTCGTAGTTCTCCGAATAATTTGCTTCATCGTCTCTACTCGGATTCGCATAACTATCTGTGTCTTGATTGTTAAAATTTTCTACTTCTTGGTGAAATAGTTCCTCGGAAGTAAAGTTCCGTCTTTGTGTATAGTCGGGTCTGATTTGAAATATTTTGGTGTTCTGTCTGGTGTTACTAGACAAAGTGTACATATGGGTTGGTTTGTAATAATTATTGGGGTTGTTGTTATTATTTGTCACGGGTGCATTTCTGTTAGAATTACGCCAAATATTTGTCATATTCGGTTTGTGTTTTGATTGAATTTTGTCGTAAATGTGGGTTTTATAAAATTCGAATCTAATGCTGGTTTAGGAAATTGTCGAAATTGATTGTTAAAATTTATATTATCAAAGTTTCGATTATTAATTCTGGATTGATTTATTGGTGCGTTAAATGACGCAAATTTGTGTTGTGTTGGTATTTGTCTCACGGCCTGTATAGTTTTAATTGGTAGGTAATTTTTGTTCGCATTAGGATTGTAAATCCCGTTTCTGTAATACATCACGTTTGTCCTCTTTGATGATTAAATTCATCGCTTCTTCTAGATTTTGGGGATTTTGTAATCTTATCTTGTCCGATAATCGCTCGGGTAACGCGTTTATATAAATGTCCAATGCCATCTCATCGTACATTTTAGTTTTAGTTAAACATACGTTTGGGTCTAGTTCCTCTAGTTTCAATTTAGTTAGGATTAAACTTCTAACGTCTTGACATCACATACCAAACTGGTATGGTGATAGATTATTTTCTATTCTTAGGATTAATAAGTCCCTGATAAGACATTTTATATTAAGCTGGTCTCCGAAATACGCTATCAATATTTTCTTGTAGTCCTCTCAATCTGTCAGGTTATCTCTACTTGCGATTAAGGTCAAAGCTCTGCCGGTTAGCTTACCTAGAACCAATCTTATTAGCCAATTGTTCCTGTCAATGTCACCTTGTTTGTAGAATGGTTTTAGAAATGTCTCACACGCGGTAATAAAAATACCTAGTAAAGCTTGATTTCCATCGTACGTTGGTATTGAGTCTAAATATAACCTTATGTTTTCAGTGTTCATCTTTATAAATTATATATTCTGTTTCTTCAGTTAAGTTTGTAATAAAGTTATTTAAAGAATTACTTACTGTTACGTGTATTGTATGTAATTATAAACCTCTGCTATAACTACATCGATTTCAGGCTTTTTCTGAATAATTGTTTTCTTAATAAGCATTGCAATAAATTGTTCATAAATGTGTATAATTATAAACCTTGTTATAATCAAGTTCTAACTTTTGCTGAGTAAATTATTTTAGTAAAAATAACTTGTGATAATAAAATGTAATAATAAATTGTACATAAATTCTCTCATTTCAAATCCTATTTACTAACTTCAATATTCAATTGAAAAAAAATTGTTAGGAAAAATAAACTGTAGGTACTCACAATAATTTGATTGCCAGTTCCATTAGCTTTCCTTCTTTATTGGATTCGGTCGATTCTGTATTTCGCCCAACTTGTTCTTCCAGTGAAGAATTGAAGATTATCAGTGAGTAATTTTTATTCGCGTTAGGATTATATAGTCTATTTTTGTAATACATGACGTTTTCTTCCTCTGCAATCATGTTCACCGCTTCCTCTAAATTTTGAGGATGTCGAAATCTTATTTTGTCCGATAGACGTTCGGGTAATGCATTGATGTATGTGTCTAAAACCATTTCGTCGGACATCTTCGTCTATAACATCGTACGTTTTGGTCGGGTTCTTCAATTTTTAGTTTGGTCAAAATTAAACTTCGCACGTCCTGACATTTCATAACGAATTGATAAGGTGATTGGTTAGCTTCCATCCGTAAATTTATTAAATCCTGGACAAGACATTAGATATTTCTTTGATCTCCGAAATATGTTATCAATATCCGTTTAAGGTCGTCCCATTCAACGAGGTCATCGGGGCTCGTAATCAATGATAATGCTCGGCCGGTTAATTTGCTGATTATTATTCGTAAAAGTAGAACGTTGCGTTCAATGTCACCTTGTTTATAAAAAGATTTTAAAAATATCTCGCAAGCAGTAATGAAAATTTATAATAGTGCTTGGTTTCCGTCATATACGGGAATTGCATCTAGATAAAGCTTCATATTGTCAGAGTTCATTGTTTTTATATAAGAGTTACTTTTCAGTCTAGTTTGTATTAAGTTATTTAAAGAATCGCCTATCTTTGCGTATATTGTGTGTAATTATAATAACCTTGGTTATAATTACATCGGTCTTAGACTTCTGCTGAATAGTTATTTCGTTAAGTATTGAAATAATACAGTACATAAAATGCTTGTAATTATATATCTTCGTTAATTTGTTGCAATGAAAGTATTTAATTATAAACTTTTATAATGTCATCAAGTTTCAGAGTTTCTTAATAAATTCTTTCAGTAATATTCGCTGTAATAAAATGGTACAAAGAATTGTTTTATAGTTATAAACTAAAGCTCAGACTTTGTTGAATAAATCGTTTCATTAATAAATCGTAATAAATTCATTTGTTAAAATAAGTTTCAGACTTGCTAAATAAATTCTTTCAGAAATAATAGTAATAAATGGCGATAATAATATTGTAAAAATTCTTTTGTTCTTACTAGCTAATATCAATGAACAATTTGACAATGGTTAGGAAAATAAACTTTGGTACTTACAATAATTTGATTGCCAGTTCCATTATAGTCTTTCCTCTTTGTTATTGGACTTGGTCGATTTTTGTACTTTGTCCAATTGGAATTTTGTTCCAGATAAAGAATAAAAATTCAAGACCACCAGTTCCTCGATTTTGGATTCTCTATTGCCCTTCCGGAATTTTACCGACTGCGCCAAATAGATTTTGAGCCTATAGGAGCTTCTTTTTAAAAAGACTTTATTTCCAAATTAACACTCCTATCAAGTGTATTTTAATTTATTAATTACAAAATGACTTTATTTCTTCAAAGACACTTGAACGTTTATATACATTATACATTAAGCACTTAAAATTGAAAATTACTATAAGTTACAAATCAATTATCAATAATTAATAATTACAAAGGAGTAGCTTTGAACAACTAAGAATGCTAAAGTTATGGAGGTCTCAGACTGACTGGCCATCTTGGGCTCTTGAGAGTAATTATCTTATCCCTGCTTTTACATCACTTATGGGAAATGCAAATCTCATGTATGCTATTTCTTGATACAATACAAAGTATTGCATTTTAATAATCTAATTCTAATAATTGCTGTCATATTGTCTACTGTGACCTGCACCTGCAGTGTCATGTTACGTCTGAAATACTGTTTCCGTTCTCATGTCTGGTTTATGAACTTTCATTAGTTTTTATAATTTATCCTTCAATTATACATTGTAATAATCTTTCTTAAGACTTAATAGTTTCATTTAAATATACACATATATTGATTTGGGGGATATGTAACTAGCGCTAAGGTTCAAATTTGTTTATTTTTTGAGATTTAAAACAATAAAAATAATTAAATTTTTTTAATATTAACGATACCGAATTTATTATGAAATATCTGTCTATACATTGTTAATTTGTAACAGAAATATTTTTGCGTTTTATAATATACGATCTAAGAAAATTTTCATCTCTTTTTATTAAAAGAAAAGTTTTACAGTATTTAAAAATATAAAATATTCTAATGATATTTAGTTATGTTATGAGATGTAAAGTGATAATTACTATATTATATTGCTTTGATTTAAAATTACATTGGAGGCGCAAATATTTCACCCGTGTGCGTATTTTTAAACTTATAATTTCTTTTAGGTATCTCATTATTGTACTTAATTTTCAGTATTGGTGCCAATTTCTTTCAGGTTCTACATTTCCCTTTCTTTCTAAATGTGGTGGCGCTTTTTTGAACATCCTTGAAAGCAACCCCCACGTCCATTCCTTTGCTATTTACTGCTTAGAGTAAAGTTTAGAGTTTAGCTGTGATGCACAAATTTTCCCAAAAGGAAAAACTGTAAGAACATAAAATTCACGTTCGTACAAATTATGAAGAAGTTAATTTACTCCAGCAAAAAGACGAATTCTTAATAACTTGGAAGTCCTCTAAGAAACAACTCACGAGGTTAACCGCTTAATGTAATTGTTCCATTAAACGATTTAACGAACCGTACGAACGTAAACTCGTGGTTAAATTAACGACTCCATGTAAACAGTTACTGCCCAATCTATGGAACTTTCTAAAAGGGTGGTATAATAGCATTAAAAACGAAGGATTAAGCAATGTAGCAAAAGAACTGAAAGACAGCAAGATTGTGGTACGTTTCCGGGATCGTTAAAACTCTTTCATAAATTGACGAAATGCTTTTGTTTTGTTTTCGTTTGTGAAATTTAACTACAATTTCAAACCAGGTATTGAATAAGTTGAAAAGGTAAATGCATATAGTGGATTAGCTTATCGGAGTAATCGTATCCTCCGGGGAGCGGTAAACTCGCATACTCCCTCCGCTGCAAAAAACGAACTGATTTATAAGTCTCCAGTGGAGCGAACATTTCAAACTAGTTTGTAGCGAATTTAAGTGTATGTAAGAACATCTGTAATAATAACTATGTATAACTCCATATTTGCACTAGTTAAATTAAAGAGTTTCCAAATCCTCTTTCTTTTACTTATGGAGAATAAGGTGCAACTTTAGTGAGACAATTTGAAAGAGAAAATTATTTTAGCTCGTCACCCCTGTACAAAAATTCCCATAAGTAGAGAATCAAACGTCTGATCTTATATCTTATTAATTAAAATCTGAAACCTGTTTATAAACTACAAATTTAAATTCCTCTAGAAGACTGTGCGTTTCTATAATAGGTATATCCGATCACGTTAATTTAAAAAGTAAAGTACCTTTGCATGTTCGTGTTTGTACTCTATTACCAACATGAACTCATTGTTTTCATTAGATTAACTCGGATAACGAGCATACACAAAGCAAACAAGTGCGAATAGGAGTAATGCGACACAATTTTAAGTTACACAAAAATTAATAACAATTTTCGATTTGTCTTACATATAAAAATTGTTGCAGTTAAAGTCTTTTGAAACCTTTTAATCCATGGAGATATCTTAAAGTTACTTTAATGTTTAAATCAAAAGGTATACATTTCTCAGCATTGCACCATATTTAATATACGGTTATGGGAAATATGTAACGTTTTGAAAACCTATCATTATGTGTGCACATTAAAACCAATTCATTACGACAGCTTATAAACGCTAGGCCCCTGATTATTGTTACCCGCATTACAACTTAAGCTTCAAGTATTGTTGATTATCGTTCTAGGCCTTTACAATTTACGGTTGTTTAGTTAAGTTAGTCCAACACTTTTCGAGCATCTGATCTCCGGCCTTTGCTTGGTTTGTAACTTATTTTTCTTAATGGGCGCCAGTGAACAAAAATCTTCCGACACAGCTAGGGGTCTATTCCTGGGTAGAGCAATAATAAGTGGGGGGGTAAGTCGAATTTTGTTTGCAAACCACAGCTAAACCAAATTAAATAGGCGCCACCAAGTCCTGAGACAATCACGATAACAGCAGAGCACAGTTCTAAGGGCGGACGTGGAAACCCAAAGATAAAACGATCGCCTTCGTTAACAAAAATTTGTCTTACAAAAATAAGACGCAGCTCCTGTAAGAAATTGCAAAGATTAAATAAATAAAAATGTAGAACACCATTTGTGTCCTATATAAGTATCAAAAATAAAAAAATGTATATCCAATATGATATTGGCACAAAATTATTACTCAAAAATTTTACCTTTGTGTAATCAGATTTGATCGCATTTGACCAAAATAAAAGCCTCAAAGTTTAACTAATTGTTTACTAAAAAAACTTTTTTTTTTAAATTTCTGAACTTTTTATCAAGTAAAAAAAATGTCATCATTAACATCTATATCAAAGTCAAGGTTTTGACATTTTAGAACAACCAACTACACTTTAAATATGAACCTGCTTTAAACATTTGAGTGAAAATAATTTGTAAGCATAATACACTGAATTAACGTTCTAATCTGGGCAGATCTTTTCAGGTAGATTACAATTTCAAGATTCTTACACAGCGTGTCTTTAAATTTTCAGATTTAGATTTTATAATTTACATGTAGATAAATGCTAATCACAAAAATAGAAATGTTTAGTTTAAATTCAATGACAGCTGCACGGAGCATCTGCTTTCATGACAACATCTGTCAGCTGTGCAACACAAAAAAAGTATGACGTCGAAAACATACGTTGAAATTATCTAAGGTTCAGACGGAACAAAGCTTGTAATTATATAAACCTAACTTGACAAAATTTCGTTCTACGGCTTATAAAACCAGTTCAACAATAATTGAGAATTACACAGATTACATGTTGAAAACATAATAGCAACTTTACGTGCTTTATATGATAGTCTGTTTATCAAAATTTTATGACATTCAAAACACATGCATGAAATATCTTATATCTAATAATGAACCAAACTGCTTCCGTTGCTCCACGACAAATCGAGATGGAAATTCATATTCTTCAAGCAAGGTTACTAGCCATTCCTAATTTGGGACGACTACAATCAAAACCAACATCCATAACTCTTAGTTGACGAATTCTTAGTTAACAAATTCTTAGTAGACAAATTCCAAATTGATAAATTAAGTGACGAATCCTAAATGATGAATTCTACATGACGAATCCTACATGACGAAGCCTACATGACGCGCTAAATAAATGAAACCAAATTAAATTAGTTCGTAAAATATATACTTAACAACCGTTAGTAGAAAGTATCAAAATAGTTTCAGGTCTAGCACGACCTAACCCACTCACACAAAAAATTTAACCTAAGGTCGCATGCCTCTAGTCTGGAATACATCTTGAATTGATAACTAGACTGCGACTACGAACCAAACTAGAACGAATGATAGCGATGGTATTAAAACTCGCAGTTAAAGGTGGGGAAATACGTAAGCGACAACTAGAGATGCTGGTGGAAATAACTTTATGTCACACAGATATTTTAATATAAGAAGATTAATAAGGAATAAGACACGCTTAGCGCATTATCCTCGTAATTAAATGCGAATAATTATTGCTGAAATTAAACATGTTACACTACCCCTTTCCCAAAAGAAAAAAAATTTTTTATAACAAACAAATTTTAAGCTTTAAGCAAAAGATTTTTTTTTATATAAGGGCTGTTATCAAACTCTCAACTAACATCACAATTATTTGCAAAACATCACAGTTTACGAATTAGGAATACTTACTTAATTATTATCCAGAATAATTACGAAAATTATGAAAACGAGAGGGACTAATATATACAAATTTGAGTGTGCTGGTAACTACGTGTACCAAACGTCCATTGGGAGACAAAATCGGGGAGTCACAATCGGTATAGGTCAAAATCGAGAAAAGTCAAACACTCCACGGAACAAACATAATTAATTTAAGTTTTGAGGGAATTCTTTTAACAGAGCAAGAATGTTCTTACTCTTACTGAAGCCTGTACATACTAACTATAGCTAAACACAACATAAAATATCTAAACTTTCAAAAATACTAACTCCACTTCTTGGAGTTTTAGCAACTTTACTAACCAAAAAGGACGCTACTATATCAAAACAGCATCTTAATACAAAATGATATCAGCTCAAAGTGATAACCAAAACTAAAATAAACTAACCAACAGGTTACTTACAAAAGTGGAGGTGAGTGCACATCACCACTACAACTCAAAGTGTTAGAAGTTTTGTTTCTACTAAACTTAAACTTCAACACAAATTCTCTACAAAACGTAACTCTTAACGCCAAACCGAACTAGTCGGGGCTGAAGTCTCCTTTATCCTACTGATTATACTATCTCTAATACCCAAATATCATCACCTATTAGTGACTGATCAAATGGTAAGGTTTACCATGCAAACCTCTGACCTTACCAAACAAAAAAACTATTCAAAGAAAGGTCAAAATCAAGGGAAAGAATACGCTAATATTCTCTCTACCTAAATATGTAGAAATCAGGACTAACAATTTATATAGTCGACTTATTTCTACTTTCTAACAATATCTTTTACTAGCGCACGCAAAACTAAACTAGTACGTACATCAACGTACACTACAAAACTACTACTAAATTTCGACTACAAGTTTCCATAACCATACAAAATTTCCAAATAAAATAAGTTGCAAAAGGACAATTTTCATTTAGTATAAGTTATAACCATACTAAATCAAAAATCAGAACAAAACGAAACAAGCAAACAACTTATTTTCTCATAATCAAAGAATTGACAGAACAGAAACTAATCTTTAGGATCATCATCCTCATCTGATGGGTACGATGCAGCAAAGGGCTTCAAATCTTTGAGGTGCCATCTACCGGCTTTAGAATCATCAATAAAAATCTAATCACGACGATAGCTAACAAAAAAATATCAGTGTTCAGGTACACTCTCACTCTACTACCAACCGAACTGTCGAAACAACTACAATGCTTTACAACGCCTAAATTTGCCAGAGTGACAAATCCTCTACGAGTCTTACCTAGACTAACAATCAAAAATTACATCAACTCAAATAAATATAATGCAAAAATTACTAGAACGACTGACTCACCTCGAGTCTCGTCTAGACTTACGTAATGCTGAGCGACCAACTCTTCCTGAGTCTCGTCTAGACTAACATACTGCTGAGCGATCAACCACGACGCCTAGACTAAATTGCGTTGCAATGCCGATCTAAATAAAAAATCTGCTATCCAAAACAAAAACGTGCCTATGCACAAGAGCAATTCTCAAATGATATGACGACAACTCAAACCGATGTACCCTTAAAAATAGAATTCGTAGTATTATCATCAAATTTGGACCAAAATGTTCTTTATTGACTCAAGCGAATTAAACAACCAGGATCTTTCACTTATTACACCTCTAATCCTAAGTTCATATTCCAGTTCCTCTTTAAGTAAACAAACAATTTGAAATTTTTCAGACATATTTGTTATAGTTTAATATTTTAATAAAATTAAATTGATAAATCTAAATGATTCAAGCTTTAAGAAAATTGTCAAAGCAAATTTGGGCAACGAAAGGTCAAAGTCAAAAAGTGAATTTGGTAAAAATAAATTTTTGCCAAAACAATATCGAATAAAATCTTTATTAGGCCAAAATAAAATTAAAGTTAAAAATAAATTTGGTTAAAGTAATTAAATGACTAAAATAAAGTCAATGTCACAACTAAATTTGTGCCAAAACAAATTTCGATAACAATAGCGAATTTGAGCAAACAAATTTCGAGGACAATAGCAAATTTGAGCAAACAAATGTCAAGGGCAAAATAAAATTTGTGCCAAAACAAATTTCGAGACCAATAGCAAATTTGAGCAACTAAATTTCGAAGCCAATAGCAAATTTGAGCAAACAAATTTCGAAGCCCTACACGTTGAGGCGCTAGTGTAACTTTTACCCCACGTTGTTTTTTTTTTGTTTTATGGGCGTGGTAACCCAATGATAGGACGTTGCCTTCTGTAACATAAATATGTCTTATAAGAAATAAAACATTGCTCCTATAAAAAATTGCAAAGATTAAATAAATAAAAATGTAGAACACCATTTGTGTCCTATAAAAGTATCAAAAATAAAAAAATGTATATCCAATATGATATTGGCACAAAATTATTACTCAAAAATTTTACCTTTGTATAATCAGATTTGATCGCATTTGACCAAAATAAAAGCCTCAAAGTTTAACTAATTGTTTACTAAAAAAACTCTTTTTTTTTAATTTCTGAACTTTTTATCAAATAAAAAAAATTTCATCATTAACATCTATATCAAAGTTAAGGTTTTGACATTTTAGAACAACCAACTACTCATCAAATATGAACCTGCTTTAAACATTTGAGTGAAAATAATTTGTAAGCATAATACACTGAATTAACGTTCTAACCTGGGCAGATCTTTTCAGGTGGATTACACTTTCTAGATTCTTACACAGCGTGTCTTTAAATTTTCAGATTTAGATTTTATAATTTACATGTAGATAAATGCTAATCACAAAAATAGGAATGTTTAGTTTAAATTCAATGACAGCTGCACGGAGCATCTGCTTTCATGACAACATCTGTCAGCTGTGCAACACAAAAAAAGTATGACGTCGAATACATACGTTGAAATTATCTAAGGTTCAGACGGAACAAAGCTTGTAATTATATAAACCTAACTTGACAAAATTTCGTTCTACGGCTTATAAAACCAGTTCAACAATAATGGAGAATTACACAGATTACATGTTGAAAACATAATAGCAAATTTACGTGCTTTATATGATAGTCTGTTTGTCAAATTTTTATGATATTCAAAACACATGCATGCTTCTGTTGCTCCGCGACAAATCGAGATGGAAATTCATATTCTTCAAGCAAGGTTACTAGTCATTCCTAATTTGGGACGACTGCAATCAAAACCAACATCCATAACTTTTAGTTGACGAATTCTTAGTTAACAAATTCTTAGTAGACAAATTCTAAATTGACAAATCTTAAGTGATGAATCCTAAATGATGAATCCTAAAGAATTCTACATGACGAATACTACATGAAGAATCCTACATGACGAAACCTACATGACGCGCTAAATAAATGAAACCAAATTAAATTAGTTCGTAAAATATATACTTTACCAACCGTTAGTAGAAGGTATCAAAATAGTTTCAGGTCTAGCACGACCTGACCCACTCACACAAAAAATTTAACCTAAGGTCGCATGCCTCTAGTCTGGAATACATCTTCTTGAATTGATAACTAGACTGCGACTACGAACCAAACTAGAACGAATGATAGCGATCGTATTAAGACTCGCAGTATAAGGTGGGGAAATACGTAAGCGACAACTAGAGATGCTCGTGGAAATAACTTTATGCCACACAGATATTTTAATATAAGAAGATTAATAAGGAATAAGGCACGCTTAGCGCATTATCCTCGTAATTAAATGCGAATAATTATTGCTGAAATTAAACATGTTACAGGTTTACAATGACTGTCCGCCAGAAAATGAATTTAAAAATCGCATGAAGATAGTTAAAGTTATTTCATTCTTAACAATACGCGGCTAACTTCTAGTACAGAATATTAATGATTTTAACATAACCGTGTACTACAAGAACATGAACGATTAAGACAGGTGCCGTGGTGTTTGCTTTTTTGGTTAATACATCACTGTAGTATCTACTTACATGGTACTATTGTAATTTATTCATCTTTATATTTGAATGCTTCATACACAAAACACATTAACTGATGAGCCAAATGTAGGAGGCGAGATCTCCATTAGCAGATGCGCAAGCTGGTCCATAGGTTGGTTGCATTTCTGTAGCTTTGGCGATAAGTGGTATTTCAATCCTCCATTCGTGTTTATTGCGGCATCAACATGTGGCGAACAAATTTAAAGAAGATCCACTTGAAATTATAGTGGTTTGTTTACATTTTGATTAACATTGACAAGTAGACAAACAAACATTAATGGCTCAAGTTATTATTGTGGCTTTGTTGGCATTGACAGAAAATTATACCTTGCTGTAGATGTTGGATTTGTGTAAACATTAATTCCATAAATCAAACTCGATTTATTCAGTATAAAAATTATTAGTAAGTATCTTAAAGAGCAGTCATGTAACTTGTGCTTACTTTTATAGACAAAATTAAACTAGAGTTGTTAACTAAAGTTTTTAAAGTGTGAGCCTCCCAGTTTGGCTGGTAGTAATTTATAGCTGTTATATATCATTTTCCACAACCGATATTAATTTCATTATTTAGATTTTGTTAACTCCGTTCGAAATTTGTTTCAAATTCAAGTAGATGTAGTTTACGTTTATAAAACCGAAGAACTTGATATTTCAGTACGATGCTTAGAGAAAAATTGTTTGTGTTATTTAGCCTTTGGTGATTGTCAAAAATATTAAAGTAATGATTTACAAAAATATGTCTCAACTTGACTTTGACTTTTTATTTCCCTCTTAGTAATATTTGAGATTTGAGTTGAAGAATTTAATGACAAAGGCAAGATTTTTTTAACTGAATCGAAGTTACCGTTTATTGACTGTTGTATAAGTGAGGTGCAACGCGATGAATTAAAATTTAAAAAAATCGAAATGGTTCATTAAAAGCTCTCAGTACGCTCTGTCGGTTTTACTTGTTATCACATTATTTCCTTTATATTCATTATTTCTCTCTTGAGATGCATAATGCGGTTTCTTGCGCATAAATAAATTTGTTTCATTTCAGGTACTCTTGTGTTGTATTGCATCGGTAGTATAACTGTCCGGTTTTGTGTTATTTTTCAAGTATCTACATCTCCTTTAATTCAAAGGCTTAATATTCACCCCCCTCCTCCTCATTGCTCACCACTGAAGTTTATATCTAGATCATTTACGCTCATCCTACGTCGTTGGCAGTAGGAACAGCGTAAATAAATGTCTATAAATTTAACCCAGCGTCTTTAAGACAATTTTCAGGGGGTGTTCGGAACTATTCAAATTTGCTTCAAAAAAAATTAGGTACACCAATAGGTAAATGAATAAGGTATCAAGAAGAGGTCCACTTTCACACACCTCACTTCAAGGCAGAGTTGAACCGAGTCACAATTTTTTGACCCGGTGACCCGAAAACAGACTTACCCGAGACCCGGTGATCCAGGACCCGAACTGACCCGGTGACCCGAACTAACCCAGTGACGCCAAGTGACCCGGTGACCCGAAGTGACTCGGGGACCCAAACTAACCAGGTGACCCTAAGTGACTCGGTGGCCCGAATGAACCCGTAAATCTAAACTGACCCGGTGACCAGAAGTGACAGACCTGGCGACTCAAGCGCAGTGGTTGAAACTGATCCCAAAATCTAAACTGTTTCGGAAACACAAATTCAATAGTGGAATTAAAAACACCAAAGTGAACCAAATACGTAAATAAAAATTAACCAAGAGCGAGTCGAGCTCGCACAATTAGGGTTCCGTACCAATGCTTCAGGGAACAACAGTTAATAGACCAATTTCTCAAAACAAACTTCAAATAAATACCATTGAATATGTCAAATCAATCTGTTTCCAATCAATTCTTATACTTTTGCAAAAAAGTCATACGACGCCTTTTGGAAGTGGGCCATTTTGTGTTCTGTTTTGCTGAAAACGACTAACAAACCTCTTGACCATTTTTATATCCGCCAATAACATTTCGACCCGAATCATCTTAAATTAATACTTATAATCTCTTAAGTTAACATGAGGCTTAAACGTATGAAATATGTCACAACTTTTTTACAAATTTAGACAACTGAAACAATAAACCAATTACGTACTGTTATAGGTTTGAACATTTAGACGCGTTTGACATTAACAGGGTAACTTAATTTGTATGAACCATGCTACAGTGATCAGAAATTTTACAGCTAACTAGGCTGGTTTCCAGTTAAATGTGATAGCTAAAAACACCTTTTCTTATGCAGTTGCAATGTATTTTTATTATTTAATGACGGAGTAAAGAATTAAAAATTTTAACAACGTAAAATGTAGACTTATGAACGCTATTATTATACGCATGAAGAAACACGAATTTTACTTAAAAAAATTTTCCCAGAAACTATCAAAAAAACCTGCAGTTTTCCGATAATCTATGACTCAATATCTAACAATTCTATTAAAATCAAAATTTTAGTTTTAGAAATGTAGGAGAACCCACACTTAATTCTGAACTTCCTAATAGTTCAGTATCCGTTCAATCGATTAAGTTTTTATGGTGATAAAAATAAGTAGATGCTATACATGCTTCTCATGAAAATTATTATTTCTATAGTCTTTATGTCTAGATCACTCTATACTATATGAACTTAAATCGCTGAATTCATGGTAGTAGATGGTAGAAAAAAAACAAAAAGATGCATTTTTGTTTAATATTTTATTATGTACCGATATTAAATGTTGGAAACTTAAAGCTAGGTTAGTTTTTCAAATCAATTTAATTTCTTATAAAATTAAATGGTCCCTATAGTAGGAGATAAAGAATACTACTATAGTAAGCCTGCTTATCGTAAAAGGCGATTAAAAGGCGCAGCAAGGGCAGCAGCCTTGCTGGCTAAAAGATATTGGAGGAGGGTCGGTTGGTCTCGGGCAATTCTCAATAATTTACAAGCTTGTTGGGGGTTGGCCGTCACGGATACGGCTTTTTGCTAAAATCTTTAAAAACTGCGTTGTGGAAAGATATGGGAGCCTACCACAATATTTCCCAGGTGTGCGTGGCCTAAAACACGAAATACATATGATGGAGAGCTCACAAGTTAAATTCTTGTCCGGAGGTAAAATACTCCCTCATTCGGATCTCCGGGAGGGGGTACTTGGGGCTCGTCATCGTAAGAATATAAAACAACAGTTCGATTTAGTGATAGGGACTTGGAATGTAAGGTCATTACTCAGAGTAGATAAGTTAACGAATTTATTAGTCGAAATGAGAAAGGAAAAGCTGGACATTTTAGGGATTAGTGAGGTGAGATGGCCAGATAGTAATGACTTTTGGAAAGATAATTATAGAATAATTACAACTTCTTCAATTAATGGACAGGCAGGCGTAGGAATAGTGTTAGGTAAAAGATTAGGGCATAAAGTTAAAAAGTACTTACAATTTAGTGATAGAATAATTATGGTTAGATTGAGTACAAAACCCACAGACACTGTTTTAGTACAGGTTTACATGCCAACAACTCAGTACGAGGATGAGGAAGAAGAAAAGGTATACGAGGATATAAATAGTATAGTGAGAAAAGTAAAGGAGATGAGAATTTAATAGTTATGGGCGATTTTAATGCGTCAGTGGGAGAAGGTAGTGAGGGAAAAATGGTAGGAAAATTTGGGTATGGCAGACGAAATGATAGAGGAGAAAGATTAGTTGAGTTTTGCCAGGAACATAGATTAGTAACCGTAAACACCCTATTCGAACAACATGTTAGGAGAAGATATACCTGGAAAGCCCCAGGTGATAGGGCTAGATACCAAATAGATTATATTTTAGTTAAACAAAGATTTAGAAACCAAGTTAAAACTGTCGTAGTTATCCAAGGGCTGACATAGATAGCGATCATAACTTAGTTAAAATGAAGTGTAAACTAAAATTTAAAAATTGAGAAAGGTTAAAAGAGAGGATGGGATCTAGGTAAGCTTAATGATAGTAGGGTAAAAGAGGAATATAAACAAGTATTAGATAATAAGAGCAAAGAGATAGCTGTAGGAGGGAACGTAGAAAATAGATGGAAAGAAATAAAACTGAATGTACATGATACAGCAATACAGACTATAGGTAAGCAAAAAATAGAAGCGAGAAAACCGTGGGTAACAAAGGAGATATTAGATTTAATAGAGAATAGAAGAAAGCTTAAACCTTTCAGAAAAGTGGATAGTGAAAGTAAGCAAAATATAATACAGTTAGAAATAAGATAGTACATGAGTGTAGAAAAGCTAGAAATAAATGGATGGAGGAGAATTGTAAGGAATACAAGATGATTTGAGAGTAGGTAAGACAGACAGGGCTTACAGAGCAGTTAAAAGTTTTCGGGAAGATAGGAAAAATATAATGGTATTAGAGACGAGAATAATGAGCTTCTAATAAATAAAGTTGAGGTAGCTGATAGATGGAAAAGATATTTAGAAGATTTATATAAGGGAGACGATATGGATGAGTTAGGAACGACCAAGACGAGGATGTAGAAATAGGGTTCTCAATATTAAGAGAGGAATTTGATAGAGCTGTTCGGAATCTTAAATTAAATAAAGCGCCAGGATAGACGATATTCCCGCAGAATTAATAAAATATGCAAGTCAGAAAACTTTAGACAGATTATATGAACTAGTGAGTGTAATATATGACACAGGTGAGGTTCCAATAGATTTCGAAAAAAATATTATTATCCCAATCCCAAAAAAGTCAGGAGCTGATAGGTGTGAGAATTTTAGAACGGTTAGTTTAACTTCTCATGCTTCCAAAATACTAACAATAATAATTAAAAATAGAGTAGAAGCTTTGACTGAGAATTATTTAGGCGAAGACCAATATGGTTTTCGTAAAGACAGAGGGACTAGAGAACCGATACTAATGATTAGGGTAATTATCGAAAAAAGGTTACAAAATAATAAAAAGACTCATTTCGCGTTTGTAGATTTAGAAAAAGCATTTGATAGGGTTAATTGGATTGTTATGTTCAGGTTTTGCAAAAAATAGGAATCTCTCATAGGGATAGAAAAATTATTTACAGTCTATATAAAAACCAAAGCGTAGTAATTAGATTTGATGAAATAGATAAGGAAGCTAAGATTAGAAATGGTGTTAGGCAGGGTTGTATACTGTCTCCCTTGATTTTTAATGTTTATATTGAGGAAGCTTTAAACTTAGCCAGAGAGAGAAAAGAGATAGGTATTAGTGTACAGGGACAGAAAATAGACATGTTACGTTTTGCAGATGATATAGCCATTATAGCAGAGTCTAGAAAAGAGTTAGGAGAGTTTTTAAATATTTTAGATGAGATACTACAGAGTAACTATAGTATGAGAATTAACTCAGTAAAGACAAAGATAATGACAAGTGAGTTACAGCCTAGTGCTAAACCAAAATTAAAAATAGGTAATACCGAGTTAGAGGAGGTAGAGGAATTTTGCTATTTAGGTAGTATAATTACAAAGGATGGACGTAGCAGAAGGGATATAGTAGCTAGAATAGCTCAAGCTAGAAAAATGTTTTTAAAAAAGAAAAACTTACTAATAGCTAATAGTATTAGTTTAGATAATAGACAAAGTTTCTTAAAGTCGTACGTATGGAGTGTTCTACTATACGGTAGTGAGACTTGGACAATTAAAGAAGTTGATAAGAAAAAGATAGAAGCTTTTGAAACTTGGTGTTATAGGAGAATGTTAAAGATTAGTTGGACAGATAGAGTAACAAACGAGGAAGTTTATAGAAGGATAGGTGAGGATCCCTGTATATGGAAACAATTGAAGGTCAGGAGAGATAGAATGATAGGGCATCAGTTAAGACATGAGGGACTATTTAGTAAAGTCTTAGATTATAGACTACCAAATAAAAATCGAGTTGGAAGGCCTAGACAAAGCTATATTAGTCAAATTATTAGAGGTTTAGGTTGTGAAGGGTATACAGACCTTTTTAGACTAGCTCAGAATAGACAAGAATTTAGAGCTGCGTCAAACCGACTTTAAGTAAGTTCGAAAACAAAACAAAAAAAAATAAAAATCAGTTAACTAAATGTCACCATGACATAACTCACAATTAGTTAGCGGTCTGGCATGTTGACAGCGATTCGTTGCTTAAGCCTTACCATAACATATAATTTAACACTTTTCCTTTTTGAAGCGGATAACCAGGTTTTATTTCATTTCCTTATAAATGGTAATCATGTAAACATGTTAGATTTCTTTAACAACCATCAGGTTGCTAATATCTATGTAGAGTCAGCTGGATAGGAAAAAGATAGAAGGATATAGGAAGACCTAGACCAAACTATATTAGTCAAATTATTAGAAATTTAGGTTGTGAAGGGTATGTAGAGCTTTTTAGATTAGCACAGAATAGAAAAGAAGTTAGAGCTGCGTCAAACCGACCTTAAGTAAGGTCGAAAACAAAATGATGATGAAAATTAAATGTAAGGGTGAATATTATTTACAATTCCACACAAAATGAAACAAATTTTCCTCAGAGTGGTCAATGCTCACCATTATAGCATCTTGTATAGCGTAAAAGTTACAAGCTCGGTTAAATTGAACAAAAGTAGTCTTTTAGAAAGCTCTTAAAAACGAACTTTGCACACAAATTTTAAAAAAAGTATGATATCTGTAAATTTTTTATTTTGACTGGGACTATAACTTGCAATCGGCCCTGGATGTGTTTGCAAAGTTCATTTTTATAAATTTTCTAAAAAACAACGTGTGTTCCTTTTAACCAATCGTGAACTCTTACGGTTTACGAGATCCCAACGGTAAGCATTGAAAAAGTGGTCACTCTGCATTCAAAGACATCTTTGTAAAGAAACTTTTCAACAAGGCTTGGAACTATAGGTAACAAAAGCAATACATTTTGTTTATTGTTTGGCTATTTACAATAATATATATATATATATATATATATATATATATATATTATATCATAATTTGAGGACAAACAGATTTATATTGTTACTTTGGTTCAGGGATTTATTTTTGAATAGCGAATCACATTATAAAAGTTATAAAGCTGTGAAGTGTATATATTTTTTTTTTGGTCATTATACAAATTTTGGTAAGTTCATTTATCTCATTCCAGTGGGAAAGTGTTAGAGAAAAAGGAGGAAAAAATTTCTTTGTTATCATTCCGTCGTGCATTCTGTTTGGATTGAACTGAGCTACTCGAGGCATATAAAACGAAGAGTTCGAAATTTAAATTTGAGGTTATTTAGAGACACAGAGCAATGGTGGTTCATTTATCTCATTCAAGTCGGAAACTGTTAGAGAAAAAACGGGGGGGGGGGTAAAATTTCTTGGTTATCATACCGTCGTGCACTCTGTTTGAATTGAACTGAGCTAGTCGAGACATATAAAACGAATTGTGTTTAAAATTTAAATTTGAGGTTATTTAGTGACACGGAGCGGTGGCGGGCAGCAGGAAACTGAACGTTAATTACATCGGCGTGCGACGATATCATAGCAAAGAAACTTGGCGCCCAACGTAGGACGAGAACAAAAGAATATTGGCAGCTTAAGCGTAGGGCTAGAACATAACATAAAGAAATCCATTGCGGCAATCGAGAAAATTTGAAAATTGTATATTAATTAAAATTAGGGGTTACAAGCAGGCAAGACATAAATTTAAAAAAGTTAAATTAGTATTTAGGGTTTATTGTACGAGGCTTGTTCAATTGAAACCCATCTTTGGTGCAGGAAAAATTTATTGACAACTAAATTTACAAATAATTACCACTACGATTAAAACACATATCCCATTGTTTCGTCAACTTATGTATACCCTGTCTAAAAAAATCTTGTGGCTGCTGCTCGAAGAATTCTTTCACGGCATTTTGTACTTCTTCATCCGACTGAAAACGGTTACTTTTAACGCTTTCTTCAGTGGCCCAGAGATGTGAAAATCGCAAGGCGATAAATCGGGACTATAGGGTAGATGCTCTAATATCCTCCATTTCTTTCGCTGTAGATTTTCTTTCACTACGTTAACAACATGAGGTCGAGCATTGTCGTGAAGCAGAATGACACTACGTGAAAGCTTCCCTGAACGTTTTCGTATTATTGCTTGATGGAGCTCGCTCAAAGTTTCATTATAGAGGTTTGCGTTGATATGCACCAGAGGTTCTGTAAATTCTATCAACAAGGATTCTTCATGGTCCAAAAAAAAATGTCAACATGACCTTACCGGCAGAAGATTAAATTTTAAACTTCTCTGGTGGCGGAGAATTTGCGTGTTTCCATTGCATCGATGACAACTTACTGGATAATTCAAAATAATCAAGATTCGTCGCCAGCAATTATTGACGAGAGAAAATCGTTACCATTTTTTCTGTATTCCGCGAAGTGTTGCAAAGATAAACCCAATTGCAAGCTTTTTTGGTTCTCTGACAAAAGACGAGGAACCCATTGCGCACAAACTTTGCTGCAACCTAGTTTGTATACGATGCTATGAACAGATCCGATACTTACACCAACATTTTCTGAAATTATTCGACAATTTTCTCTAATCAGGCCTTCCACACATGCCATATTCCTGTTTGTTGGCGCAGTACACATTGCACCTGGTCACGCCTTATCATTCGTCCCTTCGCGTCCATTCTTAAATTTTCAACACCATTCCTTGACGGTTGAATACGCAAAACATGCGTTTTCATACACTGCTTGCGATCGTATATAAATTTCCAATAGTTGCAAACCTTCATCATCATCATTTTGTTTTCGACCTTACTTAAGGTCGGTTTGACGCAGCTCTAAATTCTTTTCTATTCTGAGCTAGTCTAAAAAGGTCTACATAGCCTTCACAACCTAAATCTCTAATAATTTGACTAATATAGCTTTGTCTAGGCCTTCCTACTCTATTTTTATTTGGTAGTCTATAATCTAAGACTTTACTAAATAGTCCCTCATGTCTTAACTGGTGCCCTATCATTCTATCTCTCCTGACCTTCAATTGTTTCCACATACAGGGATCCTCACCTATTCTTCTATAAACTTCCTCGTTTGTTACTCTATCTGTCCAACTAATCTTTAACATTCTCCTATAACACCAAGTTTCAAAAGCTTCTATCTTTTTCTTATCTACTTCTTTAATTGTCCAAGTCTCACTACCGTATAGTAGAACGCTCCATACGTACGACTTTAAGAAACTTTTCTATTATCTAAACTAATAGTAAGTTTTCTTTTTAAAACATTTTTCTAGCTTGAGCTATTCTAGCTACTATATCCCTTCTGCTACGTCCATCCTTTGTAATTATACTACCTAAATAGCAAAATTCATCTACCTCCTCTAACTCGGTATTACCTATTTTTAATTTTGGTTTAGAACTAGGCTGTAACTCACTTGTCATTATCTTTGTCTTTACTGAGTTAATTCTCATACTATAGTTACTCCGTAGTATCTCATCTAAAATATTTAAAAACTCTCCTAACTCTTTTCTAGACTCTGCTATAATGGCTATATCATCTGCAAAACGTAACATGTCTATTTTCTGTCCCTGTACACTAATACCTATCTCTTTTCTCTCTCTGGCTAAGTTTAAAGCTTCCTCAATATAAACATTAAAAATCAAGGGAGACAGTATACAACCCTGCCTAACACCATTTCTAATCTTAGCTTCCTTATCTATTTCATCAAATCTAATTACTACGCTTTAGTTTTTATATAGACTGTAAATAATTTTTCTATCCCTATGAGAGATTCCTATTTTTCGCAAAACCCTGAACATAACAATCCAATTAACCCTATCAAATGCTTTTTCTAAATCTACAAACGCAAAATGAGTCTTTTTATTTTTTTGTAACCTTTTTCGATAATTACCCTAATCATTAGTATCGGTTCTCTAGTCCTCTGTCTTTACGAAAACCATATTGGTCTTCGCCTAAATAATTCTCAGTCAAAGCTTCTACTCTATTTTTAATTATTATTGTTAGTATTTTGGAAGCATGAGAAGTTAAACTAACCGTTCTAAAATTCTCACACCTATCAGCTCCTGACTTTTTTGGGATTGGGATAATAATATTTTTTTCGAAATCTATTGGAACCTCACCTGTGTCATATATTACATTCACTAGTTCATATAATCTGTCTAAAGTTTTCTGACTTGCATATTTTATTAATTCTGCGGGAATATCGTCTATCCCTGGCGCTTTATTTAATTTAAGATTCTGAACAGTTCTATCAAATTCCTCTCTTAATATTGAGAACCCTATTTCTACATCCTCGTGTTGGTCGTTCTCTAACTCATCCATATCGTCTCCCTTATATAAATCTTCTAAATATCTTTTCCATCTATCAGCTACCTCAACTTTATTTATTAGAAGCTCATTATTCTCGTCTCTAATACCATTATATTTTTTCCTATCTTCCCCAAAAACTTTTAACTGCTCTGTAAGCCCTGTCTGTCTTACCTACTCTCAAATCATCTTGTATTCCCTTACAATTCTCCTCCATCCATTTATTTCTAGCTTTTCTACACTCATGTACTATCTTATTTCTAACTGTATTATACTTTTGCTTACTTTCACTATCCACTTCTCTGAAAGGTTTAAGCTTTCTTCTATTCTCTATTAAATCTAATATCTCCTTTGTGACCCACGGTTTTCTCGCTTCTATTTTTTTCTTACCTATAGTCTGTATTGCTGTATCATGTACAGTCAGTTTTATTTCTTTCCATCTATTTTCTACGTTCCTCCTACAGCTATCTCTTTGCTCTTATTATCTAATACTTGTTTATATTCCTCTTTACCCTACTATCATTAAACTTACCTAGATCCCATACCTCTTTTAACCTTTCTCAATTTTTTGAATTTTAGTTTACACTTCATTTTAACTAAGTTATGATCGCTGTCTATGTCAGCCCCTGGATAACTACGACAGTTTTAACTTGGTTCCTAAATCTTTGTTTAACTAAAATATAATCTATTTGGTATCTAGCCCTATCACCTGGTGCTTTCCAGGTGTATCTTCTCTAACATGTTGTTCGAATAGGGTGTTTACAGTTACTAATTTATGTTCCTGGCAAAACTCAACTAATCTTTCTCCTCTATCATTTCGTCTGCCATATCCAAATTTTCCTACCATTTTTCCCTCACTACCTTCTCCCACTGACGCATTAAAATCGCCCATAACTATTAAATTCTCATCTCCTTTTACTTTTCTCACTATACTATTTATATCCTCGTATACCTTTTCTACTTCCTCATCCTCGTACTGAGTTGTTGGCATGTAAACCTGTACTAAAACAGTGTCTGTGGGTTTTGTACTCAATCTAACCATAATTATTCTATCACTAAATTGTAAGTACTCCTTAACTTTATGCCCTAATCTTTACCTAACACTATTCCTACGCCTGCCTGTCCATTAGTTGAAGAAGTTGTAATTATTCTATAACTATCTTTCCAAAAGTCATTACTATCTGGCCATCTCACCTCACTAATACCTAAAATGTCCAGCTTTTCCTTTCTCATTTCGACTAATAAATTCGTTAACTTATCTACTCTGAGTAATGACCTTACATTCCAAGTCCCTATCACTAAATCGAACTGTTGTTTTATATTCTTACGATGACGAGCCCCAAGTACCCCCTCCCGGAGATCCGAATGAGGGAGTATTTTACCTCCGGACAAGAATTTTACTTATGAGCTCTCCATCATATGATTTCGTGTTTTAGGCCACGCACACCTGGGAAATATTGTGGTAGGCTCCCATATCTTTCCACAACGCAGTTTTTAAAGATTTTAGTAAAAAAGCCGTATCCGTCATGGCCAACCCCCAACAAGCTTGTAAATTATTGAGGATCGCCCGAGACCAACCGACCCTCCTCCAATATCTTTTAGCCAGCAAGGCTGCTGCCCCTTGCTGCGCCTTTTAATCGCCTTTTACGATAAGCAGGCTTACTATAGTAGTATTCTTTATCCCCTACTATAGGGGATTCAGCACACAGAAATTGAATGACCGCACGCTAATCACATTTGGTCGGATTGTTAACAACAAACGTCATTTCAAAGTCACAATACTTAAAATCGCTGTCAAATATATACGAGAGAAACTAACCAGTGGGAAGTTTACAAACATCACTAACGTTGCAAATTTGAGGGTGAATTAGATAAGGGATGCAGAGGAAGGAATTAAATGTCCAGGTGAAATAAAAGATAGGGTTACTTCATTGTTAGAAAAACATTCAGAACTGATAGGGTCAGAATCCAGAATTGCTACAGGGTATGAACACAAGTTAGAGGTAGTGAACACGGAACCGTTTAACACAAAAATATATCCTATTCATGAAAAAGGTAAAATTCTTGGGATTCCAAATCGGGTGTAAAAGTGGAAAGAATAATATACATGATTTATGACAGGGACGTAGGTATAAGATTAGTTAGGTATAAATAAAGGATTAGAATAGGGATATAGCTATAAGATTAATTAGGCGTTATAAAAAACGTAGGACAGCAAAGGGGGATTAAAAAGGGAATTAATTTCTACACAAATAAATAAAACTATAAGAATTTTAAACCAATGGGGATTTTTGTCTCTTGTTGGGCGACAGAAATGGCATTGATCGAAACTTTTATATTTTAATTTGAGGGGAAAATGCTATGATAATAGGGTTATTTAGGGGTATATAAAGTCATAAAGTTTGTACACTCTATGTAAACAGCATTAAAGTCTAGAAAACTAAATAATTTTGTTATAAAAGGCACGCAATTCGCCAATCAAGCAAAAAGCTAATATCAAACACTGTATATAAATTACAACTAACTTTAATTTATAAAAGGAAGCTCGTTCTTCAAAAATCAAATCACATTTAGTAAGATAAATAATTTGTAGGCGATATGTAGTGTTCTCTTGGGGGCTTCTGTAGGGGTGATTAAATCAAAGTCGAAGACCATTTCACATGTTTAATTTACTTGTCACTTTAAGGTGCTGTACAACTATTACATCGGAAGGTTTGACTTATAATCATCTTATTCTATATTAATACTTAACTGCTAACAATGATTTTGCAACTATGCTTATTTACTAATTCAAATTACACCTAGCCTAGAGTTCGTTGCACGTGTACTTCCTGATTGTCTTCCTGTACAACTTCCGCACTTTTCACTTCTTATACAAGTCACTCACCTTTTAAATGCTTAAACTTAATACAACGTAATAACTATAAATTATTCGGCTATTACACCATCACACCTCCACGGGGTGCACTAAAAAAATTTTTGTTTTTCAAAATAAAAATTTTCTAAATTACAATACGTTATATAATTTTGTCCTATTCTTATGGATTTCTACTAACTTATTATCTATCTTAACTATGACATTAGGATTCTTATCTAAAACTACTTCATATGGGCCTATAAATATTGGATCTCTTTTATTAAGAGATGTATTCTTAACCAACAACTTATCTCCTAATTTATAATTAACATGCTTAGTTTTGATATCAAACTTATTCTTACGTTTACTTTTGGATTGTAATAAATTATATCTCGCTTCATTTCCAGCGACTTGCAATCTATACTTTAGTTCTGCTGGATAATTATCAAAATTATATAGTGGGTCTACTGAGTTTACCACGTTTGACGGTATTTGATTAATTTTCCCAAACACTAATTCGTGCGTGGTATATTTAGTTTCAGTATGCACTGAATTATTGTATGCAAAACACCAATAAGGTATCCAACTGCTCCAATTATTCGAATACTGCGGACATTGGATCCTTAAATATGCTGCTAAATTTTTAAGTGAGTTTTCGAGCGCACCGATAGTTTCATGATGATACGCTGTAGAATTTAACTGTTTTATATTTAATAATTTACAAATTTCCTTAAAAATCTCCGACATGAACTCTGAACCTTTATCCGTTAAAATTTCGCGTGGGATGCCGTATCGTAAAATAAAATTCTCGACAAACGCTCTAGTTACACTTTCAGTCTCTTTATTTGGTAATGGATATGCTTCTACAAATTTACTTAAATCACACTGTAGTGTCAAAATATACCTGTTTCCATTTGCATCTGGTTGCAATGGTCCAACTAAATCTAAAAAAACTTTTTCGAAAGCTTCGGAAGCTGTGGTTGTAATTATCATCGGCTGTTTGCTAATATTTGAATGTTTATGTCTTTGACATTCGTCACATTTTTTAATAAATGTTTCTACATCCTTTCGCATACTTGACCAAAAATAGTATCGTTTTATATTATTGTATGTTCTATTGATGCCCGCGTGACCTCCCGTAGGCAATAAATGAAAATCATTAATGATTAATCTTTGCGTTTCTGAGTTTTGAATATTAGTGACTTCCCTAATCACACTAATTCGTATGTCATTTTTTTTAAGTAAATTGCGGCCGGCTTTACAGTTATATAAAAATGACTTCGATTCTTCGTTTTTTATAATAATAAATTCCGGAATTGTAAATTCTCTACGAAGAAATTGCAGGTCTCTCAACGACGCTTCGAAGGCTGACGCTGATCGAGATCCTTGCTTCAAATAAATTATATTTTTACTCCTATCATAAATTGATAATACATGCATGTAAACAAAATTATTTCCTTTATTGGATTTAATGATTCTGTTAAACTCTTCCTCTGCTACAAATCGTAATTCTGTTGCATCCTTCGGATGCTTCAAAAGTTCAACAATGTTGGGGTGATCAGTCCCATCATCCTTTGATGCTTTTGATTCGACTTGAGAGTCGCCTAATTTTCTACTTTGGGCTCTTGTTGTTACATATACTTTTCGTGAACCGCTCGTTCCATATTCTTTAAATAATCTGAATCTATAATAATTCTAGATAAAGCGTCCGCTGTCACGTTTTCTGTACCCTAATATACGTTATTGTAAAATCATATTCTTCTAATGTTAACCTAAATTTTGTTAATCGACTAGATGGATTACTCATACCAAATAAATATACTAACGGTCTATGATCCGTTAAAATTTGAAATTTTTTGCCAAATAAGTATGGTCTAAATTTTTCACTGCCCATACTATAGCTAATAACTCTTTTCTATTGTACAATAATTTATTTCGGCTTTGTTAAGTGCTCTACTTGCGTAAGCTACTGGCTTGTCGTCGCTATTCGACAAAACTGCTCCTAACGCGTAACCTGATGCGTCCGTGCGTAAGATGAATGTACTATTATCTGAAAAATCTGGGTATTGTAATATTGGTGGGTTTGTTAAAGCTGTTTTTAACAGTTCGAATGCTGCTTGACATTCATTGGTCCATTGGAAAGTTACACCTTTCCTAGACAATTTGTTTAACGGTGCTGTTATTTCAGCGAATTTTGGAATAAATTTTCTATAGTAATTGGCAAATGCTACAAATCTTTTAACGTCGTTTGCGTTAAGTGGTGTTGGATAATTTTGCATGACTGCAATTTTTCTGGATCTGGTTGTACACCTTGTGCCGTTATAACGTGCCCTAAATATAAAATTTCCTTCTTTAAAATTCACACTTTTTGGATTTAATTTTAAATTGACTTTTCTTAACCTATTGAGTACTTTTACTAAATTTGTATTGTGCTTTTCTAAACTATCTCCGAATACAATTAAATCATCCAAATATGTAAAACAATTTTCGTAATTTAATCCTGATAAAGCTACTGTCATCGCTCGTGCAAAAATACTCGGGCTTACTTTTAACCCCATCGGTAACCTAGTCATTTGAAATTGTCCTTTGTCTGTACTAAATGCCGTACACGGTCTGGACTGTTCTTGTAATCCTATCTGATAATAACTTTGATATAAATCTAAACGTGAAAAATATATCGCACCTCCTAACGAATCTAAAATTGACTCGATACTTGGTAGCGGAAATTTGTCATCTTGCAATTTAGTGTTTAATTGTCTATAATCAATAACTACGCGCCATTTTTTGTTTCCTAAACTATCCGGTTTTTTCGGTACTATTAGTAGTGGTGACGACCACGCACTCTGTGCGGGTTCTATTATCCCGTCATGTAACATTTTATCTACTTCCTTTCCTATATCATTTTTCTGTGAATGTGGTAACCTATATGGTTTAACGTACGTTGCTTTAGCATCTGTTTGTAACTGAATATGCTGCTTACTTATGTTTGACTCGGTTAGTAGGTCATTGTCGACATAAAATACGTCTGCAAACTTAGCAGAAATCTTATGAATGGTGGTTTGTTCTTCGCTATTTAAACCTTCGACGTTAATGTCTTGTAATAATTTATCAATACGTTCAACTGAGAATTTTGACTCTTCAAATTTAACTATCTTGTAATCTGAAAGTCGTTCGATGGTAGGATTAAAATTTCGTAACTTAATTTCGGTCTCGTTCGTATTCAATAACTTTACTGGTATAAAATTCTTAACTGGCTTTACAACTACGTTTGCTAGAAATACACCTTTGCACAATTCTTGTGATCTTATTACGCATTCCTCTTTGCAATTTACTTTGAAATGTTTGATAACCTCGCATCGTGGTGGGATTATTGTATATAAATCTTCGTTTGCTAATAATGGAATTGACGTTGATACATTGTTACTTACGAAAGTAAATTTATAATTTTTATAATCGATATTTGATCTGTACTTATTAAGAAAATCTGATCCTATTACTCCGTTTACGTCTGATTCGAAATCGTTCATTACAACAAAAGTATGATTAATTGAGATATTCCCTATTTTAATTGGTAGATTTACTGTTCCAATTGCTTTTGTTTTACCCGATACTCCTTGAATAAAAATTTGCTTATTTGTATCAATATTTACCTTAGTCGTTAAACTAGAAATGAAAATAACACTTACTGATGCTCCTGTATCTAAAATTAATTTAATTGTATTGTTATTGTATCCTACTTCTATGAAATTTACACTATTAATATTTAAAATTTTGTGAACATTCTTCAAATTATTCCGGGGGGTCTCGAAAAAATGTTTTCGGTTCCCTAGTTTGGTCTAATGTATTTTCTGTGGAGTTTTTCTCTGACGAGTTGATATAAAAATTGGGATGGTTTCCCCTATTATGAGACTGATGACCTCTTACAGTTTTACCTACGTGTGCATTTCCTCGATCTCTAGTGTTCATGAACGTGCATGGATTATTTCCTCGACCTTGATACCTGGTGTGTGAGGTACGTTGACTTCTATTCGTATTATTGTTATGATATTTTACGCGTCTAGTAAATTGACGACCTTTTCCGGTTGTGTAAAACATTTGCTGAGGTTTATTCGCAATTTCCTCTTCCTTCGCGGCTATTATGGCGTCTTTTAATTTATCGTAATTTCGAGCTTTCATAATTGTTTTTAAATTTTCGTCCCTTATTCCGTTTGTAAATACGTTTAATGCAATTTTTTCGTTAGCGGCTGTCAAAATTTTTAATGATTGTTTGTTACCCTCTGCTTGAGCTATTGTTAAATTGACCATTAATTCCTCGATCGTTTTACCAAAATTTTCAATTGATTTATTATTTTGTCTGGAGTTATGTAATTCGGCAGACAATCCTGATGCTGATTTTTTAGTTAAAAGGTGATGTTTGATATCGTTCACAAGCGCTTCTACATTCTCATACTTACTGTCTAATCGCATTTTAGCATTTTGACTTAACTTAATTTTTATGACAAAATTTATTAATAATCTCTTACCTTCATCATCTAACAAGCTATCATATTGTTCAATTGCGTCGACCATTTGCTTCTTACTATACAATCTGATGGCTTCTACTGACCTCTCTCCTAATCTTCTTGTCCAACATTTTCTTGACCATTTTATAAAGTAATAAAATACCCAACAACGCTATAATTGTACCTGACGTAACACCTATTACCTCAGAATTTGAATAGCCATTTATCGAACCATTATTCATTCCAGTTTGTGCAACAACTACTTCTTCTTTGGAATTGCTGGTGCCCATTTCAAATTTCGGTTATATTATAATTTAATTTGTAGAACTAGCAGGACTCGCAGAATTGGCAGGACTGGCAGAATTAGCAGGGCTGGCAGGATTAGCAGGGCTGGCAGGATTAGCAGGGCTGGCAGGGTCGCCATGTAGTGTTCTCTTGGCGGCTTCTGTAGGGGTGATTAAATTTTGATATTTTGACTTAACTTAATTTTTATGACAAAATTTATTAATAATCTCTTACCTTCATCATCTAACAAGCTATCATATAGTTCAATTGCGTCGACCATTTGCTTGGTGGTGTTTTCTGAACCGTCCATGGCTGGAATCATAGAGGCTGCTACTTTTAATTCAAATTTTTCACCCATGGTGTCTTGATCTTTCCTACTTAAAATACTTAATTTCCTCTAACCTATACTCCTCGCATAACCTATACAAATAATCAAATTTCCTATTCGTAACATCTAAATCGTTTCGTCTTTCTTGACCATCTTTATTTAAATTTTTAATAAAAATCTTAAATTCCTCTAAAATTTGCTTCAAGTGTTCCGTCATTAATTTTAACTCGTACTTAATTTTTATAGCTTAAAATAAAATAATTCTTACTATACAATCTGATGGCTTCTACTGACCTCTCTCCTAATCTTCTTGTCCAACATTTTCTTGACCATTTTATAAAGTAATAAAATACCCAACAACGCTATAATTGTACCTGACGTAACACCTATTACCTCAGAATTTGAATAGCCATTTATCGAACCATTATTAATTCCAGTTTGTGCAACAACTACTTCTTCTTTGAAGTTGCTGGTGCCCATTTCAAATTTCGGTTATATTATAATTTAATTTGTAGAACTAGCAGGACTCGCAGAATTGGCAGGACTGGCAGAATTAGCAGGGCTGGCAGGATTAGCAGGGCTGGCAGGATTAGCAGGGCTGGCAGGGTCGCCATGTAGTGTTCTCTTGGCGGCTTCTGTAGGGGTGATTAAATCAAAGTCGAAGACCATTTCACATGTTTAATTTACTTGTCACTTTAAGGTGCTGTACAACTATTACATCGGAAGGTTAGACTTATAATCATCTTATTCTATATTAATACTTAACTGCTAACAATGATTTTGCAACTATGCTTATTTACTAATTCAAATTACACCTAGCCTAGAGTTCGTTGCACGTGTACTTCCTGATTGTCTTCCTGTACAACTTCCGCACTTTTCACTTCTTATACAAGTCACTCACCTTTTAAATGCTTAAACTTAATACAATGTAATAACTATAAATTATTCGGCTATTACACCATCACAGATACAATTCATTTTAAAACAATGCAAGCATAAAACCGAAAATATATACACATGAATAACATCTTAAACGCAACGAGTCTTATTAAAATAAAAACGCATTAGTGTAAGGAAATAACCATGCATATTCGCAATAAAAGAATCCAATTTAAAACAAATATGATTCATAAACGCAGGAAGTGAATAAACGCATTCAATTTACGTCATCATAAAAATTTGACTACATGATCTTTAAATTATAAACATCAAAAAATACGAATAAAATCCAACAGATTAGGAAACAAAACAGGAGAACAGACGTTTTGTTACGTGATAAATCAAACGGAAAGTTTAAATAAATTGACAAACAATCGGATGTGACTTGAGGAAGGTACAAAGGTATTATATTCAGACGAATACACTATACAAAACTAGATGTCTACGTGATGGGTCGAGAATTTGGATGCTAACTTTATAGAAAGTTCGAAAGCCTGAATGATAAGGCAAAGTGCAACACCTCAACCAGCAAGGTAAACTTGGTAAACCAATATACAGATGAAGAGGAGTATCCTTTATATAGGACACGAATTTGATAAACAATCAGTCTTTCTTCAACCAAGACACGCTTTGTACCAGTTCAAATTAGAATATCACGCGAAGTGAAAATAGTAAATTAAATAATTATAATTTTAGTGAAAGTCGCGATAGAAAAATTTTGAAATAATAATACTAGTGCAAGTATACGATAGAGTTTGCCGTTGACGTTGAAACGTAAGTTAAAATTTTTAATTAAGCATAATTTTAATATTTAATAACTTAGGGCTCTAAATATTTGACGAGATAACCAACTAAGCAATCTAAATACTCGAACAGAGAACCAACTAAGTAATCTAAATATTCAATACATAACCAACTAAATAATCATTTGAGTATTCGTTTAAACAACCATCTAAGAATTGGTCTACATAAGCATCTGAGCATTGAACGGAGAAATTAATTAAGAAAATTAACTAAAGGTTAAAGTGGACGCTTGTCAGAGCTACGCAAAAAACAAGAGAGCTTAACTGAAAACAATCCAGGGGTACTGGTCAATCGCATGCAGCAGCAGTTCCAAGTATTGGAAACACGCAAGGAAAACACAGGTCAGAAATAAGAACATTCCTTAATAGCAGAAGGCATTATTTTCATTTTGAATATTTACATTTTTGCATATATTGAAATATTTATGTAAAGGTTCATCAAAAATCTTTTAGAAATTACGTAGAGAGAAAGAAGGTCGTTTGAACGTTCAAAAGGTACTTCCAACAGTCAGTGTTATTTTTGCTAGCTTCAACTGATTTAAGAGAGTTATAAGGACAAACAGATTTATATTGTTACTTTGATTCAGGGGTTTATTTTTGAATAGCGAATCACATTATAAAAGTTGTAATGTTGTGAAGTGTATATATTTTTTTGGTCATTATACAAATTTTGGTAAGTTCATTTATCTCATTCCAGTGGGAAAGTGTTAGAGAAAAAGGAGGAAAAAATTTCTTTGTTATCATTCCGTCGTGCATTCTGTTTGGATTGAACTGAGCTACTCGAGGCATATAAAACGAAGAGTTCGAAATTTAAATTTGAGGTTATTTAGAGACACAGAGCAATGGTGGGCAGCAGGAAACTGAAAGTTAATTACATTGGCGTGCGACGATATCATAGTAGCTCACAGTTTTCATCATCTTCTGCATAGAAAGAGTCGCCAATTGAGTTTTCAGTGCAATTGTACTGTCGAATTAATTTGTTTTTTAGCGGTTGTTTTCTTTGCCCCCCTCCCCCCCGCCCTTCAACTAGTGCAGCCCTTGGTTGTAAAATTGACTGATGCGATAAACAGAATTTTGCAAGTGAATCATCCTGGTCTGATAAGATTGTTAAGATTAATCTAGAAATGTTAATGATGTGGAAGGACCAATTGCTATTATGTAGCAATACCGATGGCAGTGTAGCGGTTATTTAATAAACAGAGCAAATACGACAAACTACTTAATAAAAAATATAAATACCTTAAAGCCTGTGCCGCACTGGGCAAGAGAAGTCACACACAAAAGCTAGCGGACACCCAAGACCACGCGCGCTCGGTGTGGTGTCGCTTTCAAGTCTCTCGTTCAACTGTCTTCTGTTACCGTCCGAGTACGACTCATGTTACTTCACGCACTCGCACTACGGCATAAGGTTTTACTCAAACTGTAGGGTACCCGCACTAATGGTATTTATTGTCACCACTATTAGATTGTTCAATGATGACGTAGCACATCCTTTCCTCTATTTGCAACCTGGGCAGGGATATGAAAAAACCTAAAATGGCATGCTTATTAAACGAAATAAGTTTCCTTGATTATTTCACTTATTTACTAAAATCAAACCATATCAATAGTATGGAAAACTGATCTAAACCACACATTTTATAAGGTATTTTATTTAAAACAACCACATAATATTTTTGAAAAAAATTATTCTATATTTTATGCAATTTTTACTTTTGTGTAAAAAATGTTTGCCAAGCATTATCCAATTGGACTTGATATTTGTAAAGCATCTATATCAATTAAACTATTAATTTGGTTTTTGGTTCGGATTGCAGTTTATTGATATCGTTGCAAAGCTCTTCACAAACAGTCATTGCATATACTAATAAAGCTGCATTAACCTGCTGCAACATGGCGGCGCTCTTATCTTCGTTTTAATTATCCACAAAAATCTTTTAATGTCGTGTTCAAGAAAGATGAAATAAGATGAATAGACAAAATACTAGACCACATTTTTTCATCCAAAGCTTTAGTGAATTCGCGCTTCATTTTTCTTATTACGGAAGAATCTTCACATGTAGTTATTTCCCATGTGTTTCTTAACAAATAAGAAGATGGTGCCACATTTTGAATTATAGGAAATTTGGAATATTCTAAAATGTTAAATACACCGGATACATTTTCTAAAAAATTCATAACGTCGTTGAGCAACGTTTTATTAATGCATTCTTCCTTACTATAGCTAGAGGTGAGTATGTGTATTTGTATTATTACTGTAGTTAGTGGTTCAGATTCTAATCTAACCATGAGTACCCTTTAGTTCTTTTGTAAGTAGTGTTTTTCTGCATAACTCCACACCCGAATTTTTGTCTTCTAATCATGTATGAATTACCCTAAAGTCTCCGCTCAAAAACCCCTCAGTTCTGACCACCGAACTTCGCTTATCCCTACTATGAATGTTAACTTATCCATTTCAATTTTCAAATTCTCTCGCTTACCCACTTGCTTCATGCTTCTGACATACTACACTTCGACTCGCAAAATATTCCCTGCTCTTCTTTTAAACTTTCAATCACATCCTCCGAAGTAGTCCACTACCGGTTATCAGAATGGAGAACCATTTTAACTCCAGACAATGCCATCATTTTGAAAACGTTTTTGGTACGCTGTGTAATTGGTAGGTAATGTGGTGATTTTTCGTCGCCTTCCACATCGTAGTAGTGTCTTAGAATGCCATACCGACCCCCGTGAGTCTCTGCCAATCCAAGTACCGAAATGGTTGTTTTCTCTCTGAGACCTGTCTTAGTCTGGTTTAATAAAGACCTCACTAATTTATGTCACTGAAGCACGTAAGCTTATTCTATTCGTTCTAGTATTCTAGAACTTCTTTAAGGTGTATGTCCGTTCAGAACGGATAAATTAAGTAATGTTAGCGTTTTTATGCACGACAACCCTAGTTTAGCAGACAGAAGAAGTATGCTTCACTTCAGAACTGTCCGTAATTCGTGAGTTATATGAAAAATAGGATTAGAGCGAATTCCAGTGAGTTTAAGAATTTATTTTTGTATATAAATAAATAAAACGGTATTAAGTACAATTAATTTAAACTTGTACCTTTTTTAATTAAAAAAAATTGCAATTACCGTGATTATTATTATTATATTAATTACATTAATTATATTAATTATATTGATTATATTAATTATATTAATTATATTAATTATATTGATTATATTGATTATATTGATTATATTAATTACATTAATTACATTAATTACATTAATTACATTAATTACATTAATTACACCAATTACACTAATTACACTAATTACACTAACTACACTAATTACACTAATTACAATAATTACATTAATTACACTAACTACATTGATTACATTAATTACATTAATTACATTAATTATATTAATTAAACTAATTACTTTAATTACATTAATTATATTAATTACATTAATTACATTAATTGCGTTAATTACGTTAGTTACGTTAATTACATTAATTACGTTAATTACGTTAATTACGTTAATCACAATAATTACGTTAATCACAATAATTACATTAATTACATTAATTACATTAATTACATTGATTACATTGATTACATTGATTACATTGATTACATTGATTACATTGATTACATTGATTACATTGATTACATTGATTACATTGATTACATTGATCACATTGATGATATTGATTACATTGATTACATTGATTACATTCATTACATTAATTACATTAATTACATTAATTACATTAATTATATTAATTACATTAATTACATTTGTACACGCCTCTTGGAACGACAAGGGGCGCAAATAGAAATTGCCTGGAGTGCAGTAGGCAGAAAACCAGGGTTTGTAAGGTAGAGCGTGGACTGTATAGAGTAGAAGGAAGGAAACATAGAATTTGAGTACAAAGTCACATAAATACTTAAATCACTTACCGAAGCACAGACATCTGGAGCACTAACGCGGCACCTTTCAGTACTGTTTCTGGCCAGAGGTAAATAGGAACGGAGTAAGGAAAATGATTATTTTAGTAAAGACATTAGAGGCAGTAATATTGAGAATTGAAGGAAACACGTTTGCGTTCGCGGATGGTTGTTAATCGCCTCTTTTAAATTATGGTATTCCTTATCTAGTCTGGCTTGATAAAGAATACCACGTTGGGAGAGCGAAATGGCGCGAACAACATTAATTAAAATAATTACATTAATTACATTAATACATTAATTACATTAATTACATTAATTACATTAATTACATTGATTACATTAATTACATTGATTACATTAATTACATTGATTACATTAATTACATTAATTACATTAATTACATTAATTACATTAATTACATTAATTACATTAATTACATTAATTACATTAATTACATTAATTACATTAATTACATTAATTACATTAATTGCATTAATTGCATTAATTGCATTAATTGCATTAATTGCATTAATTGCATTAATTGCATTAATTGCATTAGTTGCATTAATTGCATTAGTTGCATTAATTGCATTAGTTGCATTAATTGCATTAATTGCATTAATTGCATTAATTGCATTAATTGCATTAATTGCATTAATTGCATTAATTGCATTAATTGCATTAATTGCATTAATTGCATTAATTGCATTAATTGCATTAATTGCATTAATTGCATTAATTGCATTAATTACATTAATTACATTAATTACATTAATTACATTAATTACATTAATTACATTAATTACATTAATTACATTAATTACATTAATTACATTAATTACATTAATTACATTAATTACATTAATTACATTAATTACATTAATTATATTAATAGTACTAATAGTATCACTCATATTAATTATATTACATTATTATATGTGAGTTGTTTTGAAAGGTGCATTTTAAAAGCAAAGCTGAACTCGGTGCATTTTTAAATTATAAGTTCCTGGTTTATACGAAGATCTTGCATCGTATACGCATGTCAGCTCGGTGTGTTTAATTTTTCTCCTTCTCTCACACCCACACGCAAGTAAGCCTATTTGAAGTAACAATCGAGCAAAATTACTAAAAACTGTAGTCGTTTCGTTTCCGACTTGTGAAGTTAGCTTGTTAAGGATTGTTACGCGCTATAAAGCTCGTCGCAAAATTTTAGTAAATAATTATCTTAGGGGATTTTTGTATAATTAATTTAAGTAAATTGCACATATTTGTGTAATCTATTTTTACAAATGAGGCTTTTGTAAATTACCTTTGTGTTATAGTAGTAACAAGTTTCTATACTGTGGGAAGAAGTGTTAAATATAATTTCTCACTGTTCGTAATAGACATATATCGCCTTCCCAACCAATTAGGACGGTAAACGAAAAAAAGTGGTGGCTTTATGAGTTGTTGTATGTGCGTCATGATATTTATTCTTGACGTAACTCTCTTGTGCTTAACTACTTGCATGCTTTATTCGTTTTTTATTTCTATCCTAATTTTTACCTCTTTACATTTTTCATCAATCCATTGATCTTAAGCTTTACTGCTATTGCAAATAATTTCCCAGCTTACGGCTTTGCATCTTTGTTTTCCTGCTTCGTCTACTTATTGTTGTATTTTCGGCTTCCTTATATTACATTAAGAACATCCTTTGTTGCCCATAATTTTTTATTTTCTATATGTTTATAACCCAAAATATGCTTGACCGTTATGTCTAAGCTGGATTTAATGTTATTCCATTCTGTTTCTACTTCCTTAAAATCTCTCGATGTCTTTCAGTAATTCGTTTTACCTTTTTCATATTTTTTGTGTATATCTATATCTTTTAGTTTCTCAAAGTGAGAGTGTCTTTTCCGTTCCTTTCTTTCAGCTTTATTAAATTAAGATCGGCTTTCATAATTATAATTAGTATGTTGTGGTCGGTACCTATATCTGCTTCTAGGTATCTTATATAGTCCTTTACTTGATTTCTAAACCGTTGTCGGATAAGAATGTAATTTATTTGATATCCCCTAGCATCTTCCAGGTGTATAGTCTTCTAACATGATGTTGAAATAATGTGTTGGAAATGGTTACATTGTTTTTGTTGAAAAATTCTACTAATCTATTTCCTCTGTCGTTTCTCGTGCCCAAACCAAATAAACTTACTACTGCTCCTTCCCTACCATCACCTACCACTGTATCAAAATCTTACGTAACTATTAAATCTTCATGCCCTTTTTTCGAATTATAATATGTCTTCGATATTTTTGTAGAAGGCGGCTCCGAGGCGTAGTTTGTATGCGTGTGACTACTAAGCCCAAGGTTCTGGGTTCGAATCCCGACACGGTCCGCTTGAAAATGTTAGACGAGCATTTTTCACAAAAATACGCCCTCGTTCGGATGAAAGGTAAAATGGGGTCCCGTGTGTGAGTGTTTTTACGCACGTTAAAGATACCTACATTGCTTGCAACAGCAAGGGTTCGGCAAAATTCAAAATTTTTCAGGTAAAGAAAACTCGCTTCCTGACCAATATAGTACCTTCGGGTGGAGCATTGGAAAATCAAATGTAGGGGTATCTTTGTATATTGCTTCTATCCCTTCCTTACTGTAGCTAGAAGTGGGCATGAATACTTGTATTATTACTGTATCAACGGTTTAGATTCTAATCTAACCATAGGTACTTTTGTAAGTAGTGTTCTACATAGTTCCGTATCTTTTTCTGCATAACTAGCCCTACACCCGAATTTCCATCCTCTAATCACGCTCCAATAATCTCCCACTTTTGGCCACCGAAATCTGCTAATCCCTACTATGAATGTTAACTTATCCGTTTAAATTTTCAAATTCTCTCGCTTACCCACTTGCTTCATGCTTCTGACATACCACACTACGACTCGCAAAATGATCCCTGCTTTTCTTTTAAACTTTCAGATCACATCCTTCGAAGTAGTCCCTTCCCTGAGATCCGAATGGGGGACTATTTTAAATCCAGAAGATGCTATTATTTTGAAAATTGTTTTGGTACACTGTGTACTTTGGAGGTAGTGTGGTGATTTTTCGTTGTCTTCCACATCGCAGAGTTGTAACACTTCGCCCTTTTTCTTTGTGTTAAGTTACATTCAAAGAAACAAGAAACGAGTTACCTAGAACATATAAAATAAAATACAAACTCTATATCAATTCTTTCGGTTCAAAATTTCAATACAAGGGTTCACTCACCTACTCCAGAAGTTTGTCAACTATTTCTGAGACAACAGCAATTATTATACTTCACTCAAACGCCTCGGCTCCTCTACAGCGGAGAGTACTTGGACATTCTTCATGGTGGTTAGGCATAGAACTCTGAAATCGACACTGGTGAGTTAACTTACCCGAGAGTTTACAAAATCCTTGTACCCTAAATGTAATTCAATCCACACTTTCTAATTGTAACATGTATATGTATTTCAACATTCGTATCAAGTAATGAATTTAATAACCTTTAGATATTTACTAACCTAGGGATATGGTGATGTATCTGCATAATTTACATATATCGACAAATCTTTACCTTTCTTGGTCTTTTACCCAATAAATTAAAAGACATACATGAATGCAACAAGAAAATATCTATTATTTAACTAAAAATTACCTTAACCCGGGTTGTTATACACTGTACTAATTAACTTAAATTCTACAATTAAAACAAATTGACCCCGAATTAAATATAATCAAGAACTCTTGATATTTTATACAAAATTCATAATATTTAGTGGTAACGTTAAAAATAATGACCAAAAACTCCAACATTAACCTAATAACTTAATAACATATTTATATACAAACATATGTATAAATATATAAAAGTTCATACCTGCGTCCTAACGTGTATGCATGTATATGCATATACACGTCTGTTCTCTCGAATCATTTATTCAAAGATTCGCCCAATACCTGTTTTGGGTATACAATACCCACTGTTGCTCCAGTGCCTACGGTACTTCCTAGGTAACTTATCCTCACCAGGGTTGATAGTGCTTAACAAGGGTGTTGATAAATTTTGTGCTCGAAACTTTGTATATTCCCCTACTTCTTCACCAAATTGGATTGGGACCAAGCTTCCAAAAACCTGAGTCTGTTCAGTTAAACTAGCACTTTCACTAGGTAGCGAATCATCATATGGTGTGGGAGTCTCACGTATTAGATGTAGGCAGGGATTATTTCTGATAAACCACGAACCGTACGTAGGTGGCAATTCATCGTGATCCCCAAATAATGAACTGTATGGGGGTGGTTCTTCTTCGTAAGCCTCAGAACAATTTACCGGACTTCCACCATTACTAAATAATGAACAGTATGGGGGTGGTTCTTCTTCGTAAATTTTATTTATATTTAGCCTATCACCATCGCCAAACAGCGAACTATATATTGGTGGTGAATCATCAACTTCTTCGCAGTTACTAAAACTGCGCTTCCTACTATTAAACGACTTACGACTTAACCATTTAGTTTTCTGATTAAATTTAAATTTATCGCTATTAAATTCTCTTTTAAGAACCTTGTCTTGTAGAATGGAGCTAATCTTTGTGCATCCCCGAATACTAATATTTAGTATTATGTCCACCACCAACTCTTTGAATTCCACTATTTCTTCAAGTATAAGCATCCTCATTCTACAGATTTATTAACCAAACATCACATTAATTTAAACTTGAACATAACCAATGCCGCTAGGCGGCCATGCAGTCACCCACGTAACAACCCTCAGTCTAGTTATATTAGCATTCGTGTCTTTGTGTCTTCTTGTGTCTTTGTGTGTCGTCTTTTTTAATTTTCCACTTACCGTATTTATATACTTTCGGTCACGTGGCCGGTTTAGCCAATCAAAAACCTTACATATTTCACAATCTTAAATCACTCCTACATGTGCTTTCAGGTTAATTGCTTAAATCAACTTTTATTATTATTATTGCCGATTGGAAACTACCCTATATTTAAATTTAAGTTATTCTTTAATATTCTAAATTATTTTCTGTTTATATTTTTTATAGATATCGCGAAAAAAAATATTATTGCATACTTCTGGTTTTGAATTTTCTAGAACAAACTAGCATTTCCTTTGGCGCCTTAATTTAAAAATTCCTAAATTCCAAGGGATGTTAGATATCAGATGATAGGTTATGGTCCTTCAAGTTGTCAACTGTCACCCAAAACCAAAGTAGGGTTGGGTAACTATATTAATTCTGTTTAGTGTTGAGTTACATTTTAGATAGAATTGTCAGGAATTGGTAGAAAATATCGTTTGAAATTTGGATTAATTTAAAAATGTTCTTGGGTGTTACAGAATGTGTCTTAGAATGCTATGCCGACCCGTATGGTTTCTGCCACTTTAAGTACCGAAAAAGCTGCTGCCCTTTTTCGGGGACCTGTCTTAGTCTGGTTCCTCACTAAAAACCCCACTAATTTGGTTAAACCTATAGTTCAGCGCTTTAGCTTACTAAAATGCACGAGCTATTCTACCCGTTGTAGTGTTCTAGAATTTCTTCAAGGTGTAGAGCTCCGTTCTGAATAGCAACCTTAATATTGAAGAAATATGAATATTGTGATATTTCAGCAGTATTCAACAAGTGGAACAGGTAGTAGACTCATTGAAACTTAAAATTGCAGCACTCACAACTTTCCTCTAATCTCAAATAAAACCTACCGTAAGGTTTAAAGTTGAACCATCTTCGCCTCCACTCGTTGGGTACAAGTGAAGCTTTATCCTTTTTTACTTGTTCGCGGCTTAGTCTGGGAATTACCACAAGGGTGAGCAATGAGAATGGGCGTGGGTATGGTATAGATTCAATAATAAGCAATTCTAGACAGAAAAAGGGAAATTGAGCGCCACTGTATCTATATGGGCAACACAAAAAAATTCAATACTACTATGAGAAGATACAGAAACTCATTGGATTTAAGCACCATAAAAGACTTACAACTTAATGAACTAACACATGTGGAAACCACTGGAACGTATCTACAACCTCTTCTATCCCGATAATCCTGAAAGAAAAAGTTACACAAAAAATGTTCTATTAAAAACACTGTTTGTGCTTTTCAATAAAAGAGCATACTAACAATTATGGGTTGATAATCTTGAGATTACCACACCAAAAGTATTTTAGTTAAAAATGGTTATCTAGAATAAATCAATTGTAACATGTCTGTATTTTATATTGTTTCAGCATTTGTCTAATTTCGTTACTCAAAAAATTTATTTTCTCCAAGATATTCTTATTAAAATTAATTATTCATAGAATAAAAAACTTGAATCCAAAAATGTAATTTAATGTAGTTTCTCTCTTTTCGTTTTTTTTTTTGTTAAATATAGTTACAAATACAAAATAATAAAATTGAATTCTGATTTTTCTTATACATCTGTCTTGACATAACAAGACCTTACTTTTAATAATACTTTAAAACACGATACTTAATTTCCCAACGAACAGATCTGTGTATTGGTTTACATATATATCACATAAGTTTAGTTCATATTCTCTATAAAAAATTTAATTCACATGTAGAATTTCATATTTATCCAGGTATAGGAATGACACAATGACCTTACTAAAGATTAGACATCTGTAATTAAATCTTTTTAAACAGGAAGTGGACTTTGGAAGCACAACATTTTGAACACATGTATTTTCCACGTGTCTTACAAAATTACTTTACTATTACTTCCTAAAGAACCATATTTCACGTTATTTAAATTTGTTTAGCACAATTTTAACAAATAACTTTGTTATCAAATTTAAAAAATATTACAATTTTATGATCTCACGCAAAGTTAATCCGTGCACAAAATTTAGCATGAATAAGCAATCCTCTATTAACATTTAATATGAACACTTTTAAAAGTCTAACAAACATAGTAACTGAAAGTTTTAATACCTGAGCTTAGTGAAGAAGTTACCCCTTGCTACCGAACTGCGATGCACAAGTTCAGGTCCTGCATACGAAATTTGATGCCTACGGTATAACGTTGACGACCAACATCTGTTCAATGCGTGTTTACCAAGAAATGTCGAACAACAGCTTTACATACATCTTTAACGACAGTTGCTTTAATTACTAAATATAACCCTGGTTACTCCATGCGCTAAGGAATCAAAGATATTTTGTTTTAGTATAAAATTACTTAAATATTGTGGTCTCGCCGTTAATAATCACCGACCTGTCTAGCCATTTTTATTAGGAAGCGTGATCTATTGCCTTGCCGGAACTACAAGAAGAACAACTTTTCTTGCCCCCCCCCCCAAGATGACCACGACTCCTATGCCCCTACCATAATATGTTTATTCTGAGGCTCCACTTGACACGTGCTCATGTCCGCATCTTCTTAAGTTTGCAGCTTCGTTCACATGTTAAACTACAATGGCGAATTTGCCTTTTCGTATCGTCCACGTAGGGAACAGCTCATACGTCTTGCGCGTCACCTCGTGACACTATTTACGCAAGCGCTATCTTAATTTAATAACTGAAAGGATATAATCCGCCTACGGATTAGGCAACACAAATGACTTGTTTCTTTTTAAATACGTTTTCAGAGTATTACATTACATATTTCTTAGTAATGCATTTAAAACTAATTAAATGGTAATAATGTCCTGTTCTATTGTGGAACTGTTTCCTTCAGACATAACTATATCGAATACAAAAATCAGATATCACAGATCTTCTATGAATAGATGTGATCTCTTGAAAACCAGTGCCACAGAATATATATTCGTTACAAAGTTGCAACATAATAATAACAAACGTTAGCGAGTTATGCCAAATTTTCATTCACCTGTTATTACTTTGAAAAACGCATTTGTTACTTTTTAACTTTTAAAAATGTACATGCTATCTTTCAATATAAAAATTTTCTAGCGTACGCGGACCCCCGTTGGCATGGAGGTATTCATATCCTTGATCTTCTCACGCAAAGGTGAAATCGCGCTGCTAATCCACAGCTAACAGTTCAAATCTGGAAAAGTTATTAGTCAACCGTTCATTATACAGGGAGTTTATAAAAGAACTCCTGGATTTAAAGTTTTATTTCTACACAGTAAAGTTAAAATAATAGTTATTAAACCAATGTAGTATTAAAGAGAATCTTTTCACGTTTTTTCTTGATACCTAATAAAGTTCTATATGTGCACCATTTGTTGTCTTGGCCACGTCTAAACGATAATCAGTTTTTTTTCAGATATTCAGCAGCGTATAAGGGGTGACGGATGCTACAGCTGCAACAATCCTCTCCCTCAAATGAGCAATGTCATTGATCTTCTCGGAATAAACAATGTCCCCAAAAAAAGAAATCTAGTGGAGTCAGATCTGGTCTCCTTGGTGGTCATGCAATCGGCTCACGTCTACCAATCCACCTGTCAGGGAAACGCAAGTTCAACACATCACGGACACGGTTGCTATAGTGAGGTGGCGCGCCGTCTAGTTATAAGACAATCGGTCCCTTCTCTAGTTCGATATCATCTATCTGTGGGAAAACGTATATTTCCAGCATTTACAATAAATATTTCCATTAATAGTTTTTTCTGCGTAGATGAAAGGTCATACGATACGATCATGCATCAATCCACACCAAACATTGACTTTGGAAGAGTTTCGCTGATGTTCTATGAATTTATGCGGTGACGCAGGCCCCCAAATCCTACAGTAGTGTCGGTTGACAGACCCACTTACGTGAAAAGTCGCCTCATCTGAAAACATAACATTTTCTAAGAATTCTTCTTAAACTTTTTTGGGAATTAAACCACTCATAGTTTTTAAAATCATCTTTATTTACGTTTCGATCCATGACCTAGGATCGTAAATAAAGATGATTTTAATAACTATGAGTGGTTTAATTCCCAAAAAAGTTTAAGAAGAATGCTTAACAAACCACAACAAACATACAAGGAGTATTTTCTAAGAAGTTCTCCTTTTCTTCAATCCTGTTCAAAATGTAGACTGCTAAATCTTTTCACTTTGCCATTGGGCTTGATTTTATGCAGAAGTTGAATCTTATACCCAGTAATTTAAGCCTCTTTCGCATCACTTTGTACACGGTAGACTTAGGTTTTCCCAACTCCAAACTTCGCCTTGCCGATGACTTTTTAGGGCTACGTATACACGATGTACGGATTCGTTACACATTGTGTTCAGAGACTAAAGGCCTACCTGGTGGCTTAATTTTTAAGACACTATCCCGAAAGTGATTATACCACTGCAGAATAGTTTGCTAGTAGGTGCATCACCGCTATATTCACGTCGATAATTACGCCTAACTGTAATCACTGAACTCGATTGAATAAACCAAATCACACACTGAGCTTTCTGCTGTGGCGTAGCCATGACTGGTGAGTGGCGACTGCCGGCCGGCGGAAGTAGTAGTACTCTTCCCCCACCACGCTCGCTCCAAGGCCAAGCACTGCGATCGAATATTAGCAAAACAATCTTGATAACATACTGAACTCAAGTTTAAAACTTGAAAGTTTATTACTGGTTCCGTTTTTTAAATATTATTTTTTTAAATCAAGGAGTTCTTTATAAACTCCTTGTATTACAAACACAAAAGTAGTTGTTCATTAAATGAACAAATACTGTAGCAGAGTTTCAAACTAGAGAAAAGTCAAGCAATCCAGATTGAAGTGTCTGCATTTCTGCCTGTTGATAAACTCTTCATATTCAAAAGCTCATATTTTACTAATAACATTATTTCATAACAGCAAGGGGGTATTATATTAAAGTCCCAAAAACAAAGCTATTCTTTGTTCAAGTACGCACAAAACCTAATTAACACAAATAGGTTCAAAAGTGGTTTAAACAAAAACCTCCACGAACACGATAAATCATCAGAAATTCCAATCTGCTTTAGGGTTAAGGGTTACAACAAGCAAAGGTTTTCTCGTAATTAGCGTGCGGTTGTTACGTACCTACTCTCATATTATTCACATTTACATCTGGAAAAGTCGCTTTTCAAAAAGCTAAATGAAGTATTCAATGATAGATACATAAAAGGACAAAAGAAAAAGCTCTAATAAAAATACTGTGGTTAAAATACGTCGTCGCTCTAGCACTTACTCTTACGGTTACTCAACCTTCCTAAAGCCTCTCAAAGTAGCTTGTATATTTAAATGCTTTCCTTTATTTTCAGATCCGCCTGAGATCTCCGTCGAGAGGCCTGTTGTACATTCAGGTGAGGGATATGAAGCGCAGCTTGTGTGTATCGTACATGGTGAAAGTCAGCCTGAGGTAAGTAATAAAAGGATTTTAATTAGTTTCATTTTTTACAAAGGCGAACATGTAGTGTTGACGTTTGTACTTTTCCATCTTTATGAAGTATTTGCGAGTCGTGAGATTTTTTAAGTCTCCCCTAAAATATGTGAAAAGTTGCGCCAAGGCAGATTGTATATCACACACGCGCTCCATTTTCCACAAGTGTGAACACATTCTTTGAATTATTGGCTTTATATATTGCTCCCTTATATACATTTAAACGGAGTGAAAAAGATTCTATTTTAAAAGTGGGACGCTATTGTCGTCTTTTGTAAACGTATTTATTGGAGAGGTTTGTTGTAATTGCGTCTTATGTACTTACTGTTATCACTTTGAGCACATCCGTAAACAATTAGTTTCAGTACACATTATTGTACTGTGCCAAAGTAGTGAAGCAAAATAGCCGTTATATAAAGCATTTGTACGGAAAATACTCTTAAGCTTTTTTCAAATTGGTTGGTCATAGGAGATGGCAATCAACCATAAGCGCCCTTTCCTTCCGGCTCTGGCTATTTAATACTACTTGTTTTGGGTGTCTCTAGATCTAGCCCAGTAAAATTACTCGAAATTTGTCGATTTGGAGGAAATAATACTGACTGAGCTGAAACTTTGTAAACAGGCTTGTTTTAGGGTACTATTCAACATATTAAAAGTCTCCACGTGTAGACGCTACGTTGCGGACAGGGGAGGGTCCAAAAAATCCAAAAAATTAGTTTTTCGAAAATAACTCTGAAAATATCAACTTTACGAAAATTTATGTAGATATCAAAATTGTAGCTTACAAATCCCGCACAATTTGATTTTTATTTAAGTCTGTACGACCAAATGGAGCAGAGATATAATTTTTTTAAACACCGGTAGTGAATAAATACTGAATATGATGCAGATATAATAAAGTGTTTTGCATCTTTCAACAATCGACCCGCTTCCATTAAACTGTTCAATCCTTTCTTAGATGTATTGATTAAAGTTCCTGCTACTGCACCTTGTTCTCAGATAAAGCATTGTTTGTCGTTGTTCATTGCAAAATAAACAGGAGCAAGTATTATGGAGCTGCAATATCAACGTATACTGATCTGTGAAAACAATTACTCATTAAAATATGTTTTAATATTACATTTCAATTTACTACAATAGATTCCGCGCAATTTATATGCCTTTTGATTCAACATTCTATGACGTTTAATTACGAAATTTATTCATACAAATTAATAGACAACATTATTAACAATTAATATTTAATATTGTAACATGTAAAAATTCCGAACTGAATTATTCGTCAACATTACTGCTACCAGGCCGTTATTTTAGCATTTATTTATTTAACGCTTTAACCAATTTGAATTGCAATACTTTTGTATATTTAGTAAACAATAAAATTAAAGCATTTTATTAATATAACTGATAACACAATTACAAATCTCGCGCGTGCTCTGTATTCGTATGTAGAATATCTAAGATTCTCATGTTGTCATAAAATTTTGACAACGAGTGGTTTAATTCCCAAAGAAGATTAAGAAGAATGCTAAACAAACCACAACAAACATACAGGGAGTACCCCTTTTTTTGTTTTAGTAACTTTACGAAAAAATTTTAAAGATGGCAGTATTGTAGCTTTGAATATTTATTCTATAAGGAAACAATTTTTGGCTTCACTAAAAAGTGTTATTGCAACCACTTGTCAAAATACCTACAGTCTTTAGGTACTACTACCACATAGTAATTTTAAATTACATTAAAAGAATTTTTGCTTATTATTGAGGTCATGCATGTACTTTAACCTTGAGGCATGATAAATTTTTGAAGGACAAAATGTTAAAGTTTATTCTTTGTCGAATGGTACAACTTAATAACACTTAAAAGAAATATTTTTGATTATCAATTGTAAAGTCTATGATAGTACTACTCATGACTATTTTTAATTTTGTAGTGTAAAATTATTAAGATAACGAATATCTCAGAGTTATGACATGTTGAGGTACTGAAACTCTCCTTTCAAGTAAATTTTTTATTATGATTGTAAATATTTTCATCGAAACAAGATAAACAAATTTAAGTGAATAGAATCTTTTTAATTTTGTTTAATGCTTTTATTATTAAAAATTTAAAGGAGGAAATTACTTGGTTCTTATTAAGGAAATGATTAATTCTGTCTAATGTCATCAAGTACCCTGGGTATATATTATTTTTGGAGCTTAAAAGTTATTTATTGGTGAATATTTTTAAGGACACAAACGGTGTCTCTGTTGTGCATTTATTTGTTCACAGGATAGGCCGAGACATCTATAATCCATTTGATAAATGATATTTTGGTAAGTATTATGCAAGGTCAATATTTAGGTTTTGTGGCTACATAAACGGTATAGACTTCAGGTCTTCGCATTCCCCTAATACAATTACACGTGTTTTCATATGTCGTTGTATTGAAAAATACGGTGGCGCTTTTTATCTATATTTTCGGTCGTTTGTCAACCCATGACCCAAGCTCATGATTCACCCAGAGCTAACACTCTACTAGCCGTTTATCTTTAATGAGTTTTCCTTTTCCTCAAGCCGTTTTTCATCCAACTTTACCATGGACTTCTTTTTTTAACAGTAAATTCTCGACCTTGTGATATCAGGTAAGGTAGGCATTTATGTTATGTGGAGGTCCAATTTGCTATCTTATATACACGAGGGAATTTTCAATACAACCTGTCTTTTGAAACGCTAGTTTCCTATCACGATGCATTCAAAATTACATACCACAAATTCCATTTTATAAAATTTTATCAGCTTTAATTTCGGCCTCTTGAAGTTTTTTTATAAGGTTAATAGAAACGAAGATATTTATATATATATATATATATATATATATATATATACATATATATATATAAATAGTTATTAAGATGAAATGAAACCCCAACTTTGTATTTAAAGTTGAATTACCATTTCAAATCGAACTAGTAATTGAAATCCACTAAAAGAACGGCTACAGCAGGACTTGAACCTGCAACCTCTGATTTTCGGATCAGTGCTCTAACCAATTGAGTTATCTAGCCTAATTGTTTAGATGGTGTTATACTTAATACTACTGAAGCTTGGCTCTTGTTAACAATTTTCAATTACGTCTTGCATTTAAGGAAATTGAATCTAGTTATATACATAATTCATGTACTAATAACTTGATCATCCTATTTTTGCAACGTTCGGAATAATACAAACATGTAATTATATTATTATTAATAGAGAAGAATAATCCACATTTGGAATGCAAATGAATGCTTAATATATATTAATAGTTATTAAGATGAAATGAAAATCCAACTTTGTATTTAAAGTTGAATTACCATTTCAAATCGAACTAGTAATTGAAAACCACTAAAAGAACGGCTACAGCAGGATTAAGTATAAGTATAAGTATAACATCATCTAAACAATTAGGCTAGATAGCTCAATTGGTTAGAGCACTGATCCGGAGAATCAGAGGTTGCAGGTTCAAATCCTGCTGTAGCCGTTCTTTTAGTGGTTTTCAATTACTAGTTCGATTTGAAATGGTAATTCAACTTTAAATACAAAGTTGGGTTTTCATTTCATCTTAATAACTATTAATATATATTAAGCATTCATTTGCATTCCAAATGTGGATTATTCTTCTCTCTCTCTCATATATATATATATATATATATATATATAAAGTAATGAAAACAAGATAAAATAAATTTTTGAAAAATTATTATCCACATATTTTTGGACTAAAATGTTAATTTAACAAAAATTGATTTTTTTTCTTAAATGTTTAAACGCCTGTAACTCGTCAACGTTTCAATGAAAAAACTCTACGACGTCTCATTTTAAAGATAATTAAAATATCTTCAAGAAAAATACATAACATTACTGGCTTCAACCAATCAGAAAAAGTTATTATCCAAAATGCACTCAAAAATGTCATTTTTTCACGTTTTTTGCTCTTAACTTCAAGCTATCTTTACCAAAATGGATTCATGCATACATCAACATGTTCAAAATTTTCTTAAAATATGTGATCCCGAATATCTACACAAAAACCTTTTGGTACTTCAACGTACTTTTATTAACAACAGCTTTCCTAAATCCACAATGAATAAAATTTTATTTGCAGACGCCAATACAACAGAAGTTAAACCGAAAAAAACTCAACTCGCTACCACTCATAAGACTATCCCCAACATTCACAAACTCTCTCCATCTTTAGCAAGAATTAATTTTAAGCGCAATAATATTAAAATTACGTATACTTATAACAAATCGATAAAAAAATCTATTTACTCGTGTCAAAGATAAGACAGAGCGACAATGGTTAAGCAACGTCATCTATCAAGTAAAGTGCTCGTGTGGGGGCTTATACCTTGCACAAACAAAACAGTACCTTTGTAGAAGGATAACACAACATAAAAGTGACGCCAAACTTGGAAAGATGTCCTGCGCACTAGCGTCACATGTCCAAACCACTCACCACAACCCCAATTTTGTTGATGTGAAAGTAATGGAAGTTGAACGTGACTACAAGAGAAGACGTTTTTTAAAATCTTATCATATTAACAAGACTAAAAACAATCTGAATTCTAAAAGTGATATAGACAACCTAAGTGCGATATACACTTCGCTTTATAAATTTAATAGTTAAGGAGATGCAAACCTTGTTTCATTATAATTTTGATACCTTAGAAGGCGTATGCCTTAATTTAAATTTGACATTTATGATAATTTTTCGATAAGTTTCAAACAAAATTTTTTTACATTAATGATTAATATCTAGTTTTATTCTTCTTTATATTTTTATTGTTATTAAAGTTTGAATTTGTTACGATTTTGCTAGTTGAAGTTAAAATGCTGATGTAAATTTATATGTAAGTTTTTCTATTATGTACTTAATTGTATTTTAGCTGTCACCATTGTAGTCTTCGAAAAAAAAACAAAAAAGGATTCGTCAAGTATATAAATAAATACATTCTACTGCAAGCATTTCATTTCTAACTAAATAGTTCCCAATAATTTTATCCAACAACAAGTAGTTTTTATTTAATGCAGTTCGTAATTACTTGACATTTTGTCAAATCATATTCTATATGTATATATATATATAACAGAACGGTTATTTGCAGTCCGCAATAAGAAATTGTGTAAAACAATATATAAAATAAGATGTATCTGTAAACAAACTCTATGAAAATAATAGAGCCTATTGACGAATACAAATCGGGCTGGTAGTTATATGCATTTACAAAACATTAGCTTATTACTTCATGGGGAGAAACATCCACTGACCGACGGTTTCGGCTTTATTAAGCCTCCTCAGAGTGAAATAGTCTCAAGAACCCTATGAGTAATCGAAGCTATTATAATGATATAATTTCGAAACAATCACTGTACTATGGCAAAAGTAAATAAAACCGCCATCAGGTGATAAAACACCAACACTACTAAAGTGTGGAAGTACAGAATTGAACCGTATATATATATATATATATATATATATATATATATATATATAGCTATCTATAGGATTTATTAGTAGTTTCGGTTCAATTCTGTACTTCCACACTTTATAGTGTTGTGTTTATCACCTGATGGATTTATTGCCATAGTACAGTGATGTTCGAAATTATATCATATAGCTTCGATTACTCATGGGGTTCTTGAACTATTTTCACTCGAGGCTTAATAAAGCTACTGAAACTCAATGTCTAAATAAGTTTATTTGTTAATATATATATATATATAATATATATATATATATATTGCATTTAATAAGATAAAATAATAACTTAAGACTTTATTTTTCATCGTATTAAATGCAATACGTTAGTATTTATCAATACCTGTAAATATTATAATATTTATATATATATATATATATATATATATATATTATATATATATATATATGTATATATATATATATATATTGCTGTGATATTCGCCCCAAGGCTTGAGCATGTCAAATTTACTTATATTAAGCCCCTACGCTTGGACCATATTTATGCTATGATTTATACTTTTATTACTCAAGCACTTGTAGAAATGTTAATTTATAATTTTCTTTGCCTCGACTAGCTGATTCAATTAAATAAAGCACTTCTACAATACACAGTATAATGATTGAATATCTACAACTCTTTTAAATATCTTCTCCCTTTTTAAATTATATACATCTGTCAAATTTTCAGAAAATCAAGCCAGCCAAACGAGATTTTTATTACCTTTAAAGACCTATTGAAACGTTTCAAGATGTCTACAACTTCTCATAAATTTACACAAGAAACCCCAATTTGTCGGCTCTTACACTTTAAATTATTATTGAGATAAAACAGTTTTAAAAATAAATCATATCAAACATATCAAACCTGAAGTGGTTTTGTAGGTGCTCTGCATTCCTAAGAATTGAAGTCGATATCCAAATCGTTATTGGTGCGTTTATTCCAATGAAAGGTTTTTCATTTCCGCAATAAAATATTTACCATCAATTTGCTTGAACAGGCAGCATTCTCCAAAGTCTCGTATCCAAAAATTGTATTTTAGATCATAATTGATCGTTATTTAAAGTTTTAACAGAAATCGTAACGTTATTTTGCTTGTAATTTAAGATTGTAATAGTAGTTAAGACAATTAAGATAATAATCAAGATGGTAATTCGGATGTAATTAGGATGTTATTAGGAGCCCTGTTTTATTTATTATTAGAAATGGTATAAATTCACTAAATCTTATCTACTTACGTCTTCAGGAGTACAGCTCGCTTGTACAATTACACTCTTGAATTTCACTTTTAATTTAATTTACTATTCACGTAAATATTTAGCACTTTCAAGTATAGTCACTGTTTAGTTTCAAAGTATACTAACTCGATATTCAATTTTCAAGATATTTATAGGATCGTCCCCCTTTTATTTGTAATTCGTTGGCTTCACGTGCTAGGCGAGGACAAGCGTATTATCACTTGTTACTTTGGAAGTTTACCAATTATATGTATTACAATTGCATGAATCGATGCTCTTGGTCACGTAATTTGTAATGGTAGTTAAGACAATTAAGATAATAATCAAGATGGTAATTCGGATGTAATTAGGAGCCCTGTTTTATTTATTATTAGAAATGGTATAAATTCACTAAATCTTATCTACTTACGTCTTCAGAACTACGGCTCGCTTGTACAATTACACACTCTTGAATTTCACTTTTAATTTAATTTACTATTCACGTAAATATTTAGCACTTTCAAGTATAGTCACTGTTTAGTTTCAAAGTATACTAACTCGATATTCAATTTTCAAGATATTTATAGGATCGTCCCCCTTTTATTTGTAATTCGTTGGCTTCACGTGCTAGGCGAGGACAAGCGTATTATCACTTGTTACTTTGGAAGTTTACCAATTATATGTATTACAATTGCATGAATCGATGCTCTTGGTCACGTAATTTGTAATGGTAGTTAAGACAATTAAGATAATAATCAAGATGGTAATTCGGATGTAATTAGGAGCCCTGTTTTATTTATTATTAGAAATGGTATAAATTCACTAAATCTTATCTACTTACGTCTTCAGAACTACGGCTCGCTTGTACAATTACACACTCTTGAATTTCACTTTTAATTTAATTTACTATTCACGTAAATATTTAGCACTTTCAAGTATAGTCACTGCCCAGTTTCAAAGTATACTAACTCGATATTTAATTTTCAAGATATTTATAGGATCGTCCCCCTTTTGTTTGTAATTCGTTGGCTTCACGTGCTAGGCGAGGCCAAGCGTATTATCACTTGTTATTTTGGAAGTTTACCTATTGTATGTATTTCAATTGCATGAATCGATGCTCTTGGTCGCGTAATTTAATGTTATACCTCACATCTAATTCAGAAATCCCAGGAATTTTCGTTCATAAAAGCACGTACTAATATTGTTGGTCTTATTCTAACCGAATGGAATAAATTTGGTGTTTGTTTATTTCCTAATAAATTGGATTTTTGAACAAATGTGATTCTTTTAGATCACGTACGCTTTTAAAATAATGTATAATTTTTGCGTGCGTTTAAAATGATATATTCACACACTTTTTGAATATTTATCTAGCCAATTCATGCAGGTTTTTCGCTGATTTTTTTTCAATGCGTTTTGTTACATTTTTAAATTCTAATCTTTGCTCGTAGCTACTCTTGGAAATGCGCTTTAATCATTTGTACTACTATATACAGTGTGCTCTCAACTAATAATATTTATAATGACCTATTTGCTCCTCTAATATCTTAATTATATACTTTTGTTACTTGGAATTCTCCCTTGTTTATTCTACGACCCCTATGACTTAATCTACCCCTACATTAACCCTATAATTACAGCAATATATATATATATATATATATATATATATATTATCGTGGTTATTATACGTTAAGAGGCATAGATAAGTCAAGAAAATAAGTTTGTAACGACCGTGTATATAGAAAATAGGAATAATTTATTTACGCGCCAAATTAATTACTTTTAACATTAAAACGGACGGATAATAGCATACTTTTGTATTTATAAATCGTAGTGTTAAATTCGCATAAGTGCAGCAGCTTTGTAGTACGTGAAAACTCAAGGAGGATACGAATAGAATCAGCTTTAATATTTTAAAGGTTGTAAATCAAGCACATCAAATAATAAAGGGAGCTTTGGGTATAAATGTAAACGCATATTTTCCATTTAACTAAACAAAGCGTACGTTAAATATAAATCCTAAGAAATTCTATAAGTTGAACAAACATGAAAATACAATTTCAAACGGACAATAGATGCAGTGAAAGCCTGCCAGATAAATAAACAAGTTCAAGGAACCTGAATGTACGTTGGTACAGAATTCTGTAGAAATTTAGTTAACGGTCGATGCGAAAGCTACGAAAACAACAGATAGTTTGAAAGCAAGTTGAGACGGGATATCGATAGCATAGGCGAGGCAAGGATCACATATAATAGACGTTGGGTAAAACACTCATTTAAAGTACGCGACAAAATTTGTCCTTCTAGTTAACATAAAATCATACTCTTCTACACAAAGTTAGCAATAACATATTTACATCGTACAACGATAAGGTACAGTTACATGAAAATCATATATACACGCGGAATCTACTACCATTCTTTCCGGGACTGCTGCATGCAAGAACAACCCCAAATCTGAATTATTTTCTCCAAATTGCAAGTAGTGACCAAAAATTACCAAGGATTTCTCTATCTTCTACCATTCGACAGTACACGCAAACTACTGCCGTGCATCAAATTTCTTCTACGAGGACCATAATTTGTGGTAGAAAACCAGAACTGATAAAATGCTGACATTTAATCGTCTCAAAACTAATTACATAGTTTACACAGTATGTGCAAATAAAATCAAACTGTTTCTTTAAACATTTATCGTTAGTTCAAAATTCAAAGGATTATGAAATCACTTGAGTATCGAAAAGAATCTAAGAGAATTGTAAGCTTCGTCGTAAGAAAAAGCGAGTTTAAAATCAATCTTCCGCTGATTTTATACATGTTCCCCACCTCTAAGGCTACGCTCTTCCGTTTTCAAAAACCCCTCACAAACACACATGTATACAAATTCTCCGAATTTATCTTTAACCGAAACTCATTAGTTAAGCTTACACTCGAATCGTTATGTAAAAACACTTCTCCGTAAAACCACTTCGAGGCGAATAACATAAACATGTGCACTAATGCTTCTCACTATTTGAAAAATCAATAGTCCAACAACCTTGGTATACACCCCAAGTCGAACAGAACCAACGTCTAAAATACGCCTCTATCCAACACGCGTTCCCACCATCTGATTCCTACATATGCAATCGAATCAACTCTCTCTGTCACCTTGTCTTCAATGTTGGTTGTTTAACCGACAACTGCTGCCCCATTCCTATTCTTATTATCAAGTTCTACGTTCAATCCAGAAGTCGTAAATCTTTCTCTTACACCACTAATTGACGTCGGGAACTATAACTACCTGGAATCGTTGTTGCTTGTTCATTTCTTATCTTCCCGTTACTTTGATACAGGGCAAAATCAACTGTTCGAAACTTGTTCGAAAAGCTTTTAGAAGATATAAATACCAACTTTAATATTATTAAATAGGAGGGTTAAATTTTGTGTTCCAACATATTAAATTTGAAATGTCGTATTATATACGGTATGTTTTTTATATGTCATGAGCCATATTTCTTGAGTATTTATCTGAAGGATTATGAAAATAAATTTGCAATTCCTCTAGACTTCTGAAAAAAATTACATTTTCAACTATTTATCGAGTGTCAATATCTAATCCGATTGTGAATATGTGGTGAGCTCAAACAATAAATCCTAAAATACCAATTGTTGCTATAGCATAAATTATTCCTGTATGTCAAAATGTTTCGTTTTTTCCTCTTTCATGTATAATAATGTGAGAAATTAAACCAAATCCAGGTAAAATTAATACATATACTTCTGGGTGTCCAAAAAATCAAAATAAATGTTGAAAAAGAATTGGATCACCGCCTCCAGCGGGGTCAAAGAAGGATGTATTAATATTTCGATCTGTTAATAGTATTGTAATGGCTCCGGCTAAGACTGGGAGCGATAGCAATAAAAGTATTGCTGTGATTCCTACGGCTCAAACGAAAAGAGGCATTTGATTAAAGGTTATTCTTTTGGGTTTTATATTAATAATTGTGGAAATAAAGTTAATAGCTCCCAGGATCGATGAAGCTCCCGCTAAATGAATTCTGAAAATGGCCAGATCAACAGTTCTTCCTCTGTGGGCGATATTGGATGATAAGGGTGGATAAATTGTTCATCCAGTTCCAGCTCCTCTTTCGATTAAGCTTCTCGTAATTAATAAGGTTAATGAAGGCGGGAGTAATCAGAACCTTAAATTATTTATTCGAGGAAATGCTATATCTGGTGCTCCTAATATTAGAGGGACTAATCAATTACCAAAACCTCCAATTATTACGGGTATTACTATGGAAAAAATTATGATTAATGCGTGGGCAGTTACAATAACATTATATATTTGATCGTTACCAATTAATGTTCTAGGAGTTCTTAATTCTATACGAATTAATAGTCTGAGGGATGTTCCCAATATTCCAGCTCATGCGCCGAAAATAAAATACAGGGTTCCGATATCTTTATGATTAGTGGAAAAAAACCATTTCATTGATATGGCTGAATTGTAGGCGGTGAATTGTAAATTTATTTATGAAATGATTTTTTTCAATAGGTTTTGTAGTCAACTATGATATTAAATTGCAAATTTAATGGTAAATTATTTTCAAGGCTTAAAAATAATTGTTTTCAACTTTGAAGGCTGATAGTTTGGTTTAACTTAAATTCTTTCGGATTAAGCTAAATTGAATGAGATCGTTATTAATGGTAAGGTTAATAGGCTAATAATGTTGAATTTTCTAAATGTGAACGATTTTATTTTTGATGGTATTGATTTTCAGTTTTTAAATGATTTTTCTATTAAAAGTGAGGAGAGCATTATTTTTAGATAAATGGAAATTATTAAGATTGTGAAAATTAATATTGTAATTGTTATATATTCCATATTTTTATTTACCAATAGTTCGATTGTGATTCATTTAGGTAAGAATCCTAAAAATGGTGGTAATCCTCTTAAATTAAGGAAATTTAATGAGAATAGTATTTTTATTTTAGGGGATAGACTGTTTGATCTGAGCTGGTTAATATAAGAAATTTTATTTTTTATTAGTATTCATGAGATATTGATTGTTATTAACGAATAAATTGAAAAATAATATAATCAAATAGTTTGTGCAAGTATTATTCTTCTTAGTATTCATCTCATATGGTTAATTGATGAATAGGTTAATAATTTTCGCATTCTTGTTTGATTTAATCTTATGATTCTTCTAATAATGGTTCCTGAAATAATAATAATTTCTATAAATACTGGAAAAACCGTGTTATACATAACAAAAACTATGGGGGTTAGTTTTTGCCATGTTATTATGATTAAGCAATTTATTCATGTTAATCCTTCTATAACTTCAGTGAATCAAAAATGGAACCGGGCTATTCCTATTTTTATTAGAAGCGCTGAAATTATAGATAGATTTAATAGTGAATTTTCTGTATTAGTAGCTAATCCGGTTTTTATTATTATTATTAGTATTATAGTTATGATTAAAATAGACGAGGCTAATGCTTGCGTAATAAAATATTTAATTGAAGATTCGGTTGATATTTTATTTATAGGTTTTTGTAAAATCGGAATAATTGACAGAAGGTTAATTTCTAGGCCGATTCACATTCCTAGCCAATTATTCCTGGAGATCGAAATCATAGATCTAGTAATAAGCGTGATTATAAATGTTATTTTAAATAGTTTTTTAATTAAAAAGGAAAATTTCTTTATATATATATATATATATATATATATATATATATATATATATATTTATATTTCAAAAAGTTTCTAAAGTTGTTTGATGTATTTTCATATGCTGAATCCAAAAATCGTGTTCAAAATTAAAAATAACACTCTTTTGGCAAACCAAATAACACAATAATATATATATATATATATATATATATATATATATGTGTATATATATATATATTTATATATATATATTTAAAATTATATAATTTATTGAGGATTGCAGCAATTATGGAAGTCTACTCTTTATTTTATAACTCGAGCTTTCGAGAATTTATTTTTCTCTTCTTCAGGAGCAACTAAATTTATATAATGGTAAACAAATAAATAAGTTTTGGAAGTTAGATACTTACAAATGCGAGGTTTGACTTAAATTAAAATATTAATTCTAAATTACAAAAATTGGTTTTCAAATTTTGAAGGTATAAATGTCAATGTCAATGCGTACTACAAGATTTAGATTTTAGTCATATAAAACACTAACTCCGTGGATTAATTTTAAACATATAACAAGTATTCAAATAATTAACTAACTAACAGGTATAAGTTAATCGCAAGTGTATGTCAGTCTAAATTAGATCATTAGTAAAATTAGTAGGAAGATGTAGTAGTAATTAAGTTACATTCATTCACATTGTATATACATACACAAATATATAGACATACATATGTGTGTGCGTACATAGGCATGTAAATACATTTATATAAAAAATACATAAATATCAAACAAAAGAAAAACTGGACAAAAGAACGAATGCTTACATTTACAAACATAAAGACCTAAAAACACAAACAAACACACCTATATACAAACAACCCACCCTCACATACATACATATAAACACAAACACATAAACACACATGCATACATACACACACACATACAGACACAGGCAAACAAAAACACATAAATCTAAGAGGTATAGAACCTAATGCGATTTAAAAACTATGTTTGTGGTTCTGTTGTTGTTCTTATTTTGGAGTCTATCTCTAGTAAATATGCGTATATGCAGCTAAGATTATCTATATCTTTCTTTAAATTTAGTGCTTCTGGTTCTTGTGCAGATGACATAATTTGTTCTGTTCCAAAAGACAAAATTGAAGAAACTTCTATGGTATTTAACAAATTTCATCCAAAACTTCAATTTACTATTGACATTGAAAATAATAGAAAGATAAATTTTTTAGATACGATGGTTATTAGAGATTCTGATAATAAACTTATATTTGATATATACAAGAAACCCACAAATTCAGGCCGCTATCTAAATTTCAACTCAAACCACTCCTTCAACCACAAAATTAATACTGCCTTAACATTAAGAGAAAGAATTACAAAAATTTGTAGTCCGATTTTCCTTAAAGCAAATCTTGAACATCTACAACAAACGCTATTAAACAATGGATACCCTAAAGAATTAACCAATAAATTGATTTACCAAACAAAACAATCACAACCTGAAAATATACAATCTCAACCTATTAAATATAAAACACTACCATATATACAACACCTAACACCGTCTTTAATAAAAATATTACAAACATCAAAAATAAAAATTTCAACTAAATATGAAAATAACATCAAACGCACTTTTACAAAAATCAAAGACAAAACTCCCAAAGCACTACAAAGTAACATCATATATAATATCCCGTGCAGTTGCAATAAACAATATATAGGTCAGTCCAAACAATGGTTGAGAAATAGAATTACACAACACAAAAGTGACCAAAAACTAAATAAACGATCTTGTGCTTTATCTATACACTTAAACGATTATCATCATCAAGCAGACTTTGAAAATACAAAAATATTAGATGTAGAAAAAACATATAAAAATAGACTATTTCTAGAAAGCTACCATATACAAAAACAACCCAACACTATTAATTTTAAAAACGATATAGATAACTTAAACAAAAGTTACGCATTTCTATTCTCTTTTAATAATTTATAATTAACCTACTACTTAACCTAATTAAAATAATCATAAAACTGTTACATATACTAATAAGACACCATTATTATCCACCACACTCAGACAGTACCACCCACACATATACAATCAAAGTTAAATTAAAATTAGATATAAATAAAAATATTATTAATGTTTATAGTAGATTATTATTATAAAACAACAATTTTTTCTTTTACAATGTTTTCAATTTTTAATTTTTAAACTTTCAATTATAATTAACTATTAGAAATTTAGTATTAGAACCTAGTTATTATAGCATTTTCTATGAAAACAAAACAATGTATAAATTTCATAAGACCTTATAACATTATCAACAACCATATGTCAAATAAATGTAAGTTTAGATATTAAGAAATTCTCCAAATATTGTAACTTTTAATTTAATTTCAGAACTAAGTTTAAGGAAATATATTTTCCGAAACGTCAGTTTGACATTTATATAAATATTGTATTTGGACGAAATAAACCCCACAAGATTTAAAAATATTTTTATTTATATATATATATATATATATATATATATATATATATATATTACTCTAATTTAGACCAGAGTAGAAAATTAATTAACGACATCAAATAATTTTAATCACCGTGTATAAGGACGCTTTGGGTAATAATACGCTTCATTTAAAGGCATGTTGGATAAATTCGTCATTTACTTCTAAACATAGGGTTTATATTGTTTAGATAATGTTAAACACCGTGTATATTAAAGCAGTGGAAAATAGTTCGCTTAATTAAAGGCCTACTGTGTAGATTTAAATCATTCAATTAGAATGTAGGTTTTGTATATAATCATAATCAACGTGTAGAAGGAAGTAATGTAGAATTTCATTAGATAATAAGCATTATTAAAACCATGCAGCATAAAAATTTATTCGTTTCGTTAAAAAAAAAGGAGGTTTAAATTATTCACTGGACGCTTTCTATAAAAAGAAACAGAGTTAAAATGTTCAACTTGTAGTTAATTTAATCTTTCCAAGTACTAAAACTATCGAGAAATTATAACGACGTGGGGAAGTCACGCAAAAGCCTTCAGCGTATTAGAACTCAGAACACCTGCAAAAATAACGATGTATATGATAGTCGATAAGCTTTAAGCTATATGAGTGCAAGTAAAAAAGCAAGTTTGTGGTATAAAGACAAGCAAGAGGGAATGCATTGGTAGTTAAATGAGGGGAAATATGTAAAACAAGAGCACAGGTTGTAGATAGAACGAACAGACTAGATTGGCAAGTAAGGTTGAAATAAGATGCAAATGTGAGAGGTGGAAGCATAACAATTTCTATATAAAATTAATTAGTTGTTCGCGGACGTGTTGCGAGACGTGTGGAAATTTCTTAGATTTCAACTCGGACGAGTGCAAATTTCAGAAGAATCATTGTGCCGATCCATCGGAAGGGAAAATAAAATGCAAATTTTGGAAAATCGTCCGTCGCGGACAAATTCGACTTGCAAGCGAGCCATTGTATAAACCCGTGCTGATAGGAGTTGAGCTCTCTTTTATTTTTGATTTTATTCGATACTTCAAGCAGAATACATGGTGATTACGTGCTACGATAAAAGTTATTATGCATTAGTGCACTTAGAAAAGATAGATAAAGGTAATAAAGTCTAGTTATATTTGCGGGTATTACTGTACCAATTATCCAAATTAGTAACGATAAATAAATAAATAGAAGTATGCAGTTTTTGTATAGCGTGAAAGAATTATGAATTTCATTGCTAATTTTCGGGAGTGTTAGTAATCAAGTCTTATTCGTAAACGTGATTGGATCCACAAAACAAGATTTAGATATACATAGATGAGTTCCTGAGAAGCCCTGAAACTTTTTAGATGAATGGTGGTGTAGAAAAATTTTAAAGGCGGCTAGAACCCAGCTGGAATGGTGGGATGAGCAAGGACGATGTACATTGGAGCCACTAGTGCATTAACCTTCAGGTAACTTATGCTTTGTTGTACGATCTTAGATGTTTTGGTGTGTGTTGAATATCTTTATAATTTGTTTGATAAAGATGGACAGTAGTAAATTTGTATAAACAACAAATTTTGAATTTTAAAGTAAAATTTTCTTGTTTAAGTAGAAAGGAGTATTTATCAAGTTTATGTTTTTGATTATGATGAAAATTTGGGTCTGTCTTTGAGCTCAATTAGACTAACCTGTTAAATTAACGTAAAGGGGTGGGAGATGCTCCCTTTTATTCAGACTCAGGTCTGCAAATATTGTTTACTTAATTAGTATGCATTCTACACGGACTCTAATTCTGGATGCAAATTAAAATGATGACAAATTTGAACTTGAAATTTTATGATGCTGCAATTTATGCTGAAATTTAATTTTGAAATTTTAATGTATTATGAATATTGATGTAAATAGAGTTAACGTTGATGTTTGTGGTAGGAATGTGTTTGTTTTTTTTATGAATGAGGATGAAAGTTTTAACTAGGTGAGCAGCCGAGGCGGAAGGAAAGAGTCAAGAGGCGATTATCAGAAGAGATTCAACGGACAAGAGAATCACAGCAATTCTTGGAACAGAACGAGGGGCAATTCGATAAGCGGAAAGAGAATCACAGCAATATATATATATATATATATATATATATATATATATATTACTCATATTTAGACCAGGGTAGAAAATTAAATAATCACATCAAATAATTTTAATCACCGTGTATAATGAATATTATTAGATAATGCGCGTTATTGGAACCGTGGAGCATAAAAATTTATTAGTTTCAGTAAAAATAAGAGATTCAAATCATATACAAGACGCTTTATATCAAAAGAAACAGTATTAAAAAGCTCTGCGTGTAATTTAATTGTTCCGAGGAGGGAAACAAATGGAAATTACGTGCAAAATTTATATTAATTAACCCTATTTTAAGTAACCGGTAGTAAAACAAAGTGTACACATAATGATTAATATTTAACTTGTATTCGCTAAAAAATGAAAGGATAGAAGTCAATTTTAATTGAAGTTAATTGAATCGTTAGTAACAGATAATATCTATAGAAACTTGTAAAACCCAATAAAAGCAAATCCTAGAAGTGTTAGTTAGAAGTAGGATGTTTGAACACACCTGCGTATTTTAAAAGGCAATTTCAGTTTAATTTGTTTAGATAAACATGTCGATTCTAAGGATATTGGAAACGGTCAGATGCTTTAGCACGAAATACAAAACAGGGTTTATTTAAAAGCTCTGAGAATTAATATTATTTTGAACACCTGCGTAGTTTAAATATCACGTACGGCGAAAATTGTGTAGATAACAAATGGTTTCAAAGAATCTTGGAGAAACCGGGGCTTAATATTCACGAGAATGTGCGATACGGGGTTATTTAACCCAGATAGTCCACATGGACTAAAATATAATCGATAATAAAAAATATCAATTTGCACCAATACGAACAGGTTAGAAAAGGAAAGAGAAAATGCGTCAAGCAAAGACACATATAGTAAAAGGCGTGATTTAAGCAACGTCACGAGGGTCACAATTGGTTGAAAATAGGATGCAAATATCAGAGGTAGAAACAACAATTTCTGTACAAAATTAATTAGTTTTTCTAAGACATGTTTGCGTGGCGTGTGTGAATTTCTGAGTTTTTAATGGGGCGAGTGAAAAATTCGTAAAAACCGACGCGCGAGCGACGGACTGGGAACATGGTATGAGAAATTCTTTAGAATTACCCGTTTTGGGGAACAGACCGACAGACAGGCTTTTTGCTATATATACCGAGGTGAATATAAACAAGCTTTCTTAGACTTTTGACTATTCGATGCGTTAAAAGCTCTTACATCCGCGACTTGATTCAAGATGTTAAACAGTGCATTTTAGTTTGATAAAATAATTTAAAATTTTGCTCGTATATTTTAGTGATTCAAAATAGTTTGTTATTTACGTGCTAACATGAATGTACTTCAGTGCACTTAGATACAAGGTAATAAAATTTCGTATCACTGTACCAATTAGCAAAATTTACAACGACAAATGTATACACAAAAGTAGGCAGTTTTGGCGTATATTGGTGAAAGACGCATGAATTTCTTTGCTATTTTTCGGGGGTGTTAATAATTAAATGGTTTAAATACGTGTCTGGATCCACGAAACAAGGGTCAGATATACACAGATGAGTTCCGGAAAAGCCCAGAAACAACTTTAAATAAATGGTGATGGAGAAAATTTTAAAAGCGTTGAGAATTAGAAGCCGTAAATATAATCCTGTTGGAATGGTGTGATTAACTAAAGGGACGATGTACTTTGAAGCTACGAGGACAGTAACCTTCAGGTAAATTATACTATTTTGTTTGACATTTTGTGTGTGTTGAATAACTTTATAATTGATTTACTTTAAATGGACATTAGTGAAATTGTACTAACCATAAAATTTTAATTTTAAGATGAAATTTGCTTGTTTAAGTAGAAAGGGTATTTAGTATTGATGTTCTGAATTATGATGAAAATATGGGTATGTCTTTGAGCTCAATTAGACGAACCTGGTTAATTAACGTAAAGGGGTGGTAGATGCTCCCTTTATACTCAGACTCCGGTCTGCTTATATTGTTATATTAATTAGTAGGCATCCAACAAGGACTTTAATTCTGGATGCACATTAAAATGATAATAAAATTAATCTTGAAATTCTTTTAAAACTGAATTTTATGCTGAAATTTAATTTGAAAATTTAATGTATTCTGAATATTGATGTAAATAGAGTTAACGTTGATGTTTGTGGTAGGAATGTGTTGTTTAATTTTATGAATGAGGAGGTTTATAAAATTAGGTGAGCAGCCAAGGCGAAAAGAGGATCACAGCAGTTTATGACGCCCAATCTGTGGGACTAGAATTTTTTTGTTGAAAGGACCCAGTTCCCGCATACACAGGAGAATATCACAGCAATATATATATATATATATATATATATATATATATATATAATATAACCTCATCTAAACCCTAGTTTCCTTTTCATTTCTCATAAAACTTCTTCGGTATATAGTAGTGCTTTTCTCTCTTGCTTAGTCTTTAACCTCTCAAAAGTTCCTCTTGCTTTTAAAATCAAATCACCGCTAGGTGTATTATACTCAGGACTCTTGTATTTAACAAAAGTCGTTGTTTTATTAATTCTAAAGGAAAAAATGCATAAACGTGAAGGGCTTTGTATTTTAGGGGAGAAAATAATATGATTTCCTTAGATTAATGATCAGGTATGTTTATTTTATTTGACAAACTTCGCTGTTTATTTATTTTGCATTTTGTAAAAGTAGTTCTATTTTTTAACTACTACTTACAGTCCAAACAAAATTTACAACAATAAATCCATGCAAATTGTTCAATTTAATGAAGTTATAATATTCTTTGTCTGCAAGATATAAATGTACCAGGTTAAAGTAATAATGAAAAGTTGAAAAATTATTCAAAGCTTTGCAGGGTTAAAAAAGAAATTGAAATTAATTCACAACAAAATTTCATTTTCATAGACATCCTGATATGAAAGCATATTTAAATAAGAGTATACATTTCTCATAAGGTTTCTCAATAAATAATAACCGTATTCCTCTCTTCCTTATTCTTAAATATTTCAAAAGCTCTCGTCGCTTTTAAGAAAGAGCCGGAGGTAGATATATTGTATACCTTAGGCGCTGTTATATTTGACAGTAACAATTTTTTTAATAATTCCAAGGGGAAAATCCAAAAAGTTGTGCAAACTGTTTCTGAAGGAGAAGACAATATAACTTCTTTAGATTAATGATTAGGATGTTCACGTTTTTCAACAAAGTTTGCTGTAACGTACGCTTATCTTGTGTTTTCTAAATGATGATGTTGCTTTTATGTTTGGGAAGTTTGGTGAAAGATTTCATACTTACTCCTTTTATACATATGCTCAACAACGGGAGTGCGTAAATCGTTAGACAGTTAAATTTTTAATTGCTTGAAAGAGGCGGGAATTTCATAACAAATTAAGGGTACACCGGATAACTGCAGTGATGCAGCAGTGGGTCCCTATATAACAAATAGATAAATTGCTAAGGATAATGGGGAAGTTAAAATTATCAATCTCCCATACTATAAACACTTACCCTGAAAAGCTTTTTGATGCTATCTCTATTAATGGGCGCCAACTCGTCTTGTCTAGTGGACGATCCTCTGGAAGACGTGTTTCCCAGATGGATCCTATTTCGATCGGCCTTCTGGTAAACGGTTTTTTTTACAATCAATCTAAATTCTAAACAAAGAAAAGCACCTTTGCCTCACTGCGTCACCTAATTCTATTTTATTGAAATCATCATAACATTATTCAAGTATACACACAAGAATTTTAAATTACATAAATCGATTCATTTTGGATTTGCCATAACATTAACAGTCCTTGGTATTTTGAAATTAAATGTCAATGTTTAGTTTTTATATATATCCAATTAAGTAAACACTACAAACTGTTAACTAATTTCCAACTTACGTTAGATGCGAACCAATCTGTACACGTTTAACTCCCGTTAGCTAACTTTATAGCCCAAAACGTTTGTTCGACCTCTCTATGAACGATCACCCTTACATGCGTTCTAGTTATCTGCTTACGATTATTTAATTTTTTTCTCCTTGTATGTTTGTTGTGGTTTGTTTTGTATTTTGCTTAATCGTCTTTTGGAATTAAACCACTGGAGGTTGTTAAAATCGTCTTTATTTACGTTTCGATTCATGATCTAGGATCGTTGTCAAAATATTAAACATTTCAAGTTTGACATTTATGACAAATTGAAGGTGAATGATTTATGAATGTTTATTTGAATATATTAGATGAAAATTTTAAAGTTTAGAAGAATGAGTGCCTTCACTTTATGTTGTGGCATGTGAGCGACTTTGAGATAGCCCATACGTTTAACGTGAAATCAGCCGATTTATTTTTATAAGTTAAATTTCATATAAATTCAATAACTTGAGCCTTGGAAAACATTTTTTAACATGTTTCTATTTATACGATTGATAGGATGGTTATTAAAGAGGTGTGCGATTACGATACCATAAGGCTAAAGCAACCGTTTTTTATATTTGCTCAGGCTACTTCTTTGGTAGTGCCGGACTTTTACTGACTAAAAAATTCCTCTGTTGTTAAATGGTTCTGAGGAGACCTTAAGGCGTGTTTATACTTGTCAGATACTAATGCTGTTCTACGAAGATTGTATATGGATCTGAGGCGACCCTATGGCGGGCGTACACTTGTCAGATACCAATGCTGTTAATATGCCTATTGTTATGTAATTAATTATTGTATGTATAAATAAAAATCATGTATGTAGGCTGTATTTCATGTTAATATCGCAAGGAAAACCCAGGAAAAACTTGCATTGCTACCTAGATATTGGGGGCGTTTCATTTTCATTTGTTATTTCTTTTTGTATGGAATCCATTGTTTACTGAAAGTTACGCATTCGTTTGCTACATAGTTATTTTTATATAGGGTTATATAGCAGCATCTTTGATTTTGCGGTTTTGATGATTTTCTTCCTTGTCAATAATTTTTGTGTCCTCTTATTTTATTTTATGACTGGAGTCCCATGCATGTTGGCACATCATGAATTTTTCAAATTTTCTATTTTTTATATATGCTTTATGTTCTTTTAATTCAAGTCAAATATATCAAACATTAGTAAATTAAAGTTACCTTCAGTTTATGTAATAAATATCAAACTTAGAATGTTTATTATTTTGACGACGTTCAAGGTCATGAATCGAAACGTAAATAAAGACGATTTTAACAACTATGAGTGGTTTAATTTCCAAAGAGAATTAAGAAAAATGTTAACTTTTTTGTTTCCGTACACTATCTAGCTTTCGTTCTTCCCCTATTTGCTATGTCTTTGAGGGTTATGTTATTTTATTGCAATCATTCATATCCAGCTTACATTAGATCACGTGAAAAATTCGTGACTATTGTCATTCTGTCTTTGGTAGTCTGTAAGTGGTTAGATTAAAACGTTTTAATTTGTACGTTATTATGTTTGGGGTGTAAAAATCTGCTAACGGAACAATCTGTGTCCTCCGTGATTTTAATACGTGACTAACAAACATTGGTGGTCAGGAGGTGATGCATTGCTTTTATATTATTGCAAACTTAATTTTCAGTATAAATTCGATGCAAAAATAATGATAAAAACTAAAGAAATTGAATTTAAGGAGAACAATGGTATGGAAACAACGGTCCCATGCAACCATCTGCCGGTTTTAAATCTTAAGCTGTGGTTTTCAGTAAATATGTGTCACCGATGTTTACAAAAGCTAAACGGTTTTGTCAATATACCTAAACAAGATAATTTACAGACAGAAACGTTTTTACAATAACGATTTGTAGTTTTGTAATAATTAATGTGTCCCTAAAATTTGTACTTGACGCACTATTTTAAACTAATCAGGCTTGTGCGTGTATCTTTTTTGCTTGTGCGTTGTTTACAGAGTGATAGCATGCTGGCGCTAAGTTAAGTTTGTTATTTAATTGTTATACTCCTAATATTTTCAAACTAATTGATTAAATAAGTTTGCATATGTTTTTGTAATCTAACACCGGCCCCGCTGTTCGTGAAATAAAACCGCAAACTTTAAAAAATTATAATATTTGGAAAACATGTGGCACAATGTGCACTACCTGTTTAGATATTAACATGTTACCAGTTTTATCAGGAAGTGAAATATATTTTGGGTCCTTAAAAGCGTCTTTTTAAAAATTTTTATTCACGAAGTACAACTATCAAAATTAATTGTATTATTTCACTTACCAACAGACTTGTTTTATTAACAAACAACATGAACATTTACATTCTTTAAATACAAGTTAAACTGAATTAAATTGACACAAGTTACTATTTTTAATAATTAATAATTAATAGTGAGTTGCTTAAATTCTAACAATGCAAAAGTTATGATATTCGAAGGCTTACTGAGTGGATGACGATGAGCTTCTTATTTAACATGAAGCCTCCGGGTGCACATCGTTCTGTGGGAAACTGTAACAAATATTGCAGTATTCTACACCGTTTACCGCAACAAAATAAAGGGAGAATCGAAAAAGTTTTGCCGTGCTAGGTAAAAGCGTCGTAGAGTGGGGTGGGTCACACATAAAGAAAAATTGGAAACCTCAAGGTATAAATTTTATTTACAACTATCTGGATTAACCATAATACATTAAAATATTTTTCAAACCTTTAATTAGGAAAACATGGTCACCAGAAAAAAACAGCTCTCGACGAAAACAATAATTACTGCAAAATATCCCGAAAAATTTATAGTACACAAATTTTCACGACAATCATAAATACATTCCTGATATGTTCACAAATTCTCCCGAAGGATTTTCACAGTATCATAAAATACTAAAGAAAAGTATAATTGTTACCTTAACAACTTTCCTGTAAAGTAATTTAAATGGTAACATCTTATATATACATTAAATAGAAGAAAAAATATTTAAACAAAATTTTTGTTATTAAATAGTTTAACGGTTAGTGGCTAAACAACAAAATAGGTCTACTTACATTTTTATGGTGATTACCGATATTCCGCTGACAGAATGCATTCCCTCAGTCGGCCTGCGTGGTAGCATTATACCTGAATCATAGGATAGTGCTAAAAAAAAGGTTTATAGATTGTGAGATTTAAAATTAATTACTATAATCTTTACTTATAACAGTTGTCACCACATTGCATGCCGATGGTCTTGAACGAGGTGGAATCCATTTCCAATACCAAAACCAAATCCTAGCAAAAAAGGAATTCAACCGGAAAAAACCAAATCCATACCAAATTTATTGTTGGCGAAGTCATCGGCTGTTATAGAGAATTTAACGACCGGACAGGGCGTTTTGTATCAGGCTACAGCTCTCAAACACAGTGCATCCATGATAATAAAGATAAACTTTATATTCCGATATTTCGTAGTTACTATATTCTCAAAGTCTCTTATTAAGGATGTTATTCATTTTTAGAATAGACACGACGGGGTTGTAATCAAATAGCGTTTATACTGCAAAGTTATTAAAGCGAAGCACTTTCCTTGAAAAGTAAAGAATCGCCACAAAATAAAAACCTTGCGCTTGTATTCACGCAAAATTTGTATTGCCTGAAGCCATCGTTTTAACCCCAATTTCTCGCGATAGATCAGCACAGTAACGAATCCTTTTTGCTCAACGTTTTGCTTGAAACCCGTCCATGTTCCAATAAAACTTCCCAGAAATCCTGTTTTTTAAAAACACTTACTTTCGACCAAAACACCCACGTGAAATATAATTTCCAAAACATAATCTATTGACAAGGGGACGGAGTAAACTGCCTTGATAAACATGAAACGTCGTTAACTTCATGGTTGCGTGCCTGACCAACTGCGATTTTTTGTAACCAGCTTTGCAGATTCCTAGAGGTAGGTGTAACATATCTTGTCTCATTTCAGTATGATTATAAGAATTTATTGTTTGAAGTACATTTGTCCTCGACCTAATAATAGTAAGCCTGCTAAAACGTTATAACTTATTGCGGAAAACAAATGCTTTAGTAAACAAAGCTATTGATGAGGCGTACATGTTTAACCTTCAGAACACGTGACAATCGTTAAGGACAAAATATTTTAATGAAATAGATACCAAATTTTCAATGCTATAATAATATTTTTGAAGCAAACGTTCTTGATAAGTAAAAAATTATAAGGTATATTGCTAGAGTAATTTGCTATATCTAAACGATAATAGCATGTACTAATGAAACTTTCAGGGTGTTGAATGAGCACATTCCAATTTCAGGGACGGAACGTAACAAATCTTTATACGCTGTTTGATGTGTTACCTTGAACTGTAATTTTTTTGTAGGTTTACCAAAATAAATAATTACCTAAACATTAAACTTGGCAGTAATAGCTTATATAATAAACCATAAACTAAGAACAAGAAATTGCGGTTATCGGATACGAACATAAAGAAACGTATGGAATATGAGAAAGAAAAAAGAGACTCCAAAGAAATTATGACTGAGGAGAAAAGGAACGGAAGCGAAAACGTGACAGAGAATATAACCGACAGAAACCTAAGAAATTTACAGACCGCTATGTACCTTTGAATTTTCCCTTTTTACCTACTCCATTAAATTTTTTTATTTGGATTTTAGTTAAAATTTCTTATTTAATGACATGCCACGACTATTTGATGAACAAAATGATAGGCGGTCTGTGGATATTGCTCTAAGTAAAACCTTTACTCTTCTTAAAATGACGCACTTGTACTCATTCTATACTCATTAATTAGAACAATGACAGCATAAACACACACTTTATTGGAAATATACCACCTCCAAATGTATCAAAACGAGTCAACAATGCAATAACTATAAAAACTTATATCTATAAATTCGTGGGGAAAGCATCCTTAATCTCTTAACCCACCAAGCAATTAGAATCAGCGCCCATTACTGCAGTAAAATTAAAATAATATTGGTTTTTTGTGTTTAACGTTTATTAATTATGCACTAGCCTTTATAGACATGTAGCTATGACGACTTTTGTTGCACTTAATTTTCAATAGCGGTTTTGGTAACCAGCAACCATAACAAATTTTCAGCTGCAGCGATATGATGTATGATGCGTGCACGGCCACAAACATAGAACAGCGCAATTAAGCTTCCGCTCAACTAACTTTGTTTTTTAAAAAGATTTTCAAAGTGTGTTCACCTACTCATTATTACTTCTAAAACCCGACTGACTGCCGCTACTATCACCTTTTCACTTTGTTAAAGACACTAAATCACTTCTCCACCACACTTTCAGACGTGCTTATTGCTAACGGTTTTCGATACGCATCTTACAAAAATCTTAGCAAATTTACAAAATTAAGTATAATATTACAATTAAAGAGAAAATATTAATTAAGTTGCATTACAAGACATGAAGGACAGAAAAAAGCAAGTAATTGGGACACAAAATAAGGAGACGACGAAACGTTTTGAAAAAAACAACAAATGGTTTACGAATTTTGAACCAACAATTAGTAGAGAATACGCCTCCATAGAGCGATAATGACGATATCCAGTAACATGAGCAATTAGAAGTTAACCATAACCATAATCAATTGTTGAGTGCTAAACCGTCCCTATAGTTGGGGACAAAGAATACTACTATAGTAAGCCTGCTTATCGTAAAAGGCGATTAAAGGGCGCAGCAAGAAGCAACAGCTTTGCTGTCTAAAAGATATTGGCGGAGAGTCGGTTGGCCTCGGGCGATCCTCAATAATTTACAATGTTGTTGAGGGTTGGCGGTGACAGATACGGCTTTTTGCTAAAATCTTTAAAAACTACGTTGTGGAAAGATATGGGAACCTACCACAATATTTCTCAGGTATGTGCGGCCTAAAACACGGACTATGTATGATGGAGAGTTCACAAGTAAAATTCTTGTCGGGAGGTAAAATACCCCTTCATTCCGATCTCTGGGAGGGGGTACTTGGGGCTCGTCATCGTAAGAATTTAAAACAACGGTTCGATTTAGTAATAGGGACTTGGAATGTAAGGTCATTACTTAGAGTAGATAAGTTAACGAATTTATTAGTCGAAAGAGAAAAGGAAAGCTGGACATTTTTAGGTATTAGTGAGGTGAGATGGCCAGATAGTAATGATTGTTGGAAAGATAATTATAGAATAATTACAACATTTTCTACTAATAGACAAATAAGGGTAGGAATAGTGTTAGGTATATTATACCCCCGTTAACGAGGTACGCGAGCCACTAATGACAGTTGGTAGCGATATAACATAATGTGAAAATTGACGCGCAAATTATCGATGACGTCACACAATATGCAAATTAATGCAACATAATTACACCAATTTTAAAGGAAATAAATTTTAAAGAAAACCCCAAAGGGGGCACTCACGTGAACATGTAGAGCTTCTTTCAGGATTACTCCATGATGGCGGCAGCTTCCTTCAGGATTACTCCATGATGGTCGGCCGTGGCTTCGCTAGTCTTCCGGGCGTCGATTACTTCGCTAATCTCTCGGGCGTGGAAATTCTTGAGCCAGGTTGAAACCAAATTTGATTTGTCTTCTTCCTATGTAGACGGAACGACGGGAAACTGGTTTATCAGGAACGATAATCAACAATAAGGGCAAAAGAGACCTACATAACAAAAAGATACGATAAGATACCAGACCAACTACACCCTTCTTCACATCTCGGAGGCTAGTTCTCACCACCCATTGCGGAAATCTCCCTCGTCCACACGCGTCGGCGCGAATCTCACGCAACGCACTATCTGAAGTGACGGAAATACGCACACGTCCTTTTAAATTTATGGCGAGAAATTCTCACATATTAAAACTTAATTAAGAATGTCTAGTGCCGATTTTTCGGCACGTAACAATCGCGACAAAGCCATAAAAAAAACTTAAAAAAAGAAAATGACTGTTAGCACAGTAACATCTTAAAATCTATATCCGAAGTAACCTACATAAATCCTAACTTAAATCCAACAAAAATGTTTATTTGAGGCGCCAGCTGGTTTTTTCGACCGATAACACGTCTTCCGGATTACCAAGAAACGGAAAAGTGCACACACGAGTCTTTGGTGTGGCGCAGTTATAATCGACAGCATGAAACACTACTTAAACTAAAACAAATGCGACAAGTCGCCTAACCTATATACTAAACTAAAGCTAACATTACAGTTTCCTAACTGCAGACGCACAGGAGCGTTGCATCTAGACTGTTTCTTCGTTGGCAAAAAAAAATGCCCAAATTTAAAAATGTTCAAAAGAGTGAGTTACTCTACACTCTAGCAAATTTTTAGTTACTGGTACTTTGGTTTAATAAACAATACACATCAAAACTTGTCCATTACATGGTTGTGGATCAACAAATTTACCAAAAGTTCCACCTTACTAAATCCTTACATTGCTAACCTAACAAATTACATTTCTACCATCAGGTTAGCTTTTTCACTTAATATTTAAGAAAAATAATTCCCACGTCTGGTCATAAATACCAAACGTTAGGAAGATAAAAAGATAAAGCAAAATCTCAAGTTATTATCTAAGATAATAGATAAGATAACGATATTGAGCTCAAGTTATTATCAAAGGTAATAGGTAAGATAACGATATTAAGCTTTAGTTATTATTAGAGATAATAGGTAAGATAACAATATTAAACTAAAGTTATTATCAAAGATAATAAATAAGATAAAGATATTAACTTAAGTTATTATCAAAGATAATAGGTAAGATAACGATAGAGTGGCTCCGTGGAGCCGTTACATGGGAATTCCTCGTGCTCCCTAAAAAGAGCAGGCCCGTTTGCACTAAACAGCACGAGGGACCGGCAAAGGCATTTGGGTGCATCCCTGCACCCGGCGTTAATTAATATCGGTGATATAATCACCCGATATCCACACGATATATATCTACATACACTCACACATTCACACACTTATACGTACGCTCACTGTTAGCGACCATGTGCGCTGACAGCGGCACCGCATGACCTTCACGAAAGATTCCCAGAGACGTGGTCCAAGTGTCTGTGAAAAACCCCCGCGCAACCACACGGTGACTAACGGAAATGAAAAGACAAAGAAATAGAAACGGTAGAAAGAAGGAGGTAGGTGTTTGGAATGCATAAGAGGCACTTTCAGGTAGAAAAAAATAGAGGAAGGGCTCGCATTGAGCTAAAGAGACAGAAAAGGTGGATAGCAAAGCGCTACTCAACCAGCCAATGTAGTCAGTAGCTCGGAGTGAGGGAAAAATCACTCTTATGTGGTAGACGGGTGTTCCGGAACGAGAACAGGTCCACCGAAGGAAAGATAAGGTAAAAACGGATACAGTAGGATAAGAAAAAGTAGAGTTTTTGGACAAGCGTCCGAGAGAAGGTAGAGAATTGTCCCTGTTAAAACACAGATCGGTCTGAAGGACCACCTGCGACAAGTTAAGGTATATCGTAAGTTAAAAAATTTACTAGACTCTTAAGAGAACCAGTACAATCATTTTGCTAACGAGTGCAACCACTACGATAAGAAAATCAGACCAAAGTTGACACAACAACTTAAAAATATCACTAAAGATACAATCACACGAAAACAAACTGTTTCAAGGTAATTTTTTAAAACGGTAACACCCTAAACACACAAAGATGCCTAATTATAAGCAGTTAAATACAGACACACTGTCCCAATATGCTAAAACAACCGAGAATTTAATAAGATATCAATAGAAAGCAATAGCACCTCACCACGAAGTTCAATAACAAACAACGAAAAAAATATGTTTATATGTTATGATGATTTAGTAGGAAAAGAAACAAGTAATGCTATAGTATAATGTGGGCGACTGTAATAATTCAGAGAAAAAACACACGGAATTGAAAGTCCTAGTTTTTTACAACTGCGAATATGAACTATTTCTTACAATGGCATAGGCCGCGGCTCCTATGTGAGCCCAAAGAAGAACTCTAACCACTCTAACATCAGCTAAAACCAATCATAAAAATTCAATGAGTCATTACAACCAAAGTTACGACAATTACCACACAATTAAACGATGTAAGATAAACACTAAAAACCAGATAATATGCTGTAGGAAAAGTTCGAGGATTAATTAAATGAAACGACAGAGTTATACTGGGGGGTCTAGACAATAAAGCGATATATAACTAACGGTAAGTTCAAGGAAAAGTCAACCAGAAGTAAAATTTAAGGTAAATAAGTTAACCGTATAATAGGTAGGCGTATAAGAGAAGGAATAAATAATTAAAGATACTAATTGATAGTAAAACAAAAAGTATTAGGTAAATCGTTAGGGAAATGGAACGTGAAAAACTTAACTAGCATTTGGGTCAGCAGAGAATGACTTAAGGTCTTTAATATGCCATCTTCCTTGGCGTTTTTCTTCAGCATCTTGAAGTTCGTAGATAAGTGGACTGACGACACGGGTGACCTTACAAAGAATAAATTTCGGGGCTAATTTTGAAGAAAATTTCTTAGTTGCATCCGATAAGACATAATTCTTTTTCCAAACTTGTTCGCCCAAGGCGAAGGAAATATTTCGTTTACGTAGATTATAATGGTCCTTACTTTTTTCGTAAGCTTTTAACAAATTTGTTCTAACGTCGTTAAAGATAGAAGGTAATGAATGTTGGTCTTTGTCCCAGCGTACTTTCTCGTCAAATTCAATTACGTCAGTATCGTCAGGAACTAAACCATAATATCTCCCACCAATTGGGGTATATCTTCCAAAAACAAGAAATGACGGAGTGAATTGGGTTGCTTCGTGTTTAGATGTACGCAAAGCTTGAGCAATTTTAAAAATATTTTCATCCCATGTAGTGTGGTCTGAATCAATATAGGAAGAGATAGCGGTAATTAAAACTCTATTTACTCTTTCGGTGGGGTTTACTTAGAAATGGTATTTTGCGTTAAACCAAATTTTTTGTACTTTGTAACTCTTAACAAAATTTTGAAAATCTTTAGAGATAAATTGTGCCCCATTGTCACAAAGAATAATCTGAGGAACACCGAAGATAAATACATTTTGTTCTAGAAATTTAATTATAGCGGCAGATGTAGCTTTACGTAAGGGTTGCACCATAACAAATTTAAAAAACTAATCGGTGACAACTAAAAGATATTGGTTACTTTTCTTTGATCGGGGAAGAGGTCCTAATAAGTCAAGCGATATTAATTGTAAAGGATAAGATACACGTATAAAAGTTACCCATTAAGCCAGAACGAGCTTCTTGTGAGCTCTTATGAGAACCACAAATTTTGCAGTTCCTAATATAACGACAGACAGATTGTTTTAGTGTGAGCCAATACTATAATTCTGATATTTTAGCGAGAGTTTTTGTAACACCAAGATCAGCAGCTATAGGATCATCATGACATAATTTAAGCACTTCACTGCGGTTAGCGGTAGGGACAACAAGTTTCCATTCAGTGATGTTAGATATTTTGTGAGGTGACGAAGATACAAATTTATATAATCTATTGTTGGTTACACGAAAGGTAGGAAATTTATCGGGATTTTCAGAAACTTTTTTAATCATATTAAGATACCAAGTATCAGAAATTAGATCTGGAAGGTTAAGAGAGACGACATCACGAGATAAGGTATCAGGTACGATATTTAATTTGCCAGGCCTATGCCTAACGTCAAAGGTAAATTGAGAGATACGCAAGTTTCATCTTGCCAAACGACCTGCGGGTTGTTTTAAGTTATTTAACCACGTGAGAGCTGCACAATCAGTAATTACGGTAAAATGTGTACCTTCAACATATCCTCTAAATTTTTCGATGCCAAAGATAACTGCCAATAATTCTCGTTTGGTAACTGAGTATTTTTGTTCAGCAGAAGTTAAGGCGCGACTTGCATAAGCGATTGGGTGTTCTAAACCATTGCTCACCTTGAACAACATTGCACCTAAACCAGTAAGTGAGGCATAAGTTTGTATATAAAAATTTTCATCGAAATTGGGCGAGATTAAGATAGTTGCTGAAGTGATTAACGTTTTAATTTATTCGAAAGCCTGTTGAGCTTCTAAATTCCACTCTATAGTTTGGGACTTCTTTTTATTTTTAATTAAAGCGGTAATGGGTGCAGATATAGTTGAAAGGTTAGGTAAAAAAATGCGATAATAACTAATCGTTCCAATTAAACGTTTAATTTCGGTAACAGTTTTAGGTGTTTTAAATTTAGTAATAGCGTCGACTTTAGCAGGATCTGGTTGTAGACCAGTTCCATCGATAATAAAATCAAGAAATGTAAGGGATGAACAACAAAATTGACATTTCTCCCAATTTATCTTAAAACCTGCTGCATTTAGGCGTTCTGCCACTTCATTCAATGTGGCGATATGTTCGTAAAAGGAACTTGAGATAACTAAAATATCATCTAGAAATACAAAGGCACGTTCCTGATGTAGGATAGGACGTAACGTTTGATCCGTAGTACGTTGTAAGGTTTGTGGTGCGTTACAGAGACCAAATGGCAAAAAATTATATTCGAAAAGACAGCCTGGAACACAAGAAGCAGTTTTTGGGCGAGAAGGTAAGTCGAAGGGTATCTGATAAAAAGCTTGTCTAAGATCAATAGATGAGATAAATTTTGCGTTTCGAAGCCGGCTTAAAATTGAGTCAGTTCGTGGTAGAGGGTAAGCATCGGACACAGTTACAGAATTATGTTTTTTGCCATCAAAACAAACACGCCATTCGTCATTTTTCTTACGGACTAATAACACGGGAGACATCCATGGTGAATTTGAGGGAGAGATAACACCAGATTCTAACATTTTATCTATTTCAGAATGCAAATGCTTTTGTAATGCAGGCGAAAACGGATATTGACGTTGCTTAAAAGGGAGGGCATCACCTGTAGAGATAATATGTGTTGCAGTAGTAACGCAACCAAGTTCAGAGGTATTAAGTTTACGAAATTTGTCGATTGTAGAGTTAAGAATTATATTTTGCAAATCGGTAAGAGAAATTTTATTAGATATTCCCGCAGATGCACAGGAGTTTGTTTTAAGGGAAGTTTGCCAAGAAAAATCTTGAATGTAAAGCGATAAATTAAAAAGTTTACAATAATCTACACCTAGTAGGAATGGATAAGCTAATGTAGGTACTATCAAAAATTCTACTCGAATTTTTAATTTAAGGGAACCCGTTACATATATTTGATTATCATCAGCTAAATTTGAATTTTAATATTCTGTTTAGATAATTGTTGTAAACCTTCGTTGTTTATAAGGGAGCATGAGGAACCTGTGTCCAATAAATCTATTACATTTAAAGAACCAATCGAGATGGGTAAATGTGGGCGGTTATCGGAGGGTTTTTTGACAAGTTGTAAGGCAGCAGACTTTTATGGTAAAAGGAATTAACGGTTTGTAGCCAACTCGACCATTCTGACGGGGTAGTATAACATAATTCTGTTAATGAAGGCAAGGCATTTTGTAAATTCAAGGTAGCGATATTATTGTTAGATATATTTAATAAAGGTACAGCGTTAGAGGTAGTTTTATGCTTTAAATTTATTGACGTCTGGGTTCGTTAAATGGTTGGTGCTGAGGACGATTTTGATTCCTTGAGATATTCACGTCCCGGGTAGGAATATCTTGACGGAAGTTTCCCGATACGTTAGAATTACAATTCGTACAGTTAGATTTATAGATATTAGCGCGACCACAGCCATAGCAAAAAATATTCTTGGGGTATGTGCAAACGTCATAGTTATGTCCACTTTTCTTACAATTCAAACAGGTGAGTTATTTGTTGAGGTAGAAGGAATATTAAGGGTAGATACTTTACGAGAAGATTGAACTTGACAAGCTAAATCGGGTTCTAATAGGCCAGATTGTTTTTCTGGAGGAGGACGGTATTTGTCCATCCGCAATTTTACTTCTTGAAACGAGCGACATAAATCTTTGAATTGAGGTAAAGAAGAAATGTGTTGTAACGCTAACCGTTCGGAAAAATATGGATTTAAATTCCTACGCAACTGATCGATAATTTCAAATTCTGATGGTTTATTATCAAGTCTACTATATAGAGCTTCTATTGAGGTAATAAAGAAAATTACATTTTTGTCAGGTCCCTGGGTTCGATTTCGTATTTCATTCCAAAGGTCGGTAATGTAACCGTGCGGTAAAAAATCCTATTTTAAACGCGTAACTAATTCCTCCCAGGTAGAAATCTTACCTCTAATGTTACGATACCAGATTAAGGCAGAACCAGAGAATAATTCACCCGCTAAAACAAATAAATCTTGATCTGTACAGTTGCGTGAAATTTTGAAATCGTTAATCCTATCAAGAAAAGACATTAAAGAAATTTGGGAGTCAAAGCCCTGGAAAGTTAAACCCCATTTATAGACAGGTATGGATTTCCTCAATGATGGAGCTTGAGAAATTGCGACATTCGATAGAGATACAGGTATATCTGTGTCTACATTTTGGTTAAGTCTATCAAGAACTATTCCTTCAAGTAACAGAATGTCCGATAAAAAGGTTTGTTTAGCTTGGTTTGCTTGTTCATTGTCAAATAAATACAACAACTGTATTCGTTGCTTAAGGTGAACTATGCGAGAAACAACACGCTTCAATTCAGTTTTGCTTGGGTCGAGATCAATTTTGTTTATTATATTAGCTATATCTTCAAGGGATTGTTTAATTTCGGACATATTTTGAGGTAAATCAGAAACGATTACTTTCGAAATAGTTAGCCCTTTAGCTTCTTGCGCTAGTATAGCTTTAAGCTGCAACCGCATGTCATTCTGGTTAGATGCGGGTTTAATATTTCTACATTGAATTTCGTAAATCAGTTCGGATGACATGAGGTGAATGATATTCATTTTAAGATAGTATTTGAGACAAGAAAATATAATAAATTTAAGATACTATAATATTTCGCAAGATAAAAGGTATACTAAAACCCAATTGGTTACGTTAGCTGTATTTAAAGGCAAAAACTTCTTTAAAAAGGCATTTGTCGGTTACAACTATTTAAATTACTAAGGGAACACCTTTAGAACGGTATCAGGGCAAGATAGTGTTTAAAGGAACAAATACATCAAGATTACGGTACTATAACGTTTTAGAACATATACTAAAAACTCAATTGATTGCGGTAACTGTTTTTAAACGCAAAGTTTTCTTTAAAATGAATCTGCAAGTTACAGCTAAATGTTCAAATTATTAAAAAAAAATACTTTTAGAACGGTATTAGAGCAAGACAAATTTATACAAGATTTAAAAACACTTTTAAAGCGGTATCAAAGCAAGGTAGTGTTTATACATGATTTAAAAACACTTTTAAAAGTCCAAAAAACAAGCATATAGTTATGTTTAATATAATATGAAACAAACAATTTCCATAAGAAACAAGGAATAAGGCATAAATTAATTAATTATTATATTTAAATGTACTTAGATGCGAAATTGTTATGTACCCCAAACACGAAAGTCAGGTTATATTATATAATAGACACTCCTAAAAGAAAAACACTTTTAATTCCATTCCAAACAAACCAGGTACTTATTTAAAAAAATTCAAGTTAGAAAGCACACTATTTTTATAGTTACAAGATAATTAATTGGACTAGCAATACATTATAAAAAATATATACCAGGAAAATCAATAGTCAATATGGCCGTTTATGTTAAATTATCATAACAGCTGTCATGTCATTTCAGGTTATTATACAGTAACTTTTAGAGCTACCACCCTAAATTTTTATGAGTTAATAGATATTAAAAATGTTCATAATTATATTTTTTTAAATGAAAAAGCTAGGAATATAGTTAATTAATACATTATAAGGTATAAAACAATCAGAAAACAAATCATTATACAACCTAAACACGTTTTGGGCGCAACTATTATACCCCCGTAAACGAGGTACGCGAGTCACTAATGACAGTTGGTAGCGATATTACATAATGTGAAAATTGACGCGCAAATTATCGATGACGTCACACAATATGCAAATGAATGCAACATAATTACACCAATTTTAAAGGAAATAAATTTTAAAGAAAACCCCAAAGGGGGCACTCATGTGAACATGTAGAGCTTCCTTCAGGATTACTCTATGATGGCGGCGGCTTCCTTCAGGATTACTCCATGATGGTCGGCCGTGGCTTCGCTAGTCTTCCAGGCGTCAGTTACTTTGCTAATCTCTCGGGCGTAGAAATTCTTGAGCCAGGTTGAATCCAAATTTGATTTGTCTTCTTCCTATGTAGAGGAAGGACTGGAAACTGGTTTATCAGGAACGATTTTCAACGATAAGGGCAAAAGGGACCTACATAACAAAGAGATACGATAAGATACCAGACCAACTACACCCTTCTTCATATTTCGGAGGCTAGTTCTCACCACCCATCGCGGAAATCCCCCACTATCCTCCCTCGTCCACACGCGTCGGCGCGAATTTCGCACAACGCACTATCTGAAGTGACGGAAATACGCACACGTCCTTTTAAATTTATGGCGCGAAATTCTCACATATTAAAACTTAATTAAAAATGTCTAGTGCCGATTTTTCGGCACGTAACAGATAATAGGTTCGAATGTAAAGTTAAAGAGTACTTACAATTTAGTGATACAATAATTATTGTTAGATTGAGTACGAAACCCACAGACACTGTTTTAGTACAGGTTTACATGCTAACAACTCAGTACGAAGATGAGAAAGTAGAAAAGGTATACGAGGATATAAATAGTATATAGAGAAACATGTTAGAAGAAGATATACCTAGAAAGCGCAGGTGATGGGGCTAGATACCAAATAGATTATATTTTAGTTAAACAAAGATTTAGAAACCAAGTTAAAAACTGTTGTAGTTATCCAGGGGCTGACATAGATAGCGATTATAACTTGGTTAAAATGAAGTGTAAGCTAAAATTCAAAAAATTGAGAAAGGTTAAAAGAGAGGGATGGGATCTAGGTAAGCTTAATGATAGTGAGGTAAAGAAGGAATATAAACAAGTATTAGATAATAGGATCAAAGACATAGCTATAGGAGGGAACACAGAAAATAGATGGAAAGAAATAAAAAAGGCTGTATATGATACAGCAACACAAACTATAGGTAAAAAAAAAGTAAAAGCGAGAAAACCCTGAGTAACAAAAGAGATATTAGATTTAATAGAGAATAGAAGAAAGCTTAAACCTTTCAGAAAATCTAATAGTGAAAGTGGGCAAAATATGGCAGAGTTAAAAATAAGATAATACATGAGTGTAGAAAAGCTAGAAATAAATGGATGGAGGAGAATTGTAAGGGAATACAAGATGATTTGAAAGTAGGTAAGACAGACAAGGCTTACAGGGCAGTTAAAAAGTTTTTCGGGGAAGATAGAAAAAAATATAATGGTATTAAAGATGCGAATAACGAGCTCCTAATAAATTAAGTTGAGGTAGCAGATAGATAGAAAGATTTATATAAGGCAGACGATATAGATGAGTTAGAGAACGACCAAGAAGAGGATGTAGAAATAGGGTTCTCAAGATTAAGAGAGGAAATTTGATAGAACTGTTAGGGATCTTAAACTAAATAAAGCGCCGGGGATAGACGATATACCCGCAGAATTAATAAAATATACAAGTTAGAAAACTTTAAACAGATTATATGAACTAGTAAAGGTAACATATGACACAGGTGAGGTCTCAATAGATTTCGAAAAAAATATTATTATTCCAATTCCAAAAAGTCAGGAGCTAATAGGTGTGAGAATTTTAGAACGGTTAGTTTAGCTTCCCACGCTTCCAAAATTCTAACAATAATAATTAAAAATAGAGTAGAAGCTTTGACTGAGAATTATTTAGGCGAAGACCAATATGGTTTTCGTAAAGACAGAGGAACTAGAGAACCGATACTAATGATTATGGTAATTATCGAAAAAAGGTTACAAAAAAATAAAAAGACTCATTTTACGTTTGTAGATTTAGAAAAAACATTTGATAGGGTTAATTAGATTGTTATGTTCAGGGTTTTGCGAAAAATAGGAATCTCTCATAGGGATAGAAAAATTATTTACAGTCTATATACAAACCAAAGCGTAGTAATTAGATTTGATGAAATAGAAAAGGAAGCTAAGATTAGAAATGATGTTAGACAGTGCTGTATACGATCTCCCTTGATTTTTAATGTTTATATTGAGAAAGATTTAAACTTAGCTAGATAGAGAAAAGAGATAGGTATTAGTGTACAGGGACAGAAAATAGACATTCACGTTTTGCAGATGATATAGCCATTATGGCAGAGTCTAGAAAAGAGTTAGGAGAGTTTTTAAATATTTTAGATGAGATACTACAGAGTAACAATAGTATGAGAATTAACTCAGGAAAGACAAAGATAATGACAAGCGAGTTACAACCTAGTTCTAAAGCAAAATTAAAAATACGTAATACCGAGTTAGAGGAGGCAGATGAATTTTGCTATTTAGGTAGTATAATTACAAAGGATGGACGTAGCAGAAGGGATATGGTAGCTAGAATAGCTCAAGCTAGAAAAATGTTTAAAAAAAAGACTTACTAATAGCTAATAGTATTATTTAGATAATAGAAAAAGTTTCTTAAAGTCGTACGTATGGCGCGTTCTATTATACGGTAGTGAGACTTGGTCAATTAAAGAGGTAGATAAGAAAAAGGTAGAAGCTTTTGAAACTTGGTGTTATAAGAGTTTGACAGATAGAGTAACAAATAAGGAAGTTTATAGAAGAATAGATGAGGAACCCTGTATGTGGAAACAATTAAAGGTCAGGAGAGATAGAATGATAGGGCACCAGTTAAGACATGAGGTACTATTTAGTAAGGTCTTATATTATAGACTACCAAATAAAAATAGAGTAGGAAGACCTATATTAGTCAAATTATTAGAGATTTAAGTTGTGAAGTGTATGTAGACCTTTTTAGACTAGCTTAGAATAGAAAAGAATTTAGAGCTGGGTCAAACTGACCTTAATTAAGTTCGAAAACAAAACAAAAAAATAAATAAATAAAAATCAGTTAACTAAATGTCACCATGACATAACTCACAAATGGTTAGCGGTCTGGTATGTTGGCAGCGATTCGCTGCTTCAGCCTTACCATAACATAATTTAACACTTTTTCTTTTTTGGAGGGGATAAGCGGGTACTATTTCATTTCCTTATAAATAGGAATCATGTAAACATGGACTTCTTTAAAAACTATCAGGTAGCTAATATCTATGTAGAGTCAGGTAAATAGATAAATAGGTAAATAGAAGAGTATAAGAAGACCTAAACCAAGCTATATTAGTCAAATTATTAGAAATTTAGGTTGTGAAGGGTGTGTAGAACCTTTTAAATTAGCACAGACTAGAAAAGAAGTTAGAGCTACATCAAACCGACCTTAAGTACGGGCGAAAACAAAATGATGATGAAGAAAATGATGACAAGTTGCCAAATTGTCCTTTCCTCAGACGTAAACTTTAAATTTTCCACTATATTCCCTTTGTAGGCGGATTAGTCAATGAAAATTTTGCAGCAATATGTTCAGCAGCCTTCTAAAGAGGAAACATTTCATTTTGGTTATCTCAGGTTTGAAAGGATTATCTTAAATAACCACTCCTTGTGAATCACAATCATAACAATTTTTACTTAAAAGCTTCTTCCAATTTCCTAATGATATTACTTTGGTTCTTCTCCCTCTCTTATCTACACAAACTTTATACTTAAAAATGTGTCTGAAATAACTGTTACGTAAACTTTAACCGTAATTATTAATAAAGAATAACTTCACAAACTTTATTAAAATAAAGGAGGATATTAATGCTTTCAAGTACTTGAGGGAATCACAGATAAAAAGACAGAAGCCACCTTTTGTCGCTTGAAAAAGCGAACAATGTGTCTCGAGCTGTACAATACGGCATCTCCACCTAAACCTTATTTCCATTTCATTTCTCATAAGGTTTCCACGATAAATAATCGTGCTGTTCCTCTCGTGCAATTTCTTAAAACTTAAAACTCGCATCAGTTTTAGAAGGTATTTAATATGGGGGATATGAGTATTATATTGGAGAGTGCTTAATATTTGACAAATGTCATTGTTTTGTAATTCGGAAATAGCGCATGACGGTTGGCAGGCTAATTTTCGAGACTTAATGATTAATATATGCACCTTATTTATTTCACAGAGCTTGTTATATCAGTCGTTTATTTTCGATTTTAAAAACAAAGATGCTGATGATATTGTCGGAGGCTTTCACGGCCGGAGTCATTATAAATATTTATGGCCCCAACCCGGAACCATAAATATTTATAAAGATGCTGATTTTATGTTTGTGACGTTTCCTGAAAGTCTTCTTGCAACATTTCGTTCTATATGTACACCTAACAATTTAAATGTATGGATTACACAAGCGCAAAATTATAGGGTACTACACGCGAACAAGAGTTAAGCAGAACTTTAAAAAAGTGACAGAGCTTTCCGACATTGACTAACTTTGTTCTCTTTCTGTGGAAGTAAATATGTCTAGTTTGGAATAACTAAAGTATTACAAAAACCTCTGTTAAATAAATTTTTTAAACACACGCGCACGCGCTCGCGCGCGCACGCACGCGCACGCGCACATACGCGCGCACGCACGCACGCACGCACGCACGCACGCACGCACGCACGCACGCGCGTACGCACGCACGCACGCACGCACGCACGTACGCGCGCACGTACGCACGTACGCACGCACGCACGCACGCACGCACGCACGCACGCATCACCGCGATTTAATTGTCTTATAAATTTGTTTTATGACTTGGGAATGGACTGCGCAATTGTGGCCGGAAGATCAGTTTTCAAATAATGCAACTCCTTAACGTTTTTTCAAATTGTTATACAACTTTTTTAATTTATCGGCATCTCGCCTAACTCCACCTAAAGCATTGTATTCCAGTGTAATCTTGGCACATGTGCTAGTTTCTATATCGTTCTGCACTGCATCGGTTTTTTATTTTCAATTATATGTTTGTGTTTGTACACAATATTTATAAGCGATCCTTATCCGATGTAGTAAAGTTGGGGTAATTATTCATAAAAAGGGTCCCCCTCGGATCGCCTTCAAAATAGATGCATTCGACGCGTTTTCACACGGGTAACAACCTCTTCCTCTGGCAAAATTCGTGCTTTCCTCCCAAAAACAAATATATTTAATGTCAAAGTTGAAATATTTGTACTATTATGTACGTACATAGGTAAAGATTTGTGTTTTGAATAATAATATGTTTCTATCAAAAACCTAACCTGAAGTACCCTATAGTATCTGATTTGTCTTATAATTATATATATTTTGTGACGCCATGGACGTGATTCCGATCAATATTGACGTCATAGATTCAGATATTTTGCTGGCGCGACCCACTCATGCATAGAAATAATTTGCTTAGGCAATTCTGGATTCAAGCATTTACAAGTCAATCATACACTCAATTTTGTTGATCCGGACAGCGGTGCTCACAGTCAAAAATCGAGTGAGCCTGACGGGAAACGCGTGCAAATATACCTCGGTATGGAACGCGCCTGGAGCATCATGTAGGATATTTTACTGAGTTTCAATTTCGCCGTAAATATAAATTTAATGTAAGAATTGTTGCGTTTTTTGATGCAATGGCAAAAATTTTCCCAATTCCTGGCGGTAATATCGAATAAATATTGTTAAACAGTTGTTACTCTGGTTATTATTTATATCTACGGTTGAGTGGATCGCGCCTGTAAAAATATCTGAATCCATGACGTCAATACTGATCGGTCCCGTCCATGGCGTCACAAAATATATATTTATAGGACATATCAGATAATACAGGGTACTTTAGGTTAGGTTACTGTTAGAAACAAATATTATTATCAAAAACATAAATTTTATGTTATGTACGTACACAATAGTACAAATATTTCAACTTTGACATTAAATATCTTTTTTTGGGGAGGAGAGCACGAATTTTGCTAGAGAAAAAAGATTGTTCCCCGTATGAAAACGTGTCGAAAGCATCTATCTTGAATTGCCCAAATTGGCAGCTCTCTTTGTGCTTTCCCGTTGGTCCTAACAAAATAAGCAAATTTTTAATTCGAGATTTATCGAACGTATATTTTACACACCTGAATCAGATTGTTCATTTTATTAATGGATAATATATAGAACCTTATCTAACCTATGAATGTGCTGCTTAGCTTGGCATAGCTTCTTATTCTTAGTACTGGGTGCGGCTAAACTATCACCCTATTTTCAAAACGTTCGTATAAAGTCAGGCCGCAAGAGTCAAAGTTAACAGTTTTAGCTTACAAACGCTTTGGTCTGTAACACAATGTGGACTGATGCGCTTTCGGCGTGGAAGTTTATAACCGCGAAAATGAGTCCGTCATCGCTGCACATCGGGCGTTAGATACGTTTTGGGCCTTTGGAAGCTTCCTTTTAAAATGACTTTATTTCCAAATTAACACTCCTATCAAGTGTACTTTAATTTATTAATTATAAAATGATTTTATTTCTTTTAAGACACTTGAACGTTTATATACATTAAACATTAAGTACTTGAATTGAAAATTACTAGAAGTTACAAATTAATAATAACAAATGAGTAGCTTTGAACAACTAACAATGCAAAAGTTACGGACTTATCAGACTGACTGGCCATCTTGGGCTCTTGAGGGTATTTATGCTATCCCTGCTCTTACATCACTAATGTGGGAAATGCAGATCTCATGTCTGCTATTTCTATTACATTTTAATAATCTTAATTCTAATAATTGCTGTCTTATTGTCTACTGTGATTTGCACCTGCAGTGTCATATTACGTCTGGAATACAAAGTACTGTTTCCGTTCTCATATCTGGTTTGTGAACATTCATTAACCTTTTATTATGTGCTTCAATTATACAATATAACAATAATTCTTAAGACTTAATGATTTCATTTAATTATACATATATATATATATATATATATATATATATATATATTAGGTAGTTAATTACACAAGGTAAGTTGATAAATACTATCGTATTATAGTGAATAAGATGAAATAATAACTTAGACTTTTATGCAAAGCCCAAATGATCATTTCAAATCGAGCTAGTAATTGAAAATGGAAAATATAAGGTCTTGGACAGGACTTTGGGCTTTGCATAAAAGTTTAAGTTATTATTTCATCTCATTCACTATAATACGATATATATATATATATATATATATATATATATATATATATATTACTCATATTTAGACCAGGGTAGAAAATTAAATAATCACATCAAATAATTTTAATCACCGTGTATAATGAATATTATTAGATAATACGCGTTATTAAAACCGTGAAGCATAAAAATTTATTAGTTTCAATAAACATAAGAGATTTAAATCATGTACAAGACGCTTTATATCAAAAGAAGCAGTATTAAAAGCTCTGCGTGTAATGTAATTATTCCTAAACAAATGGAAATTACGTGCAAAATTTATCTTAATTAACTCTATTTCAAGTAACCGGTATTGAACAAAACGTACAGATAATATCTACAGAAACTTGTAAAACCCAATAAAATGCAAATCCTAGAAGTGTTAGTTAGAAGTAGGATGTTTGAACACACCTGCGTATTTTAAAAGGCAATTTCAGTTTAATTTGTTTAGATAAACATGTCGATTCTAAGGATATTGGAAACGGTCAGATGCTTTAGCACGAAATACAAAACAGGGTTTATTTAAAAAGCTCATTCGGCGAAAAGTTTGCAGATAATTAATGTTTACAAAGAATCTTGGAGAAACCGGGGCTTAATATTCACGAGAAGGTGCGATACGGGGTTATTAAACCCAGATAGTCCACATGGACTAAAATATAATCGATAATAAAGAATATCAATTTGCACCAATACGAACAGGTTAGAAAAGGAAAGAGAAAATGCGTCAAGCAAAGACACATATAGTAAAAGGCGTGATTTAAGCAACGTCACGAGGGTCACAATTGGTTGAAAATAGGATGCAAATATCAGAGGTAGAAACAACAATTTCTGTACAAAATTAATTAGTTTTTCTTGGACATGTTTGCGTGCCGTGTGAGAATTTCTGAGATTTAAATGGGGCGAGTGAAAAATTCGTAAAAACCGACGCGCGAGCGACGGACTGGGAATATAGAATGAGAAATTCTTAAGAATTGTCTGTTTTGAGGACAAAAGCGACGTGCCGGCTATTCGCTATATATACCGGTGGTAATATGAATTTCGGTCTCTTAGACTTTTGACTATTCGATGCGTTAAAAGCTCTTACATCCGCGACTTGATTCCAGATGTTAAACAGTGCATTTTAGTTTGATAAAATAATTTAAAGTTTGCTCGTATATTTTAGTGATTCAAAATAGTTTGTTATTTACGTGCTAACATGAATATACTTTAGTGCACTTAGATACAAGGTAATAAAATTTAGTATCACTGTACCAATTAGCAAAATTTACAACGACAAATGTATACACAAAAGTAGGCAGTTTTGGCGTATATTGGTGAAAGAAGTATGAATTTCTTTGTTATTTTTCGGGGGTGTTAATAATTAAATGGTTCAAATACGTGTCTGGATCCACGAAACAAGGGTCAGATATACACAGATGAGTTCCGGAAAAGCCCAGAAACAACTTTAAATAAATGGTGATGGAGAAAATTTAAAAGCGTAGAGAATTAGAAGCCGTAAATATAATCCTGTTGGAATGGTGTGATTAACTAAAGGGACGATGTACATTGAAGCTACGAGGACAGTAACCTTCAGGTAAATTATACTATTTTGTTTGACATTTTGTGTGTGTTGAATAACTTTATAATTGATTTACTTTAAATGGACATTAGTGAAATTGTACTAACCATAAAATTTTAATTTTAAGATGAAATTTGCTTGTTTAAGTAGAAAGGGGTATTTAGTATTGATGTTCTGCATTATGATGAAACTTTGGGTATGTCTTTGAGCTCAATTAGACGAACCTGGTTAATTAACGTAAAGGGGTGGTAGATGCTCCTTTATACTCAGACTCGGTCTGCTTATATTGTTATATTAATTAGTAGGCATCCAACAAGGACTTTAATTCTGGATGCACATTAAAGTGATAATAAAATTAATCTTGAAATTCTTTTTAAAACTGAATTTTATGCTGAAATTTAATTTGAAAATTTAATGTATTCTGCATATTGATGTAAATAGAGTTAACGTTGATGTTTGTGGTAGGAATGTGTTGTTTAATTTTATGAATGAGGAGGTTTATAGAGATAGGTGAGCAGCCGAGGCGAAAAGAGGATCACAGCAGTTTATGATGCCCAATCGGTGGGACTAGAATTTTTTTTGTTGAAAGGACCCAGTTCCCGCATTCAAAGGAGGATATCACAGCAGTTTATGGCGACCACAACGTGAGGGCTTCTAGTTCCAAATAAAATTTTTGTGATTTTATTCTAGGAAACTGGCGATCTGAGAGAGAGAGTTTCTGTGTGTGTATAAATTTAAGAGTATTTTAGAGTGTGTGAGAGTGATTAGAACGTATGCAGAGAAAAGAGTGGTTAAGGAGTCAAGGAGTGGAAATTGGAAGTGACGATAGTGCATTGTGCGAAAAAAAATTCTAAAATGGAAGAAGCTGGAGGCAGTAGAGATCAGTCGAGGACGGAATCAGGGGATCAAGGAAACGAGATGATATTGAGAATGTTAGAGAGGATGAGTGAAGAATCGAATAGAGCGATGGAGGAGTCTAACAGAAAATTAGAACTGCTAAGCGATGAATCGAATAGAGCGAGAGAGGACTCAAATCGAAAATTTGACCGAATGAATGAGACATTAACAGGAGTTAGGGAAACCCTAAGTGAGAAAATAGATAAGACGAATAAAGAAGTTTCAGAATTTAAAAATAGTCTTACCGTAAAGATGGGGGAAGTTGAAAATAGGGTTGAAAAAATGAGCGTGATATTACAGGTCTTCGACAGGAAATGGGACATTTAAAGTCCGAAGTACGCATGTTCTGTGAAGAAGAGATTAATGTAAAATGACTGAAGTGACGGACTCATGTAGGGATCAGTTAGGCAGGGTAGAACGCGAAGTTAGTAGTATTAAATACAACATGTCAAGTTTAACGGGGGATGGTCCCAGATTTTCTACAGGTGGAGTATCATTGGACCAACACATGAAATTTTATGGCGATAACAGGGTAAATCCACAAATTTTTATTAATAGTGTAAGAAATCTAGTGGGAAATTTATTTGACGAACAGACTAAACTGAATACGATAAAGGCTTTATTAAAGGACAATGCGGAAGCGTGGTACAATTTAGTAGGACAGGACATAGACACGTATCAGGACTTTGAAAACAAATTTTAAAGCACTACTGGAGTGACCACAGACAAGATCAGGTACGAGACGACTTAATCACAGGAAATTTAAGGAGAATTTTCAGGAAGTAGGAGCAATATGCTATACGCAAGTATAGCATAGCAAAGCAACTGAACCCACCACTGACGGACCGACAAATTATTAAGTATTTATCACGACACTTCGAGGTAGACATAAGACAGCACGTAGCACTACAGAACATAGTGGACAGAGAAATGTTTTTAGAATACCTGCAGAGGTACGACGACGTAAGTAGTGGACGACCTCGGGATATTAGGGAAAGACAGATCAACACAGTTAGGTTTGACAATAGACGGGACAACTATGCTAGAAGGGGGAATAATTACGGATACCAGCGACAGAATTGGGAACAGAGACGACCATACGTTAGGAGTAATAGTTTAGGAAGGGGACCTGCACCGAGACCGGGACCTACCAGAATGAATAGTTCACCAGACATGAGCGGGACTGCTAATACAGACACGGAACGAGTGGAAACGCCTAGGACGTACGCTGAGGTGACGGCTAGACCAGGACCGAGTAGGGAAAACAGACCTGGACAGGATTTTTAGAACGCGACAGACCACTAGATTTCAGTGTAAATGTATATGAACATCCACGTGAATTTTTCAAAATTGAGGAGGAAGTAGAGCCAGAAACTGAGGAAAAATTATGTTTGCCAATTATTAATTTAGAAATTTTGAGAATAATGTAGAAGTATTACTTGATACAGGGGCAGAGGCGAGTTTAATATCGGAGGAATTCGTCAGCAAAATTAGGGATAAGGTTTGTGATAGAATTATGCCTATAAAGCGTAGCCATTTAGTAGCTCCAAATAAAAAGAAGTTTGCTGTAGTAAATAGTGTTGTGGTGCTTAGGATAGATATAGGAGGTTTAAGCTGTGAACAGGAGTTTGTAATTGTACCTGGACTGAAGTTTCAGAGCATTTTAGGTGTTGACTGTATGATGAAGTTAGGGGTTTTGATAGATATGGAAAGGAAGGTAGTAAGGATTAAGGATAGGGTAGTGCCATGGAAGGGCAGTTATGAAGTCACAGAGGATGACACGGGGTTTAGTATTAATGTAGTAGAGGTAGAGGATGATGAAGGTAAACAGATCAACACGATAAGATGTCCAGAGGATAGGAGAGTAGAGGTTCAAGCTTTAATACAAAAACATGCAGAAGTAGTGGGGGTAGAAGCAGCATATCAGGAGCAGGTGAAGGCAGAATTATTTTTGATGAGGTTAAGTGGCAAGTTTGTTTTTAATAAAGTAGATTTAAGGAATTCATTCTGGCGGATTCCATTACACAAAAATTCTAGAAGGTACATAGGATTGTCCATAGAGGGAAAAATCGATAATTTTAAAGTAGTATCGTTTGGTTTGTCGGCAGAAAGGGAAACAACAATAAATGAGAAACAGACAAGTGTAGGGACTGAAGAAGAAGTAATATTTAAGAGTCAGGATAAGATGGATGATAAGTTTATTGTATGTGAAATAATAGAGATGTTAAGTATAGATATAGAAGGGGGAGAAATAGGGATGAAGAGTATTAGGATGGTAAGAAGAAAGACATGGAGGATCAAGAAGAGAGTTAGATTTAAATAGGATAGGGATAGAATAGGTGTATATAGAAGAGTAGAAGTAGGTGTGTATAGAAAATAAAGCTAGGTATAGGATAAATATGGGAGATAATTAGGAATAGGTTTAGGATGAGAATAAAGAGTAAATGTAGGAAGAAAATAAGATAGGTTAAGTGTAGATATTTCATAGAAGATTAGTGGAGAGTTAGGAATAAAGTAAGAGTAGGATAGGCATATAGGATTAGGTAGGGGGAAGTAAAGTATAGTGAAGATTAGTTAAAAGTTAGGAATAGGATAGGTATATAGGATGTATATAGGATAAGATGGATAAGTAGGATGAAGTTAGGGATAATTTCAGTTTATAGAATTAGGTGAGAGTTAGGAATAGGATTGGGATATAGGATAGGTGTAAATATTTTTTTGGATTGGAGACAAAGTAGGTAAGTTAGATAGATAAGGATAGAGAGAGATAGGCAATTTTTTTGTAATTTTTTGGGCTAAATGCTTAATATTTGCATTCAAATAAGTGGGATTATTTGTATTCAAATAGGGGGAAAATACTCATATTTAGACCAGGGTAGAAAATTAAATAATCACATCAAATAATTTTAATCACCGTGTATAATGAATATTATTAGATAATACGCGTTATTAAAACCGTGAAGCATAAAAATTTATTAGTTTCATTAAACATAAGAGATTTAAATCATGTACAAGACGCTTTATATCAAAAGAAGCAGTATTAAAAAGCTCTGCGTGTAATGTAATTATTCCTAAACAAATGGAAATTACGTGCAAAATTTATCTTAATTAACTCTATTTCAAGTAACCGGTATTGAACAAAACGTACAGATAATATCTACAGAAACTTGTAAAACCCAATAAAATGCAAATCCTAGAAGTGTTAGTTAGAAGTAGGATGTTTGAACACACCTGCGTATTTTAAAAGGCAATTTCAGTTTAATTTGTTTAGATAAACATGTCGATTCTAAGGATATTGGAAACGGTCAGATGCTTTAGCACGAAATACAAAACAGGGTTTATTTAAAAGCTCATTCGGCGAAAATTTTGCAGATAATTAATGTTTACAAAGAATCTTGGAGAAACCGGGGCTTAATATTCACGAGAAGGTGCGATACGGGGTTATTAAACCCAGATAGTCCACATGGACTAAAATATAATCGATAATAAAGAATATCAATTTGCACCAATACGAACAGGTTAGAAAAGGAAAGAGAAAATGCGTCAAGCAAAGACACATATAGTAAAAGGCGTGATTTAAGCAACGTCACGAGGGTCACAATTGGTTGAAAATAGGATGCAAATATCAGAGGTAGAAACAACAATTTCTGTACAAAATTAATTAGTTTTTCTCGGACATGTTTGCGTGCCGTGTGAGAATTTCTGAGATTTAAATGGGGCGAGTGAAAATTGTAAAACCGACGCGCGAGCGACGGACTGGGAACATAGAATGAGAAATTCTTAAGAATTGTCTGTTTTGAGGACAAAAGCGACGTGCCGGCTATTCGCTATATATACCGGTGGTAATATGAATTTCGGTCTCTTAGACTTTTGACTATTCGATGCGTTAAAAGCTCTTACATCCGCGACTTGATTGAAGATGTTAAACAGTGCATTTTAGTTTGATAAAATAATTTAAAGTTTGCTCGTATATTTTAGTGATTCAAAATAGTTTGTTATTTACGTGCTAACATGAATATACTTTAGTGCACTTAGATACAAGGTAATAAAATTTAGTATCACTGTACCAATTAGCAAAATTTACAACGACAAATGTATACACAAAAGTAGGCAGTTTTGGCGTATATTGGTGAAAGAAGTATGAATTTCTTTGTTATTTTTCGGGGGTGTTAATAATTAAATGGTTCAAATACGTGTCTGGATCCACGAAACAAGGGTCAGATATACACAGATGAGTTCCGGAAAAGCCCAGAAACAACTTTAAATAAATGGTGATGGAGAAAATTTTAAAAGCGTTGAGAATTAGAAGCCGTAAATATAATCCTGTTGGAATGGTGTGATTAACTAAAGGGACGATGTACATTGAAGCTACGAGGACAGTAACCTTCAGGTAAATTATACTATTTTGTTTGACATTTTTGTGTGTATTGAATAACTTTATAATTGATTTACTTTAAATGGACATTAGTGAAATTGTACTAACCATAAAATTTTAATTTTAAGATGAAATTTGCTTGTTTAAGTAGAAAGGGGTATTTAGTATTGATGTTCTGCATTATGATGAAACTTTGGGTATGTCTTTGAGCTCAATTAGACGAACCTGGTTAATTAACGTAAAGGGGTGGTAGATGCTCCCTTTATACTCAGACTCCGGTCTGTTTATATTGTTATATTAATTAGTAGGCATCCAACAAGGACTTTAATTCTGGATGCACATTAAAGTGATAATAAAATTAATCTTGAAATTCTTTTTAAAACTGAATTTTATGCTGAAATTTAATTTGAAAATTTAATGTATTCTGAATATTGATGTAAATAGAGTTAACGTTGATGTTTGTGGTAGGAATGTGTTGTTTAATTTTATGAATGAGGAGGTTTATAGAGATAGGTGAGCAGCCGAGGCGAAAAGAGGATCACAGCAGTTTATGATGCCCAATCGGTGGGACTAGAATTTTTTTTGTTGAAAGGACCCAGTTCCCGCATTCAAAGGAGGATATCACAGCAATATATATATATATATATATATATATATATGTATGTATATATGTGTATATATATATATATTATTGTGTAAGGGAGGGGGTTATAAGGTTTCTAAAGGTATATTTGTATTAATAGGGGTGTATGCCAAACGATAGGATTAATATTTCAGATTTAATAATTTAAAAACTATAAATTTTGCTATACTTTACATACGTTAAAGTATGTACCATTTCAGATTGAAACTTATATGCCAAAAGGTAGTATCATGAATTTATGACGTTGATATAATGCACGGTACTTGAGGTTTTATACTGAGTTGATATTTCATGAGCCAGTTGAGAGTACATTTGCCGTCGGAAAGCCGGACGCATTTATGGATATCTGCAATATAACAAAGCGTCCAGGTCGTGTATGAATTATTTGGCTTTTCCTTTTATAGAATCAAACTTTTAGACGAATTGTAAATCAAAATTTAAAGTGAATCAAAATGTAAAAGGTTATTGGAGTTTAGTGAAGTGTTTTGGACCAATGGTAGAAATTTAAAATTATTATAAAGACTATAGCGAAGGTATGTTGGACACTGAAAGATAGGAGATTTGTTATTGGATGTTATATATGTAAAAAAATGTTATTGTAGTAAGCTAAGTTTGTTTAGTTAATAACTAAGCAATATAAATAAGGGACTTCTTTTTTAATTTTGTTCAGATACAGACCTATTTATGAAACCTGCGTTAAAATTGTAAAATAGTTTTGAAATAAAAGTTTATTTGTGTATTCATCGAGTATTATTGAATTCAAGTATAAAAAGAGTTTATAAAAGTGTTTAAAAGTGAAAAGGGAAAGTCAGCGTGTATGTAAAGAAGATTTTGGAAGTGGTTATTGGTGCAAAGGAGAAAGCGACGGTATATTATTTGAGAAGATTAGTGTTGGTTTTGGGATAGATTTGGGTATTACGGCAGCAGGATATTGGAGTGGATAAAAGAAGGCATCGACGACGTAAAGAATTTGGGATTGATTTGAGAAGATATAACGGCAGAAGGACATCGTATGGATAATTGGTATAGCAGGATTAGGAGTGATTTGTATTAAGACAGCGGGATTGATTTGGTTGTGCGAAGAGAGAAGTAAGCGGGATACGGAGCAGAGGAACAGGAGATAGGAATACGGCGAGGAAGAATTGACGCAGGAAAGTAGATAAAGGTTTTACTAAATTCTAAATTGGGGTAACATTATTTCAGGTTTGGGGCATCAAAATTGTTTTATAAAACACCTGGAGGCAGTGCGCAAGAGGACAATTTTGGAGAATCTTGTGTAAAAGTGCGTACGGCGATTCCGAACTTGAGCCAGCAGTCAAAGGAAGGCCTTCAGCGCAGTATATTTCTGGTAAGTACCGTGAATATATTAGAACGTCAGAAATTAAAGTCATAAAAGTTACATAAATTAATTTGACATCAGGCATCGTTGATCTATTAAGATTTGGCATATCAAAATAAATTTAGTACATTTCAAAAGTGGTAAAGCAAACGAGGGTGCAGTTTGGTTGGGTATTGCACATCTACTCACGATTGAACCCACGGTGAGTAGGTGAGAAAACCCTGAGATTAAAGTTTCAAATAGTCGAGGCATATAAAATATAGTAATTAGTAAAAGAAAAACCAACCAAACGTTTGCTAAAGCACCTCGATTTGAAATCATTGTGACGACGACAAAAGTCGTGTAATAAAATCTTGTTTAAAGAAGGAGTAATTATATTATATAAAAATATAAAATATAGATTCCAAGAAGTTAAAAATAGTAGAGAAAAAAAAACATAGTAATTATTTATAATCAAGATATATATATATATATATATATATATATATATATATATATATTGCTGTGAAATGAATTTATTAAGCCCCTACGGTGGGTGTCATTTTTATTGCTATGCTATTCGCCCCACGATTGGGCATGTCATTTTTTATTGCTGTGATATAACCTTTAATATTTTAATCCCCAATGTTAGGCGTCATTTTTACTGCTATGAAATTCGCCTTTTGATATGAAATATTAATTTAGGAATTTACCCCGACTAGCTCACTGAATAAATCTTATTGAGTTCAAATAAAGCAATTCTAGAACACACAATATAATAATTGATAATATGTACAATACTCAAACTTTTCCTTTTTATACAAAATATCTACATTTACCAGATTTATGCTTTTCTGAAAGCCAGCAAAAGAATTTTTCAATTACATTCAGGGACCTTCGAACGTTCCAAGATACCTACTTTACTTTTCATATTTTTAAGTGAATTTTTTTATGACTTACAAAAATGTATAGCAAATATTAAATTGGAAACAGTCTTTTAATAAATTGTTTTAAAAATTACTAAACTGGAGTGGTTTCTGGAGTTCCATGCTAGTCTATGGTCTGCATCCCCTTTCTGTGTCCGCTTTACACTTTTTCTTTTTGGTATTTTATGTTTGCGTTAACACATCAACAAAATTTGTCTCCACAAATTGGCATCAACAAAATGCTCTCCCCGTATAAGAATCGCCTCCCATAAAAATCGCATCCAATTTAAGTCGTGCCAAATTAAAGTACGTCCAAAATTATATTTCCAAATTAAAACATGTCCAAAATTAAAATATGTCCAAAATTAAAATACATCCCAAATTAACGTACTTCCAAAATTATATTTCCAAATTAAAGTATGTCCAAAATTAAGTTTCCAAATTAAAATATGTCCAAAATTAAAGTATCGCCTCCAATTAATATACTTCCCAAATTCAAGCCCTGTTTTGTTAATATTAGAAATGAATTTAATTAAGTTGTTTAACTTACGTAGATCGGCTTATATTTCGTTGCACAAAATTCTTGCACTTTTAAATTTCATTTATTTACTTTTCATTTTACTAATTACGTGAGTTTTTACCACCTTCTAACATAGTTGTTGCTCAGTTAAATATAGACTAAAATGTTGTTCAGTTTCTATCGTATATATAAGCCCTTCCTCCAATAGTTTTCATTGGCGTGTTTACAATCAAGGCTGACACCTTGCCTTATCTGGCGGAGCCCGGAATTTTACAAATTACTTAGTTTAAATTTTTGACGAATGCTCTATTCCTCACGTTTGCATTCAGCATATTGCAGCATTATCATAGGATTTCCAACTTTTGGCTTTTCATCAAGTCACGTATTCGATGTTTGTCAATTTATCATATCATTGAACCGCCTGGTGTTTATTCCTTTGCCATAGAATGTTGGTTTTCTGAACAAATGTGTTCTTCTCTAGTCACGTAACGATTTTCTAATAATGAATTATTTAAGATGCGTTTACGTTGATATTTTCGACCCAATTGTTAAATATTTGGAATGCCAATTTATCTATGTTTCCCGGTAATTTAATTTTATGCAATTTGTTGCGTTTTAAAATCTTATCTTTTATTGTAAACTATACTTAAACATATTTATGTTCTCATGCATTTAGTTACATATCTTTTATATACAGTGTCCTCTTAATTGACATTATGTAGAGTAGTCGAATTACTATTATAATTTCTAGAATTATTTGATTTTCTTAAAGTTAAAGTTGTTTATATTTATCCTACGACCCCTATGACTTAATCTACCCATAAACTACCCTATTATCATAGCATTTATATATATATATATATATATATATATATAGATTTTGGGGAATATGTAACTCCTCCCGACGTAGATGAAAATCAAGGGTTTTACTTAATTTTTAAAACTTGTCCCTAAGGGTTTATTTATTATTTTTTTATTTACTTTTGTTTCTTGTTTCTTACGACTAAGTTTGTTTCCTTGGTTCTATATCTAAGATACATTATGAACAATAAATTTACAGTTAATAAAATTATTACAATAATCAATAAAATTGTCCAAACACTGATATTGTCGTAATGTAATTTTGGCACTTTTAATTCACTTAAGTGTTCTTTATAACTGTCCATTAACTTTACGCCTTGGTTGAGGTTGCCTAGGTCTAGATATTCTAGTTGCATTGGTTTCTGGATGATTTCGTCGTCTTCGGTTTGTGTAATCTTGAACCGTAGTTCGGGTAAATTTGCGAATTTCTTCGTTGCGGCTAGGTCTTTATATACTCGAATAGTTTCGTTTTTTAATTTTATATAGCAATCTTCCTCCATGGTGATTACTTTACTTCCAATTAAAGCTAAACTATCTTGATTTTGGTTGCAATGGGTGGTTGCTATTACTTCTTGTGAAAATACAGCAATCCATTTGTTGTCCGGGACTTTCTGAATTTTCATATTCGTAATTTGTACTGGTTTTGGTTCACAATTCTCATAGTGATTAGAGAATCTTAATAATTGTACTTCAAGGGGCTGTCTGTTTCAATAGCTGCTGTTAATGATTGGCATAAATATTGCCTAGGTGTTACTTCTTTGCATTTCTCATTCGTGAAATTGTAGAAATTCACTTTTATCTAATTGAACCTTGAAATGGGCTTTTCGTAATCGTTCAAAAACTTTCCTTAATCTTTCGATGTGCTTTTCGAGTGATGTTGAGTAAACGATTATATCGTACACAACACATTTTTCGTTGTGTATTCTTTTAAAATGTTATCCATAACTCTCTGAAACGTAGAGGGTGCGTTCTTTATTCCAAACGGCATGCGTTTGTATTCATGGTGTCCTCTAGGTGTGCTGAATGCTGTTTTGGTCGTGTCTTTCTTGTCCATCTCCACTTAGTGGTATCCTGAGGCGAGGTCTAATGTTGAAAAATATTGACACTTTCTTAATTTGTCTAGGATCTCGGTGATATTGGGTAATGGATATTTATCGTCTACCGTCTTCTCGTTTAATTTTTTATAATCGATAATCATTTGATATTTGCGTTTGCCTGAGGCGTCTAATTTCTTCGGTACTACTAATACGCTTCAATAGGTCTGCTAACTGTCTATCTGCTTCTTCTTGACTTGTTTGAGGTAGTCTATATGCTTTGGTGAAAATTGGTTTATTATCTGTTTCTCGGTATTCGAAACATGTTATTAATTGCTCTCTCCTCTTCGTCATTAATGTCGTTATTAAAACGAATGTTAATTAAATTGTCTCTTAACATCCTGTCGTGTTCTATAGGGTTAGAATTGCTTGCTGAGTCTTCGTCGATTTCCATTTTGCTAAAGTTTACTTTTTCTACGTCTATTGGTTTTGTTAATGATACTTCTATGGGGTAGTCGTTTAAGTTTAAAATTGTCGTAGTGGCAAAATTGTATTTTATTTGTACTAATGCAGCGGGTGTCTCCACTCCGGGTTGAAATTGCACCGTACTCTTTTCTCGATGTTATAAAAAAAGTAAGTGCACGACGAAATATAAGAAATACTTCGGCACAGCTTGCATCGACCTTTATGGTTTCGGAGGCTGCATGAGACTTGAAATCACAGGGTAAGGGGAATGTTTAGAGAATATCTGAATGTTAAAATTTAAATATCAAGACACTGGTTTACACAACTGTAAAATAACTTAGAGAAACAAAACTTAAAACACGATAAGAAAAAGTTGACTAAATATGTATATTAATACTCAGTTATTACAATTCCAAAAGCATGTATAAGATATACGCTTGTGTCATCAACATAGTAGACATCGCTATATATTTTAACATGATATAATTCACATATTTAATAAACATACACGAGAAAATTTCTATAGAGAAACCAAAATAAATAATCTCTGTTTAGAAACTCAAAAGTTTCTTAATGCGGGAGTAAATCAAAAAGTGATCATAATTGTAATAATGTCATGTAACAAATGCACATGAAATGAGAGTTCAAGTAATAAACCTTTTCACCATAAGAAACTTCATGAAGTTCAAATGTTTACATGTTTTTAGGTTATGTATTAGAGAATTATATTTGAAATCATTTAAGATAAGTAAAATGTAATTAATAATCAAAACAAAATATTTGTAGTCACAAAGACAAATTTAAATAGAGGTTAGGCCTCTTTATTTTAACAGAAAAGCGGTAAGGTAAAAGTTTTAATTTCATACTACCTGTAGTATCAGTAACTGAACTAATACTAAGTTACTTAATTTATAGGAATCCTTCAATATCCAGGAAACTGAGACATCCTGCGTTGGAGGATCTCTTAGAGTAGGTACAAAACAAACATGTGGTCGACTTCAAATGTTGTCTTTAACAGACTTCTGCTCCATAAAATTAAACTTGTAGATATTTTTCAATAAGATAATAACTGAGCAGCAATATGTAAGGTAGAAGGAAACAAAATATAAAATTCTTGTGATGAGTATTTATTTTACATCATCTGGTTGTGCGAAAACACGAGCAACTTTTCCATGTAGAAATCTGAATGAAGGAAACACGTCGCCCGTAACAACGGTGACCAAAACACAGGTAGTCGGAACATAAGGTAGCAGCATATGTTACCGGTGCACCCTAGAAAATTCAGTTGTGTTACAAAAGTGAAAATCTAACACGAGGGGCAAAGGAAAATTAAATCCATTAATATCTTACCATCTTTATAAATATTTGATGGGCTTAACGAATAAAGAACTTCTTTATCCATTATACAATAGATCTAGAATAATATTTAAGTGTTAGTTTAGGATTTATGATTAGAAAATTTACATACCAGGTAAGCACATGAGGCAAGGTAGAAGTTCAAATCAAAAATGCTTAACAGTGCCAGATAAGCAATCAGATATCACAAGAGAAAAAGAAAATTTGACACTTCAAATAAATTATTTTCGGCCATCTTCGAGATGGACGATCTCTAGCGATTATTCTTAATAATACAGAATTTAGAACCACGCCAGTTGTGCTTTTGGAATAAGCACTTCAGAAATAACCAATAGGAAAATTTCATATAGATATAATTATTTGTACTATGTAACAAATTAGGAACTTGTGGATTAAAGCTAATAATCCAGGATTGTGCGAGATAAATTCTTATAGAAAATATTATTATATAATAAAGAGAGTAATTTTATAATTAAATGAAGATATAAGCATTTATATGCTAATAGTGCCAAGCACAAATGTAACATGCTAAAATATACGCAAAAAGGTATGTTACAAAATGACATGTGATTTATAATTCCTATATTGTTTTTTGAGTTTACTAAAACTTTTATTTGTTTTTCTGTCCTAGGCTCAATGGTGTATTTTTAGTCGGTTTGAATATTACTGTTTTGGAATTTAATGGAAATTTGTCCGTATGTCATTCTTAATAGTCGTTTTTATATCATTGTTTGCTCCTAACTTTCTTAGAAGATCCATGCCTATTAATTAGTCGTATTTATCGTTAAATTCAAAGATGCAAAATTTATGTTTCATTTATACGTTAAAAGTTTTGGGTAAGGGTATGTTTGCTATAAATTGGTGTAATATGTGCTGTTTTGATTTTAAAAGGTTCTCTTTCTACAAAATCTAAATAGTGCTTCTATACGGTTTTGGTCTGAAGATTTGAGTTCCGCATGAGATATTTCTATATAAGGTAAAATTTGTTGATTAATGTTATTTAGATTTATTATGTTTAGTCGTATTTGAATCTGTCTAACTGAAAATTTGAGTAAGTCGTCCTCTTCGTAGTTTTCGCATGGGTTGCTACGTTCATAGTTTTCTGAATGATTTGTTTCATCGTCTCTACTCGAACTTGCATAATTATCCGTGTCATGATTATTAAAATCCTCCACTTGTTGGTGGAATAGTTCCTCGGAAGTGAAGTTTCGTTTTTGTTTAATCGGATCTAATTTGAGATATTTTGGTATTCTGTCAGATGAAGTGTCCATAGGAGTTCGTTTGTAATAATTATTACTCGTCATCGGTTCTGTTGGGGTTTGCGCCGAATGTCTGCCTTGGTTGATTTACGTTTTGATTAAACCTTGGCGTGAATGTGAGTTTAGTAAATTTTGAGGTAAATGTTTGCTTTGGAAATTGTCTACATTGGTTGTGGAAATTTGTGTTATTAAAGTTTGAATTGTTCATTCGAGATTGGTTCGTTGGTGCGTTGAATGGTGTTGCGAATTTGGGTTGTGATGGTATTTGTATCACGGCTTGTATCGTTTTCATCGGTGAGTAATTTTTATTGGCGTTAGGATTATATAGTTTATTTCTATAATACATAACGTTTTCTTCCTCTATAATTATGTTCATCGGTTTCTCTAAATTTTGGGGATGTTGAAATTCTATTTTGTCCGATAACCATTCAGGTAATGCAATGATGTATGTGTTTAAAGCCATTTCGTCGTACATCTTTGCTTTTAGTAAACCTATGTTTTGGTCGGGTTCTTCAATTTTTAGTTTGTTCAAAATTAAACTTCGTACGTTCTGACATTTCATACCGAATTGATAGAGTGATTGGTTAGCTTCCATCCGTAAATTTATTAAATCTCAGAAGAGACATTTGATGTTTCTTTGGTCGCCGAAATATGCTATCAATATCCGTTTAAAGTCGTTCCATTCGACGAGGTCATCACGGCTCGCAATCAATGTTAATGCTTTGCCGGTCAATTTGCTGATTATTAAGCGTAAAAGTAGAACGTTGCGTTTGCTGTCGCCTGGTTTATAAAAGATTTTAAAAATATCTCGCAAGCAGTAATGAAAATTCATAGTAGTGCTTGATTTCCGTCATATACGGGGATTGCGTCTAGATAGAGTTTTATATTTTCACCGTTCATTGCTTTTATATAAATTAATTCTAAGTTACTTCGGTCGAGTTTGTATTAAGTTATTTAAACGATCATTTATCTTTATGTATATTATGCGTAATTATGATATAACCTTGATTATAATTACATCGGTTTCAGACTTCCGCTGAATAGTTATTTCATTAAGTGTTGCAATAATAATGCGTTTATAATTATACCTATCCGTTACTTTGTTTGTACTGAAAGCGTTTAATTATAAACCTCTATAAAATGTGATGAGAATCGAGTCTTTAGATTTTTATGAATAATAATTGCTGGAATAAAGTGATACAAAGAATTGCGTTTAATTATACACTAAAGCTTCAGATTTTTGCTAAATAAATTGTTTTACTTTTAAATCGTAATAAATTGCAATAAATTGTACGTATATAAAATTCCTTTGTTAAATTAAGTTTCAAACTTTGCTGAGTAAATTCATTCAGAAATAATGATTTGCAATAATAAAATTGTACATAAAAATTCTTTTTGTTTTTACTAGCTAATATCAATATTCAGTTGACAATGATTATGAAAATAAACTTTGGTACTTACAAAAGTTTGATTGCCAGTTTTATAGTCTTTCCTCTTTGTTATTGGACTTAGTTGATTTTTCTACTTTGTCCAATTGGTTTTTGTTCCAGATGAAAAATGAAAGTTCAAGACCACCAGTTCCTCGATTTTGAATTTTCTAGTGCCTTTTCTAAAATCCGTTCCGACTGCACCAGATAGGTTTTGGGCCTTTGGGAGCTTCTCTTTAAAAAGACTTTATTTCCAAATTAACACTCCTATCAAGTATACTTTAATTTGTTATTTATAAAATAACTTTATTTCTTCTAAGACATTTGAACGTTTATATACATTAAACATTAAGTACTTGAATTGAAACTTACTATAAGTTACAAATCAATAATCAATAATTACTAATTACAAATGAATAGCTTTGAACAACTAACAATGAAAAAGTAATGGAGTTCTCAGACTGACTGGCCATTTTGGGTTCTTGAGGGTATTTATGCTATCCCTGCTCTTACATCACTTTGTGGAAAATGCAGATCCCATGTCTGCTATTTCTTGATACATTACAAAGTATTAAATTTTAATAATCTTAAGTCTAATAATTGCTGTCTTATAGTCTACTGTGACCTGCACCTGCAGTGTCATATTACGTCTGGAATACAAAGTATTGTTTCCGGTCTCATGTCTGGTTTGTGAACTTTTATTAATTTTATTATGTCCTTCAATTATACAATGTAACAATAATTCTTAAGACTTAATGATTTCATTTAATTATACATATATTGATTTGGGGGACATATAACTCGTTCCGTATCAAATATGGAAATCAATAAGTCCCTGATCAAAATTTAATCATTTTGTGGGTCAAAAGCTTTAGAAAAAATGGATCTGTTATCAAGGGAGGTAACGTCTAGGTAATCAGGCGCTCAGTGATATGGTCGCCTAGACGTTGTACACGCAGACATACGACCGCTCTTTGTTTCTAAAACCGCACTGTACGAAGAATTCTGCATGAGCACCTTCATTATCATCTATGCAAAATGGTTGTTGTACAGGAATTATCACTTTGTGATAGGAACAATCGACTGTTGCCTGTGAAAACATGCTTCAAAATTTACCCTAGGAGGCAATATTTTTAAGCGACAAGGCACATTTTTACTTATCTGGCAACGTTAGCAAGCAAAACTTTCGGTACTGATATGTCGATAACCTGAAAGAGATACACGAAACACTTCTGCATAGTCCTAAAGTTACAATCTGGTGCACCGTGTCAGAAATGAGGATAATGGTCCTTACTTTTTTGAAGAAGAAAATCGGGCTGTTTCCGTCAATTCAGAACGCTACATAGGGATGACTCAACACTTTTTCGGTCCATCTCTTGCAGAACGTAATGTGCAGAATGCCAGGTTTCAACAGGATGGGGCGCCAACCCACACGTCTCGAGCATCAATGCAAATTTTGAGAGAAATATTTCCCGGACGCTTGATTCCCTTGCAAAGTGACATTCATGGCCTGCGCGCTCGCCGGACTTGACACCCTGCGACTTCTTTCTGTAGGGCTCAAAGCTCAAGTCTTCAAACACCGTCCAAGGACCATTATGCAACTGAAGGAGGCAATCCGTCTGAAAATTCCCCAAATACCGCAAGGAATGTTAGTGAAAGTTATGCAAAACTTCAGAAATTGCTTGCGACAGTGCTGCTATAATGGTGGACAACACTTGTCAGATATTCTATTCAAATTCAATTAAAATGAAACTGTTTTTGTTGAACTCTTTAAACACTACAATTAAATATTTGTATTTTAAATAATATTTGTTTTATTAATCTTTAAAAATAGAGAGACTGTTTAGTTGCGCCCTGTACAAAGTATTATAAACTAAACGATCACAAGAAATAAATTGACAATGACAAATAGATTCAGAAAACTTAAAGTTACTAAAAGATTACCAATTTTCGCGGAGTCGCCAAATTATCCAATTCCTAAGCTAGTATTTTGTAAAATAAAGCTTAGTACCTAACGGTGCAACATAACAACAAACCTAAGTAAAGTTAATGATAAGCATTACTTGGTTAAGTTATGCATAACTATAAAACACGTTTTTAAACTTACCTATCAATTATTACTTTGAAAAGCATCAAAAACTAGAGCACTGAAAATGCATAAACTCATCTGAAATACTACGCTACGTGAAAACAGCTGTTTGGTAATCGTACCTCATTATTAATTGACGGAAAAGAAACTGACAGTGATATCCCACGTCAGTCGACATTATTTAGGTTCATTTGTTCTGTTCGTTTCCGCCAGGTTGCTAAATGGGTTTTATGCCATTGGGAGCTTTTTTAAAAAACATTTATTTCCAAAAATACCTATTAAATTTGTTTTAATTATAAAAAATGAAGTGTTTTCTTTACAACACTTGAATGTTTATGTTTGTTAAACATTAAGTAACTGAAATTAACAAATACTATAAATCAATATTTTAATAAATCAATAATCAATAATTATAATGAGTAGCTTGAACAACCAACAATGTTAAAGTTATGAAGTTCGAAGACTTACTGACGATCAGATGCTCCTCATAGTATTGATGAAGCCTCTGATCTTATTTCATCTTGTGGAAAAGTACAGATCTTGCTGTCTGCAGTTTCCTGATAATCATACATTGTCTTATTCTACTGCTTTATTGCAGTTAATTGTTTCTGCACCTGCAGTATCAGGTTGTGTCTGGAATACAAAATAGTCGTTTTCTTTCTTATTTCTGACATAAACTCTAATTAACCTTTAATCATAACTTTCATTTAATACAATGTAACATTCTATTACTAAAACATAATATATACATTTATTCTTATATGTATTTTAATATGGGGGATATGTAACTTGCTTCATATACTATGTTTCCAATTACCCCGCCTGAATCTATACATCTTTATTTGCCTGTCTTAACTTATCCTGACCTAATAAACATTGTTCGGCTCAAACGTCTCCCAAACTGGAGACTTATTTCCTGTGTACTCAATACTCTGTTTCAGTATCTGAGATTATGTGTGGATAATACCTTCTAGCAAGTGCTTACAATTTTTCTGTGTATTTCTTTTATATGTGGTTAAGAATTATTAAACAGTGCACTTCTTTTAGTAATTCTTCCAACAACCTATTAAAGAAGAAACATTTCACCTAGATTAGCTCTTTTATTTAAAACGATTGTATTAAATTACGACTTTTTGTGAATTAATATCATAACAGGTTTTACATAAAAAGCTTCTTGAAATTTTGTAATGGTATTATGTTGGTCCTTATCTAACTCATCTCGCCAAAACTTTACCCTTAAAAATGTGTCTGAAACGACGTATACATAAAATTCAGCCGTAATTATTAATAAAGAATAATGTCACAAACTTTATTAGCACAGGAGACGTAAAGGCTTTTCAAGTATAAAAAGCAAACAAACTTTTATCACATGAAAAAGCAAACTGTATCTTTCAGACTCCTACCACATGTATTCTATTTTCACTTTAATTTCTCATAAGGCCTTCGCAATAGATCTTTTTCTTGCTTACTTTTCTTAATTTTTGTAACATCTCTCCTTTCAAAAAGCATCTTGTATTAGATACTCCTTTATATTTAACAAAATCCTTTTTTATTAATCTCTGTGAAAAATGTATATATAAAACAGTTACTCTATTTTTCGAGGGTATTCCTGAGAATAACTTTCTCTGATAATTTAGCATATACATTTTAATGGAGAAATTTGCTTTGATGTCTACTTATCTCACGTTTCCTAAATAAAGATGCTGCTTTTATGTTTGTAAAATTTTCTGAAAGGCTTCTCGTCACCTTACTTTCTCTATATACTCTACAGTTTAAATATGAAAATATTCCATCGACCCATCTGATAGACGGACAGAGGTCAGTAAATACTTGAACTTTTATAGTGCCCGGCTAATTTTGATGAAAGATAACAAAGATTTGGGTCGAATCTTTAAGGGGGGATACGGTTAGAAAATGCACCTAGATGAATAGACTTATCTGCAAGGGAGGATTTGAATTATGCATTATAAGTATTCAAACAGATCTACTATGATAAAACATGTATTAAATTCGCCAGGGACTTTGTTAAATGCCGAAAATAACCAACCCCATTCCAAGGCTATAACAAACTTCAGACACAATAACCATAAATTATATCTCAGAATAACTTATTGATAGGTTCGTAGTGGTATAAACAGTACGATGGCTATGCAAACATTAACGTTCTAAGTGAACACGGTTTAAGGCATTTTTGGGGAATAGTGCTGGCTATATTACAAGCAGGTATAAAAAAAAGAGAGGTACATGTGGAGTTAAATCAGACCATTGTACGCAGATAGTGAGAGATGCAGACTGTGTGAATTTCAGGGAAATGTGTAGGTTAGCTCAGAATAGGAAACAATGGAGGTACGCGTCTAACCAGTTCCAGGACAGAAGACTTAAAAATGATGAACAGAATAAATGCGGTTATACCGTTTACGGTTAGATTTTGCGAATAGTTAGTATTGACAAAGCATGCCGGTTCAATTTTTTTTTTTTGTTTCTAAAACGGAAATTCGGGCAATAACTTAAACCACAAAACTATAGTTATCTTTTCTATAATACATTGTTGAACGTAACTCAGGTCAATGACTTATTTAAAAACCGCAAAAGGGAAATAGATTTCAATCAATCAATTCAATCAATCAATCAATCAAATCAATTTCAATTATCATAGCTAGTTTGGGATAAATAGACCAATTGCAATAGTGAATTTTTGTAACAAAGTGTGCTTTATTGACTGAAAGCTTTTAGAATAACAAATGGTTCAATAACAGTAGGATTGTCTATATTCATGGTTTCATTTAATTAATTACTTCGTATTTTTATAGAAGATCTACAATATTGGCCTCATGGTAACTTACCCTTCTGCTTTGCGGCTTCCAGATTCCTTATTATGAGGAACATACCCGCAACTAGATCTATGTTGCACGTAGAGTTGGGTTTACAAGGAGTTCCGATGGGGTAAGATCGGTAGGGGTTCCAAGATCTTCTCTTCGATTTACCCCATCAGAAAATCACACATACCAGCAAAACCCTTCCCTCTCTTCCCGCTAGTGACCAAACCATTTGGAACCGCTGTCTGGCATTATTTCAGATTATCTTCGGGGAACAGATTTAATCGATGCCTATAATATTATAGTCTTGTTCTGTTACGTTCGTAATCATTCTTTGTCATGATCGCTTTTGTCAGTTTATTAACAATGCTCCACGTATCCTTATCGTGTACAGGTAGTTCTGTTATATTTTCTTTAGATATCACGCTATTGCATTCAGCGTTTGCCCTTGTCCATTCCCTGTTCTATCTTGCGCAGTAGAATATGGTGTGTTCCGCACTATCGACCTCGTCGCAAAACCAACAGTTGTCGGTTTCGATAATTTTAAATTGATAGAGGTCGTTACCAAACACTCAGTTGCCGGTAATCATTTGAGTCCTGTGGTAGTCAGTGTTTCTCCGTTTTCCATTACACCAGTCCTTTATGTTCTTGATAAAGACCTTAGTCCAGCTTCGTTCGTTGGTGCAGTCAATTGTCCACTACTTTCTGTCTAGCCATTTTCCATGTTGGTACACCAGGACCCTTTCCTCTATCCTGTACCTAATCGGGGGGATACCCACTATCACTAGTATAGCTTGGGTCCCCACTGTGCGGTACATCGATGTGAATCGTGTATGCATTTTCCTATTAAGTCTTGGGACGAGGCTCTCATAATGCTTCTATCTTAGAGAACCTTGGTATATTGGCGCGGCATACAGCACTACTGAGAAGACAACCGTTGTTAGAAGATAACACGTGTTGTGATTATACTTTAATGGAGTGAGTACAAAATAAGAGAGAGGTGATTTTGGGGCGTAGGTTGGAGTGAGAGATACTACAAATGTTGCATTAGAGACGTATTAAATGTTTACTTTGTCAGTTGGGGGATTAAAGATACACAACGTGATTGGTGAGAGATGTTTTGAATACGAGGAAACAAGTCGAGTAAGAGTGTGGGTTAAGAGCGTTAGTTGGATTTTGAAGCAAATATTTTGAAAAATCGTGGCTGTTAGAAAAATTACGAAGAATTTTGAATGTACGTTAGAATATTACTGGAAAACGGTGGCCGTTGGAGTTTGTTTGTGTGGTTAAAATTTTAACAATTGTGGACGGTTGAAAGTTTTACGTGGAAGTGAATGTTTGTTTTGACGAAAGTAGTAGAAATTGACAGGCTTTTGTGGGGTGAAAAACAGGATATAAACCCCAACAGATTGTTGTGGAGCTCTCTTAGTTCTTATGAGTCTCCGAATTAGAATAGCGGAAAGCTTCCACTTAGTCTACAACCAGCTGATGGCTTTAAGTATAAAATACTTTAACGAATAGAATAAAAGAGTAAATAAAGACTGTTTTAATTTTAATTTGCACTAAGTGTGCAAAAGCATACAAATGGAGATGGAGTAAATATCAATGGTTGGTCAATTTGATTGTGTATCAATATTCAATGGTATTAGTAGCAGAGCTTGGGGAATTTGGATGCATTTCCAATGTGGTAGATGAGTTGATGTCATGGTCAAATGGTTGCTGCTGGCAGGTATGGTTATTGCAAGTCAAGATGGTGTGTCTGTATGCCGCAGTCTCTGAGGGAATAGTAGCAGGCCGTATGTAGAAATAGTATCCAGGTAAATGCTGCTTTAACTGTTGCTTTTATTGCCTATGTGTATAAACTGGTGTTCAATGACTTTTGTGCATTGTGGGTATAATTTACGAACAAATTGGACAAATTTGGAAAGTTTTACTAATTGAATTTTTTATATTGTCTTATTTTGCTGTATTTTTATGTGGGAATTTATATTAAGAGAAAAAGATTTAGGATATTGCTAATATTTGTTTGTTCAAAGTAAAAGGGACTTTTTGTTGTTTGATGTGCGAAAAGTAGCACGAGAGGTTATGGTTACTAGGAGCTCTTATTAAACGTAGGTTAGAGTAAGATATGCTGTGAAGCCATGTCACTTTCTTGGATAATCAATGCAAAATAATTAATCTGGGGAATTATAATCTCGAAATGCATTATTTTATCAGGGATTGTATATCATGTATAAATAATGTGTGAAGGAGGAGTGTGCTTGTGATTTGGCGTGTAGATTTTTATGAGTATGTAATAAATGTATGTGATTTTCCTTAGCAGCTATTACTTTTGTGTGTTAGTTGAATTGCTTAAAGCAGCTGAGCAGTCGTGGCATGTATTTCCTTTTTAAGCGTTTTAGGCACAGCATATTAACACTTCATTAGCTCCGAAGGTCGTAGCAATTAATGACGCACAACAGTGGAGCTCAAAGAGGATTCGCAGCATTTTTTACACCCTAAGGTAGGGCTCTAATTAGCATAAAAGCATAAGAGGCAATACAGCAATATATATATATATATATATATATATATATATATATATATAATATATTTTAAAGATAATGACCTTCTAGTAATATTAAATGCTTTGATGGGTTTGAGGTCAGCTGGTAAAAAGAAAACTCTTTTATAATGCCTAAATTTTCGGATATATTTAATCCTTGATCACAGGCTTAAGATGAGTTGTTTTAAAAAATTAACATCGAAGTATTAAACATAACTTTTTAGTTTTTCACTTTTAAATGTAAGAAGGATATATAATTTATATATATATATATATATATATATATATATATATATATATATAATTATATATATATCCTTCTTACATTTAAAAGTGAAAACTAAAAGTTATGTTTAATACTCGATGTTAATTTTTAAAACAAATCATCTTAAGCCTGTGATCAAGGATTAAATATATCCGAAAATTTAGGCATTATAAAAGAGTTTTCTTTTACCAGCTGACCTCAAACCCATCAAAGCATTTATATATATATATATATATATATATATATATATATATAGAATGCTGTGATCCATGTATTAGATTCGAGCCTCACGAATTGGGCGCCAAGAATGCTGTGATTCCACCATTCTCCGGGAACTCCGGATTTCGAATCGTGGCCCACTGATTGGGCGTCAAGAATGCTGTGAAACGTACAAAAAGCTATTAACTTAACTGGTCCGTTGACTATCTTCTGTTAATCGCCTCTTTACTCTTTTCCGCCTCGGCTGCTCACCTAGTTAAACCTTCATCCTCATTCATAAAAAAACAAACACATTCCTATCACAAACATCAACGTTAACTCTATTTACATCAATATTCACAATACATTAAAATTTCAAAATTAAAATTCAGCATAAATTTCAGTATCAGAAACTTTCAAGATTAAATCTGTTATCATTTTAATGTGCATCCAGAATTAAAATCCTTGTAGGATGCCTACTAATTACTATAACAATATATGCAGACCTGAGTCTGAGTACAAAGGGAGCATCTCCCACCCCTTTACGTTAATTAACCAGGTTCGTATAATTGAGCTCAAAGACATACCCAAATTTTCATCATAATCCAGAACATAAATACTAAATACCCCTTTCTACTTAAACAAGAAAATGTCACCTTAAAATTAAAAATTTGTTGTTAGTACAATTTCACTACTGTCCATTTTAAGTAAATAAATTATAAAGTTATTCAACACACACCAAACATCAAAAATCGAACAACAAAGCATAAGTTACCTGAAGGTTAATGCACTCGGGCTCCAATGTACATCGTCCTCTGTTAATCACATCAATCCAACTGGGTTATGTTTACGTCCTCGGATTACTGGTCGCTTTTAAACATTTTCTCTACACCACCATTCATCTAAAGTTGTTTCAGTGCTTTTCCGGAACTCATCTGTGTATATCAGAAGCTTGTTTTGTGGATCCAGACACGTTTACGAATCATTTAATTATTAACACCCCCGAAAAATAGCAAAGAAATTCATACTTCTTTCACAAATATACGCCAAAACTGCCTACTTTTGTGTATTCATTTGTCGTTGCAAATTTGACTAAATGGTACAGTGATACTAAACTTTATTGCCTTGTATCTTCTTTTCTAAGTGCACTAAATTACATTCATTGTAGCACGTAAAGAACAAACTGTTTTAAATCACCAAAATATACGAGCAAACTGTTTAAATTATTTAATCAAAATCGGAAAACTAAAAAGCACTGTTTAACACATTGAATCAAGTCGAAAATCTAAGAGAGAGAAACTCATATTAACCCGGGTATATATAGAGGTTAGCCCGTCTGTCGGTCTTGTCCCCAAAACGGCCAGTTTCTAGAATTTCGTGTACTATGTTCCCATCTCGCCCGCCTGTGCGTCGGTTCTTATTAAATTTGCACTCGCACCAGTTAAATCTCAGAAATTTCGACACGGCTCGCAACGTCTGGGAATAACTAATTAATTTTTATACAGAAATGTTATTTTTACCTCTCAAGTTTGCCTCTTATTTTCAACCAATCGCAACCCAGTGACGTTGCTCCACTCACGCTTTTTACTATATTTGTCTCCGTCTTGCGCATATTATCTGTCTCTATCTACCCTGTTCTTATTGGTGCAAATTGATATTCTTTATTATCGATTATTTCAGTCCATGTGGACTGTGAAATAACCCACCTTATTAGCATTTCCCGTAACTATTAAGCTACGGTTTCTCCAAGATTCTCTGTAACCATTTGTTATCTGCCAAATTTACGCAGAATGAGCCTTTTAAAAATACGCAGGTGTTCAAACATAATACTTCTACGATCTGAATATTATTGGGTTTTTTTACTAGCTTTTATAGATATTATATGTTACTAATGGTCCAATTAACTCCAATTAAAATAATACCCTTTTATTTTTAGTGACTCCTAATCAATATTAATTATTATCTGTACATTTTGTTTAATACCGGTTACTTAAAATTGAGTTAATTAATATAAATTTTGCACGTCATTTCCATTTGTTTCTTTACTCGGAATGATTTAAATTACACGTAGAGCATTTTAATACTGCTTCCTTTTATAGCAAGCGTCTTGTAAATGATTTAAATCTCTTATTTTTAATGAAACGAATGAATTTTTATTCTCCACGGTTTTTTTAATAACGCGTACCTTTTCCCAAAGCTTCTACCCGGTGATTAAAATTATTTGATGTGATTATTTAATTTTCTACCCTGGTCTAAATATGAGTAATAATATATATATATATATATATATATATATATATATATATTCTTATGCTCACCCCCCTTTTTTTTTATATGATATTTACTTTAACTGTGGTTTATTTATTTACAATTTTTATATACTTGACAGTGTGAAACTTTTGACTCTTATATTTCGTGCTTTAACTAAGTTTGGTCGGTCTACAGAACAAAACTATATGAATATGCCTCGACTATTGAAACTCGCCTTCTCAGGGTATCCACACCTACCTACCGTGGGTTCAGTGATAGGTAGATGGTCACTACACCAACCAAACTGCACTACCTTTATTTTAGTACATGTAACCTTATATTCGTATATGCCAAATTTTTTTATAAGCAGATCCACGTAGCCTTGTGCCAAATCAATTACTCTTACCAAATTGACTTTGACGTATCAAAAACACAGTACTCACCCGATTTACGCGTCGCTGTAGGCCTCTCTGAACTCTGGCTCAAAATCTCTATCACCGGATGGGTCTTCACACTGCGTTGCACTATCACTATGGCTCCTCTGCTTTCCAGACACCAGGTTTTGCTATACTTAATTTTGATATCCACTCAAATCTATAAATAACGACCAAATTTAGAATTTTGAATACCTTGCAATTTTACTTCCCCCGCGCTAATTTTCCTATAGTTATGCCTTCTTTCCGTATAATACTCCTGCTAATCCAACGCTATCCTTTCTTTAACCTGCTTGTTCCAATTCTATGCTCCTTTCTAGTTTCCACTCAATACCAATCTATCCGCAATGCACTATCCGAATCATTCCAAGTAGTTTCTCCTTCAGTCTAATAAATCCAATCCAATTCCTTTCTGCCTTAATCCAACCCGTTCCAAACATCCACTATTAATTCCGCCTGTTTCAATGTCGCTCCAATCCACTCTTACAACTTTCCACCCGTCTTTATTATTATTATTATTATTCCACTCACTTATCTATACTCTTCTTTGTTTCAATTAAAGACTTGAACTTTTCAAAATAATTTATTTACTCTTTTTAATATTCAAATTAGCGCAGTGTACAAAAAACACGTCTTGTTACAAAAATATTTTAATCGAATTCTGTTATTTATGTTTACCTAGGTGATACCACCTTTTAAATTATGCCTACTCTTTATACATTTTACAAATCCCCCATCCAATTAAATCGTCCCAACTAGTTTGTGTCACTAATACCTATAATTCATCTTTTACACTTTACAATTTTATACTTAAATGTTCAATCATTGGTTCATAAGACCGCGTCACCCTTCAATCAGCTTTGACAATATTTTCACTTATAATTTTGATACTACAAGTTTGTCCAAAGGTTGATTCTACTAAATAAGTGCCGAAATGTTTCACATATAAACCTGGCTCTGTGTGGTGAATAGTGGAACTTCTACAGACGCATCCGGTTTTTCGATCAGCAAATGTACATTCTTTGGCTTATTAACGTACAACTTAGTATAAATCCTTGAATACTGTGCTTTCTCACGTCATCAAGTCATTGTTTTACGTCTTGGCACTTCTACTTTGACTAATATACTTCAAATACTTTGACATTTGTAAAGTACGGCAAACACAAAATTTTCAGTTACGTGATCTGATATTTGGCTTTATTTGGCATATACACAACCTTCAAACAAAATAATCTTTATACCCTTTTAGCTATTACTAACACTTCAATATATATATTCTTATGCTCACCCCGCTCTTTTTTCGCGCCTTTTCTTATTAATTTAATGATTTTTATATGTAATGTGCAAATATTTATTTTACGTTACGTGCTTTAGCAACGTTTGGTTGGTTAATGAATCAAAATGTTTTAAATATGCCTCGACTATATGAACTCTTTCTTCCCAGGGTATCCGCCTACTTACCGTGGGTTCAGTGGTAAGTAGATGTGCAATGCCCAACCAAACTGCACTATCTTTTGTTTTAGTACCTTTTTATAATTTTCATTTGTATATGCCAAATTTTATATGATCCACGTAGCCTTGTGCCAAATTAATTACAACACAAAATATCTGACTTTGACGTTATATCACACAGTACTCACCTGTTCTATACTTCGTTAACGCCTCTATGAATGCTGGCTCAAAATCCTACTTGCCGTATACGTCTTCACAAGGTTTCACGATCACTATGAAAATCTGCCGTCTAGCCTCCAGGTATCTTTGCTTTAATTTTTCTGCTCCCAAATCTAAAATAAATATGACCCGAATTTAGAATACCCTTTTTTATTTACTTCCCCTGCGCTAATTCTTCCGGTGTTATTTCTTCTTTGTCTCGTACTATTCCATTTGCTACTCTTACGCTGTCTTCTAATTTCGCTTCTCTCGTTCTAAATCAATACTTCCGCCTTTAATCCGCTCGTTCCAAATCAATCCTTACTTCTCTTTAATCCGCTCGTTCCAAATCAATCCTTGTTCCTATTTACCACTCAATGCCCCGCTACACATAAAACCATATCCAATTCAATCCTAATATATTCTTCACTCTTATAATTCCTATTCGATGCCTTCTGCCTATATAAATCTCGTTCCAATTCAATCTTATTTTCCGCCGGTTCGCTGTCGCACTAATTCCAATCTTAACTTTTACCCGTCGCCGCTATTAATTATTTCTTCACTGTTACTTATCCTTACTCTTCTTTTATAAATTAAACTCGTACAATTCAAACTCATTTATTTAATCTTCAAAAAATATTCAAAACAACTTAGAGCAGTTTATAAACACGTCTTATTACAAAAATATTTCGAAATCGACTCCCTTGTTTACTTATCCTAGGTGATAATTACAATATTTATCTGCCTACTCTTTATTACATAGTATATAAAAAACCATCCAATAACGTCGTATCACCAAGTTCGTGGCACTAATACCTTAAACTTTGTCTTTTGCACTTTCCTATTTTATACATAATGTTCAATCATTGGTCCTAAGTATCGCACAACCCTTCAATCATATTTGACACTGCTATTACTTATAATTTTGATGTTACATGTTTGTCCAAAGGTTGATTCTAGTAAAATAAATGCCGAAATGATACCCATATGAACCTGGATCTGCGTGGTTAATAGTGGACATCCATAGACGCATCCGGTTTTCGGTTGGCAAATGTACGTTCAATGGCCTATTCAACATACAACTCAGTGTAAAACCTTGAATACTGTGTGTTTTATCACGTCATCAAGTCATTATAATTTACGTCTTGGCACTTACATTTTAACTAACATTTCAAATAATTTAACGTATGTAAAGTACGGCAAACATACATTTTTAAATTACGGGATCTGATATATGGCTTACTTTATTTGGCATACACTACCTTCAACACAAAACAACCCTTAGAACCCTTGTAGCTCCTACTGACACTACATTATATATATATATATATATATATATATATTGTGAAATAATAAAGCTATTGTTTGTTAATGGTTATACAACTATTAGCTCGATGTGTATTGGTGAAAACGCTTTTATGATTTTCAGATACATCTTATGTTTTATTTTGTTGTACACAAATTCCTTATTGCAGATTGCAACTAACTTGTCCTTTTATATATATATATATATATATATATATATATATATATATTTGTAACAATGTTCAAAAATTAATGGACTGGTGATATTTTAGTAAATGGTTGCTTAATTTTTTTTGGGTATATAGTCCAAAATGATTAAAATAGATGATTAATTTGAAATAGGTTTATTTCAACTTGACGTTTCGGCACATACTTTGTCCCTTTTTCAAAAGCTATAAAAGAATGGAAATAGCAGAAAATATATAAATATACAGATGTAACTTACTTCAAGCATTAAACACAAGTAATTGAAATTAAAATGAAAAAATGATTGACAATTAAAATTATATACAAAAATTATACAGTTCTGACAAAAAGGTAACGTTGGTAACGAGGATTCGTAGAAATGAAGTTTAAAAATTTGCAGGAGTACGTTACAGCATGGACAGTAATTTTAAAAAATAAATAAAGATATTGAATTAATGTAGGTGATGTTGGTGTTGTTTAAATTGACTCATATTATACAATGCAGAGTACATCTTATGAATATTGTCTACATCTAGTCTATTATTAATTGGATTTCGTTCTTTATTAATATGATAGGATTCTAAAAATAGCCTAATCTTGTAATTCGGTTCATTATCCAAAATTTCGAAAAGTGAGTGAACGTTAGCTTATGGGTTTTAAGAATTTTGTATCCGTTGGAAGTTTACTTAGAAGCCTTGTTTGTTTGTATCGACTGATTTCGCGAGAATTTGGAAGCAGGGGCAGAAAGGCCTATGTAAAGACAAGGATTTGGTGGTGGAGCTGTGTTGTCTTCTCTTTAGACTCTAACTTCTTCGCTGACGATTACGCTAATAGTAGTGAACGAGATTACAGCTGACTTGTGTACAAGTGATATCAGTCTTCAAGTATAGTTTGAAATATAACTGACATCAGTGGTGTTGAGTTTCAACCAGCAGTCAGCAAATGTATTATAAAATCTTTTAAAGAAAAAAATGTGCAGCAGACTTAAATAAGTAAGTACAGACTGAGTGATATTTTGTTGGGTGTACAGTATGCACATTAAGTGGAGTAGAGGTTGATGGTAGAACGATTTGATTGTTTACCTACTGTAAATGGGATGCGTAGCAGAATTGGGAGAATTTGGATGTATCTGGTAGTCGAGAGGATAGAGTAGCAGCTTGCAGTTACGGCTGGTGTAATCCTGATTGGGAAACGTTCCTCAAGGCGCAGCTACTGATAAAGGTTGCAGACGGCGATGGTATGAGAGCAAATCCATGAGCAGTAGAAATCTAGGTAACAGATGTTTTTTTAAATTTGCTTTTTGTGTTTAACTGGTGTGTAATGACTTTTGTACTTTATGGATATGTGTCGTTGAACTAAACGTAACAGAATCGAAAAGAGTTAATGATTGAACTTTGATAATATTATTTTCCTATATTTTTATGTGGGAATTTAGATTATTCAAAATGATTGATGTACTATTTTATTATGTGCAAGGTAAAAGGGACTTTTGATAATCTGTTTGCTGAAATTAGCACGAGTAATTAAAGGTTTCACTATGAGCTCGTATTAAACCAGGGGTTACGTAAGGTTGGTGATAAGGCCCTGTTACTTTAAATTATTATTAACCTGGGTAATATGTGATATAAATGTATTATTTGAAAAAGGGGAAGCATGTAATATAATTGATCTGTAAACTAGACGTTGATGATGATTTTTTGTATATAATTTTCTCTGAATAAATCTAGAAGAGTTACCGTTGCAACGTTTTTCTTTTTGGTGGCGTAATTAGTTATATTTTTCAGACAACAGCGGAGCAGCCGTGGCAAACTACACTGTTGGAGATGAAAATTTAATCAAAATCTAAAAGCTGAAGTAGCAGAGTTAACACGCAGAACTTATGTCGACCCAATCGTGGGACTCGAGCCATTGGTCAACGTTGTTAAGTACGCACTATTTATGACAAACCAAAGATGGGGCTCGAATTGGTTTTAGTAACGAGAATTCGCAGACATTTGATGGCCACCCAAGCGTGGGGCATGAGATTATAGAGCTGGAAACTCGCAAAATTTATGACATCCAATTGTAGGCTTTAGCGTTGTAACATGTTTAATTTCAGCAATAAATATTCGCATTGAATTACGAGGATAATGCGCTAAGCGTGCGTTATTCTTTATTAATCTTCTTATATTAAGATATCTGTGTGACATAAAGTTACTTGGTCAAGCATCTCTAGCTGTTTCTTTCGTATTCCCCACCTCTAACGTCGCTATCATTCGGTTCTCGCTTTGTCGGGTTAGTCGCCCGCTAGCAACCGCCTTATCAAGATGTATTCCCGGCTAGAGGCATGCGACCTTCGTATAAATTACTCATGTAAGCAGGTCAGGTCGTGCTAGACCTGAAACTATTTTTGATACCTTCTACTAACGGTTGGTAAAGTATACATTTTACGAACTAATTTAATTTGGTTTTATTTATTTAGCGCGTCACCTAGGATTTGTAATTTGTCAACTTAGAATTTGTCAACTAAGAATTCGTCAACTAAGAGTTTGTCAACGAAGAATGATAGATGTTGGTTTTGATTGCAGTCGTCCCAAATTAGAAATGGCTAGTAACATTGGTCGGAGATTATGAATTTCCATCCAGATTTGTCTTGGAGCAACAGCGGCAGTTCGGTTCGTTATTAGGTATAAGAAATTTCTTGCATGTGTTTTAAATGTCGTAAAAATTTGATAAACAGACTATCATATAAAGCACAAAAAGTTACTATTACGTGTTCGAACATGTAATCTGTTTAATTCTCAATTATTGTTGAACTGGTTTTACAAGCCGTAGAACGAAATTTTGTCAAATTAGGTTTATATAATTACAAGCTTTGTTCCATTTGAACCTTAGATAATTTCAAGGTATGTTTCCGACGTCATACTTTTTTTTATGTTGCACAGTTGACAGATGTTGTCATGAAAACAGATGCTTCGTGCAGCTGTCATAGAATTTAAATTAAACATTCCTATTTTTGTGATTAGCTTTTATCTACATATAAATTATAAAATCTAAATATGAAAATTTAAATACACGCTGTGTAAGAAATTAGAAACTGTAATCTACCTGAAAAGATCTGCCCAGGTTAGAAACGTTAATTTAGTGTACTGTGGCTACAAATTATTTTTAATCAAATGTTTAAATCAAGTTTATGTTTGAAGAGAAGTTGTTTGTTTTAAAAATCCAAAACCTTGACTTTGTTATAGATGTTAATGATGAAATTTTTTTACTTGCTCAAAGGTTTTGAAATTTTAAAAGAGAGTTTTTTTTAGTAAACAATTAGTTAAACTTTGAGGCGTTTCTTTTGGTCAAATGCGATCAAATCTGATAACACACAGGTAGAATTTTTGAGTAATAATTTTGTGCCAATATCATATTGGATATACATTTTTTTATTTTTAATACCATTATAGGACACAAATGGTGTTCTACATTTTTATTTATTTAATCTCTGCAATTTCTTACAGGAGCTGCATCTTATTTTTATAACACAGGTTTTTGTTAACGAAGGCGATCGTTTTATCTTTGGGTTTCCACGTCCACCCTTAGAATTGTGCTCTGCTATTATCGTGATTATCTCAGGTGGCGCCTATTTAGTTTAGATTAGCTTTGGTTTGCAAACGAAATTCGACTTACCCCCCCACTTCTTATTGCTCTACCCAGGTATAGACCCCTAGCTATGTCGGAAGATTTTTGTTCAATGGCGCCCATTTGGAAGAATAAGTAACACTGACGCCACAACATATATATAAAAACAAAATCAGTTACACTGTCGCCGGAACGTGAGGCTGGCATAAACAAAAGTAGTTACAGCGTATCCAATCAAAGAGAAACTCAGAGTATTTATATATATATATCTACAATCACAGATCTATAGTTGCTATAGAGGGAATTTGACCTGGATTCGAACTTAACTTAAACTCAAATAATATAATATTTTTGTAATATTAAAATATGAATTATTAGTTATTGAGGTATAATTTTAGTAACATTTGCAAACTGTCTAAATCTATAAAAACTGTTATTCTTAAAGAATTGCAAATATTGTAACTTATAACTATATCTAAAAAAAATAAATAGAAGAGAACTAAAGATTTTCAATTTAGTAAACTTAATATAAACTATTCTTTTAGGTGATTAAGGTTTTGATATAAGGTTAACTTACAGAAGAGTAAGAAGAAGAAGAGTAAGTGTGCGTAAGTGCTGAAATTTTTGATTTTGAAAATTGACGTAATATTGTCTAAAATATTTTGTAGGTGAATTTTTGGGACAAAAAAGTGCTCCCATTGAAATAACACTAATTATGTTTTACATGTTTTATTGCAGATGGCGTTTATGAGTTTTGGATTTTGTTACCGAAGAATCTTTGTAAAGGGTTTCGGCGTTTCCCCTTAGTTAAGTTTGCTTAAAGTATAGGTCATAACACCCTGATTGTTATTAATGTATTTAAAAAAGTGTAGTTTTGATTGTAGACCCACCACTGTAATTTCTACGATCCGCAGGAATACACCCCGCGTTAGTCCGGAAGATATTCTTTTTTTCCTGACCGTCGGGCACGGAAAGAAGACATCCCATTCTAACCCAATCCACGTCAAAGGCAGAATTCACTTCATTGTGACTACTAAGCATTATAATATGACCCCAGACAACACAGAACAACACACCTTATTCTTCGAGGTAAGAAAAATTATAGAACAATCTGTACAATTTTTTGTGCAGTTGAAATCAGTATATCTTACTAGTCTGAATCAAGTTGTGTTGTGTTGCGGATCATTTCAACATCACATTGATGACAATGCTCGATACTCTATTGATCGAGAAGAAAAAGTCTTCCAATGGCATTAGCATAGATCTTGGAACGGTAAGGACGACTCTGTTCATAGAACAAATCCATAACAATAAAATTAAATATCAACGGGGAAATAATCGAAAGGCTTACAGACCAGAAGAATGGATTTCATTTTACTCTGTAATTTCAAAACCTGAAGAACGAACGTTCTTATAGCTCACAAGCCGCCGCCGTTATACATTTAAACGGTTTAGTTTATGTAAGGAAAGTAGGGTGGTGAAAAGTTTTTCGGTAAATTTCACAAACATAAAGGCAACGCCATCGTTTATGAAACACACGATATACAAACAACCTGAGGAATTTATGTCTGTTGTACTTCCCAAGAATACGTTAACTCTCCACTTTTATTCACCTCCACTTGGCATGAATAAAAACAGCTTTTGTCGAATACACTTTTAAGTATAATTTACTACCGGAATTATTTTTTAAAAGCTACGCGAACTTCGGCAAGATCAAAGAATAAACCAGAGAGAACGAACAGTATTATTTATAGAGGAAGTCTTATGACAAATGAAAAGGAAAATAAGGTTTATGTGGGACGATATACTTTACATCAAATGCCGTATTATTCGTAGTTTCAAGCAACACAGGATGGTTTCGCTTTCTTGCAGATTTCACAAGTACTGAAAAGCTTTTACTTGTACTTTGTTTTAATAAAGTTCCTGAACTTTTTTCTTTCATAATTACGGTTTGATGTTTATACAAAATACGGTATTCCAAACACATTTTTAAGTATAAAGTTTTTTTTGATACGTGAGGTATAAGATGAGAAAAATCTGAGTAATATCATTACCAAATTTTCAAGAAACTTTTGCATGCAAGATATTATGACATCAATCCATAAGAAATTCTTACTCTTACAAAACTTCTAAATTTCGAGATCTAATCAAGACTAAATTCATCCTTTTTTAACTTTGGATTTGCTAATAACTATTAGTTATCCAGAGTAGGGCCGGATCAAATGAAACAAATGTTTTGGGGTCGGATTTTAGAAGAGCCCAGTCAAACTGTCTATTTTGAAAAGATTTGTAAATAAGATTGTCTACTTTTTTTTTGGACAACTGCGAAATCGCCACCTAATTTTTACGATCAATTACCTGCTAATCGCTTGTCTCTGTGCCTTTAAAATATCTAAAATAATTTTAAAAACAACAGAATAAAATGTATTTCCCGACTGGCTCAGTTACGCCCTGCACAGAGTGAACGACGATATCATAACAAAGAATATTTACCTTCTTCCCACTAACACTTCATGTACCTGAATAAGATAAACAAAATTTGTCAAAATTTGTATAATAAGCTAAGTAGGTAAATAGGGCGGTCCTAATTCAAAACGCGACAGACGTATTTTCCATGTGTAAAATACGTCTGTCACGTTTTGAATTAGGATCGGCCTATATTTCAATGTAAAATAGTTGTGAAAACATTTGAATGTAAAATAGTTGTGAAAACATGAATTCTTCTATACTTTCAATGTAAAAATACGTCTGTCACGTTTTGAATTAGGACCGGCTTTATATTACTTTCAATGAAACACACACGTATGTTGAAAAAAATGTAAGTGCAGAGAAGAATGTGTGTAGCTGTTTTGAATTCGGTTTTCTAGCGAGAAGTTACACGTGCACCGTTTTGAATTAGGATCGGCGTTATATACTTTTAATGTAAAATGTGAAAACCTGAATTCTTTTCAAATGTAAAATACTTGTGGGCACGTTTTGAATTAGGATCGTCTTTATATTACTTTCAATGTAACACACGTATGTTGAAAAATGTAAGTACAGAGAAAATGTGTGTAGATGTTTTGAATTTGGTTTTCTAGCTAGAAGTTATAAAGTATGACAGATGCAAAATATCGCATTCAAGTCAATTGTGTTTTTTAATTAAAGTGGTTTCTGATTTATGTTTAGAGGCTGCAAATACACATGGGCCGGTTTTAATTCAAAATGAGTTCACTCTTGTGATAGGTTGAATAAGTGGGTTGGCAAAGTACGCAGATGGTGGTAATCTGCTATATAAGGAGATTGCTCTAATATTAATTTAATTAGTCAAAGAAAAGCAATATGGATTTTAATACTCTTAATAAAACCACATATCGCAAACCTTATGTAAATTCAAAAGATCTTGTAGTGAATAAGAAGTTTGAAGTTTTAAAAGTGGAAACAATCAAGACAAAATATGGAGAAAGAGTATTAGTGGAAACAGAAGAGTTCAAGAGTATATTGCCATTGAGATATTTTGAATACCTTCAAGCACATGGAGTGAAACAATTAAATGAAAGTATTGGCTCGAACAAACACGTATACATAACTAGTAAGGGATCGATCGGTCTAACTGTCAACATAGAATTTTCAGAATAATATGTCACTAATTTAAGAAATTAGTTTATTATTATAACACATCTAAGTCGATTGTATAAAGAATGATGTATCAAATTAAAGTGGGTTCTGATTTATGTGCGTTTTACTTTGAGTTTACTACCTTGTTTATAGAAAGTCTTGTTTCAAAGAGAAACTTTTATAAAATACTTTTTATTTTACAAATTGTTGAATATATTGATCTAACTATTTATAAATGAAAAGTATTTATTAACTCCGTTCTTGAAGTATCTGCTGCTCCCTCGCTGTTAGTTCCTCTCTTTTTGCTTTATTATTTCTAGTTCCAAATCTATACGACGCAGTAGCTTCTCTCCACGCTTTTAAATGCGTTAAGCAACTCTACTGTGTCATCTTCGTAGGATTTGTCATCTTCACCGCAAACAGCCATATTAGATTCTGTACATAACTTTTCATAGTCAACATGTTTTGCCTGATCTGTGAGCATAACATAAAAGATTATTGTAGGTTCACCTTTTCTTTTGTATACTACCTGATGTTTCTGAGAGGACCAGAGTGTGTCAATGATCCTACGATAGCCTCAGAATTTCCAGAATGGTTTTTGATCTAATGTAACTTATAAATTAGTACTGTTTTAAAACACATGTATAAATGTGAAAAAGCACTTACCGTGATATATCTATTACGTCACTATCAAAAATAGCATCAGTGTTGAATTGAGGCGAAGAACAGCCGAAAACTTCTTTAATCATGTCTTCGTCAGAATGTAATATAAATTGCTCTAGAACTTTTACGTTGGTATTATTACAATTTTTGATTGATGACAAGTTACTCATTTTTTTTTAAAAGTTGCTAGTAATAGTAACTAATAATTATACAAGAGATCTGATTGAATACTGTTGGTAAAATCTACGTGAAGTATTTATATTAAATAATAAACTGATCTGTTAGAAAAAATTAAAAATTTGCATCGTTTTCTGAAAAAAATTCAGCTCTGTAATCTATTCTAATGAACAAAACAGTATGTAAGCGAATATAATTATACCTCAGCAGAAATAATAAAACCCTAAAATTAATTAATTTCGTTTTAGATTACCGCTGACATAACTTATGCTGTATAAGAAATTTTTTTAAAGGTACTGCTCAGCAGAAATAATGAATTAGATTCATTGACTGAAAAAGAAATTGCAATGAATGCACATAATAAAAACCTAAATTAGATTAATTTCGTTTTTAGATTACCGCTGATATAATTTATATGCTGTATAAGAAATTTTTTAAAGGTACTGCTCAGCAGAAATAATGAATTACATTCATTGACTGAAAACAGAAAATTGCAAGAAGGCGCATAATAAAAACCTAAATTAGATTAATTTCGTTTTATATTACTGCTAGCATAATTTATTTTCCATAAAAATTAACAAAATTCACGCACTGGAAAATGTTTTTTCTTCAGATTAATTTTTCGTTTAAAAATAATGCAATGCAAATAAATCCCTTTAAGTAGTAATATTTATAGAATAAGTTTTTTTTAGATTACCGCTGACACAATTTACATGCATATATATATAGGTAAATTGTGTGAAAATTCTTTAAAGGTACTGTTATATAATAAAACTGCAGAATGTTTTTTTAATACTGGGTTTTTAAAAACCATGAGTGCGTGTACATTATTAAACAAGAAGGTTTAATCTGAGACATTTTTTTTCAAATTTGCTTTGTTTTTATTTAAAAATATTTCAATGTAATCATAAAAAATAGCTCTGTAATGATAATGTATTTTCTGTACACATAATAAATCAAAGGTCGTATAAAAACATTTTTGTAGTAAACGCATACGGAAATGAAAAATGATGTTGAATGCATTCCTCAAAGGTCGTATAAAAACATTTTTTTGTAGTAAACGCATACGGAAATGAAAAATGATGATGAATGCATTCCTTTTTGCAGTTGTTTTGCCAGAGTTTGCATTCGGTATGTAAATATTGGAATTGCTTGCATAGCGAATTTATTTATTATAGACACGTACTGAATGCAACTGTGCAATTTTTTTTAGACTGCATGCACAACTCAAGCTTGAAGATCGTCTTGAATAAAAAAAAACGTAAATAAAGGCGATTTTTTTAACAATTGCATTCAAGCAATTCGTTATGCAATTATTTCGATTTGTATGCTATTTTCTTTTACAGTTGTTTTGCTTACGCGTTTTCCGTAAACTCAGATGAATGAACCTTTTTGCAGTTGTTTTGCTTACGTCAGATGATATTTTATATAAATAATAAATAGAGAAAATACTTGTATTATTAAGTAGTGTATTTTGATTTTATATAGAATCATGAATGCTGAAACCGTATCCGAGATTAGTAGCGCAATTTTGAGATTAACTGTAAAATGCGTGAATCTAATTAAATCAGTGAATGAAATAACGAAACACATTTTAATTATCAAAGCAAATATTAGTATATTGAAGCTTGCTATTAGAAATAAGGTATACGAAGACAATCAACAAGAAAATCCTAGTAGGCTGGAATCTAATTTAGCACATCTTAAAAGCTACCTTGTACGATTAAGGCACTTGAAACGCACTTTGGAATATCGTGGTAAAGGTGTTGATGCAACGCTTTATAGAGCTCATACTCGAAAAATATTGATTTGGCATGATGTACAATCATGTTTTGGAGGTCGAATAATTACGGGACTTATTACCAATTTAAATTATAGAGATCCTCTAGTGTTCTTAGACAAGGCGTTCGCTAGTTTTAAACGCAAGATTGTTGCTTGCTTAAAAAAGTCAATGTTGAAAGTTAATGTAATATTTGCAGCTAACTTTGTTAAGCCTACAACTGGTGAAATAGATTTGAAAACGTTTCCTACTGCAAATCGTCACATCGATATAAATACCAATCTCAAGCTGTGGTATAAGGAGAACGTATTGAACAATATTTCGAAGCGATTAGAAGAATTTTGCGAGAAAGATTCTGGTTAGGAAATCCAAGAAGTTTTACACTTGAAGGTAAATATAAACAATCATGATCCACTTAAAGGAGGGTGTTCAACGTTTGTACCGGTTCCGGACTTTATAAAAAGAAAAAGCTGTGGTAAATGTAATAAATAACGATCAACATTGCATTCTTTGGAGCTTGGTTTCCGATTTATATCCTGCTAAACAAAATAGTCAGAGAATATCTAGCTATCCACATTTTGATACATTATTACGCTACAATTCAATTCAGTTTCCAATCGCATTAAAAGACATAAAAAATTGAGAAGCTTAACAATCTCGCAATTAACCTATATTGTATAGAAAATACTAAAATACTACCATTTTGTTTAAGTGAAAATTTTAAAAAATTGAACCTATTAATCTGTTAGTTTTAAATAATGATTCCTTACAATATTCTCGTCCGACAAATGCTGATGAGAATCACTTTCATTTTACTTGGATTAAGGATATGTCAAAATTATTTGCAAAACAGTTGTCTTCACATGAACATAGAAAATTTTTTGTTATAGATGTTTAAATAATTTTAGTACAGCAGCATTACTTAAGCGTCATTCGAATTATTGCGAAAAACAGAATACTTGCTCAATAAGATTACCCGAAGAATCTGAAAAGTATCTAACGTTTAAACATTTCCACTATCAAGAAAAAGTATCATTTGTAGTTTATGCAGATCTCGAATGTATATTAGAACCATGCAATGAGTCGGAGGTAATACTAAACACAGTCTCTTACCAAAGGCATATACCCTTTAGTGTAGCGTATTATTTGAAATGCTCGTATGATAATAAATATTCCAAATTTCAATTGTATCGCGGAAAGGATTGTATAGAATGGTTTGTTGCTCAATTGAAACTGATTTCAGAAACGACTAATAAAATTTTCTGTAACCCAAAACCTATGAATCCTTTAACAGAAGAACAAAAGTTAGCATTTAAATTTGCCCTTCACTGTCACATTTGCAATAAACCTTTAGTATAGATGATATTAGAGTTCGCGATCACTGCCACTTTACAGGTGAATTTCGAGGAGCGGCTCATCAAGATTGCAACATCAATTATCATAATTTTTATATGATACCGGTAGTTTTCATAACTTATCAGGCTACGATTCGCATTTCATTATTAAAAAATTGCGTTAGGGTTTTCAGGTTTGGTAAGAATTCTACCAATAAATAAGGAAAAATACATATCTTTTACAAAATATGTAAATGGTACGAAAGTTACTTTTAGATTTATCGATTCATTCAGGTTTATGGCATCTAGCATCGAAAAATTAGCTTCATACTTAGATGATAATAAAAATCCATCACCAGGAAAATTGTAACACCGATAATGAGTTTCAGTTACTTACGCGTAAAGGTATATTTCCTATGATTACATTAACTCTTGGGATAGGCTCAATGAAACCGATTTACCCTGTAAAACAGCATTCTTTAATCGTTTGCGCAATGAAGAAATCTCAGATGAAGACTACAATCATGCTAAACACGTTTGGCAAACATTTAATATAAAAACACTAGGGACTATTCAGACCTATATTTAAAACAGATGTACTGCTCTTGACTGATATATTTGAAAACTTTAGAAAAACTTGTATGTTCACGTATAAGTTAGATCCGCTTCACTACTTTACGGCTCCTGGTTTAGCTCTAGATGCGATGTTAAAAACGACGAACGTTAAACTCGAGCTGCTTACTGATATTGAAAAATAATGTTTTTAGAACGGGGAATTCGTGGCGGTGTTTCTCAATGTTCGAATAGATATGCTAAAGCAAATAACAAATATATGAATGCAGATTATGATCCAAATTTCGATTCTAAATATTTAATGTATTTTGATGTTAATAATTTATATGGGGCTGCAATGTCTGAATATCTTCCATATGGAGAATTTGAATTTTAGATGGTACCAGTCCAGATATAGTACGTTTAGACATACTTAATATTCCCGATGATTCTGATGTAGGATATATTTTTGAATGCGATTTACACTATCCAGTATCTTTACATGAAATTCACAGTGACTTACCTTTAGCGCCTGAACATATGATACCACCAGTACCTTCTAATAAATCAAACTTAAAGAAATTACTTACAACTTTATATCCAAAACTCAACTATATTATTCACTACAAGAATTTAAAAATGTATTTAAGCTACGGTTTAGAACTGAAAAAGATTCATAAGGTTCTTCGGTTTAAACAAGCTCCTTGGTTAAAAGAATACATTGATTTGAATACGAAATTAAGACAACAGTCAAAAACAGTTTCGATATATGCTTTTATAAAAATATGATAAATTCGGTTTATGGAAAGATGATGGAAAACGTACGGAAAAGGAAAGATGTGAAATTAGTGACCAAATGGGAAGGACGGTTTGGAGCTCGTAGTTACATAGCGAAGCCTAATTTTCATAGTTGCACTATGTTAGACAAAGATCTAGTCTTAATAGAAATGAATAAATTAGAGGTTTACTTAAACAAACCCATTTATGTAGGTTTCTCTATTCTAGATATTTCAAAAACCTATTTATATGAATTTCACTATAGTTATATAAAATCGCAATTTGCTAACAAAGCAAAGCTGCTGTACACAGATACGGATAGTTTGATATACGAGTTTAGCGTTGAAGATATTTACTCTTATATCAAACAAGATATTCATAGATTTGATACTTCCGATTACGACCCTCATAACAAATATCATATTCCATTATCAAATAAAAAAGTTCCTGGTATTATGAAAGATGAAAACAATGGTGACATCATGCTAGAGTTTGTAGGACTTAGATCTAAAATGTACACGTATAGAGTTCAGGATAGGATAATAAAAAAGTCGAAGGGATCTTCCTTAGCAAGTATTAAGCAAATTTCTTTTGATGATTATAAGAATGCTTTGTTTTATAAACAGACTGTACAGAAACAGCAATGTTTAATTAGATCAGTCAAACATGATGTCTGTACTATTAAACAAAACAAAATTGTTCTTAATCCAAGTGATGATAAAAGAATTATTAGTACCTTAACCACTGATACTAAACCTATGGGGGTATAACTATACATATAGAAATGACTTGTAAAGCTTCAACCACTGGCTCAAATAAAGAATGCAATTTATTTTATCTAGATTAACATATAATATTTTTTAGTTATAAAACTTCAGTGTTATGTTTATACCTGCACAAGTACACCGATTTTCGTTTTTTGGATGTATCTAAAAATAGGATACCTTTCAATCTGTCCGAGTTTTGAACTATATATAGTAGTAGTAGTAGTAACCGTTCTGTTTAAAAAAATCCAGTTTGTTACTAACATACCAGTTAGTTTATTTGAGAAATGTATAACAAAACTTTTATTTAAAATTGTCAATGTTTATGGCTGTTTACTAAATCACTTAATAATTCAAACATGTAAAAGATATTGTAAAACATGTAAAAATATTAATAAATAGACTGTGATTGCTAAATGATTTATTGTTTTTCATAATTTGTAAAGGTACAGTAATAATAATAATAAAGTAATTATAATATTCTTATGCTGTTTGAGAGTGGATTGTATTTGACTATCTTATCATGAAGTATAAGGCAATGACAAGATGTATTTGGCAAAACGTTTCTGCTAGTTTCAAATTCTAATCTAATATCGACAGTACCAGATTTTAACGCTTCGTTTTGTCTAGAACAATCTATGACTACTAATGGTGCAATACTTCGTAAATCTTCAGGATTAAAAGTGGCTCATTTTCCTTTTCGTAGTATGATTGCTGAAACTGAGCATACATCTCATATAACAACGCAGTCTGTTTATTCTCGAACCTCAAATTTAAGTTATCGTACGGAAAATTTCTGAATTTAAATATAGTTTCATGTTGGTTAAATAGCAATGATCAAAACGACTGTAGTTGCTCATGTATCTATTTTTCGGTTGGTTTGGAAACCAACAATCACAAATCTTGGTTTTCTAATTGTGTTGTTGTTTTAATGTTCCATGTATGACGTTGCGTTTTTGTAGAAGTTGATATTCATGCAACTCCCATCCTCTAAACGGAATATGCAAATCCTGATTTTGTGCAACGCATTCTATTAAATTAATTCGTTGAGTATCATCAACGGCTACATGCGGCATTTTCCATAAAACTTTGTTTAAAACAACTTTTATTTCTTCATCGGGTGTAGGATTAATTATAGCATTAGTATCAAAACTAGAACGTAGTAAGACTAACTCATGACGGAGGTTTAAAATAATTTTTTAAAATCTTCGCATAATCCGAGAACCATTGAAAGGTTTATTGCAACATTAAAATTCCCATTAGCATCAACTATTTGTGAATCATTCCATAGGAAACCACCCAGCGTTTTGTAAATGTTTACTTTGATTGCTATTATATGAAACATATCCCTTCATTATAGACGTTAATCCAGGATTCCGAACACGATCTACAATGATACCACCAATCTCATATCTAATTTCATCAAAAGCAGCAAAATTCCATTATTTACAAACTTTGTTGTCTGAGACGGTGTTCCATCTGTTTTAATTAATTTGCCTTCTATGTACAGCATGCTCTTTGATGGTAAGGTGTATACATCTTGTTGTTGTATAGGGATTCGAATTTCATCATTATTGTTTAAAGATGTGTTAGCATAAAGGTTGATGAGTATGTTTTTCAATATTAACAATTGCATTGTCGAAGTAAACTTTTCACGCACGTTCAGTATTTCACTATTCATTCTACTTTTTTAATTAAATGCAGTCCTAACGATTGTAGAAACTGCCGGTTTTGTGTTGTTAGCGGTCTTGAAACAATCAATCGAGTGTCGATTGCTTTGAAATTTCCAGCATTTATATCAATTCTTGACATGTTGCGTGCATTATACTTAATACCCATGGCTATTGCAGATTTTTTTAAATGCAACCTTACAGTTAGCAGTTCTCCTCTGAAATTAACTAAATTTCCATCTTGATCTAACACTTTAACTATTATTTCATTTATTATACGTGACCTGATTGGTAGATATATAATCGTAGGTGGACACTCGACAATTTTAAAACCTGCAGGTACTTGAGGAAAAAATTCGTGTATTACATGGGCTGGTTTACTATTTAAATAGGATCCACTTGCAATATTACAATCGATTAAAACTGCATTCACTTTACAAATGTTGATCGAGTAGTCTGCTTGATGCGTGACAAATGCTAGCAATTTTCGCGGATTGAAACCAAGTAGAGAACCAATTGAATCCTTTTTGGTAAAATCCACATCTAGACTACATTTAATACTACATTTAAGTGTATTATTGTCAGCTGTAATTTCTATATACACTGGCGTCTTTCTAGCGCTTCGTGATTGATCCATACGACCACGCCATCTTTTATCACCTAAAGCTTTTGAAGATATTTATTAATTTCTCTAATCTCATAAGCACCTTCAGGTATTTCTATGAATTCTCCTTTTTCTATGTTTGGAATTGTGTTATAAGACTCAAAATTTGTTAATCCTAATACGTACTCCGAATCATTATCCAAGTTTATAGGCGGATTAAAATTGCTTGTTAAAACTGAAGTGTTTCCCGTTAGAGTAAAAGTGTACGACATAACAACTTCGTACGCAGTTCTATGCACTACTTAGAAATTGTAAGCATAAATGACCGCAAAACACAGTACCGTACGATTGTTCTTGGTTAATGTTATAAAGAATTTTACATTTACCCCGCTATTCAAATAACTTATCAACTCTGTTGGCGGTCGCAGGTTTCCGTAGCTGTCATAGTAAATAGCGCTACTACCGTACTTTTGTAAGAGGTCCAATGCGTGCCTAAACCTTCTATTCCATCTAAATTAATTATACCACATTCTTTTAAATTAACTTTCTTGGGAAGATTGTTTCTCATGAACACTCCACGGAAATATGGTACTTCTAATTGCTTAACAAACTTTATTAATTCTACATTGCTTAGTGCTCAATTAGGTAAAATCAAGTTGCGTTCCTTTGAGGTTTTGCAGGGACTAAAAAAAGACCAAAACCTTTTTTATAAGGTTTGATGTACATGCCGTTTCCGACTGCAATGTCCTCCATTGCCTTGTTATGGCGTTGTTTTTCCGCTAGTTGTTCCTTAGCTATTTTAGTATCTGAAACTGCTTTTGCAACAGCAGCTGCACCTCAATAAGAGTACCAAGAGCGCTTAGGCCTGCAAAATTGGTATTAGTGGTAGAAAACCTCCTGTTTTAGGAATTGATATAATACGAGCTGATTTAATATGCTTCTTTTGTTTTGCTGTATTGGCGGCCTTAATTGCTATGTTGATTGCATCCATAATATTAGATCCTTTAGTCTTTTTAAAGCTGTACGTGCTTGTTTGATAATACTTTTAATACCTAGCGTACTTCTTATTTTACGTTTCTTTATCAGTTTTCTTATTTTATTGATATTTTTGTTCTCAGTGATGCACAGGCACCCATACCAAGTTTTACTTTAGCTTTCATTGCGGTAGCTACTCCAAATGCTGCTACTTTTTCACCTAAAGACGAGTCACCAGAATTTAGTCTTTCTGTAGCTAACTGAGCTAACTTCGAATCTGCTTGATGACGTTTAGATAGATCCTTTTCTTTGGTGTATGCAATATCGTGCTCCTTACAAGCCTCGTCTAACTTGTTTATTCCTTGTCTCCCCGAGCTAACCGTTCGATTAGTTTTGTACCCGGACCGCAAAATTTGTAACCCGGAATATGCGCTTCAAATGGTAAATTGTTAATTACAGTATTTAATAGTCCGTTCCCAGTAGTTTTAGAATTATTATTATATGTAATCATTAGCGGACAACTATCCTCTCAAGCTGTGCAGTAAATAAATAAAATATTATGAATTAATGATTCTTTATATACTCGCCGTTTCTTATATATATATATATATATATATATATATATATATAAAGACAGGTTATTTGCAGTCCGCAATAAGAAATTGTGTAAAACAATATATAAAATAAGATGTATCTGTAAACAAACTCTATGAAAATAATAGAGTCTATTGACGAATACAAATCGTACTTCCACGCTTAGTAGTGTTGATGTTTATCACCTGATGGCGGTTTTATTTACTTTTGCCATAGTACAGAGATTGTTTCGAAATTATACCAGTATAATAGCTTCGATTACTTCATAGGGTTCTTGGAGACTATTTCACTCTGAGGAGGCTTAATAAAGCCGAAACCGTCTGTCAGTGGATGTTTCCTCCCCTATGAAGTAATAAGCTAATGTTTTGTTAATGGCTATATAACTACCAGCCCGATTTGTATTCGTCAATAGACTCTATTATTTTCATAGAGTTTGTTTACAGATACATCTTATTTTATATATATATATATATATATATATATATATATATATATAACAATTAGTTAAAAGTGACGACCAGCAGTGTATAACAATTAATAATAACAGGTTATTTGGTCTTCTAGTAATAAAACTCTTATTTGTTTTTTACCGAGCTTTCGATTTATTTAAAATCTTCTTCAGGGTGCTGTAAAGTAACTGTGACTGTCATTAACATAAGAATTATAAAATATTACTTACAAAAACTGGAGTTAAAATACTGTCATGGCTTTGATAATTATCATTAAAACTTAAAATAAATAAATTAAATAAAACATTTGATAAAAGTACAAGAAACAACTATTCACGTCTATCACAATACACCTTACAAACTAAAATAAAATTTGGCTTTTAAAATATAAATTCCATTGAGAACTAAAACATGTCGATTATTAAAATAATTAGTACGATAACATTCTTGAAGTGCATGGTTGATTATCTGTATTTATCTAATGTTGTTTGATTTCCTATACTTGAGTAAATACATATACACAGCGTTCAAATTGTTTGTATCTGTTTTGAAGTTTAAAGCTTTTTCATTGTTTACTATATGAGCCATTTCCAGAAAAAGTCTACTCTTGTATGAATTTTCTTTATCCAACACTTTTACATTATTAAAATCCGGATAATGGTTTGTATTATTTGTATGACACGCTAATGCGCATGAATTCTTTTTTATTTTGCAATCGCTCTTATGCTGCACAATCCTTGAACGCAGCCATTGTGATGACTGTCCTATGTAAATTTTGTCACATCCTTGGCAAGGAATGGAATACACAATATTGTAACGAAGTAGCAATGGAGTTTTATCTTTTGTGTTTGAAAAAAGTTGGCCAACCGTGACTGAATTATATTTTGAAATAACCATGCCATCGTTTTTTAAAATGTTTACTAATTTTGGGGTTAAACCCTTTATCATCGGTAACTTTTTATACGCAACACTATTTGTTGATTGCTGGTTTTTTTGACATTTTTTATTGCTGCTCGAACTCTTATTTTTCATTCAACAATAGATTTTATGCACAAATTTTTGGTACTCCTATGGGTTCCCCTTTAAGTCCTATTATTGCTACCATGGTAATGGATTTTCTGTTTGACAATGTCATTCCTACTTTATCGACTCCCCCAGCTTTTATTAAAAAATTTGTTGACGATGTAATTTGTGCCGTGCCTAAAAATGAAGTTGATGATGTTTTAAACAGCTTTAACAAATATAACAAACATATCCAATTTACATTGGAAATAGAACATAACAGCAGTATTCCATTTTTGGATACTAAAATAATAAACTCCAACAACAAGCTCCTACTGGACTGGTTCCAGAAACCTACCAGTTCAGGTAGGTACATTAACTATTATTCGGATCACAGTATAAATTACAAAATAAACACGCTGTTATGTTTAAAAAACAGAATTACAAGAATTTCAGATCCTTCATTTCATAGAAAAAATTTGACACTTCTATCAAACACAATGGTAAACAATGGTTATCCGAAATCTCTCGTAAATAAATTGATTTTTAGTTCGAGCAGCAATAAAAAATGTCAAAAAAACCAGCAATCAACAAATAGTGTTGCGTATAAAAAGTTACCGATGATAAAGGGTTTAACCCCAAAATTAGTAAACATTTTAAAAAACGATGGCATGGTTATTTCAAAATATAATTCAGTCACGGTTGGCCAACTTTTTTCAAACACAAAAGATAAAACTCCTATGCTACTTCGTTACAATATTGTGTATTCCATTCCTTGCCAAGGATGTGACAAAATTTACATAGGACAGTCATCACAATGGCTGCGTTCAAGGATTGTGCAGCATAAGAGCGATTGCAAAATAAAAAAGAATTCATGCGCATTGGCGTGTCATACAATAATACAAACCATTATCCGGATTTTAATAATGTAAAAGTGTTGGATAAAGAAAATTCATACAAGTAGACTTTTCTGGAAATGGCTCATATAGTAAACAATGAAAAAGCTTTAAACTTCAAAACAGATACAAACAATTTGAACGCTGTGTATATGTATTTACTCAAGTATAGGAAATCAAACAACATTAGATAAATACAGATAATCAACCATGCACTTCAAAGAATGTTATCGTACTAATTATTTTAATAATCGACATGTTTTAGTTCTCAATGGAATTTATATTTTAAAAGCCAAATTTTATTTTAGTTTGTAAGGTGTATTGTGATAGACGTGAATAGTTGTTTCTTGTACTTTTATCAAATGTTTTATTTAATTTATTTATTTTAAGTTTTAATGATAATTATCAAAGCCATGACAGTATTTTTAACTCCAGTTTTGTAAGTAATATTTTATAATTCTTATGTTAATGACAGTCACAGTTACTTTACAGCACCCTGAAGAAGATTTTAAATAAATCGAAAGCTCGGTAAAAACAAATAAAGTTTTATTACGAAGACCAAATAACCTGTTATTATTAATTGTTATATATATATATATATATATATATATATATATAATATTTGTTTAATGTTGCAGGTTATGGGTCAGCTGGTGTATTGAAGAAAACTCTTTTATATCCTAAATTTTCGCTTTTATTTAAAGCTTGATCACAGGCATAACTAAAACATAGATAAATTCTACATAAACTGGTGTTAAAATTGTTACTTACATTGAGGTTACAAAATATTAGCTTTCATTATAATTATGTTTTACAAAGATAATATCTTTATAAAATTTAAGATAAACAGATGTAGTATATATAAAATTGAGGTAGAATGTTGACTTGACAGAAACAAAATTTTAGATTTTGATTAATATATGTCTTTGTTTTAAAATTAATTTATAGGGTATGCGTGTATACATATCGATAATATTTCATGTCAATAAACATAAGAAATACACAAATATAGTTACATATATTATAAATATATTTTATAAATATATATTTATGCGTGTAGTGTATATAAATGTACATGAAAATACATAACTATATATGTGTACATCCACATGCACAAATACAATACAAAAAATATATACACACATGTACATAAATATAGAAACAAAAAAACACACATACACACATATACAACTTATACACACATACACATACACAATACATACAAAATATACATCTACATACATATAAATACATACATAAACATACATACATAATATATATATATATATATATATATATATATATACATATACATGCATACACAAATACACAACAAACAGAAATGCATAACATATACATACAAATACATATACACAAATATATACACATATACATACATACATACACATAAAGATAAAATATACATATACATACATATACATAAACATACATATGTGCATACATAAATACATTCACTTATATAATCACTCATATAGATAAAATAAAGTAAAGAATATAAATAATTGGATTATATTAGTTGTTTGAGTACTATTTTTATAATTTTCTTTAAAATTTAAAAGGAACGAATAAATGCTGCTTAGATTATCTATATCACTTCTTTTGTTTAATGAATTTGAATTTTTATAAATGTAGCACATTTCTAAAAGGTTCTTTTAATTTGTTGGTCTCTATTTGTAATATTTGGGGTTTATTAAAATCTATTGTATGTTTAATATCAAGAGCGTGTATTGCAAGTGCAGTTGCCTGTGGTTTAACTTTTATGTCGCTTTTGTGTTGTGTAATTCTTTGTTTTAAATTTTGACATGTTTGTCCTATATATGAATGATTGCAATCCAAACAGTTTAATTTATAAATTACATTTTTTGTTGTAGAAATCAGTTTTGTCTTTAAGTTTAGAGAATAGTTGGTTAGTTGTAGTTAGGGTTCTTTTAGTAATATTAATATTTAAATTTTTAAATACCTTAATGATTTTTTGTGTTAGTCCTTGTATGTAAGGAAGTGTTTTATAGTTTTTTATTTGGTTGGCGTTATTTGTTTTATTTAATTCCCTATTTTTGGTATTTTGTCTATTTCCTTGATTGAATAATAAATTGTTTATTAGTGGATAAGGTAGTTGTTATCTTTTAAAGTTTACTTAATAGTTTCAAATTTTTGTGGTAAAATGAAGGGTGTGATATTCTTTTAATTCTGGATTTTAATTCTAAAATGAAGTTAATTTTTATATTAAAGGTGGTATGAGTAATAATTTATATAGCGTCCAGAGTTGGTTGGTTTGATATACCAATCAGTAATAATTTTGTTATCATTTTGTCTGATGGCAAGAGTATCTAAAAATGGTATAGAGTTATTGGTTTCAATTTCTATAGTGAATTTTATGTTATTATGGTATTTGTTGAAAGCTTCTAAAGTATAATCGATTTTATTATTTGGAATAGCAGTTATTATGTCATCTACAAATTATAGCTGAAATTATAATGAATTCACTTTTAGATAATGTCATCCCAACTCTCTCATTTAAATTACCATTTATTAAAAAATTTGTAGATGACATAATAACTGCTATTCAAATAATAAAATCGATTATACTTTAGAAGCTTTCAACAAATACCATAATAACATAAAATTCACTATAGAAATTGAAACCAATAACTCTATACCATTTTTAGATACTCTTGCCATCAGACAAAATGATAACAAAATTATTACTGATTGGTATATCAAACCAACCAACTCTGGACGCTATATAAATTATTACTCATACCACTCCTTTAATATAAAATTAACTTCATTTTAGAATTAAAATCCAGAATTAAAGAATATCACACCCTTCATTTTACCACAAAAATTTGAAACTATTAAGTAAACTTTAAAGATAACAACTACCCTTATCCACTAATAAACAATTTATTATTCAATCAAGGAAATAGACAAAATACCAAAAATAGAATTAAATAAAACAAATAACGCCAACCAAATAAAAACTATAAAACACTTCCTTACATACAAGGACTAACACAAAAATCATTGAAGTGTTTAAAAATTTAAATATTAATATTACTAAAAGAACCCTAACTACAACTAACCAACTATTCTCTAAACTTAAAGACAAAACTGATCTCCTACAACAAAAAAATGTAATTTATAAATTAAACTGTTTGGATTGCAATCATTCATATATAGGACAAACATGTCAAAATTTAAAACAAAGAATTACACAACACAAAAGCGACATAAAAGTTAAACCACAGGCAACTGCACTTGCAATACACGCTCTTGATATTAAACATACAATAGATTTTAATAAACCCCAAATATTACAAATAGAGACCAACAAATTCAAAAGAACCTTTTTAGAAATGTGCTACATTTATAAAAATTCAAATTCATTAAACAAAAGAAGTGATATAGATAATCTAAGCAGCATTTATTCGTTCCTTTTAAATTTTAAAGAAAATTATAAAAAATAGTACTCAAACAACTAATATAATCCAATTATTTATATTCTTTTACTTTTATTTTATCTATATGAGTGATTATATAAGTGAATGTATTTATGTATGCACATATGTATGTTTATGTATATGTATGTATATGTATATATTTATCTTTATGTGTATGTATGTATGTATATGTGTATATATTTGTGTATATGTATTTGTATGTATATGCATGTATGCATTTCTGTGTATGTATGTGTATTTGTGTATGCATGTATATGTATATATATATATATATATATATATGTATGTATGTATGTGTGTATGTATGTATTTATATGTATGTAGATGTATATATTTGTATGTATTGTGTATGTGTATGTGTGTATAAGTTGTATATGTGTGTATGTGTGTTTTTTTTTGTTTCTATATTTATGTGTACATGTGTGTATATATATTTTTGTATATGTATCTTTGTGCATGTGGATGTACACATATATAGTTATGTATTTTCATGTACATTTATATACACTACACGCATAAATATATATTTATAAAATATATTTATAATATATGTAACTATATTTGTGTATTTCTGTATGTTTATTGACATGAAATATTATCGATATGTATACACGCATACCTATAAATTAATTTTAAAACAAAGACATATATTAATCAAAATCTAAAATTTTTGTTTCTGTCAAGTCAACATTCTACCTCAATTTTATATATACTACATCTGTTTATCTTAAATTTTATAAAGATATTATCTTTGTAAAACATAATTATAATGAAAGCTAATATTTTGTAACCTCAATGTAAGTAACTAATTTTAACACCAGTTTATGTAGAATTTATCTATGTTTTAGTTATGCCTGTGATCAAGCTTTAAATAAAAGCGAAAATTTAGGATATAAAAAAGAGTTTTCTTCAATACACCAGCTGACCTATAACCTGCAACATTAAACAAATATTGTGAAATAGAAGGTCATTATTATTTATAAAAAAAAATATATATATATATATATATATATATATATATAATTCCACTTTTTTTACAAATCGAATTTAGTACTTGCAAACATGCGTGTTGTGAAACAATTAACACCTTTAACCATAAACAATAATGACATTGGCGTGCAATCCTTAGCTAAAAAGAAAAACATAGTGTTCTTCTGCCTTCATCTATTCGATGTCTAGTTGTTGGTCCATCAAATTGCGGTAAAACCAACGTTATGATTGGGCTGATAGAACATCCTAATGGTTTAAAGTTTGAAAACGTATATGTTTATTCTAAATCACTTTATCAACCAAAGTATCAATACCTTGAAAGTCTACTGCAACCAATAAAGGGATCAAATATTATACATTTTCCAGTTCTGATAATATTATATCACCATCTGATGCTCGAAATAATTCTATATTTGTTTTTGATGATGTAGCTTGCGATAAACAAGGTATCATTAGGGAATACTTTAGTATGGGGCGTCATAAACAAGTAGACAGTTTTACCTTTGTCAAAGTTATACTCGTATACCTAAGCACTTACTACGTGATAATGCTAATCTTTTAGTTTTATTTAAACAAGATGATTTAAACTTAAAACACATATATGACGATCACGTCAATACTGACATGAAGTATGATAAATTCCGTGAAATATGTGCTGCTTGTTGGCAAGACAAATACGGTTTCTTAGTTGTAGACAAAGATAGTGATCCAGATCAAGGAAGGTACCGAATAGGTTTTGATCACTTCATACATATTTAAACCTTGAGAGACGCAAGTATCGTTAGTATCGAAGAATTTTTTTTACTACAATAAACTTTTACGCAATGAATAAGGAGTCGATAAAACTTAAAAGAATTTTAATTAAGAAAAGAAACATTGTAAAAAACAAATTGCGTCAGTTAAAAGATAATGAAGTCGTCCAAGTGGAATCAATCTTACCCATAACATCACGATTAGAAACTATTGCTAATAAACTGGATGGGGAAAGTGCGGTAAAGAAAGAAAAATTTAAAGAAGAAGAAGAACTGCCTCATAGCAGTGTAAAAAATTAAACCTAAATTGCTAGAAAGGAACGTTGACTATATTGATTCCCCGGTTATTGCTCAGCATATACCAAATATAAAAATGATGCCATCGAGGTAGATGATGATGATGACGATGTTGAGAATGAATATGAAGCAGAAATTAATCGAAATGCACAAGAAGCCCATGAATATATTCAAAGCTTTGCCGATTCACCTGGTATGACACATTATCTCGAACAGCTACATCCGCTACCTCGAGAATATATTTACAATATGTTTAAAGATGTTAAGAACGAATTTGATCATAAATATGGTATTAGGTTTAACCCTGATTCAGATGGTCTTATGATAGGCAATTCGAATTTCGCGTTGGATGATGAAAATGTTCTAATAAATGATTTGAAATATAAAGGTACTCCTGGATTATACGAACTACTGTTTAAAAAATATCCTGTCGGGTACAGTCATCAAGATCTAAAGTCGTACCTTGATATTGTAAAAGAACAAATGCTAATAGAAGATATTATTCTGAAACAGAACAAATTCAGGGTAATACTTCATATAAGTACAAAAATATAATATCTACATTAAACATACTTCCCCAAACACCCCGTAGACCTAGAACATTACCCTATAGAAAGCGTCTTGGAGACGGTATGACAATAGAAGTATCAAATAACGCTATAGATTATTTATATTGGAATGATCCCAATGAACTTGTTGATAGATTACGACTTTTAGTTTCATCTCAGACTGCTGGACACACAGGTCACGGCAACGAAATGAATTCGATCATTGAAGAATTGCGTGAGGCTAAAGTAATTAGATGATATAACAATTGACAAATTTGGAAGGCACTTACATAACCGTAAAATAGATATAACTGAACAGGAATATGAAAATAAAAGTGAAGGTTTTGAAACCTTGATTGAGTACAAGTTACATATGCTACATTACACGGTAGTAGCAACGTTTTACTCTAATACATTTCTCGACGGTGACAAGACATTCCTTATTTTCAACATTAAACATAATTATGAATTTCCTTATGAGGAAGCAGTCATTGAGAAAATTAAAGGATACCCGCAAGACATTGAAATTCTTATAAACGAAAAAAGTTATGTAATTGCACAGTTACAAGGATTTTTGCTTAAACGTATGGATGTAATCAGCTTTCGTGACAGCGGTGCTATCATAAACAATACCACAATGTTTCTTGATTTTATATTAAAAGTTCCTTTCAAAGCAAGTGGAGCCCACGACATTCAAACATAGAAGTATTTCATTAATTGTATTTAATAAATCCTGATTATAAAAAGTATTATGATAGTTGCTCAATCAAAAGTGAAAGAGGATATAGTAAATGAACTTCATAAACCAGCAAGAATAAATTTCAAGAGACGCAAAGTGATAGTAAAAGGTTTAAATGACTTTCTTCAGACCGATTTGATTGAAATGCTACCATATTCGCAAACAAACAAAGGATTTAAATACATTTTAGTAGTTATTGATTGTTTCTCCAAATACGTATGGGCTGTACCACTTAAAAGTAAAACGGGTATTGATGTTACTGCTGCAATGAAAACAATTTTAAATAAATTTAAAATCCGCCAAGAAATTTGCAGTCTGATTTTGGTAAAGAATATTATAACAAACACTTTCAATCCTTAATGCAGACATATGGCATAAACCATTATAGTGTTTTTCTACAAAGAAAGCATGCATTGTAGAACGTGTAATTAGAACTTTAAAGGGAAAAATGTGGCGCTTGTTTAACCTGAACGGTTCTTACAATTGGATAAAAATTTAAGCGATATTGTGAAACAATACAACAATACAGTTCACAATACTATCGGAGTCAAACCTGTAAAAGTTGATAAATCAAATGAAAAACTATTCTTAAATCATCATTTACCCACATCAAACTTGCAACCAAAATACCAAAATATTCAATAAAAGACAGTGTGAGGATTAGTAAACACAGGAAGCATTTACGAAAGGTTACACGCCAAACTGGTCAAATGAAATTTTTAAGATTAAAAGGTAAACGTAACCAATCCTACAACATATATATTAGAAGATCGAGATGAGAAAGAAATCAAAGGTGCATTTTATGAAACGGAGTTGCAAAGGTTAAACATCCAGGAATTTACCTGGTAGAAAAAGTACTAAGAAAGAGTGGAAATAAAGTATTTGTAAAATGGTTAGGCTTCTCTAACGTACACAATAGCTGGATCGATAAAAATAATGTTTGCTAGAAGTTGTTATAATAATAGTTAATAAGGCTAACATTGTAAAATTATATTAAAATAAATAATACAGACAAAATCTTTCTATTGTTTTTTAAAGGAATTTTGTAAGGCTAACATTGTAAAATTATATTAAAATAAATAATACAGACAAAATCTTTCTATTGTTTTTTAAAGGAATTTTGTAAGGCTAACATTGTAAAATTATATTAAAATAAATAATACAGACAAAATCTTTCTATTGTTTTTATTATTATCAAGCCATTCTTTTAATAAAAGATATTTTGTTTTGCGCATTGCAAATTATTATTGCTGTGTCTACAACAATGGATGTTATATTTTAAACGATTGTTGATTTTAACTCCGATAGCTTAGGACAACCTAGTGCAAGCATATCAGTTACAAAGTTTTGCATTATATATGTTTCAATCAATTTCTTCTTTTCTAGACCCTTCACAAATACTTCTTCACCGGGTCGGATAATTTGCTTCAAATAAAGCGCTATATATGATGACACCATTCCAGCCGTTGAAGATTCATCCCAAGAAATACCATGAATATTCCTTGTCACCCAGTCGTTATGTTTTATATGATCTTGACTCAAACAACTGGACTGCATTGGCAGTTTAAAATTTGATGCCAAACATCACCTTTCAACAAGTCCAAAACCGCAATTTCTTTACACACAAACTCGTTTTCTTGTATTTAAATCCCTGAATATCAATTATATACATGTTTGTATGTAAATATATGCAGTAAACTTCGACTAATTAAATTAATATTAGGAGCAATCTCCTTATATAGCAGATTACCACCATCTGCGTACTTTGCCAACCCACTTATCAACCTATCACAAGAGTGAACTCATTTTTGAATTAAAACCGGCCCATGTGTATTTGCAGCCTCTAAACATAAATCAGAAACCACTTTAATTAAAAACACAATTGACTTGAATGCGATATTTTTTGCATCTGTCATACTGTCTCGCTAGAAAACCAAATTCAAAACATCTACACACATTCTTCTCTGCACTTACATTTTCAACATACGTGTGTTACATTGAAAGTAATATAAAGCCGATCCTAATTCAAAACGTGCCCACAAGTATTTTACATTTGAAAAGAATTCAGGTTTTCACATTTTACATTAAAAGTATATAACGCCGATCCTAATTCAAAACGGTGCACGTGTAACTTCTCGCTAGAAAACCGAATTCAAAACAGCTACACACATTCTTCTCTGCACTTACATTTTTTTCAACATACGTGTGTGTTTCATTGAAAGTAATATAAAGCCGGTCCTAATTCAAAACGTGACAGACGTATTTTTACATTGAAAGTATAGAAGAATTCATGTTTTCACAACTATTTTACATTCAAATGTTTTCACAACTATTTTACATTGAAATTATATAGGGCCGATCCTAATTCAAAACGTGACAGACGTATTTTACACATGGAAAATACGTCTGTCGCGTTTTGAATTAGGACCGGCCCTATTTACCTACTAAGCTAAGAAATATGTACAATTTCCAACTCTACGATCTTCGTTCTGTCATATGCTATTTAAGAACTTTTAAATCAAAATTAAAGAAATAGTGAATTTGTTCATTACCATAATTTATAACTCCTTTTAAGCAATTAAAGCCAGCAAAAATAATTATGTATTATATTGAATGTTTCGCTGAACGTTCAATCAACCTTTTCCTTTCTTTTAACGTATTTTCTACGTATCACCAAATTTTTGATGACCCTTCACACAAAATATCTAAGTACATGTAAGTTTCAAATATTCAAAATAAAACTTATGCTATTAATTAAAATTTTAATTCTAACCTGGTATTCTTCTGATTGATTCCCACCGGAGTTTCCTGTTTTAAATAAGTTACTAATTTAGTAGTTGTTGACCCGCAGCTCTGGGTGTACCTCAAGTTTTCGAATTGTTCTTCTGCAGCTTAATGAATTGCTTCGAATGAACATGTTGTTTAGAACTTTACTTGTAATCTCAACGTCTTAATTTAGAGTTTCCCATTTATTGTATTTGACACAAGACATCTTCATAGACAGTAAAGGCTTGTACGAGCTGATTTCCGTGATCTTCTAGAGAGCCGTAAAACCTTTCTGCGTTCAACTGGAACCATTCTTTGACGGGTGGCAGGTTTGCCTCTGCGTGAAGTTGAGCATTTCGAATTAACCAGGGAGCTCCAAAGACTTCCCTTAGTTTCTTGTTCTAGATCACTTGGGAGATACGTATGTGCGTTTCCGCTGCGTTACCTCACACCGCTGATACGTATACAAACGTCGATCTGGTTATCGCCTTGTAGAGCCTAAGCTTTTTGAAACGTTTAGCCTACTTCGGAGATTAGTTAAGGGGTACAGCTGAGGCATTACTCCCTTGGCCTTGTTTGAAGCATATTCGATATGAGCTTTCCAAGTGAGTTTCGAATCAAGAATCACTCCTAGGTACGTGATGTCTGAATACCAACGATTCATCGAACGCCCTGATCTCGTCTTAGCCATTCCTCGAGGGCGTCCATACTTGTTTGCAGTCTCTGCACAATGAGGTGCAGAACACTGGACCTGATTAAAATGGTTATGTCGTCGGCGTATAGTGTCATCCTGGTGTCGGTTGTTTTCGGCAGGTCGCTCACGAAGATGCAAAAGTGTTTCTGCAAAAGGAGAGAGCCTTGGGGAACCCGAGTCCGGATTCTCCGCCTCTCCATCCTGATACAAAATCATCTATGCGAAGATAGAATGTCGTCAGTTAGATGAGAACGCTTGGTAGCTCCTCTCCAGCATTTTGTACAGTAGGCAGTAAGGACATACCTTATCGAAAGCTTTCGCAACGTCCAAGAACACTACGCCTGTTGACTGTCGCTAGTTGAAATCTTCCGCAATGTGCTCCACCAGTCGCTGTATCTGGTGAACCGTGGAATGCACTTTCCAGAACCCAAACTGTTTGTCATGGATCAAGTCGGTGTACTTCTATCACTGTCTGCAATCTCCTTGGAAAAACGGATTCCGCCATTTTTTCAACCAAGATAATTGGCCTGTAGTTCTGCGGGAATGTCGCAGATTTGTTTGCTTTCCGGAACACTACAACGCCCGCCGTCTTCTAAGGAGATGGGAAGTGTCGGAGCCTCAGCAAGGCATTGATGATCTCGGTTAACACCCGGGTGACGTTTTCCGATAGCACTTTCAGAGCCCGGTTGGAGATTCCTTCCGGTCCAGGAGCCTTTCTGACCCTTAATGCCTTGATAAAGTCCTTAACTTCTTGTACTGTGGTGGGGTCGATTTCCTGAGGGTCGTCGTTCTTTACCCTCCTTTAGACGTCGCGGTGAACCCATTTGATATGCAGAAGGTCTGCGTGAGAGTAGTTCTGCTCGAGCTGACGTCCCATGTTGTCTGCGAAGACTTCTACCTTTGCACAAACTGGATAGGCTAAGCCTGTTTCCCATGTGTACGAACACTTTGTTTGACAGACAGACAAAAGCTTTTATTTTTTTATTTAATACCTAGGCCGAAGGCTCATACTTATATGTACTGCGCAACTGTTTATATTTAAGATATTTTTCTTATTTCTATAGTTGCTATACTTAGATATAGAGAAAAAAGAAACAAGAGACGCTTTGTCACAAGTTTCAAGACTTTGGAGTACCAGGAGTCAGGAAAAGAAGTGCAGATCCTATCTAAATATTACGAACTTACAATACCCGGCTGAAGTCTAAAGTTCGCAACCTTAACCTAAGCTAAACCCTACCATGCCTTTTCACCTCCCGATCATCGTCAGACGGAAATCAGAAGCTGAATTGGCGGGCTGACCTACGACACATGTATTCCGACCATCGGCAGCCGAAAATCAGGTGTAGATCCTAAACTAGCTATCCTACCTAGCTCTATTCCTATTTCTACTTATAAACATAATAACAAATAAGGAAAAATGACACTTAAACTTAACTAATTACAAAGGGAGTTCAGAAAATTTATGTAGCGCGGTTTGTTGAGAGTAATTGCTGACCCTGTACTGTGTTTGTTCGGCACAACACTTACTTACAGTGCACTGCTGGTTGTTGTTACCGGGGTGTATCTCGTCTCTGCAAGATCCGTTTACAAGTAGAGTTAAATGGATAAAGGGAAATGTGTGGTTAGGTGACTGATGGAAAGTAGGGGTGTGTTGGGATCTACGTTTATTAAGTGTTTAAGGTCTTGAGTAATGTCTAATGTGAGTGGGCAAGTGTATAATAGATGCATGGAGGGTGTCTGTTTTTCCACGTTGCACAGGTCGGTGCCTGAGAGGTTAAATTAAAAAAGTTTTGTATTGAAGTTTCCGTGCACCGTGAGGAATTGTATTGTAGGTCGGGAAGATAGAGGGATGTTATCTGGGATTTCTATGAGTATTGTGTTAGTGTCGACCCTTATTAGAGGCACTCCAGTATTCCTGCCAGGAAATCTTTAACGAACTCCAAATAAAGATCTTCAGTTCAGATGGTCTTGTGTTACTTATAAACCTTGGGAGTAGGGTGCGGTCGTATAGTTGCATCGGTTGTCTGATCTTGATGTGTTTTGTTGGATCATAGCATGTATAGTGAGATTGATTGGAGGTATATTAAAGAGGACATACAGTGCTTACGTAGAGGTAGTTCTGTAAGCCCTGGAACGGGAAAGAGGGAAGGGCCTGATACAGGAATGGAAAGCTCTTCTATGATGTACGTTGGTGTATTGAAACCAGGAGACTGCAGCGTATCGTACTATGTATATTGTTACGTTGTTTATAATAAGTGCCTTAGTTTGTAGTGAGAGTGAATGTGAGCGTGGGAGACATGTTTGTAGGTTGTGAAGAATTAATGTAGTTTTATTTCTAAGGTGTATGATGTGCGCGTTTAATTTTAAACTATTTTTCAAGTGCGTGCCCAGATACCTAACCGATTTCGAATATTTGAGTGAGGTACCTTCTAGGCGTATTGTAGGAGGTCTTCTGAAGTCAAGTTTAACCTTGAAGAAAAGCGTGTGGGTTTTTCCGTTGAGATTGGTTGACGGTAGACACACGACCAGTGTTCTAGAACTCCGGTCACGCGCCCGGTCGTACATTCCAATTGGCAGGCAGATGTCTTCGGCTCGAAGTTATTCCAGTTTGTTTCCCAAGACTTGTTCCGGTGCCGCCGAACTACTAATCGCATTTTGGCGACCAATCGATTGTATTGGAGTCTTTTCGCCGGATCGCAGGTGCTTTGCCACTAACGCCCTGCATGGTTCTTTTCTGGGATGAGTTCGCGGATGTGCAGAGAGGATGTCTCTCTTATCCGCAACCGGTCTCATGGAAGTGGTTCTAGTTACCAAAGTCTGTAAGCACTCCACGAGGTGGTCCACTTGTGCATCTAGCCCATCAGTGGTTAGGATATTGATACACATACCTTCGACCGACATTGCTAAATGGGCGGCAAATACCAGCCACGAAACCTTGCAGGTTTCGTTGATGGTCTGGATTCGTTCCCCTCCGAGATTGAGTAGTACCAGGTTTTGATCTAAACTGAGGCTGCACGAAGGCGCGGATCTCCGTGTTCGGCGTCACTTGATGGAGTATCGCGAAGTTTAGTACGTCTGGCTTGCCTCTACTGCCACAGTGAGTGGGTTGTGCTGATCCTAAGACCTGGACCTCACGTTTGTCAGCAAACTTTCGTAGTATGCGTCCATTGCGATTCGCTACCTGACAGTTCCAAGACAAATGTTTAGAGTTGAGATCCCCTGCTAGAAACACGAGTCCTCTCGCATCCACAACGCGTCCAGGTCCTGCGTGTGAAGCGGTTCGCCACCTGGTGGGTTATAAACCGAAACCAGGCGTAGAGGACCGAAGCCTTCTATTACTACACATGCTGCAGTCGCTTCAAGTCGAGTTCACCACGTAGTGCTCCAGGCTTTCCTTGACGTACGCCGCTGTGCCTCCTCCAACGCTATCTCGATCTCAACACTCTGTCGTGCACTTATCTTTCTATACCAGTTGAAAGATGGTAAGTAGGGTGCAAAGTGATATATCCTATTTACATTATTTTGATATACATCAACTACAGATGCGTTGAATGTTGCTGTATTTCATTGCTCTTTAATTGGGAATTGCTGAGTGATTGCATTTAATCCGATTTTACACTTACCCCACTTGACCTAAATCAAGTTCATTGCAAAGCTTCCAGAAAATGTTTGTTGTCACTCAAATATTTTTCATTGCTCATTCTAATTTTTCAGCAAGTTGCAGTTTTAGACTATATAAAACTATTACTTTCTAGTTTAATGCAAATTTATTAAAACTTCGCAACCTATTAGTTTCCAAAGCTTCGAAAGAGTTGTGTAATAATCGTATTGCATGGCATAATATTTTTTACGCAAACTTCTTAGAAATCTTATAATGAAACTACTTTGCCTGCTTTCCTTATCTTATACCTCCCGTATTCTACAAAACTTTTGACTTCAAAATGCATCTAAAATATGGTATTCTGTGTAATCAAATCATAATTATCAATAAAGAAAAAGTTAGGAAACGTTATTAAAACAGAGGACAATGTAAAAGCTTTTAAGAACTTGTAAGAATCAGGAGTAAAAGAGCAAAACCATCTTGTATCGCTAGCAAAAGCGAACAATACGGCATTTGCTGAAAGGTATGACATCTCAAACTTAAACCTTATTTTCCTTTTCATTTCTCATGCGACTTTCTGGATAAATAATGTCGTCATTTCTTTCTTGAATATTCTGAAAACTCACCAAAGCTCTCGTCACTTTCAAAAAAATTATCCAAACACGAATATATTTTATTAGAGATTTATTTTGCAAAAGTCATTTTGTATTAATGCCAAAAAGATCTTTAAAGGTTGAAGGTTATCGAATCTTTAGAGAATGCTACTCAATATAAATTCTACGGACTTGATCTTTATTGATGTTGCGCTTAGCAGATGATGACACGGCATATACAGTTACGAAATTTGCTGAATCTTCTCGCCACCTTTGTTTCTGTATATAGGAGTAAATGTGTAAATATTCCATCAAGGCATCGTGGTTGATCATAGGAAGACAATGGTGTAGTTGTTTGTATAAGTTTTTAATAAAGTGTTGGAAATAAAAACAACCGAGCGAAGTTAGCTGCGGTATTTGAGCTCCCTATATGACGGAAATTCCAATTTGCTTCATAATATAGTAGGAAATTCGGTTCCGGTGTATTATGTGCCGACTCCAATTAAACAATTTTCTATTGAACTACACCAACTACAACACAAGTTAATTAGAAAAATAGAAAAGGAAAACGGCAGGTACGTTTCTGAGAAAAAAATTTTAAAGTTACATACTTCCCACTTGAACAGCGGAGAAGTAACAATAATAATAAGCATGGAAACCAAAAGGACGTAGATATCTCGGTAACATGCAATTCATAACGTACAAAACCGGAACGAGCGTGTACTTCAATCATCGAATACTTTGATGAATTTACCTACGGTCCTTTGGTAAACGACGGGTTTTTGCAGTAAAACGAGTGTTCAACCAGCAATGGAACTCTTAAACATCACTATTTAAAATCGAAACCAGTTACATATCCCCTAAATTAATATATATGTATATTTAAATGAAACTATTAAGTCTCAAGAAATATTGTTGCATTGTATAATTGAAGGACATATAATAAAAGGCTAATGAAAGTTCACAAACCAGACATGAGAACGGAAACGGTTACTTTGTATTCCAGACGTAATATGACACTGCAGGTACAGGTCACAGTAGACAATAAGACTGCGATTATTAAAATATAATACTTTGTACTGTATCAAGAAATAACAGACATGAGATCTGTATATCCCATAAGTGATGTAAGAGCAGGGATAGCATAAATACCCCTCAAGAGCCCAAGATAGCCAGTTGTCTGAGAACTTCATAACTTTAGCATTGTTAGTTGTTCAAAGCTATTTATTTGTAATTATTAATTATTGATTTTTAACTTGTAGTAATTTTCAATTTCAAGTACTTAATGTTTAATGTATTAAACGTTTAAGCGTCTTAGAAGAAATAAAGTCATTTTGTAATTAATAAATTAAAATACACTTGATAGGAGTGTTAATTTGGAAATAAAGTCTTTTTAAAAAGAAGCTCCCAAAGACCCAAAACCTATCTAGCCCTAAACTAAAATCACAAGTGTAAATACCATACACGAGACACGATAACAAATTACTACATATTTGACTAATTAAAATACTCAAATTAAAGAATTAAATTTGTCAAACATATGGCAGTAGTTTTTTTCCTTGCTTCAGTGTAGCGAGTATAATACTTATTAGAACACAGATCTATCAAGTATGTCAGAAGTGCGCTTGCCCTAACTTCAGTTGTGTTAAGCATAATACAATATAATCGTAATTAGTACTGGAAAGCTTTGCAAAAGAAGGATGAATATTGGAAAACGTTAATGAACTCATGGCTTTGTGCAACGCCAGTGTTGAAATCCTTATGCAGCGGCTGCAGCAAGCATCGGTAATTAGATTTAGTAAGGGGTATTAAAATAGGCGTTGTCGTAGATACTGTAACCTATGGCAGCGACCCCATCTGCAGCTAGGCCATCACTTTTTTTGCGTATGATGTAAGATTCACTACGCAGGTTCGTTTTTTATACTATTAAAACAGCCATAAGACTACTTGTACGTTATGTTGCTGTTGCATTGGTCATGTGGCATTGGGCATGTGTCATACGAAGTGATTTTTTACCATGTCCTTAGGAAGTAGTGAGAAAACTATTCTTCGGTTGCTTCGTAACATAAGAAATATACCAGATGTCTCTGAAATAAAGGTTAAGCTCTTAATAAGCGATTACTTGCGTTAAATAAAGTAACTTTTGCTCTTAGAAGTTTTTCGAAAAGGTGCTCAGTTTGGGAGGTATTTGCAATTGAAATTTAGGATTGATTTCATCAGTAAAACGTGTATATTCTAATAATGTAAAAAGGTATCACCAAAATGCAAAAAAGAAGTCAATAAATTTTAGTACAAGGAAAACATATACGGTTCTGAATGTACATTTACGAAATTTGTTTAAGTATTAACGATCGAGTTAAAAAATAATTGCATACCCACTCAAACAATTCAACATGTAGTACATTTGTTTGTGTTTAGTGTAAGTACGTCACGGTATGTGAAACCTTAAATGTCTCGAACTGGAAGCTGTTACAATTTATATGTTTATGCTAAGTACTCTAGGGTCTTAGTTTGATTGCATGTTCTAAAACTTCACTTATTTGTATCTTATAAAAGTACTAAGACTTTGGAAAACAAAAAAATAATAATGTCATTCAATTCAATAATCAAAAATGTATAAGTTTGCTTTCACTGCTATTTTTCTATCAAGTAAATCAATTATACAACTAAACCTGACTTATAACTATATAATAATTGGATTGCAATCTGTGTCATCCAATAAATAAGAGTGCCTAAGAGTTTTACAAATGAACCGCCCTACCTTACTACAGAAATGCATGATCTACTCAGCCGAGTATGTACTACCCGTCTGAAGGTGATGATCTACAAAAGGGTTAAGCACATTTTATAAAACACAAGTTTTTATTCCGTTCGTCTCTGTATACAGCAATGACAAATACAGTAACTTGAACTTTAATTTCACTTCTACGTCACTTCACTACTATCTAATGCCAATTACAAATTAGTAATTGCTGAGTACTGAGTACTTGTTAAGCGTAAAACAGCGTCTTTTATATAACACATAACAATTTGTAAAAGTGTAATCTTCCTAATGACTAATATCGTTTGCTCTTTGTACATAGGGTTGATAACATAAATTAATATGAATTTAAAATTATCTTCTTCCCTAATGATGGTTATTGTACAATTTGAAAGGCATACCTTATTAACAGTTCTCAATTCTACTTTTTTTAAATAACCTAATGTGGCGATTCCATAATTCGCATCGTAATAAGTTATTTTGCACTCTTCTAAATCGTTCTTCCTTGTGCCGTATGTTGTTTTCTGCAGTCATTATGCGATCAATTAACGCTTCCACGTTATTTATAGGGGTTTTGTAGACTTCGTCTTTATGGTAACCTCAGAAGAAAAAGTCTAACATATACGACGCAACCTAGTGGAGAGGTTACATAGATTTATACCAAACTGATCAGCAGATGTGCAGGAAAATGTAATTCCTAGAAGCGAAATTTGGGCCGATTGTTGACGGGGTATAATAATATAAGTACCCTAGGAGGTGCGTCACCGTACAGACACAAATCAGTGAGCCACACTTGCTTTTATCGGGATCCAGTAACATTATTTAGTCTAGAATATATAGACGCACAAAAGACGAATACAAACAAGCACTAACTGACATGAAACAAAAGAATGAAACACATTTGTAGAATGACACCTCCAACAGGACGCCTGGGGTATACCGTACAAAATTGTCAAGGTTAGGATAAGACCGCCAATGATATACTCGGCTCTGACCAAACCGGACGAAACATAAACAATCAACTGGGCAGAAACATCACTACTGCTCCAGACGTTGCTTGCAGACGACGACAAAAAGAACAACACTGAGAAATAAACACGTATAAGACCCAAGTAGTAGATCGATACAACCAAGCTAACCAACGTTGGAACAGATAAGATGAGGAGCCTCAACCATTCACGAAAGACGAGGTGAAACTCGTCCTCTACTCGGCTAGGGGCAAGAAAGCAACTGGACCGGACAACATTCCCGCAAAGATCATTGTAGCTCTGCAAGGGAAATTACTACCTACGGTAACGGGGTTTTACAGCGAATACCTGGGACAATCCACCTTCCAGAACATCTGGAAGCGGGCAGACGTTGTAATAATCCCGAAAGGAAAAGACAATAACCCTAAGCAGCCGAACTCATACAAGCCTATTTGTCTACTTAACACCCTAGGCAAGACGTATAAGCGACTGCTTTGCAAACGAACGTACAACGCAGACAAACGACGGGAATACATCCCATACAATACGGTTTCACCAAAAATCGATTGACAGAAGACGCCATCAATGAAACATTCAAGACGGTACAAAATACCAACAAAAGCTACGTACTGTATTTAATGATAGACATAGAAAGAGCTTTTAACAACCTATGGTGGTCATCCCTCTTTACACGACTGATGGCAACGAATTGTCCTATATAACTGTACCATTCCTACAGGAGTTACTGCAGGGATCGGCACGTAACACTACAAGAGACACACAACATAACAAAACGAATAACAAAAGGATGCCCACAGAACTCAGTTCTGGAACATCGTCATCGAGAAATTACTGGAAAAGCTGGACAACATGTGTGAAGTGGCGTCGACGGTTGCATACGCTGACGGCATCTTACTAGTGGTAGAAAGCTATTCCAAGGCCGAGACTCAAGCAAAGCTAACATTGCCCTTGCTGAAACACAGGTATGGTGAAGCATTGCTCGGCACAAAACCAGCTCATGAAAAAAACGTTATTACGAGGCCCGAAAATAAAATTACACCATCACAATAAAGCGAACGAAAACCACTAAATACCTAGGACTAACACTGGACGAAAAATCTAATTACATAATTCACATAACTACAGTATGTACCAACGCGACGACAGCCATGAATAACATAGCGATCTTGGCACAAAGGCTACAAAATTCCACTGAACTGTGTAAGACTTTACATGAACGGTGTGCTGGGGACGCAAGTGTGTGAGGGCACCGACTCTGTATACTTAAACCCAGACAGAAAACTAAACACGAGACAAAGAGTACTGCTGAGACTCACGGGAACGTACAGAACCACTCCGCATGACGCACTATACGTCGTGGTTGGGGTGATACTCCTAAACCTACGCATCAAACACCGCGCAGCAATATGCTTTCTCACACATGGCGATAACGAAAGGTTACAACTCCTCAACACGAACAACCCACTCACAACTAAGAAAGAAATCAAAAACAGCATACTAGCTGAATGTCAAAGACGGTGGGATCAAAGCACAACCGGTAGAAGGGTTTATGCACTGATCCCAAATATCAAAGATAGACTAAAAACAAAAAACCTCATACCAACACAAGAACTAATACATTACCTGACCGGTCACAGACCATACCCAACATACAAACTGAGAATGATACTAAAAAACATTGACACATGGACTTGTGGAGAGACAGGGTCACCCGAACACTTATTGCTCAATTGCACAGACTTGCACTATGAATTCAACACACACAGGCTAACACTACAAGACAAAACACTGCAGAAAGTGATATGGAGAAAGAACCTCTTTCCATATTTAATTGTGGATTATTTAGTAGAATAAGTCTTTCAATAAGCAGCAATACATGAAAACCTTTCCCCCTCTTGTAACTGGAAACGAGTCGTACACACATAACACATTAACACACATACACACATTGCCTCTTTCAAAACCTGGGTATCTAGCTGCTGACAACCTTGGCCAAAGGGGGCAACGGATGTTATGGTGCCTCTCTCGATGTACGGGGATTTCCGACTGCCGATAGTTCCGGTGCAGAGTGAGGAAGCGGCGCTGCCTCCACACACACATTCACACAAACCCACACACACTCACATCACTTGCCCAAACATACACGCGCACACACACACACCAAACACATACATCCGCACATGCACGCGCAACTGCAGGCGCAGGCGCTACCGGTCTCATGGAAGTGGTTCTACTGACCGAAGTCTGTATGCACTCCACGAGGTGGTCCACTTGTGCATCTAGCGCGTCGGTAGTTAGGATATTGTTAGACATCCCTTCGATCGACATTGCTAGATGGGCGGCAAATGCCAGTCACGAAACCTTGCGGGTTTGGTTGATGATCTGGATTCGCTCCCATCCGAGATTGAGTAGTACCAGGGTTTGGTCTGAACTAAGGTTGCATAAAGGCGCGGATCTCCGTCTTCCGCGTCACTTGGTGGAGTATCGCGACGGGGTGTCGCCGTGGATCAATGTAGTAAGCGTAAGACTACGTATCCCAAGGTCCTGGGTTCGAATCCCGACAGGGCCGACTGCTTGAAAAATGACAGGTGAGCATTTTTCACAAAAATTACGCCCTCGTTCGAACGAGAGGTTAAATGGAGGTCCCGTGTGTGAGTGTCGTCACGCACGTTAAAACTCCCTACCTTGCCTGGAACGGCAAGGGTTCGGCAAAATTTTAAATTTCCAGGCAACCAAAAACTCGCTTCCTGGCCAATGTAATACCTTCGGGTGGAGCATTGGAAATGTAAATGCACGGATTATCGCGACGTTTAGTACGTCTGGCTTGCCTCTATTGCCGTAGTAAGTAGGTTCTGCTGGTCCTAAGAACTCGACCTCACGTCTGTCAGCAAACTATTGCAGTATGCGTCCATTGCGATTCGCTACCCGACTATTCCAAGTCGGATGTTTATAGAGTTGAGATTCCCTGCCAATAACACGGGTCCTCTCGTATCCAACAACGCGTCTAAGTCCTGCATGCGAAACGGTTCGCCACCTGGTGGGTTATAAGTCGAAACCAGGCGTAGAGGGTCGAAGCCCTGTAGTGCTACACATGCTGCAGTCGCTTGAAGTCGTACGTCTGGCGAGTTCACCACGTAGTGCTCCAGGCTTGGTTTTTACATACGCCGCTGTGCCCCCTCCAACGCTATCTCGATCTCAACACTCTGTCGTACATTTATCTTTTTTTCACCAGTTGAAAGAGGGTAAGGAGCAAAGTGATATGTCCTGTTTACATCAAAGATACTACAGATGCATTGAATGTTGCTATATTTCATACTAAATTGCTCTTTAATTGGGAATTGCTGTGTGATTGCATTTAACCTGATTTTGCACTTACTCCACTTGATCTTAAGCAAGTGCATTGTGAAGCTTCCAAAAAATATTTGTTGTCACTCAAATATCTTTCATTACTCATTCTAATTTTCCAGGAAGTTTCTGTTGTAAACTATATAAACTATTATTAAAACTCTTCGCAACCTATTAGTTTCCAAAGCTTCGAAAGACTTGTGTAATAATCGTATTGCATGGCATAATATTTTTTACGCAAACTTCTTAGAAATGTTATAATGAGATTACTTTGCCTGCTTTCCTTATCTTATAACTGGCGTATTTTACAAAACTTTTGACTTCAAAATGCATTTAAGTGTGGTATTCTGTGTAATCAAATCGTAATTATCAATAAAGAAAAGTTAGGAAACTTTATTAAAACAGAGGACAATGTAAAAGCTTTTAAGTACCTGTAAGAATCATGAGTAAAAGAGCAAAACCATCTTGTATCGTTAGCAAAAGCGAACAATACCGCATTTGCTGAAAAGTATGACATCTTAAACTTAAACCTTATTTTCCTTTTCATTTCTCATGCGACTTTCTGGATAAATAATATCGTTGTTTCTTCCTTGAATATTCTGAAATCCCGCCAAAGCTCTCGTCACTTTCAAAAATTATCGGAACGCGAATATATTTTATTAGAGATATATTTTGCAAAAGTCATTTTTTATTAATGCCAAAAAGGTGCTTAAAGGTTGAAGGTTACCGAATTTTTAGAAAATACAACTGAATATAAATTCTATGGACTTGATCTTTATTGATGTTGCGTTTCGCAGATGATGACGCAGCATATACAGTTACGAAATTTGCTAAAAGAGGAGATATCACAGCACAAAATACAATGTGAAGGTTATATGTTTAAGACGAAATTATTATAGAAAATTTTTTTAATAACTACGAACTTCTCTCAATGTGGACTTATGCATGAAACATTTGTTTGCCAATAGTCAAGCACTAAGTAAGAACAAGCTACGTCGCATTAAATCAATTAATATGGACTTATATTGTTTACTTACAGGCATAAACACCCCTAAGCGCGTAGCCTTGGTGCAATCTATTCATCACCTTACTCGTTCAAAACACATCGTTACATTGTTGTTCAAATTAAGCCACTGCATTTCATATTCTGCCTTACATGAGCTAGATGAAGAGTTGTGGCGTAAAATCATATAATCTGAAAATGTTATGGTTCCAGCTAACATTTTAACGAATCCATCACTTTTCTTACATGGAGCTATTGACAACAATAATTTTATGGAAGAAACATTGAGTGATAAACGTACAACGCATACTGCAATGGTTTTGTATCAAGAAAGGAGTGAATCTAATCAAGCCGAACATTACCGAACTATAGCAACAAGTACGACGATTCAAAATCTTGGCTTTAACCATCTTTCACCTCTTTCCTGCCAAACTTTAAGGGAGTTTCAACATCCGAAAAAGCACCATTTTCTAGTTATTATATGAAGATGCCGCCATCACAAAGCTCTACTGACAATAGCCGTCCTGAGCTTTTACGTATTGCAACCAAAACTGCTATTGATAGCGATAACAATTTAAGACCAATCGAAAACTGTAGAGTTCCTGGTTGGTCACCTCTTCGACAAATGTTAACAAAGACAATTCTTCCGTTGACTACGGTTGGGTACTGTCCAATTATTCCTCAACCGCCAACATCTCGCAATGTAGTATACAGTGCCATTGCTTAGCTTTATAAGCCTCTGTGAAAGTTGCGATAAAGAATTCGGTGTATTGACAGCAGACATGTCTATATATTTGATTGCTAAATGTATCCAAATGCAATGCACGGTATTTCGTAATTTAACTTTAAGAATTGGTACCTTTCACTTACACAATATTTGGCTAAATTGCCTAGGGCAATACTTAGAGGGTAGTGGTATTGAATCAATTATGACAGATGATTCCGGAATATGTGGTGAATATATGATGCAATATATGGTAAAAGATCATCATTATAACAGAGGTATAAGGGAAATAAACTCCTCTATGAAGCTTTAGGTATTTGCAATTTTCGGAGTTTGTGAAATTTGCGGATGCCCAAACTTTGGAACACCTTTTTGCATCACTATAACTTCAAATTCTATGCGAAGCAATCACTGACCACGATGATGAAAAGTTCTGCCAAGTGTACGCACTCTGATACAGTGAGCTAGAAATGCAACATTTTTTGAAAGTTTTAGTGAATACAAAGGAGATAGAAAAGCTAATGATGATACATTTATGTATTTAATGAAATACTGTGAAATGCTTGAAATACTTCTGGACTCAATTAAAGCTGACAGAGAGGAAACTTCGATCTGCAAATGCCATCGGTAAGAAGGAAGTTACAATATTTCTTTTCAATTAATCATTATAATTACACTCGTGGTGTTACCTTATATATGCAGAACATGCTCCAACAATCACACAGTGTGATAAGTGACTTACAAAGGGGGATGTTGTCGGTAAAAAGAAATCGCACCTTCAATGCAGTAGCTTAAACAATCACAGTTAAGTTACAGGTGGATTAGTTGGTATCACCCAAAAAAAGATACAATAGAAAATGGATACTTCTTTTTCCCGCAAAGAATGCTATTCATAATGTACTTCTGACATTCTGTGAACTGAATGATAATCCTACAGGAGTTGTATTTGTTAAAAATGCTGCGATATTTTGATAACTAACTGATGGTAGAGAAAAGTGGAACATGTATACGAAAAATAAATGATAATAATAAAACAAAACAATTACTTCAGACACTTACCCTTGTAAATAGCGAAGCTAAACACATTTATTTTCTTGCGGCCGTGCAGAACGGAAAGCGAATATAACTCTTCTTTATTGCAACCGTCTAGCACGGGATACGAAAGTAGACTCTCCTTTTCTTTACCATGGCAGCCCTTGCACATGCGAAAACAACATAGTTTATACACAGGCGCAGTGTTTAAAGTAATGACACGGTTATGCAATGACCTTGAATACCGGGCGGACAAATCCTAAATGCGAAAATAATGCAAGCAGTTATTATATACATTAAAAACAAAACAGTATTGGATTCATTTTCTCATAATGAATGGAGTTCTTCTAGAATTAAAAAAGAGGAAACTAATATTCAACGTGTGATTTTGCACCTTTCTGAAAAAGATCCGTTTAGAGAGAAAGATGATTCAATTTGCTTACACAATATATCTCAGTTGTAAGCTAGCAGATGAAAGTACGCCAGCATGTTTCCTTAAACTTGAAGAACATGGGGAAGAGTTGTTATCGAACTTGATTGATAAATGCTTTGGGAAACAAAAAAAAAAAGTGTTTTCGACCATAAAAAAATACATGTTTCAAAAACTTTAACTACAGTGCTAAACAGAAAGCCTCGACTAGCCTGAATATTGCAGTTCAACGAGGATATAATCTAAAGTTATTAGCATTGTCAGATTAGGATGGATATATCAAAAATCCGCAAAGCACGTCCTTATCAATGCTAACGAGAGTGAGATCAGTTGCACTGGAGATTTAAAGCACGTTTTGTCATCATCTAACTGCCTAATACACATATTTGATGGTATGGCTCTCGTGTTTGTTGTACAGCTAGTTAAGTATACAACGTTTGGAGAATTTGCTGCGTCGTTCTACAGTTACATAATCTCTTTCTTGTCAGGGTCCAATGTATACAGAATTGACGTTGTTTTCGATAGGTATGACGACACTTCAATCAAATGTATGGAAGCAAAAAGGCGTTCAAAAGGATGTAATCCTGCAGAACTGGAGATCTTAGGTCCATCTACTAAGATACCCAATAACAGTAGGAACTTCTTAAGCAGTACCACAAATAAGAAAGAGCTAGTAAGATTTCTTTACCAACACGCAAATAACTACATAAAACTAGAAGAAAACCAGCAATTACTGATCTCTGGAGGATTTAGTTGCGTAACTAAATGTTTCAAAATTCAAAGAAGCGGAATGTCAGAAGTTTGCGAACTGAGATCAAAGCATATACTAGCCGACACAAGGATTTGTGTTCATGCTTTCTATGCTGTACCGCCCGGCTCGGAAATAATTATTCACAGCTCTAACAGACGTTTCTGTTCTGGCTGTACATATTTGGCCAAAACTTAAATTTTCCAAATGTTTGGATCTTTGGCTAAAAATAACATCAAAACGATCGCGTTTACTGGGTTGTCACTTGGTGTCGTTCATTAGGAATTGCAAAAACTAATGTCCTACCAGTTGCACATGGGTTTACTGGATGTGACACGACAAGTAAAGTGTCTACAGAAACTGCTGCCTTCAAACTGGTACGACAAAGTGACGATTCTTTTAGGCCATTAGGTAACGGATTACCTCTCACATCCACCCAGTTAGCAGCGTTGGAACAAATGTATTTAAAATTACTAATAAAACAGGACAAACTGCTAATGACGCTCGCTATACCTGCATTTCTCATTCTTTGAATATAGGACTAGCACCAGAGAAAATTCTTTGCGCATCTGATGCTTTGCATTTACACGCTTTACGGGCATCTTCCCAAACTTACATTTGGATGAATGCTGTTAACCCTTTCTACGAGCCGCTGAACTTTAATAATTTTGGAAGAGCAGAATAATGAACTTACACCAAAGTATTTAACAAAAAAAGCAACGGCTGACGATTTAATTCCATCATGTAACGGTAGCAAACACTGTACCACATTTAGTTGTACTTGTAAAAAAAGCAAACTGTACTGTATACCACAATGTACTTGTATTACTGAAGATTGTCAAAATAATTTTGTTCAATGAATAAAGTGTAAAAATGTCATTGTTTTATTTGTTTATTCAGCAATCAGTAAATTCACTCCAAACTCATCACTTTTGAAGTTATCGATTTTGTCAATTTTCCTTGATAACTAGAAGAGATACCAAAAAATACAAAAAGGCCATTTTTAAACAGATTTTATGGTAATCAAGCAGGAAAAACAATTATTGAAATCGGATGAGCCGTAACGAAAATAATTGTGTCAACGTGATCTAGTTCGGCCGCCATCTTTACAAGCCGCCCAAGGTCAGCCCGAACACAAAAGTTGATGGCAATCTGTGTGTCTACAAAGTGTAAGTGTCAAAAATGAGAATTAAATAGAAAGTGCCTCTAAAATGTTTTACATACTTGAGCGACAGTACGGCATGCATTACATGTTGCAATCACTTCAAGTCGTTCGAGGTCTGGCAAGTTCACCACGTAGTGCTCCAGGCTTGCTTTGACATACGCAGCTGTGCCTCCACGAACGCCATTTCGATTTCAACACTCTGTCGTGTACTTATCTTTTTTATACCAGTTGAAAGAGGGTAAGTAAGGTGCAAAGTGATATGTCCTGTGCTACGTGCATTGACGTAGCCTAGAAAAAAACAAAAAAAAAATGGACCGGGATCAATCGGCGAGTGTGTGGGGTATTATCCCTACAACAAAAATTAAGGGAGGCCTGAAATAAAGAAAGAAAAATTACAAACACTCATTCATACTCAAAACACAACATATCAACAAAAGAAACTTATTATTAACCACAATACGTACCGCAATAAATAATTACACACTAAATCTAAAAAAAATATCAACCAAAAGAACAAACCATTTTTTTAAATGGTAAGCTGCCGGTTTTAGGTTACTCCCTAGATTGAGTTCCAACACAAAAAAAAAGAAATTAAGCGAAATTACCCCGCTAAAAACAACAGTTCTAAATCAGCATGGTAAATCTAAAAGTAAGTATATAGATCTAATGGCAACAACATTTTCAAACGTGCCAACAAGCCTTCAAATTATTTTCAGTTTAATAAGTTGTATACTCTTAGTTATTTAAAGCAAATAGTAATGCATTCATATAGTGTCAATAAATCTCAAACTAATTCACTAATTGTCGTCTAAACCGATTAAATTTAGAAATTCATAAACTTAAACAGGAAATGCCAACCGATATGGGCGCAATCGTAAATGATGGAGAAAGAAAACACTCACCCTCGAAGTTGCTGACGTCGGGGTTGAGTCACTAGCTGGTCCACGGCAACGAGTAGGTGTACACCCAGAAAGACCGCACTTGGCCTCCCATTACAGCAAGGGACGACCATTCATCGTGGCTTTAAGGACACCGCAAGAAGCTAGAGCAATTACCAGTAAAAATTAATTTAATTTCGACGAAAAATACAATTTTCTGAAAACCCTAAATACTTACCACGTCGTATTACTTGCGCGAAATTTTCACAACGAAAAATGGAAACAACCAAAGATTCCTACACTTGTCTCCGTTGTGTAGATTGGAAAGCGAATAAAATCAATTTCGTTCAGCCAGTGACCAGAGTTCAAAGTAATATTTTTATTCAGAATTAACCTGGAAAAACACAGTTTATATTGGGATAATACGCAGCTTTAATTCGACGAATTCTTCCGACGAAAAACACATAAGAAGCATTTATCGGATACTTGAAACACGTTATCGACTGAGTATAGCGTAAACTATACGTTAGGGACATCTGGAAAATAAAATTTATTCTTAATTAGCGAAAGCTTTTACCAAGTAAAATATACAGGATATTTAATTTATGGAATAAAGTTTCGTTAAGAAGCAAAGTGGATTTAGTTGAAAATTGTTAGCCAGCGTATTTCTTTTTAATTACCGTAGACATGGAATTTAGATAAACGGACAATTAATTAGCAAAGGATTTGAGTTGAAAATTATTGTAAATAAAATAACCAATTATTGCCGAAAATGAACGTAACATCTGTTTAAATTATTTTGATATACATCAAAGAAACTACAGATGCGTTGAATGTTGCTGTATTTCATTGCTCTTTAATTGGGAACTGCTGTGTGATTGCATTTAACCTGATTTTGTCTTTATCCCACTTGACCTAAATCAACCTGCATTGCAAAGCTTCCAAAAAATATTTGTTGTCACTCAAATATTTTTCATTGCTTATTCTAATTTTCCAGGAAGTTGCAGTTTTAGACTATATAAAACTATTACTTTCTCGTTTAATGCAAATTTATTAAAACTTCGCAACCTATTAGTTTCCAAAGCTTCGAAAGAGTTGTGTAATAATCGTATTGCATGGCATAATATTTTTACGCAAACTTCTTAGAAATCTTATAATGAAACTACTTTGCTGCTTTCCTTATCTTATACCTCCCGTATTCTACAAAACTTTTGACTTCAAAATGCATCTAAAATATGGTATTCTGTGTAATCAAATCATAATTATCAATAAAGAAAAAGTTAGGAAACTTTATTAAAACAGAGGACAATGTAAAAGCTTTTAAGAACTTGTAAGAATCAGGAGTAAAAGAGCAAAACCATCTTGTATCGCTAGCAAAAGCGAACAATACCGCATTTTCTGAAAAGTATGACATCTCAAACTTAAACCTTATTTTCCTTTTCATTTCTCATGCGACTTTCTGGATAAATAATGTCGTTGTTTCTTTCTTGAATATTTGAAAACTCGCCAAAGCTCTCGTCACTTTCAAAACTTATCTGGACGCGAATATATTTTATTAAAGATATATTTTGCAAAAGTAATTTTTTATTAATGCCAAAAAGGTACTTAAAAGTTGAAGATTGCCATATCTTTAGAGAATACAAGTGAATATAAATTCTACGGACTTGATCTTTATTGACGTTGCGTTTCGTAGATGATGACGCAGCAAATACAGTTACGAAATCTGCTGGATCTTCTCGCCACCTTTGTTTCTGTACATATAGGTTTATATGTGGAAATATTCCTTCAAGACATCATGATTGGTCATAGGTAGACAATGGTGTAGTTGTTTGTATAAGTTTTTTAGTAAAGGGTTAGAAATAAAAACAACCGGAGGGAAGTTAGCTGCGGTATTTGAGCTACCTAAATGACGGAAATATCCCGATCGTACGTACAGTAGTGTACCCATTTGCTGCATAATGTTGTAGAAAATTTATACAAGGGTCTGTTATCAACGAACTTCGTTCGTTTATGAAATCGATTTGTCGTCCGTCTGTCCGTCCGTCCGAGGCCTTTCTAATGGTCGGACATCAATGTGTGATACATCAATCGATTCAGCTCGGTGTCCAGAGCTTAAGTTTTGATGTCAGTTAAAATCGGGCCACGGGGGCGCCGTGCCCCGCGATATTCCGTCGGGAAAAAAATTTCAAATAGGTCCAAAATTAATGTGCGATACATATTTGGACTCCCCTAACATAGCTGAGTCGAAATATGGTACCCCCACAAAATCTGACCACGGATACCCGACCCCCGGGAATTAATTTTATCAAAAATTTCAAATAGGTCCAAAATTAATGTGCGATACATATTTGGACTCCCCTAACATAGCTGAGTCGAAATATGGTACCCCACAAAATCTGACCACGGATACACCCTCCCCGGGAATTAATTTTATCAAAAATTTCAAATAGGTCCAAAATTAATGTGCGATACATATTTGGACTCCCCTAACATAGCTGAGTCGAAATATGGTACCCCCACAAAATCTGACCACGGATACCCGAACACCCCCCCGGGAATTAATTTTTATCAAAAATTTCAAATAGGTCCAAAATTAATGTGCGATACATAAATTGTTTTAAAGTAAGTCTACATTTGGAAGTTCGTTGCGACAATGCCTTGCATTTTCAACTTGTTTTTAATATCAGTACGCGAAATTTTTCCTCGAGGCTGAAAAAAAATATTAGCAAACGTCACACTTTACATAGTGTATTCTAAATTTTTATATATAATCAGTGACATGGAATTTGCAACATCAAGAAGGGTTGGGATTCTTGGCAGATATGTTTAACTAGTCAAAGGTAATAATTGATTAAAATTTCAAAAACAAAACCAAAAGATTAACACAGTTTTTATTAATAGTGTGCTCCCCCCCCCCTTCATATTCTACACACTCCATCACCCTTCATGGCCTCTAATCCAGTAGGTCGTCAATGTGCTGTTGGGGTATTGTGGTCCAAGCAACCTACACTTCATGCTGGAGAACTTCCAGTGTATACGAAGGATTTGCTAAGTTCCCCAGTCTTTTACCCATGTTCCACACATGTTTAATTGACAAAATATCGGGAGATCTGAATGGTCATGGTAAAATATTGACATGGGCGTCTTCAGATCGGTTGAGAGTAGTCCTCGCTATGTGAGGTCCGGCAATATTCTGATGGAAAAGTGGGATCTTCGACCTGTTGACAATAAGGAAGGATATGGAGTTTCACATCAACTGAAACCCCGTACCACAACGTCTACGCTTCGGTACACATGTCTTTCAACAGAAAATTTAACATTGGCACGTTCCCCACGTTTTTGCCTGACTCTCATGCGGCCATCATGCATACCTACACAGAATCGGGATTCATCACTGAATACTACCGTATGTCACTCCAGATTCCAATGGAATCGTAAACTGCATCACTCTAAACGTTAGTGTCGGTGTTGAACCGTAAGCGGTAACACAATATCTGGTTGATTGGATTGCAAGCTGTAAACCGTAATTCGGCGATAAACCATTCGAAGGGTTACAGGACGATCTTCATTACCTAACCAGTGATCAGCAATTGACTTGGTACTGGAGAATCGGTTTTTCTAAAATCACTAGGCGAAGATAGCGGTCTTGTAGCTTATTTGTTTGTCCTTAGCTACCCGCTATTCTTGGCACTCTCTAGTTCATAATTGATAACAACTCATAATTGTGGTTTGGTTCCTGTTAAGACGCTTTGCAATTTCACTGAAGTAAAAACCACTTTCACGCAACCCAGCCATTTGACCTCTGTCAAATTCGCTCAACTGGCGGTAATTTCCACGTTGCCGTACTCTAGGCATGATCACACCCTCACAACACTGCAATCGACTAAAGTTTAACAAATACAACACAAAATTCAAAAAACTTGCAAAAAATACATCGGGTAATAATGTTAAAAAGAAATGACAGAAGTGTCAGATATACCAATACCACTTGATTTATCGCAACGAAATTTTAATCAATTATTACCTTTGAGTAGTTATATCTTAAACTTTATACCCGGACAAGAAAAAGCTCTTTTCATTAGTATATTCCGCCAGTTTGAGCGAAGTAAATTTAATATCAACACCGCGAACCCTTCATTTGTGCGATGAACAACGGAAAAACTTAATTAAAAAGTACTCCAGACACAATTCTTCTTAATGTAGGTCATCAAAACGTCACAGGAAAGAGATAAGAATTCTCTCAACTTGGAGGGATGTTCCTTTGCGACCCCATAACTTATTATAATCGATGTCCGCGGAATCAATTAGCACACCATACCAAAATATTTTCCTGAAAACCTGGAAAGGACTTTGAACCTTGCGTCTATTAAAAAACCGTTAAGCGCCAACCCACTTGATTTCAGTTTCCTTAGATGGATGTTCAAACATATGATTTTAATACTTTGTACTTTGTAAACACATTTTCTCACCTTTTACTAATTTAAAATAAACACAAATAATACAAATACTCCAAGTTCTTCATCTAACATATGTTTTTGAAACACGAATATCACAGTGTATAACAAACACAACAAAACAAAACAAAAAATAAGCTTTATCCCTAATTGACCAAACATGTATGTATCTATAAGAAAAAAGCATCCTAAATTTAATTAATTGTAGGTATCCAATCAAATTAACTGGTACATATAAATGGTGCTTTTTCATATTAGAATTTCCTGTCTATAATACGCTTTTAACTACGTGCGCATCAACGTAGCACTCCTTTGAATAAAAATAAGTTTTATACAAACAACTATTAGATATACATCAGCATCAACTGTGTAGCAGGTAAAAAAAAAATTCAATAACTTACGGATTTGTTTATCTTGCACAAAGCCCAAGTAGCTTTTTCGTGCAAGACAAAAGAAATTATAAGTAATCCAAAAAATAACACAATTTTGTATTGCAGCATCTACCACAGGAACACGTTTATCCGTAACAATAATTTTTAAATCTGCGTTTACGTTAGCATTTATACACTTGTTTCTCTAACAATCCTGAATTTTAACTACCTTTGCTTAAATTAATCAAACTTTAACCCGTTCGACCGTGGTTGCCTGTCAATCAAACTCGAAGTCCTGTCACTAAAGTTAACATACTCGAATGCTCCCTTTATTATGATCCGTCGATGTTTATAAGTTGTAATATCCGTAGGAGTTACCCGTTTTCTTGCCGCTCACACAGATAGTACATCTAAAGCTGCCCTATTGTTGGGTTCAATGTCATTCTGTATAGGGCCACGGTCATCTAGTTCTCATACTTTTGAAAGCGGCGTAGTTGTTCACGATCGCAACGGAATGCAATGACTATAAAGTTGATTTCTATTGAGGTAATTTACTTATTGTTCGGTTTCTTTAAACTCGTTTGAATGTTTACGAATACACTTTCCTAGGCTGGTTATTTACTAAAATGTCTATATTTTTCTAAGTTAATACGATGAGTGTAGAATCTGATTTATTGATGGTTGTTTTTGATATACTTCAGGTGCTTCACTGTTTATTTCTGGATTTTATTTTAATATTATAATGAAATAGTTACGTTATTAATGTGAACTACCAAAGCTTTCATAAATTTTTTAGGGTATTTTTATACAGCTCATTTAACTAATTAAAATTAGTAAATTTTTTCCATTAACTCATGTTTACTTAAATAATACACTAGCATTACTACGAAAAACGTTATTCTGATTTTATGCGTTTTTATATTTTCAAGCTAGTACTAAAAATTATTATACTTTTATCTTTTATACTTCCCAATAGTATACCGAACCACCTCCACAGCCACAATGTACATCTTTCTGCAAATACCCCCCAATTGAAATCCTCCTAAACTCCGATATCCAAACCCCAACCTAAAACAACAACGTCCAATAACTCTTCACAACAAAACAATAAAATCTAATGGTTATCAAAGCCTAACCAAAACTTGGGTTAAATCTAGAATCCTAAATTCTCTCACCCACTTCTGGCAACAACACTGCTCCTCATCATATACAGGCAGATACGCATGTGACATCTGCCGACATTACCAATATCACACCACGTATTCCTTTCTCCAACAGAGCTATGATCCAACCTACATCAATTCAGCTTAACCCCTTCTCCATTCTGCCCCTGCTCCGACAAATTATATCTAGAAACCTCAATCCATCTTATATATTCCTATTCTTGAAATACATCTCTATAAGTAAGTCTCAAAACTAAATTCACCTAGACCCTACTCCCCACTCACCAGCATAAATTTCCTAATTTCTAACCACCCACATGTCTACTTCTTAACAACATCCTTCTCGCCGAACGACCACTTCCTTAAACAAACGATCCCGACCCACATATACATTCTTCCACATAATACACCATTATTTATCATTACGATGTGACCAAAGTCAATATCCAACAACACAGACCAGGACGACGAAAGCAAGAACTCATAAGCTCCAACCTAAGAACATATTTATTTATCTTTTCTTTCATATATTATTCATTTTTGTATTCTAGAAATGTTTCTTACTTATTTAGAATGTACGGCTTGGAAGGGCAAAGGCCCCGGAATAGCCACCAATAATAATATTATAAATTGAATTGAATTGTGTTCCCCAAGGTCACACCTGCATTAAGAGGAACAAAATTTCAGACCGCTGATGTTGTGAAAGAAAAAGCGGTACGTATCATGAACGAACACAAATAAGATAATTTTTAGCACTGTTTCGAAAAAATTCGGAAAATTCGCTTGCAGCGGTGTAGTAATCCTGGGAGAGGTGAGGGTTATGTTGAAGGGGATAATAATTAAATATATCTACTGCCTAATTGCAGGAATGAACGACGCCAGATGACGTAACGTTACTTAGATGCATTAAATTATGCTGTAACATTATTCAAATCCTAAAGTCAGAACGTATTTGTATGGTCATTCATGAAATAACGTATAGTTTCGAATCAGCTTCTGTACCTGTTAACCTTAGTGCTAGTTTTAGCCACCTAATGACGGTTTATCTATACTTTCACCAAGATATACAGGTTCCTTTAAGCATATATCTAATTGCTTTGATATTTTCGTAAGGTGTAAGAACTGCGTCATTCTGACGAGGCTCAAAAAGTCAAAACCAAGTCAATGGATATTGACTGTGTAACTATTAGTTCGATTTGTATTGATAAATTTGCCTTTGTTTTTCATAAGGGAAGATTTAAAGATTCATCTTATATATATATATATATATATATATATATATATATATATATTTGCTATAACAAGGACGCACTGAGAAAGTTACTGAAAGGGTGCTGTGAAAAAAAAGCCGCACGTTGAGGTGCCGCTAAAGAGTGATGTGACAATGCCCGTTTGATAGGGTGGCTGAAAAAGTGTGTGAAAATGGCCGTTTTGTGAGCGTCACTAAAATAGTGATATGAAACAAATATTGCAATTTGTTTAACTTGAAATTGTTCACTTACCTTCGTTTTTAACTTGGCCTAGTTATAAATTATTTCCACGCTTGTACATTTTGTTTTGGCCAGAAAATGTCCTTGACATATAATGTATTAAAAGGTCACACACACAAAAGAAAATTATTAGGACTATCTTAAACTAGATCCAAATACTCTAATATTAGTTAAAAATAAATTTAAAGGTGATACTTGCAGAATCCATAAAAACGCTCCTCTTAATTAAAAATTTTCTTGTTCTAAATTGATCTCCAAATCAGCTTGCGGTTAAATCGAAATAGTATTTTGTGTTCGAAGAATGAAATCTAATCAATGAATGACCTCCCAATGAATAAACGCTTCCTTTATATACTAATTGTACTGTTTCCAGAAACTTACTTGAATAGTGTGAATATAATGATGTAAGGTTTCTCGGAAAACACAATTAACGTCTAAAATCGTCGAGTTTTATGACCTAATTATCGTTCTAGTTATCCGTGACGTGTGTTATCCGTTCTTGTCTTACACATAATATTATTGCGACGTCGTATACTGATGCAAAAGACAAGCGATTATATATCGGTTATTCCAGGAATTTTACGGTTTATTTTTAATGTTTAAGCCGCTTCTAGGAATAAAAATGCTTACTTATTAATGATTTATACGAACTTGACGTATTTTTAAATAAATTTTTTAATAAATTTCAAATCGACCTAGTAATTGAAAGAAGGAAAATATAAGGCCTTGGACAGGATTTGAACCTGCATCTCAGTTTTGACGGAACTGTGGGTTTACCAATTACGCTACCGAGGCCGATATCTATAATTGGGAAAATTTACAAATATAAATCGTGTACAGTACTGAGATGCAGCTTCAAATCCTGTCCAAGGCCTAATATTTTCCTTGTTTCAATTACTAGCTCGATTTGAAATGATCATTTGGGCTTTAATTAAAAAGTTTAAGTTATTATTTCATCTTATTAATTGTAATACGTTAGTATTTATCAACTTACCTTGTGTAACAAACTACTTATAATATTTATATATATATATATATATATATATATATATATATAAATTTGAAGTACGAACTCTACAGTATCAGTTTCATTATTTTATAGTCACACCTCATATTTCTAACCTATACAGCTTTCCCTAAATATTCGTGAAAATTATTTCAGCTTTTCTTTGTGACATAGGTCACGTCACGTATAACAGAAAAACTTTTTACTTACGAGTGTGTTTCGCATACGGTACACGTAAACTTCAAACCTAATAATTAATAAATAAAAACTTCAGAAAGTTTGATAAGACAAAGGAGAATATAAAATCTCTCCCAGGCCTCCTCGAATAACTGGTAGAATGGCAAAACCACCTTCTGTCGCTTGAAAAAGCGAACAATGCGACTCGTGCATTAAAATATGACGTCTCCACCTAAACCCATTTTCCCTTTCATTTCTCGTATAAGTTCCTCTATAAATAATAGTGTTGTTTCTGTTCTGCTTCTGCTAAAATGCTCACAAGTCCTTGTTGCTTTTAAAAGCAACTTGTATTTGGATATACTATACTGCGGATCCTCTGGTACTTGACAAAGATCATTTTTTATTAATTCTGAGGAAGGATGACTAAACTTGCGAGTTATTGTATTTTTAAAGGGAATAAACTGAGTGTAAATATATTAGATTAATGGTTATCTTGCACACCTTTTTCGACATGGCTGTTGTGAAGTTCGCTTTATCTTGTGTTTCCGAAACGATGACGCTACTTTTATGTTTGTGTAATTTCTTGGTGGCTCCTCACTGTTCATTTCGCTTTGCATATACTCAATAGCTGAAGTATGTAAACTCACTATCGACACATCCTCGCATGAATTTATAATCAGCAACCGCCAGTGGTGTAGGAATTTTTCAAAGATTCAGTATAAGCTTTAGATAATGCGGAATAGTGGATATCAATAGCAAGTTCTGTTTAAAACTGCTCGACAAAAGATACTATACGAGGGGTGCTCAATTAAGATTAGATTTTAGGTTTTACTTCGTCCAAATGTCATAAATTATTCAAAATGCCAAAGTCATGTATTAATAACTGACATTTCGGAAAATATGTTTTCTTAAACCTAGTTCTGTAATTGAATAGTTAACATCTTTGGAGCGTTTCGTAAATCTAGACTTACATTTATTAAACAATTTCCATCCAAAACTTCAGTTTACTACAGAAACAAAAATCAACGGAAAACTAAGTTTTTTAGATACGATCGTCATTAAAGATTCTAATAATAAACTTATATTTGATTCATACAAAAGACCAACAAATTTAGGCCACTACCTCAATTTTAACTCAAATCATACTTCCAGACATAAAATCCCTAACTTTAAAAAACAGAATTTTAAAAATTTCCGACCCCATTTTCCTTGCAAGTAATCTTAAACAACTACAAAAAACTTTACTAAACAATGAATATCCTAAACTTTAACAAATAAACTAATTTTTCAAACTAAACAAAAACAAACTTAACAAATACAAAACACTCCCATACATACAACAACTAACACCATCTTTAATAAAACTATTAGAAATTATACAAATAAAAATTTCGAGTAAATATGAAAATAGCATTAAGAACATCTTTACCAGGACCAAAGACAATATCCCAAAATCACTAAAATGCAATATCATATACAGAATCCCCTGTAGTTGCAATAAACAATATTTAGGACAATCTAAACAATGACTCAAGAACAGAATAATACAACATAAAAGTGACCAAAAATTAAACAAAAAATCATGCGCCCTATCTATACATTTAAATTAATACCAACACCAACAAGCAGATTTTGACAACACAAAAATATTAGAAACAGAAAATTTATACAAAAACAGATTGTTTTTAGAAAGTTATCATATCCAAAAACAAATCGACACAATTAATTTTAAAAATGACATAGATAACCTACACAAAAGTTATACATTTTTATTCTCCTTAAATAAAAAGTAATAAACGCCATTTAAACTGATTAAAACAGTCTAACATAAATACACATATATAAACGCATTCATACACACACCACACACACACACGCACGCACGCACGCACACGCACGCGCACGCGCGCACGCACGCGCGCGCGCGCGCGCGCACGCGCGCACGCGGACACACATACACACACTACACACATACACAAACACACACTACACACATACACACGCACACGCACACGCGCGGACACACACACACACTACACACATACACACGCACACGCACACGCGCGGACACACACATAATTTGTAGAACGTTTCCTTAAAATTCAAACTCATTGTTTTCTCGCATAACATTACATAAAATCCAACTATTCATCGTACGGTTGAAGCACGTTCATCTTGGATCGATATTTTATCGCAAAGTTGACGTGAATGAACTATAAGTTTAAAACAATATTTTCACTTGGGCTTCCTTGTCGCTGGCTAGCCTCACGCATGGGCGCCAGTAAAGCGATTTTTTTCTTTATTCGCTGGATAAAGTGAAGCTTTAATTATTCGCGGCTAAGTCTGGGAATTACCCCAAGGGTGAGCAATGAGAAAGGGTGTGGGGATGGTCTAAACTCTGCAATAAATTAACAAAAAGAAAATGGGTTGAGCGCCACTGTATCTGTATGAACGATAACACTAAAGATTCATTACTCCTATGAGAAGATACAGAAACTCACAGGATGTACACACAATAAGAAACTTACAACTTACTGAACTAATGTATCTGGAAACCTCTGGAACATACTTACGACCTCTCCGATCTCGATGATCCTGAAAAAAAATGCACAACAAATTCTCAATTAGAAAGACACAGTTTGTGCTTTCCAACACAAAAAACACGCTAATAATTACAGGTGGATAATATTGAGATTACCACACCAAAGATATTTAAATCAAAAATGAATACCTAGAACAAACCAGTTGTAGCATATCTGTGCTTTATAATTTACTTCAGCATTCGTATAATTTCATTATTCAACAAACTTATTTTCTTTAAAAATTTAGTAAAATTAATTATGCACGGAATAAAAAACTTGAGTCTAAAAATGAAATTTAATATAGTTTCTCTTTCTTGATTTTTTTAAATATGTTTACAAAAATGAACTAATAAAATTGGTTTCTCTATACATCTGCCTTTGACATAACAGGACCTTAAGTTAATAATATTTGAAAACAAGTTTTGACACCAAGTGCTCAGATCTGATTATTGGTTCACATATGTTTCTCATAAATTATCTCTAAAACAAATTTGAATCACATGTAGTTAACTTGGACAAACAACTTTTCATTTAATTCAGGTATTATGAGCTTATTAAAATTTAACATCTACAAATAAATTTTCCAAAAAGCAAGAAATGGACTTTGAAGTCTCATATTTTTAACAAGTGAATTTCTGCAAATTTTATAAAATTATTACTATAGCATTTCGTGGCAATTTTCTCCTACGTTGTTCTATATGCACAAAATTTAACTTGACCAAACAATCCTTAAAAACTAATTATGTGAGCATTCACGAATTCTCACAAACAAAACAAAAAAGAAGGTTTGATACCTGTAGATGTCGATGTCTTCATCTCTAGTTCTCAAACGGCGATGTACATCCTCTAAAATCTGCTCATCAACTTGTCGTAACAAAACATTAAAAAAACAGCTGTAGTTGCCCTGATAAACGAATAGCTTTCCAATCTTTGATTCAAATATATCACCGTCCTACCATATCATAATGTTATTGCAACATTTAAAAATACTTTTCCTACATTCTAGTCCGTCATACGCGTTAACAAATTCCAACACAACAATTCAAGAGGCGGCGCGTTGCAGTGCCTTGCCGGTGTCACAGGAGCCTGGAGCTTCACTCTGTGTCCCAAGGCGACTCGCCCCCCTATTATTACCATCCCACGCCGATCCGGAGGCCCCACTTCTGCAAGGCCTGAAGATTCATACTTTTAAAGAAAACAATGCCAACTCGACTACATTTACCAAAGCAATGGCCGACCTCGTTCCGTTCTAGTACGACACCTTATTTGCGTGGCGCATTACCTCGTGACTAGTACACGCACGCGCTATTTCAATTATAACGAATGAAAGGGAAAAATCCGCCTGCAAGTTAGACAACACAAACGACTAGACCCCATATAAATACTTTCCTTGAATGTATAATATTAATAAATATCTCTGTGCAAAGCATTTAAGTTATTTAAACGAATACGATTTCCTGTTTTCATATAGAATTGTTTCTCTTAGATATTATAGCATCAAATATGAGAATTAAATACCACAGAATAAAATTATACTGAAGCGATTCTTGCAAACATGGTGCTATAGAATATATATTCGTTACAAGTTGATACTCGCAGGTGCGAAAGTAGAATTTATATCTTCTTTAAATACAGCTTACGGACTGCCTTATTTTCATAAAACAAGATAAGGCGTGTTCATTCTAATAAATGAATATACGGCGGAGCCTTACAATTGATACAAAACGACTTCTTAAAAGTTGAGAATTATTAAATAAAAATCTAATTGAAGATTTTCTAACGAAGCGTTGATAAACATGGAATTAAAATAACCTTCCAGTTACCGTGATATTCGCGTTGATGCTTGAAGTAATAAGAGATAACTCTTGATTATTACTATATTTTGTTGGATACCAAACATGGATACTTGTAAATTTGTATAAATGATGTATATTTGTATATTTCTTGAAACCAATAGAAAGTGGACTAAGTTGTTTCAAAGCTTTCTTTCATTGTAGTTAACAATAATTTTTCTATAAAAGTAAGCAACCAAATTCATAAAATTTTTCTAGTGTAGAAAGAAGGATCATTTATTTTGTATTGGTAAGATAATTTTTTGAGGGATAAATTTAACTTGCTAACCTTTTTGGAATTTATTTTTGTGATAAAGTGACTAGGCTCTAATGTAGCCCTAGTTCTACAAATCTTTTTGAGGTGATTAAATTTTCAGATAGTACGAGGTCATCGTTCCAAGCTGAGCTCGCAGTGTAAGCGGTAAGTAATATTGTTATACGAGTTGGTTGTTCAAAATTTTTTTTCGAAGATTTCCGTATCTTATCTTCGGATTGTTAGACATTACAGTTATTATTAAGATACGATAGCGTCCATTAAAAACTCTTTTTTTATCCTATACCATCCTACGACCCTGGCTCATAGCTCTGTCCTAAGTTAAAGAAACTTAGCTGGCTGGAAGATCTCTTAAGAGGGTCCTATTGTACTCAAAGCCATTTTCCATACACTTTCCCTGGGTTTGAATTTTAGACAGGAACCCCTCTCAATTTATAAAGGCTCTGCCGTCTATAAGGTAGAGTAGTTACATTAATATAAAAAAGTGTAACAGCTCTAAATGCTTTTACACATCGCATTTTTGTTTAAAATAAAGCTAAAGACCCGTTTACTCCTTACAACAACATTTTTATGTCATTAACATTTTAAATAATCAGTATCAAATGCCCTGTACATATATCCCCATTAAATAAATTTTTATGGTAATAAAATACACCCCAATAAGTCAAAACACTCAAGTACAGAATATCAGCACAAATGTTCAAGCAAAAGCAAGAAATTAATTTTCTTTACCTGGAGTAAGCTTCATCCATCGTTACCTCTGAAGATGTGTACCAAAACCTTCGTCGTTGTGTTATTATACCTGGATCCAACTTATCTCCACTTGCTATCTAAGTCTCTGCCACCTTTAGTATTTCTACCCGAATAATTGTCTTGACCAACTTAACCTTCCATAATCACTACACTTCACGCATACTAGTTTTAAACTTCTCGATTCGCTTCCTCAAGTACCATCCTATCCTTAGATTGTATCGTGTAGTAACAGCACCTTTTATAAGCCAGCACCCACTTGTGCAAATCACACTTTTAATACATTACGGTACGTTACTAACAGTTTTTACAAACTTTTAAATAGGATGTTGCACAATAATTCAACGAATAAGCGACAATCAGTACAACGTAAAAGCACTTAAGAGCAAGTTAGTAAGAGATCTAAGAGATAGATCTAAGAGAGCTTTAATACCTCTCCCAGTGTATTTATACGCTTTTGAATACCCCTCACGGAGCCTCTTTTCATCGAAAAGTTTATTTTCCAAAACCAATTCTCAAAATTTTATTCGTAACGAACGTCAACGTCTGAAACATTCCAAGTTTACCGTGCTGTTACATCAAAAATTGCTCAACCACATCTAACCGACGCGAGCTTCGCAAATCTTCTAGCCTTCGACCAATTATATTGCTTTCCCCAGTTATAACGTCCAGCCCCTAGCTACCTTTCTTCGTTTCACCCATATTTATTGTCTCTTTTAGAACCGCTCTCAAGCTACAGAAAATCGATATTGTGGTTGGCCTCCAAATCGACCGCGTATTCTAGACGTGTATTGTAACCAACGTTTTATTATACGTGTTCTCTGTCCGTTTTACATTATAGATATTTCATTTTACTTTGTCTTCAAACCATTTGTTATTTTACCAGCTTGTTGCACCAACCGTTACATACAATTCTATAGAATTTTGTCCTAACGTATATTTCAGTTCTTTGAACTTGACATTTAACGATCAGGTGTTTCTTTAAAGTAAACTATCCGTTTAAAATCATAATTCCGAGTTTTAGCACTTCTTAGGATTTGTATAACGAACATTTCGTTTATTTAAATGGAAATATGCGTTTAAATTATTAATTTTATATACGCAAAAGCTCCGTTTCTTATCCCATGCGCTTGATTTAAACTATTACAACTAGTTATACGTATCCTTGAGTTTTTATGTACTCTAAAGCTTCCCCCCTTTATGCAATTTTAACATTTTGATTTAGAAATACAATATCTTAATAACCGTCCGTTTTCACTATCTAAACTGATTAATTTGGCGCGTAAATAAATTGTTCCTATTTCTTATATACACAGTTGTTAAAAATTTATTATCTAGACCTATATACCCTTCTTAACCTATAATTTCCACAACAATATATATATATATATAATGTGATTGTTTGCGGATTATAGGTATACTGGGAATAACTACCCTTCTTTAATACCTAAATTTTCGCATATATTTTATGCTTGATTACAGGTTTAACTAAAAATATATAAACACTGATTATAAGTATGAAAACTTTCAGCTACTCACAATGAGGTTGGTTATAAATATGATTGAAACATGAAATTACTATGTATACATTAAATATTTAAAACAGCTTTTTTAAAAATGGTTAAAATTTTGTAATATAGAAAAGGTAAAATATTGGTTTGGCAGAATTTCCAAAATTTTATTAATACTATCTTGGATTTATATGTATGTATAGATGCATGCTTAAGTAGGAGGAGGTGCTTAACTGTGTGTTTGAGTGTGTGTGTGTGTGTGTGTGTGTGTGTGTGTGTGTGTGTGTGTGTGTGTATGATGTGAATCTAAATAACAATTTATATATCTTATTCATGCAATATTTAAAATAAATTATGTGTGTGTCCGCGCGTGTGCGTGTGCGGTTGTGTGTGTGTGTAGTGTGTGTGTATGATGTGTATTTAAATAATAATTTACATATCTTATTCTTGCAATATTTGAAATAAATTATGTGTGTGTGTGTGTGTGTATGGATGCGTTTGTATATGAGTGTTTATGTTAGACTGTTTTAATCAGTTTAAATGGCGTTTATTACTTTTTATTTAAGGAGAATAAAAATGCATAACTTTTGTGTAGGTTATCTATGTCATTTTTAAAATTAATTGTGTTGATTTGTTTTTGGATATGGTAACTTTCTAAAAACAATCTGTTTTTGTATATATTTTCTGTTTCTAATACTTTTGTGTTGTCAAAATCTGCTTGGTGTTGGTATTAATTTAAATGTATAGATAGGGCGCATGATTTTTTGTTTAATTTTTGATCACTTTTATGTTGTATTATTCTGTTCTTCAGTCATTGTTTAGATTGTCCTAAATATTGTCTATTGCAACTACAGGGGATTCTGTATATGATATTGCATTTTAGTGATTTTGGGATATTGTTTTTGGTCCTGGTAAAGATGTTTGTTAATGCTATTTTTATATTTACTCGAAATTTTTATTTGTAAAGTTTCTAATAGTTTTATTAAAGACGGTGTTAGTTGTTGTATGTATGGGAGTGTTTTGTATTTGTTAAGTTCAGTTCCTATGTTTGTTTTTGGTTGTGTTTGTTTAGTTTGAAAAATTAGTTTATTTGTTAAAGTTTAGGATATTCATTGTTTAGTAAAGTTTTTTGTAGTTGTTTAAGATTACTTGCAAGGAAAATGGGGTCGGAAATTTTTTAAATTCTGTTTTTTAAAGTTAGGGATTTTATATCTGAAAGTATGATTTGAGTTAAAATTGAGGTAGTGGCCTAAATTTGTTGGTCTTTTGTATGAATCAAATATAAGTTTATTATTAGAATCTCTAATGACGATCGTATCTAAAAAACTTAGTTTTCCGTTGATTTTTGTTTCTGTAGTAAACTGAAGTTTTGGATGGAAATTGTTTAATAAATGTAAGTCTAGATTTAAGAAATTCTCCAAAGATTTTACCTATTCCATTACAGAACTAAGTTTAAGGAAACATATTTTCCGAAACGTCAGTTATTAATACATGACTTTGGCATTTTGAATAATTTATGACATTTGGCCGAAGTAAAACCTAAAATCTAATCCTAATTGAGCACCCCTCGTATAGTATCTTTTGTCGAGCAGTTTTAAACAGAACTTGCTATTGATATCCACTATTCCACATTATCTAAAGCTTATACTGAATCTTTGAAAAATTCCTACACCACTGGCGGTTGCTGATTATAAATTCATGCGAGGATGTGTCGATAGTGAGTTTATATACTTTAGCTATTGAGTATATGCAAAGCGATATGAGCAGTGAGAAGCCACCAAGAAATTACACAAACATAAAAGTAGCGTCATCGTTTCGGAAACACAAGATAAAGTGAACTTCACAACAGCCATGTCGAAAAAAGTGTGCAAGATAACCTTTAATCTTAATATATTTACACTCAGTTTATTCCCTTTAAAAATACAATAACTCGCAAGTTTAGTAATCCTTCCTCAGAATTAATAAAAAAATGATCTTTGTCAAGTACCAGAGGATCCGCAGTATAGTATATCCAAATACAAGTTGCTTTTAAAAGCAACAAGGACTTGTGAGCCTTTGAACGTTTCAAGATACCTTCCCTTGTTTTCATATTTTTAAGTGACCTTTTTGATCACTCTTACAAATATACAAAGTATGGTAAATATTAAATCAAAAACAGTCTTTCAATAATAAAGTGTATTAAAATTGCTAACCTAGATTGGGTTCTGGAGTTCCATCCTTGTCTATGATCTACATCCCCTTGCTGTGTCCGCTTTGCTAATTGGTAATTTTTGTTTGCGTTAAGATATCAACAAAATGCCGTCTCCATATAAGAATCGCCTCCCATAAATCGCTTCCAATTAAAATCGTACCAAATTAAAGTACATCCAAAATTAAACGTCCCAAATTAAAATATGCCCAAAATTAGAATATCACCAAATTAGGATATCACCAAAATTAAACGTCCCAAATCAGAGTCCTGTTTTGTTAATATTAGAAATGAATTTAATTAAGTTGTTTAACTTACGTCTATCTATAAATCGGCGTTCAAGCAAAAGCAAGAAATTAATTTTCTTTACCTAGAGTAAGCTTCATCCATCGTTACCTCTGAAGATGTGTACCAAAACCTTCGTCGTTGTGTTATTATACCTGGATCCAACTTATCTCCACTTGCTATCTAAGTCTCTGCCACCTTTAGTATTTCTACCCGAATAATTGTCTTGACCAACTTAACCTTCCATAATCACTACACTTCACGCATACTAGTTTTAAACTTCTCGATTCGCTTCCTCAAGTACCATCCTATCCTTAGATTGTATCGTGTAGTAACAGCACCTTTTATAAGCCAGCACCCACTTGTGCAAATCACACTTTTAATACATTACTGTACGTTACTAACAGTTTTTACAAACTTTTAAATAGGATGTTGCACAATAATTCAACGAATAAGCGACAATCAGTACAACGTAAAAGCACTTAAGAGCAAGTAAGTAAGAGATCTAAGAGATAGATCTAAGAGAGCTTTAATACCTCTCCCAGTGTATTTATACGCTTTTGAATACCCCTCACGGAGCCTCTTTTCATCGAAAAGTTTATTTTCCAAAACCAATTCTCAAAATTTTATTCGTAACGAACGTCAACGTCTGAAACATTCCAAGTTTACCGTGCTGTTACATCAAAAATTGCTCAACCACATCTAACCGACGCGAGCTTCGCAAATCTTCTAGCCTTCGACCAATTATATTGCTTTCCCCAGTTATAACGTCCAGCCCCTAGCTACCTTTCTTCGTTTCACCCATATTTATTGTCTCTTTTAGAACCGCTCTCAAGCTACAGAAAATCGATATTGTGGTTGGCCTCCAAATCGACCGCGTATTCTAGACGTGTATTGTAACCAACGTTTTATTATACGTGTTCTCTGTCCGTTTTACATTATAGATATTTCATTTTACTTTGTCTTCAAACCATTTGTTATTTTACCAGCTTGTTGCACCAACCGTTACATACAATTCTATAGAATTTTGTCCTAACGTATATTTCAGTTCTTTGAACTTGACATTTAACGATCAGGTGTTTCTTTAAAGTAAACTATCCGTTTAAAATCATAATTCCGAGTTTTAGCACTTCTTAGGATTTGTATAACGAACATTTCGTTTATTTAAATGGAAATATGCGTTTAAATTATTAATTTTATATACGCAAAAGCTCCGTTTCTTATCCCATGCGCTTGATTTAAACTATTACAACTAGTTATACGTATCCTTGAGTTTTTATGTACTCTAAAGCTTCCCCCCTTTATGCAATTTTAACATTTTGATTTAGAAATACAATATCTTAATAACCGTCCGTTTTCACTATCTAAACTGATTAATTTGGCGCGTAAATAAATTGTTCCTATTTCTTATATACACAGTTGTTAAAAATTTATTATCTAGACCTATATACCCTTCTTAACCTATAATTTCCACAACAATATATATATATATATAATGTGATTGTTTGCGGATTATAGGTATACTGGGAATAACTACCCTTCTTTAATACCTAAATTTTCGCATATATTTTATGCTTGATTACAGGTTTAACTAAAAATATATAAACACTGATTATAAGTATGAAAACTTTCAGCTACTCACAATGAGGTTGGTTATAAATATGATTGAAACATGAAATTACTATGTATACATTAAATATTTAAAACAGCTTTTTTAAAAATGGTTAAAATTTTGTAATATAGAAAAGGTAAAATATTGGTTTGGCAGAATTTCCAAAATTTTATTAATACTATCTTGGATTTATATGTATGTATAGATGCATGCTTAAGTAGGAGGAGGTGCTTAACTGTGTGTTTGAGTGTGTGTGTGTGTGTGTGTGTGTGTGTGTGTGTGTGTGTGTGTGTGTGTGTATGATGTGAATCTAAATAACAATTTATATATCTTATTCATGCAATATTTAAAATAAATTATGTGTGTGTCCGCGCGTGTGCGTGTGCGGTTGTGTGTGTGTGTATGATGTGTATTTAAATAATAATTTACATATCTTATTCTTGCAATATTTGAAATAAATTATGTGTGTGTGTGTGTGTATGGATGCGTTTGTATATGTGTGTTTATGTTAGACTGTTTTAATCAGTTTAAATGGCGTTTATTACTTTTTATTTAAGGAGAATAAAAATGCATAACTTTTGTGTAGGTTATCTATGTCATTTTTAAAATTAATTGTGTTGATTTGTTTTTGGATATGGTAACTTTCTAAAAACAATCTGTTTTTGTATATATTTTCTGTTTCTAATATTTTTGTCTTGTCAAAATCTGCTTGGTGTTGGTATTAATTTAAATGTATAGATAGGGCGCATGATTTTTTGTTTAATTTTTGGTCACTTTTACGTTGTATTATTCTGTTCTTCAGTCATTGTTTAGATTGTCCTAAATATTGTTTATTGCAACTACAGGGATTCTGTATATGATATTGCATTTTAGTGATTTTGGGATACTGTGTTTGGTCCTGGTAAAGATGTTTGTTAATGCTATTTTATATTTACTCGAAATTTTATTTGTAAAGTTTCTAATAGTTTTATTAAAGATAGTGTTAGTTGTTGTATGTATGGGAGTGTTTTGTATTTGTTAAGTTCAGTTCCTATGTTTGTTTTTGGTTGTGTTTGTTTTTGGTTGTGTTTGTTTAGTTTGAAAAATTAGTTTATTTGTTAAAGTTTAGGATATTCATTGTTTAGTAAAGTTTTTTGTAGTTGTTTAAGATTACCTGCAAGGAAAATGGGGTCGGAAAATTTTTAAATTCTGTTTTGTAAAGTTAGGGATTTTATGTCTGAAAGTATGATTTGAGTTGAAATTGAGGTAGGGGCCTAAATTTGTTGGTCTTTTGTATGAATCAAATATAAGTTTATTGTTGGAATCTCTAATGACGATGGTATCTAAAAAACTTAGTTTTCCGTTGATTTTTGTTTCTGTAGTAAACTGAAGTTTTGGATGGAAATTGTTTAATAAATGTAAGTCTAGATTTAAGAAATTCTCCAAAGATTTTAACCTATTCCATTACAGAACTAGGTTTAAGAAAACATATTTTCCGAAACGTCAGTTATTAATACATGACTTTGGCATTTTGAATAATTTATGACATTTGGACGAAGTAAAACCTAAAATCTAATCCTAATTGAGCACCCCTCGTATAGTATTATTTGTCGAGCAGTTTTAAACAGAACTTGCTATTGATATCCACTATTCCACATTATCTAAAGCTTATAATGGATCTTTGAAAAATTCCTACACCACTGGCGGTTGCTGATTATAAATTCATGCGAGGCTGTGTCGATGGTGAGTTTATATACTTCAGCTATTGAGTATATGCAAAGCGAAATGAACAGTGAGGAGCCACCAAGAAATTACACAAACATAAAAGTAACGTCATCGTTTCGGAAACACAAGATAAAGCGAACTCCACAACAGCCATGTCGAAAAAGGTGTGCAAGATAACCTTTAATCTTAATATATTTACACTCAGTTTATTCCCTTTAAAAATACAATAACTCGCAAGTTTAGTAATCCTTCCTCAGAATTAATAAAAAAATGATCTTTGTCAAGTACCAGAGGATCCGCAGTATAGTATATCCAAATACAAGTTGCTTTTAAAAACAATAAGGACTTGAGAGCCTTTGAACGTTTCAAGATACCTTCCCTTGTTTTCGTATTTTTAAGTGACCTTTTTGATGACTCTTACAAATATACAATGTATGGTAAATATTAAATCAAAAACAATCTTTCAATAATAAAGTGTATTAAAATTGTTAACCTGGATTGGGTTCTGGGTTCCATCCTTGTCTATAATCTGCATCCCCTTGCTGTGTCCGCTTTGCTAATTGGTAATTTTTGTTTGCGTTAAGATATCAACAAAATGCAGTCTCCATATAAGAATCGCCTCCCATAAATCGCTTCCAATTAAAATTGTACTAAATTAAAGTACATACAAAATTAAACGTCCCAAATTAAAATATGTCCAAAATTAGAATATCACCAAATTAGGATATCACCAAAATTAAACGTCCCAAATCAGAGTCCTGTTTTGTTAATATTAGAAATAATTTTAATTAAGTTGTTTAACTTACGTCTATCTATAAATCGGCTTATATTTCGTTGCACAAAATTCTTGCAGTTTTAAATCTCATTTGTTTAATTTTTATTTCATTAATTGCGTGAGTTTTTAACACCTTCGAACATAGTTGTTGCTCAGTTAAATATAGACTAAAATGTTGTTCAGTTTCTATCGTATATATAAGCCCTTCCTCCAATTGTTTTTATTGGTGTGTTTACAATCAAGGCTGGTACTTTTGCTCTATCCAGCAAAACTAGGAATTTTTACAAATTACCTGGTTTAAATCTTTGACGAATGCTCTGTTCATCACGTCCGCATTCTGTATATTGCAGTATTATCCTAGGATTTCCAACTTTTGGCTTTTAATTAACTTACCTATTCGATGTTTGTTAATTTATCATATAATTGAACCGCCTGGTGTTTATTTGTTTTCCACAGAATGTTGGTTTTCTGAACAAATGTGTTCTTCTCTAGTCACGTAATGATTTTCTAATAATGGATTATTTAAGATGCGTTTACGTTAATATTTTCGACGCAATTGTTAAATATTTGCAACGCCAATTTATCTGTTTCCTGGTAATTTAATTTTGATGCAATTTGTAAGTTTTAACATCTTATCTTTACTTGTAAACTATACTTAGACATATTTATGTTCTCGTGCATTTAATTCCGTATATTTTATATACAGTGTCCTCTTAATTGACAATATGTAGAATGGCCGATTTACTTTTATAATTTCTGGAATTATTTGATTTTCTTAAAGTTAAAGTTGCTTATATTTATTCTACGACCCCTATGACTTAATCTACCCTTAAACTACCCTATTATCATAGCAATATATATAGATATTTTTAAAAGTAAAAGTGCTCACCACACAGAGTGTGCACGAAAATCCTATACAGAACGGAAAAGACGATGATTTTTTATCGTATGCAGAAAAGAAAATAAATATTAATTCGTTTAGTAATCGGAATTAATATCCGTGCCGGTGTTATCAAACATGATTAAAAACTCGAAACACTTTATCAAATAGTACGGTACCTTATTTCAACGAGTTTCTAGGTCGTAGTATTATAAGAATTAATTGTACGCTATAGCAATGTGTAGCAAGCCAAGTGGACACCGAAAACAAGGTTCCGACTATTAAATTATAAAGTAAATTTTTTGTTTTAAAGTAAATAGATTTAAGCTGAAAATTATTAGAAAGCGTGTTTATTGTAGGAAGGTCTAATATACCGGGTGTTGTTGGAGGATTTGAGCAGAATCTACGTAAATGAATAATGAAATACCAAAAAAGGGGCAGGTTTTAACTGACCATCGTAACGTAAACGTAGCAAATTCCCCTTAACAAAATTAAAAGGTCGGAGTAGGAAAACAAACTAATGAAGCGGACAATACAGTTCTAGCAAAATAAAACGAAATAAAAAAAATTCGCTTAAGAAAACTCCAAAAAAAACCAAAAAACCAACAAATCAACTAATATCCGGCTTGAAAGACAAATATATAATAATAGGATAAACAAAAGAAAAGGAAATGAATTCGCTTAATGAAATAAAAAGATACAACAAAAGAAAACATTCCAAAATAAAAAAAAAGAAATCTCAACCGGCTTGAAGAACCAAGGTACCGGACAAAACCAAGAAAGAGAGAACAAAAAACTAAAGAGTAGCATAGGGAAAGATAGGTAAGTAATAGCAATGAGCGAGGATTGAGGTAGAACGGCGTCAACACTGTTAAAGTAGTCAAAGGACGAATGCTTCTTCAGAAAAGAAACAATAATCTTCAACCTCAAAAAAACGATTGGTTTCCTGCAAAAAAACAAAAGTAAAGGAAAAGAAGAGAGGACGAAAACCAACAATAACAACCAAAATTACCAAAGTGTCAAGCAGCACAGTAAGCTAGTAAGCTAAGGAACAACAAGAATGCTGGGTCACATATTAGACCCTTCAGAAAGGAAAGTGTATATATTGCTGTGATATTTTAAAATCGAGCCCCACGTTGGGCGCCATGAACTGCTGTGATATACTCCTGTGTATGCGGGAACTGGGTCCTTTCAACAAAAAAATTCTAGTCCCACCGATTGGGCGTCATAAACTGCTGTGATCCTGTTTTCGCCTCGGCTGCTCACCTAATTTTAAAAACCTCCTCATTCATAAAATTAAACAACACATTCCTACCACAAACATCAACGTTAACTCTATTTACATCAATATTCAGAATACATTAAATTTTCAAATTAAATTTCAGCATAAAATTCAGTTTTAAAAAGAATTTCAAGATTAATTTTATTATCATTTTAATGTGCATCCAGAATTAAAGTCCTTGTTGGATGCCTACTAATTAATATAACAATATATGCAGAGTAAAAGGAGCATCTACCACCCTTTACGTTAATTAACCAGGTTCGTCTAATTGAGCTCAAAGACATACCTAAAATTTCATCATAATCCAGAACATTAATACTAAATACCCCTTTCTACTTAAACAAGCAAATTTCATCTTAACATTAAAATTTTATGGTTAGTACAATTTCACTAATGTCCATTTAAAGTAAATCAATTATAAAGTACTTCAACACACCCAAAAATGTCAAACAAAATAGTATAATTTACCTGAAGGTTACTGTCCTCGTAGCTTTAATGTACATCGTCCCTTTAGTTAATCACACCATTCCAACAGGATTATATTTACGGCTTCTAATTCTCAACGCTTTTAAAATTTTCTCCATCACCATTTATTTAAAGTTGTTTCTGGGCTTTTCCGGAACTCATCTGTGTATATCTGAAGCTTGTTTTGTGGATCCAGATACGTTTACGAATCATTTAATTATTAACACCCTCGAAAAATAGCAAAGAAATTCATACTTCTTTCACAAATATACGCCAAAACTGCCAACTTTTGTGTATTCATTTGTCGTTGCAAATTTGACTAATTGGTACAGTGATACTAAACTTTATTACCTTGTATCTTCTTTTCTAAGTGCACAAAATATACGAGCAAACTGTTTAAATTATTCAATCAAAATCGGACAACTAAAAAGCACTGTTTAACGCATTGAATCAATTCGAAAATCTAAGAGAGCGAAACTCATATTAACCCGGGTATATATAGCGGTTAGCCTGTCTGTCGGTCTTGTCCCCAAAACGGACAATTTCCAGAATTTCGTATACTATGTTCCCATCTCGACCGCCTGTGCGTCGGTTCTTATTGAATTTGCACTCGCACCAGTTAAATCTCAGAAATTTCAACACGGCACGCAAGCATGTCCGAGAAAAACTAATTAATTTTGTACAGAAATTGTTGTTTCTACCTCTGATATTTGCATCCTATTTTCAACCAATTGTGACCCTCGTGACGTTGCTTAAATCCCGCCTTTTACAATATGTGTCTTTGCTTGACGCATTTTCTCTTTCCTTTTCTAACCTGTTCGTATTGGTGTAAATTGATATTCTTTATTATCGATTGTTTTCCAGTCCATGTGGACTATCTGGGTTAAATAACCTTCTCGTGAATATTAAGCCCCGGTTTCTCCAAGATTCTTTGTAAACATTAATTATCTGCAAAATTTTCGCCGTATGTGATATTTAAACTACGCAGGTGTTCAAAATAATATTAATTCTCAGAGCTTTTAAATAAACCCTGTTTTGTATTTCGTGCTAAAGCATCTGACCGTTTCCAATATCCTTAGACTCGACATGTTTATCTACACAAATTAAACTGAAATTGCCTTTTAAAAACATCCTACTTCTAACTAACACTTCTAGGATTTGCATTATTGGGTTTTACAAGTTTCTATAGATATTATCTGTACGTTTGTTCAATACCGGTTATTTGAAATAGAGTTAATTAAGATAAATTTTGCATGTAATTTCTCTTTGCTTCTTTATTAGGAATATATAAATTACACGCAGAGCTTTTTTTAATACTGTTTCTTTTGATATAAAGCGTCTTATAAATAATTTAAATTTCTTATTTTACTGAAACGACCGAGTTTATTTATGCTTCAAGGTTTTAATAAAGCGTATTATTTAATGAAATTCCTTATACACGGTGATTAAAATTATTTGATGCGATTATTTAATTTTCTACCCTGGTCTAAATATGAGTAATATATATATATATATATATATATATATATATATATATATATAAATAGATATTTTAGGTAGTTAATTACACAAGGTAAGTTGATAAATACTATCGTATTATAGTGAATAAGATGAAATAATAACTTATACTTTTATGCAAACCCCAAATGATCATTTCAATCGAGCTAGTAATTGAAAGATGGAAAATATAATTTCTTGGATTAGGACTTGAACCTGTATCCTGGTTTTGCCGAAACCGTGCGTTTACCAATTACGCCACCGAGACCGATGACGACAATTGGAAAATTTACAAATTCAAATCGTGCACACAACTATACATAAACCTAATTTTCAATTGTGTTTGTCATTTTTATCAATCATATCTGACAATGTCAAATTTTTGACATTTCGTTTTAAAGTAATAGATCCAAGTTGAAAATTATTAGAAAGCGTACTTATTGTAGGAAGGTCTAACATACCGGGTGTTGTTGAAGGATTTGAGCAGAATCTACGTAAATGAATAATGAAATACCAAAAAGGGGTAGGTTTTAACTGACCATCGTAAAGTAAACGTAGCACGTTTAGGTGCCAGGTCACTGGGTTCCGAGTCAACCAGTGTTTCGGGTCACAGGATCAAACAATTGTGACCAATTTCAACAATGTACTGTACTGTATCGGTCACTCATTATACTTCTGTTCAATGAGCTCGATTAAGATTTCTTACAATTTGTGCTTTGCATCTGGATTCATTTTATATCATTTTTGAAGTATTTTAAAAATAAATTTGTTGTTATAAAAATAATAATAAAGAAATAGTTAACATTAATTTTGAAACGGCAATTTTGGGCTCAGTTTGTTAAAAACAACAATGTCGGAGCTCAAAATTATAGTTAAACACTTCTTAAAAGATGTGCTTTCAAATTCTCAACAGCGCTATTAATAAACAGCATCCATCCACAATGTCGACTTGCTCATTTCCATTTAAATGAGTTTGAATTTTATAAATTGAAAAGTATATAGCGTGGAAAAGCCACAGGCAAAGACAAAGAGCCAAGTTAAACCAAGGAAAAATCACGAAATTAGATACTAGTTGGTCGCATTTAACTGTAATTTAATTCAACGAAGTGCACGTGACTTGTCGCAATATTCGTGTAACAATACAAAGAGAATAGGGGCAAAAACGAACATTGCTAAGAGCAGCAATTGAAAGAATATGACGCTTTGTTTCCGGCATACTTGAGTGTACTGTTCTAAATGTCGCGTGTCTCTTCAATATTATTCTGCTTGTTAACGAGCGAACGGTGTCCAATTTGCTTTATTGTTGTTTTCTTTGACTTTTAATCCGTTACTTGCATATTTAATATCGCTTATGCATCAGAGAACGTCTTAGATATTCAGCGTGGAGAATTATTACTCGATAATAGCATTAAAACAGTGCAGACGTCTGTATTGCCACTGTTATTACAATTGTAATAGATTCAGTACTTTCGGTGTTAATTTATGACTTTATTACAAATAGGTCCAAATTTATTACATTCTAAAAAATTTCAATTACAATTTTTGAAAAATAGATCAAATTTTATTACTGTTGAAAAAATTCTACTGTAAATTCTAAAAAATCTTAAATTTTTTATTTCCGTTCACAAAACTTGATTCATTCTATATCAATACGAAGGTAAAAGAGACACTTCCACAAGCATGGGAGGTGCGTAAAGTTAGCCGCAACATTTTTGAAATTTTCAAAAATATTTGTCATAATAAGGCGCCATTTTGCGCCGCTAAAACTAAATTTTGCGCCGTCTTGACAAACAAGTTATTAATAATACAAGATTTTTCCGGCCAAGTTCACGAAGCCGCACTTTTTTTCAATTTTCAGAAAATCTTTATTCCATAATTTAGCGCCAAATAGGCGCTATTTTGCGCCGTTGGAACGAAATTTTGCGCCCTCCTGTGTAACAAGTTATTTGAAAAAACTATTTTTCTGAACTACCTAAAAGCGAGAAGTTGGCCGCGACTTCTATGAATTTTGAAAAAAAATTTATACCAGATTTAAGCGGTAATTAGGCGCCATTTTGCGCCGTTGAAACAAAATTTTGCGCCCTTCCGTGTAAGAAGTTTTTTAAAAAAATTATTTCTTCAAACTACCCAAAATCGTGAAGTTGGCCGTGACTTTTTTGAATTTTGAAAAAAATTTTGTACCACAATTAAGCGGTAATTAGGCGCCATTTTGCGACGTTGAAACTAAATTTTGCGCTTTACTGTGTATCAAGTTATTTGAAAGAAACTATTTTTCCGAACTAACTAAAAGCGTAAAGTTGGCCGCGATATTTTTGAATGTTGAAAAAAATTTTGCACCACAATTAAGCGTTAATTAAGCGCCATTTTGCGACGTTGAAACGAAATTTTGCGCCCTACTGTGTAACAAGTTATATAAAAAAACTATTTTTCCGAACTACCTAAAAGCGTGAAGTTGAACGCGACTTTTTGAATTTTGAAAAAATTTTGGTACCACAATTAAGGGGTAATTAGACGCCATTTTGCGCCGTTAAAACAAAATTTTGCGCCCTACTGTGTAACAAGTTCTTTGAAAAAAACTATTTTTTCGAAATACCTAAAAGCGTGAAGTTGGCCGCGACGTTTTGAATTTTGAAAAATGTTGGTACCACAATTAAGCGGTAATTAGACGCTATTTTCGCCATTAAAACAACATTTTGCGCCCTACTGTGTAACAAGTTATTTGAAAGAAACTATTTTTCCGAACTACCTAAAAGCGTGAAGTTGGCCGCGACTTTTTGAATTTTGAAAAAATTTTGGTACCACAATTAAGCGGTAATTAGGCGTCATTTTGCGCCGTTAAAACGAAATTTTGCGCCCTACTGTGTAACAAGTTCTTTGAAAAAAACTATTTTTCCGAACTACCTAAAAGCGTGAACTTGGCCGCGACTTTTTGAATTTTGAAAAAATTTGGTACCACAATTAAGCGGTAATTAGGCGTCATTTTGCGCCGTTGAAACAAAATTTTGCGCCCTACTGTGTAGCAAGTTCTTTGAAAAAACTATTTTTCCGAAATACCTAAAAGCGTGAAGTTGGCCGCGACTTTTGAATTTTGAAAAAAATTTTGCACCAGAATTAAGCGGTAATTAAGCGCCATTTTGCGACGTTGAAACGCAAATTTTGCGCCCTACTGTGTAACAAGTTATATGAAAAAACTATTTTTCCGAACTACCTAAAAGCGTGAACTTGGCCGCGACTTTTTCAATTTTGAAAAAATTTGGTACCACAATTAAGCGGTATTTGGCGTCATTTTGCGCCGTTAAAACAAAATTTTGCGCCCTACTGTGTAACAAGTTCTTTGAAAAAAACTATTTTTCCGAACTACCTAAAAGCGTTAACTTGGCCGCGACTTTTTGAATTTTGAAAAAATTTTGGTACCACAATTAAGCGGTAATTAGACGTCATTTTACGCCGTTGAAACAAAATTTTGCGCCCTACTGTGTAACAAGTTCTTTGAAAAAACTATTTTTCCGAAATACCTAAAAGCGTGAAGTTGGCCGCGACTTTTTGAATTTTGAAAAATTTGGTACCACAATTAAGCGGTAATTAGACGCCATTTTGCGCCGTTGAAACGAAATTTTGCGCCCTACTGTGTAACAAGTTATTTGAAAAAACTATTTTTCCGAACTACCTAAAAGCGTGAACTTGGCCGCGACTTTTTGAATTTTGAAAAATTTTGGTACCACAATTAAGCGGTAATTAAGGCGTCATTTTGCGACCGTTGAAACGAAATTTTGCGCCCTACTGTGTAACAAGTTCTTATGAAAAAACTATTTTCCGAACTACCTAAAAGGCGTGAAGTTGGCCGCGACTTTTTGAATTTTGAAAAAAATTTGGTACCACAATTAAGCGGTAATTAGACGTCATTTTACGCCGTTGAAACAAAATTTTGCGCCCTACTGTGTAACAAGTTCTTTGAAAAAACTATTTTCCGAACTACCTAAAAGCGTGAACTTGGCCGCGACTTTTTCAATTTTGAAAAAATTTGGTACCACAATTAAGCGGTATTTGGCGTCATTTTGCGCCGTTAAAACAAAATTTTGCGCCCTACTGTGTAACAAGTTCTTTGAAAAAAACTATTTTTCCGAACTACCTAAAAGCGTGAAGTTGGCCGCGACTTTTTGAATTTTAAAAAAATTTTGGTACCACAATTAAGCGGTAATTAGACGCCATTTTACGCCGTTGAAACAAAATTTTGCGCCCTACTGTGTAACAAGTTCTTTGAAAAAAACTATTTTTTCGAAATACCTAAAAGCGTGAAGTTGGCCGCGACGTTTTGAATTTTGAAAAATTTTGGTACCACAATTAAGCGGTAATTAGACGCCATTTTTCGCCGTTGAAACGAAATTTTGCGCCCTACTGTGTAACAAGTTATATGAAAAAACTATTTTTCCGAACTACCTAAAAGCGTGAACTTGGCCGCGACTTTTTGAATTTTGAAAAAATTTTGGTACCACAATTAAGCGGTAATTAGGCGTCATTTTGCGCCGTTAAAACGAAATTTTGCGCCCTACTGTGTAACAAGTTCTTTGAAAAAAACTATTTTTCCGAACTACCTAAAAGCGTGAACTTGGCCGCGACTTTTTGAATTTTGAAAATTGGTACCACAATTAAGCGGTAATTAGACGCCATTTTACGCCGTTGAAACAAAATTTTGCGCCCTACTGTGTAACAAGTTCTTTGAAAAAAACTATTTTTCCGAAATACCTAAAAGCGTGAAGTTGGCCGCGACTTTTTTGAATTTTGAAAAAAATTTTGCACCAGAATTAAGCGGTAATTAAGCGCCATTTTGCGACGTTGAAACGAAATTTTGCGCCCTACTGTGTAACAAGTTATATGAAAAAAAACTATTTTTCCGAACTACCTAAAAGCGTGAAGTTGGCCGCGACGTTTTGAATTTTGAAAAATTTTGGTACCACAATTAAGCGGTAATTAGACGCCATTTTTCGCCGTTGAAACGAAATTTTGCGCCTTACTGTGTAACAAGTTCTTTGAAAAAGCTATTTTTCCGAACTTCCTAAAAGCGTGAAGTTGGCCGCGACTTTTTTTAATTTTGAAAAAATTTTTGTGCCACAATTAAGCGGTAATTAGGCGCTATTTTGAGTCGTTGAAACGAAATTTTGCACCCTCTTGGGTAACAAGTTATTTAAAAAAAACTATTTTTCCGAACTACCTAAAAGCGTGAAGCTGGCCGTGCATTTACATTTTCAATGCTCCATCCCAAGGTACTACATTGGCCAGGAAGCGAGTTTTTTGTTGCCTGGAAATTTAGAATTTTGCTGAACACTTGCCGTTCCAGGCAAGGTAAGGATCTTTAACGTGCATGAGAACACTCACGCACGGGACCTCCATTTAACCTCTCATCCGAACGAGGGCGTAATTTTTGTGAAAAATGCTCACCTACCATTTTTCAAGCAATCGACCGTGTCGGGATTCGAACCCAGGACTTTGGGATCCGTAGTCTTCGCTTACTACATTGATCCTCGGCGACGCCCGTGAAGTTGGCCGCAAGTTTTTTGTATCAGAATCTGAACAAAACAGTTCTGAATTGGATGATTCAATTAAAACCTCCATAAAGAAACGAAGAAAATGCCTTCAGAAGTTTAGAGCTTCATGGTTAAAAGAATTTAAGTAGGTTACTCTATCACCTTCGGATAATCAACTTGAAGCGTTTTGTGACATATGCCGGCGAGTAATAAAAGGTGAAATTACACATTTACGTAGACATGAAAATTTATTGTCGCATAAAGACAAAATGTGAGCAGCCGAAATTACTCCCAAAATAGATAACCTAATGTATGAAAATACGGAATGTGAACGAATAGATAGGTTAACAAAAATTGCAAAATTTAAGCTTTGTATGTTTGTTGTTGAACATAACCTACCTATATCTGTAATGAAGCATTTGATCGCCCTAAATAAAAGTATATACACAGATTCAACAATAACAAAATCTATACACTGTGGGCGAACTAAAACAACCAGAATAATCGTTGATGTTTTGGGCAATGAAAGTTTTAAGAAGACCGCGCAGTTTATGATACAATATACATTTTCATTTATTGTTGACGAAACAACAGATATCAGCACACAAAAATCTTTAGCAGTTGTGGTACGGATTTGTGAAGATGGATTAGCAAGAGACTTATTTTTGACATTATTAGAAGTTAAGTCAAGTAAGGCTGAAGATTTGTATTAAGCTTCAAAACATTTACTAGATAAAAACAATATACCATACACTAATATGATTGGTTTTGCTTGTGATCATGCGTCGGTTATGATGGGAGAGTTTAATGGAATTCAGGCTAAACTAAAACAATTAAATCCGAATATTTTTATAATGGACTGTGTATATCATAGTTTCCATATAGTTTCTTCAGCTGCCTGTAAGATGTTGCCAAATACTGTGAAAGAATTTGTAAAAGATGTGTATAATTACTTTGCGTATAGTTTCTCCAGTAGTTGCACTTGAAGAATTTCAAGATTTTGTTCAAAGTCAGCATTTGAAGATTTTGAGACCAACTAAAACTAGGTGGTTATCCACGCAGGTAGAGCATTTAATATAAAATTAAAACAGCTATTAACATAATTTTTTCAGACTGCTGTGAATCGTTTACTAAATCAGTGGAATGCTCTGCAATTGTACTTTACGGCAGAAGTTGCTGACAATAAGGATGCTTGATCAAAAGTGCAACTTCTATTAGGAGCACTCAAAAATCCTTTTTTTAAACTATATTTGCAATTTCTTTCATATATTTTGGATCTGGTCAACAAATTAAACGCGGAATTTTAAAGTGGAAAGCTAAAACTATATAGTCTTTAGTCCAAAATAACAAATTTATACAAAACATTACTTAAGTGTTACATAAAATGTAGTATTTTGAATACTTATTTTAGTGAAATTGATCCTGCAAATCCTTACAATTTTTTAGACTTGAATGAAATGTATTTTGGAGCTATTGTGGAATTGCAACTATTACGTACCTAGATGTAACCGAAATGGGCGTAGAAATTTATAAGGTTAAGAAACGCATGGGTCTGACACAAAGAGAAAGGGGCGATTAAAGTGAGGACCCACACGAAACGCAATCACAAAAAAAAAACAATAGAACCAAAGAAACGTAGAAATACTAGGCTAACTATCAAACGCGGAGAGTGGGGGGCGGGATTCACATAAATACCAAAAAGCACATCGCCAACGATTTTCTATTAACAACAAGAATAAATAAAGGATTTTATACAAACAAGCAAGAAATAAATTAAGAGTTATTATTTAAAAGCAAACAATTATGTTATACGGACAATTTAGTAATTTAGATACGAAGTACGCATCTCGTATTTTACATTAAAAAAACTAATCAGTAAAGAAAATAAACGTGAGAGAGCTTTTGACAAACATTTTTAAAATTGTACATAATACCTGTTGAAAAATAAGCTAATCAGTAAAGAAAATAAAAGTTGTGCGTTCTTTTGACAAGCATGTTTAAAAATGGTATATCGCACCTGTAGAGCGATTCCAATATCGATTCGCAGTAACCAACAATAATCCTACAGTTCCAAGTTTCTTGTCACGTAACTACACCAAACGCTGACAAGAAACAATCCCTTGATATACACAATAAATAAATAAATAAATAAATAAATCATTATTTGCATTACACAGAAAAATAAAAACTACAAAACCAAATGAAAGGAATACAAATAAAGTAAATAATTACCTCGCAAAAGCTAAATAGAGCTTGTGCGCGAGGATAGAACAAAAATAATTAAACAAGGTAAATATTCATATTCACATTACATAATAACCAATCTACTTAGAATATGCATTTTAACCAATAGAAAGTAACATATTTGTTTAAACAAAGAAATATCATATTTAATCAGGCAAGCAAAACTCTGCAGTCCAACTTTTACTTTCTTAATAAAATGAGAGTAAATCTTAGTTTCTTTTGGTAGTGAATTATATAGACGTGGAGCTACATACTTAAAGCTTTGTTGACTGATTTATTTTGTGGTTCTGACCGTTTGTATATCTAAATCCAGTTTAATTTTTGTGCCATAATTGTGGGGGAGAATTTTTTTTTATGGAAAATTTTTTGTAATGTTTAAGAACTTCAACTACATACAATTGGAATATATTGAATATATTCAATTCCCTAAACAGTGCTTTAGAGCCATACAATCTGGGTTTTCTATAAATTATTTTTAATGTGTTTTTTTGTAAGACTTCCAATTTTTTTAGATTATATTTTGCTGTACCTCCCCAGACTATTATTCCATACCTTAATATGCAGTGAACCAGTCCTAGGTATATTATCTTTAAGTTGTGAATATTTAAAATTTCTCGCAGCAAGATAATATGAGCAATTAGGTGTCGCAGTTTCCCGCAAAAATAATTTATATGGTCACTCCATTTCAAATGACAGTCAATCATGATACCTAGATATTTAATTTTTAAGGTAAGGTTAATTAAAATACTATAATGGCTAGTATTTCTATTTTCACATACTACGCTTAGGTTCTCAAGCAATGGTAGGCTGTCTTTATACGGTGCAAATGTCATGTAGTTGGTTTTTTTTATATTTAATATTAATAAGTTATTATCCAACCATTGTATTATTTGGTTTAAGCAGTTAGATGTTTTACTTTTTACACGTTCCCAGTCCGTATCATTCACGATTAAAACTGTATCATCTACAAAAGATATGATATCACCGTTAATATTTAAACTTAATAGATCATTAATATAGATAAGAAAGAATATCAGACCAAGTACTGTACCTTGTAGCACTCCATATTTTACCAATTCACAATTACTCTTGATGTTATTTAATATTATATATTGTTTACGATTTGTTAGATAACTCCTAAGAAAGTTGTAGCAATTTTATTTTCTACCTAATATATATATCTGTATAATCAATCCTTTTATTAAATATTAAATAATATAATACATTATAATGTTATCCAATCCACTTAATTTAATAACATCGATTGTCCAATAAAGAACTAGTATTTAGTTCATGTTAAAAGTTAAATTCTACGGTGACAATATATGAGCTTTTGTTTTGAATCCTTCCTATAGCCCCTCTACTCAATAACTGCAAGGTAACCTTGTTACCAAGCAGCGACAAGCTCGGCCGGCACTTCTAACACAGCTGGGGTTCAAGCAGGTCGATAGTTGTTCTTAGGAGCGATGTCCGTCATTGATTTTTGCTGTTGGAAGCGTGCACGATGGAAGATTGCACGTGTATGCTATCTTCATAAATTGTTTTGGATGGTCCATTTTTGTGTTGAAACCAGTCGTGAAGAACGATGAAGTTTTTGTTAAAAGACCATTAGGAACATGTAACTTTGGGAATAATTTATTTTAAAATATATTGCAACGTAAATTATAAATAAGCAACTTTTCTGAATAGTATTCATACGAAAATTAAATGAAAACAATTTTATTCTTGTATAATATGGAATCACATATATAATTTATTCAAGTTAATTACAAACAACATTTGCTTTCTTGTGGTGTGAATTACGCCTGGAACATCTGTAAATTGAAACGCAGATAATGGAAGCCAAGTGACATGTTTTTCAGTATGCAGCGCAGCTGTTTGTTTGGAATGGAATTTTCCGTTGTTAATACAGGCATCAGCTTTCAAGCAAGTATTTAGGTGCAATATGGAGTTCTGGTATGTACAAAATTATATTCGTATGTTGTTTGAACTGTCGACGTAGTAACGAGATAAATTTTACTTTAACCGACTTGTGTTAACTTTGAACAGGTCAAGGACAGACCTCAATTATATTTTTCGTAGTTATACGATATGAATCTGTAATTTGTTCCTACAAATTCTTTTATTAACTCAATGAAACATCAGAAGATGTCACTACTAATTAGATAAAGTAAATTCTCATAATTTTGAACCTTTAGAAATTAAATTTCTACATTTGATATTTTATGAACAATGATCTGTAATTATCTACTGTGAAATTAAGGTAAATTTACCATAATTAACTCTTTCTATAAATAAGCAATTTTATGCTTTGTCAATCTGTTATATAAACTTCATTAAATAGTAATTGGTACGGATATATTCAGTACCATTGTAATTAACTCTTCCTAATTTAAATTAACTTATAAAGGAAGACATATTTTTGTAAAAATTACTTTATTGGATACCAAAAGAATAGATTCTTATTTTCGGACTAAAGACTATCTTTTATTTAAGAGGAATGAAAATCGATTCTGATTGTATTTAATTATTTTTGAGTTTGAATGCACAAACAGTGCTTTTCTTTGTTTAATTTGTTCACAGGTGCAATGGAGGATTGTTAAGGTCAAGGTCGAGCCATAAGGTAAGATACTTTAAAGATTAGGAGGTCTTTAAAAATTATATAGCGGTTATAGAAAAAAGGTTTCCGCATTTGCCTTGTACAAGGGACTTGTATCAGGTCTTCTCAGTATAAAAAAAATACGGTGGCGCCTTATTTTTATTATTAGTGGTTGCAATTACACCCCGACCCACAGCTCATTCTCTACCCAGAGCATATAGTTCGACTAGCCGCTTTGCCTTTGAGATTTCCTCAACTTAGAGCCACCTTCCATCTTAATTTGCCGTGGGCTCCATTTCTAATTATCGGAATTTCTCGTTAAACTAAATCGGAATTTAAAAAGGCTACAAAGTGCAGACAAGTACCACGAAAATCGACACACTCGAGTTTATATAAGAGGAGTTTATGACATACTGTGTCAAATGGATTCTGCAGATCCAAGAAAACTGCAATGACAGGTTTTGATAATTCCATGGAATCATATATTTTTTCAGTAACAGCAGTAAGAGCATTATTTACTCCCATGGATGCCCTAAAACCATACTGATTTTTGGATAGTATGTTATGTTTATTCAAAAAATCTGTCATTCTGCATTTTATTGCTTTTTCAAATATTTTTGCTAAATTTGAAACTAAAGAAATAGGTCTATAATTTGTTGTTTCATTTTTGTTACCAGACTTGTGTATTGGATTAATGATAGCAATTTTAAAATGTTCAGGGCAGGTTCCTTCACTGAAAGACTTATTGATTAATATAACTATAGGTTGTATGATATAGTCTGCAGTTTTTTTTAGAAAAGCAGTACTAATATAATCAGAACCAGAACCTTTATGGTTTCCAAATTCTAATATATATTTCTTAATTTCTGATTCAGTTACTGGTTTTAAAAAACATGAATACTGGTTTAATTGAATATTGCTAGGCAAAGTAGGAGATTGAATTGCAATGTCTTTTATTTTTGCTGCCATTTTTTCACCAATGGTTGCAAAAAATTTGTTGAACTCATCTACCGTTTCTTTATCATTATTTGTTTGTGTGCCATTTTGTTTGAGTAACTGTATGTCATTATCTTGTTGTTTATATTTTTTTTAAGTACAGTATTTGTTACATTCCATAGTGCTTTTGAATCTTTATTTTTTAGTTTATTGTTAAAGTAATTTTGTTTAGATACTCTAATCAGTGTAACTATTTTACTTCTATAGAATTTATACAATTGATTGAGGTACTGATTGTCTATGTCATTTTTTAATTTTTTGTATATATTGTCACGTACATCAATAGATTTTGCTATTCCGTTTGTAATCCATTCTCTCCTTTTCTTTATTACCTTATTATTAACTTTTATACTAGATAGGTTAATATACGATTGTAATTTAGAAATAAAAGCGTTACATGCAGTGTTAACATTCATATCCACAAGTTCACTCCAGGGTTCCTTTTTTAAATTTTCAATGACTTTATTATACAAGATTATATTATGTTTACGATACTGTTTAATAGTTGAAACAGGTACCCGGGTTTTAAAATCAAAACTACAACCAAGGATAATGAGGTAATGATCTGTAATTTTACTATTTAGGATTATAGGCACAAGCTTGTGGTTTGGTAACTTAGTTTTAACAAAAATATGATCAATACATGACTTTGTTTGCTTTTCACATCTAGTAAAATCGTTGATGGAAGAACGAAAGCCAAATTCAAGCATTAAATTTAAATAGTTATTTGCCTGTGTTGTACTTGCTAGTATATCAATATTTGAGTCACCAATTATGATTTCATTTGTTTCCAAACAAATATGCTCTATATAATCATTCATACTACCAACAAATTCTTGATAATCTATAGTTGGAGGTCTATACAATGCATTTATGACTACTTTAATAATATTATTGCAAAACAATTCTGCCCTTACAAGATTTATTTTATTTATGCATATTACATGTACTTTGTGTTTTATTGCATTTTAATATATATATATATATATATATATATATATATATATATATATATATAACCCCATCATTTTACAACTTTTAGCTTCATTATAGTAATGAGTATATCCATTTAAATCAAAAAGTGCTGGAGATTCGCACTGAAAAGTTTCACCTAAAACTATCACATCGAAAAGATTATTATAAATTTGCATTAATATTTGTAACTCATCATAGAGTTTCCTGATACTTCTGATGTTTGTATGAAAAATATTAAAGTTCGCACCCTTACAGTTTAAGATATCTATGCAGTCCTTGTTTGTATGAGCAGTGTTTGTTTTTAATTTTTTATTATCTATATCATGTAAAAGATTTTTTAACATAAAATTTACATACTAGTGAATACTACCAGGACTGATTTGAGGCTCATACAATTTGATTTAAATCAATCTCTGTTTTTATACAGATAACACCACTGCCTTCTTCTTTTCTAAGATATGTTACGCCATTTCTTGTCCATATAAATTTGTAATTTTTTTCACTTCTTAATTTTCTGGCTAGATTGTATATTTTCCTGTTGAAGGCAGTTAAGTTTTCATTAATAAATATACGATGCGGTGGTAATTTTTGGGGCAGATCCACCTCATTGGCTTTTATGAAGAAACCTTTGCGAGAATTCAAAAAGTTATTTCTCGCAGTATGGTTTGTAAATTGGACTATTATGCCCCTTATTTCAGAATTACGTTTTTTTGCTAATCGATGGCATACATCTATATCATTATGCTGTATTTCAACGTTTGTAAATTTGGCTATACTATGCACAACTTTGTGTAAGTTTTCATGCGGTGTTTCTGGTACACCATCAATCTCCACATTTACACAACGACCCCTTTGTTCAAGATCATTTATTTTACCTTCTAGCAGAACCACTTTACCCTCTAAATCATTTATTTTTTTGCTTGATGCAATATTTTCTTTCAGTAGTTTTTGAGTTCTGCATTTTCCTCAAGAATCGAATCATACTGCTTAGACATGAAAGTAACTGCTCGGTGGATTTCTTTCACAGCTTCCACCAACTCCTTATTACTAAGATTATCTGTAAGGGGTAATTCCCCATAAATAGATGAAGTTTGCTGTATTTGAGTGACAGTTTCATCAATATTAGGACTTTTTTTAAAACAAGTTACACAGTATTTTTGTTGTCACTTTCAACAATAAGTTTAGCTTTCGATGAGCAACTGGGGTGGTAGCTCTTATTGCATTTACTACATAACACTGCATCCACTACCTTCTTTGAGCAGTAATTGCAAACTGTTAGCTCAGAGATATTAATTTTAGTTACTCGAGTAGACATTCTTTATTGTTGCTTACAGAAATAGGTTGTAAACAAAACCAGTCCAATAGTTACAAATTCATAAACATAAACATCTGCACTTTTAAAATTATCTATTTTGATTGATATGAAAGGTCACTGTTAATAACTTATAATGATACTCACACCTTGAAGTTTTAACTTTTATTTTAATTGTGGATTTCTTAATAATAACTAGGTCCCCAAAAACACATCAGCAAAAGCTTGCCACTTATTACTACTTTTATACCAAATTCCAAGATTTTATTCCATAAATTTCCTGCAGAAATCACACTTTATTTGAAGAGCACAAATTCACCTTGTTTACTTGTTTACTCAATTTTGAAAAGAAAACAAATCATATACCGGCATGTGTCGGGATACTTAGCTTGCACGCCATCGGAAGTGAATCAGAACAGCATCGCCACGGTAGTCGGAATCCATTTATCCTGTTACCATAACGGCACCAGCGATCTTCAGGTAAAAGCAGTTGGTGTGTGGCAAAGAACAGTCGGACCTACGTAAAAAAACAATTTGGCTCACAGGTAAGAGCTAAAAATGAATCCTAATAAGATGAGTAAGCGTGGAAGAACTTACCGATACATCCAAGATATCCACTACTTGTCGAACAAAAAAAAAATGCGCATCACTCTTGAAGTACTAGGACGAGTAATGTAGAAAAATACCTCAAGCTAAAGAATCAAATTAAATTCGTTTAGTAACTAAAATTTTAAATTCAATTCCCGTGTTATCAACCATACAAATGTGATTAGAAACTCGATACAAGCTTTATTAGTGAAGTATGATCCATTATTGCAACGAGTCTTTAGGTTGGAGTAGTATAAGAAGTAATTGTGCTCTATCGGAATATGTATCAAGCCGACGGATACTTAAAACAAGGTACCGACTATTTAACTTATAGCGGGGACTATCTAATTCGTAGTGAATGGGTTTAAACGAAATTATAATAAGCTAAAGAATCAAATTAAATTCGTTTAGTAACTAAAATTTTAAATTCAATTCCCGTGTTATCAACCATACAAATGTGATTAGAAACTCGATACAAGCTTTATTAGTGAAGTATGATCCATTATTGCAACGAGTCTTTAGGTTGGAGTAGTATAAGAAGTAATTGTGCTCTATCGGAATATGTATCAAGCCGACGGATACTTAAAACAAGGTACCGACTATTTAACTTATAGCGGGACTATCTAATTCGTAGTGAATGGGTTTAAACGAAATTATAATAAGCTAAAGAATCAAATTAAATTCGTTTAGTAACTAAAATTTTAAATTCAATTCCCGTGTTATCAACCATACAAATGTGATTAGAAACTCGATACAAGCTTTATTAGTGAAGTATGATCCATTATTGCAACGAGTCTTTAGGTTGGAGTAGTATAAGAAGTAATTGTGCTCTATCGGAATATGTATCAAGCCGACGGATACTTAAAACAAGGTACCGACTATTTAACTTATAGCGGGGACTATCTAATTCGTAGTGAATGGGTTTAAACGAAATTATAATAAGTTATAATAAGTATAATATACAGGGTGTTGTTTGAGTATTGAAAGCAGAATCTTTGTGAATGAGGAATGAAATAAAAAGGATACGGTTTAATACATCGTCGGAAGGTGAATGTAACACAACTTTCCGAATTAAATCGATTAACATACAAGAAACACCACAATGCCGAAAATATTTTAATAGATATCCAGAACTTCAAACTCCGTTGCTTTACTAAAAGTAATTTTTTGCTTTTGATAAATAATGTCGAACAACTTAATACAGAATGGGGGTTATTGGCTGAAACAGACCAAGTTAAAGCAATTGTTAACAAAAGTAATAATAGCATGTGGATCTGGTTTGGTTTGAAATAATGAGAATGAATAATTCGCTCGACAAACCAATGTTTCTCAATTTAAAACAATTGTTGTTAGACATTTTAGTTTTGCCGCACTCTTCTGCTGCTGCAGAACGGGTATTTTCACAACTTCATTTAATTAAAACAAAAACACGAAATAACTTATTAATAAAAACGTGCAGTGGTTTATTAGCATCCAAAGAACTGTTATTTAATGGAAACTATATCTCATGGAAACCTACTGATGGATTATTGATAATAGGCAAAACAGATGTTGATGAATCAAAGTATGTTGTAGTTTTTGACAATGCCTTGTTTTAATTTCATTTTATGGTATTATTTAAAATATGTTTTTGTAATATATATTACTGCAAAATTCCAATGCTAGTCAACACTCAATAATACAAAAAGCCGCACCTTTTGGGTGCCATTAATGTTGCGAACTTCCCTACTCTAATGCTAATTTGAGCCCCACCTTTGGACTGGTGGTCTGCACTCATTAATACAAAAAGCCCCACTTTCTGGGTACCATTTATGCTCCATAAGCTGCTCTGATTCTAACTCTGGTTCTGATGATGTCCCTCGTTCATGGGCGCCGAAATGTAACCAACCTTCGGTGCTACTTAAATACATAAACAGCTTAAAAATTCTTGTTTCGCAATAAAATTTGCCACGGCTGCTCAGCTGCTTTCTGAAATTCAACTAACACACAAAAAAATAGCTGCTACGGTAAATCACATACATTTATTACATACTCAAAAGAATATACACGTCAAATCACAAGTAAATTCCTCGTTCATACATTATTTATACATTATATACAAACCCCTATAAAATAATACATTTCGAGATCAATAATTCCCCAAATTAATTATTTCAATTGATTATCCAAGAAAGTAACAGGGCTTTACCACATGTTTTGCTCTAACCTAGGTTTAATAAGAGCGCCTAGTAATCTTGACCTTTGTGCTACACATCAAACAGCAAAAAGTCCCTTTTACTTTATACAAATAAATATTACCAATATATTAAACCTTTTTTTCTTAACATAAATTCCCACATAAAAATACAGTAAAATAATACAATATAAAACGTTCAATTGGTAACTCTTTCCAAGTTTGTCCTGTTTGTTCGTAAATTATACCCACAATGCACAAAAGTCAATGAACACCAGTTTATATACAAAGGCAATTAAAAGAAAGTAGCAGTTACCTGGATACCATCCCAACATACGGCCTGCTATCGTCCCCTCAGAGACTGCGACAGGAACACACCAACCTGACTTGCAATAACCATAACTGCCAACTGCGATCATTTGACCATGAAATCAACTCATCTACCACACTGAAGATTCATCCAATTTCCCTAAGCTTTGCTACTAATACCATTGACTGTTAGTACACAACCAAATTGACCAACCACTGAGATCTACTCCATATCCATTGGTATGCTTTTGTACACTTAGTGCATAAAATTAAAACAATCTTTGCTTACGTAGAGTACTCTTTTATACGACTGGTTAAAGTATTTTATTTTTGTAGCCATCAGCTGGTTGTAGACTATGTGAAAGCTTTACGCTATTCGAACTCGTAGACTAAGAGAGCCCCACAGCCATCTGTTGGGGTTTATAAACTGTTTCTCACTCCACAAAAGCCTATTAAATTCCAGCAATTTCTACGATACAAACACTGCACTACACAAACAAAACTCCAACGGCCGCCAAAATTCTAGAAATTTTCCCCACACCAACACTTGGTCGTAGACCTGTCTCCGTATTCCTTTCTAAACGAAACTCGCTTTTTTGAAAAATCATTTGACCATCACAACACGCTCGCCTAACTGATTTTCATCGAATTTTAATAATCCCACTCTTGTATATTTACCCCAACTGACAAACTAAACATATTAAATACGCCCTTAATGCCACAAGTGTAGTATCTATCTCACTCTAACCTACGCCCCAAATCACCTCTTTTGTTTTTTATAACCTCCATTTGTTCTCACTCCTTTTCCTTACATTCATAACACGTGTTATGCCCATTTTAATCTAACATATACGCTAAAGCAACTATCCTTTGTTTCATCTGCCTACCCCGTTGTCAACGAACGTTAAGCGTTTATTCTACGCCTATCTCACTTGTACACATCCCATCATATAACGTGTCTTTGTTTCTTTGTAGTCTATTAGTAACAACCAATCGTTTACCCACTCAACTTCAACAAACTCTAACGTTCAAATTATGTCTATGTTAATACGCGCTATATCTATCCTACTTGTATCCATGCTATCTAATAACCTCTGATGGCAAGTTTCATCGCAACTATCAACGACTTTTTACCTATTTCCCCTATAAATTTATTTAATTGACAGCGATAACTAACAACTTCAGGTATTGGCTGTTGTTATTTGTGCGTTCACTTGCCTAATTAAAAATTACACAAAAATTGTGACGGTTCCCTTTGTTTATGTAATGTAATATTAGGACGGCTGTTTCAAAATAACACATCACTCAATAAGTCCGTAGGATAACTAAGAAAAACACATTTTTTTGGCGAAATTCGATTTTATTCATCAACATACATTCCTTCAAGAGTGATACAATCAGTCCAACGCCGTTCTAGCATTTCGATACCTTTTTGTAAAACAATTCGTCTTTGGCCTCAAAATAAGCTTCAGTTTCAGCGATCACCTCTTCATCCGAGCCAAATTTTTTCCGGCGAGCATTTTTTCAGGTCTGCGAACAGGTAGTAGTCGCTGGGGCCAAATCTGGAGAATACGGTGGGTGCGGAAGCAATTCGAAGCCCAATTGGTGCAATTTGGCCATCGTTGCGATCGACTTGTGACACGGTGCATTGTCTTGGTGAAAGAGAATTTTTCTTCTTCATGTGTGGCCGTTTTTTGGCAATTTCTTCCTTCAAACGCACTAATAATGCCATGTAGTATTCGCTGTTGATTCTTCTTCCTTTCTCAAGATAGTCGATGTACAAAATTCCGTGCGCATCCCAAAATACAGACGCCAAAACCTTACCAGCCGACTTTTGCGATTTTGGTCGCTTTGGACGTGGTTCTCCGGATGCAGTCCACTCAGCTGACTGCCGATTAGACTCTGGAGTGTGGTGGTGGATCCATGTTTCATCCATTGTCACATACCGACGCAAAAAGTCCTTTTTATTCCGGTTGAACAGCTCCAAACAGCTTTCAGAATCATCGACACGTTGTTGTTTTTGGTCCACTGTGAGCAAACGCGGCACCCACTTTGAGAACAGCTTTCTCATGGACAAATGTTCATGCAAAATAGTGTGCACACTGCCTTCTGATATCTTCAAGGTGTCAGCTATCTCACGCAATTTCACTTTTCTGTTTTCCAAAACGATTCGGTGGACTTTTTTGATGTTTTCCGGTGTAACCACCTCAATTGGCCTTCCAGAGCGTTCAGCATCGTCAGTGTCTGTACGGCCACGTTTAAAATCAGCAAACCACTTCTCCACCGTTTGCCTCGATGGAGCAGAGACCGGATAACACTTATCAAGCCATGCTTTGGCTGCGATGGTATTTTTACCCATCAAAAAGCAATGATAAATCAACACGCGAAATTGCTTGGAATTCATTTTTTTGAAAAACTCAAAAGTATCGTCACTTGAACCTCTGTAACTTGTAAACTAATCGTCGGATTGTCATGAAATTTTGACAGATATCTTTTTAAGGTTAGTACTTCCTACAAATCATATGGATTATTACATAGCAACGCCATCTATGTATCATCCTACGGACTTATTGAGTGATGTAGTACTTTCACACTTCTCTTAAATCTAACGGCCAACCTTGCTTGTAAACTTCTTACAACAATTTATCGTGCTGGTTAATTGGTTGATTGAATAATTAAAGTAACTCATGGGTTCTTTAATATTCTCAGATGAAACCAGTGAATTTTAAGGAAGGATTCCCTTAAAATGATGGAACGCAAATATCTTCCGACTATGCTAGGGGTCTATTCCTCGGGTAGAGCTTATGAGGATTGGTCGTGGTTCTTTTTACAAAACATTATTTACTTACTATGACTTAATTCATACAAAAATAAGGGTTAGGGTGGGCGACACCAAGTCATTAAATTTTTAAACACCGAGTTTTTCTAAAGGGGACTTGGGAGTCCTTAGAGAGGAAAATTGTATTAACTGCTTACGCAGGAGCTGTAAAGAAAATTGTATTAAATTAACAAAGTGAGGACACAAGAGGTATACTCTTGCTACCTCATAATAAAAAATGCTGTAAAGGTTAATTATGCACACAATTTTATAATCACAAATATTAGGCATCAAATTCTGAAAGAGCTGTCGGAGCTTCTTTGTTAAATAGGAGCTACAAATATCATTACCTCGAAGGTATTTATGCCTTTTATTCCTTGATCTAGTTACACTATTTTTGAACTCACTAATTCAAAGTAAAACAATTAATTAAATGAACTAAATGGTGATTTTTTAATTAAAAGTTACTTCATGATAAAAATTGTATGTACAAATTTTGCATATCAAAAAGGTTACTATAATTTCTTCTACACAGCTGTAGAATTATAAGTTCGAATAAAATATCAAATACGTGAAACGTTTCTTTCTACTACAAAATTAACTCAAATCAATACCCAAAATATCAGATCTGTTATTCGGTTTACAAGTTTATATGAAAATTCCCAAAATCTACTAATTCAATGTTCAAAAGCTTTAACTATAATTGCACATAAATGGAACTTTAATCAGAACTCAATGAAGTTGCTTAATTTCGTTAATAATAATAACGGTTATTACACTGGATTTAATATTGACAATAAAAAGATTATCAAAATCTTTTATGGTTTGTTAAACAAAATAATAGTTATAGGTCATCACAAAGTTATTTTTTTGGTGTAGCCTTGTATCAATGTTCGCCAAGTGTGGACGTCAAACGTCATGTAAAAATAATATAAAGCGCTTACCTCTTTTCAACAGGTTTTTGTTTGTGTGACAGTGTTACATTGTATTAAGGAAGATGCATATACATACGGTTCCTGGACAAACAAATGACGTCGTCTTCACATGTTGCACTGCAAACAACCAGCTACGTGTGTCTTGTACTCAATTATACGAGCTTAAAGCGCATTTCCTCTACGCAATAACGGGACAAACCAAAATTCATTCCACCGGTTCTCACAAAATGCAAAGCTTCGATGTATTACTGCATTTAGTTCGTTACCAAAACAATTATCTTGAGTGTAATTATCCACATTGTTATTTGTAAATTTATCTTAGCAATTATAAAAATATCATTACCGTTAATTATTGGACGTTTAGATTGAAATCAAAGAATTGCTATCTAAATTGTAGAACATTCCTGTTAAATCTCAAATATTACAGTTTCATTGCAGAATATTTTATGAAATCCACTTATTACGGTAAAGTTGGAGGACGTTCAAGTTAGACCAACATTTATTATTGCTACACTAAAGTACTTTCTTGTTAAATTTAGAATATTGTCATTAACTTGATAAATGCTCACATTAAATGATGAACTTGATAATCGTAAACAAAAAGAAAAGATCCATATGATCATACAACACAAAATTTAAACGGGATAATTTTTATAAGACGAAATAAAACAGGATAAGACTAGATATAAGAATATACGAGAAGATATGAGAAGAGCGCTGCAACAAAATTATTTAGTTTGTCTAAAAGATTATATCTATTTGATTACCATTATTAAAAACACTACATCAAGTGTTTATTGCACTTGAGCTTTTACATAGGCGTAAAGCCACACGTAAATTACTGGCTAGAACTTTAAGGTTCTGCATGATGCCTTCGTGTCAAGTGCTCCAGCCAGAATGACCGATGACACGTTGCGCACGAAATATCAAAGGTGCTTGGCATTGAAACCTTTATACAAATAGTTAACGCCTGATGTTAGCAACCAAACTAGCACCTCTGTATTGTGGTTAGACTACATGATTCCAATACGGATATTTATTTAAATGACGACGTTTACGCATTTAATGGAACAGACTTAAAAATGTACTTAACTAATAAATTATTAGTGCTTTGCAGTCGTCAAAAAAAATTGTTACAAACTTAAAACTAAAACGGTTTCAAATGCTAAAGCTTTTCTATAATTTAAATATGACTGTTAAAACATGTTTATAACTTTTTGAATGTTATCCTTCACGCGGAAAGTTTATATTATAACAACGCTAAAGGATTATGCTAAAATTACATTTTAGCTTCTTGAACTATTATTGTAGAATTATTAATTTCTACACTAACGATTTGAAAAACGTTTTCAAATTGTAATTTGTTATTTTTATATGCTAAATAACGAAATAAATTGCAAAATGAATACTATTAATCTTATAACCCCCAAATATCACAGTCATATATATTGCAATAAAATATATTATATTGTTCTTATCTATTTTAAAGCAAAAGCAAGGTGAAACTCTGAAAAAATACAAGTAATATCAATATATGTATTATTCCAATTTTTTAATTTATTACTTTCATAGGGAAATTTGTTTCACTTGAAAACTAGTTTTCAGTACATTTAAATTTATTGTTGTGACAACACTGGCATCGTGATTACATTTTCTTATTTTCGCGATTGCATTGATTTCCATAATCGTTTCTTTTTCCATGCAAACGCTAAATTATTTAAAACGCATCAAGCCTCAAAATTAGCAATAATAAACTAATTTTTAGGCTTCCCCAAAATAGAGACTATTAAATGAAAGTAAGCTTTAATTTTAACATTTCTAAAGAAATATTACACATTATAACAATTCCTACGTATACATGAAGTAATTGCTTTGCTACAAGTAGCATTTTTGAAATACTATTTACTTTCCATTTTTATTCTGTTCGATACCCAATCTCCTAATATTGTACAATGCGTGTATTACCGTAGAACATCTAAAACTGAGCTATAATCAATCTCGTCAGGCGAAACAGAACAAAATGAAAAGTAAAAGCAACTTCGAAGGGGGTGTAGGATTATCGACTAAAAGAAACAGCTGGGAAAAGATTGCACAGGAGATGGAAAAAGTGTGTTAGTCGCCCCATAAAACTAAATCTAATATGTTGCGTGACAAGTTAAAATTGAAGGGTATGAATGGTCTCCCATAGAAATTTGTTTTTTTTTAATAAATTTGATGTTTAGTTGAGTGCTAATTTTTTCGTGTCGAAATTTAAAAGTGTAAACATTTAACAAAAGCGAAGTGAAAATAATTAAGCGAATATTTTTAATACTTTTTCTCTAATTAGTAGACGAGCTTCCTCTGGATGCCTTTGTCTTGCTTTTATTCTGTTTTACAGGCAAGTAACCGTAATTGGATGTTTATTATTAATTAGAGAAGGTAGATTGACTGCACTTATTTAGTTTACAGACGATTCTCTTGTGTTTTTTGAAAATAAGTAATTTCCGTCAGCGTATATATTAAGACATTTAAAAATGTTGTGCTTGGCTGTGCTTTTTGTTAGTTTTGAACATCTTAAAGTTGTTTTATTTACTTTTACTTTTAATAATGTAATTTCCACATAGATTTATGTATAAATTAAGTAGCCCGGTAAAATGACTCGAAATTTGTATGGAGGAAATAATACTGACTGGGCTGAATTTGTAAACAAGCTTATTTTAGGGTACTATTCAAAAAAGTCCTCACGTATAGACGCTACGTTGCGCGCTGGGGGTCCAAAAAGTTCAAAAATTAGTTTTTCGTAAATAACTCGGAAAATTTCAACTTTACAGAAATTTATGTAGATATCAAAATTGTAACTTACAAAATCCCGCACAATTTCATTTGTTATTCAAGTCTGTACGACCAAATGGAGCAGAGATATTATTTTTTTAAACATCGGTAGTTTTGCGACGCAACAAAATCGTGTAACCGCGTCGCGCATTATTCACTAATATCTCGAAAATGGACTCTCGAATCGAAAAATGTTACAAATAAAAGTTGTAGAGAAATCTAATTACGACCATCTCCGTTTTTTATTCATTTCTGTACGGCCCAATTTTGCTGAGTTATTAATTAAAAGACAATTTGTTTTATGTTGATAGTGGATGTTTTCATGTTAAAATCAGCATTAATTTTTAAAGTATAGGTCGTACATATGTAGTCTAAAATAAACTCTCGAATTGAAAAATGTTCGAAATAAAAGTTTTATAGAATGTAATTACGAAATTGGTTGTTAGTCTTCCTCTTAATTTGCACTATTTTAATAGTTTTCATCCGATTCGGAATCGCTCATTTCGTCAGATACGAACATATTTAGGCAGTTGTGCTGATTATAAGTCAGAACATCTTAACCCTGCCTTTTTGCAGCCACATAACCCGGTGCAATTCGATTTGCATTTACATGCTATTAATTTAAGAAGCTCCTTGGGTGCAGGAAGATCAGTTGTGAGAACAGGTTGAAGGCACCCATCAATTTTTTTGCAGCTTCAAGAATGCGGATCTTTACTGTTGCCCAGCCACGTTTGAACTTGATGGCGAGTTCTAAACGAGTGCTGGGCAGCAGCATTTGACGTTGAAGGCAGTGCAGGCAAGCACAATATCTTTTTTGTGTGCATCGTATCGAAGAGTATCCAAAATTGAATTATTAACCAATTGCTATTTTATTGCTTCGGACTCTTCTCAATCTTTAGTACTTACGTACAGTACTATCGGTCCCAAAAATATCGGCCTAGTACCAAACGATTCAGAAAGACCCCAACAACAACTTCTGATACTTCAATAAGTACAGAAAAATGGTTAAGAGAAGGTTCTTCATCATTTCAGGCGACTCATAATGATGATCTGCTATACATACGTAAACTAACCTGTCTTTTGAAATGCCAGTTTCCCATCACGATGCATTCAAAATTAAATGTCACAAATTTTATTTTATAGGAAATTTTATCAGCTTTAATTTCGGTCTCTTGAAGTTTTTTCGTTAAGTTAATAGAAACGAAGATATTTACAAAAAAAAAACGAATGCTAATACAATTTTTCCATAATTTATTAAAAATACAGCAATATTCATAAACTTCTTTTAAATAAAACATACTTTGCGAAGGACTTGTACTACTCCAGCACGTTTATATATATATATATATATATATATATATATATATATATTGCTGTGAAACCACCAAAATCCGGGTACTCCGCTTTTCGAATCGAGCCTCACGAATTGGGCGTCAAGAATGCTGTGAAACGCAAAAAAAAACTATTAACTTAACTGGTCCGTTGACTTTCTTCTGTTAATCGCCTCTTTACTCTTTTCCGCCTCGGCTGCTCACCTAGTTAAAACTTTCATCCTCATTCATAAAAAAAACAAACACATTCCTACCACAAACATCAACGTTAACTCTATTTACATCAATATTCACAATACATTAAAATTTCAAAATTAAAATTCAGCATAAATTTCAGTATCAGAAAATTTCAAGATTAAATTTGTTATCATTTTAATGTGCATCCAGAATTAAAGTCCTTGTAGGATGCCTACTAATTAATATAACAATATATACAGACCTGAGTCTGAGTACAAAGGGAGCATCTACCACCCCTTTACGTTAATTAACCAGGTTCGTCTAATTGAGCTCAAAGACATACCCAAATTTTCATCAAGAACATAAATACTAAATACTCCTTTCTACTTAAACAAGAAAATTTCACCTTACAATTAAAATTTTGTGGTTTGTACAAGTTCACTACTGTCCATTTTAAATAAACAAATTATAAAGCTATTCAACACACACCAAAACATCAAAGTTTAAACAAAATAGTATAATTTACCTGAAGGTTACTGCACTCGTAGCTTCAATGTACATCGTCCCTTTTGTTAATCACACCATTCCAACTGGGTTATATTTACGGCTTCTGATTCTCAACGCTTTTAAAATTTTCTCCACCACCATTCATCTAAAGTTGTTTCAGGGCTTTTCCGGAACTCATCTGTGTATATCTGTATCTTGTTTTGTGGATCTAGTCACGTTTATGAATCATTTAATTATTAACACCCCCGAAAAATAGCAAAGAAATTCATACTTCTTTCAGAAATATACGCCAAAACTGCCTACTTTTGTGTATTCATTTGTCGTTGCAGATTTGACTAATTGGTACAGTGATACTAAACTTTATTACCTTGTATCTTCTTTTCTAAGTGCACTAAATTACATTCCTTGTAGCACGTAAAGAACAAACTGTTTTAAATCACCAAAATATACGAGCAAACTGTTTAAATTATTCTATCAAAATCGGAAAACTAAAAAGCACTGTTTAACGCATTGAATCAATTCGAAAATCTAAGAGAGCGAAACTCATATTAACCCGGGTATATATAGAGGTTAGCCCGTCTGTCGGTCTTGTCCCCAAAACGGCCAGTTTCTAGAATTTCGTGTACTATGTTCCCATCTCGCCCGCCTGTGCGTCGGTTCTTATTAAATTTTGCACTCGCACCAGTTAAATCTCAGAAATTTCGACACGGCTCGCAACGTCTGGAAATAACTAATTTATTTTTATACAGAAATGTTATTTTTCCTTCTCAAGTTTGCCTTTTATTTTCAACCAATCGCAACCCAGTGACGTTGCTCCACTCACGCCTTTTACTATATATGTCTCTGTCTTGCGCATATTATCTGTCTCTATCTACCCTGTTCCGAGTGGTACAAATTGATATTCTTTATTATCGATTATTTCAGTCCATGTGGACTGTGAAATAACCGACCTTATTAGCATTTCCCGTAACTATTAAGCTACGGTTTCTCCAGCATTTTCTGTAACCTTTTGTTATCTGCAAATTTTACGCGGAACATAAAACATTTAAAAATACGCAGGTGTTCAAACATAATACTTCTACGATTTGAATATTATTGGGTTTTTACAAGCTTTTATAAATATTATATGTTACTAATGGTTCAATTAACTTCAATAAAAATAATACCCTTTAATTTTTAGTGACTCCTAATCAAATATTAATTATTATCTGTACATTTTGTTTAATACCGGTTACTTAAAATTGAGTTAATTAATATAAATTTTGCACGTAATTTCCATTTGTTTCTTTATTCGGAATAATTAAATTACACGTAGAGCATTTTAATACTGCTTTTTTTTATAGAAGGCGTCTTGTAAATAATTTTAATCTCTTCTTTTTAATGAAACGACTGAATTTTTATGCTTCACGGTTTTAATAACGCGTACCTTTTCCCAAAGCTTCTACACGGTGATTAAAATTATTTGATATGATTATTTAATTTTCTACCCTGGTCTAAATATGAGTAATATATATATATATATATATATATATATATATATATATTGATATGATAACGCCGTACTCGGTGTCAATGGACGTTTCCCTATAACTCCACCTCTCTGTGTTTTCCTACTTAAATTTAAATCTCACTAATTTTATTATTATGCCACGGCTAGCTTTTATTATTCTACACAGAGTGCACAACGTTACGATGATCAATTTTTTTTTTCCACCCTCTCTGATTACCTCTTTGTTTGAATTGTAAAATAAAGTCAATTAATTCCATATAATGAAAAGAAATATTATGTACAAGTCTTGAAAATTATTAAAATACACCCTTCAATCAATCAATATCATAAGTCTTATTTATCCCAAAATTTATATGCTTTGCAATCAATTTAAAGTCACCAAAAACTACCCTTTTTACCAAAGAAACCTTGAACGTTCAGATCCGTTTATTATATTACGTACCTTTAACGTATGCAAAGTTTGTTGCTGACTTTGTTACACTTTTATAAATTAAGTAAATTCAGTATTCAAATTTAAATAGAAAAAATGTCTTAAAACTAATTAGATCTGACCTGCTCTGCTTAGTTGAATCCCTTGGTTTCCTTAAATTGCTTCGTGCTTCTTTGTTTTATTTGCATTGAATCTCGCAACTCAAAATTGTACCAAAATCGTCGACGCTGCTTTGAAATATCACATTAATCCATTTAAAATATTCCCATACTCGAATTATCATCAACTATAATATCTATCCACTCATTTGAAATGTCATCCCATCAATTAAAATTATTTTCACCAAGATTCGAAGTATTCATGCATTTAAATTATTATACCATATTCGGAATTAAGATTAGGATTATAATCATCAACACATTTGAATTATTAACATCACATTCGAAGCCCTATTATTATTATATTATTAGTTTAAATAAATTACCCCAAATTCTAATCACGTTAATCGGCAAAAGAGATCTTCATATTTGTATCACTTATTTATCACTATACATTTTATTAAACATTTACGCGTAACTTTTAGATTTAGAACGGCGCAGCTTTGCCCTGCTTAATTAAAACTAAACCCTGCTAACATTGCTTGCTGTTAATATATAGGTTGATCCCACTTGGATGTGGGTTGGGTTTCCAACAAGTCTGTCGCTATCTTAACCAATAAGGTATTTGTATATCCTACACCTTGAAGTGGTTTTCCGATGTAATATATTCGTTTCCCATGTAATGTGTTTATTTGACACCTTATTATTTGCTATCTAAACCATACGTTGTTTGTTTAGATATCGCCTTTTCCATAATTATACCAAAATACATGATATAACTTCAATTTCGATTTTCGTGTATGTTTATTTTATTCGTTTTTGAACTGCATTTTTTTATCAAAAATGTTAATTGTTTCTACGCACTTATATAAAGCTTCGTTAAGTTTTGTCTCTTATCTCCGTATTATATTATAACTAATTAGAACCCTTTTCAATGCGTATTTAATTACATTTATTATTATTTTCTCCTGAATAAGCGTACTCCTACTGAAAGATTCTTACTTGCATTGTTTAAAGTTAATAATGCTCTATATACCGAGTGTTAAATACTTGTTCTTTTACCTAATGTATGAATTACCTATTTCTATGTTAAATATGCGTCCTATTGTTGTAAGATGTGTTTATTTGCGTCTTTTAACTAATTATTCTTTATATACAGGGTGTTAAATGCTTACTATTTACATACTATCCAAATTACTTAATTTTCTGTTAAATAAATGCAGTTTTATGCTTTCTATCGTAATTTATGATTACTGCAAGACCCTTGCTACACAATACACCCCTAAACAACCCCTTATCACAGCAATATATATATATATATATATGAAGTAATGAAAACAAGATAAAATAAATTTTTGAAAAATTATTATCCACATATTTTTAGACTAAAATGTTAATTTAACAAAAATTGATTTTTTTTCTTAAATATTTAAACGCCTGTGACTCATCAACGTTTTAGTGAAAAAAGCTCTACGACGTCTCATTTTAAAGATAATTAAAATATTTTCAAGAAAAATACATAACATTACTGCCTTCAATCCATCAGAAAAAGTCATTTTCCAAAATGCACTCAAAATGATATTTTGTCATGTTTTTGCTCTTAACTTCAAGCTATCTTTACCAAAATGGATTCATGCATACATCAACATGTTCAAAACTTTATTCTTTTCTACCTTCATTACACATACTATATGTGTACGACCTATACTTTCAGAGTTAATACTGTTTTTTACATGCAAAATTACAATCCACTATCAACGTGAAAAAAATTGTCGTTTAATTAATAACTCGGCGAATTTGGGCCGTACTTAAATGAATAAAAAACGAAATTGTTCGTAATTAGATTTCTCTACAACTTTTAATTAAAAATATTTTTCGATTCGAGAGTCCATTTTCGAGATATTAGTGAAAAATGTGGGACACGCGTACGTGTTTTCGTTGCGTCGCAAAACTACCAATGTTTAAAAAAATTATATCTCTGCTCCATTTAGTTGTACAGACTTGAATAAAAACGGGATTTTGTAAGCTACAATTTTGATATCTACATAAATTTCCGTAAAGTTGATATTTTCAGAGTTATTTGCGAAAAACTGATTTTTTAGACTTTTAATATGTTAAATAGTACCCTAAAACAAGCCTGTTTACAAAGTGTCAGCCCAGTCAGTATTATTTCCTCCAAATTTTGTCATTTTACTGGGCTAAAGCCCTTTTCTAAACTTATACGTTACGTCCTGTTATGAAGGCTGTAATGCGCTTTACACAATTTGGTAATCGTCATAAGCCAAATGGAATTTAATTTTTGTCGCAAATGGAAGGCGACTTTATACTTCACTTACTTTTCTTCAAGTTGTGAGCGACAGTATAATGACTTAATTTCTCTTTATGCCCTGAAGCCTTTTTTATATACACTAAGTGAACTAACAACTTGGACATCCTTAAAGGTCGATATGGGAATTCCTGTGGAAAATAAATAGAAGTCCAGGGTAAAACTAGGTGTTCAATGGTTAAAAGTTAAAAAAATCTTCTTTCGAAGATCTGTGATCTAGCTGGATTTTTAGTCGCGCAGAGAGCTGAGCTAGATGGTGGATAAAACAAGAAACGAACAAACGATGAGACTCGACTAACATGGACGCCACTACTTCCAGACGATAAACTGGTGAAGTGAAATTTTCTAATAGAGTGTAACAATTTAGTTTTAGGCAAATACATAATGCACTTGATGCTACGTAGGTTGCTAGAATTTAGGCGAGAAAGTCATTGTTAACGTTTTTAAAATCTCGCGCAGCCGTAGTTTGGATAGTCGTGCGCAATAATGGAAAAGTTCAAAAGATCGTTCTTGTCGTTAGAATGTGATCGATAGAGACGTTTATTACCACGTTAACAAAGAGTTACGGCTGAAATAAACGAAATTCTATTACGGCTCGCTACGTCAAAGCGACAATACGGCCAATTTTTATAATAGGGCTCGACTCCAATATTCTATAGAGCATAAGACTATTTAAATTACGGGGGGGGGGGGAGCTTAACGATATCGAAAGAAATACTACTGAACTCAGATTAATTATATTTACTTACTCGTCTAATATAAACAAAATGCAAAATGGGGCTGTATGCCAAACAAAATACAATTTATGTCTACTTACTGCTGATGAGGTTTGACAACTCAGCTATTTAATAATTGGGTGATTCTACAATTACAAGCCATATTAATGTCCCTGTGTTATTATAATGGTATACGAGTATTTTTTAAAACCACTTTATTCTTATATTATTGTACATATCTTCAGTAATAGTGTCTATGTTTTAAACATTTCTTAAACTTCCCCTTATGTAATTAAAAAAAAAAATTTAATCAAATTGTCATTAGCGTGGCTGTCCCTCATGTGAACCTAGATTATGAAATGTTCAATATATATATTTATAACTAAAATTGTTGTTACTGTATTATTTATATTAGTGAACTAATATAAATCAGAATAAGGGAAAACCATTTTTGTGCTTATTTTACTCTATCTAGTGCCACAAATAGGGCACCAAGGATGTCCCTCAAGGTTTCTGTCATTAGCATGGACATTTTTTAAATATCAACTAAAGCTATGGAATTTATGTTTTAAGCTATATATCACTGCATATATCAGTCTTGTTCAACAACCATTCTGAGAGTGAAGTTGACCTGCTTGTTTGTTGTTCATTGTGGTCCTAGTTATAATAAATGTGTCAACAAGTTTGATAGTTCATAAATTAGGTGTCATTAGCATGGTCAAGTTTTAACAAAGTTGGAAAATAATTACAATCTACTACTGTGGCTAGGTAAGTACCATATGATACGTAAATAATCAACATAAATTTGTAGTTTCTTAAACATAACACCTGGGATTAAAATGCCTACCATCTTGATTTTGTCATTAGCATGGGCAGATGCTTAGTCATTAGCATGGACGTACTATATCCATGCCAATAACTTGTGTCCATTCTAATGACACTGTTTCAGGATTTTGTTATTTGAAGTCCTTTGTTTAATGAAATATATATATATATATATATATATATATATATATATATATATATCATACAATACCTGAGCAGTGTTTAACAAAAGTAATACTTGAGAACATTTTTTTGCAATATTAGAAAAATGGCTAAGTGTACAGTGTTGAGTAATGAAGAAAGGGTGAAAAGAAAGCGAGAATGCGAGATGAAAAGAAGAGAGCGCAAAAAAGCAGATAGTAAAAAGTTGCAGAACCTAAAAGAACAAAAACATGAAATATACCTGAAAGCAAAAAAGGCAGGACAGTTAAAATCAATTTATGATATGAACAACAGAGACCAACAAGCTCAACGTAAAAAGTGGAGGGACAACACTAGGAATAGACGAGAACGAATTAAAAATATGAATAAAGTTATGTGTACCATCAACTGTACGAGATAGTAGACAGAAAAAAGGGGGACGGAAAGCAGTTAGGCGTGATAGAGCTAAGGCTTATAGAAAATTAGAATTCATGCAAAAGGAAAATGAAAAAATAAGAAAAATAGCAGCAAAGTATAAAAAACGTTGGCAAAGGCTAGAAAAAAAGACCAAGTAAATTAAAGATTCGCTTTCACTGACACCTAACTCTAAAGTAAATAGATTATTGAACAAGAATTCAATTGATTCTACTATTATTAAAAAGAAACTTCTATTTGGGGAAGTTTTACAAACTGAGTTAAGTACTTCTTTCAATTCTTTCAAAACGCAATACAAACGCAAAACAAATCTTCACCAAGGCGATTAATGGGAGAATGCTAAAAAGTATAAGCTGTTGAAAGAATGCCAATCTTTTCTTCCACATAAACTATTTATTGCTAACAAAAAACAAAGCAAATCTTTGACATTTGACAGAATGTTAACACCAAGAAAACAATACGTGAAAGGCAAGGTGGTTTCTTTTTGGAATAGTGATGAACATTCAATACTCTGTCCAGGAAAAAAAGATTTCAAAGTGAAACGAAGACTTGTGCAGCAAAAACGTTTCATGACAGACACCATGCGAAATCTGCATACTAAATTTATTCAATGTGAGAACTTGAAAATTAGCTATTCATTATTTTGTAGACTGCGTCCCTTCTGGGTAGTGAAACCAAAATTAAGTGCTCGAGACATTTGTTTATGCATTAAACGCGAAAATATCAGTCTAAAAGGGTTTTACATTTTAAATGTTATTTGTGTAAAAGATGCTGAAGACATGGTTAAAAGCCTAACATGTTCTACTCAATATGAGGTTTGCCTTCAAAGATTGTGTGATAGATGTAAAAATAATACAGTTTCTTACTTGAAGTTTAGCTATAATCACAGTACAACTTATCAGAAGTTTAGTTTGACACATTTGATTCTGTTAATAAAAAAAAAATTTCGCACATTCCTTCCTATTTGTGTTAAGTTAAAAATAATAATATTACTATTAATAAAATTTTTGAAATTATTTTATTTATTCCGCTTATTATAGACACAGACACAGATAAATATGAATATGTGTCATTAGAATGGACAACATGTCATTAGCATGGCTGATTGAATTTTTAAAATCCTCTAGATTTTGGAAAAATTTAAATTCAGCTCTGCTGATCATAAAATGTGATCAGGATCAAATATTTGTGCTATATACCAAAATTCAGGTCTTTCTAGAAATGTTTGACTATTTCCACATGCAATTGTCTAAATAGCTCATATTTGTAGAATCACCCAATTATAAAAACATTTGGTTACCTTAAATAACGTACCTGTTAGTTGTAGCTTAATGTACCTTATACTAAATGACGTGCGATCGCCTGTCTGAGACAAACATTAGTAGTACTTATCCAGGATCAGATTTTCCTTTACAATTATTCGTAGTGATGCAGGAGAAAGTCTGCAGCAAGGCAGCTAGGTCTATAATTTGTGTGCGTTTAACAGGTCGATAAGAAAATTCTATGGTGGAAGGATGATATCGTAATTGTAAGAATGCCCAGTGCTGATGGTTAAACCTATCACAATAATAGTTTCAGACACAAGAAAGGCATCAGCTGATAGTAATAATTAAGCTTAATATTCACATTGAATATTATACTGTACTAACCTGAATTTGAATTCCATTGGTAAAATAAGATATTTAAGTAAAATTACCTTAACGTATGGATCACTCTGCAAGCAATAATACAGCAGCAGTCCCTTAACATGAACTAGAATGATGGCGTCGCCAGAGGAACAGTATCCCACGAGGTAGATAATAATAATCCAAAGCCTCAAGTATTCGAGCTCACCGTGCCACTTCTACGACACCAAAACGGAATCAGCATCTACAAGAAGTACTAGTAGAACAATTCTAAACGGTAAAGTCAACAAAAACGACTTAAATGCTCCACTTGAACCAAATCCCTTCTGGACTTGACGACTGACAAAACCATTCTGTTCGGAAAGAATAGCGGAATCCATTTTCATCTTATATTTAACCAATCCTACACAGGACTTGAAATAAACTTTCATAAACTGAATTTTCAGGCAACAATAACCGAACGTTGATTGAACCAACGTAAATTGTTACCACACTTAGGAAGATTATTACAAAGCCAGAGTTGCACCACAAAACCTCATTATTCCTAGCATAAAAATGCAATGACCATTAACTCAAACATTACCAGCGGCGTCTGTATTAAAATCCGATACAACGCTTAATAGCTTTAAAACCCGGTTATTGATAAGAACTAACACAGCTTCTATAAATTCTATAAATGTTATTAGAATCTCTGCAATTATCATACAACTAATGCAACAATTACATTAAATAACCAAACTTTACGTTAAATCCCACAAGTACGCTAATGTGAAATAATGCAAGAATGGAATATGGCAAGCTTACCAAATATTCTGATTATGATCAAGGTTATACTGACATTCATTTTAGCGGCAACAGCTCTCATTGAGCAGTATTCTGTAGAATCGTGCATAGAATTAAAATAATAGTTGAATTTTCTACAAATACCTTGTAAATTGCATGCAAAGTTCAAAGTTGAAAATAAACCTGTAACACGTTTTCTTAGAAAAAGTGTCAGAGTTTTGAGCCAACGTGGGTGGAAGAAAGCTCAACTCATGGCAATTCCGCATAGTCTGGCATTGGGGCCCTAGCACCGAATTTATATTAGAACGTGGTTCTAATTAGAATAAGATATTTATAGAACGCAAGCAACTTTAGATGATTGAATTTATGGACTAAAAGTATAAAAGAAGAATCTGATTTCAAAACTAACTATTGTTAATTCAAGATGTAATTATTAACTTTTAAAAAGAAGTTCTCGTGTATTGTAAACAAGATGGCAGACTGAAGATGCTCTGATTAAACAGATGTTTTATAAGTTTGTCGTTATTATTTAAATAATTTCTGTCGCCAAGCTTTGGTGAGTACAATTCCTTATTTTACGATCGAGAAGAATCAACACGTACGTGATGACCGTTTTGTTTGAAAACAGATAGTTAAACCAAAATGTAGTTATTTAGCAAATACAAAATTTAACATTTTGCATATCAATATTAAAAGTCATCTTATTGAAACAAATCACATTTTTATTTGGTGTAATTAGCATGATTTAGTGTATTTTTATCTAGCCATATTCTTATATTAAACATTCGCTAGGTTCAGCACTTCAAAACAACATATGTAGTGATAAAATCTAGCTCTCCATATTTAATTAAAACAGATGACACATAATGTTGAGTAAATCTTGTATTAAGAAAATGTGATATAGAAAATAAAGTAAAACCTTAGAAAGACTAAAAATTAAGCTAAAGACAATTTTTTTATTCTTGTAAGCTATATCAAAGATCTCTGATTACAGCATATGACTAATGTTAATAAAATATTAGGTAATTTTTTACGACAGGCATAGCCTGTTAATTACTGTGATTTTTGTCTACTTAATACTTTCATCAGCATTCACTTTTACGATGTTGTATATACACTGTTAATTTTGTACAGAGGAAAGAAACTAATTTTTTATTAGATGCTGGTCAAAACTCAAATCATTTTATTTCTAAAAATTTCATAAAAAAAGGAAGTAATCTATAAAAGTTAGTTGAGATGATAAAACTGAAAAAATATTATATTACTATACGTCTAAATTCAAACCGATATAATTCCCTTAAGGCTTATCTGCGTCTATCCTTAGGATGTTTTTTTAGCGTTGGTTTTTATTGACGCAGTGGCGCCTAAGTTTAATTGTATTTCAATTTAGTTTCAGTAAATACCCCGACCACCTCATGCCTCCGCAGGAATAGACCCCGGGTTTAGACTGTGAGTACCATATTTTTTTTCGCAACACCGTTTGGCCCTATTACATCTTTAATAAAGGCCATCCTCAGAAAATCTCTATCGAGCGAAGAGAAAAAAAGGTAACAAGAGGATGTAGAAACTCCTGGGGAAGATTTTTCTGAAAGCTGTAATAAAGAAAAGCATCCCACAAATATGTACTTGCTTAGACTCAAACTCGGTTTTGCCTACGATCTGTTGTGCAAGTGTTACCTATCGAGAAAATAGTAGCACATGAAAAAAAAAAATCTTATCAAAGACACTTTTTGTGTCTCATTCACACTCAATATTCCTAAATACCTACCTTGAATGAACAAAATCAAAAATTTCTCTATTGGTTCAAAATATGGTACAAATAATAACAATTTATAGTTCACACTTAAATTTAAATCATAATTTTACTTCTCTTGTAAATAAATTAAATATTCATTGCAGTACAATATGAATCAATGACATTATTACGCTATGAATTATTTAAAATCTTATATTTAAATATACGACGCTTGACACAGATATAAACGGCAGTGAAGCTAGCAGCTAGAGTTGGCAGCCAAAACTACGCTTTTTCAATTAGCCACGCCCCTTCTTCCGATCACCGTTAAAGCCACGCCTATTTTAGCCCAACATCAAATAGTTCCATCCCCTCTTTCTTACAATACAACCTATTGTAAGTAAGAACGAACATATACGATCACCATGTTTAGCAAACAATTCTAAATGAGAACTTTGGTAAATACCTATTGGAAATTGTGTTTTCTTACGAAACCTCCAGAAAGCTCATATAATTATAACCTTGCTAAAAATCTAAACTTCTGCTTACATACAATCATTATAGCAAAAGTTTTACGTTTTCAGTAATGTATATCAAGTTGCCGCTACCTCAACTTTAATTTTTTACAGGCTTTCTATGAATGTAACGACTTTGTGAAGAATTCTCCATTTAGGTACACCGGTGCTCAATACGTGTGCGACAGTTTTAGATTTCAAGCGCAAATAAAAAGTTATTAACTTTTACGTGATATATAGTGCTATGATGTCGCCGTACTCCGATGTATTTAACGTTCAGTTGCCTGCTGCTCTCCACCGCTCTGTGTCTTTAAATAACCTAGGATGAATTTTAGATTTTACACAATTCGTTTTATATGCCTCGACTAGCTCAGTTCAACCCCACACAGAGTACACGACGATACGATAACAGAGAAGTTTTTGCCCCCCTTTTTGCCTAACACTTCCCGCATGAATGAGGTAAACAAAATTAACCAAAATTTATATAATAGCCAAAATATGTACAATTTGTAGCTCCACAATCTTCATAATATTCGCTATTTAAAAAAAAACTGAATTAAGGTAACAATATAAATCAGTTTGTCCCCAAATTATGACTCCCTTAAATCAGTTTAAAACCAGGAAAAATAGCTCTGTATACTACTGGAAGTCCGTTGAACGTTCAATGACCTTTCCCTTTTACGAAATTTTTACGTATCAATCAAAAATTTTTGATGACCCTTTACATAAATATCTCAGTACATGCAACATTTAAATGTTGAAAAAGAAATTAATGCCTTATTCTATGAATGAATTTTATTTCTGACCTGTTGTTTTTCTCTGTTGAACTCCTGGTTGTAAATACGTGTCTCTGCATGCACCCCAATTCTTAGAATCGCCGCTGTGTGTCAATTTTCAGTTAGATTTTCTTGTTGATTTTGTTTCATAATTGTTTATTGAATCGCTTGATTAAACGCACAGTTTAACACTTAATCGTTAACTTAGTTGAATTCTTGACAAATTTCTAGTTCAATGCCCAGTGCCCTAAGTTAATAATATATTAAAAATTATGTTTAATTAGAATTTTGGACTTACGATTTAAATGTCAACGGCGAATTTTTGTTGTATTTTTGCACTGACGAGCGTACAACGCATAACCGCGGTAAAAGCGGCGAGGGCGTACAGGACCACCTCCACGGAGGCTGTCCTGGTGATCAGTAGGACTCTCCCTATCGAATATGTCGTTAGGGAGATTAGAGATAGGCGATTAATAAATATAGGAAAAGGGCGCGAAATTATCGAAGATTTTAATCTTGGTAATAGGGAAATTGCAAAAAAGATCGTTGTATCTGAGTTGGGGCACCCGGCTGATATTAGGGGAATCGAGTTTGTCGAAGGTGATGAGGACGCGATGGGTATTAAAATTTATACGGACGGTTCACGTATGGACGATGGACAAGCAGGCGCGGCGTTTGTCGTGTTTAAGCAGGAAAGGGAGGTGTTTCGGTTTCAAACCAAACTTGCGAACTGGTGCACTATCTTCCAGTGCGAATTGGTAGCCATACGAGAGGCTATCGATTACGTAATAAATCACACGGGCAGAGACGAGTATTATATAATCAGCGACAGTAAATCAGCGCTGACGGCATTAACTAACATGAACACCTCGACAGACCTCCAAGCGGACGTCTGGAGATAGCGCGTACGGCGCTCGGGTTTCGACGTTTAAAGTTCTGTTGGGTCAGGTCGCACAATGGCAACGTAGGAAACGATAGGGCTGACGAATTAGCTAAAGAGGCCGCGACGGGAAACTTTCGGATATCACATTCGTCGATACCGAGGTCTTTAATTAAAAGAAAGCTGCGTGAAAATCAATTCGACAATGGGAAGAGAGGTGGAACAACGCTGCCACGGGCAGGTTGACCCACAAATTCATACCGAGCTTAGAAGCTAGAGGTAGGATTGAGGTTAAGCTCGATCATAAAATAGTTCAGTTGATAACAGGACACGGCGCCTTGAAGGCGTATTTGCAAAGGTTCGGTCTAACCAACAGCGACCGCTGTGAATGCGGTGAGGGCGCGGAAAGCGCAGAGCACGTGCTCTTCGACTGCCCGCTTGAAGCGGCAAATCGAGGGTTGGCTGATAGCAAATTAGCTATCCTAGGTCTGGCATGGCCAAAGAGCCTAGAGGAAGTCGGGGAAGTGGTCAACCAGAAGGCGTTCTGGACAGCCTTAAAAGAATTTGCGGGAAGGGTCGCGAGATTAGACAATCAATGATAACCGCGTGTAAAATTCGGTGGGGTTGGTGGGAGGATTGAAAAATTTTTAGATTGATTTGGCGTGAGTAAGGATACGAGCATAGATATAACCAAAACCTGATAAAAAAAAAAAAAAAAAAAATAAATAAAAATAAAAATAAAAATAACTTGATAATTATACCCAAATGTCCAATATGCACGAGAAACCCCCACACCATTAATACAATCACTGCCTATCTTCATAATTATGCGCGTAAAATCGGGAAATCGGGAATAAATAACAACAAATAAACAATAACAAATAAATCAGAAACCCTCATTAAATTAAATCAATAAAATAAACAAATATATTAAAATAGAGTGAAACCGCGCATCCCCCCCAGGACTTAAAAGTGAAGTGATAGTGATAGTGATTGTGATCCCCCCAAGAACATTTAGTGCATATCCACCAGGACTTTAACAGTGCACCCCATCTTCCCCTTAGAAGTAAGTTACAGTTAGATGTAAGCAGACGACCAGATCTTCGGATGCTGGAGAATTTTATTATCGAGGTAAGGCGTAAATTGTGGCGGCTGCACTCGCACAAGCATTGATTTATATTAATTAGTAGTTTTTGAAACAATTTAACAAGCACGTTTGGTGTGTAAAGACGCTAGCCGACATAATGCTTGTGCGAGTGCACCTGATAAATGGGGTGATGCTATTTTGTGCACTGCTATATGCTTAACGCTTATTAAACATTTATTTACATATTTATATAATTATATTTATTTATATTTTATATACACTTTATATTTATTTATTTATTAGCAGGTATTGCAGTATTATGTGGCTTATTTGTTTTGTTTGACGTTCTGTCGCCATTTTGGTAGCAGTATATATTCGGGAAGGAAGAGTATAATTGCGAAGATTGTAATCATAATATAAATCAGTTAGGGAATGATAGGGAAAGCTAGGGATGAATTTAAGTTAGTTAGCTAGATTTGGATAATTTTAAGACGACCCTTCAGGTCGCACTGGTAAGCAGAGCCGGCGTCTGCTATCCGGTATTACGGATCCCTTCCCCTCTCATTTTTGCTTGTGTCTTGTTGATCGGGTACACTCGAAAGTCAGCGCTAGGGATACCATTATTTACAACCCTTTTTTTTAGTTTTTGTTTTTAGTTTTTGTTTCAGTTTGTCAGACTTTTAGATTTGTTAGATTGTCAGAGTTTGTTAGGTTTGTTAGATTTTTAGATTTGTTAGATTTCTATTTAGTTTTTATTTAGGGTGGATCAATTATGAAGTCAGAATAAATTAGAAGCACGATAATTTTTCGCGTTTAAACCCAATGTAGTACCTCCGGGTGGAGCATTGGGGACGTGGCCGCAAGTATAGCGGCCCTTATTCAAATTATAATGTATTTTTGCACTTGCACAGGTATTTGCAATTTTAAATCACCAACTTTCGCTTAAATATTATTATTTAATTTGATAGGTTAACTTTGCATGTTATCTTGGTTCAAAACAAGTATCCACCTGTCATAATTGGTTTACCAAGTTTATCTTGTTATTCCCTCATTGTAAAAGCGTTACACTTAGGTTAACGTCCATTCATTGGGTTTTATATAATATTGCTTATGCTATAAAGTGTTAAAATTCATTACGGGATCACGTAGACATAAAATTTTGTATTGTGGATTTTGTTGACAATGATACTTTGTACCTTTTCAAGTCACGTTCTCTTATTTGTGAAGTCTCACTAGCAAAGGTATGGTTCCTTATTTTTGTTTTCGTAAATTTTATAATGACGTAACTTACATGCGTTTATTTACTTCCTGCGTTTATAAAACATGTTTGTTTTGGAAGATCTGTTTATTGTGGGCATTCACGGTTATTTATGCGTCGAGTTAAAAAATTCATTTCATGTTTGTTTGACTTTCTATGTTTCTGGTGCGTATTTATTTAAAGTTTATGAATGCATTGCTATTCTTAAAAATGAATTAGATGCGTACAAAGTTATTTATCTTACAAAATGTGATTGAATTCTTGAAGAATGAGCTTCCCTTCATTGATTAAGATTGGTTGCAAACTTTATACAGTGTATTTGATATTTGCTTTTTTTATAGTTGGCGAATTGCGTACTCTTTATGATGAAATTGTTTAATTTTCTAGACTTTAGTGTCGTTTACATGGAATGTACAACCCTTGTGATCCAATATACCTTTAAATAACCCTATTATCATAGCATTTTTCCCCCAATTAAAGTATAAAATTTTTAATCAATGTTATTTTTGGCGCCGAACGTGAAGACAAAATTCCCATTTGTCCAAAAACTCTTGTTTTTTTATTTATTTAATTTAATTTTTTATCCCTTATATTAGTTTTACTATTTATAACTTCCAAATTTCCTTTCAACCTTTCATTTTACTTATATATTCTTTTTAATCCTATTTACAAATTTAATAATTCTTTTCTTTAAAATTTTTAATTTTATTAATTTACTATTTATTGGATTATTAACTATTTTTGCTCCCATAATGTTCATCTAGTTCTTAATTGTACTTTTGTCCTATTTTGTTTATCATTTTTTATTTCCTATTACTTCCTACTTCTGTTGTTCTGATAACTTCATCCTTTAATGTTTATTATCTTAATTCCTATTACACTATTTATTTCATCTTATTATTTCGTCCACTTATCTTGTCCTCTTTATAAATTGTTGAATTTTCTTCACTCGTCCTAAAATTACTTGATATTTCTACTTTACTAATTTCCAATTATAATTCCTCATATTTTTCTTTTCAAGTCTAGTTCTTTGTATTTATCTTTGTATTCGTTCAAATCCTATTTCCTTATCATCTTCTATTCAATCTATTCCGTATTAATCCTTACTACATTAATTTCTATTATTTATTAATTTCTAATTTTTTTATCAAAAATTTATTTGTTTCATAAAATTTATTGTATTGCTTTATTCCTTTAATCCTTAATTATTTCTAATTTATCATTTAATTTATTCCCATTTATTCCACTCCTAAAATCTTCCTATATTGTCCATCTAATTCAATTTATTTTCTTTTCTACTATTCTTTTATATTATCTTCTAGTTTCTAACATTTACTTCATCTTATCATCCTTACATTTATTTCTATTAATTCTATATGTTTTATTAAATTCGTCATTTTCATTTGATATTTTCTATCTTAATGTTAGTGTTCTCGTCTTCATTTTGGGTTAATGCATCTTTTTTATTTCATTCTAATTCCATTTTATTCTTAATCTTATTTACTCTTTCTATTTATATTTCTTTCTCTTATCTTATGTTTCTTTTGATTTCTTTGAATTCCATTTTCATTTCATTTATTTAACATTTGCTCTTTTCATTACATCTTTCATTTCTATTCTCGTTATTTCATCATTCTCTTCTTATACTTCTTATCTCTAGCATTTCAATTATTCTACTTTTATTTCTTCTACTTACTATTCTATTCTATTGATTATATTTTATTAATTATATTTCTATCTTTTATACTTATCTTTATTCTTCACTCTTACTTGTTTTCTCATAATTTGTTTGATCATCTATATTCTTTTTCATTAGTTCATTGTTTTTTATTTAGTATCTTCATTTATTCTTTATTTTTCATATATATCTATTTTTTAATCTATTCTCGATTATTCTAATTTCTGATTCTTGTCATCTGTTTTCATCTATTCTATCTATCACATTTACATATTTTCTATCTATTATCTATTCTTGTTATTCATTTATTGTATTGTTATGTTTTTTCTATCTATCTATCTATCTATCTATTCTAACATTATTCATTTCTCTATCTATCTTTACTTGTCTATTATATTTCTAATTGTTCTTAGTTCAATTCTATATCTTTTAATTCTTATCTCATATTTTATCTATCTCATTGCATTTCTTATCTCATTTTTCTTCATTATTTCTATTACTGTATTTCTATTCTATTTGATCACTACTTATATTTATCATTGATATACTTATCTTGATCTATTCATTTATTTCACTTTCATTTTTCAATGTTACATTGATCTACTCAGATTTGTTCAAGTACTTGACATTCCTTATGTACTTTTCTATGATCATCTTATTATAATTTTAAAATACTTTAAATCTTTATAAGCAATTAGTAATCTAACTATATTCTATATAGTCATATTCATTATTATTTAATTATATTCAAAACTTATAATTATAAACAAGCTTATATTTTAAATGTTAACTGTTTAATTCCATATTTCGTAATAAGTTATTTTGTGATTTTATCTTTTAACGTAATAAAATAGAATATTTGATTCTTGTGTAAAATTTGCTGTTCTTCGCTGTGACTCCTTTCTATACTTTCGTGGCAGTTTCAGTTGGTGTCTCATCCATGATTACGCTTTCCTGGGATTCTATCTTTACCACTTCATTTCTCAACGCCTCTAGCTTCCCGCATTCTTTTGTTCATTTTAATCTAATTATTTTTACAATAAACCCTAAATTCTAATTTAACTTCTTAAATTTATTTGTTGTCTGCTTGTAGTTCCTAATTTTAATTAATATACAGTTTTCAAGTTTTTTCGACCCCTACGATTATTGCGACTTATTTCTTTTGTTTTAGCTCGACGCTTTGATTGCCAAATTTCATTATTCGAGTCCTTCCGTCAACGCATCAGATTTCTTTTGTTCTAGCCCCACACTTGGGTTGCCAGATTTCTTTTGTTCTAGCCCCACTCTTGGGTCGCCAGATTTCTTTTGTTTTAGCCTCACGCTTGGGTCGCCAGATTTCTTTGCTATGCTATCGGCGTACTCCGATGTATTTAACATTTAGTTGCCTGCTGCTGGGCACCGCTCTGTCTCCAAATAACCTATGATAAATTTTAGAGTACACACAATTCGTTTTATATGCCTCGACTAGCTCAGTTCAACCACATACACAGTGCACGACGATACGATAACAAAGAAGTTTTTGCCCCCCCCCCCGTTTTGTCTAACACTTCCCGCCTGAATGAGGTAGACAAAATTAACCAAAATTTATATAATAACCAAAATATGTACAATTTGTAGCTCCACAACCTTTATAATATTATTCGTTATTTTAAAAAACCTCAATTAAAGTAACAGTATATATCAGTTTGTCCCCAAATTATGACTCTCTTAAATCAGTTTAAAGCAAAAATAACTTTGTATACTACTGGAAGTCCGTTGAACGTTCATGACCTTTCCCTTTTACGTAATTTCTACGTATCAATCAAAAACTTTTAATGACCCTTTACATAAATATCTTAGTACATGCAAAATTTAAATGTTCAAAAAGAAATTAATGCTTTATTCTATTAATGAATTTTATCTGTGACCTGTTGTTTTCCCTGTTGAACTCCTGGTTGTGAATACGCGGCTCTGCATGCACAGTTGAATTTTCTTGTTGATTTTGTTTATTTAATCGCGTAGTGCAGCTTGGTTAAACGCCCAGTTTAACACTTAATCGTTTACTTAGTTGAATTCTTGACAAATTTCCAGTTCAATATCTAGTTCGATACCCAGTTCAATACTTAATTCAACACCTAGTTCAATACCTAGTACCCTAAGTTAATAATATATTAAAAATAATGTTTAATTAGAATTTTGGACTTACGTTTTGAATGTCAACGGCGAAATGCTGTTGTATATTTGCACTTGTACTAGTACTTGCAATTTTTAATCGCTAACTTTCACTTTAATATTATTATTTAATTTGATAGTTTAACTTTGCGTGTTATCTTGGTTTAGACAAGTACAGAGCGTGCTTTGGTTGTAGAAAAACTTACCTTTACTAGCTCGTACGCTATTTAAAGGTAAGTCAACCCACCTGTCATATTTGGTTTATGAAGTTTAAAGTTTATCTTGTTATTCCGTCAGTGTAAAGGCGTTTAACTTAGATTAGCGTCCATTCATTAGGTTTTATATAATATTGCTTATGCTATATCTTGTTAAAATGCATCACGGAATCACGTAGACATCAAATTTTGTATTGTGGATTTTGTTGCCATATACTTTGTACCTTTTCAAGTCACGTCTTCTTATTTGTATAGGAATTTATTACTTGAAATCGCACGTAATCAAACGTATGGTTCCTCATTTTTGTTTTCGTAATCTGTTGGGTTTGTGTGTTGATTTTATATTGAAGATCACGTAGGCAAAATTTATAATGACGTGCTTACTTGCGATTATTTACTTCCTACGTTTATAAAACATATTTGTTTTGAAAGATCTGTTTATTGTGGGCATTCACGGTTATTAATGCGTCGAGTTAAAAAAATTCATTTCATCTTTGTTTGACCTTCGATGTTCCTGCTGCATATTTATTTAAAATTTAGGAATGCATTGCTATTATTAAAATGAATTGGATTGCGTACAAAATTATTTGTCTTACTAAATGTGAATGGATTATTGAAGAATGAGCTTTTTTTCATTGATTAAGATTGGTTTCGAACTTTATACGGTGTGTTTGATACTTTCTTTTTGTGTATTTAGCGAATTTTGTATTCTTTATGATGAAATTGTTTAATTTTCTAGACTTTAGTGTCGTTTACATGGAATGTACAACCTTTGTGATCCTATATACTTCTAAATAACCCTATTATCATAATATTTTTCCCTTAATTAAAGTATAAAATTTTTGATCAATGTTATTTTTGGCGCCGAACGTGAAGACAAAATTCCCATTTGTCCAAAAATTTTTGTATTTTTATTTGTTTATGTTGAAATTAATTCCATATTTAATTCCCTTAGCTATTTAAGTTTTTACTATAGCGTCTAACTAACCTTACCCCTATTTCCCTATTCCAATCCTTATCCATGTTTAACTTATAACTATATCCTTATTCTAATCCCCTATTTACATATACCTGTCATAAATCATCTTTATTAAAATTTGTTAATCTTTATGTACAATTATTGCTATTCTTTGTGTGGATATATTAAATTTATATGGAACTTGCTGCCCCTGATCGCTTTCGAATCTACGTCCCTAAGTTCATACGTGTTTGTTCCCCGTATTCTTGGCTATACGTATTCTGGTTGGTGGTCCGATCATGATTCAATCTTTCCGTCTCTTGCCTTGGCAGGTTACCTGCACTCCAATTACGTTTAAAACCATCATTGTAATTGTTGTAATTGCCCCTATTGAAACTTCCTCCGTAGTTGTTACTATTTCTTCAAAAATTAAATCGGTCCGTTTCCACACTTCTCTGTGTTTCCGCACTTCTCTGTGTTCTCACAAAATTTATGGGTTGACTTCTTATTCTATTTTCCACCCTACGGTTTGGTCCCACTTGATCGTATCGCTGCAACTATTCCAGAAATACATCCCGGTCCACGATGTTTTGAAGTGTTATATATTGTCTTACTTCCACCTCAAATTGTCCTGCCAAATATTTTATTATTTGCTTTTCCTCTAAGGGAAGATCTAGTTGCTTTGCGATGCTGAATTTTTTTATTGTAAAAACTTTCCGGGTCATTCCTAAATCGTGATTGTGTTTCCCATAATCAAGGCATCTCTTACTTTATATTGTTGGTTGTCCTCCAAAAGTGCTTTAAAATTTCTGTTCGAATTCCTGAATAGTCTTTAATTCGCCCTCTACTAAACCAAATCTTATTTCTGCGCCCCCTTTTAAGATTAATCTCACTAAATTTAATTTATATTGCTCGTCCGTTGATCCCTGTATTAGCGTTTTAACGTTATTCAAAAATAATTTTGGGTTTAGCTTGTTGTCCCCATAAAATTTTGAGTATTGGTCTAATGATATGCTTGGTGATTTTATCCTTGTGGGTTCCCGAGTGTTGCATCATGTTCTTACTAAAGTCCTTTAAGTCTTTTTAAACTTCCTGATTCCCTATTTACAGTTCTAAATCCTATCTCACAAATCCCCTCAACCTCCTGTACTCTTATGCCTAAATCCGTAATTTTCTCATTGGTCTCCTTTTCGCATGTCTCTTGGCTCGCTTTAACTTTTATAATCTCGTCCCTCACATTATCCATATCCTCTATAATTTATACAATTTTGCTCTGCACCCGTAGTTTCATTTCAGTAATTGTTTGATTAGTTTTCCTTAAACCATCGCTTAAGATTTTTATTTCTGAACTAAAATTTTCTCCCACTTTAGTCAATTTTCGTCTAACCTCTGTTCTTAATTCTTGCATACTTTCGTTAATGGCTTTTTCATTTTTGTCCATTTTATCTTTTAACGCTAATAAAATAGACATCATTCTCGATTCTTGTGTAATTTGCTGTTCTTCGCTGTGACTCCTTTCTATACTTTCGTGGCAGTTTCAGTTGGTGTCTCATCCATGATTACGCTTTCCTGGGATTCTATCTTTACCACTTCATTTCTCAACGCCTCTCTAGCTTCCCGCATTCTTTTGTTCATTTTAATCTAATTATTTTTACAATAAACCCTAAATTCTAATTTAACTTCTTAAATTTATTTGTTGTCTGCTTGTAGTTCCTAATTTTAATTAATATACAGTTTTCAAGTTTTTTCGACCCCTACGATTATTGCGACTTATTTCTTTTGTTTTAGCTCGACGCTTTGATTGCCAAATTTCATTATTCGAGTCCTTCCGTCAACGCATCAGATTTCTTTTGTTCTAGCCCCACACTTGGGTTGCCAGATTTCTTTTGTTCTAGCCCCACTCTTGGGTCGCCAGATTTCTTTTGTTTTAGCCCCACGCTTGGGTCGCCAGATTTCTTTGCTATGCTATCGGCGTACTCCGATGTATTTAACATTTAGTTGCCTGCTGCTGGGCACCGCTCTGTCTCCAAATAACCTATGATAAATTTTAGAGTACACACAATTCGTTTTATATGCCTCGACTAGCTCAGTTCAACCACATACACAGTGCACGACGATACGATAACAAAGAAGTTTTTGCCCCCCCCCCCGTTTTGTCTAACACTTCCCGCCTGAATGAGGTAGACAAAATTAACCAAAATTTATATAATAACCAAAATATGTACAATTTGTAGCTCCACAACCTTTATAATATTATTCGTTATTTTAAAAACCTCAATTAAAGTAACAGTATATATCAGTTTGTCCCCAAATTATGACTCTCTTAAATCAGTTTAAAGCAAAAATAACTTTGTATACTACTGGAAGTCCGTTGAACGTTCATGACCTTTCCTTTTACGTAATTTCTACGTATCAATCAAAAACTTTTAATGACCCTTTACATAAATATCTTAGTACATGCAAAATTTAAATGTTCAAAAGAAATTAATGCTTTATTCTATTAATGAATTTTATCTGTGACCTGTTGTTTTCCTGTTGAACTCCTGGTTGTGAATACGCGGCTCTGCATGCACAGTTGAATTTTCTTGTTGATTTTGTTTATTTAATCGCGTAGTGCAGCTTGGTTAAACGCCCAGTTTAACACTTAATCGTTTACTTAGTTGAATTCTTGACAAATTTCCAGTTCAATATCTAGTTCGATACCCAGTTCAATACTTAATTCAACACCTAGTTCAATACCTAGTACCCTAAGTTAATAATATATTAAAAATAATGTTTAATTAGAATTTTGGACTTACGTTTTGAATGTCAACGGCGAAATGCTGTTGTATATTTGCACTTGTACTAGTACTTGCAATTTTTAATCGCTAACTTTCACTTTAATATTATTATTTAATTTGATAGTTTAACTTTGCGTGTTATCTTGGTTTAGACAAGTACAGAGCGTGCTTTGGTTGTAGAAAAACTTACCTTTACTAGCTCGTACGCTATTTAAAGGTAAGTCAACCCACCTGTCATATTTGGTTTATGAAGTTTAAAGTTTATCTTGTTATTCCGTCAGTGTAAAGGCGTTTAACTTAGATTAGCGTCCATTCATTAGGTTTTATATAATATTGCTTATGCTATATCTTGTTAAAATGCATCACGGAATCACGTAGACATCAAATTTTGTATTGTGGATTTTGTTGCCATATACTTTGTACCTTTTCAAGTCACGTCTTCTTATTTGTATAGGAATTTATTACTTGAAATCGCACGTAATCAAACGTATGGTTCCTCATTTTGTTTTCGTAATCTGTTGGGTTTGTGTGTTGATTTTATATTGAAGATCACGTAGGCAAAATTTATAATGACGTGCTTACTTGCGATTATTTACTTCCTACGTTTATAAAACATATTTGTTTTGAAAGATCTGTTTATTGTGGGCATTCACGGTTATTAATGCGTCGAGTTAAAAATTCATTTCATCTTTGTTTGACCTTCGATGTTCCTGCTGCATATTTATTTAAAATTTAGGAATGCATTGCTATTATTAAAAATGAATTGGATTGCGTACAAAGTTATTTATCTTACAAAATGTGAATGGATTATTGAAGAATGAGCTTTTTTTCATTGATTAAGATTGGTTTCGAACTTTATACGGTGTGTTTGATACTTTCTTTTTGTGTATTTAGCGAATTTTGTATTCTTTATGATGAAATTGTTTAATTTTCTCGACTTTAGTGTCGTTTACATGGAATGTACAACCTTTGTGATCCTATATACTTATAAATAACCCTATTATCATAATATTTTTCACTTAACTAAAGTATAAAATTTTTGATCAATGTTATTTTTGGCGCCGAACGTGAAGACAAAATTCCCATTTGTCCAAAAATTTTTGTATTTTTATTTGTTTATGTTGAAATTAATTCCATATTTAATTCCCTTAGCTATTTAAGTTTTTACTATAGCGTCTAACTAACCTTACCCCTATTTCCCTATTCCAATCCTTATCCATGTTTAACTTATAACTATATCCTTATTCTAATCCCCTATTTACATATACCTGTCATAAATCATCTTTATTAAAATTTGTTAATCTTTATGTACAATTATTGCTATTCTTTGTGTGGATATATTAAATTTATATGGAACTTGCTGCCCCTGATCGCTTTCGAATCTACGTCCCTAAGTTCATACGTGTTTGTTCCCCGTATTCTTGGCTATACGTATTCTGGTTGGTGGTCCGATCATGATTCAATCTTTCCGTCTCTTGCCTTGGCAGGTTACCTGCACTCAATTACGTTTAAAACCATCATTGTAATTGTTGTAATTGCCCCTATTGAAACTTCCTCCGTAGTTGTTACTATTTCTTCAAAAATTAAATCGGTCCGTTTCCACACTTCTCTGTGTTTCCGCACTTCTCTGTGTTCTCACAAAATTTATGGGTTGACTTCTTATTCTATTTTCCACCCTACGGTTTGGTCCCACTTGATCGTATCGCTGCAACTATTCCAGAAATACATCCCGGTCCACGATGTTTTGAAGTGTTATATATTGTCTTACTTCCACCTCAAATTGTCCTGCCAAATATTTTATTATTTGCTTTTCCTCTAAGGGAAGATCTAGTTGCTTTGCGATGCTGAATTTTTTTATTGTAAAAACTTTCCGGGTCATTCCTAAATCGTGATTGTGTTTCCCCATAATCAAGGCATCTCTTACTTTATATTGTTGGTTGTCCCTCCAAAAGTGCTTTAAAAATTTCTGTTCGAATTCCTGAATAGTCTTTAATTCGCCCTCTACTAAACCAAATCTTATTTCTGCGCCCCCTTTTAAGATTAATCTCACTAAATTTAATTTATATTGCTCGTCCGTTGATCCCTGTATTAGCGTTTTAACGTTATTCAAAAATAATTTTGGGTTTAGCTTGTTGTCCCCATAAAATTTTGAGTATTGGTCTAATGATATGCTTGGTGATTTTATCCTTGTGGGTTCCCGAGTGTTGCATCATGTTCTTACTAAAATCCTTTAAGTCTTTTAAACTTCCTGATTCCCTATTTACAGTTCTAAATCCTATCTCACAAATCCCCTCAACCTCCTGTACTCTTATGCCTAAATCCGTAATTTTCTCATTGGTCTCCTTTTCGCATGTCTCTTGGCTCGCTTTAACTTTTATAATCTCGTCCCTCACATTATCCATATCCTCTATAATTTATACAATTTTGCTCTGCACCCGTAGTTTCATTTCAGTAATTGTTTGATTAGTTTTCCTTAAACCATCGCTTAAGATTTTTATTTCTGAACTAAAATTTTCTCCCACTTTAGTCAATTTTCGTCTAACCTCTGTTCTTAATTCTTGCATACTTTCGTTAATGGCTTTTTCATTTTTGTCCATTTTATCTTTTAACGCTAATAAAATAGACATCATTCTCGATTCTTGTGTAATTTGCTGTTCTTCGCTGTGACTCCTTTCTATACTTTCGTGGCAGTTTCAGTTGGTGTCTCATCCATGATTACGCTTTCCTGGGATTCTATCTTTACCACTTCATTTCTCAACGCCTCTCTAGCTTCCCGCATTCTTTTGTTCATTTTAATCTAATTATTTTTACAATAAACCCTAAATTCTAATTTAACTTCTTAAATTTATTTGTTGTCTGCTTGTAGTTCCTAATTTTAATTAATATACAGTTTTCAAGTTTTTTCGACCCCTACGATTATTGCGACTTATTTCTTTTGTTTTAGCTCGACGCTTTGATTGCCAAATTTCATTATTCGAGTCCTTCCGTCAACGCATCAGATTTCTTTTGTTCTAGCCCCACACTTGGGTTGCCAGATTTCTTTTGTTCTAGCCCCACTCTTGGGTCGCCAGATTTTTTTTGGTCTAGCCCCACGCTTGGGTCGCCAGATTTCTTTTGTTTTAGCCCCACGCTTGGGTCGCCAGATTTCTTTGCTATGCTATCGGCGTACTCCGATGTATTTAACATTTAGTTGCCTGCTGCTGGGCACCGCTCTGTCTCCAAATAACCTATGATAAATTTTAGAGTACACACAATTCGTTTTATATGCCTCGACTAGCTCAGTTCAACCACATACACAGTGCACGACGATACGATAACAAAGAAGTTTTGCCCCCGTTTTGTCTAACACTTCCCGCCTGAATGAGGTAGACAAAATTAACCAAAATTTATATAATAACCAAAATATGTACAATTTGTAGCTCCACAACCTTTATAATATTATTCGTTATTTTAAAAAACCTCAATTAAAGTAACAGTATATATCAGTTTGTCCCCAAATTATGACTCTCTTAAATCAGTTTAAAGCAAAAATAACTTTGTATACTACTGGAAGTCCGTTGAACGTTCATGACCTTTCCTTTTACGTAATTTCTACGTATCAATCAAAAACTTTTAATGACCCTTTACATAAATATCTTAGTACATGCAAAATTTAAATGTTCAAAAAGAAATTAATGCTTTATTCTATTAATGAATTTTATCTGTGACCTGTTGTTTTCCCTGTTGAACTCCTGGTTGTGAATACGCGGCTCTGCATGCACAGTTGAATTTTCTTGTTGATTTTGTTTATTTAATCGCGTAGTGCAGCTTGGTTAAACGCCCAGTTTAACACTTAATCGTTTACTTAGTTGAATTCTTGACAAATTTCCAGTTCAATATCTAGTTCGATACCCAGTTCAATACTTAATTCAACACCTAGTTCAATACCTAGTACCCTAAGTTAATAATATATTAAAAATAATGTTTAATTAGAATTTTGGACTTACGTTTTGAATGTTAACGGCGAAATGCTGTTGTATATTTGCACTTGTACTAGTACTTGCAATTTTTAATCGCTAACTTTCACTTTAATATTATTATTTAATTTGATAGTTTAACTTTGCGTGTTATCTTGGTTTAGACAAGTACAGAGCGAGCTTTGGTTGTAGAAAAACTTACCTTTACTAGCTCGTACGCTATTTAAAGGTAAGTCAACCCACCTGTCATATTTGGTTTATGAAGTTTAAAGTTTATCTTGTTATTCCGTCAGTGTAAAGGCGTTTAACTTAGATTAGCGTCCATTCATTAGGTTTTATATAATATTGCTTATGCTATATCTTGTTAAAATGCATCACGGAATCACGTAGACATCAAATTTTGTATTGTGGATTTTGTTGCCATATACTTTGTACCTTTTCAAGTTCCGTCTTCTTATTTGTATAGGAATTTATTACTTGAAATCGCACGTAATCAAACGTATGGTTCCTCATTTTTGTTTTCGTAATCTGTTGGGTTTGTGTGTTGATTTTATATTGAAGATCACGTAGGCAAAATTTATAATGACGTGCTTACTTGCGATTATTTACTTCCTACGTTTATAAAACATATTTGTTTTGAAAGATCTGTTTATTGTGGGCATTCACGGTTATTAATGCGTCGAGTTAAAAAAATTCATTTCATCTTTGTTTGACCTTCGATGTTCCTGCTGCATATTTATTTAAAATTTAGGAATGCATTGCTATTATTAAAAATGAATTGGATTGCGTACAAAGTTATTTATCTTACAAAATGTGAATGGATTATTGAAGAATGAGCTTTTTTTCATTGATTAAGATTGGTTTCGAACTTTATACGGTGTGTTTGATACTTTCTTTTTGTGTATTTAGCGAATTTTGTATTCTTTATGATGAAATTGTTTAATTTTCTAGACTTTAGTGTCGTTTACATGGAATGTACAACCTTTGTGATCCTATATACTTCTAAATAACCCTATTATCATAATATTTTTCCCTTAATTAAAGTATAAAATTTTTGATCAATGTTATTTTTGGCGCCGAACGTGAAGACAAAATTCCCATTTGTCCAAAAATTTTTGTATTTTTATTTGTTTATGTTGAAATTAATTCCATATTTAATTCCCTTAGCTATTTAAGTTTTTACTATAGCGTCTAACTAACCTTACCACTATTTCCCTATTCTAATCCTTATCCATGTTTAACTTATAACTATATCCTTATTCTAATCCCCTATTTACATATACCTGTCATAAATCATCTTTATTAAAATCTGTTAATCTTTATGTACAATTATTGCTATTCTTTGTGTGGATATATTAAATTTATATGGAACTTGCTGCCCCTGATCGCCTTCGAATCTACGTCACTAAGTTCATACGTGTTTGTTCCCCGTATTCTTGGATATACGTATTCTGGTTGGTGGTCCTATCATGATTCAATCTCTCCGTCTCTTGCCTTGGCAGGTTACCTGCACTCCAATTACGTTTAAAACCATCATTGTAATTGTTGTAATTGCCCCTATTGAAACTTCCTCCGTAGTTGTTACTATTTCTTCAAAAATTAAATCGGTCCGTTTCCACACTTCTCTGTGTTTCCGCACTTCTCTGTGTTCTCACAAAATTTATGGATTGACTTCTTATTCTATTTTCCACCCTACGGTTTGGTCCCACTTTATCGTATCGCTGCAACTATTCCAGAAATACATCCCGGTCCACGATGTTTTGAAGTGTTATATATTGTCTTACTTCCACCTCAAATTGTCCTGCCAAATATTTTATTATTTGATTTTCCTCTAAGGGAGGATCTAGTTGCTTTGCGATGCTGAATTTTTTTATTGTAAAAACTTTCCGGGTCATTCCTAAATCGTGATTGTGTTTCCCCATAATCAAGGCATCTCTTACTTTATATTGTTGGTTGTCCCTCCAAAAGTGCTTTAAAAATTTCTGTTCGAATTCCTGAATAGTCTTTAATTCGCCCTCTACTAAACCAAATCTTATTTCTGCGCCCCCTTTTAAGATTAATCTCACTAAATTTAATTTATATTGCTCGTCCGTTGATCCCTGTATTAGCGTTTTAACGTTATTCAAAAATAATTTTGGGTTTAGCTTGTTGTCCCCATAAAATTTTGAGTATTGGTCTAATGATATGCTTGGTGATTTTATCCTTGTGGGTTCCCGAGTGTTCCATTATGTTCTTACTAAAGTCCTTTAAGTCTTTTTAAACTTCCTGATTCCCTCTTTACAGTTCTAAATCCTATCTCACAAATTCCCTCAACCTCCTGTACTCTTATGCCTAAATCCGTAATTTTCTCATTGGTCTCCCTTTCGCATGTCTCTTGGCCCGCTTTAACTTTTATAATTTCGTCCCTCAGATTATCAATATCCTCTATAATTTATACAATTTTGCTCTGCACCCGTAGTTTCATTTCAGTAATCGTTTGATTAGTTTTCCTGAAACCATCGCTTAAGATTTTTATTTCTGAACTAAAATTTTCTCCCAATTTAGTCAATTTTTGCCCAACCTCTGTTCTTAATTCTTGCATACTTTCGTTAATGGCTTTTTCATTTTTGTCCATTTTATCTTTTAACGCTAATAAAATAGACATCATTCTCGATTCTTGTGTAATTTGCTGTTCTTCGCTGTGACTCCTTTCTATACTTTCGTGGCAGTTTCAGTTGGTGTCTCATCTATGATTACGCTTTCCTGGGATTCTATCTTTACCACTTCATTTCTCAACGCCTCTCTAGCTTCCCGCAATCTTTTGTTCATTTTAATCTAATTATTTTTACAATAAACCCTAAATTCTAATTTAACTTCTTAAATTTATTTGTTGTCTGCTTGTAGTTCCTAATTTTAATTAATATACAGTTTTCAAGTTTTTCGACCCCTACGATTATTGCGACTTATTTCTTTTGTTTTAGCTCGACGCTTTGATTGCCAAATTTCATTATTCGAGTCCTTCCGTTAACGCGTCAGATTTTTTTTGTTCTAGCCACACTCTTGGGTCGCCAGATTTCTTTTGTTCTAGCCCCACGCTTGGGTCGCCAGATTTCTTTTGTTTTAGCCCCACGCTTGTGTCGCCAGATTTCTTTGCTATGATATCGGCGTACTCCGATGTATTTAACATGCAGTTGCCTGCTGCTGGGCACCGCTCTGTCTCCAAATAACCTGGGATAAATTTTAGATTACACACAATTCGTTTTATATGCCTCGACTAGCTCAGTTCAACCACATACAGAGTGCACGACGATACGATAACAAAGACGTTTTTGCCCCCCCCCTTTTTTGTCTAACACTTCCCGCCTGAATGAGGTAGACAAAATTAACCAAAATTTATATAATAACCAAAATATGTACAATTTGTAGCTCCACAACCTTTATAATATTATTCGTTATTTTAAAAAACCCTCAATTAAGGTAACAGTATAAATCAGTTTGTCCCCAAATTATGACTCTCTTAAATCAGTTTAAAGCAAAAATAACTTTGTATACTACTGGAAGTCCGTTGAACATTCATGACCTTTCCCTTTTACGTAATTTCTACGTATCAATCAAAAACTTTTAATGACCCTTTACATAAATATCTTAGTACATGCAAAATTTAAATGTTCAAAAAGAAATTAATGCTTTATTCTATTAATGAATTTTATCTGTGACCTGTTGTTTTCCCTGTTGAACTCCTGGTTGTGAATACGCGGCTCTGCATGCACAGTTGAAATTTCTTGTTGATTTTGTTTATTTAATCGCGTAGTGCATCTTGGTTAAACGCCCAGTTTAACACTTAATCGTTTACTTAGTTGAATTCTTGACAAATTTCCAGTTCAATATCTAGTTCAATACCCAGTTCAATACTTAATTCAACACCTAGTTCAATACCAAGTACCCTAAGTTAATAATATATTAAAAATAATGTTTAATTAGAATTTTGGACTTACGTTTTGAATGTTAACGGCGAAATGCTGTTGTATATTTGCACTTGTACTAGTACTTGCAATTTTTAATCGCTAACTGTCACTTTAATATTATTATTTAATTTGATAGTTTAACTTTGCGTGTTATCTTGGTTTAGACAATTACAGAGCGTGCTTTTTGTTGTAGAAAAACTTACCTTTACTAGCTCGTACGCTATTTAAAGGTACGCCAACCCACCTGTCATATTTGGTTTATGAAGTTTAAAGTTTATCTTGTTATTCCGTCAGTGTAAAGGCGTTTAACTTAGATTAGCGTCCATTCATTAGGTTTTACATGATATTGCTTATGCTATATCTTGTTAAAATGCATCACGGGATCACGTAGACATCAAATTTTGTATTGTGGATTTTGTTGCCATATACTTTGTACCTTTTCAAGTCACGTCCTCTTATTTGTATAGGAATTTATTACTTGAAATCGCACGTAATCAAACGTATGGTTCCTCATTTTTGTTTTCGTAATCTGTTGGGTTTGTGTGTTGATTTTATATTGAAGATCACGTAGGCAAAATTTATAATGACGTGCTTACTTGCGTTTATTTACTTCCTACGTTTATAAAACATATTTGTTTTGAAAGATCTGTTTATTGTGGGCATTCACGGTTATTAATGCGTCGAGTTAAGAAAATTAATTTCACGTTTGTTTAACCTTCGATGTTCCTGCTGCATATTTATTTAAAGTTTACAAATGCATTGCTATTATTAAAAATGAATTGGATTGCGTACAAAGTTATTTATCTTACAAAATATGAATGGATTCTTGAAGATGAGCTTCCATTCATTGATTAAGATTGGTTGCAAACTTTATACAGTGTATTTGATATTTGCTTTTTGTATAGTTGGCGAATTGCGTACTCTTTATGATGAAATTGTTTAATTTTCTAGACTTTAGTGTCGTTTACATGGAATGTACAACCTTTGTGATCCTATATACTTCTAAATAACCCTATTATCATAGCATTTTTCCCCCAATTAAAGTATAAAATTTTTGATCAATGTTATTTTTGGCGCCGAACGTGAAGACAAAATTCCCATTTGTCCAAAAATTCTTGTATTTTTATTTGTTTATGTTGAAATTAATTCCATATTTAATTCCCTTAGCTATTTAAGTTTTTACTATAGCGTCTAACTAACCTTGCCCCTATTTCCCTATTCCAATCCTTATCCATGTTTAACTTATAACTATATCCTTATTCTAATCCCCTATTTACAAATACCTGTAATAAATCATCTTTATTAAAATTTGTTAATCTTTATGTACAATTATTGCTATTCTTTGTGTGGATATATTAAATTTATATGGAACTTGCTGCCCCTGATCGCCTTCGAATCTACGTCCCTAAGTTCATACGTGTTTGTTCCCCGTATTCTTGGCTATACGTATTCTGGTTGGTGGTCTTATCATGATTCAATCTCTCCGTCTCTTGCCTTGGCAGGTTACCTGCACTCCAATTACGTTTAAAACCATCATTGTAATTGTTGTAATTGCCCCTATTGAAACTTCCTCCGTAGTTGTTACTATTTCTTCAAAAATTAAATCGGTCCGTTTCCACACTTCTCTGTGTTTCCGCACTTCTCTGTGTTCTCACAAAATTTATGGATTGACTTCTTATTCTATTTTCCACCCTACGGTTTGGTCCCACTTTATCGTATCGCTGCAACTATTCCAGAAATACATCCCGGTCCACGATGTTTTGAAGTGTTATATATTGTCTTACTTCCACCTCAAATTGTCCTGCCAAATATTTTATTATTTGCTTTTCCTCTAAAGGAGGATCTAGTTGCTTTGCGATGCTGAATTTTTTTATTGTAAAAACTTTCCGGGTCATTCCTAAATCGCGATTGTATTTCCCCATAATCAAGTCATCTCTTTCAATTTCTGTTCGAATTCCTGAAAAGTCTCTAATTCGCCTTCTATTAAACCAAACTATATTTCTACGCACCCTTTTAACAATGATCTCACTAAATTTAATTTATATTGCTCGTCCGTTAATCGCTATATTAGCGTTTTAACGTTATTCAAAAATAATTTCGGGTTTATTGTCCCCATAAAATTTTAAGTATTGGTCTAATGATATGCTTGGTGTGTTTATCCTTGTGGATTCCCGAGTGTATTGCATCATTTTCCTTCTAAAGTTCTCTAAGTTCATTTTTAAACTTCCTGATTCCCTATTTACAGTTCTAAATCCTATCTGACAATTCTCCTCAACCTCCTGTACTCTTATGCCTAAATCCGTAACCTCGTCCCTCACGTTATCATTATCTTCTATAATTCGTACAATTTTGCTCTGCACCTGTAGTTTCATTTCAGTAATCGTTTGATTAGTTTCCCTTAAACCATCGCTTAAAATTTTTATTTCTGAACTAAAATTTTCTCCCAATTAGGCCAATTTTTGCCCAACATCTGTCCTTATTCTTGCATACTTTCGTTAATGACTTTTTTATTTTTGTCCATTTTATCTTTTAACGCTAATAAAATTGACGTCATTCTCGATTCTTGTGTAATTTGCTGTTCTTCGCAGTGACTCCTTTCTAATGCTCTCCTGGCAGTTTCAGTTGGGGTCTCCTCCAGGATCACACTTTCCTTTCTTTTGTTCATTTTGATCTAATTATTTTTACAATAAACCCTAAATTCTAATTTAATTTCTTAAATTTATTTCTTGTCTGCCTGTAGTTTCTAATTTTAATTAATATACAGTTTTTGAGTTTTTTCGACCCCTACGATTATCGCGGCGTATTTCTTTTGTTCTAGCCCCACGCTTTGATTGCCAAATTTCTTTATTCGAGTCCATCCGTTAACGTGTCAGATTTCTTTTGTTCTAGCCCCACACTTGGGTCGGCAGATTTCTTTTGTTCTAGCCCCACGCTTGGGTCGCCAGATTTTTTTTGTTCTAACCCCACGCTTGGGTCGTCAGATCTCTTTGCTATGATATCGCCGTACTCCGATGTATTTAACGTTCAGTTGCCTTGTTATCAAGTTTACTCTTTAAATATAATACTTTATTGAATGGATAACTCAAGAAACTTTTCTTTCAAAGAATAGCATAAAGCTTCTTCTCAGTAACAAATCATTGGTTAGAACTAAACTTGGTCTTGTTTAAATATGTAGCACATGATGTGTCGTTTCATTCAAAATTTCATTAATTTAATCTCACTAATTTCGCAAAACTATTACTTTCAATTACTTTTATGATCCTCTGAAAAGCGTAATGAGGCTAGTAACTAAACGCTTTTATATGTCTTACTCAAGCAAATTAACTTTCTTCGATATTTTAAACAATGAACAAAATAATTTTGAGAAACATTTCTTATACTTAGGATTGTAATAATTTTTTTGACTATGAAAAAAATGGTTTTTGAAACGACTAGGATTAAGGAAATAGAAAAAAAAATTAAAAAAATTGCTAAGAATATTTATTTGCAAATTTAGGTAAATTTTCGAATTAAAAAGTCCTTAGACCCATGTGGAAAACAACATGCAATTTGTTGTTTTCTGGCTTGGTTCAATTACAACGCTAAATTCAACATCTTGTACCCACAACTCGTAGAAAACTATTCAACTGTTGTGAAACCTGGTTTGTAAAGTGATAAATAGCAATTTAATCTTTCAAAAGTTCGTGTAAACACCTTATTGTTCACAATATACATCAAGGTTTTCAACTTGTTTCATATACAAAGCACGTGGGCGTTACACGTTTCTTCTGATAAGATTTCTCGCGGTTGAACTGTTTTTTCTGGATCCGCTCAGGTCCACATCATCTTCGAGCCAAGCAGGTTAGGAAGTCGTTGATGCGCAAGCAACCAGTAGGGCCAACAACAAAAACCCTATAAAGCGAATAAAAATACAAGAAGTTGTTACGTTCAATTTCCCCCCTCTAAATACTTTCGTTCGATTTACGACTTTTTCAAATATTTAGGCACTTTCACTTCGATTTTATATATAAGTACCTGTTATAGGAGACGCCTTTGATCACGTATTATAATTTAATAACTCTAGTTGTTCCCATAAAACTCATTCTAATACAATTGAAATAAGTGCTTATTCAACACCCTGTAGAATGTTATTAGTATACTTAGTTTAAATCAAAGTATGTCAATCTATCTCTATTGTTTGATATAGCATTGCAAATGTATTCGGTTGAAAGGATATGCTCGCTTTATTAAAAGTAGTACCATAATTTTGTATAGAATATATTTCCTACGTGCGTGATTAGCAAAAGCGATTGAATTCGAATTTGTCGGTTTTTATCTATATATGCATTACAAATACTCTAGAAGTGTTCTTTGGCATGTGGTATTCAAATATTTTAGTCGATTATCATATCACTTCCTGAACTGGATTAACTTTTATTCTGATTTTTGTACTGACATGTATTTTCTGCGTTCCTGATGCTGTTAATTTGAGAGCGATGCACTCCTTCTCGGATAAGTTTCTATTCTCTGTGCATTGGTAGGTTTCTTACATAGTTATTAATGACTAAAAAGAATTTCGTTTTAGCTTTTTTGCGTAGGTCCACTGGTTCAACTATGTTTGCAACATTAACTTGCTATTTTGAAGTTTTACAAGGAGGCTACAAATAATTAAATTGAGAGGTTATAAATATCATACTTTAGGCGAAAACAACACAATCATCTTTTGAACCACCAAAAAAACAAAATAGGCTTCAGAATGTAGGGTTCTTCCAGAGGTTATAATTAGAAATTTTACATAACATATGCAACAACTTTAGAATTATAATTTCAGAACTTAAACGAATGAAAGTTATCGAATTGTATGTACAATTTCGATAATTATATCAAAATACTTGTTCGTAAGGACTTCCTCCCGATGTGGTTGGTTACCCATTAGGCGTGTCTCCAGGTGGCGGATAGGAGAAATCCCAGGATATATGACCAAGAAATTGGCTATCTACTCTGGGAAGGATCGTGACAAGCTTTTCTCTTTCAGTGACCCAGTGGTCTGAGTGATATAAGACCCACAACATGGTGGAGAGCAAGAGACTGTGCTGATGCGGGATAAAATCCGCTCCCTAGCCAAATGAAAGCGATCCCGCGGACCAAACCCCTCAACCCAAGCTGTAGTTTCGTGGCCAACGGACCTGCACTGAGGTAAACAAAGCCGGTGGGGCAATTTTGCAACACCGTCACACCGTGCCCTCCTTGCCGTCGTAGTCATGTATCACGGGCAAGAAGATGTAGGGGTCTTGGTTTAACCGCCCGGATCAAGAGATGTAGGACCGAGCCTAGGGGATGCGTAGCTGGATAGTTGACCAGTCCAAATCGGTCCAAAACTCGGGGAAAAGGACGGCACCCCGTTTATTCAGGTCTTCATGCCAACAGAGGGCACCTGGCATAGGCACCATTTACACCCCCATACTCGTGGGAACAAGCATAAATAATATTGGTACCATTAGTAAAACTGAACCTGAAGAGGTGGAACCAGCAATGGGGGACCCCTCTCCATGGAGGTAGAGCAGACCCGGGATGCAAGTCCGCTTGCAAAACCGGTGTCTGAAATACCAGACATGAAGAAAACTATAAAGAAACTTGCAGGCACTGGACTGCAAGCAAAGAGACTTTCGGGTGCTCAGCGTAGGAAGCTGAGGAAAGCCAAAAAAGTCGAATCTGGGACTTGGACGGAGTCAAACCCGTCCACAGAGAAGGTACCGGTACAGAAGGAAAGCATGGGCAGTAAAAGATCCCGTTCAGAGACTTCCACATCGACACCATCTAAATCCCGGCAGCAAACTAAACGCCCCACGAGCCATGGGCAGATTGGGTCGTATAGTGGTGCTGCTAGGGGATTGCAAGTGGCGGTAATTGACAGACGTCACCCGGACTCAGTTTTGACTGAAGTGCAGTCAATGAGCGTCCAGAACATGCTTCTGAATGCTACATTCGACATCCCTTCAGGATGCTCTATCCCACCTCAGTTCGAGGGCGCCAGGTTTGTTGACGGAGTTCATTGGCTGACCTTTGCAAACCTAGAAACTAAGGGGTAGGTTGCAACACAATGTAGAGACCAAGGGAGACCTTTGGGAGGATGCATGTCTAAAGTAGTAGACGCAGCGGACCTCCCAAAGAGACCCAAGGTTCTAGTATGGATCCCCGACAGAGATGTCGAGGAGAAAGTTGCCAGGAGCCGATTGCAGAAGCAAAATCCCAGTCTGCAAACGGGTGTCTGGCATATGCTTTCCCGGAAAGCTGATAAGGAAGGAACTATCCTGGCCTTTTCAGTTGATCCTAGATCTTATGAAATACTTGAGCAAGCCAAGTTCAAGGCCAATTACGTGCGGAGACCGGTGTTGTTCAAGCCAATCAAAGGCAATACACCTGATGATAAGGGAGGTTCAAGTAGGGCAGCAACAGCAGCCCTATGTAGCTGATGGGGACTGCGATATAGCCCTTATCCAGGAACCTTCGATTTACAAAGAAAAGATACTAGGACTGAGTTCAATCGATGGGGCACTTGTATATAGTAGATCCACAGATAGACCCAAGCCTTGTATACTAATCAATAACAACCTTAAGTGGTTGCAACTTACTTGTCAGCAAGTTTTTGTGGCGGTCAGGGTGGGACTGGGCGAAGGTGGACCGAAGGAGATTATACTCGGATAGGCCTCTTTTCCGTTCGACTCCCCTAACCTAGCGCTTCAAGGAAACTAGAGACACTGGTGGCTAGGTGTAGAGCGGATGGATCTCGCCACGTCATTGATAGCGACGCCAATGCGCACCACACAGTTTGTGGCAGTACTGAGACCAATCCTAGCGGTAATCTTAACCAGGGTCAGTACAATAAGCCTTTTAGGCTACAGTGTGGCGGAGCAGTTTGGCATACCCACCCGCCAGAGGGAGTGGTTTTAGTGGGTATGCCGCAAGGAGCGTGCCACACTTTGGCTATTAAAGCTTTCCACTCCACCGGGTTTGAATAACTATCAAAAAAAGAACCTCTTCAATAGTATAAAATAAAATTGTGCAGATTTTTGACATTGTTGTATTACACAAGACATCCTCTTTCATATCTACATGGAATTCATGCTTTTCAAGATATTCATTCCCAAGATAACTTCTTCGGAAATGTTCGCTATTACTGCCTGACGGTCATGTATCTTGCTCCCAACTTCGATTTCTACATTTAACATTTTCCAAGTGAGCAATATCTGCTTCAACCCTTGCAAATTTTTGTTTACTTTGAGCGTGGTATACTTCTGCAGATGAGAGTCGCCGTACCTCTTTTCCAGGCTTGGATTAAAGGCGGTGTAGCTTATTTGGTCATGGTTTGGTGTGCAGAATATTCAACGCCTCACCTTTTAACACAAAAATTCATGCGGTTGCCCTTTCATCATCGTTCCAGTCGTTTAATCTCGCGGTAACCTCAAATTCTTTAAAATATATTTGCCAAGGTAACTATCCGTCAAATGTGGTTAGTTTTTACTCTAAACATTTCCCACTCCCCGTCATTCTTGAATTTTGGGGCGGGCTGCTGTATCACCGGCACTTACATTTTCGCGAGTTTTGCAAAGAACTTTGCATCCAATGTCTGTAAGCCGTCAGAAAATTTGACTTCCAATTGTTTCGCAGTTTTTGTAGTTTCTTGTATAAATTCCTCTCTCAATTGTGTGTAATTTTCAATTAATTTTTACTCAATTGCTTTTGCGTTCTGATCTAATTTTCCTGTGAGTTTTTCGGCGGTTTTCTGTAATTTTCTGAAAAACTCGTGTTACTTTTTTCTAATTTCGTTGTCAGGCTTGCGGCGTTTCAGTCTTGCTTTTCAGCATTTTTCTGTAATTTTTATGTAAAACATTCCTATAATTTTATTGTGTTTTCGGTTAAACTCTGACGCTCGACTTAAACTCCTTCAAGAATAGAAGCATTTTGATGTTTATTTCCCTTTTTGGCTAGGAGTGAGACATGCAAACATAAATCGTTCAAAAGTCTTGACACCAGTGTAACGAAAACCCTATTTGCAATAACATCAGTTCTTTATTTTCAAGCTGATTATATAACCTCTTTCAACAACTCGTAGTTGCAATCAAATGTGATAAAGGCTTTCCCAACAATATATTTTCAGATAATCGTTAACAGTACAAGTATTAATTTTTAAAACTATGACGCTATCTTTTTAATTATTTAATATCAAAGCACTACAATTACTATCCAAGCACTAATTATTAATCTATATAATAACTACAATAATTCATTTCACATAGAGTGAATTATATCGATAGTAATTTATATCATATTGTTACGTTTATTTTCGACGATAGATTCAAATACATCCTTTTTGTGGTAATTCGTTTTTTATTTATCTAGCTTCTGTAAGCGCAATTATAACATTTCTTTCAAATCTATTCATGCTAAAACGAAAACTTATTCGATAAATTAAATAGTCAATACCTTGTTTTAGGTATTCGTTAGTGTGTTAAACATTCCGATAACTTATAATTGCTTTCTCTTGTGTTTCCCCTCTAAAAACTTGTCGATATAAGGGATCTTACTAATATTTGATAAGCGTTTTTTCAATTTCTTGATCGTCGCTTTGATTACGCGAAGACTGTAGTTCGAATTCGTGTTATTTGAACCAATTTTTAATTTCTTGCAGCTTGTACGTTGAAATATTTTCTACAGCGATGCACGTTTTGTTGTTCGGCAAGCAAGAGGTATTTTGCGTGTATTCGCTCTTTGCTGGAGACCAAATTGGTTCTTTCTTTATGTATGCCCAACTGTTCGTTGACGTAGACCGACTGCTTTTGTCTGTAGATTGCTGCTGCAGTTACGGTGGCAAGGCAAATGGATCCTGACCACCGGGGGCGTTGCTGTGCTGACTCACCACCGACGACTTGCAAGATGAGCATCCCGACGCATAGAGGTATGCGACTCGTTTTCTTTTATCCATATCGAGGATTATTATTTCTCGGCGGTTGATGTTGTGAAACCTGTTCACCATACATGTTTAACAGCTGGCTACGCTAGTGCTTCTGATTATATTTCCTTAATTCTTACTACAACGTCCGACCTACCAAAACCTCAGTTACCATACGTACATCCAAACCCACTGACATTAATCTTATCTCCTCTCTCATAAAAAATTCCTGCAGTGTACATCTCCCTAAACCTAAACTCCCGCAAATCATCACCTTTGACTTAGACAAAGAGATCCCATCTACAAACGCTCTTAACTTTATATACCTACAGAATTCGTTAGACCTACTTATTCCTGAAGACACGTACCGAACAGAAATCTCCATTGCCATCCGTCGCACAAAAACAGATCACTCCGACAATTTAATTCTAAACGTCTTTTTCAGATTACGATCCATCCTCATCACAAATTCCTACGTTTTTATAGGTAACAAATCCTGCAGAATTAGACCCCGTTTCCGTTACCCGATGTTTTAATTGCCAGCGCTTTGGTCACTATGCAAAACCTGTCGATCCCCAACCGCCTGTGACCACTGCGCCGGAAACCAATCCCTCAAATCATGTCAGAATCCCCAAACTGCTGCTCCCGTTTGCCCCAACTGTTCCCGCATTAATCGCCCCCACGACCACTCCGTTACTAGTCCCGACTGCCCTGTCTATAAGCAATCTCTCTGTATGACTAAACTAGACACAGATTATGGATTCTAGAAAACACTCACGCAAGACTCGCACCACTCACACACCAAACTGCGCACAATTCAAATCAACCTCCAACACTCTCGCGCTGCCATCCTAGAGCTGTCCCACATACTCCAAGAACGCAAAATCCAAATCGCCCTAGTCCAAGAACTTTATCTAGTCCGAAACAAAATTCCTAACACCCCATCAAACTTCCACACCTATATTCACCCTAACCCACCTGACCCTAACTACACCTCCGCCATCATTATTACAGACCTCCTAATTGACGCTTCTTACCACACCTCCCTATCCACCCCCCAAATTACCGTAATTGAACTTCTCTGGAAATCAGACACGACCTGTCTCATTTCTTCTTACTTCCAATACAGAACAGACATTAATACCTATTTACACCAACTAGACCACATATTTACAACGATTGGAGATAAACCAATCATCACATCTACTGACGCCAATTCCAAATTCACACTATGGTTTAACGATTTTACTGACGAAAACGGCACTACTTTAGAGGACTATACATTCCAACACCATCTTAGAATCCACAATTTTCCATCCCAATACGGCAAATCCAACATCGACATTACTCTCACTAACTCCACAGCCTCACACCTAATTAGTTTCTGAAGAGTTTCTCAAATCCATCAATCCAGTGATCATAATCCAATTACATTTAATATCCTACCCAATCTTTCCCCCAGAACACACCAGGCGACTCAATCCTTTAACACCCAAAAAGCAGACTGGCCCTTATTTCTAGAGTCCCTAGCTTCAATCATCCCCGCTTAGCCATCAGTCTCCTGTGCAAACTTCACACCTCATTCCTTCGCTAACGAAATAACCAACAATATCTTCACAGCTGCCTGTAAAGCTATTCCACGGAAACATTACACCCCACGAGCCACGCGGTGGTGGACACAACAACTTACTCATGCTAGATGCTCACTTGCAAATACTAGACACAGACTCCAAAGAGCGAAACGTACCAATGCAGATCCTATTGCTATTAATAGATTATCTAACAAATATACCGTTCATTTATATTTCCAATGCTCCACCTGTAGGTACTACATTGGCCAGGAGGCGAGTTTTTTGTTGCCTGGAAATTTAGAATTTTGCCGAACCCTTGCCGTTCCAGGCAAGGTAGGGATCTTTAACGTGCGTGACAACACTCACACACGGGACCTCCATTTAACCTCTCATCCGAACGAGGGCGTAATTTTTGTGAAAAGTGCTCACCTGCCATTTTTCAAGCAGTCGGCCGTGTCGGGATTTGAACCCGGGACCTTGGGATCCGTAGCCTTACGCTTACTACATTGATCCACGGCAACGCCTCTAACAAATATACCGCTGACAGACGATAATACAAAATCCTCATTAACACCACGAGAAAACAGCACTACCTTTGTAACTAATTATACATTCCTGCCTCGTGAGGGTATCAAATTATCAATAAAATAATAGGGCATGACCCCTAAATCTAAAGTACCCAAACGTTTCGGAACATTGCCTCGCAAGCTTGCTACAGTCGGTGAGGGGGTGAGGTTCATTAAGCTACAACACACTAAGATATAAATTTAAATTGTTTTATTAACTGTACAACTAATTAAACCTTAACCTAATGACATATGATTACAAAATATATACAATATTTGCCGTTATATACAATAGGGCGCCACCGTAAGGGAGGGGAAGGCTTACGGACCTTATCAAGGTATTATCACTCGTTGCACTTTGTTCTTGAGAATGGAAAAAGATTGTCACAAATACGCACGCGGAAAATTTTAACAATGCACTACTGTGGAGCTTTATAGTCATAGGCTAGCTAAACACTATATGACTAAACAAAATTAATGTCTAAATTCCTTAGGACTAGTCTAATTTTTAAGGATATAAGAAACAATTTCGGGCTCAAACACCCAAATACAATAATTAATTATATATACAGTATTCTAATAAAGTTACCTACTGTGACCCACGCTCTCAGTTCACAAAGGTGTCTCTAACTAACGGCACAGAAACGACCTTTTCACCGGTCAACTATTACTGTAACGGAACTCGTTCTAGGCACACAAAGATTATCAACACGGAAGTCCTTTACTACTATACCCGACCTGAAAATTGCGTAATCAGGTAGGTTTCCTTGCTAAGCTCTTGCGTGAGCCCCCAGGCTACCGTCGAAATAACAATGAAGCGGTGTACCTTGCTGAAGCCTCACGGTCTGCCAAAATAAGTACACAGGGATTAAAATTTCAACGCGTTTAACTTAAGCCCAAGCTCAGAGCTTTAATCTGAACGTCGGAATTTTTACAGAACGTCGGCACAATTTAGTTAAACATTTACGGATACATAATTCAAAACACAACCCTTGAGTTCATTATTTAAAAAATACCATAACCTCTGTTTTAGTAACTGGGAAAGTACTTACTCAGAATAAAATAAAAAATACACATCACTTTACTTTCAGAAGTGCAGAAATAAACCACCTGTATGTCGAAAGTCTCGAAATAAAAAAAGCCCTTTCCATCCCACGCTAAACTCCTTATATACCTTTAAGTTAATTGGAAAATACCCAGTCCAGTTTAGCTCTCATAATCGAAAAGGTTAAGCCTGTCATAAATCTTAAAAGTTAATTAAAACTAACAATTGCTTTAGGATAGCCAAAATCTCCCTCACAAGAAAACTCCGAAACTATAATTTTAGTTAAGTACCCAAACTAATTGAAAATTATTCCGACAACTTCGGGCTGCTTTATACATAACTAGGGTCTTAGCTACTTGATTAACATCTATCAGTAGATACTGCTAATCTGACACGTTAAGTGCCTTCCATGTAGAGCTTCGTACCTTGGGAATGTTAATTAAATCTTTGGATTATATTTTCCAAGAACCCTGCTCTGGCTACTTGGGAAAGGAGCTTTTGAAGCCGTTCAAAATCGCAGACATATTTATGCTACAAAATCGTTATCCTAATAGTTGGGACGCTAAAATTAAGCTAGAAAATAAACCAATTTGAGAAATAATAGAGAGTTATTCTTACATAACCGACTGTACTAAAACAGTATGTTACACCTTGACATAATTCACGATTAAGTAGGTACCGTAAACTGATCAAACCTCCTTCCACACACATCCTCAGAGCCATTTCAACTACAATCCCTTCGACATTTAAGCAAACAATGTTTAATCTCCTAGATACAGCAATACCTTCGGCTCCTCTTGACTTACCAACCCAACCGCAACAACGCATAATTGACAACACTCTAACCCAACCAGACACGGACCCAGACGCAGACCTTGAACTCTTCCTCTTAGATTTCTTCGTTAACAAACTAAACCCCCATAAAGCCCCCGGCCTAGACCTCATCACCACCTGATCCTACAAAAATCGTGGCCCCTCATTAGAGAATCCACACACCTACTATTCCAAAAATGCCTCTCCTCTGGAATTTTCCTGACCCATTTAAATATGCTTCCATCTCCCTTATACTCAAACCCAATCGAAGACCCAAAATCCTTTTAACACTTGGCAAACTCCTTGAACAGACCATCCTTTACAAACTAAACTCACGCATAGAACGTCATTCCTTACTCTCACCTAACCAACACGGCTTTCGCTCGGGGCATAGCGCTGAACGTACAATCCGCTCCCTAATTCAAACGGTTTGAACATCCCCTTATATATACGTAGTCTCCTTATTCCTCTACTTCCACTCAGCCTTCGATTTCCTTTGGTGGCCCAATCTTCTTAATCAACTTAAACAAGGCAATTTCCCTTCTAACCTTTACCTCTTAATAAAATCCTTTCTCTCATCACCAACAGCCATCCTAACCTCTAAATTTCCATTGGTTACTAAATATCTCACCCAAGGATGTCCACAAGGTTCCCGTTTATCGCCTACCCTATGGAATCTCGCAATCAATCCTCTCTTAGACCTAAATATCCCAAACACCTCCACCTTCGCTTACGCCGATGACGTCGTTTTCCTTATCCACGGCAACTCCCGTGCCTTTATAGCATCCACCGCTGCCGTTCTAATTAATTCAATTGAATCCTGGTCCTCTTTAAACAGACAACCACTCTCCCAATCTAAAACAAAAATGCTTCTGCTCAAAGGCTACTTCAGCCCAAACCGAAATCCTAAAATACACATCCTTAACACACCAATTCCCCTCGCAACAACAGCTCCCTACCTTGGACTCCACATTGACACACGCCTAAAAATGAACTCCCATCTCTCCAAACTTCGAACCAAAACACAAATCATACTCCATAATCTACTTCACGCACTCCCAAAGTCAGTCCACCTCACCAATCCAACACGAAGACTAATCATTAACCACATCATAATTCCGATCATCAGATACGCAGTAGATTCTTGGCTTCCGCTTACACCGCCTTCTTCTAGACGTACGCTCAACACGATCATAAGACCTTTCCTACTCTACACCGCAAGAGCGTACAGAACCACTTCCACAGCGTCCTTGTATACCCTGCATCAAATTCCTCCGATCGAAATCCAACTAAACTCCTCACTCCAAATCCGAAACTTCAAACATAACCTACCAATCATCCTACACGACCGAAGATTTCACTATGACGAATACCGTACTCTCCCTAAAACTGACATAAAATCCCGAATACATAACTCCCTACTCCATTCCTGGCAAGATCATTGGTCTCACTCCACCACCGGCAGATATATCTTTGATATCTTCCCTAATATCACAAACATCTCTCCACACATTCCTTTCTCTAATCCGGCCATGGTAACTTTCGTAATAAACTTCATCAATTCCATTTAACTCCTTCCCCTCACTGTCCTTGCAACAATCAATCTCTAGAAACCCCACAACACCTGATATACTCCTGTCCCCTAACCTCTCTACTACAAATCAACCTCAAGCAATCTACAAACTTTGACCCGTTTTCCCCATTTCCTAACATAAACTTTCTAGTCACTAATTACCCTCGACAATTCAACCATTTCCTAAATGAAATCCTTTTAACCAAACAGACCACCCATAACCAGCGACACTAACACACTTAATACACTCTTGCAATTCACTACCACATCACACTTACACTCGCACCATGCACACAATCAGCCCCACTCCACGTGCAGTCGATGACTAAGGTAGGGGCACAAATCCCCCTCACTAAAACTTTAAGAACCCCAGTTGTCCCTGAATTATAGATTCTAAGTTATTAGATATATGTAAATACCTATAATTTAGGGCTAGTATGGGCTCTAGCCTAGGTATAGCCCACAATAAATTAATTTTATTTATCTATCTATCTACAACGTGGTCTACATTTAATACTTTAACACCCTTGCTATGGAGAAAACTTGCATTTAATACTATAATGTAACACACTTGCTATTGAAAAAATCTAAGCATTACTTTTTCTTCCCAATGAGTTTTAATACATGGTAGCTGCTAAATGCGCACTTCGTGGATCCATTATCAAATTTATCCTTTACAATATAACTTAAATTTAATACTTTTTTTTGTCCATGTGAATCAAGAACTTTTTATTTATTCTTATTGTTAATAGATATTCGTGGGCGACTTTTTTTTTGTTTTTTTAGTATGTAGGCGAATCCCCTCACTCTCCGCGTCTGGTAGTTAGCCTGGTATTTACGTTCCTTCCGGCTACGTTTAGATAGGTAGCAATATCTTTTAAAGCTTTAAACTAGAACATATTGTAATCAAACCTTCAATTAGAACTGAACTGCAATTTATACCTTATCCAATTGCTTTAGATTATTCTACACATACCAGAATTTGCAAATAACATTCTCGAGTTTTTCTATTATAATCTAAATCACTCTCAAATACAAAAGCTTTGCACCTGCCAATCAACTCTATTTTAAGACGTCACACTACAGAATCCCACTAATTATCTTAACGTACAGATGATTCATTTACGTTCTAATGTAACGATTCTGATCGGAGGCAGACCAATAGGCGCTACAATATCAATTTTATATTACTAACCTTGTGCCATTGGACGGAAGCTGTTAATGGCTTTCCCATCTTCTTTTTCCCATTATAAGCTTCAATCACGAAAAAAGAAGCTGATTGGAAATTAGTGTTCATGGATTGCGAATGATACTTATCCACATAGAGCTGGAGTTAGATAATTTCATATCACCCCATCGGTTCACCCATTCATTGAAAAAATATTGAAACGACTTTTGCTTTACAAAAGACTGAAACGTCTTTTTGTTCTATTGTACTGAAAGCACAACTAAAACGCTTATTTCTTTTACATTAAGGCGCTAGTGAACCAAAAGTCTTCCGACATAGCTAGGGGTCTATTCCTGGGTAGAGCAATAAGAAGTGGGGGGGGGAGTCGAATCCTGTTTGCAAACCAAAGTTAAGCTAAATCATATAGGCGCCACCATGTCCTGAGATAATTAGGATAATTGCAAAGCACAGTTCTAAGGGCGGACGTGGAAACCCAAAGATAAAATGATCGTCTTCGTTAACAAAAACCTGTCTTAACAAAATAAGACGCAGCTCCTGTAAGAAATTGCAAAGATTAAATAAATAAAAAAGTAGAACACCGTTTGTGTCCTATAAAAGTATATAAAAATAAAAAAATGTATATCCAATATAATATTGGCACCAAACTATTACTCAGAAAAATTTTACTTTTGTGTATTTAGATTTGATCGTATTTGACCAAAATAAAAGCCTTAAATTTGAACTTGTTTACTAAAAAAAACTCTTTCAAAATATTGGAACTTTTTAACAAAAAAAAATTGTCATTATCAACTACATCAAAGTTAAAGTTTTGGTTTTTTTAAAACAACCAACTGTACTTTAAACATGAACTTGTTATAAATATTTGAGTGATAATAATTTATAAGCATAACACACTGAATTACGTTCTAACCTGGGCAGATCTTTTCAGGTAGATTACAATTACTAGAATCTTACATAACGTGGATTTTAACTTTCATATTTACGTTTAATAATTTATGTATAGATAAAAGCTGATCACAAAAATAGGAATGTTTTGTTTAAATTCCATTACAGCTGCACAAAGCATCTGCTTTCAAGACAACATCTGTCAACTGTGCAAAAGAAAAAAAAATATGACGTCGAAAACATACGTTGAAATTATCGAAGGTTCAAATGGAACAAAGCTTGTCATTATAGAAAGCCAATCTGACGAAATTTGTTCTACGGCTTATAAAACCAGTTCAACAATAATTGAAATTTACACAATTTACATGTTGTAACCATAATAGCAAGTTTACGTGCTCTAACGTTTAAAACACATGCATGAAATATCTTATATCTAATAACGAACCAAAACTACTTTTGTTGCTTCACGATAAATTGAGATGAAAATTTCGTTCATCAAACAAAGTTACCAGCCATTTCTAATTAGATACGACTGCATCCAAATACATCCATAATTTCTTAGTAGACAAATTTCTTATCAGACAAATTTCTAATCGACTGTTTCTAAATAACGGTAATTCTAAATTTTTTGGATCCTACATGACGAATTCTACATGTTTCGTTCTACGTGTCGCGCGTTAGTAGAAGATATCTCAATAGTTAATAATTGATGCGAAGGTTGCCAGCCTCTAGCCGAAAATACATCTTAATAAAGCTGTTGCCAGCGGCCGACTAACTAGACCGAGTGGTCGGGACGTTAGAGGCGTGGAATACGAAATAAACAACTAGAGATGCGCTTGCAAATAGCTTTATGTGACACAGATATATTAATATAAGTAGATCGATAAGGAACAATGCACGCTTAGCGCATTATTCATGTAATTCAATGCAAATAATTATTATTGAAAATAAAAATGTTACAATATGCGTTTTTGTATTTTATAACAAAAATTATAATTTGAACAAATACTATACACTTTAAATATTAAAAGTTTTTATTTATATTTTATCGTTATATTAATATTTACCAAGCATGCTCTAAAGGAACTCAAGTTTGAAGTTTATGTTTAATAAAAAATTATTTCAGTTTACGAAATATCATCCAGGATTCCAAATCATTAAATGAAAAAGTTTCATTACATGCACTGCTGAACAGAGCAATAATTAAAAATACATATTTAATAAAGGAAGAGGAATCGAAAACATCGCATCCAAAGTGAATAGCTACAAAAATATATAAATTCATGTTGCTTCAGGTTCAATCTACTGGAATACAACAAATAACTTTCAGTATCCATTGTAAAACGTATCATTTGTTTTTTGTCGTGCCCTCTATTACCCTTACGCAGCAACAGCAGCAGCGGGTTTATTATTTCGCAACAAATACAAACAAGCATAACAACTGAATACGTTATCAGGTATAATGAATTTAAATGAAACAGAGGGTACTGACGTAGTTTTTATTCGAGGTAGACCATGACAATTTCATATCGGCCGGAACAACAGATGCAATCTTTCCCTTCCATTTACCCTATACAAAACGTGTACGCTTCTGTAATTTGTGGACGTAATTGGCTTTTTCATTATTTTTAGTACGTTTATGAAAGCTTCTTGGAACGGGTATCGTTCCCGACAGCTTTACGTAAACATTTTTATATCTTTTTATAAGCAACGCAGACGTTGCGGTTATTTCTCAAAATTGCGTTACGTAGATTGCTTGAATATCAATTATGCTGTTGTTAGAAGGGATCCAGTTAGCAGAATTTTTCCAAAGCACGTGTTATTGTGTTACCAAATCAAACTGTAAGGGTGCATTAGGCTTCTTGTTAAGATAAATATAAAGCTACGAAATTATATGTCTTTCAAAATCTCAACGACCTACGCAGAAATCCCAAATATTACTGACACAACTAAAGACCAAAATGAAAATTGTTACATTCCAAATTTGGTAATGTGCATTCTTATAACTTGTAAATAAATTCCCGCTGATATTTTTAAATGAACTTGTCAATTTCCGTCATTCCGGACAGTTGCATTTGCGCAAAACAATGCGCAGGTGCGGAGTGTGTGAAAGGACGCGATTAAGCTACGAGACCTGAAGCCAAGAACATCTACCGGTGTTGTGTGTGTGTCTTTTCTCTGTATAGGATGTAGGTTCCTGTATCTTACCTTCTGTCGTTCCTTTACCTGGGGTTCCTATCATTCCGCTACGAGGGGAAAAGTGGTTTAGAACGGATTGGTAATTTGACTCAGCAATGGCGTGATGTGACCCACAACGACATGGCCCTGAGATTTGACTGTAAGATGCGATTTAAATGAGTACATTGCTTTTATTTACATTGTGCTTTAAATTTGACCATTACACATTTTTAAACGTGTTTGGTATTTGATATAAAATGACGCGTGATTTGCCGCGTAATTATACGTTATACTAAACAGTTGCGCAATAGTAGAAAACGCGGAAAGCGCAGCAATGGCGCCTAGTACACGTAGTTGCTGATATTAACTCCGGTCATAATTAACCTCTAATTTAACTTGTAACAAATAGCTTTAAAAATTATGTTTTTTAAGAAAAGGGTTGTTTTTTCACTCAAATAATGTAATAAAGAATAAATTTTTTTAAATTTTTAGTGACTTTTAGAAAAAAGTGCAATTTGACAACACCAAAACTAGTAACTTTATATCTTATGTCGTAGTGACATATAAGGGAGCTTGTGATGTCAATCTAAATTATTAAGACTACCATTTTGAATAATGTTTGTTTACTTTTTATGTATGTTATTTTAAACTTAGTTAATTGGCATTTTTCCTTTACAAAAACAGTGTATCTATATTTCAATTTTGTTGCATAATTACCTAACCTAATTTGGGATTAAACTAAAGTATGTACCTTTGGAATGTTTGATAATTATCTTAATCTCACTTGTGAGTCAACGGAAATGTTTCTTTGAATTTAAATAATTCGTTTTGTAAGTATCTTTATACATAGTTACCTTAACTATTTATTTGCTATCCTTATGAAAAAATTTTTGATATCTTATTAAGCTTGATTATATACCTGTTTTAACGAATTTTTTTAGTTCACTAAAAGCCTGTTTCAGTTTTAAATTTTTAGATAACTACCCTATTATCTTTGGTGTCCCTCAAATTATTCTCTGTGATAATGAGGCGCAATTTATCTCAAAAGATTTTTAAAATTTCGTTAAGAGTTATAAAGTACAAAAAATTTGGTTTAACACAAAATACCATCCCCAGGTAAACCCTACCGAAAGAGTAAATAGAGTCCTAATCACTGCTATCTTTTCATATATCGCCTCAGACCACACCAAGTGGGATGAAAATATCTTTAAAATCGCTCAAGCTATGCGTACCTCTAAACATGAAGCAACTCAATTCACTCACTCATTTCTTGTTTTTGGAAGATACGCGCCAATTGATGGTAGTTATTACGGTTCAGTTCCTGACGATACTAACGTAATTGAATTTGACGAAAAAGTACGCTGGGACAAAGACCACCAACCATTACCTTCTATCTTTAACGACGTTAGAAAAAATTAGTTAAAAGCTTACTACAATCTGCAAAAACGAGATATTTCCTTTGCTTTAGGTGAACAAGTATGGAAAAAGAATTATGTATTATCTGATGCTACGAAAAAGTTCTCTTCGAAATTAGCTCCAAAATTCATTTGATGTAAGGTCACTCGTGTTATTAGTCCACTTATCTATGAACTACAATACACCGAAGGAAAACGTCAAGGAAGGTGGCATATCAAGGACCTTAAGCCATTCTCTGCTGACCCGAATGCTAATTAATTTTTCACGTTTCATTTCTTTAACGGTCTACCTAATGTTTTTTGTCCCTGCTATGAATTTGTTAACGTTATTTATCTATTTCTTTTCTCATACAACATTTATTTTCTACACTTTTAGCTTTTTTACATCAATTTAGTTATTTTTTGCTGGCCATTAATTTTCCCTTGAATTTATTGCTAGCCACATATCGGTTTATTATCTAGGTTCCCCAGTATAACTTTGTTGCTTCATTTAGTTAATCCTGGTACCTTTTCTCCACCATATTATTTTGTTTTTAGCATTTATCTTACGTTCTTTAATTTCGTGGTGATTGTCATAACTTTGGTTGCAATAACTCATTGAATTTTTATGATTGGTTTTAGCTGATGTGTTGAGTGGATGCTTTTTTCTTTGGACTCGCATAGGAGCTGCGGCCTATGCCTTTGTAAGAAACAGTCCATATTCGCAGTTGCAAAACTAGGAGTTTCTATTCCATGCGTTTTTCTTCTGAATTATTACAGTCGCTCACTTTATTCTCTATCATTATTTGGTTTTTCTTCTGTTTTTCTTTTGTTTTTTTACTTAACTTTGTGGTGAGGTGCTATCGCTTTTTATTAATACCTTTTTGAATTCTTGGTTGTTTTTAGCATATTGGGACAGTATGTTTGTATCTCCATTTAACTGCTTATAGGTATTCTTGTGTATTTATGGCGTTACCGTTCCTGAAAATTACCTTGGAACAGTTGGTTGTTTCAACTTTTGTCTGATCTTCTTATAGTAGTAGATGCACTCGTTAGGAAGATGATCGTACTAGTTCTCATCAAGAGTCTAGTAATTTTTTAACTTATTATGTGTCTTAACTTGTCTGATTAACACAGCAGGTGGTCCTTTAGACCGATCTGAACTTGATAGGGACAACTCTCTACTTTCTCTCGGACGCTTGTCCAAAACTCTACTTTTTTTTTATCTCGCTGTCTCCCTTTACGCCTTATTTTTCATTCGGTAGACCTGTTCTTGTCCCGGAACACCCGTCTATCACATAAGAGTGATTTTTCCCTCACTCCAGGCTACTGACCACATTGGTTGGTTGAGTAGTGCTTTTCTATCCACCTTTTTCTATTGCTTTTGCTCAATGCGAGCCCTTCCTCTATTCTCTTCTACCTGGAAGTGTCACTAGTACATTCCAAAATGCCTACCTCCCTCTTTTTGCCTTTCCTATATCTCTATTGCCTTTTCATTTCCGTTAGTCACCGTGTGGTTGCGGGGGGTGTCACAGACACTCGGACCACGTCTCTTGAAATCTTTCGTGAGGTCATGCGATGCCGCTGTTTGACGCGCGTGGTCGCTAACGGTGCATGTATGTATGAGTGGGTGAATGTGTGAGTGTAGGTAAGTGTGTGGATATCTTACCGATATCGCTCAACGCCGGGTGCAGGAATGCACCCACATGCCTTTTTCCGGTCTCTCATACCGTTTTACAAACGGGTCTGCCTCACAGGTCGCTCTCTTCAAGGGGGTATGAGTATTTACCTAATTAACGGCTTCAAGGAGCCACTCTCTCTTGTATCTTTGTAATGGATGACAAAACGGCTTGGTGAGCTGGGGAATTCTACGCTATATTTTTAAAGTATATAGTTGTAGCATGCCTTAGCGTGCTGGGACATTTTGGATCCATCTATTGTTATCTAGTTTTATCTTAATATCTTTATCTTACCTATTATCTTTGATAATAACTTGAGATTTTGCCTTACTTTCTTTTGTTTTCCTGACGTTTGGTATTTATGATCGGACGAAGGAATTATTTTTTTTGAGTATTGAGTGAAGAAGCTAACATGATGGTAGCAATGTAATTTGTTAGGTTAGAAATGTAAGAAATTAGTAAGATGGTACTGCTGGTAAATTTGTTAATTCACAACCATGTCATTAAAAAGTTTTGATGTATATTGTTTATTAAGCCAGAGTACCAATACATAAAAATTCGCTAAAATGTATAGTAACTTGCTCTCTTGGGCATTTTGAAATTTGGGCATTCTATTGAAGGAAAAAACAGTTTAAATGCAATGCTTATGTGCGTGTGTACTTAAAAACTGCAATGTTAGCTTTAGTTATTGTATATATGTTAGGCGACTTGTCGCATTTGTACTAGTGTTTCGTGCTCTCCGACAAATTTGTGCTGTCGATTATAACTGCGCCACATTAAAGACTCGTGTGTGCATTTATAGATGTAGTTAATAAACAATGCGGCTACACATTTCGTTTCCTGGTTATTCGTAAGACGCGTTATCGGTTGAAAAAACTAGGTGGCGCCTAAAATAAACATATTCTAAAATTTAAGTTAGGGTATATGTAGGTTAGTTAGGATTTAGATTTTAAGCTTTTACCGTGCTAACAGTCATTTTCTTTTTTAAAATTTTTTTTCATTTATAGCTTTGTCGCGATTGTTACATTCCAAATTTGGACATGTACACTTTTAAATTTGTGAGTGAATTCCCGCCATTATTTTTAAAATAAACTTGTTAAATTTCCGTCATTGCGGACAGTTTTGTTTGCGCAAAAGAATGCGCAGACGTGGAGTGAGGAAGGAAGTGCGCGGTTTCCGACACGACGGGGATTAGCCAACGAGACGTCGAGCAGTGAGGATAATGTAGGTTTCCCTTTATTTCTACTTGATATCGTTCCTTATCTGGTTGTTCCTTAACGTACTGCTACAGACGAGAAGAGGGAAGACAAAACAAATTTGGTTTCAATGATGGCCTAATGACACCCACGCCCAACAACGCCGAGATCCACGAAGATGAGCATGGCCCTGCGCAAGGATAATCGCAAAATCGCGGAGAGTTCCACATTTTAAGTGAGTACATTTTATCTTTTCCTTTAAGGCGCTTCTTGTATGACAATAAACATTTTTGGTATGTGATACAATTTGAGACGCAATCATGACGTAATAGCTTTATTGTGCAATATTATGTACGTTTTAGTATGTATTGCCAACTATCGTAGTGACTCCGAACACGCGCGCGCGAGACTATAACAGTTATACCTTAGACTATAACACCGTATATGTACCGAACCGTTCGTGGGTCTCCACCAATCACTTTATTTTCTCTTATTCTGGTATTGTACCCGTTAAGCGCATTATTTACACAATATTCTTATTTTAAGATATGCATGATTTTCACCAGTTTTGATCAATATTTATACCCTTTAGATACTAGCAAATAATTTGTTAATCTTGTGCCAACCTGTACGTCTGGTGCTGAATTTATTTTTTTTGTGTGCATCGTGTCACCTGTATTTGTGCCAAGTTAAACATTATACATTTTCTTGATTATTATTTCTTTTATTATTATTTTGAGTTGGCGCGTGACGACTGTGCCGCTTTGTGCTGTTTCGATATGATATTTGGAAACTTGTGTAGGAGTTGGAACCTTTAAGTTGCGGTTCTATATTTTCTTTGTGGCAAGACTCTGACGTTCTAACTCTTCGGGCTTCGCCATTCCGGTCCTTAGTCGAAGACTTCAGCCCACGACCTCCTGGCTGAGCAAGTCATCCTTCTTCTGCCATTGATACAATAGGGACTAATCACATATAAGTCTATTTCTGGTTTACCATCAGCGTTGACACTGTGTTCAAAGACAACAAGCATAGAAACAAGGAAGAGATTTGCTTAAAACATACGTGTGGAGCGCAGAAATGTACGACTGTAAAGCCTGGACAGTAGGAGATGCAGTCAAGAAAGAGGTAGATGACTTTGAAATGTGGTGCTACAGACGTATGATGAGGATATCATGAACAGACAAAGTTAACAACGAAGAGGTACTAAAAATGGTAGGGGAAGAAAGAAATATGTGGAAAACAGTAAAAAATAGAAGAGATAAGAGGATATGCTACATACTAAGGCATGAGGGAATAGTGCGGAATATATTAAAAGCAGAGACAGGAAAAAATATAAGTAGAGCTAGACCTAGGTTAGACTAGCACACAAATAGTGAAAGCTGTAGACTGGGAATTTCAGGGAAATGTGTCGGCTACCTCAGAATAGAAATCAATGGAGGTTCGCGCCCAACCAGTCTCAAGATGGAAAAAGTGACGACGAAAAAAATAACTTTACTTAAACATGATGATTATTATAAGCAACTACAGGTACTGGTTGTGCACTATTCTCGAATAATGTTAATTGTGCAAAAGGATTTACTGGAAAACTCTTCATTCGGCAAATTGTGTAAGTGTTCGAAGATCTTGGCAGCCACAGTCTGCTTAACCTGCTTCACATATCTTACATGTAATTTTTCAATGCTCCACCCAAAGGTACTACATTGGCCAGGAAGCTCGCCTAACATTTTTCAAGCAGACCGTGTCGGGATTCGAATTCGGGACCTTGGGTGTAGTCACACACATACCAACTATACCACAAAGCCGCCGTGTAGGCTAGCTCAGAAATAAATAAGTAGAGGTATGCGTTCAACGTTTCAAGATGGAAACCTAATGACGAAAAAATAAGTGTACTTAAATTTGATGATTATTATAAACAACTGCAGGTGTTGATTGCAAAATATTTTCAACTAATGTTGATTGTGCGAAAGGATATATTTCAAAACTATTAATTCGGCAAATGTTCAAGTGCTGAAAGAACTTGACAGCCACAGGCTGCTTACCCTCCTTCACATACCTTACATGTGATTTTTCAATGCTCCACCCGAAGGTACTACATTGGCCAGGAAGCGAGTTTTTTTATCTGGAAAATTTGGAATTTTGCCAAACCCTTGCTGTTCCAAGCAAGGTAGGGATCTATAACGTGCGTGACAACCCTCCTTCACATACCACTGAATATCGGAGAAATAGAGTATATAATTGTAAAACAATAGAAGGGGACCGAACGACATCTAACAAGAAAGAATAGCGGCTATGTTCAAGGACAACAAACATAGAAACAAGAAGAAAATTGTTGAGAGCATGTGTGGAGCGCAGCACAGTACGTCTATGAAATAGGAGCCGTAGGATAAGCAGACAGAAAAACTTTAGAAGCCTTTTGGAATGTTGTGTTCAGATGTATGAGGGTGATAGCATGGACAGAAAAAGTTAATAACAAAGAGGTTATAGAAATAGTAGGAGAATAAAAATATCTGTGGAAAACAAAAAGAAAAAAAATAGGAGAAATAGAAAGGTGGGATACAGTATAAGGCATTTTTGGAGAATAGTGCGAGAATACAAGCAGAGATAGGAAAAAAAGAGGTAGAGGTAAACCTAGATCAGACTATTGCACACAGATAATGAAAGATGTAGACTGTGAAAATTTCAGGGAAATGTGTAGGTTAGCTCAGCATAGGAAACAATGAGAGTACGTGTCTAACGAGTTTCAGGACTGAAGACTTTAATGATGATGACTTAAAATAACTATTAGCATTTACAGAATTTGACAATTTACGTAAATTTTTATACGTATAATGTCCTCGTGCTTGTCCAGAAAACTTATTTCAACTCAGAAAAGCAACTGGGTTAGAGGTACTTTGTAATACTTTTTGGGTGTATTGTAGATGAGCTTTTTGTTGAAGTAATCTACTGTTTGGGATATGTTTGTATAATTGTACATCTTCTATGCGAATCTGCTGTACGTGTATTCGTTGTAGTATAACTCTTAGGACCATCTTAACAATAAAACTGAAAACTTGTTTCTTGCAAAGATAGAAATGTACAAAATGCTTGAAAGTGGAATACATTTATTGTAACTGAATATAATTGAAAATTTAAGTAAAATACATTAGAATGAATGGGTCTGAGCTGTCACGAGCTAACCCCTTAGACATCTTAAACACGAATGAATTCTGGAAATAAAGCACGCAACAAAACATTAGCACCTCCGCCATAGAAGTAGTTCTCGGCACAAACGCGAAGTAACTTCACATCCTAATAGTTCTATAAATCCCCAAAATCTACATTTAACAAATTCAAAGCTAATGCTTTTGAATCTTGTGTGTAAAGAATATCTATAATGGTTTTTACTGCCTGAAATAAATTTGGCATAGCAGATAATAATTGTGATATTATTTCACCCTCGTGCATTTTTCCACCACTGGTCTCTAAATCTGAAACAGTTTTTGCAAAATCTATTATAAATTCGCTTATAGACTTCATTGTATATACTTCATGTTTCTTAATTTCCTTTCTAATTCCACCAAAACAGTAAGTCATTTCTTAACATAAGTTTTCGTTAATGCATCATATATTTCCTATTTATCTCTCACTACTTTTAAGTTATCATCAGAAAGTCACTGTACTATAATAGCTCTTGCCTTAGCATTCTTCTTTCTGAATTCATCACCAATACCTGTACTTTCAATAGCATCTAATATTTCTTTTAGTTCCAACAACAATCTTAATCTAAATTCCCAGCTAGTGAATCCTGTTCCAACAAAGGGTTTGAAATTTAGAATTTTTAGATTGTCAATTGCCATTTCCTTACTATAAATTGTACCAGCTTTCCTTCATCCTTCATTCCGGTGTACAGTAACTACAATTCGACTGGGCCTATTGTAACAATTTTTTTTGACGATTGTAAAAGCTTATAAATTTAATTCTAAAATACACTGCACTATTTATTTAAATACACAATTAATTTTTGCAATATTAATAAATGTTCAGATCAGTACAGTATAGCACAATCACGACGCGTATATTAATTAGTAATAATAGCTTAGGCTCTATTCGTAAACGGCGGTTGTTTGAATAACATTCCAAATGTCGGACGATTCTTGTGCCTTGTGCGCATCCGTTGACTAAGATCAGTCAAGCTCAAGCTTTCACTCCGGTGACACGCACCATGGCTCAGAATTTAGTTCGAGCGAGTGACTTGCGAATCGCCATAGGCATGGCAACGTAATCAGGTGCTGGAAAGCACTTGTCTTTTATTCTGTTTCTGATAATGGTAAGCAAATTAGATTATTATTAAGGTAGACTAAATGATCATATTGTAGCGCTCAATAATTTACATATTATTAATTTTTAATCTCACTCAAGTTACCGATTTTTAATATCACGAATGTACAAACTACCAATTTTTAATTTCATTAATACATGATTAATAAGATTACGAATTTACAGTTTAGATATCATTCTACATTTTCAATTTTACCGATAAATAATCTTGCTTTAACATAAATTGAGGAGGAGTCGAAAATGATGTACTTTGGTTAGCCTGTCATATGGATCGATTTTTCTTTCAATTTACTTCAATAAATTGTGCAACTACTTGATGTTAATGATTTCCTATAATGGTCCATTATAATACGTAGTTATGCATTTAATTCTTAATTAGTCCAGAAGAAGAAGATTAAGCTTGAAACTTAAGTGAAACTTATAATTGTTCTTTATTTAATTTAATTATGGAGTGGGTCAATTAGTGAACAAAACCTCGGTGGACCCACGAGCTTTACTATATTCGCGGCTTAGTCTGGGAATTACCCCAAGGGTGAGCAATGAGTTTGGGCGTGGATATAGGGTGGGCTCGACTACAAACGGGAACAAAAAAAAAGGTAAATGGGCGCCACTGCATCTATATAGACAATAAATAAAACTAAAGTATCCTACAGGAAGACGCAGAAACCTATAGGATATAATGATTATCAAAAAGCATACAAATTAAAATAAGCAACACCTCTGGAAACCTCTTGGACCTCTGCTTCAACTTCTGCGATGTCAGACCTGCAAGAAAATGTCACACAAAAAAAATAAAATATAAGACACTGTTTGTGTCTTACGACAACAAAATATTTCGGTCTTTATAGATCGACTGTCCCGAATTCAAAATCTCAACAACACCTTACCTATGAAAAAATACTCTACTGAAAATTACTTATTCTGTTTCTATTACCTAATACTGTATCAACTTTTTTCTAAGTTCCACATTCAAAATTTTGTTTATCTAATTTGGATATTATTAATTTCAATTAGTGAAATAAAAAGACGAAAGTTTTAAATCAAAGTATAATCTAAATGTAATTCTCTTTTGTTGCAAAAATTATTTATAAAAAAATTTGATAATTAATATAAAATAAGTTTCAAAATTCTCTGAATTTGTTTCTCTACATAGAGAGATCTTAACATTTATAAATTATTTAATACAGTCGGTTCTAAAACATCCATAAAACAGATCTGTTCTGGCTTACAAAAATTCTCTAAAGAACTTATTACACAAAAAGTTCATATGGCTAAAACATTATATGAAATTAAAGAAAGTCAGTTCAACATATGTTAGAAGCAGCATTGATATTCTACTAATCACATAGCATATTGTAAGTAAACATCTTTCAATCAGAAGTGAACTTTATACTTATTTTTCTCAATTAACATGTGCATTACTTACGTGCTTTGAATAACACTTTAATTTAATTAATCTAAAAGTTCAAAAATTCCTCTTATGTAAAAAAATTTAGTTCTGAACAAAAAGGTATTTGCCCTATTAAGTTACTAGGATATAATTCTCTAACTAGTTTTTATATGAGATTTAAGCATAAACATATATTGCAAAAAATTTAACAATAACATTCTTTAACAAAAGTTTCCTATAATTTGGAAAACGTTAAATCAAAGCTTTGACCGTAATTAATACGTAAAATTAATTCTCAAGAAATAGTTTTACAAGTACCTGAATGGTTTTGTTTTAACTGCTCGACGGTGATGCTGGTAAATGCGCTAGACCAACCAAAACACATAATACTCCATCTTATTGAAGTTTAAAAAGGTACGAAATTGGCATTTACTAGATGCAGCCCCTCGGACAGCTTCAAAACGAGTGATCCCACAATACATAACCAAGTTCCAATAACATTACTTGTAATTCTGCTTGACATATAAACGATTTAAATTTTTTATTCTACCATACTCAAACGTGCTTCCTTAAAATTCTATTCTTCATACAAGCATACTTAAAGGGTGTCTACCTAAATGTGCTAGGGAAATTAAACCATCTATTAGATTTATATAATGTAGTTTTGTTACACAAAGCTCACCACTAACGGACTTCTATCATCACGTGTTGTTACTGTTGCTCTTGGTTGTCTGGGCGGCATCGCAAGAGCTCTTTTGCAAAGCCTCCGCACGGCAACCTTTACACTCTCTTCGATGATAGAGCAATTCTCAGCTCCCACTTGCAGCAAAAGTTCTGCATCTTCAAACGAAGTGTACCTCCTCGTAGTTGCTTGCAAGATGGCTGCGTTCGCTTTCTTGTCAACACCCTAGCTATAGCGTCACCTTACGCGCAGGCGTTGTGTCTAGCAATTGCACAAGTGGGCTTCAGAATGCCTGTAGCTTATGCAACTCAAGTTACGTTCAGGGTATTTGCAGATATCAAAAGCGTAGGAGTCACTATTAAATACTTCGTATAGGTGAAAATAATGTAAAAAGGAAAGAGATGTTCTTCCTTATAGTAAATTAAACTATTTAACGATTTCACGCTGAATAACAATTTCGTAAAACAACAACGGCTAGAAATGTTTTTCTTTAGAGATATTAATGTAACAAAAGTTTTTGTTAGAAGCTTACGCTTTGTAAGCGTAAATGTGGAAAGTCCGATGACTTCACTTGTTTGTTGAAAAATTGCAGGCTAACACATGTGGTTTCGACAAGGTATTTGTTTCAATGAAGTTCAAAGTACCAGTTGCCAAGGTAAGCGTTTTTCTAACAACTTGACCCGACAACAGCTGTTCGTATAACTTGACAGCGCCGCAAATAATCGAAAATAACATTGTATCATTTTACGACTTTTGTTTTACAAAGTAATTATGAGAATTAATTTTATTTATCTTTGGATATTTATCACATATTTGTAAACCAAGGTAACAGATTTGTGTATTTTGGGTAATTAATTTAAAAAGCTTCACAGTCATGTTTAATAATAATAATAATAATAATAAGTTTATTCAAAGTAATAATATAAGAACAAAATTATATAAATAAACAATGTAAAAAAAAGTCCACTGAGTCTATTCGACATTAAGTAAGTGCGTTTTATTAATAAACTGTTTTAAATCTTTGTACTTTGCATACATAATATGTATTGATAGTTTCTAATTATAGTGAAAACAAAATGTGTATTAAGGGTTTGACCCACTTCCAAATATAAAGGTTTACGTTTCAGCTAATAAACTACACGATACTATGTACTTGTGCACGTCCCAACGCTATAATGTAATATTTAAACATTTTCTTTACTAATGGTAATGAATTGCAAATTGTAATAAAGTTTTAATATATGTTAGGTAACTGGTTATAAATCTTGCTCATCAGGTTCATAAAGCTACGTATAGCGATGCTTCGAATATAAGGAGGTCTTTCAATGTTATCATTTAGTTTATACCGGGTGTTGTATTTATGGTGGATATGTTTCCTGTTGTTTTTATTTTTATATAAATATAAAATAATATTGTACATAAACAATTGCTTGATATCCATTATGACCGTTTCAAGGAATAGCAGGTGTGAAGGATAAATTAAGGGCTTATTGTATATTATTTTTAAAATTCTCTTTTGTAAGACGTCAACTTGATGAAGATAACAAGAGGATGCTCCTCCCCAACTTAAGATATTATAGTTAAGTCTAGATTCAACTAATGCATAATAAATAATTCTTAGGTGGGTAATATCGAGTATTTCTTTTAAGCATTTGAATTTGTATAATAAGGTTCTTAAAACTTTAGCAACGTTATTTAAATGAATATTCCATCGTAAATGAGAGTCTAAATACACACCTAAGTATTTTGTACTTTCTTGCGATTTAATTTTCACAGTTTCATGAGATAGTTGAATTTTAAGAGTATTAAATTTTGGTAATCCGACTATGTTATTAGAGAATGGAATAAAGCATGATTTTTCATAATTCACTGTTAATAATTAATGACTATATAAGTTAAATAGTATTTTTAAATCATCTTCAACCATTTTTTCCATCTCTATCCAAGTATTTCCCGTGTATGTAATTGCCGCATCATCAGCAAAACTAATTATTTTACCATTTAAAGGAGTGGTAAGTATATTATTTATATATATTAAAAATAGAATTGGCCCTAGAACAGTCCCTTGAGGTACCCCATATTTTATATTTAGAGCACTACTGTACGTATTTCCTATTTTGACAACTTGTGTCCTTTGTTCCAGATAACTCTGAAAAGCTTATTGAAGCTCCTCTTATTCCTGAATAATCCAAAGCTTCCAATAGTTGCGTATGACTAACAGTATCAAATGCTTTGGCTAGATCTAGGAAAACAGCAAGAGTTGGCTTACTTTCTTCAAGACTATTTGTAATTTTTTCAACTAAGAATTTATAGCATCACTAGTAGAATATCCTTTCCTAAAACCAAACTGGTTATATGCTATAGTATTATTTTGATTAAAAAAATGTATGATGCGGGTTTTCAAAGTTAATTCAAATATTTTCGCAATGGATGTAATAATAGATATAGGTCGGTAGTTTGCCGGATTTACGTTATCTCCCTTTTTATGAATCGGTATTACAACTGCATTTTTAAACGAATCCGGAACAATGTTTGTCTCATATATTTTATTTATTAGAAATGTAAGTGGTGAAACAATTGAATGGCTTATTTCTTTTAATAACTCTGATTTTATACCATCGCTTCCAACAGCTTTTTTACCTTTTAGTAATTTTATTATTTCTAAAATTTCATTTTCTTGAACCGGTCTCAAGAAGAAGGTTTTATCACATTTTTTTGTATATGGTACTGGAGTAGTGTAAGTGTAATAAAAAACGGGGTAATTAAAAACTTTTTGTAAGTTTATTACCCTTTATCCTCGTGACTATCAGCTATATACTAAAACTCTCTATTTTTAATCTGATATCACTAGGTCGAGATTTTCTTCTCTATACTCCAAGCCCAGGGTAATGTCAGATGGAAAACGGCTTTAGACAAAGAAAACTCTTAGGGGTTAAACGGCTAGTAGAGTGTTAGCTCTGGGTAGATCATGAGCATGAGTCATGGGTGGATAATCGACCAAAAATATTTTTAATAGGCGCCACCGTATTTTTAATACAAGTGCCAACAAAATTTAACTGTGTTTGTATAAGGGAATGCGGAAACCTTATCTTAACACCACTATCATAGCCATAAAATTTGAATTTCACTCTTTATCACACACTTACCAAAACCTCAACCACCAGATGTCAAACAGTTGTCTCAGCTTTACCTGTGAACAAACAAAACACCACATGGACACTATTTGTGTCTTCAAAAGCATATGCCAAAAATAGAATAAATGAATTTAAACATCTGTGAAATACTAAAGGATTCATTTTCATTACTCTGTCTTTTACTTAAGGAGGATTTGCTCTAGTTTTCTCTTTCCTAATTTAAATGTTGTATAATAAAACTTCTTTCAAAGGAAACAAAATGAATTCTATTTATATGTAGAAATCTAATTAAATACATGTGACTACAATATATATATTTACTATCTTGTCATAAAATTTTTATAAAAGAATTTTAGTGAAGTTTAACCTTCAAAATAAATATGTATTAATTGATCATTTCTATAAAATTTAGTTTAAGCAAACATGTAATAATTTATTAGTTCATAGCACATGAATTTATTTTTACTATAATCATTGAAGCGCTTCCTTGACCATTTACAACAAAGATTGATCATCAGAAAAATAGCAATCATAAAATGCAACTACTCAAATTTAACTGTAATCTACACAAAAAATATACACGAATTTCAGCACCAATAAAAAGCTTTTACATGACCTGACTGTTTTTAAGCAAAATGTGAAAATTAAATCAAGACTGCATTTGGCGTCTAGATTAGGAAACAGAATCTATACTATTTTTTATCTGACACAAGTTGTCATTCTAAATATCTTGACACACATTGAATGCGTGTACAAGTAACTGATAAACTAAATATTTATTCGGTGTGTTATTAACTTTAAAAAACTACTTTAAATTTGTGTTATTCTAATAATCAACGTAGGAGATCTTATAATAATTTATAATACTTTCAAAGTTACGGAAAGTTTCAAACACTCACGTGTATCCAAATAAATTGCAGGTGCAAAATCATGACGTCAGCTGTTGTATTTTTCCAGCGTATTAATCATCAGTGAGTTTGAAGTACCAAGATTCTTTGTATAATAAACCATTTCTATACGGCGTATTAAATAGATAGAACGAAACCATAACTGCCTGCTTTAAATTACTGCGACGAAAATTTATTATAATTTAACATTGAAAATTGTTGTTGTAGATATGTCCATTAGATATTGCACTAAAGTGAAATATATTAGTTTAATTTATTGTATTAATCTATACCAACTGTCTTAAATGATGTATATTATGGTTCCATGTTCTCAACTCAAGCTCTTCTTCCTGACTCTATTAGACGCTTCGTGTTTTAGTCGGGACATCTTGACTTTTATCTCTAGTCTACAAAAAGCGACTTCACTCTTCGACGTTGGGAACGAAAGTGCTGATAATTAACTGGACAACGCTTGGTAACAAGCCTCAGAATATATATCTTCTAGAATCTATGTGTTATTATGAACATTATACTTTAATTTTTATTGGCTGAATATTTACGAATTAAATGCTTTAAAATTTATCTGTTTTATTATTAATTTATTAAGCTTGGTGTAACAAGAAAAAAATACGTTACACAGCCTCTTCCCAAGAGAAAAATTCGAGGTATGGAAGAATTTTATCTAAAAAAAATTTTCGACTGAAACTTCAAAATTACTCTTATTAACTGTATAAACCTCTTACAACTCACAACAAAACAGCACAAACTTTAACTATAACTAACGATGAGTTTAACAAAAAACAGAATCATTCACTAATTGATATGGGGAATATTAATGCATGGGATTGAGTGATTAGTAACTGCGCGTACTACACGCCTATAAAGGGACAAATTCGGGAAGTCATAATCAGTATTTACGTCAATCATTTACGAATATTTAGGGAATCTAACACTCAGTGGATGCATGTCATCTATAGTTACAAACGCAACAACCATATCAAAATAAAAAATTTTACCTGAAGCGAAAAATATTTTTCTATAAATTAGAACTGTAATAAACAAAATCGAAAGTATAACAAAATTACTATTAAACAAAAATCTGTACAACGAATACTCTTCTCTAATTTACTATATCTGTCTTAAGGATTTATGTACATAACTTTCCAAGTGCTAATTACATTTAAACTAATCGATGAATTTAATAAGTACCAAAAGCTGTTATTTACGAAGTCCATTCACGAAACAAATCTCTAATACTCGAGAAACAGACAAAGTATTAACAATACTTATTCATCAACAAGATACCTTTGATCTTTGAGTGAGCACCTCACAACATTATCTGTACGACTACTATGCTACAGACTCAACTATATCTCTCAAAATCCTACAACATCAGTGATTCATCACCAAAGAACTCCAAAACCACTAATAAATCATACTTTGAGCCTACTGGGAGACATCCACCAGCAACTCACAAAAAACTCTTCATGAACTCTCTTAGCTCATGTACACTCTCAATAAAGAATAAGCACATCAGGCCTAGTCTCAAACTACTAAACCAAAACTCAAGCATTCCTTTAATGCTTAATACTCTATCACACTCTAACTATATAACTATACTCAACACTTTACTAAACACTCTCTATAATCTCCATCATGTACCTCATAACTGAATACGCACCTCTTCACCGAATACATATTCTTCTCTATATACCTGCAACATCTCTAAGCATATGCTGCACTCTCAAACACCTCAAAAAAACATATCATCATTCAAAATCCATAAACATATCCTTGTCGTCATCAAAATTATCATTTAACACATCCTTGTCGTCATCAAAATTATCATTTAACACATGCAACATCTAAATCAACAAACATATTAAGCTCTATTACTACTAAAACAAAAATTACTTTAAACAAACCAAAAAAATTTCACTAACTTTAATCTTGTCCTACTTAAGAATTTAAAACATGGACCAAAAAGAATTACTACTGACATCAACTATAATTAGAAGTACTTAAGGATCAGAAACATTCTTAACATCTTCATTTTCACCTTCATCTTTCGCAGAATTATCGATACTAAACATTTTCTTAGACTTAAATTTGAAGATACGGATAAATGAAAAGGGGAATTTGAATACGAAATTATTTTCTACTTTACTTCATGATAACTATTAATAAATGTTCTGGTACACGCTTACTCTACCCATAATCAAACTGTCGATATAAACTAAAGTGCTTCACAACGCATAAATTTGCTAGTATGACAAGCTCCTCTATGAGCCTCACCTAGACTTATAAACAAAATTGCTAGAATGACAAACTCTTCTCTGAGTCTCATCTAGACTGACAAACTAAATAAGCAAAACGAATTACATCATAACTGACTTCAAATAATCTCAAGTGACGATGCCAAAACTGCTAAAGCGACAAACTTACCACGACCCTCGCATAGACTGACATAACGCTGAGCGACCAACCCTTCCGGAGTTTCGTCTAGACTAACATAACGCTACACGATGAACCACAACAAGTCTCGCACAGATCTAACTTAACTCAACATACTACGTTGTAACGCGACCATAAAATTGCTACTCAAAACCAATCAAACTAAACCAAAACGTGCTCATGCACAAGAGCAATCTTCAAAACTATATTTCAACAGTAAAACTAGTGTACCATTAATCGACCAACAAACATAACTAATAAGACTAAAAGATGAACCTACTATCGATGTAATACATCCAAAATCAAATAAACTCGTAACATCCATATCAAACAACTTTAACACTTTATCTAGAAACAGGAATTTCGCTACTCAACTTCTGTTCCTTTACTCGTTGAGTTGGACACGACGGACAAGTGATACTAGTCACTCCTTTACGACCACAACCATAACAAAATAATCTCTTGAAAGATCTACAGACACTGAAAGTATGTCCATAACGTGAACAATTCCAACATACCAATTTATGCTTAATAAATGAGTTACCTACTGCACTCTTTTCTGTCATTGGGGTAGCAGAATTAAGAACTTGTACTGGGGAATGTGAAGATGTAGGGGTATAAACACGACTTGAAGCATTCTGAAATGAACTAGGGGTTTTGTTTCTAAAACGTGGATTAAAATAATTAATAGGCTGCTTGTGACTATATGGTGCAACTGAAACAGACTTATGTTTACTTAAAGAAGCTTCTTCTAACTTCTTACACAGTTTAACTAACGTACTAATATCCTCTATCTCTGTAAGAGCAAGATGCTGAATGAAATATGGCAATAAATTTTTCTTGACTATTCTAACTTTAGTGTGTTCTGCAGGAATAATAGGTAATCGGTTAAACAAATTTTCCATATTAGCAATGAACAATACAACTGATTCACCATTTCTCTGTAATCTATTTTGATTTTTCCCAAATATCGTCTTCAGGATGTGCTGGCAAGAAATCTTCCTTTAGTCTACTAACCAACGAACTCCAATCTGTTAATGAACTACGAACGCAACGATACCATACTAAGGCATCACCGGTAAACAATTCAACTGCAGAATTAAACAATTCCATTTCAGATACCTTTCGAGACTGTGCAATGTCACTAATGTTTTCTAAAAATTGATATAAGAGAGATGGGTTTCCTGAATATTTTATCGACCAAGATCCAATAGGGACTGACTGTGTGACATATGTAACCGTTGGAATGGGCACATTAGATGCAGCAATAGGATTTATATTAATATCTTTATGATTTGAACTCGTATCTTTATTTAATTTCTCATGCAGATCTGCTTCCACAACAAGAATAGTAGCCAAACTTTCATTTTTAAACAACACAACTTCTTCAAAATTTTCTTTAGGGAGCTTTAACCGTTGAATTCTACCTGTAAGATGTACTAATCTTGACCTTATCCTTTTAAAAATTGACTCAGCGGGATCATCCATAAATTCTAACAAAACATTTTTAACTGACTCTATACTAGACTCAATCTCTTCTTTCTCTACTTTGAAATCTACTTTATAGTAAGAAGGATCTATCAAACAACCGGGTTTATCTGTTTCTTTGGCCAACAACCTTGCTAAAATTTTCCTTTTATCTGAAACTGGTCTTGAATTTTCAATGCCTCTAATGTTCAATTCATATTCTAACTCATTTTTAAGTAAATGTACGATGCTATAAGTTTCTGCCATAATTAAATATCTGTATATCTCTAACGTAACTCAATTATAAAATTTTTGAAGATGAAATCTCAAACAAACGAATGTCCTAACTATATAAAGAAGAACCCACTATAAACTGTAACAAACTTTAACAAAAATGAAACTAAAAGAAGACGTTACTAATATCAAAGCAAACCTCAGTCGGTGAATATAAGTGTGATGAAAATAACTACTAAATGTTCCAGCCTCTAAGTGAAATTATTCGAGCCTCTAACTGAAATTCGAGTCTCTAAATGAAATTCCAGCCCCACGTTGCGAGCGCAAGTGTAATAGTAATAAAAAACGGGGTAATTAAAAACTTTTTGTAAGTTTATTACCCTTTATCCTCGTGACTATCAGCTATATACTAAAACTCTCTATTTTTAATCTGATATCACTAGGTCGAGATTTTCTTCTCTATACTCAAGCCCAGGGTAATGTCAGATGGAAAACGGCTTTAGACAAAGAAAACTCTTAGGGTTAAACGGCTAGTAGAGTGTTAGCTCTGGGTAGATCATGAGCATGGGTCATGGGTGGATAATCGACCAAAAATATTTTTAATAGGCGCCACCGTATTTTTAATACAAGTGCCAACAAAATTTAACTGTGTTTGTATAAGGGAATGCGGAAACCTTATCTTAACACCACTATCATAGCCATAAAATTTGAATTTCACTCTTTATCACACACTTACCAAAACCTCAACCACCAGATGTCAAACAGTTGTCTCAGCTTTACCTGTGAACAAACAAAAACACCACATGGACACTATTTGTGTCTTCAAAAGCATATGCCAAAAATAGAATAAATGAATTTAAACATCTGTGAAATACTAAAGGATTCATTTTCATTACTCTGTCTTTTTACTTAAGGAGGATTTGCTCTAGTTTTCTTTTCCTAATTTAAATGTTGTATAATAAAACTTCTTTCAAAGGAAACAAAATGAATTCTATTTATATGTAGAAATCTGATTAAATACATGTGACTCAATATATATATTTACTATCTTGTCATAAAATTTTTATAAAAAGAATTTTAGTGAAGTTTAACCTTCAAAATAAATATGTATTAATTGATCATTTCTATAAAATTTAGTTTAAGCAAACATGTAATAATTTATTAGTTCATAGCACATGAATTTATTTTTACTATAATCATTGAAGCGCTTCCTTGACCATTTACAACAAAGATTGATCATCAGAAAATAGCAATCATAAAATGCAACTACTCAAATTTAACTGTAATCTACAAAAAATATACACGAATTTCAGCACCAATAAAAAGCTTTTACATGACCTGACTGTTTTTAAGCAAAATGTGAAAATTAAATCAAGACTGCATCTGGCGTCTAGATTAGGAAACAGAATCTATACTATTTTTTATCTGACACAAGTTGTCATTCTAAATATCTTGACACACATTGAATGCGTGTACAAGTAACTGATAAACTAAATATTTATTCGGTGTGTTATTAACTTTAAAAAACTACTTTAAATTTGTGTTATTCTAATAATCAACGTAGGAGATCTTATAATAATTTATAATACTTTCAAAGTTACGGAAAGTTTCAAACACTCACGTGTATCCAAATAAATTGCAGGTGCAAAATCATGACGTCAGCTGTTGTATTTTTCCAGCGTATTAATCATCAGTGAGTTTGAAGTACCAAGATTCTTTGTATAATAAACCATTTCTATACGGCGTATTAAATAGATAGAACGAAACCATAACTGCCTGCTTTAAATTACTGCGACGAAAATTTATTATAATTTAACATTGAAAATTGTTGTTGTAGATATGTCCATTAGATATTGCACTAAAGTGAAATATATTAGTTTAATTTATTGTATTAATCTATACCAACTGTCTTAAATGATGTATATTATGGTTCCATGTTCTCAACTCAAGCTCTTCTTCCTGACTCTATTAGACGCCTCGTGTTTTAGTCGGGACATCTTGACTTTTATCTCTAGTCTACAAAAGCGACTTCACTCTTCGACGTTGGGAACAAAAGTGCTGATAATTAACTGGACAACGCTTGGTAACAAGCCTCAGAATATATATCTTCTAGAATCTATGTGTTATTATGAACATTATACTTTAATTTTTATTGGCTGAATATTTACGAATTAAATGCTTTAAAATTTATCTGTTTTATTATTAATTTATTAAGCTTGGTGTAACAAGAAAAAAAATACGTTACAGTAGTTGGTTTTTTTATTTTACTAGCAAGTGCTTCCCCTACCTTACAAAAGAAATCATTAAACGCGTTTGATATCTGTGTTGGATCTGATATCATGTTGTTGTTTACAAAAATCTCCTTGACCTCCTTATTTTGTACAGTACGATTTGTATTACTTACGATGGTCCATAACTTTCTCGCAGAGTCTTTATTAGCATAAATTTGATTGACATAATAATTGTATTTTGTTTTTTTTATTACCTTGTTCACAAAATTTCTGTATTGTGTGTAAGATGCCTTTTTTAGATTGTTACTTGGGTCGCTTTTGTATTCCCTGTATAATAAATTTTTCTTGTTTATGGAATTTATTAATCCTGGCTTTATCCACTCTTTACATGATAAATTATTCCTTTTTACTTTTTTTATAGTTCTATAATGTGTAACGTATGTATTTATTGTAGCGATCAGGTTATCTGTTAACTTATTAACATCAGATTCATCATAGTAAGTAGTCCAATCATGAGTTTGTACGGCATCTTTTATTTTTGAGTAATTTATGTAAATAATTTCCTTTAATTTGTTTTTGGTTTGACTACACTGTTTCCACGGTATATATAAAGCTGTGGCCCTATGATCTGTAATGTAAGTATCTATAACTGTCGGAATACAATTTAGGTAGTGATCTTTATTTCTTGTTTTCATAAATATATGGTCTATGCAGCTTTCAGTGTTACCAGATATACGAGTGTTTTGTTAATCAAAGAAAGGAAACCGTGTTCGCTTAAAGTATCCAGATAGTTATTTGTAGTTTCTTTTCACTATTTATGTTTATATTGATGTCTCCGACTATTATGTGGGTATGACAATGTAGCGTATCTGTTTGTTGTAAGTATAATTGTAAATTAAATATAAAATCTTCATCAGGTTCGGATAGAGATCTATAAATTGCGGTTATGAGTTATGTATCGTGCTTTGTCTTGTTTAATAAAATCTGTATGGCTGTACTAGACCCAATAGTGACTATACTCTGTCTAAAATCAATTTTATTTTTTAGGTAAATGACTACACCATCGTTTTTATTAAGTGCTCCACCGCTATACAGCATTGAATAACCATGTAGTAAAAACGGTGTGTTATCTAAAATTTGGTATGTTTCCGTAAGAACAACACAATCGTATTCAAACGGCAGTTGACTCAACGTGATTTTTAATTCATTAATGTTTCGTCCTAGGCTACGAATATTTTGGTGAAATATTTTAAAGTATTTATTATGGTTTTTACTATTCCAGTAATTGTTGTGATCCAAGATATTAGTATATTCGGCAGTGTTAATCTGGTTATGGTTCACTTCGCGAATGTATGGGTCCATTTTTTGCAATTATTTAATACTAATGTAATTAAAAAGTGTATATAAACGCAAACGTATAAATTTCTTATTAATAGACTAAGCCTAACGTAAGATGTTGAACAACAACGATCTGCTAATTTGCGATATGTTTTTGTGTAGGTGAATTTGCTTATATGCACCACAACTTAGATGTTTGGAAGTGTCACAGTTTATATAAACCCAACAATAATTTAGAATTAGAATTATAAATAAAATTTTTCAGTGAATGACTACGAGGTACTTAAAGAAAAGAGAAAAAACGAAAAATTAATACTTTATAGGCCTCCTTATTAAACTAAATATATGATAGTGTATCGTAAGGTAATGAATTGAAAAATATGTTTGTATTATAAATAAATGTTTTCTAATAATATTCTATCTGTTAGTTAGGTTCTCCCAAATTATTTTTATAAGAAATTTATTTTATAAACACCTAATGCTAATTGAAATTAATTGTTAATTACGGTTAATTATGGTTTGATATAATGTGATGCTTAATAACTAAAAAGAATGTAAAAGATGTGACGGATGTAAAATATTTCAAGGTTTTTCTTACTATAATTAAATGATATGAAGTTTTGTATCTTAACTAGTATTTGTATACACGTTTTACCGTACGAGCAGCAATCTAGTTATGTAAGGCTGTCCAAATGGATGGAGTTTGTAATTCTGTGCACTTTGTTCTGATATTTAACAAAAATCTTTCCATCGTTTGTCCAAACATTATTTTTGCCAAACTTTGTCACAGTTAATTGAACGAGTTCCCGACGTTTTTGAGTTAAGTCATCTCTTAATACAATAGACGTACCTTTTAGTTTAGATTTCTTGCCGAAGATCTCCCTTTTAAAGTTGTAGCTTGTAAACTTAATAATGATGGGCCTCTTTCCATCATTATTTCTAGTTGGTATCCTGTGACTCCTATCTATGGCATATGGTGGGATATTTATACCTAGATGTTTTTGAACCAGTTCAGTGACGATAACGTCTGTTTGCTTTTCATTATCACTTTCTTTGACCCCATATAATATAAGGTTATTACGTCTAGAGTATTGTTCTAAGTTATCACACATTTGCATATACTTCTCGCATTCCTTCTGGGACTCATTTAATTTTGTTTCCAATTTCGATGCAATGTTCTTGTAATCTGCTATTAATTCTTCGAAATCCTTTGAAACAGCTTCTTTTATTTTTAAACACAGCTTTTCCATAAATGTGTCAGAGTACATAACTTTTTCCACAACACGCTGTATTAATGCTTCATCGCCTTCACTCGTATTTTTTGAGCGCAAATTTCTATCACTTTTATCACTACCACTCATAATTACTCGTCAATTCTTGACTTTAGAACAACATTAATATTTTGATTTATAGTAAAGACAATCATAATTTTCATATTTAAACATCTGCGTCTAAAAGATTAGACCACATTATTGATGTGTATTTTGTATATAAAATTTTATCACAAAGAAAGCTAAATTTAATTAATGGCTTATCATATAATTTAATTGAACAACTGTTTTATTTTGGACAGGTGAGTTCAAAGGTAAGGTTAATTGAGTTAAAGGTAAAAGCATATACATATATATATATATATATATATATATATATATATATATATATATATATATATATATCCTTTATAAAAATAAAGTTGTTTTGCTGTAACTTGATAAAGAAGCACTAAACAGCACTTTCAAGAAGTTTAATATCTAAATTTCCCTTTATAATAATGTTTAATTTATCAGTATTAATAGCTACATCTTTTTTTATCGTATAAGGTAGCAAGAGAGCATCTCTTGCGTCCTTTGTTATTATATTAACACTATTTTTTACAGCTTTTGCTTTAGCAGTAAAAACGATTTTTCCTGTAAGGATTTCAAAGTTCTCCCTTAGGGCAAACCCGTGTTTAAAAATTCTAGGACTTGGTGGCACCCCTTTGCACCCCCTATTTAAAATTTTAGAGTCGGTCAAGTAGATAATGTTTTTGTTGTAAAACCCACGACCACTCCTCATAAGCTCTATCCGAGGAATAGACCCCTAGCTTAGTCGGAAGACTGTCGATATCCTTTCATTACAACTGGCTATTACTGGTTATTACAAAATTAATTTGAGCTAGTTTTACAGTAAGTTAAGTGTAGTCAGTAGTAGACTGTTTCACTATAACCTGTTGTAAATGCTAGTTTTTACAGAAATACTCAAGTAACATAAAATCAAATCAATATGATAAATATTTCAGTACAAAAAATACTTTGGCACTCCACTTTTTACTCAACAATTTTTGTTATTCATTTTATTACCAAAGATTGTAAAATTGCCTACATGTCTATGAAAGAAACAATACTTTAAGGTGCATTCATCAACAATAAGCTTTTCTCAATCAAATAAATGTCATGAGTAATACAATTAATGTTCTATCTAACAGAAGTTATCTTTTCAGGTATTGTGGTATCGTGATACCATGCAGTTAGACACAACAGAAAGACGTATAATGGAATCGAGAGGTTCAAGACATACACTAATTATAAGAAAAGTCCATAGGAGCGATTTTGGCAATTACACCTGTGTTGCCGATAATCAGTTGGGAAAAACTAGAAAAAGCGTTCAATTAACAGGTAACCAAGCATTTTACATAAACCGTTACTATATAAAATTGATTTAGGTAAACCAAATCCTGCTAAATTCAGTAGTGCATCTAGAGGACAGTGGAGAGATAGTTATAATATTACATGGGCCGTAGAATCGCTTAGTCCAATTGAAGAATTTAAGCTGCTGTATAGGAGGCTACCTGAAAATGGAGGCACTAGTGAAGATGGAAGTCCAAGGCCTCTACAACATCAATCATCTAAAAAGGTATACAATATATTAAAAAATTTTCACCTCAATTAAGATGTAGTACTCATTTTTATCATCACTATAATATTGCTTGGTTTTGTTATTTATTTATTTATTTATTGGCAAATGTAACACTTCGCCCTCCTCCCCTGACCTATGTAGCAGTCAAAGAAACAAGGAACGAGTTACTTAATACATGTATAATCGAATGCCAACTCTATATCGCTTTTTATGGTTCAAAATTGCAATACAAGGGTCCACTTACCTATTCCCTAAGATTGTCAACTATTTTTGATCTAATAGTCTTTACTCTACTTCACTCAAATGCCTCGGCTACTCTACAGCGGAGCATACATGGACATACCCCAGGGTGGTTAGGCTTAGAATTCTGAAACCGATACTGGTGAGTCAACTTACCCAAAAGTTTACAAAGTATCTGTACCTAAATGTATTTCAACAAACCCTTTTAATTGTAATATATATATATATATATATATATATATATATTATATATATATATATATATATATATATATATATATATATATATATTGTAGTGGTTTTAAAAGGTTAAATGTAACTATAAACAAAGAAATTTGAAACACCCTGTATAGAGGAAATAACCAGAATTTACGTGCGAAATTTATTTCATTTAGTTCAGTTTAATGTAACAAAAATTTACAATTAATGAATAAAATTTAGTTAGGTTCGTAAAGAAAATAAATTTTAGAAGCCAATGCAATGTATTTATTAATTTAATGGAGTTTAATTACGTCTAATACGCATAAAAGCATGAAAAATCAATAAATCCAAGGCGAATAACGTTCGTTGGAACAAACAAATGTATCGGTTGGGTTGAAATACCATGAAAAGAAACTCCTAGAAATGTTGTGTTAAAACGTCTGTTAATTAAACACCTCCATGTTTTTTTAATGTCAGGTTCTCCTTATTTTTATAGATAACAAACAAGTTTCAAAGAATATCGGGTAAACGGTTGGAGGGTTCGCGTAAATGTTAACTAAAAGTTTCCTTAAAGTACAGAAAGGATAGAAGGTCAATGAAATACGTCGGAATGAGACAGGCATACGGACAGTGCATTTCAAAAAACACGTATTCAGTCCACATGGGGTAAATAGAACGCGGACAGTAATATCGATTCTCTACCACTCAAACAAGGTTAGAAGGAAACATATAATATGCATAAGAAAGGGACAGCGTTAATATAGGCGGGATTTTAAGACGTCAAGGGATATATTATTAGTCGATATCGTTAGTTTTAAAACAGACAAACACGGGGATATTTGAAGTCGGATTTATTGGAAAATATCGTAACGACGCGCTAAATTTCGGAGATTTTGAAAACGGTTGAAACAAAATTTGAGGAAGTGTTATTTTAAATTAGATTTTTCACGGGAAGAGTGGCCGAGAGGTTACAGTCGAAGCATATAAATACTTGACGAATTAGCACGGCTCGCTCTCTTTTAACTTCGTTCTCTTAGTACGTTGATCGCTTCAGACTACGAACGAGCTTGTAAGTATATAAAGTTATTTTAAATTAAATAGTACAGTGTTGGCCTCATAATTTGATACGCGGATAAGTGTCGAATCTAAATTCTAATTTAAGGTACAACATTTATTTTAAACAAGCTCGGGAAGTGACATGAAGTAACGTAAATTTAAATGAAATTAAACGAAGGTACGCAAGTATGAAAGAAGTGTAATTAATTTGGATTTGGAGTTGGATACACCGGGAAAGCAGCGCAACTTAAATGGGGTTCTTCTACAAATAGCTAGAAGCGGCCAGCAGAGCAGAGCGAAACAACTTTACCGCATTGTCAACGGAGTGGAGGTTTTCAAGAAATTCCAGGTAACGCTTTAAAATTGTTGTTGTTATAAACTATGAAACTATGAAAATTGTGTGACGTGTGAGAGTAAATTTTGAAGGTATTGTGCATTATTTTGCGTATTGAAAATAATACGTATGACTAACTTTATTAGGGTATTTAAATAGAAATCTAAAGGTGTATCTAAAGCTTATTAACGTTCCATCAGGAATTTAAAATTTTTATTGTGACGAGTACATGGGTTTGATTTTTTTGGTTTGTTGTACGAGTATGCGAAGTACAAAAGCATACATTATTCATAATTAACTGGGTTATCATGAGCTCACCATACTCTAGAGTTTACAAATTCAAAATAAATTATAAATAAAGAACGAAAATAAGGTATTATTCAGGGCCCATTTACTCCGGGTATATTCAATGTGTTTGATATTTTAAATTAAAATCCAAGACAGTACAAAAATAGGATTTATTGAGGTGTAACTTGATCTTTAAAATGTGGATAATCTTGAATTTTATTTGTAAATAGTGTTAAATAAATATTGTATGATGGTTGTATTATTTTGTGGTTTTATTTGAGAGTGTGCGTGAACGATACAGAGTATAATAGTGAATCTAGGTATCCAAGAGGAGGCCCAACTGAGCTAGCCTGGGAACTGAAGAAGAATTAAGGTGATGAAGAGAGGAATCTGGGTAAGAGATTTTTTTTTTTATTAATTTTTTCTATTGTGTGAAATTTATTTGCGGTTTTGGAAAATAAATAAAAATTTCGAATATTTTTGTTATTGAGGCTCGATTTAGAGAGGTTACACGGCAATTTATGGCGCCCAATTCGTGGGGCATGATTCATACGAGGTTCCACGGCAATTTATGACGGCCCAACCTTGGGGCTGGAATGTTTTTTTTTTAATCTGGTGAGGCTTTACCAGGGTTCCACGGAATATATATATATATATATATATATATATATATATATATAGTTATTAAGATGAAATGAAAACCCAACTCTGTATTTAAAGTTGAATTACCATTTCAAATCGAACTAGTAATTGAAAACCACTAAAAGAACGGCTAGAGCAGGACTTGAACCTGCAACCTCTGATTTTCCGGATCAGTGCTCTAACCAATTGAGCTATCTAGCCTAATTGTTTAGATGATGTTATACTTAATACTACTGAAGCTTGGCCCTTGTTAACGATTTTCAATTACGTCTTACAAATATAACTAGATAACTATATAACTAGATTGAATTTCCTTAAATGCAAGACGTAATTGAAAATCGTTAACAAGGGCCAAGCTTCAGTAGTATTAAGTATAACATCATCTAAACAATTAGGCTAGATAGCTCAATTGGTTAGAGCACTGATCCGGAAAATCAGAGGTTGCAGGTTCAAGTCCTGCTGTAGCCGTTCTTTTAGTGGTTTTCAATTACTAGTTCGATTTGAAATGGTAATTCAACTTTAAATACAAAGTTGGGTTTTCATTTCATCTTAATAACTATTAATATATATTAAGCATTCATTTCTCTATTAATATATATATATATATATATATTACTCATATTTAGACCAGGGTAGAAAATTAAATAATCACATCAAATAATTTTAATCACCGTGTATAAGGAATTTTATTAAATAATACGCTTTATTAAAACCTTGAAGCATAAATAAATTCGGTCGTTTCAGTAAAAATAAGAAATTTAAATTATGTACAAGACGCTTTATATCAAAAGAAACAGTATTAAAAGCTCTGCGTGTAATTTAATTATTCTAATAAAGAAACAAATGGAAATTACGTGCAAAATTTATATTAATTAACCCTATTTTAAGTAACAAGTAGTAGACAAAGCGTACAGATAATAATTAATATTTAGTTAGGATTCACTAAAATGAAAGGATAGAAGTCAATTTTAATTGGAGTTAATTAAACCATTATTAATAATAAGCATAAAAGTCTGTGAAAATCCATGATTATAATACCAGAAAATAAAGCTCTGAGAATTAATATTATTTTGAACACCTGCGTAGTTTAAATATCACGTACGGCGAAAATTTTGCAGATAATTAATGTTTACAAAGAATCTTGGAGAAACCGGGGCTTAATATTCACGAGAAGGTGCGATACGGGGTTATTTAACCCAGATAGTCCACATGGACTAAAATATAATCGATAATAAAGAATATCAATTTGCACCAATACGAACAGGTTAGAAAAGGAAAGAGAAAATGCGTCAAGCAAAGACACATATAGTAAAGGCGTGATTTAAGCAACGTCACGAGGGTCACAATTGGTTGAAAATAGGATGCAAATATCAGAGGTAGAAACAACAATTTCTGTACAAAATTAATTAGTTTTTCTCGGACATGTTTTCGTGCCGTGTGAGAATTTCTGAGATTTAACTGGGGCAAGTGAAAAATTCGTAAAAACCGACGCGCGAGCGACGGACTGGGAACATAGCATGAGAAATTCTTAAGAATTGTCTGTTTTGAGGACAAAAGCGACGTGCCGGCTATTCGCTATATATACCGGTGGTAATATGAATTTCGGCCTCTTAGACTTTTGACTATTCGATGCGTTAAAAGCTCTTACATCCGCGACTTGATTGAAGATGTTAAACAGTGCATTTTAGTTTGATAAAATAATTTAAAGTTTGCTCGTATATTTTAGTGATTCAAAATAGTTTGTTATTTACGTGCTAACATGAATGTACTTCAGTGCACTTAGATACAAGGTAATAAAATTTAGTATCACTGTACCAATTAGCAAAATTTACAACGACAAATGTATACACAAAAGTAGGCAGTTTTGGCGTATATTGGTGAAAGAAGTATGAATTTCTTTGTTATTTTTCGGGGGTGTTAATAATTAAATGGTTCAAAAACGTGTCTGGATCCACAAAACAAGGGTCAGATATACACAGATGAGTTCCGGAAAAGCCCATAAACAACTTTAAATAAATGGTGATGGAGAAAATTTTAAAAGCGTTGAGAATTAGAAGCCGTAAATATAATCCTGTTGGAATGGTGTGATTAACTAAAGGGACGATGTACGTTGAAGCTACGAGGACAGTAACCTTCAGGTAAATTATACTATTTTGTTTGACATTTTTGTGTGTGTTGAATAACTTTATAATTGATTTACTTTAAATGGACATTAGTGAAATTGTACTAACCATAAAATTTTAATTTTAAGATGAAATTTGCTTGTTTAAGTAGAAAGGGTATTTAGTATTGATGTTCTGAATTATGATGAAACTTTGGGTATGTCTTTGAGCTCAATTAGACGAACCTGGTTAATTAACGTAAAGGGTGGTAGATGCTCCTTTATACTCAGACTCCGGTCTGCTTATATTGTTATATTAATTAGTAGGCATCCAACAAGGACTTTAATTCTGGATGCACGTTAAAGTGATAATAAAATTAATCTTGAAATTCTTTTTAAAACTGAATTTTATGCTGAAATTTAATTTGAAAATTTAATGTATTCTGAATATTGATGTAAATAGAGTTAACGTTGATGTTTGTGGTAGGAATGTGTTTGTTTAATTTTATGTATGAGGATGAAAGCTATCTAGAGGAGCAGCCGAGGCGATTAACAGAAGAAAATCAACAGACCAGGTAATTCAAGAGGTTTCACAGCATTCTTGACGCCCAATCTGTGAGGCTCGATTCGAAAAGCGGAGTACCCGGATAGTTGAGGTTTCACAGCAATATATATATGAACATTCGTATCAAGTAATGAATTTAATAACCTTTAATATGGTGATATAACTATTTACATTTCTTATATCGGCATACTTGAATGAAATAAAAGAAATATATCTTACTTAACTAAAAGTTACCTTAAGCCAGGTTGTTATATATTGTACTAAACACTGTAAATTCTACAGTTAAAACAAATTGGCCCCAAATTAAATATAGCCAATAACTCTTGATATTCTACACAAAATTCATACTAATAAGCGGTGACGTTAATAATAATGTCCAAAAATTCTAACCTTTATCTAGTAACTTAACAACATATTCATGTAAAAGCATATATATATATATATATATATATATATATATATATAACTATATTAAAGTTCATACTTACAATTCCACTGTATGCATGCATATACACGTCCGTTCTCTCGAACCATTTATTCAAAGATTCACTCAATACCTGTTTCGGATATGCAATACCCACTGTTGCTCAGCGGGGTTGATAGTGCTTAACACGGGTGTTAATAAATTTTGAGCTCGAAACTCTTTATATTCTCCTACTACCTACTGTACCAACTTGTTTTGGAATCGGGCTTCCGAAATCCGAACTTCCACAATCAATCAATAATGAACCGTATAGGTGTGGTTAGTTATCATCTTCTTTGCAGTTAATAAACCTGCGCTTCCTACCATTAACCGCCTTACAGCTTAACCATTTCGTTTTCTAATTACACTTAAATTTATTACTATTTAATTCTCCTTTGAGAGCCAAACTTATCTGTGTCCTTTATCCACTACTTAAATTCACTATTTTTTCCGTAATAAACATACTAAATTCTTATATTTGTTCACTAAACATTACTTTAATTTGCACGGGCATATAACCAATTCTGCTACGCGACCTTGCAGCGTAACCCGCACTAGCTCTGGGCTAGTTATTTTCTCATTTATGTGCCTTCTTTCCTATCTTTTTGTCTTTGTGTGTCTTGGTGAGGTTTTGTGTATCGTCTTTTTTTGCAGTTAATTAATTTTCTCACTTATCGTATTTATATACCTTTTATCACGTGACTGCTCTAGCCAATCAAAAACCTTACATATTTCACAATCGTACATCATCCCTACATGTGCTTTTAGGTTAATTGTTTAAATCAACTTTTATTATTTCCATTGCTAATTGAAGCTACCCTATATTTAAATTTAAGTTATTCTGCAATATTTTACAATACTTCCTGTTAATATTTTTATAAATATCACGAAAAATTACATATTATTACGCACTTCCGGTTTAGAATTCTCTAGAACAAACTAGCATTTCCTTTGGCGCCTTAAATTAAAATTTTCTAAATTTCACGGGATGTTAGATATCAGCTGAGAGGTTATGTTCATTTAAGTTGTCAATTGTCACCCAAAATCAAATTAGGGTTGGGTAACTATATTAATTCTGGTCAGTGATGGGTTACATTTTAGATAGAATTGTCTGTGATTGGCAGAAAATATCATTTAAAATTTGGATTAATTTAAAAATGTTCTTGGGTGTTACACAAAGAGTCCTTACCAATAGTTATCTTGTCCTACTCCGATCTAATTTTATTTTTATAAATGTTTTTAATCTTATATTTTATATTATTTTCTTCTGTTCTGGTTAATAAACATATGAAGATTGTATACAAGTGTTAGTGTTATGTCCTACATGATTTATTACATTGAAAAATGTATAGCACTTGAAAGATCAAATGTCCACAGTGAAATTTTGATGACATCTTTTATCTATATAAATTTGTAGGTAATATCACAACGTAATTAATGTCTAAAATTATTGGATATTTACAACTCAATCTTGCAGATGTTGTACCTTGTAAGTGATTCACAATTGCAAATTCGTGAAGTAAACTGTTTATTAAACTTGAACATAAATGATAATAACTTTTAAAGGGAATATAACACTTTTGTAAACACGCCAAAACGAAAAACAAAAAAAAATATATCACAATATTCTAGTTTTTTTTAATTCGAAGGTGCAGGCATTTAGATTTTGATTTTCAACACTCCTCTTCATAATTTAAATAATTTAAGAGTGAAAGAACCTATAGTTGCATAAGGATTCTTGTCCTATTAAGTTCCTTATGTAGTCAAGACAGTTTCTTTCCAGTGGCTTAGTAAGTCCATCAACTGCTTGATCCTTAGTCGGTATGTAGCTGGTTTTCAATTGACCTTGTTGAACGTAATCACGAACTAATGGATAGCGTATCTCAATATGCTTAGTGCTTTTGTGCAGTTCGAAATTGTGTACCACTTTGATGGTCGACACTGATTACTGGCATTTCAGAATCGCCAATAACTTCGGAAAATAATCTGTTTGTCCACGTAGCATGTTTGGGTGCTTTATTGCACATGACTAGTTCAGCTTCCATTGTAGACTGAGCAATGTTCGTTTGTCGTTTGCTCATCCATGAAATTGCAGCAGCACCGTACTTGACCATAGTGCCTATTGTAGACTTTCAATCAGCACTACTAGCAAAATCAGCATCACTAAACATTTCTATTTGATTATGGTTACGATGGTAGACGAGTTTGAGTTCTTTTCTACCTGCTAGATAGCGTAGTATTTGCTTAACGTCAGATCATGTTTGAACATAAATAAGTGTAACGCTAGTGCGTTACGTAAGCAAACAGTGGGCAGTAGAAAAGAATTTAGTAATTTCAGTGAATTAGATGAATTTTTAGCAAGAAAACTCCCTAAAAAACTTATAGTTTTTGGTAGTTTACATTTAATAACTCTGTTATTTTAATGTAATATTACATTAGGATGAACTATTAAATTAGGACAACATCCGTTACAGTAAATACAAATGTTAGTAAATATCTGTATTCTACATAATTTCTTTTTCTGATTACAGTAGATTTATTGTTAAAGATGCAAAACTGTAATAAATGTTCAAAAAAATCAGATAATTTATTTGATTGCGATCACTGCAGTAATCATCTGTGTAAAGACTGTGCTCAGTTAACTAAGACAGAAATTAGATGTCTGAAGCTTAATAATCGAAAATTAATATTTCTATGTGATGAATGCGAGACAGGTTTATTTAGAATTACAGAATTCTTAAATAAATTAATTATTCTTGAACAAAAAATAGAAGATTTACAGAAGAAAAATGAAGATCTTGAAAAACAATAAAGGGCAATAGGTTGTGAAGAGACAATAGCAGAAATGATTGATAGGTAAAATAGATCACGAAATATTATAATACTAAATGTTCAAGATGTTACGTGCCAAATTGGCCCTTAAACATTTTTTAGGTTAATTTTGATGTGCGGAAGTTTCGCGCCATAAATTCAAAAGACTAGGCGCGTATTTCCGTCACGTCAGAGTGCGTTTGCGCCAGATCGTGCGACACGAGTGGAGTAGGGACAAAGTGGGGAGAAGTTTCCGTTAGACGCTTTAACGTGGCTGTTTGCCTTTGATCTTCGAGGAGTGCAGTCGTCGTGCTTGGTATCGTATCTTTATTTTTATTATGTAGATTTCCTTTGCTTATCTTTGTCTGTCTTTGCCTGATTAACCCGTTCCTATCGTTCCGCTACATATAGAAATCTGGTACGACCTTGGAGCAGCCCACGACCCTAGATGAACGAGCCCATGACTGCCGTAGCTGGTTGGAGCCATGAGATCCCGTCCGAGCGCTTTGGAAGAGCGTTGGGCGTACCCTCCAGCAATTATCTTTAAGCCGGCCATCAGCAGCCCTTATGTATGTGCTGACGCCATCTTTATCTATCTTGAAAGACGCTTGACGGACTTCGTGGAAATCTGGACCTATTATGTGAGTACCTTGTTGACCTAATTGTTGTAAATTTACTTTATATAGTGCGTAATTTAATTTGTGCATTTGTGACGTCATTGATAGATGGGCGCGCCGAAATCTGTACAAGATTAGCGTTACCAACCGCCAGTGGCGTCGCTTTTTCATCGCGCTTGCGCGATGTATTTATCGACGTTTTTTTAAACTGTAGGAATTGGTTTTTAAATCGTAAGAAAGAATGTAATTCATACACTGATATAAATGCAGAAGATACAACCACTGTTGGTGAATTACTTAAGAATTTTGATATTGATTTAGATAATGTTAAAACCTTTAGAGTGGGTAAGTGCATGGAAAACAATAATCGGCCACTTTAGGTTTTAATGTGATCTCAGGATGAAGCAATGTCTATTTTACGGAATAGAACAAAATTCACAAATCAAAATGTTCGGATATTTGGAGATCAAACGCCGAAACAACGGCAATATTATTTGGATGTTAAAAAGAAACTTAAATAAATCACTGAAAATTGAGATACTTCAAAAACAATTAAATATATTAATAACAAACCAACAATTGTAAATAAAGATAGAAATTCAAAAAACTAAATGGCAATTCGTCATTAATACTCAATTCTCACATAATCTATTTAAATGTTCAAAGTATAATGTCTAACAAATATCAATTAATGGTCGATGTGATGTGTTATAATCCCATGATAGTGTTATCGGAAACTCGAGTAACTAATAATGTGGAGGACAAAGAAATTGCAATTGATAATTATATCTTAGTAAGATGTGACTGTATTAGCAGACATACGGGGGTGTTAATTTACATTTGTAAGAACATTGATTTTAAAGCATACAAAGAATTTGTATTGGAACCAAATTATTGGTGTAAAGCTGTGAAAGTGTTACTATTTGAGTCACTTTGGATCATAGGAGTGTCATACCACTCCCCAAGCGCAAGTGATGCAGTGTTTCTGAATATCTTTGAAGAATGGAGTGAAAACCTATTTAATACGAACCTACGATGTATTATAGCAGAAGATTTCAATTTAAATTATGAGAATAAGGGTAATTACTATGTAAAGAAGTTATGTAATTTCATTAGGGTAAATGGTATACAGCAATTAATTACAGAGCCTACTAGAATTGTATAAAATAGTTCAATATTAATTGACTATATTTTTATTTATTTATTGCCCAACAGACATTATATCCAGTTATAGGACATCACACAACCTAAATAACAAAAATGTAGTGAACTAAGTAAGTGTATACATAACAAAATACTTTTTATGTTGGTCCATATTGTACTACGTTAAAAGTATTGTAGTAATGTGAATCGGTAATTAATAACAACACACAAAAAAAGCAGTTTAACGACACTAAACGAATAACAGTAATTCCTTTAGAGTGCATATGTGAATATCAATATCTGTATCCAGTTTATTACAGTTACGACACATCATATTAACAGGCGACTTAAATAACATATTAGTGTGTGGCGTAGGTATGGAGAATTCTAAGGATTTGCATGCGAAGTAAGCTGGTACGTGAAACTGGATTATGGACAGCAAATAAGGACAGCCCAATTTGTTATGTAAAAGATTGTGCAACCAAGTCAGACTATTCAAGATTCTTCTACGGTGCAGTGTATGAAAATTAAATTGAGTCAATAATGTCGTGTGGCAATACCCTTGAGGTGGATAGACTCCATTTGTTCTAAAGCTAAATATTTTAATAGCCTTCTTTGAATTGCTTCAATTTTACGTATTTGATAATCATACGTGGGATACCAAATCAATGAACAATATTCAAGTTTGCTTCGGACCAGAGAATAGAAGAGGTTTGTTATAACTTTAGAGTTTGTAAAAACTTTGCAAGTATGTATAATAAATCCTAGTACTTTCACTGACGATTGACATGTTCTATCAATATGTTCAATAAATGTAAACTTTTCGTCAAATATAACGCCAAGATCCTTAATAGATGTACATTGAGATAGTAACTCGCATATTATCTGCTCACGTTTGCGAGTATACACAATGACCTTGCATTTAGCAATATTTAAATGTAAACTGTTCATATCACACCAGTCATTAATAATATTCAGATTCCGTTGAATTAGCAGACAGTCCTGAATTGAATTGATTATAGTAAAGATCTTTAGATCATCAGCAAATAACAAGTGCTTGCAAAATAACTCGTCACATAAATCATTCATGAAAAGAAGAAATAATAGAGGCCCAAGATTAGACCCTTGCGGCACACCTGATGAAGGAATAATAAGGTCAGACGAATAATTGTTGTAAGCAAATAAAAAGTGATTGCAAAATAACTCGTCACATAAATCCTTCATGAAAAGAAGAAATAATAGAGACCCAAGATTAGACCCTTGCGGGACAACCCGATGAAGGAATAATATGGTCAGACGAACAATTGTTGTAAGTAATGCTAAACAAGTCAGGGTTATTGTCCATCCGACACCAATAATAACTGATCCAAATATTATATTAGTAGCAATTACTAAAGAAAATAAACACCATAATAGTAATAACCAAATAAGTCACAGAAACCTAAACGATGCAGTCATTCACCGAATTAACCTAAGACTTTTAAAATGTACATGGAAATTTGACAATACAAATGTTGATATAATTCTGAATGATATACAAAATAAAGTTACACATGAGTTAGACCGTGAAGCTCCTATTTGAAGCAAATTTCAACCACATAACTGTTTAAAGTGGTATGACAATGAAGTGTGTGCCAAAGCTAAGGAAAGAGATTTTGCTTATAAAAAAATTCAAGTTCAATAAATGTGTTGAAAACTGGAAAGATTATAAAACATGTAGAAATCAATTTGTTAATTTATTGAAGAGAAAGAAAAGAATTTTATGAAAAACAAATTGACAATAACAGAATGTGGAAAATATTTAAAATGTTGGTTAGTAATAATGAAAATAATTGTGACATACAAGGAGTACAATTTGAAAATAATCACCATAAAATCATTATGAGAAAACAAAAGGATATAGCTGAACATTTAAATAACTACTTTATGAACAGCATTGAAGATATCCCTGATACTAATAATCTATATCGGCTAAACCCATTACGTAGCCACGATGTCAAATTTACTAAATTTAAATTGTTAGCCTTACATGATATAAAAAAAATTGTGCATAATCTACCTAACAAGTGTAAATGGTCAGATACAGTAAACACAAAAGTAATTAAGACCACTTTTGATGCAACTGGGCATGTTCTTCTTCATCTGGTCAACTCCTCCTTAAGAACTGGCAGTTTTCCAAGCAAGCTAAAATGTAGCACAGTAACTCCTATTCCAAAAATTCAAAACATCACATTAGCAAGCGAATACAGGCCAACAAACACACTTCCTTGTATTGACAAAATATTAGAATTTGCTGTATACGACCAATTAATAAACTATGTGGACAGTAACCAGTTATTGGATTGTAATCAATCAGGTTTTAGATGTAAGCACTCTTGTGAAACTGCTATTCAGCTAACTTTTAGTAAGTGAAAGCAATACATTGATCACGATGAGTATATATTTGCTGTTTTGTTTGACCTTAAAAGAGCATTTGAGACAATTAACATAAAAATCACTGCGTTGCAAACGAATCCGTGACTTTCAGTAAACAATTACTTAAAGAAATAACAAATGAAAATCAAATGCCCACAATATCTAGGTAGCATTGCAAGTTTTTCCTGGGTTTTCCTTGCGATATTAACATGAAATACAGCCTGCCTACATAATTTCTATTTATACATACAACTAATTACATAACAATAAGCATATTAACAACCCCTGTAAAACAACATTGGTATCTGAGAAGTGTAAACCCGCAATAGGGTTACCTCAAAACTATATACAATCTTCGTTGAACAGTATTGGTATCTGACAAGTGTAAACCCGCCATAGGGTCACCTCAGATCTATATACAATCTTCATTGAACAATATTGGTATCTGACAAGTGTAAACCCGTCATAGGGTTGCCTCCGATCCATATACAATCTTCATAGAACAACATTGGTATCTGACAAGTGTAAAATAAAATAAAATAAAACCCGCCATAGGGTCGCCTCAGAACCATGTTAAAATCTACCAAAGAGGTAACCTAAATCATAATGATTTTCCCCCTCAAAATAAATATTAAAAAAACGACTGCTTAAGCCTTACGGTAACGTAATCGCACACTTCTTTAATAACCATCCTCTCAATTGTATAAATAGAAACATGTTAAAAAATGTTTTCCAATCCCAAGTTATTGAATTTATATAAAATTCATCAATAAAAATTAATCAGCTGATTTCACGTTGAGCGTATTGGGTACCTAAAAAAAGTCGGTCCCAGGCCGCAACACAAATTGAAGGCAATCATTCTTTTAAACTTTAAATATTATTGACTAAGTTACAGCACTACGACATTGGTGGAACATTGATAAAATGGTTGGATGGCTACCTATCAATTAGAAGACAAAAAACGAAAGTAGGAAATTCAACATCTAGTTCAGTGCTAGTAAGAAATGGTGTGTTATAGGACCGTTGTTATTTATTTTGTATTTAAATGATTTTCAGAGTATTGACCACGAATGTGAATTTGTTAATCTATATGCTGATGATACCCTACTTGTAATCAGAGGGTCTGATATACAAACAACACCAAATAAAATGAATAATAGCTTGAATAAAATTTATAAGTACTTTCAAATGAACAAGTTGAAACTTATTACAAGCAAAACCGTGGCAATGGTTGTTGGAAATACTAATAAATTAAATAAACTCGATAAAAATGCTATTACATTGAAGATTGGTGATGAAATATTACAAATTGTTGAACAAACTAAGTATTTAGGTATTATGTTGGATAGTACTTTAACATTTAAAAATCACTTTGATTATGTTATAAATAAAATTACAGAAAAACTATATTTCTTCTCAAGATTAGCACTTAAATTGTCTGTAAGAACTAAAATTACAGTCTACAAAACAATCATTCAACCACATTTTGACTACTGCACAACAATACTATATTGATTTGACCAAAATAAGTTAAGTACTCTTCAAAAACTTCAGAACAAAGGTTTAAGAATTATACTGGAATGTAGCAAAAGGACTAACATTCAAAAAATATTAAGCACCCTAGAATGGCTATCGGTTACTGCAAAAATTAAATATTTAACAATGATATTTATTTTTTATAATTATCAATGAACTAATGCCAAGTTATTTTGATGAGTTTATTGTTTATGCCAACCAAATACATAACCACGAAACTAATTCACAAGGCAATTTATATGTTGCAAAGACCAACTTGAAAAAGACTATGAATTTAATATTCTTTAAAGGACTGATTAAATATAATACTTTACTAAAAGACATTCGAGACTGTAATACATTGATATCTTTTAAACAGAAATTAATGAAAAAATTAAAACCTAACTAAAATTTGGTAAAAGTAATTATAATTTTCAAACTTGTGGTTAAGTAATAGTTGCTTTAACTGATACTAAATTTTTATTTTTGGTCTTGAGTAAATTCTAAGTAACACTAAATGTATTTGTATTTATATCTACTTAAATTAAGAAAGCATGTTCTTTTTATTTTATTTTCTAATGTATTATAGAAGGGGAACGAGCTGCATACACATGTTGTGTGAGAATTTCAGGGAACTATGTCGGCTAGCTCAGAATATTAATAAGTGCAGGTACGTGTTCAGCCAGTTTTGAGACGGAAAACCTAATGACGAAAAAATAAGCGCAAATAAATCTGATGATTAGTATAAACAACTAGTTGTTGGTTGCAAAATATCTGCAACTAATGTTGACTGTGCAAAAAGATATATTGTAAAATATATTAAATCGGTAAATGGTTAAGTGTTGGGGGAACTTGGCAGCCACAGGCTGCTTATCTCCCTTCACAACCACTGAAGGTCAGAGAAATAGGGTATATAACTGTAAAACAATAGAAGGTGACCAAACTGCATCTAACAAGAAAGAACAGCACCTATGAGGAAAGACAACAAACATAGAACAAGAAGAAAATTGTTGAAAGCATATGTGTGGAGCACAGCACAGTATGCCTATGAAATACGGTCAGTCTGAAACGCAGACAGAAAAACGGTAGCAGCCTTTTGAAAAGCTGTGCTTCGGATGTATGAGGACGATAGCATGGACAGACAAAGATAATAACAAATAGGTTATAGAAATAGTAGGGGAACAGGGATATCTGGGGAAAAAGAGAAATAGAAGGGCGGAATACGTTCTAAGGCATTTTTGGAGAATAGTATGGGATATATTACAAGCAGAGATAGGAAAAAAGAGGTAGATGTAGACCTAGATCAGATAGTGATAGATGCAGACTGTGCAAATTTCAGGGAAATCTGTAGGTTAGTTCAGAATAGGAAACAATGATGATACTCGTCTAACCAGTTCCAGGACTGAAGACCTAACGATGATTCTAATGTATTGTAATATTAGGATTACCTACTTTAAATAAATATTATTATTATAATCAATCTTCTTGTGTTGGGTTAGATGCGAATTTAGCCCAGTAATTAGCAGCAAACGTGATGTCAGGACGGGACGAGTGAGCTAGGTACATCAACCCTCCGAGGATTTTGCGGTAAGGAGCATGCATAGGTTTGGAATTAGGATTTCGGCCTAAAGTGCATTTTTCGATGGGGGTTGATACAGGATTGTAATTTAACAGTCCAAAATTAGTTATCATTTGTTCGATGTATTCCTTTTGATCGATTGAAATTGATTCGCCCTGTTGATTAATCGAGAAACCGAGGTAGCTGGTGCATTCACTTGTAGTTACTTTGAAGTTGGTTTTTAATTCGTTTATGAACTTCATAGTAATTTCGTTTAAGGTTGATAGAACCAGGTCGTCATAAACGTAGATTGCGACAAACATTCTTTGATTTTGGAAATCTTCAATAAATAGATAGGGATCTGCATGACTTGGTTCTAAACCATATTTCTTCAATACTTGTGTGAATTTGTCATTCCAACAGCAAGGAGCTTGCTTCAAACCATACATGCTCTTCTTCACTAAGCAGACTCTATTGGTTTTGTCATGATATCCATCGGGTTGTTCTATTTAATTACTTCTTGAAGATCCCATATAGGAATGTGGTCGTTACATTGAATTGGTGCATAGTATAGCCTTGAACAGCAGCAATACTAATGATTACTAAACTTACTAAATGTAACTACTCTAATTACTCTAATCTAAATACTCTGAACATTTCATAAAGCATTTACTTTTTAACCTTATTTTAATATTTAATTTTTATCTTTTACATTTATAATGTGATAAACAAGCTGTATTATAGTGTTTACCTCCATTTGTTCAATTTTTTATCCCCAGTGTATTTACTTTATATGATTGTGCATGCATTATGGGTTTTTGCTATTAAACTTCTTCTCATGTTGATACTGTTATGTTTTAGGACAACAAAAATGTTACTACAATTGGTTATTACAACACAGGGTATGGACGCCAGTATATTGATCGTAGGACAGATTGGAGAGATGTTATATTACCTGCTTTACCTACACAAGCACCAGGTTTACAAACAATGAGCTATGTTATTCGTGCATTGGAACCTGCACAAGTATACGAGGCTAAAGTTCAGTCACGTAATAAATTTGGATGGAGTCCTATTTCAGAAGCATTTACTTTTCAAACCACTGATACTGGTAAGTTTGTTATTTGAAAACCTTTCAGGCACAAATGCATAAAGTATTCAATATATGTTGTTGGTAACATAGTCTTGCATAATGTGTTAATGATAGTCAATTGAGATAAAAATAATACTTGTAATTATTACTAAATAGGGTTGGTTGACAGCTTAAACATACACAACACAGTTAATTTGGTATCGTATAAATAAAATTATTGTAATCCAGGTTATTCAGAAATTTAGTTCTTGTAAAATTATTTTCGTGTATTTGTGTATTTAAAGAAATAATAATAAAAAAATCTGTTGACACACGATATCACACCTATCAATCCTATAAAAACTTCAACACTGAAGATTTCCCGGTGGATCTACAACGAACTCATTTTTATGCAATTTATGATATGCACAATATCATGATAAAATTAAATTTTTCAATGCGTAAATTAATAACCTATTTAATGCACCATTTGTAGCATGTAGAATTACAAAGCAATATACTCCTTGGTTAACTGATAACATGAAGTATACAATGTCATTGCGAGATTGAGTTTTGTAGAATTTCAAGAGCACTAAAAATCCATCGGATTGGGAATATTACAACCAACTTAGAAACTACACAACGCACACGATGAGTAATGAAAAAATGCTTTTTTGACCAGGAGTTACAAATCATCAGCCCTCAAATCCTATGGCAAAAGCTAAAAAATTTAACATCTACAATAAGGAAAAACCAGAAACACCTACACATCTTTACAATGCAAATAAAATTTCTGATTTTTTTATCAAGTCCATTCCAGATTCAAAGGTGAGTGTCAATGACACAATAAATTTTTATAATAACCATGAAATGCAGAACAAAGTGGAAAATTTTAAAGTTGCAGAAATAAATCAATATGTAGTAAAAAAAGAGCAATGCACTTCCTTAAAACAAGTATCATTCTTTGTTTATTAATTAATTAATTAATTTATTTATTTATTTAAACATTTCCAACAGATAAGAACCCAATTACAAGAAACAATACAAAAAAAAAATAAAATTATACGCATGCAATCCTACTTTAACAAATTAAACACTTCTAAGATATAATTTAACGAATTAAAATTTATATCACATCTATGACAAATACTATTATAATTAGAACACATCACATAAATAGGCGATTTTACAAAGTAAATTTGTTCTGGCAGTAGGTATGTAAACCATGCGAGAATGTCTATATACTGTTCGGGATGCATGATATTTGATGAAGGAGACAAGTTCAGCTGAATCACTTTTATCATGGAGTAAATTATAAAGAAAAGTCAGTCCTATAACTTTTCTATGCGTATCCAAGGAGGATATCTGAAACTTATTCAAAAGCAAATCTTGACTATAATCTTGTACAGGATATATGCCTTCAGCTTTCCAATAAAGGAACAAGAAATTTCCTCTGGACAGACTCAATCAGTGCTTTGTGGCACTCATAAAGTGGAGACCAAATAATGCAGCAATATTCTAGTTTAGGCCAGACTAGTGTTAGACATAAAATTTTCAAAACCTCAATACTTGAAAAATTTTTGCAATGTCTTATATTAAACCCTAATATCTTGAAAGATCCACTAACAGTTTTGTTGATATGAGGGGTAAATGTAAGTGACGAGTCAAATAAAACTCCAAGATCACTAGTCTTATAATTCCTCTGTAGAATATGTGATTCAATGCAGTATGTGAAAACAGTAGATTTTAATTTTCTGGTATACGTAACAACATGGCATTTATTAGGGTTAAGATTTAACATATTACTATTGCACCAAACAGTTAACTGCTGCAACTGTACTTGTAATTTATGACAATCTTCTAGCGAGTGAATCTGTAAGAACAGTTTCAGATCATCAGCATATAGTAGTTTACCACAATTGATATTCTCAACATCATTAAAGAAAATAAGAAATAAGAGGGGTCCCAGGTTGGAACCTTGCGGAACACTCGAAATTGCAAGAAAAGATTTAGATTTAAAACTATTATAAGTAACATACTGGATACGTTTTTCTAAATAAGAGCAAAAAATTTTATTAGGGTAAAACTGAACCCAAAGGAATATAATTTGAATAACAAGATAGAGTGATTGATATCGTCAAAGGCCTCAGTGTATATTACATCTATCTGACCATTAGCATCCAAAGTTTCAGAGATGACTTGGGTAATATGTAACAGATTAGTAGTCGGCCTTTTAGGAAAAAATCCATGCTGAGATGGGGAAATGGTATGTTTAACGGCTGAGAAAATATGAGTGAAAAGGATCATCTCAAAAACTTTGCAGAAGTTGGACAAAATAGATATAGGACAGCAATTTTTAATACACGCTGAGTCACCTTCTTTCAGAACTGGACAAATTAAAGAAGATTTCCATTTTGCAGGAAAAGAAGAAGTTTTAAGTGATAAATTGAAGATTAATGATAACGGGTAAGCTAACACTCCTGCACAATCTCTAATCAGAAAAGAAGGAATTTGATCATTTCCTGATGTGAATGTGTTCTTTAATTTACGCATGCAAGGTTCAACCTCAGAAACAGAAATATCTTTTAAATTCAAATTTAAGTCAGTCCTTGCATTTAAAACCTCACAACCTATGATATACGGGTTTACACGAGGTATATAAACACTGCTGAAATACCTTCTAAAAGCTTCAACAATTGACTCAGGGGTATCATAAAAATGATCTTCATAGAATAACTTGGCTGGTATACGGGTTTTAACACGTTTAGTACAAATAAAGGACCAAAATGATTTAGGATCAACCCTAAATTTATGCTCCATTAGTCGGATCAGACTTTTGGACAAAGCATGTAACCTCTTAAATTCAAAGGAATAATAAACAATACCCCAGCGTTTGTACTTTCTGAAAGCAGTATTTTTCTGTCTAATTAGACTAAAAATTTCTGGTGTGAACCATTTTGGAAAGTTATGCCTATTGGGTTTATATAAAGGGACATATTTATCAAGAAGGCCCGATAATGTATCATCGAATGCGTTACAGGCATCATTCGAGCTAACAAAATTATCAAGAATGGACCGGTTTGTCATTAGTAAAGCTCGATACAAATTCAGATAATCGGCTTTCCTAAAATTATATGTTTTAGCATCTCCACGGGGGAATTTACTACTTGATAGTGTAGCAGCTAGATATATTTGGAGAGGTGGATGGTAGATATCAGGTTTAATCAAGGGTGACTGAATTTCAGTAATATCACAAGAAATGTTAGAAAAAATTAAATCAAGTAATCTACCTTTACTATTGACAATACTGTTGTATTGTACCACATCTGGAAATCGCTCAAAATTCAGAAGTAACCGTGCTTTATCATCTTTGTAACATTTACTATTATAAAACGGTACATTAAAATCACCCAAAATCAAAATTTGATGCAAGGCATATTTCTCTAAGTATTCCAGTAACATTTCCAGCATGAGAATAGGCATCGATGGTGGAATGTAAATTACAAAAATGTAAACAGATTTAAACTTAATATTGCATTTACATCCGACAATATCAATACCAGGCAAATTACACTTAATAACAGTTAAGTCTAGACACTGATGAATAACAATTTCTTATGGCAAGCAAAGATCCATCACCACATGTGAGACCAGTGTCCTGATAGTTACGATCTGATCTATATACAACATATTGCTCTGGAAAAATTTCTGAATCCATTATATCAACAGTTAGTCGCGTCTCCACTAATGCAATAATATCCTATTTACAGTCGTGGACAGCTGCAAAGAAAGGAATAAGTTTACTTCTAATGCCTCGGACATTTTTGAAGTAGTACCAAGAGATGTTCTTGTTCTTTGGCATATTCCTTCTACTTAATTGCTACTTCAGAATCTGGATACACTTGGTACGACTTTTCAATTTGTCAACAGCCGATATATAAGATGGGCAATGTGGATCAGATGCAGCATGCAAAATAGATTTAGTTTGTTTAGTGGTATTGTTAAAGCGAATACAGTTTTCGCATTTGTGCTGAGTAGCAGTGCACAACTTAGTGTCATGGCCCTCAACGCATAATAAGCAGACATGAATGTCATTCTTGCACTCATTGGAATTGTGACCTATAGATGTGCATTTGAAGCACCTTCTAACATGGAAAGGTTCCTTGATCGTACATCGCTTTAAACCAATATATAGTTTACTTTCAATCATAACTGCATTAAATGTAATTGGATCAACTTCAAGCACAATATTAATGAGATTATTTTTATCATCAATTTTACGGACTACTTTACGGTAGAAATCAGTAACATTTGTGTCCATTTCATTAATGCTAATAATATGCTCACTTAATTCATCATTGCTAGATGAAGTTCATCTTTAAAACCACCAAAAATAATTATTTTGTGATTAATCCTTTTAGAAGTAAGACTTACATATTTATCGGCAAGTTTTGTGTTAATTAAATCAAGTAACTGTCCAGCACAATTTTTATCAGCACAATGGAATGTTGCAACACCATCCATTCCACGTTTGATAGAGTTAATACGAATTCTCATTTTATTAAGCATTATAGCCTTGCTTACATCACTCACAGTAAGATCCGATGATTGTTTATTCTTTGATTTATCAATTAAAATTAAATTATCATCAACTATTTTACTAGAAACAAAGTCATAAGTGGCTGGTTTTTTAATATGTGGTGTAAGTGCAAGATCAATAACTTCTTGCATTTTAACAGTATGAAGTGCATTATGTAATTGTTTGTGTCAGATAATTTGTTAAACAGGATTAACATGATCATCCAGGGAGCAAGCAGGTACATCAGACCTATCAGTAGCAATAGTAACTGGACTTTCATAAATAATAGCATCAGGTAAACTAAAAGCTTTTTCTTGAAATTCCTTTTTTAGCAATTGATGCAAAAGTAACAGTATCTTTAGGCATAAAAGTTGTTGACACCTGGCTAAGCAAATGTTTATCACTTGGGTTTGATAACAGTCTTACAAGGTCAGTGTTGCTATCTTTCAAAGCATTTATTAATAATTTTAATTCTTCCAATTCATCCACCAATTCTTTAGTTTTGGATTCAACAAAAACCCAACAATATTTTCAAACTCATTACTTTTTATAAAGTTAATTACTTCATCACAATGGATATGTTTAGTACATTCCAAAATATTCGGGGCAGATTCATTAGTTGCACATATGGTGAAATTGTTGTGATTGCACTTATCACAAAGGTAACTAACAGCACCCTTTCTGCCACTGCATGATAGATGAACTTAACTTTACAAATTTTACACTGTAGATATTTATTCACAGCACTTTTATCACAATTAATACAATTTTTAGGCTCAGTATCATCAGAAAGCTCTTTAGTTTCGGCCATCTTACTTAATTTTAAAAAAAAAAAAGAAAGATCGGTACAACATGGTTAAAATGTGTTGCCCTCATATCTCAGACACATCATAAATCATTGCTTTGAGTTTCTGGAATTATGGAAGTGCACCACGGTGGTGCCTTTGACCAAGGTTAACAACCTAATAAATTTTATAAACATGAGGCCAATTAGTATTTTACCAATACTCTGTAAGTTATAGAAAAGATAATAAATAAACAAATTAGACGTTTCCTTCACCAATATAATATTCCTCCTAGCTCCCAGTCAGGCTTTATACTGGGTCACAGTTGTACAACCACCATTTTAAACGTTGCTAATGATGTACTACGAGCAATGGATGCCAACGAGAACACTATCCTAGTGCTATTGGATTTCACCACATTAAACCACAACATATTTTTTTCAATATTGAGGTACATAAGGTTCTTGAATAATCCAACTACTTTAATTAAAAGTTACTTGAATAATCGTACCCAAACAGTTAAACTAATCGAGTCTAGTTCCAATCCAGTAATTATAAATCGACAAGTTCCTTAAGGTTCTATCCTCGGTCCACTATGTTTTTATCAAGTATACTCTGAATCTCTTTAAATCATTAAAATCTAATTAGGGCCACCAATATGCAGACGATACCCAGTTTTCACCTCATTTTCACGTTATGAAACTCAAAATGCATGTACTAAATTGAATAGAGATCTCGAAAACATTGCAGCATATTCCGAAAAGATCTCACTCATATTAAGCGCTAGTAAAACTTTAGGTATGTTGTTTGGAAATGATAGGCATTGCATGGGCTTTTTACAACATGTTGGGGTTAGGGTGAATAAAGAAATAATTCCAATCTTCGAAAGTATTACAAACCTGGGCATAGAAGTGGACTACAATTTAAAATATAAAGGCCAGATGAAAAGCCTAATATGAGCATCTTATGAAATTCTCAAAATGTTGTTTTCTTACAGACATGTATTTTCACAGAATGTTAAAAATTTTTTTATGAAAGTCACTTATGCTATCTCGGTTCAACTATAGAAGCCTGGTATTTGGGCCCTGTTTAGATCAAGAAGACACTTAAAATTCAACACATTCAGAATTCTTCTTTAAGATATTTTTATGGAATTAGAAAATTTCAAAAATTTCCCATACATTAACACAAGCAAATTGGCTGAGTATGCAGAACAGACGGAAACTTAATGTTATTTATTTATATTCTACAATTTTTAACTCGAACTGCCCTAAATATCTTTCAAAAAATTAAGTTAAAATACATTAAAATGCACTAGCTTTTTTCGTATAAAGAATTTGAATTATAAATTCTAGGTTTTCTATACATAATTTTTAGGAAAGACTTGAACCGCTAAAAGCTTACTCATAATGGTTTTATAACACCCCCCAGGCTATAATTCCATAGTTATTGATGGAGTAGACTAACCCATTGTATATTACCTTAAGGTTCTTAATTGTAAGTATTTCATGCAACATAATAAAGTGCAACATTATTAGTCTTAGTTTTCCACAACGATAATTTATGTGATGATTCCATTTTGAATGAGCATACATAATAATGCCACGTTCTCATTTTTTTAATGTAACATAAATTAACACAACACAAATTATTAAAGTAATCCTTTGTTCAAAACAACTTAAAGTAGTTAATTATTAGTTTGCTGCCCATGGAGTTTACTGTATTAAAAATTTACAAAAATTTACACAATGTACTTTAGCTTGTTTGTTATGTTAATTTGTCTTATGAGAAGTACGAGTAAGCCGACTTTGGGGCAAAATTTCCTCCCATTTAATCCGATGTGTGAGAAGGAATTATCTCTCGTAAAAATACATTGGAATCTTCTCTATATGGACTATATGTAAGTGTGTGAGAGATAGACATACATTAATCTAATTACACTGAGAAATAGGCATACCTAATTACGGCAGCTTGTCTTCGCCAAAGGCATTTTATTAACTTGCACTTTTCCATTCATCGCCGATGTCACAGAATTCCATTATTAAATAAAAGTGATTAAGCACGTTATTCACACAACATCCGCCATCTTTATAGAACCTTCGTACCTACTTAGTGTTTTAGAGTTACCAACATCACAATTAGTTTTATTAGCATCTCATCTTTAAATAAAACGAAAAGATACCAACCTCACAACAATTATTTTTATTAACATTTCATCTAAGTATTTGGTACACACACAGCAGGAGTTAATACAGTTTATTTTGTATATTTTATAATAGCATATCTGCATGGGCTAAAGTAGGACCCAAAGTAGGTCATCCAACTGAGAGTGTGATACTTTGGTCCCAAAGTCTATGCGACTATGAACCCAATGTAGGTCAGTGGTTGACTAATAACTACGTTAATTTAGCGCCAAAGTAGGTCAGTCGACTTGAAACTGCATGCTGACGTCCGCAGAAAAATAAATAAACGTAGTCAGCAAGAAATTTAATGCTGTCTGCAGAAAAACGATTGAACCCAGTCAGCACAAGGGACTCTCGGCCCTGAAAGCAATTATAATTGATCAATGCAATCTAAGATTAGCTGGTTACTGGTTTCCCAACATTTAGCACAGATATCTCGAAATTTGCCAAAGACAGACAGACAGACAGACTAATTGCATCAATTTTTCGTTCTCGCTTTTAAAGAATAACAAGTCGTAGTTATTAAATCGCGAGTAATGTGAAATGAAAACAAACTAAAGAAGAACACAATGTATTTTTTCTTTATTGTAATGTATAAAATATATATAATTAGAAAATATAATGTTATATACTCTAGAATAAACATACTATAATTCACCTAAGTTGTTTATATCTTCGTTTTCCAAATGAGCAAGTATCCCAAATATAAAGAATAGTTCTAACACGCTCCAAACTTTTCATTTCTGATTTGTTTACAGAATACTCACAACTACAACTCTGAACGGTAAAATATTACCTTATCGGTTCTGTGAGGGCTGTCATATTCATCTTTGACGCATCAGAGAACGTGCTACTAGTCGCGATCGTTTCTGGTTGTTCTTCTTCTTGTTCACTAAAAAATTCAGATGAAGATTAGATCAAGTAAATACATTAAGAGAATTAAATCTATATTAAGCCAACGAATACATACTGTATTGCTTCGGGTGTCATTAGGTCGTACGTTGCAATTGGCGGATCTGCCAACGGAGCCAACGATTTTTCCAGCACTTCATTTGGATTGACTATAAACTGCTCAATAATTTTAATCCGACCACTATTATTATTCTTTGCTGACAAAGACAATTTTGAAAAAGTTTTCATTTTTTTGATTTGTTTACAGAACACAACTACAGCTTGACAAAAAAGATTGAACGATTATCACACATCTTGGTTATATAAAGTTATTAACCAACAAGAACAGCAGAAAATTCAAACCCATGTCAGCAAAAATTTTAATGCTAATGTATTGTCTAGATAACAGCTACCAAATTAATGTCGTCAATTGCAAAACCACAATTTTTTATATTTAATTAGGGGCGCAAAATATAAGAAATTATATATAAACAACTCGTTCGTATGCCATATTGCAGCATCTTGACAATGAAAAAATTCTTGACGACGCGTGGCTCATGTTTTAAATGTAATGAACTCGGTTGTTATCAAAAATAAAATACAAACTGCTTTCGATGTAAAAGCAATTACCTACCTGTATATGTTAATTTGAACTTTTATTATTTTGATGGGAATTAAATGTAAGTCAATTTTTTCAGTTTTTACTGAAAAATAAATTGAAATATTCTAGATTGAAATATTTCAAATGACTTCTTGGTAAATTTAATTGATGCATTGTAGATTTTACTCGCTTAGGTGTTTTTTGAAAATGCAGAAAAAATGTTTCAATTCACTGCGGTCAACTAGAATTACTAAATTATCTATAATACTGCAATTTAAAATTTTCCCATAATCTAAAACACATTCAATATTAATGTATTAGTTATTAAATCGTGAACTCAGTTATCTGCAAGAAATATAAACTGAAAAATTTATGAAATGCTACAATCTCAAAACTATCGAAGAAATAAATCTATTGAAATATATTCTATGAGTTATTTAATATTCCCTATAGATGCTCTCATTTTTGTGGCGGTTCAGAACAGCTGAAATTAGAAATGCGCCTGGATCTGATTGCATAGCGGCAGCGTCGGCTTCTACACTTGAATATTCTTCACCGAAAAACAAAAACATTCTATAAAGACTGTACGTAGCGTAAGTAACTGGGTATCTAGGGAAATACAATTGAAAGCATAAAATACAATTCAACGGAAGTTCAATAGACCTTCGTTTGAACAAGAAATGCTTGCGTTGTGATTTCGTGGTTAAGTACTTCAAATATACACAATAGAAAAATTCTTTTAAGGGCTTTTTAATTTTTTATAGTTTATAGTCAAATTTTACGTAAAAGCGAACCAACCCGGTACCTACCCAAAAGAAATTATTGATAATAACCTTATTTTTAAGTATAAGTAACGTTAATTCTAGATAACCACAGTAATGTTTTGAATACTGGTTTTAAAAATTTGTGTACCTAGTCACAAGCAGAAACACCATTTTTTTTTAATGCAGCGACTTGTTATTTTTAAAAGCCAGAATGAAAAATTGGTTCAATCAGGCATATACATGCAATGCACATTCCGATTTTTTTCGGTTCCAGACCTATCTATCTATTGCTAGAGAAGGCCTAATGTAAATTCAAAGCGGGTACATATCGAGGACACTTGGATATTCTCAACTGTTTATATACAAACACAAAAATGAAAACTGCAAAGTCATTCTATTTATAATTCGCTTACAAATTAAAATTAATGCACATTTGCGTTTATTAAGCTTACGCGAACAAAAATAATTTTTGCATATTTGCGTTTATTAAGCTTGCGCAGACAGCAGTAATTTTTGTATTTTGCGTATATTATGCGGACAATTAATTTATACACATTTGCATTTTATTAAACTTGCGTGCGATGAATCCCGAAACAGTGTCTTATGTTAGTTGTGAAATTGTAAAGTTGACTTCACAGTGCCTCAAACTTTTAAAAAATGTTGATGAAATTAACCGTCACGTTGCAATTGTTATCAAAAATATACGCTTGCTGAAACTTGCAATTAAAAACAGAATCCACAAAGAGAAACTCTTTAAAAATTCGCTGCAGTTGGAATCTGATTTAGGTCAGCTAAAATATTATCTTTGCAAATTAAGGCAATCAAAACATAAATGTGAGAAACAAGGTGGTGGCTTTAACACAAGTGATTTAAGCAGACGTAAAACCCGTAGATTAGAATGGCATGCTGTAGAGTCCTGTTTTTCTGGTAAAATTTCTGCTGGTGTAATAATAAATTTGAGCATAAAAGATCCACAGGACTTTTTAAATAAAGCATTTAGAAGTTTTAAGGCGAAAATTACTTCGTCGTTGAAGAAATGTATGCTAAAAGTAAATGTTGTATCGACTGGAATTTTTATTAAGCCACAGACTAATAAAGTTGAAATGATTAGGTTCTTTTAATATTCTAAAAACACCCACAAAATAAATATTGCTTTAGCCCTAAAACATAGAATAGAAAATATATGTGAACCAAAATTCTTATACAAAAATAAACAAGATCTTTTTAGTACACTTCATAACAATGGCTATCCAAAATCACTATAAAATAAACTTTTATATACAAACACAATAAAACCCCCTATTCAACAAAACGAAATTGCCAACACAAAATACAAACATTTATCATACATAAAAAATTTAACACCAATAATTTCTAGAATATTAAAAAAACCTAATATGTTACACATATGAAAAATCGATTCGAAATTTATTCACAAAATTAAAAGACCCCCACTAATCCACATGTACGAGGCAACTTTACAAAATCACATGCAGTTGCAAAAAAATATACATAGGACAAACTTCACAATGGCTAAAAAATAGAATCACCCAACATCGTAGCGATACAAAAATTTGAAAAACTTATCGTACTCTTGCTTCTCATCTACATTCTACCAAACATACAGCTAATTTCAATAACATCACCATATTAACAGAAGACAATAAGCACAAAAGACGATTATTTTTAGAATCTTACCACATAATACAAGACAATAACTGCATCAATAACAAACAAGACATTAATAACAGTGTACTCACAACTATATAACGTCACCAAAATAGACAACCATCCATAAAACTAATTTACTAATTTACTTCTACATTTCAAAATATATTTAAATCAACACACCACACCATACTATACACTGTGTCCGAGATAAGGAGGGCTACTATGGGGATCTTGAAAACGGTATGAGATACGGATTTGGTTAAATGGAAGAATAGTTGTGTAATCAAAGGCCTAAAAAAATGGCGTTTAGAAATCCCCAAAACAGTTTTTGGTTTTTGAAATATTTCGAAAAAATTGGATTTTCTTATTTTATATATTATTTTGTTCTGGCGTTAATATGGCACCTAGACCAAAACCGAAGGCATTTCTCCACAGCAACTTTTAATGTCCCTTAACATGGCATTATCATTTTTTTTCACCTGACGTTTCGTCTTTGCGGAACCATCTTCAACTTTTTTTAAATACCGTCCTGGTGATCTGGCATCAGATTCTGAAAGCTCTTTTTATGCCGAATTCAACGATGTATTACAGTTTATGGTTTAATTGCGTTTTCGTTTTTTTTCAGCCTTAATCAAGAAAATTCCTATTACGGACCTGTCGTACATACTTTTTAATTTTAAAGAATAAACAATTAGCTATACCAATTAATAGTTTAGTCATTTAGGTGTTTAGTAATAGTCTACTGGCTGAGTTTATGCACTAATTTAATAGAATAAACAACGAACAAATAAAATTAAATTAACAGAAGACCAAAAAATTAAAAGCTTGTTTTGGAAAACAAATGAATATGATAGTGGCGTATTTGGATTAACAGTATAACGTTAGTTTTTGGTGCTTAATTTATTGTGAAGTAATTAGTAATTTGTTCCATTAATTATGTTATCTAACGAAGAAAAGTTTGATATGGTGGTATGCTTCATTTCGTCCAACCGAAATTGTTTTGTTGCAGAGCGTATGTATTTGCAGAAATATTCCGAAAGGAGACAGCCAAATAAAAGGACTTTTAGCAAATTAGTGGCAAACCTTAAAGCATATGGTAGTTTTAAAAAACCTGTAGTTTCTCGGAAAAAGACCAGCAATGAAGAAACTGTACATAATGTTTTGTTAGCCGTCACAGAGTATCCTGGAACATCAGTACGGCGGATTGAACAAAACGTTGGTATACCAAAATCAACGGCACATTGTATTTTACAAAAACAAAATTTACATCCCTATAAGTACAGAATTTGTCAAGGACTTAGACCAGGTGATTTAGAACGTCGTCGCTTATTCTGTGAATGGTACACAAGAAAATGCCAGGAAGATATGAATTTTCCATATCAAATAATATGGTCTGATGAAAGCATGATTACGGATAACGGTATTTTAAACAGACGAAATGTTCATTATTGGTCTGAAACCAATCCGCGTTTAAACAAAACATCAAGGCATCAACACCGTTTCGGTTTTAATATGTGGACTGGGATATTCGGCACAACGATTGTAGGACCGTTTATTTACCACCGTAACTTAACATCAGAGCGTACCTACATTTGCTGCAAAACGATTTAGAGGATGCTCTCGATAACATGCCTCTGGCGACAGTTCGCAACTGTTGGATACAGCAGGATGGTGCACCTGCACATAATTCCAGAGCAGTTCGGGAATACTTTTCAATGAGATTTCCAGAGAAGGTGATTTGCACGCATTCGAAAACACCCTGGCCAGCGCGTTCCCCGCTTGATTTCTTTGTATGGGGGTTCATTAAAAATCATGTTTATCGGCAAAATTTTGCTACAGAACAAGACCTAAGGGGTTTAGTTCTGAAAGCATTGGCTGGTATTACTCCACAAATGTTAACTAGAGTTTTAGAATCGACAGTTAGAAGGTGCTATTTATGTTTGGAAAATAATGGAAGTTTGTTCGAAGATATGCTCTAAATTTAGTTGTTTTGTTCGTGTTCGTCAATTTAATTTTATTTGTTTGTTGTTTATTCTATTAAATTAGTGCATAAACTCAGCCAGTAGACTATTACTAAACACCTAAATGACTAAACTATTAAGTGGTATAGCTATTTGTTTTTTCTTTAAAATTAAAAACTATGCACTACAGGTCCGTAATAGGAATTTTCTTGATTAAGGCCGGAAAAAAACGAAAACGCAATTAAACCATAAAGTGTAATACATCGTTGAATTCGACATAAAAAGGGCTTTCAGAATCTGATACCAGATCACCAGGACGGTATTTAAAAACATGTTGAAGATGGTTCCGTAAAGACGAAACGTCAGGTGAAAAAAACTGACATTGCCATGTTAAGGGACATTAAAAGTTGCTGTGAAGAAGTGTCTTCGGTTTTGGTCTAGGTGCCATATTAACGCCAGAACAAAATAATATGTAAAATAAGAAAATCCAATTTTTTCAAAATATCTCAATAACAAAAACTGTTTTGGGGATTTCTAAACGCCATTTTTTTAGGCCTTTGATTATATAACTTTTCTTCCATTTAACCAAATCTGTATCTCATACCTTTTTCAAGATCCCCATAGTAGCCCTCCTTATCTCGAACACAGTGTATAACCCACATAATCAAAACATTACATCCACATTTAACAAACCTACTATTTATACAGTTTCTACAAGTTTGTTTATTTACACATTTATTTTTATGTCAATGTCAAATATTTTCTATTCAAGCTGTGTATGTCAAAAACTTTATAATTTGAATACTGTTTTATCTTTATAATTTTAACTCTTTGAAAAAGATTTTAATTAAATCGAAACGTCAGAAACCAGCGCATGAATATTGAATAAAATTCGAACGAAAAATATTGCAAAAATAAAATATCAACTATTATATATATATATATATATATATATATATATATATATATATGTGTGTGTGTGTGTGTATATTGCTGTGATATTTCAGCCCCACGATTATGCGTACATAAAATGCTGTGATATTTCACCAGTCCCTACGATGGTTTTATTTATTTTTAGCCCCACGGTTGGGCATGTCATAAAATGCTGCGTTATCCCCTTTTTATTAATCAAGCACTTATGATGTGAAATGTTAAGTTACAGATTTTCTTTGCCTCAACTAGCTGATTCAATTAAATAAAGCAATTCTACAATACACAATATAATGATTAAATATTTACAACCTTTTTAAAATCTCCTCTTTTCAGAATATTTACATATATCAGATTTAAGAAATTTAAGCCAGCAAAACGAGCCTTTTGTTATATTTAGAGACCTTTTGAAACGTTTCAAGATGCCTATTACCTTTCATAAATTGATCAAAGAAACCCCGGTTTTGTTGACTCTTACATTTGCGAAAAATATTGAATTAAAACAGTTTTACAGAAATAGATTCTCAATATAGCTAACCTGGAATAGTTCAGTAGTTTCTCTGCATTCCCCAAGAGTTTTCGTGTGCAGTCTGAATATTTAGAGTCGAATTTGGAAGTCGACATCAAACCAAAATCCTATCCAATTTAAGATTTAAATTGTATATCAGTAAATAAAAGGGTTTCCATCTCCGTAATTAACAAAACAGTAATAGAACATTTACCATGTCAGTGATTACCAAATTAGTTCCACAGGAGGTGATTAACCAGAGTAATCTCCAGAGTCGTTTCCAGAATCGTCTCCAGAGCTCTGTTTTATTTATGTTAGAAATCGTACACTTTTACAAAATTGTTGTTTACTTACGTCTATAATAGATCAGCTCACTTGCACAATTTTTGCACTTTTATAAAATGATTTTCATTTATTTTCGTAGAAGTGGTTACGTAAATAATTTAGCACTTCTGAGTATCGTGATAGCCCAGTTTAAAATGTATACTAAACTCGTCGTTCAATTGTTATAGTATTTATAGGCCTTGTCTCTTTGTTTTCTATTCGTTGTTTCACGTGTTGGGTCGACACCTACTGCGATTATCTTTTGTGTACACCGGGAAATTTTACCAATTGTATAGTTCAAATACTTGGATGAACGCTTAAATTGTCACGTACTCATTCACATACCATGATGTTTAATTGAGAAATCTCACGAATTTCTGAGTAAATTGGCACGTACTGATTGTTATTTGCTTATTCTAATTTAACCCGAAATAAATTTGGTGTTTGTTGATTTCTTAGTTAAATTGGATTTTTGAACAAATGTAATACTTTTATGTCACGTACGATTTATTCAAATAATGCATAATTTTAGCTGCGGATGCGATGATATATTTAACACACTTGTTAAATATTTATCAAGTCAATTCATATAGGTTTTCCGTTGATTTAATTTTGATGCATTTCGTTACGTTTTTAAATCTTATCTTTGCTCGTAACTACTCTTGGATATTTCTATTTCTTATGGGTTTAATCTATTGTACTTTTATGTACAGTGTGCTCTTAACTAACAATATGTATAGTGACCTATTTACTCTTATAATATCTGTAATTTTGTGCTTTTGTTAACTGGAAGTTTCTTTTATTGATTCTACGACCCCTGTGAATTAACCTACCTCTAAACTACCCTATAATTATATCATTAAATATATATATATATATATATATATATATACATATACATATATATTAAATAATTTTTTACTTACCCTTAAGAAAATTTAAAGATCATGAAAAATTAAAAGTATGAAGTTTTTATAAAAATACAGATTTCCCCATAAAAAAATAAGTCAAAACTAGTTACTGAAGCAATAAATATTGAAACCACTACTCAAAGCATCCTAAGGTTCATAAAAAATATGATATGATTTTGATAGACTTTGATTTAAATTTAATTGTTAATAAATTAAATGAATTTTTGCAAGTTGAACTATTACTTTGCAATAAAATATACTTTTATTTTCAGATTTAAGTTACACGGACAGACCACAGTCACCCCGACAGGATTATAGCAATGGTAAGTATTTTGTATATAAAATGTAACAATCGATTAATCTTAATTTCTTTTTTATGTTTAGAAAACGAACTACGGGATTTTGTTAGGATATACAATTCAGCTACAGGTCTTAAATGGGCTCAATCGCACCTTATGCTAGTTGCACCACTATTAAGAGTTTTAAAAACTGTTACATAAATGTACTGTCGGAACAGCATCTGTAATTTATTTAGCTACTTATTTGAATACTTGGTATTTGTCTTACATTACTATATAAGTTGTTAGTTCTGTCCATCTGTTTTATTACTATTTGAATAGTGCCATGTAAACAAAGCAATTTAGCTGTTAAATTTTAAATACTGATTTATTCTGTGTAACTCAAACCAAACTATACGTTATTTCTTTAATAATTGTAAATAAAAAAATGTTTTAATGTTCAAGTCATATTTTTGTATTTTTGGTAACATTACAAATGGACCCATATAGTGCAAGCAAGGATAACTTTTACAAGCTATGTTCTCATACGTTTCAAAGGAAATATTAGTAACGTTATATATATCAAGTATAATCAATGAGTGCACTACTGGCATCTGGTGGTTTATGATGATTTTAAAAAGCCAAAGTGAGTTCTTTATGGTAATGTTATGTTTTAGTCATTTAAGGAATAAAATAAATTGTATGCTGTTCTAAATTTATTTTATAGCTTTTCTCAATAACTACAATATCTAATTATTCTTTCCTAGTTGCATATAAGAAAGAAACAGGTAGGCGTCATTTGAAAAAGAGATTAATTTACTTTACAGGATGTTTGAGACCCAAACGATCGGCTTTGCCCTGAGTAATGATGATTTCATCCCAAAAAAATTATTTCCATGTTTTCAAAAATATCGATTTATTTATTTTGTTGTAAGTTCTAACATGCACTTATAGTAAACATAAAACAAGTAAAATATCATACAAGTGAGCTTCAAAAAGGATACGTTCTTGGAATTTAAATCATAACCAGTTTAGAATGGTTAAACTAAAATTGTGGATTGAGTGTGGTTCTGCAAGTTTAGTAAAGAACAAAGAGCAAGAACTATCTTTCGCCTGATTTAATAAAAAGCGATATGTCTACAAGGGCTTTGACACGCTATCAAACCAGTTTTACTGTTATACGCTATCTGAACCTTAACATATCGAGAATATCCATGACTTCGATTAATTGTTTATGAAAAATCTCTTATTGAGAGTGGCATCAAAATCCTAACCAGTTTTCAATCAATTGAACTTATTAAGAGGTTTAGAATAAAAGGAGCATGCAATCATGGCATAAGTAAGCATATGTACCTTGGACCTTAACTTCATATCTCGTATGCTACAAATAAAAATAAAAATACTAGTACCTACAAATATAGGAATAATAATTCGTTCTCAGTTCTACTTGTCAAAATATGTATGCTAACTGAAGATTCCGTTGTGAAAAAATGTTTAGTAAATTTATGCGCTAGTCCAATGAATAATTCTAGTAAACGACAAGTAGTTTCGGCTCAAGACTAAAATTGGTTGAAGAAAACACTATGGAAAGAAAATACAATTTAGAGATAGCATTTGAGGTTAATGGTGAATAAACAGTAAACCCAAAAGTGTTAGAAAAAAATCCCTAATAATTTTGGTAAAAATGGGTTCAAAAACATCCAGCATGAGACATTCTTTTACAGTGGACAATCAGACACTTTAATGTAGGCAAAAGAACAAGCTCTAGAATAAGGTGATAGCTGAAAAGTAAAAACAACCACTACAGTCCATGTTGAAGTTTTCGAGATGACGAGTGTGAGATTGCAAAAATATGAAAACAAACCAATGATGGGATTGGGCGTTTGCAAACTTTTAACTCCATACGATACAATGCATGTTGCAAAATTAAGTAATTGTATAAAAGCTTTTGTTGAAAAGGTTATTCTGGGGCACGTCTGCTATCGAACTATATGCATAACTTTAAATTTTAAATAACGCTCTATTACACAGGTTGATTTTCTGACGATTTTGCAATTAGTTTATTAAAGACACACTTATTGTAGCTAGTTTGCTTCTTTTACTGTTGATTCCCACATAGAGTTGTTTTATGTCTAAACTGGTCTGCGGAATTTTACTAAGTACTACTATTTGTGGATGCAAATACAAAATTATCCTTACTAGCTGCAATACAAGTTAGGCAACATGATATCTGCGCATAATCTTTCGCCTGTAGATTAAAATAAATGTTTATTCTACTATTTTTTGACATACAAAACATCTTCAGTACTCAATTTTGGTAGTTGGGCGTATTAAACTCGATAGTGCTACTAACTAATATCATTGTCTATTTCACATATAAATTTATGCAAATACAGGACAGTGTTGACATTTCTTCTTTTCTAATGTGGAAAACTACACTTATCTTTAATGATCTTTTTCGATATACTGGAACCACAAACGTTAGATTTTTAATATATGAAAGCATCAAAACTCAATCCTGAATTTTGTCAATTGTGCATTTATGACGTTTATACTTTAAGTTACAATTCAATTGTACTTCATGGTATTTTCACAAATGTAATATATAACTTTCTTGCAATAAATTCTTTACGGCTTCTGACAATATACCATACTCCTTGTGAACTTCTTTAGAAATGTTTACAGTACGGGTTATAAATGACATGCCGTTGTCACAAAAATTCATTCTCTCTACTGATAAGTACATTTCTTAAAGTATAAACGATATTACAAATATTAGTTGTATAGTTTGCAATACTATTGCGTTAATATGTTCTATTGTTATTTTAGTGCTAGCCAAGATTGAGACCTATTTACTTCTTGCTAAATGTTCCAATTTTACTTGGTCGGAATTGAGAATATCTAAATAAAAATACCAAATGACTAAAAAAGCACTCCATGACAAATATAAAATAATAAATAAGCTATTATGCAAGGACCATGTTTAACAAAAGATACAACAAACACCATCCCTAGACCAAAAGATTTTAAGGGTTGTAATATACAGCGTTCGATAGGATTATTTATAGTATTTGTAGAGTTCCAAGTAGAGCATGTAGGAACTACCTACAAACACAATATGACAAGTAAGTCATTTGTGACAAATTTGAATTTTCCAATACTGTACTAGATTGCCATGGAGGTGGTTTCATCTGGAAATTTAGAATCCAGCCGAACACTTGCCACTGCAGACAAGACAAGTATTTTTAACGTGTGTTACAATACTTGCACACAGTATCTTATATTTAACTTCTCATCTGAACAAGAATGTGTATTTTTGTGCAAAATGCGTGTCTAACACTTTCATGTAATGTCTAACGAGAGGACAATCTTGCAGCGGATTAAAATACAAAACATCTCTATTTTGGCTATCTAAGCCGATGTATTAACTATTAATATTTGTTTATCCTATTCAATCTAAAAGTTAACAATTAAATATTTGTGCAGTATACCATATGTTTAACCTAAATATTTAAGAATAACGAAATAGGACAGTGATCAGATTCACGGACTTCACTTCGATTTTTGTTATCACATATATCATCTAATAGGCGTTCGGAAACAATAAAATAATCCAAACACTATCTTATATTTTTGAGTCTACCTTAATTCGTGTAAGACCAAAATGTATAAGTATCTTTTTTATTGGGATGGAATGATCGGAACGTGTCGATGTAGCCATCTGTTAGAAAATCAGTCATACCTTCTTGGTCTTCAACTAACCTACAACTAATAATATGTAAACCACATCAACATCTTACTAAAATAATTATTGGTTGAGCACGAAGGAGACATACGCACCATTAAAATTGCTGTATATGAACAAAGCAAGTTCTAGAGAAACTAGAACACTGTAGAGTGAAGTAATCTTAAAATCTCAGTCAAAGAGTATTACTACAACACCAGGAATATAATGCAGATGTATCATACTAAAAAAAGAAGCAAAAATAAACAAAAAGCCTGATGATACATAATAATTGAGCAAATATTTACTATTACATCTACTAGCAATATCCACATCTGCTATCATAGTAAATTTGAAGTAAAATCAGACCAGAAGCAACTATTAAATTTTTTCCATCTTGATTAACACTAAACAACTACTACAATAGAACACAGTAACATAAAAATATTGTAAATTGTGTAACTAAAGTCGATGATATATAAAATTCGTGCTATGATATGTAAGATGTGCTGTAATTTTAATTTTCATTTACCCAAGTCAGTTACATTTTATGTAAGTAATGAAATATTCACAAACTCTACATTGCTATCTTATCTTTTAGATTCTTGATTAAGTTGTTAAATCTATAACAAAAGCTTGGAATACAATAATAAAGTAGCAAGTCTTATTACATCAAATTTATTATTTAATAAAAAACTTTCTTATATTCTCTTATAGTATCAATAAGTACTAAGAAAATGACCATCATTATTTCCTGCATATGTGTGATGAGATAGTTTGTTGTTTTAGAAGTCGCCAAAAGTACATTATACTGTATGACCATCATTTTCAACATTATTTATAATCAAAATTATCAAATATATATTAGGATTCTGTATTTTATTCCCCAAGAAGCACCCTGTATATTATATAGTTCTTATAGAGAAAAAAGAGAGAAAGAAGTAAATTTAAATGATGCTTCTGTATGAAAAAGCAATCGGCCAAGGTCTTTCGGCTTGTACATATAAAAATAAACATTTATTTACGATACAATAAACTAGGATGGTATTTCGTTAAAATAAATAAAATATGCAATGGTAGGAATATATGATAATTATTGTCAATCCTAGTAATATCATTGTAGTTTTCACAGCTGAAGTATTTCTTTATAAAGGGTTTCATCTAGATATTTTCTTTTGCGTTAGAAGTTTTCAAGTATTTTTAAATATTTCTCATTTTTTAATGCATTTTATATAAATTATAAAACTTTATTTTAAAAGGTTCATTATCGCCAATGCAGTACTTCGTGTGGTCACGAATTTAAAAGAAAGTTTTAAATTTATTACTTTTAAAAGCATATTAATCCGTAACATATGAAATATTGTAGTAACGCCTGGTTCGATTGGTTTTCACAGTACTTTACTGATAAGCACATCGTAAATTTGTGTTTACTACCTATTCTTAAAAAAGCAGGTAATGTGTCTAAAATAAATCTATGTAAACCAATATCTTAGAAAGTTGTTGTTTATTATTTGCTCATTCTACAATATACTGTGCAGTCGTAGAGTTGTTAGTAGAAGTTAAATGTCTTCCATAAATAACTATAACTCAACCAATACAAACAGTGATTTTTAATCAAAAATCTCTTTTATTAAAAATTCAACGTGTATGAATAATTTGAAAACAAACACTTTAAACATAAGTACTAATTAAACTTAATTAAACAAAGTCCTGAAAGAAAATGTTAAAGTCTCTAGGAATTATACCAAAGAGACAGTTATTGCTGTTAATCTCAATGTGTGGCAAGTTACTTTTGTGATTATCAAACCTTTGAGATATTTAATCTTGTTTACATTGAGATTGGAGAAAGATCTTTGAATGAAATTGAAGCTAGTGTTTGAGCTTACCAAAACAATGAGGTTATAAATTTTATAATTGATATATAATTTATTTTGTGTTCGCAATTTTAATTTTTAATTAGTGGATTAGTATCTTAACAGAATTCCATTTTCTTGTAACAGTTATATAAATTACATTTTAGTGGTGCTAGTTTGCTTCGGCTTTGATTAGAATTCAAAGTATTTCAAAGATAATTTTATTAATAGTGGAAGTGTTCTTTGAAAACTCAACGTGCATAAAAAAAATATAAATGTAAGGAAAGCAGGACAGTGTATTTTGATGTTTTAATTAAGTCTGTAAATTTTTTTGAATTCCCTAGTTAAAAATTTTATTGTATGAATAATAATTGGGGATTTGTGTATAATAATTTTAATTTGTAATATACAAATTATTGTAAATGCATTTGCAAGGAAGATAACATTTATCTGCAATTTGGGAAATTTAGGAAGTATAAAAATGTGACTTGCACTTTAATTTATTTCTGCGATTTCTATACATCGTATAAGCCAAAAATGACAAGAAATATGTAACTGTGGTTTGAGTTAATATATTATGTAGTTGAATGTTGTATGTATGAGATTTTACGTGTTAAAACACCAATCGATGATAATCAATACATTTTTCATGTAATGGGAAAGCTACGCTTATAATAGTAGATAAATTATTTTGTTGGTGTTTTAACTAACATATAGGATTGATTATTTTGTGTAAAGGGGTCCAAATAGCCTATATTATTTTTGTTTGCTTTTGCTTTATTTTAACCCTTAAATGTGAACCTGCCATTAATATCGTATATAGTTCCATATATATATATATATATATATATATATATATATATATATATATATATATATAAATAAAAGCATTCCAGCTATTTTTCATTGTGTATATATAAATTAGCGGTATCATAGGTAAAATAATAAAAATAGTAGACGCTTTGAAATATCTCAACTTACAGTATTAATATAACAATGTTGTAAATACTCTATGTTACTATTTATTAATTTAATTGACTAGGAATGAGGATGGACATAGAGTGAAAGAATCATTTTGGGATTTATAATCTATGTAACTTTAATATTAGAAAAAGTATTTTTGTTAATACCATATGTAAAAATATAAGCAGCTTTTAAGTGTCGTGATACTAAATACAAGATATAAAAAATGTAAGTTATGCTACACCAGAAATTTGCTCGTATGTCTGGTGTTTTAAGATATTCTATTTGTTAATGTCACTTTAAGTAGGATTCCTTTGACAGAGTACAGAGTGACTTATTCAACTGGGCTAAGCACAGATTTGAAATACAGGACTGAAAAACTAATTATGTTAGTGTACTATAATAAATCATGTTTATATTATAATTTTGTTTTATTATAAAGCTGATTTCTGTAATCTTTTTTTTTTAATATCTATTTGAATACGATTTTTTGTAGCTAATATTAATCAGAACTGAACAAGAGGATTAAGTTCTAAAAGTTATAACAGACCACAATGTGGATACTTACAAAGGTACATATAGCTACACAACTGTTCAACTCTTAAACAGCTTTGCACCTGTATGTGCTAATAGCTTGGTAAGTAACATCTATGTAATTATTCAAGCAATATAGTAACTTTGTAACGATTTTTGCTAGACCCACGTTGGATGGGCGCCACTCAAACGACTTCTGTTTTACAAAAGACTGAAACGTCTTTTTTCTACATTAAGGCGCTAGTGAACAAAAATCTTTTGACATAGCTAGGGGTCTATTCCTGGGTAGAGCAATGAGAAGGGGGGGGGAGTCGAATTCTGTTTGCAAACCAAAGTTAAGCTAAATCAAATAGGCGCCACCATGTCCTGAGATAATTACGATAATTGCAAAGCACATTTCTAAGGGCGGACGTGTAAACCCAAAAATAAAATGATTGCCTTCGTTAACAAAAACCTGTCTTATTAAAATAAGACGCAGCTCCTGTAAGAAATTGCAAAGGTTAAATAAATAAAAAAGTAGAACACCATTTGTGTCCTATAAAAGTATATAAAAAAAATAAAAAATGTATATCCAATATAATATTGGCACCAAACTATTACTCAGAAAAATTTTACTTTTGTGTATTTAGATTTGATCGTATTTGACCAAAATAAAAGCCTTAAATTTGAACTTGTTTACTAAAAAAAACTCTTTCAAAATATTGGAACTTTTTAACAAAAAAAATTGTTATTACCAACTACAACAAAGTTAAAGTTTTGTCTTTTTTTTCAAAACAACCAATTATACTTTAAACATGAACTTGTTATAAATATTAGAGTGATAATAAGTTATAAGCATAATACACTGAATTACGTTCTAACCTGGGCAGATCTTTTCAGGTAGATTACAATTACTAGAATCTTAAATAACGTGGATTTGAACTTTCATATTTACGTTTAATAAGCTGATCACAAAATAGGACTGTTTTGTTTAAATTCCAGTACAGCTGCACGAAGCATCTGCTTTCAAAACCACATCTGTCAACTGCGCAAGACAAAAAAAATGTGACGTCGAAAACATACGTTGAAATTATCGAGGGTTCAAATGGAACAAAGCTTGTCATTATAGAAAACTAATCTGACAAAATTTAGTTCTGTGGCTTATAAAACCAGTTCAACAATAATTGAAACTTACACAACTTACATGTTGTAACCATAATAGCAAGTTTCCGTGCTCTAACCTTTTAAACATATGCAAGAAATATCTTATAACTAATAACTAACCAAAACTGCTTTTGTTGTTTTACGATGAATTGAGATGGAAATTTCGTTCTCCAAACAAAGTTACCAGCCATTCCTAATTAGATATGACTGCATCCAAACTACATCCATAATTTCTAATCGACTGTTTCTAAATGACGGTAATTCTAAATCTTTAGATCCTACATGACGAATTATATTTGTTCCATTCTTTGTTGTCGCGCTAAATAAATTAATTCAAATTACATTAGATCGCAAAATGTATACTTTACCAACCGTTAATAGAAGATATCTCAACAGTTAATAGTTGATGCGAAGATTGCCAGCCTCTAGCCGAAAATACATCTTAATCAAACTGTTGCCAGCGGTCGAAACTAAAACCGAGTAGTCGCGACGTTAGAGGCGTGTAATACGAAATAAACAACTAGATATGCGCTTGGAACTAGCTTTATGTGACACAGATATATTAACACAAGTAGATCAATAAGGAACGATGCACGCTTAGAGCATTATTCTTGTAATTCTATGCAAATAATTATTATTGAAAATAAAAATGTTACAACTTTATATGTTTGGAAGTCTTTTTCAAAATATCAAATGCAAGTGGTAGTGTGATATATATTACAGCATAGTTTCTCTGGAACCCATCAAGCCCCAGCGTTGGACCATCATATTGTCATGAGGTTTACCTCGGCTGCTCCTCTCTTGACTTCTAACTCTACAAAAACCTCTTAAGACTAATACAGACGCTTACCTGGTACTGCTGAATTTAAAAACTCCCACTCACTGCCTCTATGTTATAATCTATAAGAAATTCACACCCTACAATCACACTATCAAAATAACGCAATTCACAAAATACATCACACTCTATTTGCTTAAAAAAAATATTACATTTTCTAAATGCGTTTCATTATGTACACTCGTGTTATTAGTAATGTCAACAATTTCATTTTCAAAAGCAATTCGATTAGATAACCTTATTATACAAATATCTTATTAAAGTAAGAAGGCATTCCTCATACCTGACGTTAACCCCTTTTGTCTTAACATGTCGCCATAATTGCGCTTCTATTTCATCTTCGAATTGCTGGATGTGGTTGGCTTGTTGGTATAGACTTTACTCTTCAGATGGCCCCAAAGAAAGAAGATCTTGGTGGCCAATTGACTTTGCTGTTTTGGGAGATTATGCGCCATTGTAGCGTGGGCTATGTGGAATGTGGCGCAATCTTGTTGAAACATGTCGTCGATGTCATAATCACCCAATATTAGCCTCACAAAGTTATCTAACATTACATTCCATTCACTGTGACTGAATTCCCAGCATCATTTTAAAAAAATGGTCCCATGATTCCTCCAACAAAAAAAGCACACCACACAGTGACTCTTAGTTCGCGTATTGGTGTTTCAACAATTCCACTTGGATTTTCTTAAGCCCATATTAGATAGATAGATAGATAGATATTTATTGTGTTGTTAGAAAAATACATTTAACACACAAAAGGAGAACATTCACAAAAGTGTTCTTCCATGCCTCCAACCATTACAATATACACAGAAATTTACATACTGTATAAGCTCTAGAATAACAGTAAAATGCTATATAACAATTTATTTAGACTTATCTTTTTGTATACCTGACAAATATTATTTATAATTTTCTTTGAATAACTTAGCTGTTTTTATTTTCATCTGCTCATGAGTTTCGTTTGAGTTTAATAACTTTGTAGACATATAAGCAAAACAACATTCAAATTTAACAGTTCTGTGTAGATGAATATTATAGCTATTTAAATATCTAACATTAACATTATGAATATGCTGCCTTGGTATTAAATAATCACAAAGATACTCAGGTTGTTTGTTATGACATAATTGAAATAAATATACAGCAAAAAATAGCTGAACTCTATATTCCATTTTTAAAATATTGTTAGTCAGATATCATCATCATTAGGTCTTCAGTCCTAGAACTGGTTAGATGCGTACCATCATTGTTCCCTATTCTGAACTAACCTACAGATTTCCCCGAAATATGCACAGTTTGCATCTATAACTGTCTGATCTAGGTCTACATCTACCTCTTTTTTCCTATCTCTGCTTGTAATATATCACATACTATTCCCCAAAAATGCCTTAGAACGTATTCCGCCCTACTATTTCACTTTTCCCCAGATATCCTTGTTCCCCTACTATTTCTGTAACTTATTTGTTATTATCTTTGTCTGTCCATGCTATCGTCCTCATACATCTGAAGCACATCATTTCAAAACGCTGCTACCGTTTTTCTGTCTGCGTTTCAGACTTCCCGTATTTCATAGGCATACTGTGCTGTGCTCCACACATATGCTTTCAACAATTTTCTTCTTATTCTATGTTTGTTGTCTTTCCTCATAGGCGATGTTCTTTCTTGTTAGATGCAGTTCGATCACTTTCTATTGTTTTACAGTTATATGCCCTATTTCTCTGACCTTCAATGGTTGTGAAGGGAGGTAAGCAGTCTGTGGCTGCCAAGTTCCCCCAACACTTAACCATTTGGCGATTTAATATATTTTCCAATTTATCTTTTCATACAGTCAACATTAGTTGCAGGTATTTCGCAGCCATTAGGTTTTCCATCTCAAAACTGGTTGGACACGTACCTGCACTTATTTATATTCTGAGCTAGCCTACATAGTTCCCTGAAATTCTCACACAGCGTGTGTATTCAGGTTAATCTTCTTTGGGAATTAAACCACTCATAGTTTTTAAAATCAACTTTATTTACGTTTCGATCCATGACCTAGGATCCTTGTCAAAATAATAATAAAAACTTCAAGTTTGACATTTATGACATAAATTGAAGGTGACTTTGATTTATTGATGTTTGAAATATGTGGTTTGAGTATACTAATCAAAAATTTTTAAAGTTTAACAGAATGATTACCTTCAATTTGTGTTGCGACCTGGGATCGGCTTTCTTTAGGTAGCCAATACGCTTAACGTGAAATCAGCTGATTAATTTTTATTGGTGAATTTCATATAAATTCAATAACTTGGAATTGGAAAACATTTTTTAACATGTTTCTATTTATACAATTGAGAGGATGGTTATTAAAGAAGTGTGCGATTGCATTATTGAAAGACTTAAGTAGTCGTTTTTTTATATTTATTTTGAGGGGGAAAATTCATTATGATTTAAGTTACCTCTTTGGTAGATTTTAACATGGTTCTGAGGCGACTCTATGGCGGGTTTACGCTTGTCAGATACCAATGTTGTTCTATGAAGATTGTATATGGATCTGAGGCCACCCTATGGCGGGTTTACACTTGTCAGATACCAATACTGTTCAACGGAGATTGTATATGGTTTTGAGGTAACCTTATTGTGGATTTATACTTGTCAGATACCAATGCTGTTTTACAAGGATTGTTAATATGCTTATTTTTATGTAATTAGTTATTTTATGTATACATAGAAATCATGTATGTAGGCTGTATTTCATGTTAATATTGCAAGGAAAACCCAGGAAAAACTTGCAATGCTACCTAGATATTGTGGGCATTTGATTTTCATTTGTTATTTTTTTTGTTATTTCTTTTAGTAATGGAATCCATTGTTTACTGAAAGTCACGGATTTGTTTGCAACGCAGTTATTTTTATGTAGGGTTATATAAGCAGCTACTTTGATTTTGTGTTTTTGGTGGTTTTCTTCTTTTTCTTCTTTTCAGGGAGTATGTGTATTCAGCTCGTTCCCTTTCTATTGTTTTCTAATTTTATACCCTATTTTACCGAGATTCAGCGAAGGAGGTTAAGCAACCTGTGGCTACCAAGATCCCCCAACACTTCAGTAAATCCTTTCACACACTTAACATTATTCGAGAATATTGCCCAACCAATTCTTGTAGTTACTTATAATAATCATCATGTTTAAGCACAGTTATCTTTTCGTCATTAGTTTATCCATCTTGGGATTGGTTGGATGCGTACCTCCATTGATTTCTATTCTGGGCTAGCCTACACATCTCCCTGAAACCTCTACAGCCTACATCTTTTACTATCTGTGTGCAGTAGTCTAATCTAGGTCTGCCTCTTCTTCTCTTTTTTCCTATCTCTGCTTCTAATATATTCCGCACTATTCCCTCATGCCGTAGTATGTGGCCTATCATCCTATCTCTCCTATTTTTTAGCGTTTTCCACATATTTCTTTCTTCCCCTACCATTTTAGTACCTCTTCGTTCTTAACTTTGTCTGTCCATGATATCTTCATCATACGCCTGTAACACCACATTTCAAAGGCTTCTACCTTTTTCTTGTCCGCTTCTCTTACTGTCCAGGCTTCACAGCCGTACAGTGCTGTGCTCCACACATATGTTTTAAGCAATCTTTTCCTTGTTTCTATGTTTGTGGCCTTTGAGCACAGTAGTTGCTTTTCTTGTTAAATGTAGCACGACCTTGTGCTAATCTTTGTTTTATATCTTTTGTGCTTTTCCCATCTTGCGTTATTTGGCTTCCTAAGTAGCAGAAATCCTTAACCTCTTGTAAGTTCGTGTTAAATACTTGTATTCTTGTTTTTGATTTATTTTCCCACCTTTGCAAACTAGAACTTTAGTTTTAGTTTTGTTAATTTTCATACCGTATCTCTCTGTTAGAACCGTTTCCATTTCATTAAGAGCAGCTTCTAACTCTTCCTTGCTAGACGCTAATACCGCTATATCATCTGCAAATCTAAGCATATCAATTTTTGTCCCTGCATAGTAATTCCAAATGTCTTCCTGCATTTGACAGTATTCATTGCCTCTTCTATGTACAAGTTAAAAATCAATGGGGATAGGGCACATCCCTGTCTCCCCTTTCCTAATGTTTACTTCTCTACGTTCCTGCTCTAATTCTATTACTGCTGTTTGCTCTTTGTATAAGCTATGTACTATTCGTCTATCCCTATAACTCATTCCAATCTTTTGAATATTTCAAACATTTTTTCCAATTTACATTGTCGAATGCTTTTTCCAGATCTACAAACCCTATATACATGCTTTCCCTTTTCTATTGTTTTCTCCATTATCACTCTCAGAGCTAAAATAGCCTCCCGTGTTCCCCTGTTTCGCCTAAACCCAAATTGGTCTTCTCCTAGTATTTCTTCAGCTCGTTTTTCCATTCGTCTTTGCACAATTCTAGTTAATATTTTTGACACGTGTGCTGTCAAACTTATTGTTCGAAAATTTTCACATCTATCCGTGCCTTTCTTTTTTGGTATAGTTACTATGATGCTACGTTTGAAATCTTTGGTATCTCGTCTGTCTCATACATATAGCTTACAAGTTGGAGGAGACGTTCTGTTACTGCTTGTCCAGCGGCTTTTAGAGTTTCTGCTTGCACCTTATCTGTACCCGGCACTTTACCATTTTTCAGACTCTTTAATGCTAATTCAAACTCATCTCGAAGTATAGGATATCCCAAGTCATCATTTTCAATGTCTGATTCCTGTTCTAATGCAGTTAGTTCCTCTCCTGCATATAAATCCCTATATATTCTTGCCATCTACTCACTTTCTCTACGTTTTCTATAATGATGTTTCCTTGTGCGTCCCTTATATTTTTGCTATACGGTTTTATATCCCTAAAATTCGTTCTAATTAATTTGTATGCTTCGTCTGTCTTTCCTATTTCCATCTTAGTTTGTACTTCTTTGCACTTTTCATCAATCCATTGTTCTTTAGCTTTCCTCCATTTTCGAATAATTTCCCATTTTATGGCTTTGTATCTCTGTTTTCCTGTTTCGTCTGATTTATTTTTGTATTTTCGTCTTTCTTCTATTAAATTCACGATATCCTTTGTTATCCATGGTTTATTATTTTCTTTTTGTGTATACCCCAAAATATCTCTGGCCACCATGTCTAGGCTGGATTTAATGTTATTCCATTCTGTTTCTACTTCCTTAGTTTCAGATATTTTCCCGATATCATTCAGCAATTCATTTGACTTTTTTTCGAATCTTACTTGAATATCTTTATCTTTTAGTTTCTCTAAGTCCAAGTGCCTTTTTCCGTTTCTTTTTTTCACAGTCTTAAATTTAAGTGCGGCCTTCATAATTACGATGTTGTGGTCAGTATCTATATCTGCTTCTGGGTAGCTTCTACAGTCTTACTTGATTCCTAAACCGTTGTCTAACAAGAATGTAATCTATTTGATATCGTCCTATATCTCCTGGCATCTTCCACGTATATCGTCTTCTAGCATGATGTTGAAATAATGTGTTTGTGATGATTAAATTGTTCTTGTCGCAAAATTCTACCAGCCTATTTCCCTTGTCGTTTCTCGTGCCTAAACCAAATAAACCTACTACCGCTCCTTCCCTACCCTCACCTACCACAGCATTAAAATCCCCCGTAATTATTAAATTTTCATGTCCTTTTACATATCTTAATATGTCTTCTACCTCTTCGTCACTGTAGCTAGAGGTGGGCATGTATACTTGTATTATTACTGTGTTTACCGGTTTAGATTCTAATCTAACCATGAGTACTCTTTCGTTCTTTTGTAAGTAATTTTCTACACAGTATCCTATCTTTTTCCGCATAACTATCCCCACACCCAAATTTCCGTCCTCTGCTCCTGTATGAATTACCCTGAAGTCTCCACTCCAAAAATCCCCCGCCTCTGGCCACCGAACTTCGCTGATCCCTACTATGTCTAGTGATAACCTATTCATTTCGATTTTTAGGTTCTCTAGCTTTCATACTTGCTTCATACTTCTAACATTCCACGCTCCGACTCGCAGAATGTTTCCGACTCTCTTTCCGATCGCATCCTCCGAAGTAGTCCCCTCCCGGAGATCCGAATGAGGGACTATTTTAACTCCGGAATGTTTTACCCCAGAGAATGCCATCATGTTTGTTACAATTTAAGTACGCTGTGTACTTGGGAGCCCAAGGTCCCGGATTCGAATCCCGACACGGTCCGCTTGAAAAATGTTAGGCGAGCATTTTTCACAAAAATACACCCTCGTTCGGATGAGAGGTAAAATGGAGGTCCCGTGTGTGAGTGTTGTCACGCACGTTAAAAATCCCTACCTTGCTTGGAACAGCAAGGGTTCGGCAAAATTCAAAATTTTCCAGGTAACAAAAACTCGCTTCCTGGCCAATGTAGTACCTTCGGGTGGAGCATTGGAATATCACATGTAATGTGTACTTGGGAGATAATGTGGTGGTTTCCCGTTGCCTTCCACATCGCGGTAGTGTGTCTTAGACTGCCATACCGACCCCTATGGTCTCTGCCAATCTAAGTACCGAAAGAGCCGCTGCCCTCTTTCGGGGACCTGTCTTAGTCTGGTTCCTCACTAACGACCCTACTACTTTGGTTGGACCTGTAGTTTGACTCTTTAGCTCATTAGAACACGCAAGCCATTTCACCTGTCCTAGTAATTTAGAACTTCGGCAAGGTGCAGGTCCATTCGAAATGGTATTCAGATATATTTGTGTTATATGATCAAATTTGCAAATATTATAAGTAAATCTGAGGCAGGCATTTTGCGCTAGTTGTAATTTATTCCTATATTCTAATGAAAGGTAGCTATAGTAGACTGTGATACAATAATCTAATATTGGATAAAGGAGTGATTTGACCAGCATGTACTTTAATTTCTCTGAAAGAGTGTATTTTAACCTATATAAAGATTTTAATTTTAAATATAATGCTCTAAGTTTGATGTTTACATGTTTAGTAAAATTTAAAGATTCTTCGTAAAACACTCCTAGGTTTCTTGCAATTTCTTTTTGTTCCAATTCATGGTGTTCAATATGTAGAGTCGTAAAATTATGCAGCTTTACTTTGTTTCTTATCTGTGTACTACCAATTAAAATGAAACAGCTCTTTTTTGCATTTAAACAAAGTGCATGATCTATGGACCATTTATGTATTTTTTTCAAATCGGAATTCACCTGTTCCAAAGATAAACTAACTTCTAATGGGCCAAATGATTTTAAAAGCTGCGTGTCATCTGAATATAGATGGATTTTACAATTTTGAACTACTGAGGGTAGTTTAGCTGTACAAAGGCAAAATAATAGGACCTAATAAGCTACCCTGCGGTACTCCATGTGATGATGTTACAGGATCTGACCTATTTTTATCCACCTCCACCATTTGAATTTTGTTCTTCAAATAACTTTTAAACCAGTTACATATTGATTTGTTAAAACCATAGTGTTTCATGATAGGTATCAAAAGGTCATGATTTAGCATATCAAAGGCTCTACTAAAGTTGAGGAGTACTAAACATACACTTTCAGATTTATCTAAACCCATTGTAATGTCAGTTATTACTTTATGGAGTGCAGACGTAGTACTAAACTTTGCCCTAAACCCATATTGAACTTTGGGTAATATATCAAATTTAGTTAAGTGCTCCATCATCATTGACCAAACAATTTTTCAAACATCTTTGCTAATATGGAAGAACACTAATTGGTCTTAATTCGTCCAGAGATGTGGAATTATGCATTTTTGGAATTGGCCTTAAAATGGCTGTCTTCCATTCTACAGGAAATTCTCCAGTTAATAGAGAAAGATTCATTATGTCTCTTAATACCTCTGTAATAAACGGCAGACTTCTTAGTATCATGTCATAGCTAATGTTGTTAATTCCCATACATTTCGATTTAAGTCCTTGTTACACTTCATTAGAATGTTTATCTGGTCGGTAAAACAGTTCACAAAATATTACACTTAGATGGTGGTACATTGAAATGGCGATAGATGGCTCTTAAAAGCCTGTAATACAGTTACCAAAGTTCATAAGATACACCATGACGTCATCGACAATTTATATTGCGCGTAATTAGGAAAATTTACATAAAATTAAAACAATAAAAATTAGAGAATCTACTCACGTGAAGGATCCGGTAACCTAACCGGCAGGAAATCACGCTACGGTAGCCTCGGCACCGCTGCTGCGGGTAGAGCTGGACATCGGGCGTGGGCTGCTCCAATGGCCTCGAGGTGCTGCAAATTTAACTTACCTATGTAGGGAAAAGACAGGAACAGGTTAATTAGGAACGACAACAAAGATAATAAAGACAAGGGAATCTACATAGATACGATAAGATATCACACCCGGCACAACTGTCTCACTTGAAGGTAGAAAGGAAACAGCCCCGATTCCAGGGCGTCACGGAAACACGACCCCACTCTTTTTCTACTATTCCCTAACCCTCTAGGGATAAAAACACTACGCAAACTCACTACTATGACGCGCCGGAAGCACCGCCCAGTCTATTTAAAAATGTTCCGGCGTCTTGTGTATTTGAAAATTTGGCGGGAAACTTCCGTACATCAAGAAAACTAAACCTAACATAAAATGTTAAAGTGCAAATTCGATTTGCACGTAACATCCTCTAAAACAAGTAAAGACATCCTGTTTAGTAATCTCCTTGAACGAGAGCACATTATTAGGCCGAAAATAATTTGTTGTATACTGGTCAATAACTTCTCTTCTTACACTATATATTCTTTTGCTGGTATCTATAAATTTCCTATGTATGAGATTTGCATCTTTTAGTTGAACTGGTAATTCTTCTTTTGTTTTGGTAATATTTAATTCATTAAATTTTGCCCACAATTTTTTAGAATTTCCGTTTATCTTGTTGATTTCATGGTTAAGGTATGCCGATTTTTCTTTTTTGATTGCAAACGACAGATAGTTTTTTAAATCTAAGTAGAAATCTTTGTGTATTTGATTTTTAGTCCTTATAAACCTTTTGAAAGCCTTATTCTTGATTTTTATAATTTCTTTTATGGTCTGTGTAATATATGGTTTTGGTGTATGCTTAATAGTAACTGTCTTTAACGGTGCATGATGATTAAAAATTTCTGTTAACATACCATTTAATGTCTCCACTCTTTCATTAATATTTTGAATACCTGCAAAATCCTTCCAATTTATTTGTTCCATATGTAAATGAAATTCCTCTTGGTTAAACTGATTAAAATTCCTATATGTATGCACTTTTTTATTATATACTGGCATTTCAATTTGGATATCACAGTATGTCAATCTATCATCAGTTACGTTATACATGTCCATTGAACCACTCTGAATTACCTTTGCTGTTTTGTCTACACAAATTAGATCTAGCAAAGTGCTTCTGGTACTAGTGACTCTAGTAGGATCATTTATAATTTGTACCATATTAAAGGTGTTTAACATATCAGATAGCAGCTTATTCTCTTTGCTTTTTACGGAAAAGTTGATGTTTAGATCCCCTAGGAAAACTGTATAGTCAAATTCTATTAATAATGTTGCCGATAGAGTTTCTAAACTGTATAACTGACTAACTGAAACATAAGGTGGCCTATAAATGACGCCAACCAATACTTTTAAGTTTTTAATATTTGCACCTAACCACAATTGTTCAATATCGCATTCCCTCTAATTAATGTTCAACTATGGAAAAGAAGTATCAGTTACTTTACAATCTAACTGAGACGCCACATAAATGGCTACTCCTCCTCCTCTTGATACTCTATCACTTCTAAGTAAGACATAGCCTGGGATAGTCAATAAGGTGGTAGGATAATCTTCACAGAGCCAGGTCTCTGTAAGGCATAATATGTCATATTTATAATGCATTGCAATGTCTTTTAATTCACCAAATGATGGAATCACGGATCTAATATTTACATGTGCCAAGGTTAAACTTTTCTGATATTTAGTTTTAACTCGATCAGTAGAAGTATTGTCCATAAATGCATCTGGTAATGTTATTTTGAAAAATCCAGTCTAAATTCTTCTAGTTTTTGTTTATAAACTGGACAATTAGTATCCCATGCTGCATGATTTACATCAAATGTTTGCATCGATTTAGCATTCGAAATTATGCAGTTTGAGCATGTTAATACCTCTGTTTTGCAGTGTCTTAGTAGATGGCTTTCAGAGCATCTAGGACAAAACTCTGGTTTAGAGCAATGTTTCGCTAGATGATGAAATCCACAGCATTTGACGCAACACCTAATTTCTAATCCATTAAAAACTTGACAATAGTCATACCCTATCATAATATAACCCTTATCTAACATCTTGTGGAAAGTTTCCATGTCTACCTTGTTACGTACATTGACGTAACCTATAAAAAAAAACAAAAAAGAGAAAGAAATAATGATGACCGGGCTCAATTGGTGAGTGGGCGGGTTTTATACCTATAAATAAATTAAAAAGAAACCTGAAATAGAGAAAAAAAAATATACACACTCACTCATTCACACTCAGAGCAAAACATACAAAAGAAAAAAGAACTTATAATTAAACAAAATATTTACAGAACACAGTAAAAAAAATTATTCACGAAAATGACGAGCTCTAGTTTTTAGGTAATTACCTCCTGACAGTAATTAGTAAAAAAAAAGAAAGAACCAAACGCAACCTTAAAAACCACAGCTCTAGATCATCTTAAGTATAAACATAACCTATATTTACAAACAAAATGGCAACAACATTTTCAAATGTGCCAGCAAGTCTTTAAACCGTTTTTACATAAATAAGTAATATATTTTTGTAATTTATGAACAAATAGTAAGGCAGTAATAAAAGAGCAGTAAATACCAAAATAGTTCAACAAATTTCATATATAAGAATTAAATTTAGAAATGCCATATTTCAACGGTAAAACCCCAGGCGTTTTGGTTCCAAAGTAAGAAGCGAATACAAAGAAAAAACTCACCCTCGAGTTGCTGACGTTGAGATTGACTCAGTGGCTGGTCCACGTCGGCGAGTAGGTAGGCCTACGCCCAGGAATAACGCGTTTGGCCTCCCATTACCAGAAGAAACGACAGCTTAAGGGATTAACGTGTCCCTCGCAAGAAGCTAGAATAATTACAAACACTAGATTAATTTATTAAAACCGAAAATTACCGTTTTATAAACCCTAAATACTCACCACGCTATATAATGCGTGCCAGAAATTCGCATAACGAAAAACGGAACGAAGGAACGCAGGACGGATGTTTTCTTGTTGCTATCCGAACAGAAAGTGAATATTAAATTTGTTTAGCTAAAGCACCAAAGCTCAACGTAAACTTGTCGTCAAGAAAATAAATCAGGAAAATCCTAATTTATTGAAACAATTTCGCCGAATTCTTTAAAAAGGGAAATCACACCAGCCTTAATTATTGAATATTTGGAAAGACGCCTATCTAATTATGGCGTAAATTCCACATTAAGAAATTATTAGAAAAGATATTTATTTTTCTAATGCGCAGAAAGATTTATCAAGTAAAATATATAGGAAGTTTTTATTATTAATTGAAATACAATTTTAAACACGCGAAAGGGTTATTTTAATTTACGGAATTAGTTTTCGTGTTTAACGCCAAAAGAAGTTAAGTTAATCATTAATGTAGATAAACTAATCAATTATTTACGAAAATGAACGTAACAACCTGTAGTAAACATTGATATAAATGATCATTTTGCTTATGTAGTTTCAAATTGATAATCTTTACAGGTGCTTGTGGGTTAATCATAATTATATTCTGCTTTTTAGTAAGTTCTATTAGGTCATGCTCATTATGCTTTTCTGTAATTCCTGCAATACGTATCTTTGATTGCATATTTGTTGCTGATACCTCATATTTCTCAGACAGTTTATTAGTTACTAATTTTTGGAATTTTTCTGCTTCTGCTTTTGTTGAACATTCAACAATTATACTCCCCTTGCTGATCATCTTCAGGCTATCAATATTTATGCTTTCATTAACAGGATTGACACAACGTAAAAGATCAGCTTTAGTTGTCTTATTATCCTGATCGTCTTTTGGTTTTACAATTACTTTATTGCTTGAAGTCACCTGTGCGAATGTTTTGTTGACATTTGCAGTATTAATTTCGACCACTTTGGACTTCATAATTTCTAATTTTGGATTAATTTCATCTAGTATTGTGTAACACTTCGTCCTCCTTCCCTTGAAATATGCAGCAGTCAAAGAAACAAAGAACAAGTTACCTAATACATATATAATCGAATGCCAACTCTATATCACTTCTTATGGTTCAAAATTGCAATACAAGGGTCCACTTACCTATTCCCTAAGGTTGTCAACTATTTCTAATCCCATAGGTTTCACTCTACTTCCCTCAAACGCCTCGGCTACACTACAGCGGAGAATACATGGGCATGCCCCAGGGTGGTTAGGTCTAGAATTCTGAAACCGATACTGGGGAGTTAACTTACCCAAAAGTTTACAAAATATCTGTACCTAAATGTATTTCAACAAACTTCTTTTAATTATAAAATATATATATATATATATATATATATATATATATATATATATATATATATATTGCTACACACTCTTCTCCTTTAGCCTGATATTTAATTTTGCTAACCTTCAAATATGTGTAGTTATCAAAATATCGTGGAAAATGAAATAAAAAGAATATTTCCTTCTAAAGGCGCCGACTAGCTCAAACGGTTATTTTCCACGTAGCATGTACGACCATAACCTCAGGTCAAGGTTCTAGGGTTCTACTCTATTATCTGTATTTACCAAAATAATGTGATGTACCAATTTATCAATCAAATTTTATATCACACACAAAAATTATAAACTTTTTTTTTCTATGATTAAATATTTATCGAATCCTGATACAGTCCAGGTGTACCTCCAGGTAATTTCTACAAATGGAGACGACACTGTGCTCTCCAAGAAGTTTCTGCAATTTCAAAACCGTTTTAATAACCAATATTAAAATTTGAAAAATTACTATGATCTGCAAATTAATGACAGAATTACTTGGTGATGTTTTCAGATATCTTTTCTAATACAAAACTGTGGCCAAAAATTTATACTAGAATTTTGAAACAAACTTTTTCTACATCTATCATATATGATGCACAAATATATAACCTCGTTTTCAAACTCAAAAATAAAATTAAGAATAATTAAATGTCAAAACTCATACGTCCCTTTTCACTACTGTAATTTCCAAAAATATCTTCCACCATTTACTTTGTTGCAACTCTCACCTAGCACCATTCCATGAAAGTCTTCTCATTAACAGGAACCATACTATCATATCCTTTTGCCACACTTCTATATTCTTTTAGGTAAAATCTATATTACCATATGTCAACTTCTTCAAAATAAAAATCAAAACTTCTTAAAATTCAAAATCATCAAATCTAATTATAATTTTTTGTTCATATCAAATCTTATCAAACATTAATTCCAATTAGATCTTGAACATTTCAAAATCTTATCAAATACATTAATTCAACATTAGAATTTTTACATTTTACCAAAAAATTATTTTATCAATCAATTCAATAAACATAATATCACCTTGGTTACCATAATTCTAACAGCCTACCTTAATATTAAACTTTTTTTAAATAAAACATCAGACCACTATGTACAAAATAATAAATAACATTTTTAAATCCCCAAATTTTGATACAGTCTTAATAAGCCAAAATTCAAGGGAAATTCTCCCCCTCAACCCTTATCACCATTACAAAATATATATATATATATATATATATATATATATATATATATATATACTTTACTTTTGCCATAGTACAGTGATTGTTTCGAAATTATATCATTATAATAGCTTCGATTACTTCATAGGGTTCTTGGGAACAGTCCACTCTGATGAGGCTAACAAGCCGAAACCATTGGTCAGTGGATGTTTCCTCCCCTATGAATTAATAAAGCTAATGTTTTGTTAATGGCTATATAACTACCAGCCCGATTTGTATTTGTCAATGGCTCTTATTATTTTCATAAGAGTTTGTATACAGATACATCTTACTTTATATATATATATATATATATATATATATATATATATATATATATATACTAATACTTGAAAAGAAGGTCAAGAAATACTAATCAAATATATATATATATATATATATATATATATATATATATATATATATATATCTCAACATTCGTATCAAGTAATGAATTTAATAACCTTTAATATGGTGATATAACTATATATACATTTCCTATATTGACATACTTGAATGAAATAAAAGAAGCATCTCTTACTTAACTAAAAGTTATCTTAAGCCGGGTTGTTATATATTGTTCTAAGCACTGCAAATTCTAAGGTTAAAACAAATTGGCCCCAAATTAAACATAGCCAATAGCTCTTGATATTCTACACAAAATTCATAATAATAAGCGGTAACGTTAATAATAATGTCCAAAAATTCTAACCTTTATCTAGCAACTTAATAACATATTCATGTAAAAGCATATGTATAACTATATAAAAGTTCATACTTGCAACCTCACGTGTATGCATGCATATACACGTCCGTTCTCTCAAACCATTTATTCAAAGATTCACTCAATACCTGTTTCGGGTATGTAATACCCACTGTTGCTCCAATCTCTACAATACCCCGAGGTAACTTATCCTCACCAAGGTTGATAGTGCTTAACACGGGTGTTGATAAATTTTGTGCTCGAACTCTTAATGTTCCCCTACTTCTGTACCAACTTGGTTTGGAATCGGGCTTCCGAAATCCGAACTTCCACAATCAATCAAAAATGAACCATATAGGTGTGGTTAGTTATCATCCTCTTCGCAGTTAATAAACCTGCGCTGCCTACCATTAACCGCCTTGCAGCTTAACCACTTCGTTTTCTGATTACACTTAAATTTATTACAATTTAGTTCCCCTTTAAGAGCCTAACTTATCTGTGTTCTTTATCCACTACTTAAATTCACTATTTTTCCCGTAATAAGCATACTAACTTCTTATATTTGTTCACTAAACATTACTTTAATTTATAAGGGCATATAACCAATACTGCTACGCGACCTTGCAGCGTAACCCGCACTAGCTCCGGGCTAGTTATTTTCTCATTTACATGCCTTCTTTCATATCTTTTTGTCTTTGTGTGACTTGGTGAGGCTTTGTGTGTCGTCTTTTTTAATTCTTCCACTTCCCATATTTATATACTTTTGATCACGTGACTGCTCTAGCCAATTAAAAACCTTACATATTTCACAATCGTGCCTCATCCCTACAATGGCTTTTAGGTTAATGGTTTAAATCAACTTTTATTATTGCTATTGCTAATTAAAACTACCCTATATTTAAATTTAAGTTATTCTGCAATATTCTACAATACTACCTGTTAATATTTTTATAGATATCACGAAAAATTACATATTATTACGCACTTCCGGTTTTGAATTCTCTAGAACAAACTAGCATTTCCTTTGGCGCCTTAATTTAAAATTTTCTAAATTTCAGGGGATGTTAGATATCAATTGATATGTTATGTTCATTTAAGTTGTCAATTGTCACCCAAAATCAAACTAGGATTGGGTAACTATATTAATTCTGGTCAGTGATGGGTTACATTTTAGATAGAATTATCTGTGATTGGCAGAAAATATTATTTGAAATTTGGACTAATTTAAAAATGTCCTTGGGTGTTACAATTGGTGTAATCTCATCTAACTTTGGGCTAAGTTTACCAATTTGAGGTTCCATTTTGGTTATAAAACGATTTTTTTCAGTATCACGCTTTTCTATATCATTTTGTATTGTTTTTAGTGAAGCTCTTAGTTCACTCAACTGAACTTGAAAGGAATTTTTGTATTCCAATATGCTTACTTGCACAAAACTTTTTAGCTCATTAAGTAATTCAATTTTAAAAATTCCTAATTGAATTTCTACATTATTTGTTGTATTTTACTAATACCAGCTTGACAATCTTCACAGAGAAAACAAAGGGATCGATTTTTTTTCAAATCCATGCATTTTATTTCTGCAATTCTACTTGTTGGTGTAGCTATTGAGATGGAAATGGGCTTTGTAGCTGAAGAAGTTTTTGCTGGAAAATTTGTGCTTGTCTTTGTTTGTGTATCTAACTGGCAAATATACAGTGCTCGAAATGTTTCGTTGTTTTCAGTTCTTGCGTTAATTGAACTTTGTACACGTTCAACGACAGATCTTTCATCAATATCCGATGCAAAGTGGCCATGGATAAGTGCAATTTCTGTACTCTATGTTGAATAGAGGTGCCTGGGCTCACGGTCACATTTTTCCTCACGGCAATAATGTTTTCGAGTGAGCATTCTACACGAGCAACTACTGGCTTCTTCATATCTGCCACAGACCCAGTTTCTTGAAATGTCTTCACAATTTTACCAATAGCACTTTCGGTTGGTTAATTATGTGGGCTAAAAAAATTACGAAGAGCACGAAATACACTTTTGTTTGAACATGCATTTTTGTAATAGGCTTCAATATCTTTAACGCGTTCTTCAATGCTCTTCTTTCCGTTATTCGATTTGTAAAGAACTGAAGATGTCAAAACACAAAACTAACCTCAAACAACATTTAACGTTGAAGCTCCATTCACATTTAACATCTGTTCAAACTACTATAGCACTCTATAGAAAAAATTGGCCACAGCAAACAAACTTGTGCAGTTTTCCCTAATATATCTAACAACTCACAAACTAAATCTAAATTCAATTATTAACAAGCATTCCTAGTTACCGAAGACAGTATGGGTTTTTATGCAGAGTATGCAAATTGAGACATTGTATAACATAATGCCCAAATTTCTTAAAGCTTAATGCAAAACAACACAATGACATGGTATTTGACTTAAGCTTAGGCAAAAACTGCCTTCGTCATCCCAAACAAGCACCTTGTAGTTCTAAATATGGTTGCAAGTGGTGTAGCAAGTGACATAGCACTTTGCTTCATTTTGAGACTAACTAAAAAGTCTACGTTTGTAAATAAAGGTTTTGCTAAAGCAATCTCTACTGATAATTTGCAAAAGTACAGTACTGCTAACGATCTGAGCATGCAAACCACATTATCTACTAGCTTTCCAGCAACTGTACAACAAGTTTTGCTTGCAACAGCCTATATAAAAATAAAAAATTCATGCAATCAATGGAAAACTGCCAGAACGATTCTAGATTCAGCATCGCATATCAACTTCATTACATAAGCCCTTGATAATAAACCTGGTTTACAACTAAATTCTAATAATATCAAAATTCTGAGGATAAATAGTCAACCTACACTTGCAACATTTTCTGTTTACCTAAATCTGTTTTCGATGTCAAGTGATTACGTTTTTGACTTACCTTGCTTGACAATATCAAAAATTTCGGAAAATCCACCATTAGTACCTTTCAAAAAATCTCAGCGTCAAATTCCAACGCAAATCAAGCTTGCCAATCCTAAATTCAACAAAGCCTCTCCAATCGGTATTTTAATTGGAACTGTTGAATTCTATAATTTAATTTGCATTGGCCAAATTTCATTGGGCAAAAATAAGCCCATGCTAAAAAGCCTTACTTGGTTGATTGCTTTCTAAAAATTGCTCTGCAACACCACGGATGATAAGTGTAATTTGTAACAATGTAACTATAAACAGCACTAACTATATTTATAAAATGTTAAAATATTTTGTACAAAATTTCTGGCCGCTAGAAAACGTAAAACCTTTTAAGAGAAAGCTCAAAGCTTTCAACAAAAGAAAGGTTTCCCAAAGATCATTTATTGAAAACAACTGCACAAGACGAAACTGAACTTTTCTGGTATCATACCATTTAATTCAAGGCCAACCAACTTAGATTATTCTTTAGAAGTCTGCAAGAAAGAGACTGTTTAAGCTAGAACAGAAATTCGAATCAGACCCTGACCTGAAGATCAGTTATTGCAAATTTATTCACAAACAGATTTCCTTGGATCGCATGACAAAGGTTTCTCGGGAAACTACTACTCGGGAAAGCATAAAAGCTCGACACAGACTAAAGCTACCTTCTCTATTCTACCGATCTACCTACCACACGACACTGTTCTTAAATCTGATTCACTAACTATTTAGTTAAGAGTTGTCTTTGGTGGTAGGGTCCCTTCATATTCAGGACTATCTATAAATGACACTCAGATGGCAGGCACAGTGGTTCAACATGATATATTTTCCATTCTGATACGTTTCAGATAGCATAAAATTGAGCTTACAGGCGACATTAAGAAAATGTATCGCCAGGTACCTTATTTGGCCATCTGAATGCAGATTTCAAAGGATTCTTTGGAGGGATAATGCGAGTTTACCCATAGATTCTTATGCACTTAACACCATTACGGACGGCACTGCAAGTACTAGTTTCCTGGCAACTAGATGCATACATGGACAATCTAATTACTGGAACTAGCTTACTAAGCCAGTAACCTTGTTGTTTGAAAGGGGAGGCACCTTGCGTCAAATCTGGTAGTTGTGTTTTTTTGCAAACTTGTTTATGATGTTGGCCCAATGAATAATCCAAGTTTGAGACATCAAGTGCTGAACGCAACTTTGCCATAAATGGAAAAAACTTCGAAATTGTCGACTTTTTATCAGATTTTGCTGATTTTAACCTTAATGCACTAGTTTTCGATAATACCTACAGAGTATGCTTTTAAAGTAGACGATAAACATTCTCTGAAGCATAATATAATTTGTCGGTGCGACCCAGCTTCTATTGCAAAGGAGAGTTATGGTCATCTTTAACAATTTTTAATAAATTTGCGACAATACGCAATTAAGCAAACTATTTTTTGTAAGTTCAAAAATTTATGTAACAAGTAATTATAAATATTATTTTCAAATGAAGGCATTACTAAGAATGTCTTAGTAACCCTTTTTTGTTCAAGCACAAGGTTTCCTAATTCTGTAGACTCCTTAATGGATCAATCAGAATTATTTTCCCATAAAACGGAGAACCGATCCACCGTAAAAGATGATTGACCAACTCTGAATAATAAAGTCCACGCGAACCCGCATCTGCTGGGTTATTTTTAGACATAATATGATGCCAATCTGAAAGACACATCCGACTTTGAATATGTGAGACTATTTTCCACCTATTCTGAAGGACCAGGCAAAAATATCTGAAAATGTCACTTCCATTTTTAAAAGTATTAACGACCAATTCTATTAAATCCGCCAATAAAATGTAGCACAAAGCTCAAGCTTTGGCAAAGTAATTTTATTTAATGGCGTAACTTTAGATTTAGCGCATTGTAATGGCACTGTTATATATTTGATTACTTCAAAACAGCGAAAATATACCACCCCTGCATACCCTGCTAAACAAGCATTACAAAAACCATGCAATACGACTTTGTGCAATGCTCCAGTATACATAAGCGTATTTTAATTGCTGAAATTTCTAGCAAATCGGATATTAATTTTTTCCATTTTACAATAAATTCAGAAGGAAGATTATCATCTTACGAGACACCTATTGGCCAAAATTCTTGGACAAACCTTTTAACCAAAAAAACTAAAGGAGATAATAATCCCACAGAGTCGTATAATCTTGTAATATCTGAAAGAATTGTAAACTTTGTATATTCTTGTTCGCACCAATTGTAATTTAATTTGTTATTAAATAAATGATGGTAAATCCTGTCTAAATTGTACAACATAGAACTGGTTCTTATCTACAAAATTCATTCATTTTCAAAATTATAAGACAGTTGAACCTTACTAATTGTACCGACGTGATTAATTTTTGGTATGTGTTTAAATGTGTCAATTACCTGTTTGATTATATAGCAAAGTCTCACCAGTGGTTATAACTAGTGACCGTACGTAATAGTATAATACTCCAATTCCAAATATCGCTCCTGTTTTCCTCTATTCCATATTATTGCGTGTTGAATGAAGTGATAATCTACAGCGATTGGTAAGTCTCTGTTACGCATTATATCATATTAATTGTTGTTGTTACGCATATGGTCCTGCTATCGAAGGTATTTATAGTTTGAATATTGCATTCACGCATTTAATGTAGCACATCTGGTCCTTCGAGCCGGATTTGTTATCGCGACTTATGGAAAGTGGTTGACATATCTAAGCACGTTAAGTTTGTTTACAGTAGGTTCACAATTTTATAAATTTTCAACTCAAGTTTATTTTGCATGTTGTATACAAAATCTCATACAAAAGATTGTTTACAATTTGTGAGTTAAATTTTGCAATAATTTGTTAACGCATCTATATAATTTTAAACGCATTATTCCTAGTTCAAATTTATATTAAAGTATTCAGTTTATACGTCATTTTGCAATGCCTTCTAAGGAAGAAACTCTGAAAATATTGATAGCAAAAAAGGAAACCTTATTCAGGCGCATACAAAGGTTATCCGATTGTAGTAAAGATCTTCAAAACAGAACCGCCATCAAAGAGTTTTGCGCACGGTTTGAAACCTTTCAAGAAACGAAAACCGAGTTTTATAGTATAATCGATAGCTTTAACGCAATTTCGATAGAAATCGATAAAACATTCATGCCAGATTTTAATGTTTTGGACTCATTTGATGAACTGTACGGATACTGCATGCTAGCCGCCAAGCAGCTTCCTCAAGAAAAGCAAACCACTTTGGTTACCGAACCGGTTAAAACCACCGTAGTAAGATTGCCGAAGTTGGAGTTACCATTTTTCGGAGGTCAAATAGCGGAATGGCCTATATTCTTTCAAACATTCAAAAGTTTAATTCATGGAAACGCAGATTTAGATCCAATTAGTAAATTACATTATTTGTTAGGTCGGTTGTCTGGAAAAGCTTTAACAATTTGTTCTACTGTGCCACCTGTTGCGGAAAATTATGAACTAATTTGGAAAACTCTTATTGAAAAATACGAGGACAAACGTTTAATCGCAAACCATTATATACAAACAATGCTAGAATTTAAACAAGCCCGTTCCGAATCAGGTGATCACTTAAACGCATTCTTAGAGAAGTTTGATACAGCGGTAAGCGCATTGAAAGGTTTGCACTTGCCAGATCTAGCGGATTTTATGTTGTCTTATTTAGCACTTTCTAAATTAGATAACGAAACAATTAAATCATTTGAAATAAATCGTAGAGATTCAACCGCACCTACATATACAGAAGTGCTCACTTTTGTTAAAGAGCAAAGCAAAATTTTGTGTCGTTCAGATACACGTGTTAATAAAAATAAACATCCTGATACGCAATTTAGGAAAGTTTCGCAGTCTTTCGTGGCTAATAGTACTATTATTTCATGTATTGTTTGTTAAAAGAATTCCTATCCTATTTACAAGTGCGATATCTTCCTAGAGATGTCGCCAAATGACAGATATAAATTTGCAAGGGAAAAAAGGTAATGCGTCAATTGCTTAAGTTCTGTTCATCGCATTAAATCTTGTAATTCGCAAAAGTGCTGTGGTGTTTGTTATAAGCGTCACAACACTTTGTTACATTGGCCTAAGTTAACGCCAGTATGTATTAAAAATCCAGAAACAAGTACTTCAAGTCTATCGCCGACCGTTATTAGTGGTTCCAGAACCGAACACTAATACATTTTGTTCAATTTCGCAATCAGAACAACACTCTAAATCTATCACAAATAAAGTAGTAGTACTTCCTACCGCATTGATTAAGGTGGACACACCTAAAGGGGACGTAGAAATAAGGGTACTAGTGGATTCGGCTAGTATGTCAAATTTTATAACTACAAAATGTTGTAAAAAATTGGGGTTGTCTATGTACAAGGTATATTCTTCGGTAACCGGTATTGGTGCCGGGGTGCATCCAATCAAATCGCAAGTTAAACTCACAATTGCATTCCGCGACCGTATGTTCAACAGTACAGTTCTATGTGAATTCGTTGAGATAAAATACGACCTCGGAAATAATAAGTGATAAAACCAAAACAGGTATTGTTTTCTAAACATTCCTCTTCCTTTTATTACAGCTATATTAAATAAACCTAACCCAAACCATTTACCAAAACTACCTGAAATGTATCCTTTACAAACAATAACACCCTCAACCATAAATCATTCAACCAGCCAAACAAAAAACCCACTCACCCATCAGACAATAAAAGAAGGGACATATTCGAATGCAGTAAAAGCAATGCACCAAATAAACAAACATCTGCAAGCAGTTTCCCGTCAAAAGAAAATGCTATTATATTAAATTCATTGCCAAACACGAAGTTAGAAGATTATTTAAATGCAATCACGGAAATAATAGATCCTAAAATATAATCTTTGCATCAAGAATAGCAAATAACCGGATCTGTATTTATTTAAATACAAAAGAAGACGCTGACCAGTTTGTAAACAACTATCCTAATATAACAGTAAATAACACAGAAGTGGAAATTCGTAAATTACTTACGCCGACCATAAGGGTGGTTATTTCAAATGTTAGCCCATCCATACCACACAATATAATAGAAGACTCACTTATTAAGCTAAATATAACTTTAACAGGCAAGATGTCATTTATAAAAGCTGCTTTATCAGATATAAAATTTAAGCACATACTTAGCTTTCGTAGACAAATCTATGTTAAACAAACTGCAAATTTAAACATCCCAGAATCAATAATAGTATTATTTGAAGAAACCCCCTACAGACTATTTTTATCTACAGAAACATACTGCTATACATGTAAACAAACCGGCCATTCAACCTCAAGCTGCGAGGAACACAATATACAGAGTGAAACAAAACAACCTGAACAAATAACAAACCTAAATGAAACAATAAGAAATAAAAGACCAAATCAGTCATCTGACAGTACACCTACAGAAGAACTAAATGTAACTGATATTGAACATCAAATAAGAGAAGCAACACAAAAGAAAAAACAAGAAACCAACCAAGAATCAACCCTGTCGAATTTATCACAAACCAAACGGACAAACAAAAAACAAAAAAAGGATCCTACAATTAAAAAGAAGAACTTGGAACAAACTGAATCCCCAAAACACAATACAATAAAGGAAATCATAGAAAGTGATCCAGCCAAATACATTATCTCATTCGACGAATTTCAGGACTTTCTAGAAAACACGATCGGAACACAAAAAATACTACAATTAAGTAAAAACTATACCAAAGATACAAACCAACTCATACAAATGATGCATGAAATCCAAAACAATACTGATGACAAAAAATTAAAACAACAATAACAAGAATAACTAAAACAATGGAGGAACAACAAATTGAGTCAGAAATGTCTGATTCCTCAGTCGATAATCAATAATATGAACATCATCCAATGGAATTGTAATGGACTTCAATCCCATAAAGCTGAATTCCAAAAATTAATTGAAGAAACACAACCTCATTACATATGCTTACAAGAAACACACTTCAAAGAACACCAAAACATAAATACATACAATTTTATACAATATCGCAAGGACAGACTAAACACACATATAGCTAGCGGAGGGGTGGCAATTCTAGTAAACAACAAAAACATATAGAGGAAATACCTAACAACAAACTTAGAAGCAATAGCTATAAGAATCTTGACACCAAATAAAACAAAAGTAACCTTATGTAATATATATCTACCACCACAACCAAACTGCAATCAAGAGTCCATTGAACATTTATTAAAACAGTTACCCCCTCCGATCATTATACTAGGTGACATAAACGGGCACAATATAATATGGGGTTCCCAACAAACTGACAAAAGAGGAAGAATGATAGAGAAAATAATAAATGAAAACAATTTCATCATACTAAATGACAACTCATCAACACATTTTTGCTCAAAATCAGGTACATTTTCAAATATAGACCTAACGATTTGTGACCCAAAAATTACACCAAATCTAGAATGGAAAGTAATTCAAAATCTATATGGTAGTGACCATTTTCCTATACTTATTAGCTCACAAGAAAGTCATACAAACCTCAAACCCCATACATCATACTCAAAATGGAGAATAGAAGAGAATAAGTGGCCCCAATTCCAAACATTGCTAACCAACAATACCAAAACAAACAATATTCCAGCATAAACCAAAACATAAACGAAATCATAGAATCTTTTAGCCAAGACATAATAAAACAGCCAAACAAACATTCACGTTATCCAATAGAAACAATAAAAAACAGTACCATGGTGGAATAAGGAATGCGAAAAAGCAAGCAAAGACAATAAAAGAGCGCTATACAAATATCGGAAAAACAAAACATAGAAAACCAAATAGAACTTAAAAGAACAAAAGCTATTAGCAGACGTACAATAAAACAGAGCAAGAAAAAGCATGGAAAACTATGTTTCCTCCATAACCTGTGATACGCCTGATAACCAAATTTGGAACAAAATAAAAGCAATTAAGGGGATAAATAACATCCCACGTGCAACAGATGTAATATTAATAGGAACCACCAAAATTATTTTAGACCCCCAAGAAATAGCAGAAAAATAGCAGACGAATTTGCCAAAATATCTAGCAATTCAAATTATAATAAAGACTTCAATACAATAAAACAAATACAGAAGACAATCAAATTATCAAAATTGAAGAACAAAACAACCCATTAAACAAATCCTTTACAATGGACGAACTAGAAAACAGTATTTCACAACAAAAAACAAAAAAGTTCAGGGCCAGACCAAATAATTCCAGAAATGATCAAACACCTACCAGATAAAAATAAGAAACACCTACTAGACATATATAACTTCATATGGAACAACAATGTATACCCTATAGAATGGAACAAAGTCATTACAATACCAATATTAAAACCATCAAAAGATAAGACAAACCCAGCAAATTATCGACCTATAGCACTGTCAAATGTATTATCAAAATAATGCAAAAATGGTAAATAAAAGGCTAATGTGGTATATAGAAAATAATGACATATTAAGCAATACCCAAGCAGGTTTTAGGACAGGCAGAACAACAACAGATCAAACACTTAAACTAAAAATAGAAATAGAAAAAGCGTTCGAACTTAAACAACATCTAGTAGCAATATTCTTAGACTTACATAAGGCATATGACACCACTTGGAAATATGCGATAATACAAACACTAATAGAACATAACATACAAGGAAAAATACTACACTACATAAAAACTTCCTGGAAAACCGTTCTTTCCAAGTCAAAACAAATGGATGCTTATCAGAACCAAGAAAGCAAGAAAATGGAGTTCCACAAGGGAAGTACTTAGCCCCACACTATTTCTGTTAATAATAAACAAAATAACAAAATTGTGAAGAAACCAAGACAAATACTGCTTTTGCTGACGACATAGTATTATACCACAAAGGCAAAAACATCAACACAATACAAACAAATCTACAACAAAACATAACCGAAATAGAAAAATGGGCAAAAGAAATAGGTTTCACATTCTCATCCACAAAAACAAAAGCAATACATTTCTGCAGAAAAGAAAACAACATATGGATCCAAAACTTCTAATAAACAAATCCCAAATAGAATATACAGATAACATCAAATTTTAGGCATCTACTTTGATAAAAAATTAACATGGAGAAAGCACATAACAGAATTAAAAAGGACTGCAACAAAAGATCAATATCTTAAAAATGCTCTCGAATACAGATTGGGAGCGCACACAAAACAACTATTAAAGATATACACAACTACCATCAGATCAAGACTTGATTACAGTTGTATCACATACAGCACAGCCAAACCTTCTAATATAAACCAATTAGACACCATTCAAAACACAGCTCTCAGATTAGCAACAGGTGCCTACAGAACAAGCCCAGTCAATAGTCTACAATGCATAGCAAATATACCACCTTTATGGATAAGAAGAAATAAATTGAACCTAAAATATATTGCAAAACTAGCATCAAACCAGAAAATAGAAGCAAACCAGGACATCTTTAAAATTAAATCATGTAACACAAGATTAGATACCAGTACTCCAACAGCCGTACACATAAAAAACATAATGAAACAAATAAAACTATCCCTACCTGAAATCCTTCCACAATATTTACCTATATTCCCACCATGGACTAGAAAACATATAACGACAAATGTATCACTATCAAATTATTCAAAAAAACATACAAGCAAAGCTCAGTATCATCAACGATTTAAAGAACTAAAGGAACAACACAAGAGACATGAATTTATCTACACAGATGGGTCGAAAAACTACCAACAAGTAACTGCAGCTGTACTCAGACAAGATCAACAAATCCAAATAACACTACATCCATATAGCAGCAGCTATACAGCAGAAAAAGTAGCAATTTTAACAGCCATCCAAGATATAACATCAAACCCAACACACACCAAATATGCAATATGCACAGACTCTTTAAGCACTATTAAATCACTCGAAAAATGGTACACAACAGATCCAATAACGAACAACATACATGATGCTCTACACAAAACAACAGAAGAAACCTGAACTGAAATAATACTGATTTGGTCTCCAGCCCACGTTGGAATCCAAGGAAATGAAGCAGTAGATAAACTGGCTAAACAACGAATAACTAATACCAACACCCAACTCAAAACTCCAATAACAGACATCTATGCAATTATCTCAAGCAAAATAGACAAAAATGGGAAGAAACCTGGAAGAACACCCAAAATAACAAGCTTAGACAAATAAAACCAAAACCGAACCGTATGCACACATCCCAAAATCAAGAAAACAACAAATAGTATTAACAAGATTAAGAATAGGACACACTGCATATACACACAACTACTTGATGACAAAAGAAGCTCAACCTGTATGTGAACAATGTAAAACAAACCTAACAGTAGAGCATATCCTAACGAATTGTGAAAAATATCAACAAAAAAGGCTCAAATACAACATACAACAAGATGTACAAACTATCCTGAGAGACACACCCAATATTGAACCACTGCTGAACTATCTTAAAGACATAGAAATCCTACATCGTATATAAATTATATAAAAGATAACATATTTGTACCATAGATTATAAATAATACCTCCAACCTCCGCTAATAACTGTAAAGGTGGAAGCGGATAAAAGTGAAATTAAAAAAAAAAAAAAAAAACTCACAATTAGTTCAAAAATTAATGCAAATTTTACTCTAACATCTAATGCATACGTAATTGATAAAATTACTGATCAGTTACCTGCAACATTATTAGACGCAAATTCGCTTAATTATTTATACCAATTACCTCTCGCGGACCCAGCTTTTTGTACACCCTCTGAAATAGAAGGAATATTAGGTGCCGAGATTTTTGCAATGGTTATTGGTACCGCGAAAATAGTGAATTCGGAAAATAACTTAACCGCGATTCAAAGTTCTTAGGATACTTAGTAGTTGGAGCCGCACCTGTAGCAATGTTCTCGATTTCTTCACAAACCTTTTGTGCGTTGGCGTCTGAATCAATAGATGCAACTGTTAAAAGGTTTTTTGAATTAGAAGAAGTTCCGCACGCTAATGTAATTAGTAGTGAGGATGCAGAATGTGAGTAACATTTTGCATCAACCGTTCAACGTGACGGATCAGGGCGCTATACAGTAGGTTTGCCTTTTAAACAGGATCCTATATTATTAGGACGTTCCTACGAAACCGCAGTCAATAGATTTCTGGCATTAGAATGCAAATTTAATAAATTTTCTGAATTTAAGAGTGCTTATACGCAAGTAATGCAAGAGCATATTAAAAACAATTATATGGCATTATTTGTAAATCCTCACCTACCCAATCCCTGTTATTTCATTCCGCATCACGGTGTTCTCAAACCGCAAAGCAAAAGTACTCCTTTGCGAGTAGTTTGGGATTGTAGTTCAAAGACTACTAGTGGGAAATCATTAAATGATTTATTGCACACAGGTCCAAAATTGCAGACTGATTTATTATTCCTGTTGTTGAATTTCCGCATATTTGAAATTGCAATGACAGCCGATTTAAAGAAGATGTTTTTGCAAGTTCTAGTAAAACCGGAGCACAGAAAATATCAGTTGCTATTGTGGAGGTTTTCCCCAAAAGAACCTATTGCTATTTATCAATTTAAAAGATTAATTTTTGGCAGTACGTCCTCCCCATATCTGGCAATACGCACTGTACAACAACTCGTGTTAGATGAACGTGAATCATTTCCGTTAGCCTCTAACGCAATTTTAAAATTTATTTACATGGACGATTTTGTCCACAGTGTCGCCTCGTTATCAGAAGGTAAGCAATTATATTCCGAATTATTACAGTTGTTTAGGGTCGGGGGGTTTGAAATTGCAAAGTGGTGCACTAATGCGCCCGAGTTAATGCAAGAAATACCCGAATCTTTTCGTTTAAAAAAATCAATTACCTTTGATGACAGTGTGCCTAAAATATTAGGTTTGCAATGGCACCCGCATACGGATTACTTTTGTTTTACTGTGAATATTGAGAATGTCACTTGCTCAAAACGCAATATATTATCCACAGTCGCGCGAATATTCGATCCGCTTGGGTTATTGGCACCTGTTATACTATACGCAAAGGTATTAATTAAGGAACTTTGGACTGCTCATGTTGGCTGGGATGAAAAACCACCCCAAAGAATTGTCGATCTTTGGAATCAATTTTATTCCGATTTATTATTGGTATGGCGATTTTCGGGACTCTTCGTAAGGCTTCGTGTTGTACTTGTGGGACAACTTTAAGTTACAAAGAGTTATGATATGAAATTACAAACTACTAATTTACAATATATACAAGTACAGAGGGTTCGGAAGTCTTTGATCGTCTTCGGTACTCTTCGGAAGGCTTTGAAATTTATTTGTGCGGCCCAGTAAGAACTTGAACAGTGAGGGTTAGAATTTATTTACAGTATTAAGAGGCCCAGACGTCTCCGGTGATCTTCGGTACACTTCGGAAGGCGTCGTAGCAGTGGTGGCTTAGGCTTTGTTAAGTGCATTGTTGCTGAACTCTACGGGGTTGTCATTCCAGTGATAGAATTGACAGACGCAATCACAATAACGATTTGTCGGTGAAGTATGGAACGGAGCTTAACGTCCATACAGAGTTTGTTAACTATCGATTGATGAGTTATAATGACGTGCCCTAGGTATGGCAGACGATAGTGTCACTGTCGGAGAATACGCAGGCTATGGAGAGCATTGCGTGTCGAAGTATAGCAGGCTATGGAAAGCGCTGCTCGCTGAAGGGTTTGCAGGCTGTGGAGAGCACTGCAAGGTGGTTCCTTAGGCTATGGTGAGCACTAACGAATGTCTTTTGGAGAATTTGAAATTATATTTATACACTTCCATTTCCTATGCTTCGTGTGTTGAAAAACGTTAATGATGTCTTTAACCAATGGAATCGTGTATTTCGATTTTGAAATGTAAAAGAATATCCAAATTTAGTTTGACCAATGAGCGTGCTGATTTTTGGGTACCACAAAAAATAAGTTGGAAATTTCTCACGATTCTTAGTTTGTTCTATTTCCAGCTCATGTACTTTGATATAGTCAACTGCAATTCTGTCAGTCAGTTCTGTGCTCAGCTCGCGTGCGGTGAGATAGTCAGCATTATTATCATCTTTGTCCTGAAATGTAGTCTGTGATTTATGCTACTTTTCATGCTTGGTAAGACTTTTTTTTAAATTCTGTTTTGCACAAATACTAGTATTAAGATAGCAATTTAGGTTAAGATAATTAGAGACGGGTATTATTTATTTTTGCGAAGGTTTTTGCACTATTTATTTTTTATTTATTTATTTATAATGAAAAATGCGTGAATCACTAATGTGAATAACAATTTGTCAACAAAATACAATAAAAATATGTTCAAAATATACAATTTAAAAAAAATCACAAAAAGATGGAAATTATGTTATAAATCTTCAGAGGACAACCTTAAAGAACCATCAGAAGCTAAAAGCTAATAAGAATTTTTTTAAATTTCATTTAAATTGATGAAGAGGCACACCTTTTATGCTAGAATGAAGTGTGTTATAAAAAATACAGCCAAAGTAGTTAGAACCATTTCTGCTCCTACTTAGTCTATGGTAAGGAACAACCAATTTACCCTTGTTACGAGTGTTAAAGTGATGAATATCGGTGTTGTGTTGATATTGCAAGATTTGTTTTTGACAAAGCAGACATTGTAAAATAAACAGACAAGGCAAAGTTAAAATTTTAAATTTAATAAAAGATTCACGGCAGTCATCACGGAACCCAAGGTTAGACATAATGCAAACAACTCTACGTGGAAGCTTGAAAACCCGAAGGAAGCCACTACAGTGACCCCACACAATTATAGCGTATGAAATATAACAATGGAAGAAGCCATGATAACATGACAGTAGCACATTAGGTGAAACTGATCTTACCAAAGAGTTTATGAAATAAATAGTTTGACAATGTTATTTGCATAGCAGATCACAGTGGGTGTCCCAACTTAATTTGCTATCCAGGGTGATACCGAGAATACTAGCTGATTGCTCCATTGAAAAAAAATCCCTTTTTATTGAAAAAATCATTTGTTTGGTTTTATTCCTGTTCAGGGCAAGCTTGTTATCATTAAACCATGATTCAGTGAGGCATAAAGATGTCATACTGTCGGCTACCAGTTGAGCCATATTGTCACTCTTATTATATAGAGTGGTATCATCTGCATAAAGGACAACATCACACTTGTCTTTTAGAAAAAACGGTAAGTCATTAATGAAACATAAGAAAAGAAGCGGACCGAGGATGGAACCTTGAGGAACACCAGAAAAAACTTCACACATGCTGGACAATTTGCCTTTGTAAAAACACGTTGAGATCTTGCAGTCAGATATGATGCAATTAGGATAATACTATCATCATTAAAATTTAAGACATGATCAACACAATCGAAAGCCTTAGTCAAATCACAGAATTCAACGGTAAGGTAACTACCCTCCTCAAAAACAGCTGAAATTTTATTTACTAGTTTGACTAATGCATCACTAGTAGATAATTTTTTCGGAAACCGAATTGCTCAGCACAAAACAAACTATTATTTTCAAGATAATAAGTAATTTGAGTATTTAATATACATTCAAAAACTCTCGAAAAAAGTGGGTAAAAAAGAAATAGGATGATAGTTCTTAATATCATCAAACATGCCCATTTTATGAACAGGGATCACTTTTGCTTGTTTCAAGATATCAGGAAAAACTGCTTTCTTTATGCAAATATTATATAATTTGGTTAGCGATTTAACTAAAGAGATATTAATATTTAACAAATCCTTCGATCGAGAATTTCTCATCGCTAAGATAACATCATGTACATAGTTGAAAGAAACTTCTTCAAAATGGAATGAGGGTACCAAACCAGAGAAACAATGTGTATAAGTAGTTGTGGTACTGGTGTTAGTATTCGATAAATTGGATAAGATTTCTGCAACAGAATCAATAAAAGAATAGTTAAAGTCATCAGCTGAGAAACGAGTGTTCATATCATTGGCTCTGTATTTAGAACCTTTGAAATCATTGGTCAAATCCAATTTTCTTTTATTATTATTATTAGCTCTAAGAATATAGTTGTCATAGGCATTAATTTTAGCATTTTTGAGTGCATGACGATAAGCATATTTTAGTTTATTAACATGCAGTTTGAGTTCTGCACTAGGAATAGCAGCATAGAATTCAACCTGAAGTACGTAATTATCATGCATCTTTCTTAGGTCATCCGTAAACCAATTGACAACTTTTTGCAACTGTTATTCAATATCCTAACGTGCTTGATAGGAAACCATAGATCAGCTGCAGAAGCAATTATAGACATAAAGTTAGTAGATTTGTCATTAATAGACAGACTACTATCATCAATAAGGTTGCAGTTAACTAGTTGGAGATGATTAAAAAATTTATATTTCCCATATATTGTATAAGGTCGATAAGATTTGCGATGATTAACAACTTTAAAATTATCGTTAAGATATATAAATGCTATATAAATTCTCCGGGATATTTTTGTAAATGTTTTGTTCTATACGAGTTGGTCTACCTTTTTTTACATATTGATTTCTTAAGCGTTTGGAAATAAATTTCTTTCTTGAGGTTTCCTTTTACTTAACGTGACCCACTCCACTCTACAACATTTTTAGCTAGCACAACATTAATTTTTTCGATTCTTCTAGCTCTTGTTGCGGTACTTGCTGTGGGTTTACTGTTACTTTGCTTAGTATGCTTTACTTTTGTTTGCACGGGTTACCGTAACAACATAATCTTAGAATGTGTGGCAGAGGGTTTAACAACAGGGAACTAAAAGTCATGTCAAAAAGCTAACACCATAGGCAACAATAAGTAGATAAAGAACTTAATAGTACGATTCTTAGAAGTATAGCGCCACTCCTGTACCAAGGAAGGAACTATTACACAATAAAAACAAAAAAGAAAAACAACGACAGTCGTTTTTAAAGCGGTCACCCATCCAAGTACTGACCATGCCGGACGTTGCTAAACTTCAGTAATCGGACGAGCACTAAAGTTTACAATATTTTACCATATTGTTTAATTAAATTATTACATTTTGATCATCAACAATAAAACTCATCTATGCTCTATATTGTAATTTTAGTCTGTCGACAAATTCGTTTATTAAAAACAGGAACATTATAAAAATGGCATCCAAATAAGACATACGGAAAACAGAAATCTAAAATAAATACTGTACACCGCAGGTTAGAATCACATTGAATAAGGCGCCTCTTGTGGGAAGAAACTAAAACATGAACCAAAGTCATGCTATTACAGATATTTATCTACTTGTTTGTCTCTTGCTAAGACTACAATTTCGTATAAGTACACCTTATATGCCAGAGCAAAATGGTAGTACAGAAAAGACTAATAGAGCTGTAGTTGAACTAGCACATTCCACGTTGATGGGTAAGAATTTACCCAAAACTTTGCGGGTGTAAGTTATTAATGCAGCAGTATTTGTATTAAATCATGCAGTCCATCTTCTGTGATTGCCAAAACACAGCACGAACTGTTTCATAAAAAACCGCCAATATACTCTTGAAGTTTTTGACGCAGGATGCTTTGTGCATATCCCGAAACAGAATAGGAAGGAGTGGAACAGCAACAGTAAACAATGTATATTAGTGGGCTATCTGAATGATGTGGATGGTTACAAAATTTGGATAAAAGAAACCCTTGTGTAAAACATACAAAAAGTATAGCTATCTGTCCTGAAACTGTCAACCAAGTTGGTACAGACCCTTGTAGTGGAGCAGTCCGTCGTAATTGAACCATCTATGGAATATCTGAATAAAGATGTCGAAGAAATTGAACCTATTATGGTTGACCAAAACATTCACCATGAAACGCTATGTTTTATTTTGTCATATTCTAATATTTATTGCGTATATTTCAGTATACTTAGTAACACCCCTGTTATATTTAGTCATATTGGTACTTCATTCTGTACGAACTAATGTTATTTGTTGTTACTCTGTGCATTTTGAGCTAATGTTATATTTGGTGGTAGCCTTCGATTCCCTTCTCTAGTTAGAATATTTTAGTTGATTGTCATTTTATTGGTATATTTGTTGATTAATGATCTTGACCTCTGTGTTAACCTGCATACGCCGACCTTGCAGTTGTTATTTCTAATTAAATTATAAAAAGTGGTTTTATAGTTATTTGTTGGCAATGTTTTCATCACCTGGATCGATATTGAACAGGCTATTACTGAGTTTCTGGTGCCAGCGTTGGTTGAGAAACGATATTCTAGTGGATGTATTTGGTTGTATGAAAACACTTTATTCTGCGGTTTTAAACATCCACTTGGAATTTAGTTTAATTATCTTATTTGTGTTTGGTTTTAAGGTAATTAATTACGCTTTTAGCGAATTGAAGTCGTTTCTGTTGGCGAAGAATTTGAATGTTAGTTTTCTGCATTTTAAGTTGCTTTGTTACCCTTTATGTTTAAAGCACAAAATTGCATGTGCAAGTACAATTTTAAGGTTTGATTCTGCAGTGCTACTTACAGATCTGTAGTAGATATTTGTAAGCCTGGATTCTTAGTGTTAATGGTTATTATTGTCGTTGCTGTTAATTGTTGGTCCGAATTGCAGTTAGATTCTGTATAACTCCTGTCATTATTGATATTATTCGTGTACTGTTCCTATTTAGAAGAGCCTTCTGCCGATTACATTTAACAGAAGTTTCATCGCAACTTTAACCTTACTTATTTGGAACCTGTCATAATTTGTATGAAAATTACTGTTTATGGAATTTATTGGATGCTGATACTTAATCACCATCCTTACTGAGCCGTTAGAAGTTAACGCTGCCCTGTTGTATGTTACGTGCCAAATTGGCCCTTAAACATTTTTTTAGTGTAATTTTGATGTGCGGAAGTTTCCCGCTATAAATTCAAAAGACTCAGTGCGCGTAGTTCCGTCACGTCAAAAGTGGGTTGGACGAATAACTTCGCGCCGACGCGTGAAAAACAAAAGTGGGAGAAGTGTTTCCGTGAGACGCTTGAACGTGGCCGTTTGCCTTTGAACATCGAGAAGGGCGGTCGTGTCAGGCCGTGTTGCCTTTGAACACCGAGAAGGGCGGTCGTGACTGGTATCGTTTCTTTATTTTTATTATGTAGATTTCCCTTGCTTATCTGTGTTTGTCTTTCCCAAATTAACCTATTCCTTATCGTTCCGCTACATATAGAAATCTGGTACGACCTTGGAGCAGCCCACGACCCTAGAACGAGCCGGATGTCTATGCTCCGCCAACAGCACCGGAGCAGTCACCATCTTTAATTGCCTTAAAAAGGGCCCTCTGTAGCCCTGATGGAATTGAACAGAAGCCAACTTTAACTCAACCCCGCAGGACGTCGGATTTCCTATATAAGTAAACTATTGTCTTAAATTTATATTTCCCGATAATTACGTATTAAATTTGTGCATTGGTGACATCATTGACAGATGGGCGCGCAAAATCTGTACAAAGGTTAGCGTTACCAACCGCCCGTGACGTCACTTTTTCCGCGCTTGCGCGATGTATTTATTGACTTTTAAATTGTAAGAATTTACGACTTTTAAAACTGTAAGAATTGGTTTTAAACCGTAAAATGTAAGAAGTCTTGAACGCCCTGGACCCATTGCAATTGTGGAGCTTATATTAATCAGGTCGTAGGATAATTCTAAGCTTATGCCATGCATGTTTAAGTCAACTTATTTGATATCAGTGAATTTTAATAATTTAACTACCCCTTTATTAAATTAAAATTTACTGCAACCACCTGTACACTTGTGCTGGATGTTGGATTGCCCTTAATAATTAAAACTGTAGTAGTTGACACCTATTTGCTATTTAGGGTGTCATTTGTGAATGTATACTGTGTGCTTTGAGAGTTACTGCAAATTAATTATTTTTATTGGTTATTTATGTAAATCTGTTTACGAGTTTGAGTTTAAGAAATTAGTAGTGGTACAAAAGTTACCAACCATACTGTAATTTTGTGGGCATAAATTTGTGTATGTTTATTTTGTTTGTTTATGATTTACAGGATTAGGTGCTGTATCCTGTGGACTCATGTCCAGATACTTAAGTCAGTTATTTTGTGTATTACTGAGAGAATAGTGCACCTTCATATTATTATTGTGGGTCATTTTATACTTACGTTACTGATTAAATTTAAGTATTTCATTAAAGGTAAATGTTTAGACGTTTAACCTCTATAGCTATATTTTGTGATTACAGTTGTGGTAATTTGTTGAGAAATAATTTTGAGTCAATAAATTTAGTAAAGTTGTACTTTTAGCTTGGTCTGATATATTGTGGTACTTTAGGGTTTGTCCGAGAACTTGGAACAATTCTTGCAGCTACTTTTATCTCCAGTTCCTGGTGCCCTTTTATTCTAGCTGCTGCTAAGAAGTTTCAGTCGTTCCTTAGTGTTTACTTTATGATTGTTTTGAACCTACATCTTGAAGAGTCTTATTTGAGCTAGTCCAGAGCAACTTGTTGTCACCATACCCCTAGGAACGCATTGTACCATTAAATTTCTAAATTTTACCGCGACAACCACCTTTGCAATATAAAACCTCCTGAAAGATTAATAGAATGTTGTCTAGTTGAAGACACTGTAAGGAAACCGTTTATCAATTAATGAATTGCGAAGAGGCAAGTGTGTGGTGTGACAATATAAATGATGAACTACAATCACTAGTAGAAAATAATGCTTGACATCTAGTCAAACTACCAGAGGACCACAAAGCAATAGGCAACCGATGGGTTTTCCTAATCAAAAGAAAAGTAAATGTTGACATCGATTGTTATAAAGCACATAAAAGGTTTTCAACGAAAGGTTGGTATTGATTATTATAAAACATTTAGTCCTGTGGCTAGATTCTAAACTATCCATACTGTGATAATATTGCTGCCAATATAATGGCTCAATTTGATATAAAAACAGCATATTTGTATGGTTTGTTGCAAGAGGAAATTTTTATGAAACAACCTCAGGGTCATGTTTGGGTTATAATCAGGAGTCTGTACAACTTAAAACAATCCACTTGTTGTTGGAATGAAAACTCACCTCAGTTTTATTGAGATTTGGATTAAATCAAAGTAATGCAGATCCATGCTTGTTTCTCAGTAACCAAATTGGAGGAAAACTTATTAGCTTTGTACACATATGATGGAGTTACAGCAGCTACTTTCAATAAAAGAATGTAATATTTTGAAAGAGCTTGAAAAAGGATTTTATTTTGACTTACGAAGATGAAATATACTTCCTTAGCCTTCAAATAAAAAGATTAGCGGATGGAATCGTTTTTGTTAACCAAGAAGCGTATCCCGAAAGAATGTTGATCCGTTTTAACATGATAGATACAAATCCTGTGGGAATCTAAATTGATAAAGGAGAGCTAATAAAGGAATAAAATAAAAAAGAGATACTGGCAAGATTTCCATACCAAGAAGCAGCGGGATGTTTGATGTATCTGGCAGTTGCAACATGTCCAGATATATCTATTTCAGTGTCTTACTGTTAACAATTTTTAGATAAGGCAACAGTAAAACGCTAGCTAAGGGTAAAACGAATTTTTAAGTACAATAAAGGTACTATTCATTGTGGCGTTGATGAGTCTTAATTTTTGTCGTATCTGGAATGATTTTTAAGTATAACAGAGGACCAATTGTATAGGCAAGTTGTCCAACAATCAGTGCCACTATTTACTACTTAAGCAGTAACTAAAGAATTGATATGACTAAAACAAATGATCGATGAAATCGCTCCATTAACATGTATGCCTACTATGATACACAATGCAAGTGCGATTCGTTTCACTAAGAATCCGAAATTTCATCCAATAGCAAAACATATTGATCTAAGATTTCATTTTATTCGCAAAAAATATCTTCAAAGAGAATCGAATGTTCAGCATGTTGCTGGGGAGAAACAGTTAGCTGACATGTAAACAAAAGCGTTAGAAAGAACACAATACAAAAATTTAAAAACTGTTAGGAATGAATATATAAAAATAATGTTTGAGGGAAAGTGTTGAAAATAATCAAACTCTCATTTTCTGTATAAAATGTTACATCATGTGTGAAGCCATGGAGTCTGGAGCAGACCATGTTTTCTTGTTAGTGTAGTTTGTAGAAACTTGTGTAAGAATAACCTTAACAAACCTTCGATAGGACCATTTATTTATTATACTAAATACACAATTCACAATTATGACTTTTTTATGACATGACAATTTTTTGACATCCACCATTGTGCCTACTTAATTTTTATTATAAACATTTTTATACAATGCCAAGATGAAATAGTCTGCCATTATCCCTCGTGCACGCAAATACATATACAAACCGTAAGTCTTTTTAACGGAGAGCAAACTCTATAGTGAGCGACCAGGAGCAAGTAAACTCTTTATAACTAATATAATTAAACCCAAAAAAATTAAGAGTGTAGGTTCTAACTACATAACATAAATTAAACCGCACATACCAGGATCGTCGTTACATAATCAACATTCTCCCCCGTTGTGTTCCCAATAATGTCACGTTTATCATTTTGAAGTGGGAGTAGAGAAAGTTTTGCAATTGGACGCGTAAATTCTCCCCTTGTCGTTCTGATTTTGACAAGTCGTACCTTGTTATTATGACCTGGCATAATCTCTATCACTCTTGCAAGACACCATTCTAACGGAGGTAGGTTATCTTCCTTAACCAAAACAAAATCGCCGATCTTTAATTTTGTGTGCACACTCTTCCACTTGGGACGGTGCTGAAGTTGATTTAAATAATCACGTGACCATCGTTTCCAAAAATCCTGTCGTAATTTGGAGCAATGCTGCCAAATATTTATCCTATTTTCAGCAATATTAAAAACATCCCTTTCCGGAAATGAGGCCGATGGTTGACCGATTAAAAAATGTTAAGTATGGCCTCAATTTGAGCCAAAACTGTAGACAAACATTCAAACGATAACACCGAGTTTCCTAAGACCCTTTTCAAATGGTACTTTGTACTCTTAATACCTGCCTCCCACAGGCCTCCCCAATGAGGACTATTTGGAGGAATAAATTTCCAACTAATTATTCTAGTGGGCAGAAATTCTTGGTTCTGCAAGAACTTGTAAACATTATGTAAAGCTGTATTAGGTCCTTTAAAGTTAGTTGCATTATCACTCGCAATTTTACTGGAATACCTCGACGAGCAATAAACCTTTTCAACGTAAGAAGAAACGCTTCAGTTGAAAGACTCGAAACCAATTCTATGTGAATAACCTTGGTTGCCATGCACACAAATAATGCAATATACGCCTTGGTGATGATCGATTTGCATAACTTAAATTCTTTGGTCATGACTGGACCTCCGAAATCTATCCCAACATGTAAGAATGGACAAATTAATTGAGTTCTCTCGACATGCAAACTCCCCATCAACTGCTGTGAAACGATTGCCTTGAACCTGTGACACCTGATGCATTTAAGTATAATGCGTTTGATATGTCTTAATCCACCAATAGACCAAACACGTTGCCGTAAACTATTTAGTATAGATCGCGGACCTGCGTGACCTAAATATCTATGTTCATGTTCGATCAGTAACTCACTAACATTACCCTCGATAGGAATAAGAATCGGATGTTTAACATTAAATGATAATGACGCATTTGCCAACCGTCCACCTACTCTTAACAATCCCTTTGAGTCTAGTAATTGATTAAGTTACACAAGAGGACTCTCCCTTGCCAATGACTTGTTTTTCTTTAAACATGAAATTTCTGCTAAAAAGTGCTCGATCTGAATAATCTTAAAAATACGATTTAATACTTCATTAAGCTCTTCTACTGTGAGAGCGCCATAAGTTTTCATACCATTTCTCTTTGAATTGGCAATGAACCTAAATACAATGGCTATGCATCGCTGCATTCTAATGAATGATGAAAATCTAAAAAATATTGTGGAACTAACTTCAACCTTAGTATGAACATGTGACACCTGTTTGTGCTCTGGCAGCGACCCAATATCTAGGTTGACTTTATGTTCCCAATTCAAATTCCAATCAGGATTCCATAAAAACTGTGGACTTTCCCACCAAACTGAACAGCCTTTCAGATTGTGGGGATCTATCCTACGCGAAATAGAATCTGCGGGATTCGACCCAGAAGAAATATGTCTCCATTCTACATTAATGGACAGCTCCTGTATTTCCGATACTCTGTTAGCAACAAACGTCGACCAACGCAATGGTGATGAATGCAACCAAGCGAGCACTATCTATGAGTCAGTGAACTTGATAGTTTTATCAAATTTAAAATTCATACATGCTACAAGTCTTTCACGCATTCGAGCTAGAAGTAAAAATTCACCAAGTTCCAATCACGGTAACGACACCGTTTTTAGCGGAGCTACCCTAGACTTTGAACAAACAATGTGACACGAAACCGTTTTGTCTTCATATAAAACTCTGACATATAGATATACACCATATGCTTGCAGGGAAACATCTGAGAAGCCTATCAATTGTGTATTTATAACCTTCTTTTGAATGAAAATTCATCGTGGAATACTAAGAACCTTTAAATCTGGTAAATACTCATAGAACTTTGACCATTCAACTAACAGCTCGTGTGGAACAACATCGTTCCATTCAATTTTTAAACACTATAATTTTTGCATGATTATTTTTGCGACAATAATCACTGGCCCTATAAAACCCATTGGATCAAAAATTCGTGCTATTGTTCCTAAAACTTCACGTTTAGTGAATATTTTTTTCTCAGTTAAACTTGGCACTGAAATGAGTCTGAAATGGGATTCCATAAAACACCTAATACCTTGAAAGTTTCCTTTTGTAAAGATAAAGATAATGACCGATTGTTAGAATTCCATTTGTGTAACATAAACGTGTTTGTTCCACCCAATACGTCATCTACGTACGTTTGTTTTAGTAAAGTCTCTGCGGCTAATGGAAACAAATCTTTGTTTTGGTTAGCTAGTTCCACCACTGTTCTTGTTGCAAGAAATGGTGCGCAGTTTGTACCATATGTGACTGTTTGCAGTTCAATATAACGCAATGGACTTGATGAATCCTTTTCCTGAGTTATATCTTTTGCATGATCTAGTTTCAAATACTCATCAATGAATGCTTTATACTCACTTTAGTTTAAGATCCCTACTAAACCTTCATTCTAGTGAATAAAACCTTTGTGTAGCTTTAGTGAGCAAGTCTCCTAGAAAGGAAGCATCATATGCCAGTTAGACAGGCAACCTGACTTCAAAAATACCCAAATCTAACCTTTTTGTTGTACTAGAGTACATTTTCTCGCAAAATTTATCTTCAAAAGACATGTGTCTTTTATTGTTAACTTCTTCCAGTTTTCAAAATTGTGAATCAGTACATCTAAGTCTCTACCTTGAGAGCACAATACGACACTTACATTAGAGCAAATATTTTGTGAACTAGGAATTTTTCCGCCTACAATCCACCCGAATAAACTGTTTTGTAAGACAGGAAGATTCTCCCCTTACGTTAGAATACTGGCCTGAAGTATATCGAAATAAACATCAGCTCCTAGTAAAAGATCAATTTCACCAGGAATGTAGAAATTTTTATCTGCCAATTTTAGATCACCTGAAGTGTTTAATTCAGAAATTTGTGACTCTATTGTCACCTTAATGACAGCTGAAACACGAATACCTTGTTGTCCAATTCCTGACACTTGAATGTTAGTAGAATTTATCCTTAACCCTAATTTGTTCGCTGTGTTGGAAGTTATGAATAAATTTTGTGACCCACAATCAAGCAATGCCCTTGCTTCGACCTTAAACTCGTTGCTTGCAGTTAAATTTATGACTGCTGTAGCCAACAGTATTTGTTTATATGTATTTGACAATAAGCAAGGTGTCTGTTGAACAGAGCGTGCCTCACACGAGGTGGTTGTTAGTGATGACGAAGTCCCTGAAGCAGTACCAAAGTTTTTTAAATTACTGTCTTCATTATGCCTTGAGTGCTCATAACCTACCTTACCTCGACTATAAATTCCTTCCTTTTTGCGACCCTTGTCGTCATGTAGTAGACTGTGATGCCTTCCTTTGCATATCCTACCTTGTACTACCTTGTATTTAGAACCTAAACAATTGAAACATAGCCTGTTTTTTGTAACACATTCCCTTCTACGTACTACATCCAAATCTATGAATTTCTTGCACCTATACATTGGATGATAGTTAAAATCACAACATACACATTTCCCTTTGGTATCTATATTTAAATTAGACACCGAATGGTAACTAGGTTTTGTAACCCTTTGCTTGTACTCGGGGGTTGCTAACGCTTCCAGAGCCAAACACCTTTTATCTAAAAGTCAAGTAACTCCTCAAAGGTTGGAAGTTCTTGAGTATCTCTTTCCAATTCGTACGCCCTATGCGTGTTAAAGTTCAATTTTGATGATGTGATATACACCAAAATTAGATCCCAATATATTATTATTAGCACTTCTAGAGCAGATAGTGCGTTGTAATTTTGTTTAAGCTTAACAATAAGTTCTCTAAAACTAGCTGGGCTATCTTTTGTTATTGGAGCCTCAATTATTGTTTGTATGTGGCAATTTATTGTGATTAATTTATTGTCGTACCTCTTCTTTAATAAATCGAGAGCAATTTCATAATTTTCATGAGAAATTTGCAAATCTTTCACTATGGACACTATGGACACCCGTAAAACTGACTTGAGATACAAAAATTTTTGAACGTTGTTTAAATATGTATCTGAATGTATCAAAGAGGTAAAAAGTTCTATAAACGATCTATAATCCTCATATTTCCTGCAAAAAATGGGAATGTGAATATTTGGCAATTTGACCTGAGTGGTGGGGGCTATTGACTGTGCAACTACAGTTGAACTTGTACCTGAGGCACATGACCTTGCACCACTGGCACCGCTAGAGCCTACCCTAGATTGAATAATAGTTTTCAATTTACTGTGCAACGAGATATATTGCAGCTCTATTGCCACCCTGTCATTCCTTTCACTAGCCTCCTGTTCCTCTAACTGTTCCTGAATTAGTTCATAGTCCTCATATGATTTGATTACCAAATTCATTAATGTCGATTTCTAATTTATTTGCATGTGACTTTACATAGTTTTCAATTCTAGTAATTTTGGATTTTATCCTCGCTTGTTTTTGAATTATTATATTTGTATCCGTATTTGACATTTTGCAGATATTCTAATAATATACGCAACTTGTAAAAATTTCCTGCTCCTTATAACAAAGTAAATAGTTATTTAACCCTTAAGAAATGTCTTATTTTCTATACTAGAATACAGTATACAAATAAATAGGTATTTCAATTTGCAGCACCCTAATAACTAGAGTAACAGACTGTTTTTTAATCCTTTGACACTTTTATTTCTAAGTATTATGTTAAGTGTTGCTGATATAAAGCAAAATACGGAAAATTCTAACCTTAATCCTTGATTCTGCACGTTGAATCTCGTAGTTGTAATTCCTTTGTGATTACCATAAACTATAAATACCTTTGGTTGTGAAGATTCCTTGTATCCTTACGTCCATGCACGTAAAGAGTTCCTTGTATTAATTTCCTGTAAAGCCTCAATCGCTGTTTACTGTGCGTTTTGTACAAAATACCTTGTTTCTAATCAAAATACATCTGGTTTTCGAAGACGACCAATGTGAAGCCATGGAGTCTGAAGCAGACCATGTTTTCTTTTTACCTTTAGTGCTGGTGTAGTTTGTAGAAACTTCTGAGAAAATAATCTTAACAAACCTTCGACAGGACCATTTATTTATTATACAAAACACACAATTACAATTATGACTTTTTTATGACATGACAAATTTTTGACAGCCACTATTGCGCCTACTTAATTTTTATTATAAACATTTTTATATAATGCCAAGATGAAATAGTCTGCCATTATCCCTCGCGCACGCAAATACATATACAAACCATGTCTTTTTAACGGAGAGCAAACTCTATAACGAGCGGCCGGGAGCAGGTAAACTCTTTATAACTAATATAATTAAACCCAAGAAAATTAAGAGTGCAAAACGAGCGCACTAAAGTTTCTAACTACATAATATAAATTAAACCGCACGTATCAGGATTGTCGTTGCATAATCAACATCCTGTATTTCATGAAGATGTTCATTCTTACAAGACCAATGTCTTTGTTAGTCTTATGTCATATTATTTTTGAACTTTATTTTAAAATAAAAGTTTTCCAATTTACTTAAAGGTTTACCGTTAGTTAAGATACCAATTACAACAAATTTCAACTCATTCCGCTTTTTAATTTTATTAAAATGATTGGGATGTGTCCCAAATCTGTTTTTATGGTAAAACTCAATAAAACCTCTAACCTCTTCTTTTTCTGCGCACTTAGTAGTTCACAAACGAAAATTACACTGATTACATAAACTATAGGTGCATGTCCTAAGTTGCAAAGGGGCCCATCATTGCATTTCTTTGATGTGATGGATAAATCCAATAAAATACTTCGCTTCATAACACGTTGTCAAATTCGTTACTTAGTATTTATAATTTTGGCCATCACTTGAGTTCGTAATTATATGAAATTTCATATTCGTTAATAAAGTGTGGATGCTAGCAAGAGTTCTTATTTTCCCTTTCATAAAAGCACATTTTATTAAGCAATCAAAAATTGTGTATTTCATCATATTTGGCAAACCTTTTCATATTTGCTTAAAATTCCACTTTTTATGAAATGCATTGTATTTATTGCATATTTCAGTTAATTTATTCATATTAGTAGCATATTTTAAAAGTATCTAAGAATTTACAAATTTTAAGATGGGTTTCCAATTTAACTAATCCTTTAGTCCTTTGTTTATTTATGTCTGTAAAGTAAGACATTGTTGTTTTTAAAAAGTTTTCACAGAAACCCTCTTTTCTGAAAACTTTACTTGAAAAGCTATCCTATGATGCAAACATGGATAGTTTCATTGTTCAGGTTTTAAAAACCATTCACTCCTCATGCTATAATCTGACAAGCAGTTAGGTATATAGCATTACATTGTTAAGATATTTCTGGTTCAAACTTTGTCTCACATATCCCACCACAGTTCGGATGATTTATTCCTTCCTCAAACTGTAAATACTATTGCATGTAAATCTATTTTGAGTTATTTAATTTATTTTAAATATTCAGTTCTACGTAGTTCGTGATTAAGTAATTATGCCAAAAAATAAAGTGGAGGAATGGGCTAGCGCCTTTAAATATTACATGAATGATGAAGTGGTTTTTTTTGTACCATGTGCAACAAGCAAGTATCTGCAGCCAGAAAGTTCTTATTGGATCAGCATGCAAAATCGGCAATGCATGTGAATTATTTACAAAAAGGAAACCCCTAGGTCAAGTTTTGTTGACGAACATGATCTTTGACGAAACTTCTATCCAAAAAACATTTTATCAAGATACGTGTGAAGCATTCGTGGCAACAAATATTCCTTGACCTAAATTAGAGATCCCAAAGTTTAAACTTTTTCTGGAAAAATAACGAATAAGCATATTCCTACCCAATCCACTATAAGGAGAGGATACTTACAACCAACCTATATAAAAACGGTTTATAAAATAAAAGAGGATATGGCAGATGAATGCATTTGGTTCGTCGTAGATGAAACAACTGATGATTTAAATAGACCTGTAACCAATATAATTGTGAGTAAATTAACAGAAGCTGAATACAGTACCCGCATCTGTTAGCTTCTAGAGTACTGGAAAAAATCAACAATTCGACTGTGGCTAGATTTGTGAACGATTCGATTCGCTGCATATACCTTTGGCCAGAAGAAATTAAAGTAGATCGAGCTTTGGTAATGTATTCAGATGCAGCTCCGTACATGTTGAAAGCAGCTCGGGCATTACAAATATTTTATCCAGAAATGCTACATTTTACGAGTCTAGCCGGTTTACATAGAATATCAGAAACAATTCGAAATAAGTCTCCAGGAGGAGTTGACCAAGTTATTAGTCCAGTTAAGTAGGTGTTTCTTAAAGCACCCTTGCACACAGAAGCTTATAAAAACGCATGTAATTTACCGCTTCCACCACAGCCTATTATAACTACACGGGGGACATGGTTAAATGCAACCCTATTGTATGCAGAAAATGTTGCAGTTATTAAGGGTATTATTGATTTATTCGATAGCGATACCTCCACCTGAATACAATCAAGCCAAGAAGCAATGACTGCAAGAGGCATGGCAGCAAAATTAACTTACTTATGAGCATATTTTTCTAAATTACCAGAAGTGATCAAAAAGTTGGAAAGTAGTGACACCTCACTGGTTGAAAGTCTTCGTATTGTAGAAGACTTCTGTAAGGAACTGAATTCAGCACCTGGGGTTTTAGTAATGTCGGCAGCAGAAAAGATGAAGTTGGTGTTACAGAAAAAAAATACCGGGTATGCCTTTTAAAAAAAAGCATGCCAACAGAAATAAAAAGTGAACTAATTTGCAAATTTAAGTTTGCACCAGTAACACCGTGTGATGTGGAACGAAGTTTTTCATTGTATAAGAACATATTAATGGATAAAACATTGAGAAAATTTATTGCAATGGTAAATTGTAGAATTATGAACCTAAATTAATAGTATTTCTAATTTGTTTCCCGTATAATGCGCATAATAAATAATTACATAAATACATCATTTATTGAGTTTTGTTTTATTTCAGGGTTTTAATTAATTTATTTAAAAATTGTACATTGCATATTTGTTTCATATTTTAGCAAAAACTTCTGCATATTTTTCATATTTTGATCATATTGTAACGTTTTTTTTGTTTATGCAACTAGTATTACATTTCCTGCCCTGTACGTTACCTGAATGTAGACGCATATATCCTCGCAAACTCGCTTGAAGCCTAGTGACAGTCGTAATTGGAAATGACCATGCGCATTGAAATAGAATGTAGAATATTCTTGCGAGTCTTCCAGATATAGGCGACAGACACGTTTTTAAGAGAAGTGTGGATAAATTTTGGGGCCCTCATGACTGAAAAGCTTCAGTCATGGCAGTTGCGTTTGGCGTTGTGGTACAACCATAGCTACAAACTCTAATAGAATATAACTCCAATAATATTTATAAGACAGTTTGTTATTTTCTTATAATGTGGCATTTTAACTGTTGCCAACGGAAATCTTAATTTTTAGGTAGCAAACAATACCCATATAACTTTATGGTTTGGAAAATCGACAAGGATTTTATTTTCATTTCCATCACACAACTCAGGATGTAGCTTTGGTTAAAACAAGCTCTCCTGTTTCTTATAAAAGATGACTGACGCTTGATGATGTGTTTAACAGGTGTTGAGTAATTTTTTTGTTGTAACTTAATAGGTAAAACTCTGGTGAGTACAATTTTTTATGATCCGGAGGAATCAACACGAATGTGATGGACATTCTGTTTGAAAAGCTGCACTGGCTAACAAAAAGCTTAATTATGAAACTAAGGACCTTGGTTCATAAGTTTAAACAATGTCTAGTTGAAACAAATGCTGCTTTCATTTATTGTAATTTAAATAATTTGGTAAAATTTTCATGGCTCATATTCTATTTTAAAACCTTTGTTAAGAACAACACCATATTAAAATCACATGTTTTGATAAGAATAGGTTTCATGTTGTTACAGGCGGAAAAGCTACTAAGTGTATCTTTTCCAGTCAAATTATAAAGTGGGGGCGGCCTGTAAAACAAAGTTTAAAGGGGGGTCACCGGCACTAGCTAGCGGGAGGTCGTGGATCATAGAGGGTTGAAATTTTGAAAAAAAAGAGTTAAATTAATTTATAATATACTACAAAAATGTGGCACTTACCTTTCATAAAATATTGTGGCTTAATGACAATTGCCAAGGGCGCCAGACAAGTCGAGAATGTCCAAATGTTCGTACAAAACCTTGAGAGACTTGTCATCCCAAGGAGGACAATGGTTTCTTTTAATCAATTCCTCACCTTTTTACTACTTATAAAAAAAATAAGAAAAACTATTGACTTAATCAATGGCAAGCAAAACTATTTAATTCACAGAGCAATAAACGTGAACCTCTTACATGCATTGATTTTAGTTTATAAAATTAAGTGAATAGGTGACTATGGAATTTATGAAAATTTTGTGTACATAAGTAGTTATCAAACACTTGTATATGAAAGAAACTTATATTATAAATCGTACACTAAATTAATCCTACGGTTTATGGCCAAAACGTCCTAACAAATAAACTAACTAAAAATTGGTCATGCTACTTAACTATAAAGACTTACTTACTAATAATTGTCCAATGTTTGAGGGTTTGTTTTCCAACGTAGAACAGTTCTTAATTTTGGGAAGAGAATCTCGCTTGTTGCTTCTGTTTGTAATGTTTAAGAAAATTGACTGGTACACGAACTCGGCAGAATTTTTAACAAAATCACTTGTGCGTCACACGCCTACAAGCTTTTTAAATATTTATCTTGCATCACTATAAATCCGCGAACATATGGGCATAACCCTCGCGAAACTGGAAGAGTAACACTTCTTTCCAATTTTTTTCTAACGTGATACGAAGTGGAATATTCTATGTCATGCCAGAGAAATGCTACCCGCAAACTACGTTACTCTCTACTTCTTAACCACGGTCGGCCCCACTGGAAAAACTCCGTCTTTTGGCTAAGCCTTGAGTTATATAGATTAAATCCTACCCTAAAATTATGTACGTCATTTTCTGTTATCCAATGACTGAACATAACTTCCCACAAAACAAGATTTCAGAAACCAAATCCAACCCCTTTTTGTGATGATGGTCACGGATGCAATCACTTTCCCAAGGGTTTAAATAGTTTGTATCTTCTCGGAATTTCTTAAATATGGCAATGTGGAATCTACCTATGGCGGCCGTAGTCTGGCATTAACAAAGACCCGCTAACCTACTTGAGCCGAAATGGATTTTTAAATACAATGGATGTCTCCAGACTATTTAAAATTACTTGTAATATTTGAACAAATCAATTGGAAATAGTTTCCGCTATTTATAAAAGGTTTCGTTTTGTATAACCCGCTGTCAATCAACGAAAGGTTAAGCTTTTCAAACTGAAATTGGTTTCCTTTATTTACGCTAAAAAGGTACTAAACTTTTAAGAAGTTTATTGTATTTGACTTACGGAGGTCTAGAGCTTTAAATGATGACCTGCCGCTGGAATTTACTAGCCCGAAGCTATCGGTAAATGTGGTCTTTTATTACAAGGGAGCCTGACTGAATGTGAAGTAATTTATGTGGGAATTTTTGTCTATACTTTATCCAAGTTACTGAATTTTTAATTAATTAATTGTTTAATCGTTAACATTACAAAATAATGTTACAATGTGTTTGTTTGAAACAAATGACCTTTATGTTACTAAGCAACTTTTAATTTGAGATATTTGAAGATATGGAGTTTAACATAAAGTAAATTTTTGTAAGCTACATCCAAGATCTTAGATTACAAGCAATATAAATTGTGTATTTAGATTTTGAATAATACTTTTTAAAGAACAGGTCTACTCTGTTAGTAGTTGTAATTTTTGCTAACTGAATAATTTCTATTTGACATTCATGTTCATAATATAGTTACACTGTAACCCTCTTTAATCTTTTGTATAGTTGAAAAGAAACAAAATTTTTTTATTATTAGATACAAGTCAGAACTCATGATCGTTTTATTTCCAACAGCTCAATAAATGAAATAAGTACGCTCTCCATTTTGATTGAGATAAAAATAAGTAATGAAATTATGTTCTTTTATTCCTAACTTCAGGTAGATATGATTTCCTTAAGGTTTATCTGTGTCTATCCTTAAGATGAATTTTTGTGTTGACGCAGTGGCGCCCTAGTTTATTCAAAGACAGGTTTAGTCTCAGAAAAAACCCTCCGCCCAGCTTATGCCTCCGCAGGTATAAACCCCGAGCTTAGACCGAGAACATGCTATATTTTTTTGCAACATCAGCATGGCCCCACTACATCCTCAATAAAGACCCATCTCTGAGAATATATCAGGCAAAGAAAATATAAAAATTAAAATATATTCCTAACACTGGACATCACCATTAGATGTATCTTAACATATGAACACTATCTTGACATTTAACGATTGTTTAGGATTTTTTACACGTTTACGAAGTAAATATTGAAAAATTTGTCCCATTCGATATCACTTTGCAATGAACTGTTCTGCTTATATTGCAAGATTGTTCAATTTCATGTAAATAAAAGTCTATTGAATTTTATATTTACTCGCAGGTTCACAAAAAATTCACAAAAGCAAACAAAATCATTAATAATCGTATTCCTTTTTATAATCCATAAACATGCAGAATGTTTTCAATTTTCGTCCTTTCCAAATACCAACGGCAAACGGACCTCCTTCTCTATTTCGATTTTTGTGCTTAGTGAATGGACTATTACTCACCAAACCTACTGCCTGGAACCCATATGAAACAATTACATAAGAGAAATGGGAAATAAACTTATATTCAAGAAGAATAAACATACAGTTAAATGGTATCATACAGAAAACAATTTAATTCTGAAAAATACAAAACATGTTGCTTACCTTTATTATAAAATCTAACATTGTCGTCTTACATTCTTATTTTTATTATAGCTACATAATGTACTTAATCCATCCCCTTATGAATGTTATATATAAAAACTACTGGTTCATGAAAATATTTTTATAACATCTTGAGTAACAATTTTTCTCTCTATTTGTATTAGTTTTGGATACAAAATAATTATCACATCCACAACGCAAAGAACCCCTGTTTTTAACTCCCATAAATAAAATGAAATTCTAGGTTTTCTAAACATTATCATAGAAAAAATATTGTATTCACAGTCTACCGTTTAACTACATAACGCTTAATTTATGTTTTAGTTTTGTAACAGGCACATTTTGATCTATTTATTATTGAAATATTATTAGTTTTTTATAGCTGAAACATCTTTAACAGTTAACTGAGATAGCAGTTGTGAGTTGTAATAATTAAACAAACAACTGGCATCTCTTGTTCCTAAAAAATACTGAGAGGTAATCATATTAACACTATCACTATAATAATTTAACAAGAAATCACGCTTGGTTAGTGACGTTCTTACAAAATTACGAAAAATAATCTAAACTAGTTTATTGTAATGATTGGAAGATTTCAACATCGACTACGGTATAAATGATTGTTTCATATACCATGTTCCATTTTGTTGCTCATCTTTTCTCGTTCTCATCAGTCTCTAATACGTTATTAAAATAAAATAATATAAAAATGAATGGGAACAATATACCGCGGCAATAACAATCGAATAGATGTCCTAGAACAACAAGAAGGAGACTCGAGTACGTCTCGAGTCTCCTTTGTTGCGTCTGGACATCCCCAATTGTCATAAATTTTGATCTTGTCCAGTGGCTGCACCTCCTTTGTTATCAGCACCACCACCTCCACCACTAGACGAACGACCTTCACCACCCGAGCCTCTACCATTACCACCATTACCATCACGAAATTCCAATTTATACTAAAATGAAATATACATTACTCGCTTGCATTACAATAATACAAACTGTAAATAGCGTAAAGCAGTTAATGTTAGTAAGAAACAACAAATTTGCAAAATAATGTTAATAGTTATTTAATAAACAAACAATAGCAACATATAAATAGTAATTTTATCCTTTTGTAGATTAGTGTTGTACTAAAAATAAAATCCCTACGAGCTTGGGTTAGTTATTAACATATTCACAAGTAGCAAAATGCCATGCAAGAGACTGACATAAGCAGCATCTTAGTTTGAAATAACGAATATCTTATTTAAAATACAGGTATATAGATAAACAATAGAGGTGCACCGATGTAATGCAGTACTTATTCATTTAAGTTTGATTTGTCTTTAAACTTTCTTTTGAATTAAAATAGTTTTCTTTATAAAATTTTACTACCTTTACAAATTCCTTCACTATATTCGTACAAAAGAACTTGATTAACAAATCATCCAGATGTTTATTCATGCTCAATAAACTGTTAAAACTTATACCAAATACATGGCATATTGAAACTTGGAGTTTGTAGTAGTTTAATAAAAATCATTGCATTAAGAAATAAAATAGTATGTTCGTAAATAAAAGTATATTATACAACGGCACTATAATAACAGCTATTATTACTGAAAACTACAGTTACACCATGAGCAAGTGAGGGGAAATCATCTGAGATAATAATAGCCATTGCAGTAAGTTGTATACTATATGATATCCACGACTAATTCTATCGATACATTTAAACACATTTTTTATAAAAACTTGTTGCCATTGTAATGGCTACATCCCTGTCAGAACAGAAAGTTTCTTTAACTTTGTTAAAATTAAAAGGTAACTTTAAAAATTTGGAGTTGGCCCATGTGTTATGATTTGAAATTATTTATAAAACTCATTTTTTGTGAAATGCGTAATTTTCCCGCCATTCTTTTGTGTTCGTTTTTGCGCCAGTCGACTGCCGCGCTTAACCAAATAAATAGCGTTGTGTGGTGGGAAGCAAGACAGTTGATTGCCGCGTTTCGCGCTATTAACATCTGTGTGTGTGTAAATTATCATTTCAATAGTTCAATCCTTTGTTTCTTGTGGCGATGTAAAACGTATTTATTAGTGTTTACTTTCTGTACATTTTGAGTAGAATAAAACTGTTAATAGCTCGAATTTCATGAGTTTGATTTAGTGCTATTATTGCATTATCAATTTAGTAAAAGAGAAACAATATTGCTCCTTCAAGCCGGATTGAATAAGTTCTAAGAAATACTGTTCAGTGAGTGTAAAATTGTGACTTAATTGTATTTTGTGCGCTTTTCTTGCAAAAACGACGGCGACACGTGGTTGTATCTTCAGTTGTGTCCTCCATTTTTATTACATGTTCGCGGAAATACGTCACGCATGGATAGTTCAACGAGAAAACTGTTTGAAATCGAACTTCACGATGTGTAAATCCCGTCGTATGAACAATTGTATTCATTTTTATCAAAACGGTGTAAACGATTGGAAACTAATCTTGTGATAGCCGGGCCACCCACAACAATAGTTAAACAAAATCCTGTAATAAAGCATGTTACATTCCAAATTTGGAGATGTACACTTTTAAATTTGTGAGTGAATTCCCGCCATTATTTTTAAAATAGACTTGTTCATATCCGTCATTTCGGACAGTTTGCGCAAAAGGAATGCGCAAGCGCGGAGTGGTGTAAGTGCGCGGTTTGGACACGAGAGAATTATTAGCCACCGAGACGTCGAACGGTAATGTTTGCCTGTGTCGTGGTGCTGTCTTTTCTTTTTTAGGATGTAGGTTTCCTTTTACCTGTATCTTCAAGTATGTTTACCTTTATTCCTTCGCCCTACCTACGAACAAAAAAGAGGGAAGACGATAAATTTGGTTTCAACAATATTGAGTGAAGAAGCTAACCTGATGGTAGCAATGTAATTTGTTGGGTTAGTAACGTAAGAAATTAGTAAGATGGTACTGTTGGTAAATTTGTTAATTCACAACCATGTCATAAAAAAGTTTTGATGTGTATTGTTTATTAAGCCAGAGTACCAGTACATAAAAATTTGCTAAAGTGCATAGTAACTTGCTCTCTTGGACATTTTAAAAATCGGGCATTTTCTTGCCAAAGCAAAAACAGTTCAGATGCAATGCTTATGTGCGTGTGCACTTAAAAAACTGTAATGTTAGCTTTAGTTTAGTATATATGTTAGGCGACTTGTCGCATATATTCTAGTTTTAGTAGTGTTTCATGCTCCCCGAGAAATTTGTGCTGTCCATTATAACTGCGCCACATTAAAGACTCGTGTGTGCACTTTAAATGTAGTTCATAAATAATGGGGCTACACATTCCGTTTCCTGGTTATTCGTAAGACACGTTTCGGTTGAAAAAACCAGGTGGCGCCTAAAATAAACGTTTTCTAGAATTTAAGTTAGGGTAAATGTAGGTTAGTTAGGATTCAGATTTTAAGCTTTGACAGTGCCAAGTAAATTTCTTTTTTTAAGATTTTTTTTTCTTGTATGGTGTTGTCGCGATTGTTACATTCCAAATTTGGAGATGTACACTTTTAAATTTGTGAGTGAATTCTCGCCATTATTTTTAAAGTAGACTTGTTCATTTCCGTCATTTCGGACAGTTGCGTTTGCGCAAAAGGAATGCGCAAGCGCGCAGTGGCGTAAGTGCGCGGTTTGGACACGAGAGGATTATTAGCCACCGAGACGTCGAATGGTAACGTTTGCCTGTGTCGTGGTGCTGTCTTTTCTTTTTTAGGATGTAGGTTTCCTTTTGCCTGTATCTTCAAGTACCTTTACCTTTATTCCTTCGCCCTACCTACGTACAAAGAAGAGGAAGACGATAAATTTGGTTTCAACGATGGCATGACGTAACCCACACCAAACAACTCCCAAACAACAAGGACCCTGAGATCAACTGCATGGCTCGTTTAAGTGAGTACTTTTGCTTTACTTTCGTGTAAATATAAACTTGTATCATTGTAAACGTATTTGGTATATAATACAATTTGACACGCAATTATGTCATAATATCATTGTTGTGCAATAATGTGGACGTGGATCGTATCAGTGTTGCCAACTGTAGTAGTGGCGCTAAATACGGCGCCGGGGTTATAACATGCAATCGCAACATAACCGCAATCAACATAAATCGTTTGTTACAGGTGCAACAAAATCCAATTTGGGTTCGCATCGTGTGCAATGTGTGTATTATAAAGATGACCACTCACTGTTAAAATGTGATAGTTTCTTGAGGGTAGACCCTGCTGATCGTCATAAGTTTGCAAAAACTTCTAACTTATGTTTTAATTGTTTGTCAAGTACACACTCACTTGCAAAATGTATATCAATAATGGGATGCCGTGTGTGTAACAAAAGACATCACACATATTTACATTTTAACAAACCGGAAACTTACAGTACTAACAATGTAGTGGTCAAAAATGAAGCTCATACAGAAAGGCAAGCTCTGCAAAACAATTATCTGTATTGACGAGTACAGTACCTAACAAAAGTATTGTGTTATTATCCACTGTGATTTTGCAGGTGAAAGATAACGTGGGAAATTATCAGATGTGCCGAGCATTACTAGATAGTGGTAGTTAAGTTAGTTTCATGACTCAACAATGTGCTAAAAGACTAGGTTTAAAAATTTCTGTCTCATCCATTGAAGTACATGGCCTGAATAAAATGAGTATGTCGAACCGCGGTGTATCCTCATGCTCATTACGGCCTTTTCAAAAATCAAACCCTAATTTTGAAATTGATGTGATTATTGTGCCTTCAATTGCGGGTATGGTGTCATCTAGCCCGGTATCAACTCGTCCAGATTATATTAAAACTTTGTCATTGGCCGATCCCTATTATGGCCGCCCCCGGGAAGTGGACTTACTACTAGGTGCAGACATATTCTACAGTATTGTTACTAGGTTTAAAGCAAGGACGGTCAGGAGAACTTTCTGCCCTAACTACCATCTTTGGATGGATTCTTGTTGGAAAAACATTGTGTGCCGATAAACCAAACGTTACCACCCGGTGTACATCTATAAGTGCTCCCTTAGACACCATTATTCGCAAGTTCTGGGAATTAGAGCAAGTTCCTGAAAGTGAAGTGCAGTCGCCTGAGGATAAACAATGTGAATTTATATTTAAAGAAGCTCATCGACGCAATGGTGATGGGGGATTTCTGCTTCGATTACACTTTCGAGAATCATGTGCCAAACTTGGCAACTCGTCCTCTATGGCTCTGCGACGTTACGAACAACTGGAGCGACGGTTAGGGAAAACCCTCAGTTGGCGGCAGATTATGCGATGTTCATGAAAGATTACCTTGATTTGGGTCATATGTCTTTAGTGCGAGATCCTCCCTCAGCACAGTCAGTAGGGTACTATATTCCCCATCATTGTATTCAGAAACCTCACAGCACCACAACTAAATTGAGAGTGGTTTTTGATGCGTCAGCCAAATCATCAAATGGACTGTCATTGAATGATGTGCCGCTGCTACCAGGTCCAAAATTGCAAAGAGATATTACAAGCATTTTGTTAAATTTTAGAGTGCATAAAATTGTGTTAACAGCCAATATAAAACAAATGTATCGACAAATTGAAATCTGCGAACAACATCGTCCATTTCAACGTATCTTCTGGCAGTTTTCACAAAATGATCCAATTCAAGAGTACCAAATCACCGTGACATGGAGTTTCGTCCAGCTGGCACAAGACAATGTAGAGATTTATCCGTTAGCATCCAAGGTACTTCTTTCTGACACTTACATTGATGATGTCGTTACAGGAGAGAATTCTGTAGAAAATGTCTTGAAATTACAACAGCAGCTTATATCCTCATTATCGACTGCCAGGTTTACTCTTCGCAAGTGGAGTAGTAATGATTCAAATGTATTAACTGGACTGCCAACAGAAGATCTTCGACCAATGTGTTTTGATGAATCCAACTCAATTAATTTAAAAGTCTTAGGGTTGCAGTGGCATCCTCAGATAGATTGTTTTCAATTCAAAGTTCAATATCTATCACAACCTTGTACTAAGCGAAGCATTTTATCTGATATAGTGAGGGTGTTTGACCCACTTGGCTTATTAGCACCTATGACCTTTCTTGTAAAACACCTCGTGCAACATCTGTGGACGTTAGGGATAGGTTGGGACGACACTACACCTCCTGATGTCGTGGAAAGATGGATGTCATACAAATCACAATTACAGTGTTTGTGTTTATCAAGTATGAGGATCCCTAGACGTCTTCTAATCAATAGTGTGAAATCGTTAGAGCTTCATGGCTTTTGTGACACCTCTGAAGCGGGTTATGCCGCAGTAATTTATATTCCTTCTGTAACACACGACGAAAAATATTCAGTAGTATTGATTTGTGCCAAGTCAAAAGTTACTACCCTCAAATGAATCTCTGTGCCTCAATTAGAACTATGTGCAGCCATTTTGTTATCAAATTTGATCGAATATGTGATTAGTGTTTATAAAACCAATCCTATCCCTATCCCTGTTCGGGCACCACTCACTCCATGCCTGCACATTCTTTTGCACAAAAGCAACTGTCCGGGATGGCAGAAATTAACAAGTTCATTTGAAATATTGGCGGGAATTTAGTCACATATTTAACAATGTACATTTCCAAATTTGGAATGTAACAATGATTGATAAATTTTATGCTTGGTCTGATTCGACTATAACCTTATCATAGATAAAGTCATCGCCACATCGGTGAAAAACATTTGTTAGTAATAGAATCGCCCATATTCAAGATAGGGTTCCACCTCAATTATGGCATTACATCGGTGGTAAAACGAATCCCGCCGATTGCACATCTCGTGGGTTACTGCTGTCAGACTTTCTATCTCATACTGCATGGTTTTCCAGGCCCTCGTTTTTCTATGAAGATCATGAGTATGCTTCAGCCAACCCTGAGTGTTTGGAGTTAAAGGAAACAGGTGAAGAACGAACAATTACTTATGTAAAAGTTTTATTAACCAACGTGATAAATACGTTGTTAAACGGTATCTCATCATTGCGTAAGGTTCTGGGTGTCAAGTTTTTGTTTGCGCTTCTTTAATAATATTAGACCAGGAGTTCAACAGAAGACTTGTGGGCCTCTTACGATGATTGAATTAAACAAGTCGTTATGTATACTCGTAAAAGTAGTTTGATACGTGCCGAAATCGGCCATAAACATTTCTGAGTTTTAATTTGTAAGGATTTCGCGCCAATACATTTGAAAAGACGTGTGTGTATTTCCGTCACTTTAGACAGTGCGTTCGCGCGAGATTGCGCCGACGCGGTGTGCCAAGAAGGGTGGTGATGAATTTCCGGGAGACGTGTCGGAGCTGGTGACCGAGACGCCAACGAATGTAGTTATCTTTCTGTCTTATCGTGTCTCCTTTTTTTCGATATGTAGGTTTCCTGCTACACCCAATTACCGTACCTCTACATAGGAAGAGAAAGAAGACAAATTTAATTTGGTTTCAACCGGGCCAACGAACATCCACGCCCAAGAAGGATCAACGGAGCCCGCCATCATGGAGCAATGCTGGAGAAGCCCTACAGTTTATGTAAGTACTTTGTGGTTTTTTATGTGATGGAGTAATTTTATATAATTGCGTGACATAATTCCTTATTTACGCATCATTTGGCAATTATTTAACATTGCTACCAACTGACTGTAGTGGCTCGCGTACCGTACGATGGGGGTATAATAAGTTCAACATGAAACATTTCCCAGTGAGTTAGAACAAATCAAGAATATAACCATGTGCGTGGAATCGATCCAGAAACTAGCTCCCTTTCTTGATTCTGATTCTATTATTCGTGTTGGTGGTCAATTACGCTATTCTGATTTGTCCTATGATGCCAAACATCTCATGTTGCTACCTCGGAATCACCGACTAACAACAATGATTATTGAAGATGCACATTGTAAAAATCTACGTCCTGGACCACAAACTCTAGCATATCTGCTCTCACGACAATTTTGGATTTTAAGTCAAAAGCGTGCTATTAATCAGGTATTGTCCCATTGTATTCGTTGTTTTAAAGTTCAAACAACATCCACCCCTCCATTAATGGTGGATCTTCCCTTACCTCGTGTGGCACAACTGAAACCATTTAGCCATGCAGGAGTGGACTTTGCATGCCTTTTAACCATAATTCTAGGGCGCCTCAGAAGTGCTAAGCATATGAAGGCCTATATTTGTATCTTCGTTTGTATGGCTATAAAGGCTTATTATATCTAATTAGTGTCCGATCTTATTTTGAGGTACTTTTGGCAGCTTTTCGCCGGTTCGTGGCAAAGCGAGGTCGTTGCGTGAAGATATACAGGGTGGTACAGTTTTCATTAGCCAGCGTATATCTTCTGAACTATGCAAGATATAGAAAAATTTCATAGGAAAAAGTTTTTTGAATATATTTTTTCTACAAATATAAGGCATTGAGTATTTTTCATGACGTACTATATTTGAGCAATAATATGTCACTTTGGTTTTTTAAATAGAACACCCTGTATATATTTTTGAGAAAATCCTCTACTTGAAATTGTCTTTAAGGCAATATACCGCAACCAATGAGTTCTTGTCAGAATGCGCTAAATAACTCAAATAATAGAATTCCAATAGGAAACTGTGATTATTGTTTATTTACTGTATAAATTAATAAATTGAAAATTTTTTTACAGATACATCTGAAAATAATAGCTAACAAGAAAACTGATTATCTTAGTAAATGTTCAAATTCTTCACCATTACATCCTAAACATTTATTAACTCAAATAATTAAATTTTTCTAGCATCTTACAACATGTCAGTGGTAATTAGCAAGCAAGCTGCTCTTATTTTTGCGATTAACTCTTCAAGATTTTAAAAAGAAGTAGAGCTAGAATATACTCGGTCTTTTAAAACCCCCCAAACAAAGAAGTCGAGAACTGACAGATCAGGTGATCGGGGAGGCCACAAAATTGGTCCCTTATAACCGATCCAGTTCTGACCAAACTCATTATTTAAATAAGTTGTAACATTCATTCCATTATGTGGTGGAGCGCCATCGTGTTGAAACCATAAGTTTCGCCTGAAAGCTAGGGAAATATCATCTAAGAAATCTTGAAATGAAGTTTGCAAAAACCTCAAATATCTATTTTGGGTTAAACTACCATTAAAGAAATACGGACCCAGTATGCGGTCACCTACTACACCTATCCACACATTCACTGAAAATCATACTTGTGAACAGGTTTCAACAAATTGCAAAGGATATCTATCATTCCAATAATGTCTATTTTTTTCTGTTAAAAATACCATTATTATGAAAGTTAGATTCATCAGTCCAAATTATATTGTCTTCCTACATTCAATATCCATATACAATAACCAACTTGGGTGTTTGGGATCATTATTGGGATGTAATGTTTGAATCAAACGCATCTTAAATGCTTTCATTGAACGACGCCTCAAAACATTAAAAATGTGGCTTTTTGAATCGTTTAATTCATCTGCAGCTTGTCTCGTAAAAACTTTAGACAAGCTCTAAAGTAGGCCAAAATAACCAATTCACGATCTTCATTATGTTGTACTTAATTTCTGGTGGTAGTTGAAAAGCTACCATTGGACATACTCCCTGTATGTTTGTTGTGGTTTGTTTAGCATTCTTCTTAATTTTGTTTGGGAATTAAACCACTTATATTTTTTAAAATCAACTTAAATTTACGTTTCGATCCATGACCTAGGATCGTGGTCAAAATATTTATATTTTTTAAAATCAACTTTATTTACGTTTCGATCCATGACCAGGATCGTGGTCAAAATATTTTGACAACGATCCTAGGTCATGGATCGAAACGTAAATAAAGTTGATTTTAAAAAATATAAGTGGTTTAATTCCCAAACAAAATTAAGAAGAATACCATTGGACCTTAAAGAATTTGCTAAATTCTTAAATGTATTTATATTTGACTGTCTACGGTTAGGATATAAGTTTTGATATAAAACTGCAGCTTGATGTTTATTGTTGTTTGACCTATGAAAACAGCATAGCATACCAACTTTTTCATTCTTTGAATAATTCACTTCCCATTATTTTGCACGAAACAACTATTAACAACACAATAATACTTTTACTTATTAATGTGACAGATAATTGTGAATAAACAACGGGCATTTGTTAACAGAAACAAACTGCTATTGAAATTCTAATATTTAGGTTATTTGGCGCACCTGAAATAGAAATCATTGATTGTGGCATATTGCCGTAAAGACAATTTCAAGTAGAATATTTTTTCCAAAAAATATACAGGGTGTTCTATTAAAAAAACCAAAGTGATATATTATTGCTCAAATATAGTAGGCAGTAAAAAATATTTAATGCCTTATATTTGTAGAGAGAATATATTCAAAAAACTTTTTCCCATGATTTTTTTTTATTTTGCATAGTTCAGAAGATATACGTTGTCAAACAACATACATGCTTATTAATGTGCTCTATCATTTTGTGATTTTAATTGTGTATTTAGGGTTTTTAATTAGTGAAAAGTATACTAACCTATAGTGAAGTTTTTGCTCTTCCTGGTGTACTGTTGGCAGACCAGTTCAAAGCTTACACCACTGATACATTATTGTTTCCATAAGTTCAGCAGTTCATTATATTACAAAGATTTGCACATCTGGTTCTTATTTCTTGTTCCTTTATCAATTGACTGAAGGTTATATTTACATTTTATTATTTATCATTATCATAACAAACAACACCTGGCTTCTTGCAGTGCTTGTTAACTTATTTGCAATTAACTTTAAATCATTTATTTACAAGTTCTACATATTTCATAAACTCTAATTTATGAGTTTTAACATGAGTGAAAATTACTTATGCATTGATCCTACCATTTCTTCGGGTTTTATATGTTGTCCTAAGAAGATTTTTAATAACTTTGTCTGCATTCACTGCCATAATGTTTACCATAAGAGCTGCTTGGATAGAGTCAAGAATAAAAAGTTATTAAACGATAACCTTCTACTCTGCGAAAACTGCAACACATCGTCTACAAGCTTTGCTGCTGTTTCTAATACTACTAATGATGTTCCTTCCTCATTTCACCGACTTACAGAAGATAAAAATCAACTGGTATGCCGTTTAGCAAAATTAAATCAAGAACACAACTCGTTCATTTAGGATACTGTGGCAAAAAAACCTGCCTCAAACAACAATTACAGGATGCCGCACTCAAGATTATAAAGTTTCAATCTTTAGTTGATAAGTTAAATTCTAAATTATCTCTTACTGCAATCACATCAACAGAAACCCAAATCGCTGTCACTGGTACCAGTACATACGCTGGATCAGATATACAAACTAACTCAGTTACGAAATCTCTCTCCCCTATCTCAAATGGTGTTTCTAATAAATCTTTTTCTGTTGAGTGGTTCTCAATAATGTTTGGTTATTCGCCCATTTATACTAAAAGCTCTACTGTCGTAAATTCTACACTGGCTTTGGACATTACTCCACAATTACCTACTTCCTTATCTTCTAAACCACAAATTTTGTTTTTAAGTGACAGTCAAGGTCGTAATTGTGGTCAGTTACTTCACAATCTGCTTAATAAGATGCATTTTGATATTTCTGCCTTTTTTAAACCTAATGCATCATTTGAACAAGTTGTCGCTGACATTGACCAATTATCTACAGGTTTCTCAGTTAAGGACTTTATTGTTATTTTTGCTGGGTCTAATGATGCCCTAAGAGGTAACATCTTAAATAGGAGATTTCTTAGTACCTTATGCAACCGCTTGGCCCATACAAATGTTATTTTTCCTCCCTATTGGCATAATAACTTTGATTTCAATAACATTATATTCAAAAATAATCTATCGTTATACTCCATCTTCACGTCTTGTGCATCCTTTATTGATCCCTTAAATATCTTGACCGACCTTAACTATTCCAAACACAATTTCCACATCAATAATTCAGGTAAATCACTACTTCTCCATAAGGTTAGTTCTCTGGTCTGTTCAATTCTTTTTACTAAGTACAAATACAGTATTCAAACTAAACTGATACTCCCATTATTAACATCTAAGATTATCAAGACTTCGCCTATTATGCCCGCACCAACAAAAAATACTGACTCGGGTAAGAAAAATACTTCAACAGGTGTCATTCAGGACCCACGTTCCTTTTGTGCCCAGTAAAATAAATAGCAAACATCTTTGTAACCTATATTATCAAAATGTTCGTGGTCTTGGTACTAAGTTGAACACTCTTTACCTTACCGCCAATCTACTTGATGTCAATATTTTAATTCTAACTGAAACGTGGCTTAACGAGAATATATGCTCTGTTGAGATTTTCAATGAATGCTTTAGTTCCTATAGAAAAGACCGTGATTTTCATAGTTGTAATCGCATCAGAGGTGGCGGTGTACTAATCTCCTGTAATACTAAACTTACATCCTCACTCTTTGATATTGGAACTGCTTTTTTTGGACATCCGGCTGTGGATATCTTAGCTGTTAAAATTACCAAATTCAATCGCTGCTATGTAATTATTTGTCTTTACCTACCGCCATTTATTTCTTCCTTCCTCAGTACTGTGCTGGAATGCCTTGATGCTATTATTAGTAAAATACCCTACAATATTATTCTTATAGGTGATTTCAACGTGCCTGATTACATCAATAGTGGTAATTCGAATGTATAAAAAAATGCAAAACTACTGCATGACTTTCAATCTTTTCACAACTTTGATCAAATAAATTCTATTCCTAACCATAGAGGCATCATGCTTAATCTTTCATTCGTGCGCCTTCTCTCAACCAACCTACCTGCCAACACTGTCAGGTTTAATACACCCTTAGTCCCTGAAGACCCTCACCATCCAGCGTTTATCTTATCGTTATCTTTATGTACCACTCACTCTACTCCTTGTCATTTACTAAATAAAAACTGATCCCAAGCAATTCTGTAATTTTTTAAAAACAAACAAAACTTTTACTTCCCTAATGCATTTAAATATAATGGATGTGAAAAATCTGATTCAAAAAGCATTGCTATGGCTTTTGCATCGTTTGCTTCATGTTGTACCTCCTCACCGTACACTCCTCAAGACGTTACAGTTTTTCAAAATGTCAGCTACTCTGTAGACATTCCTACAATTACTGAATCAGCTGTAATACAAGCCATCAAAAAATTACCAACATCATTTTGTTATGGGTCTGATGGCATACCTGCAGTAGTCCTCAAAGATACCTCTCGTGTAATTAGTCCTGCCTTGACTCATATTTTTAATTTGTGCTTAATCAAATCCATTTTTCCTGATATCTGGAAATCAGCTCGTGTGCAACCAATTTTCAAAAATAGTGAAATCCATTATTCAAAACTATCGTCCAATTTCTATCATCTCTAACGTCTGCAAAGTCTTTGAGATAATTATTTTTGAATCACTATTTCCTCAAGTTTCACAACTTTTGTCCGAATACCAACATGGTTTTATAAAGCGACGATCTACAGTAACTAACCTTTGTTTTATTACACAGTTCATATCGGAATGTTTGAATGCTCGATCCCAGTATGATGTTATCTATGTTGACTTCACTTAAGCTTTTGAAGTCCTTAATCATAACATCTTATTGCACAAACTACATCAGTTTAATTTCTCTGATAACTTGCTAACATTTTTTAAGTCTTATTTGACCGCTCATTATTCGTTGAGTTTAATGGCATACAGTCCAAACATCTTCCCCTAACCAGTGGAGTACCCTACGGATCTGTACTCGGACCTCTTTTATTTCTACTATATATAAATGACATCACTCAAATATTTTCTAATAATAAACTTCTTTTTGCTGATGATTTAAAAATCTTTACCAAAATTAACTCTGCTGCCGATTGTGAATCACTACAAACAGATATTACCCAATTACTCCGATGGTGTGATTCAAATGAATTGTCTTAATTTTGATAAATGCGTTGTTTTGTCCTATAGTAATAATGCTACGCCAATACTCTTTGATTATTACCAGTTCAGTCTCTCGTGTATCTACTATTAATGACTTGGTTATTACATTTGATGAAACTCTCTCCTTTAATTGTCATATAAATAACATTGTCAAACCCTCTCTGCGGACTCTAGGTTTCATAATGCGTAGTACATCACTATTTACTGATCTGGATTGTCTCAAAACTCTATACTTCACTTTAATTCGCAGCACTTTTGAATATGGTTCTCAGATCTGGACATCTTTTTATAACAATAGCAGCACTAGAATCGAGAAAATTCAACGTAAATTCCTAAAATTGTTATACCATAAAAAACATCATTTGTACCCACTGAATGGTTATCCTTATTTAGACCTCATCACTAAATTTAATGTTCCTCCCTTACATCAACGGAGGGTATTATTGGATATTATTCACCTTTACAAACTTTTAAATTATTTAATTGATGACCCTGTTAGCCTATCTCTTATTAACCTACACGCACCATCGAGGCTCAGTAGAAACTGCTCCATTTTTTACCCCAATTTTGCACGCATTAATTCTTATAAAAACTCTCCTATTTGTAGAATGTCCAGCTCCTTCAATATGTATTCTGCAGACTTAGATTTCTCACTTCCTCCCTCACATTTCCGACTAGCCATCATAGATGCTCTCTACTAACATTATCACTGTTTTCTCATTTTTCTTTCTTCTACTATGCTAATAATACTCCTCGTTTTTATTTATATTGTATTTATATTATTTTATTATTGTAATACTTTATTTATGTGACTCCATAATTGAATTTTGTCATCTGTGTGAGTCGTTATAATAAATAAATAAATAATGAAAACCGGACCACCCTGTATAGTGACTGAGGTACAAATGTTGTCGGAATATCTCTGATGGTGTGGGGATGCATGTCATCACAAGGAGTTGGACGTCTGCTTTTTATTGACGGAACTGTCAATGCTGCAAAATACAAGACAATTTTACAAGAACAATTGTTGCCGTCCATCAATACAATTTAACTGCCAGAAGGGGAATTAATATTTCAACAAGATGGTGCAGCCTGCCATACAGCAAAATCAATTACATCGTCGTTGCAAGAAATGAATGTGCCTGTTTTACAATGGCCTTCAAGCAGTCCTGATCTCCCCCTTATTGAAACCCTTTGGCATCAGATGAAAAAAGCACTTTGAACCACACCAGTTTGCATTATTTCAGAATTAAAAAATAGAATTCAGGAAATTTGGAATAAATTTCATCAACGTTAGTTGATACAATGCCAAAAAGAATTGATGCAGTTTTAAAACGAAAGGGTGATTGTACACCGTGGTAACTCCAACAAATTGTCCAAAAAAATTTGGTCCAATTATTAAGCGCCAGACACTTTTTCCTTTTTGTCTATATTTTATTATTGTTGTTGTTGATTAATAGTTAAAAATATATATTATCAAATAAGCATAATTGTTTCTGTGAAATTATGAAATTCCAATAAATGCTAATTCAACAAAATAACAGTGTGCTGAATATTTTCTTTGGTTCAATTCATATGCGACTGGTCTCGTATAATAATATTATGCCCTCTGTATAACCATGCTTTGAACTAAAGTACGTTTACCTGTAACTATCATTTAGCTTTAATAAATTATTTTGGTCGTTAAAAATATGTACATTATCTTTTTAATTTATGATGCGAGTTTAAGAAACAAAACAGAGTGAGTTAATAAAGGATAAGATCTCTTGTATATAGCTCTATCCTGCATCGCAGCTCTTCATAACAATAGTAATGCATTTAAACGTAAATTCAATATTCTAATTTTATAAATCTTAATTTTCTAAAATTGTATAACCACCGTTTATATTTAAATTTACAAATTTTCACACTTCTGCCCAAATAAATCACAAATTCAAACAGATATGCTCATTTTTAGCTCCCATATTGATTTAGAAAAAAGTATGTTTAATTTTGTTAGACAAGCGAGTTAATAGTTACTCCAAAACAATATCAATAAGATACCTAATATTATCGTGGCAATGTAGCATATTCTCCAAATACACATAACCTATTTAACGCCTGTGGACTAAGATGTAATGGTAAATGTTTTCCATCTAATGATACGCATGGAAACTTAACCCGCTGTGGCATTGATACACAATACTGATAGAATAGTAAATAACAAAACATTGTAATTCACTTTACTTACCTTAGTGGCACACTCAAAACAAGTTGTGACAACCTTTGATATGACATTCATTAAATTTTTGGTCTCTTGTATCACATTGTCAACTTTTGTAAAAGTAGCTGCCTTTCCTACCGTATGATCCTTAACCGTAAACTGCAGTCGCTGAACAAATGTGGGTACTTTATCTAAATTTTCTAAAAGTTCTTTTTTATTTGCACCACCTGGAACCTAGAATTTGTTTTTAAAGTTCAAACAGATTGTATTTGCAAATATAATAACAAACCTGATAACTAAATTGTCTTATTACTTTATATAACCTATTCGCCTCTTCAGCAAAATATTCTGCTTGTGTGAATAAATCCTGGGTTGTTTTTAAGGATCCTTCGCCTTTAGTAAATTGATACATTGAAAATGCCATTGATGACATATTCTTTGCCCTTTTTACTATATCGTTGTTCTCCTACAGCAAAAATAAGGTATTAATTGTTATATAGTTAAATGAATAATCATAAAATAAATCAATAATTTTTCATATTTTGCAATTTTAAAGAATTTGTGTCAGCGTATTTCTCACACAATTATTACTTCATCCTAAATATTAATTATTATATCGAACATAATGAATGTTCTACGTCTTGGAAAATTTCACTTATACACCCATTACCCAAAATATCAACACCAAAGCAACTTAGAGATTTATAACCAATTTCTATAATTCCAACAATTTCAAAAATCTTTAAAAAGGTACTTTATCAACAAATGCGAAATTATATAGAAGAATGAAATACCTTACCACAGCATCAATCGAGATTTATATCAAAACATAGTTGTGAAACAGTACTACTGAGAGTAATTAATGATATTTTAGTAAGTTTGGACTCAAAAGAATGTGAGGGAGGTTCTTATGTTATTAGATTTTTTTAAAACATTTGATACAATAAATCGAAAAATACTGATATCCATACTAAAATGTAACAGTTTTGAGGATTGAATGGTGGAGCTTCTTTCTCATTATTTAAAAGATAAATCGCAATTAGTAACAATAAATATGGAGTTCTCAACTCCAAAGAATATAGATTGTGGGGTGCCACACGTTTCTATCTTAAGTCCCCTCCTGTTCGCCATCAATACTTCCAATATAGGAAACTCCTTCAAACATTGTAAATATTAACTGTATGCTTATGACACCCAAATATATTATGCCTTTGAAAAAACAACGTTGCCCGTGCTAACGACATTATAAATAAGGAACTACATGAATTTGTGGTTATGGCATATAAAGACACATCATCATCATCATCATCATTGGGTCTTCAGTCCTGAAACTGGTTAGACGCGTACCATCATTGTTTCCTATTCTGAACCAACCCACAGATTTCCCCATAATTTGCACAGTCTGCATCTATCACTATCTGATCTAGGTCTACATCCACCTCTTTTTTCCTATCTCTGTTTGTCATATATCCCATACTATTCCCCAAAAATGCCTTAGAACGTATTCTGCCCTTCTATTTCTCATATTTTTTCCCAAAGATATCCTTGTTCCCTTACTGTTTCTATAACCTATTTGTTATTACCTTTGTCTGTCCATCCTCAAACATCCGAAGCACGGCATTTCAAAGGTCGCTACTGTTTTTCTGTCTGCTTTTCAGACTGCTCGTATTTCGTAGGCAAACTGTCTGTGCTGTGCTCCACACATACGCTTTCAACAACTTTTTGTTCTATGTTTGTTGTCTTTCATCATAGGCGCCGTTCCTTCTTGTTATATGCAGTTCGGTCACCTTCTATTGTTTTACAATTATATACCCTATTTCTCCGACATTCAGTGGTTGCGAAAGGGGAGGCGTCGCCGTGGATCAATGTAGTAAGCGTAAGACTACGGATCCCAAGGTCCTGGGTTCAAATCCCGACACGGCCGACTACTTGAAAAATGGCAGGTGAGCATTTTTCACAAATATTACGCCCTCGTTCGGATGAGAGGTTAAATGGAGGTCCCGTGTGTGAGTGTTGTCACGCACGTTATAGATCCCTACCTTGCCTGGAATGGCAAGGGTTCAGCAAAATTCTAAATTTCCAGGCAACAAAAAACTCGTCTCCTGGACAATGTAGTACCTTCGGGTGGAGCATTGGAAATGTAAATGAACGGTTGCGAAAGGGGGTAAGCAGCCTGTGGCTGCCAAGTTCCCCCAGCACTTGAACATTTACTGATTTAATATTTTTCCCAATATATCTTTTCGCACAGTCAACATTAGTTGCAGATATTTCACAACAAACAACTAGTTGTTTATAGTAATCATCAGATTTATCTGCGCTTATTTTTTCGTCATTGGGTTTCCCGTCTCAAAACTGGTTGGACATGTACTTGCACTTATTTCTTTTCTAAACTAACCTACATAGTTCCCTGAAATTCTCACACAGCAATACAGCTCGGTTATCTAATATTATGCCCTATTTCACTGAGATTTATTGAAGGGGGTTAAGCAACCTGTGGCTGCCAAGATCCCTCAACACTTAGACATTTGCCGAAATAATAGTTTTCCAGTAAATGCTTTCACGCAATTACCATTATTCGAGAATATTGCCCCTCCAATGCTTGTAGTTGCTTATAATAATTATCATGTTTAAGTGTAGTTACTTACTTCGTCATTAATTTATCCATCTTGGGACTGGTTGGATGCATACCTCCATTGATTTCTCTTCTGAGCTAGCCTACACATTTCCCTGAAACTCCAACAGCCTACATCTTTCTCTATCTGTGTGCAGTAGTCTAACCTAGGTCTACCTCTTCTTCTCTTTTTTCCTATCTCTGCTTCTAGTATATTCCGCACTATTCCCTCATGCCGTAGTATGTGGCCTATTATCCTATCTCTCCTATTTTTTACCGTTTTCCACATATTTCTTTCTTCCCCTACCATTTTTAGTACCTCTTCGTTCTTAACTTTGTCTGTCCATGATATCTTCATCATACGTCTGTAGCACCACATTTCAAAAGCTTCTACCTTTTTCTTGTCCGCTACTCCCACTGTCCAGGCTTCACAGCCATACAGTGCTGTGCTGCACACATATGTTTTGAGCAATCTTTTCCTTGTTTATATGTTTGTGGTCTTTGAGCACAGTAGTTGCTTTTTCTTGTTAAATGTAGCACGACCTTGTTTTATATCTTTTGTGCTTTTCCCATCTAGCGTTATTTGGCTTCCTAGGTAGCAGAAATCCTTCACTTCTTGTAAGTTCGTGTTACATATTTGTATTCTTGTTTTTTGATTTATTTTTGCCTCCTTTGCATACTAGTACTTTAGTTTTACTTTTGTTAATTTTCATACCGTATCTCTCTGTTAGAACCGTTTCCATTTCATTGAGAGCAGCTTCTAACTCTCACTTGCTAGATGCTAATACCGCTATATCATCTGCAAATCTAAGCATATCAATTTTTTGTCCCTGCATAGTAATTCCAAATGTCTTCCTGCATTTGACAGTATTCATTGCCTCTTCAATGTACAAGTTAAAAATTAGTGGGGATAGGAAACATCCCTGTCTCACCCCTTTCCTGATGTTTACTTCTCTACGTTCCTGCTCTAATTCTATTACTCCTGTTTGCTCTTTGTATAAGCTATGTACTATCCGTCTATCCCTATAACTCATTCCAATCTTTTCGAGTATTTCGAACATTTTTTTCCATTTTTACATTGTCAAATGCTTTTTCCAGATCTACAAACCCTATATACACGCTTTCCCCTTTTTCTATTGTTTTCTCCATTATCACCCTCAGAGCTAAGATAGCCTCCCTTGTTCCCCTGTTTCGCCTAAACCCAAATTGGTCTTCTCCTAGTATTTCTTTAGCCCGTTTTCCATTCGTCTTTGTAGAATTCTAGTTAATATTTTTGATACGTGTGCTGTCAAGCTTATTGTTCGAAAACTTTCACATCTATCTGCGCCTTTCTTTTTTGGCATAGTTACTATGCTGTTATGTTTGAAATCTTTGGGTATCTCGCCTGTCTCATACATATAGCTTACAAGTTGGAAGAGACGTTCTGTTACTGCTTGACCAGCGGCTTTTAGAGTCTCCGCTTGCACCTTATGTGTACCCGGCACCTTACCATTTTTCAGACCCTTTCATGCTATTTCAAATTCATCTCTAAGTATAGGATATTCCAAGTCATCATTTTCAATGTCTGATTCCTTTTCTAATGCAGTTAGTTCTTCTCCTGCATATAAATTCCCTATATATTCTTGCCATCTACTCACTTTCTCTACATTTTCTATAATGACATTTCCTCCCGCGTCCCTTATATTTTTGCTATACGTTTCTATATCCCTAAAATTGATTCTAATTAGTTTGTATGCTTCATCTGTCTTTCCTACTTCCATCTTAGTTTGTACCTCTTTGCACTTTTCATCAATCCATTGTTCTTTAGCTTTCCTGCATTTTCGAATAATTTCCCATTTTATGGCTTTGTATCTCTGTTTTCCTGTTTCGTCTGATTTATTTTTGTATTTTTGTCTTTCTTCGATTAAATTCAGGATATCCTTTGTTATCCATGGTTTCTTATTTACTTTTTGTGTATACCCTAGAATATCTCTGGCCGCCATGTCGAGGCTGGATTTAATGTTATTCCATTCTGTTTCTACTTCCTTAGTATCAGATATTTTCCCGATATCTTTGAGCAATTCGTTTGACCTTTTTTCGAATCTTTCTTGAATATCTTTCTCTTTTAGTTTCTGTAGGTCCAAGTGCCTTTTCCGTTTCTTTTTTTCAAATTTTTAAATTTAAGTGCGGCCTTCATAATTACGATGTTGTGGTCAGTGTCTATATCTGCTTCTGGGTAGCTGCTACAGTCTTTGACTTGATTCCTAAACCGTTGTCTAACAAGAATGTAATCTATTTGATATCTTCCTATATCTCTTGGCATCTTCCGCGTATATCGTCTTCTAGCATGATGTTGAAATAATGTGTTTGTAAAGATTAAATTGTTCTTGTCTCAAAATTCTATCAGCCTATTTCCTCTGTCGTTTCTAGTGCCTAAACCAAATAAACCTACTATTGCTCCTTCCCTACCCTCACCTACCACTGCATTAAAATCCCTCGTAATTATTAAATTTTCATGTCCTTTTACGTGTCTTAATATGTCTTCGATATCTTTGTAGATGGCTTCTACCTCTTCGTCACTGTAGCTAGAGGTGGGCATGTATATTTGTATTATTACTGTGTTTACCGGTTTAGATTCTAATCTAACCATGAGTACTCTTTCGTTCTTTTGTAAGTAATTTCCTACACAGTATCCTATCTTTTTCCGCATAACTATCCCCACACCCAAATTTCCTTCCTCGGCTCATGTATGAATTACCCTGAAGTCTCCACTCCAAAAATCCCCCGCCTCTGGCCACCGAACTTTGCTGATCCCTACTATGTCTAATGATAACCTATTCATTTCGATTTTTAGGTTCTCTAGCTTACCCACTTGCTTCATAGTTCTAACATTCCACGCTTCGACTAGCAAAATGTTCCCGACTCTTATTCTTAACTTTCCGATCGCATCCTCCGAAGTAGTCCCCTCCCGGAGATCCGAATGGGGGAATATTTTAACTCCGGAATCTTTTACCCCAGAGAATGCCATCATTTTATTATAATTTAGGTACACTGTGTACTTGTGAGGTAATGTGGTGGTTTCCTGTTGCCTTCCACATCGCGGTAGTGTGTCTTAGACTGCCATACCGACCCCTATGGGGTCTGCCAATCTAAGTACCGAAAGAGCCGCTGCCCTCTTTCGGGGACCTGTCTTAGTCTGGTTCCTCACTAACGACCCTACTACTATGGTTGGACCTGTAGTTTGGCTCTTTAGCTCATTAGAACACGCAAGCCATTTCACCTGTTCTAGTAACTTAGAACTTCGGCAAGGTGCAGGTCCATTCGAAATAATAGTTGCAAATAAATTGCAAAGAATGATTTTTGGTTTTTCTAATAACATTAATTCAGATAGTAAGCTTAAATTAAATATAGAAATCGGTACCACAAAATTACAATTTGTCGAATGCACCAGAAACCTTGGGCTGTATCTAGATACAAAAATAAGATTTGAACAACATATAAAAAACTGTATTCAGAGTGCATTTTCCAATGTACGTTATACTTACAGCATAAAAAATATACTTTCAGCTAGATCCAGAAAAGGGTTTTATGAGTCTGGTTTTATCCAAGTTTAACTTTTGTAGTTGACTTGTTACATGCCGAAAATCGGTATGTAAACATTTCTAATATTAGTTTAAATTTGTAAGGGAATTCGCGCCAATAATTTAAAAGACTTGTGCGTGCATTTCCGTCACTTTAGATAGTTGCGTCGGCGCCCGAGATTGCGCAGACGCGGAGTGGGCAAGTAAGTGGTGATTTCCATCGCGTCATGGACTAATGAACTAAAAGTCGAAGAGTGTGGTTATCTGTGTGCCGTTTTATCTTGTCTTTTTTCTTTTTTTTAGATATGTAGGTTTCCTTTTATCTCTTGTACCTGTATCGTTCCGCTTACCTGTATCCTGTCGTACCTCTACAACAACAAGAGAGAAGACAAATTGAATTTGATTTCGACGAGGGGCAAAGGACGACCCACGCCCACAAGCTCAACCACGTCGAGAACCTGAAGCCAGATAGCTGCAATGTAGGGAAGAGTTCTACAGTTTACGTGAGTACATTTATTTTCTCTTTGTATGTGATAATAATTTGTACATAAATATGACGTAACCCCTTATTGCGCATTATTAGTCAAATATTTATTGTGTTACCAACTGTCGTAGTGGCTCTCATACATTATGCGTCGGGACTTTAAAAGTATACCTTAGAGTATAGACCACAAGTATAACAGACTATACCATCCAAGCTTAAGAAAAATAAAAAAAGATGCATACAGGTAATACAAATTCTCGTGTACGGCTAATTTTTGGAATAAACCAAGGTCAACACATTTACAATAAATTACAAATTGGTTAAGTATGAAAGCACACAAAAATTCTTCACTCAAATTATATAATAAACACTATTTCATAAGTTGTAACAATTTTTTTTGCTATATAACAAAATTTCTTATCGGATCAACATAGAGATATTAAAGACAATAGAAAAAAAATGAAAAAATTCACCAAGTATATTTGCAAATTTTCATGGATTTTCGAATTCTTAATGTCCTTGGCCTCATATGGAAAATAACGTGTGATCTATTATTCCCTAGTCTGGTTAAATTGTAAGGCTAAATTCAACATTTAGTATCCACAATCATATAGAAAACAATTAAGATGTTTTAAAACCAGGTTTGGAAAGTCATAAATAGCATTAAAATCTTTCAAAGTTCGAGTAAACAGCTTATTGTTCACAATATACCACAAAGTCTTCAACTTGTTTCATGCACACGGTACGTGGGCACCAAACATTTGTTCTAATAAGAATTTCTCCAGTTGGAGAGTCTTTGTAAGTCGTTTTCTCATTCCGCTCACTTCCACATCATCTTTGAGTCAAGTAGAATGGAGAATCGTTGATGGTGAGAATTAGTGGTGAGAAAATTAAGTGCCTTAATTTGTATTCATTTCAGCACAAATACCTTCAATCCAGCAAATACCTTCGAGCCAGCAAATACTCCCGAACCAATATGTACTCTCCAGGCTACTAACACCATTGGTGTACAAAATACCTTGAGTCTACAAACACCCTCAAGTCACAAGCACCGTTGTTGTACAAGCATCCTTAAGCCTACAATCACCTTCGAGCTCATCCGTCACATACTTTGAGATCAGTCTGAGATCATTACATTTTTCACCTCAAGCAAGTACCTGGAACCCGGGCCCAACCAATCTAAGGGTAGCAGCCAGCGACTAGTGGTTGAGGATGAGTTATTTTTGCCAAATCCCGGAACGGATTTGTTTCACAATTCCTTTTCCCCACAAGCAGTTAAGTTTCGAGCCATGAAAAACTTTGCAAATCAAAGTTATTCCAAACCACAATTTCAAAATTGTTTTATTAAGTACAGCTCTATTTAGCATGTTTGACAAGCAAACAAAGGAACAAACTTTGCAATTTCTAATTGATACTGCCTCTACATCCAATTTATTAACTTTTGAAAATTGTCAAAGGTTGGGCTTATCGCTTGCCACGGTTGCAACTAATATTAAGCATTGGTAGTATCGTAAAACCCCTCAAAAGTCGAACAAGTATGAAAATATATTCCAACCAAAATCACAATATACAATTTTCTATAATAGTTTTATTGATCGACCAAATAACCAATTTAATGCCAGATGTTCCAGTAGACATGAAAGATCTACATAATCTAAAATCACTACATATTAGCCGCCAGGAAAGATTGATGAAATATTGGATGCAGAAATATTTTCTGAAATTCTAGGAACCCACTAATCCGTGCGTCAACCAAGTAGCCCAAACTCTATTTCTTACTTTAGAATCATTGGCCGAAAAATTTTTTACGTTTATTTTCGGGATAAATTAAATATCCCTTTTTCCCTTATTAATTCATAAGCCCGTTTTACAATAATTTTGTTAAATTGATTCCGTTGCTATTCTTAAATCCTTCATCAACATCCTGCATATTTTACATATTCCTCCTAAGCCCGCTTTACAATAACTCTAACTCAAATCTACTTGTTTGCAAACGACAGGTTTATGCTATAATTAAATAGTCAATACCTTGTTTTAGGTAACTTTTAATTTGTTAAACATTCCGATAGCGTATAATTGATTCTTATGTGATTTCAACTTAAACATTCGTCTAAATAGTGTATATGGTACTATCCGATAAAACCGTGGTTTCTAATCGTTTGATAACACAAGTATTACTTTGAACTTTTCTTGTTATTTCGATACAAATGAATATGCATTTTTCTGTTCTGAACACGACAAAGGTACTCGTCGTTATCGTTGTCTTCTTCGTTTCTGTTTTTTTTTATAATGGGATTTCGCTCACACAATATTGTGTGGTAAGTATCTCTGGTTTTAAGAAAAATGTACTTTGCGGTTTCACCTGATGGATTGCCGCCCCTTTTTGTGATGGGAGGACAATGCCAAGGCGGGATCACGCTACGTCATTAGAGATGGTAGAAGCAAGTTCTACATTGTAAATTCGAGGTTGAGTGTTTAACCACCATTTTATTATATGAGATTAAGTAGTTGGTGATACTACATATGCCCATAATGCTATAAATGATTGACCTTGTTCCACGTAAATGACTGTGTTCCTGTGAGGAGTTATGTGGGGTCCCGAGTAGAATGCGTATTGATTATGTCCTGGGATAATTTTAGATAGTTACTACTGTATTTACTATAAATATTTAGAGCTGTGGTTTTTAGAGGGGAAGTTTTGTTCTTTTCTATTCTTTCTTTTGGGTAATTAACTTAGAATCTAAACCTAAAAACTACAGCTCGCCATTTTGAGAAGAAATTTTTTGTTCTTCCTGTTAAATGTATATTACGCTTATACGCTATTCTTATTTATATTTGTTTGGGAACTACTGTGCTGATAAAACATGTTTTTCTTGTTTGTTTAATTATAATTTTTTTGTTACATATGGATTTATTGAATGAGTGAGAGCATGGTTTTTTTATTTCAGGCCTTCCTTCCTTTTTGGTAATTGAAATACCCCGCATACTCACCGACTGAGCCCGGCCATTTTCTTTCGTTGGTTTTTAGGCTATGTCGATGCTCGTAGCAAATTGTTTGAAATAGAAGATTTTAATAGCAAACCTAAAATGTATAAAGACGAAGAAATTTGTGAAAGTATATATGCCAATTTATTTAGCCACATTCGGACTGGTAGGTACACAGTTAATCTACCATTTAAAGATGAGCCTAATGAGCTAGATAATTATTACAATATAGTCAAGAGATGCTTACTACATTAGAACGTGTTAGAAATCGTACCAAATTTAAGTCTGATTTATTCTGAAATTCAACAGCGACATTGCTTTAAATGACCTTCTATATAAAGGCCTGAAATTATAAAAGAATATCTTTAGCATGTTACTTAATTTTCGGTTTGTTTGAGTGGTGACATAAAGACGATGTATCGACAAATAAACATGGATGGATCCCAAGGAAAATATCACCGAATGTTTCGGAGATTTAAGGTGAATGTCTTCAATGACATTCAAACTTTTTTGGTGTAGTGTTCTCTCCATTTCTAAGTTTATATACTACTCGCCAATTAATCCAAGACAAAGGAATTAATTATCCAAAGGCAGTAGAATGTCGATAGAGATGGATAATATAGGAGGTGGGGTAGAATCTAAGATAAATACCCGTTCCACAAATCACCTTCGCCGTTGGTTTGCAGTTGTAGTGGACTGTAGGGCTGATTCTCAATGTTCAATAAGAAGCTTGAAGGGCAGGTTTCTTGATATGCACTGAACGAGAGTTTTTTGGTACACTGACCCGACACACGACATGTGCTTGTACACAAAACTAACTATAAAACCACACGATAATTTAGGCTGTGTTGTCTACGATCGGCGGAACTATTCTCTCTCTGCCGTAAGTGACGCGGATTCGACAGAAAAGTAGGAGGGAGTGGGAGGAAATACAGGTTGGAGATACAAGTGGACCCAATATAACCGTCCACCAAAAAGAAATTAAAATAAATTAAATTTTTTTTTTAAACAAAACAACAAATTGTAAGCATTTTTAAGCAACAAAAAAATATATATAAAACAAAAATTTGTTCTAACAAACTGTACATAGATATAGAAATATATCTCAAGGCACTATCGGCAAAGGACAGCTTAATTACGAGTCCTTTGATAAGTCCCTGATTTGTTTTTACTGTAACAACTCGAACAATGCCATCCTTTCCTGTATGCAACTCTACAACTCTACTCAATTTTCATTGCAAGGGAGGGGAATTATTGTCTTTAATCAAAACTAATTGCTCAGGTTTCATACCTTCAGAGAAATCAAAGAATTTGATTTTTTGTTGCAACAAATGGATGTACTTCAATTTCCAATGCTTCCAAAAACTTTGTTGGAGGCACTGCACAAGTTGCCAACGATGTCAACGATTAAGTTTTAAACCCAAAAGATTAGTATCTGGGATAACAGAAATTGGCTCTATGTTCAAAAAGTGACTTGGAGTCAGGCACGACAGATCATTAGAATCCGAATTAATAGGTCCTAATGGGCGAGAGTTCAAAAGTGCTTCGGTTTGCACCAGAACTGCAGGTAATTCCACATATGTTAATATCTATGACACGTGACAAATGAGTTTTTACAGATTTTATAACCACTTCCCAAAGTACACCGAAATGTGGGGTAAAAGGGGGATTAAATGACCACATAATATCTTCCGACTGTGCGCAATATTGCAATAACTCATGTATTTTGGTCGCAGCACCAATAAAGTTAGTGCCACAATCACTATATATGTGAATACAACGCCGCCGGCAAGCCAAAAAACGTCGAAATGCGGCCAAAAATGCATTTGTAGCAAATCCGATACCAATTCTACATGCACTGCCTTAGTGCTGAAACATATAAAAAGGCAAACATATGCTTTAAGAATTTTAGCTCCCCTAAGTTTACTCATTCTAATACTGAAGGGACCACCAAAGTCGACTCTGGAATGCAGAAATGCCTTTCCAGGGTTGACCTGTGAAGTTGGCAAATTTCCCATTGGAGGGGCAACAGCTAAGGTTTTATAATGATAACAGCAAATACAAGAGCATAAACATTGCCTAATGGCACATTTAGCCGACAAAATTCAAAAATATTGTTGCAATAAAAATTGTGTTGTGGAATGTCCACAATGTAAATTCTTTATATGACAATCCAATATTATAAGATACGTCAAACGATGAGATCTGAGTAAAAGTAACGGGTACCTAGCATCATACAGTACATCTGCATTTTTAATCTACCGCCCACCCTGAGAAGACCTCGGTCGTCTATAAAGGGACTCAATGGACGGAGTTGTTTACTAACTACCTGTCCTTTTTGTAACTTGACAATATCTTCAGAAAAAATTGATTGTTGTACATGTTTAATGAACAGATGTAAAGAATATGTTAATTCTTCTCCAACAATTCTACCCACTTTCTCCTCTGTAGACCGTTGGGAATTCAACAAAAATCGGCGATAGGAAGCAACAACTCTCATAATTTTATACAAATTTGATAATCTTTCCAACAAATCATCAAAAAAGTTTTCTAAAGAAGTAACGATGATGAGACTAACCTTTGATTCATGAAAAACGTTCAACAATTCGTCAGGTTCACAACCAGAGGTTGAAGACAGGTCGGCCAGTCCTCTGGCAGTAACTTTAACCAAGACGATCCTGTCCACTATAAAGCATTACAAATTAATTCAGACGCTGGTAGACCTCTACATGTACAATCGGACAGATTATCTTTCGATCTAACATGTTGCCAACTAGACGGCAGTATTCGAGACTGAATATATGCAATACGATTTGCAACAAATCTTTACCATCTGTTACAAGAAGACTTCACTCAAGCAACAGTGATAGTCGAATCCGATCAAGTAAAAATTGTGACGGCCACATTTTACATGTTAGCCTGTCACTATGGTTTAATAATGATTCTCAATTTATTTCTCATAAAAATACTTACGAGTTAAATTAAGGTTATTAAAATATTATTCTTGTCTTGAGTAATTACTTATTTTTTAGTGGAAACATTTATTCAAAAGTTATGTACTTCTAGTATTTAAATTAATCCAGTTATTTTCTCTGCATTTGATAAATTAAAAAGCCATATCATAATAATTCAGATTGTTTACATTTCTACAATATTTTAAGGTTATAAATATCTTCTTGTTATTTTGTTGTTTATTGTCATTTAGAAAAAAGGCTGCACATGCGTATTTTTGGTTAATAAAAATTTCTAAATCTTACAAGCAGTGGTGGCACTGTTTCTGCAAAGTTAATTATATTTTTGTAAAGGATTAAATCCTGAAGTTGTTTTAATTTGAAATTCTATAAAAGAATAATTTATCTTTTAGGGTACAAAGGTTCTCTGTATTTTATATGTAATTATCTGGGTAAATAAAGGTGATCAGAGTATGTTATATTTTGTTCCACCCATGGTTTGGAATTTATTGTTCAAGGTTAAATGTCATTAATTTTAACAGCTTTTGAGATAGGCGATTTCTCGTTCTTCTTCATCTGGAATGAAAAGCAAGTGGTTGTGTGGGCTCTTCTAGAGATGTAAATCTGAAAATATTAAATGTTAATATAATAGATCCGACATTATAAGTTCGGGATTTTAATAGTTGAGACCCTTAAAACTTGATTTGATGTTTATTTCGAGTTGTCGGCAGGTTGCCGGATTTGTAGTACGCCACGATGTCTTTTTTACAAGAGAAGCCTGTACCCTTTTATGTCAATTATATTCATTCTTACTTGTATACGTTCTAATTAATTGGGGTCAGTTCTTTTTGAGTTTTATGGTAATTTTGAAGCACTGGTTGTTGAAGTGCTGTGTAAAAGTCTTACTGGAGAAATTCAGGATTGCTGATTTAGAATCATTTACTTCTACAAGCAGCCGTTTTCGATCTTCTTCGAAGATAGGATGGGTTATTCCAGTAACAGTTTTGAAAGCAGTAATTAGTCTTATGCATTCTGAAGCCACTAATGTTCCCATGGTAATCACTACTACGAGGGAAAAAAACAATTAAGAAAATGTTTAAGTTTCAATATTTGGTAACATGTTTTATTTAATTTATATGTAAACCACATGCATGCATTTGGCCTCTTACATGATTTTGTTTGAATGCTTTAAATTACTCTTTAAATATTTCAAATTCATTTGTCATTAAATACATTAGGCCAATTTTGAGCAAGCTTATATTTTATTATTAATACTTGATTGACTGGAAGATTAGGGCTAAAAGAATCCGCTTGAGACGAGTCCAGCTCGGTAAGAATTTGTGATTATATACAGGTAATTCTGAGTATCTAAGGTTAACTAACAAGTAACAATTATCTACTCTTAACATATTATTAAATATACGTTGTAAAATATTTGTAAACTGCAAGTCACTAAAAGTTTTCTTTACGAAATTTACTAATTTTGATAGTAGAACCACGGCACACAGTTATGGTCGAGGTAGCAAACGTTTTTTGATAGGCGCTACTTTGCTTTTCGAGCAAAAAAGTATACAGAAATGTTATCGTTTTTGTGAACACAACGAGGATATATCATACTTGCATAACCCCTTTCCAAAGCATCGCAAAAAGCATGTAATTCCAATAATTTTAAATCTGGACAAAAAATTTGTCATGAAATTTGCATGGTTAATAACATTGGTAAGTCTGATGCAAATCTTTTCCATTGAGAAGTAAGATCTTCGGGTGGTTGATCGTCCCAATCAATTCCCGAAATCCACAACAATTGTATAAAGTGTTTAACTAAAAAAGTTTCTGAAGTTAAAAACCCAAAGGATCAAACATCCTAGCCAAAGTCGATATAAAATTTATTTTGTACAAATTTTGTTATTCCATTGAATATCATACCTGAAAATATCTAATTTTGAACACCACTTCAAGCCTAGAACATTTGCAGTGTTTAAAGAGCATCCATCATGAAACAAAATGGGAGATTGTTCGACATACGAGTTTGGTAAATTCAACAATGCGTTTGTAGAGTTATTTTTCCATTTGCAAAGTTCAAATCCACCGACCTTACATAGATCCGTCAATTTTTGAACTAGTAACTGGGTTTCCTCTATAGTCTGACATCCAAAAATGATGTCATCAATATGCAAATTCGACTATAAAATGACAGAAGCGTGAGAAAATCGAGCTCGTTCTAAGTATGCTAATTCTTGAAGTGCCAAAAAAGGCGACGATTTTAAACCATATGTGACGGTATTTAGTTGGTAATCGACAATGGGTTGTGATGAGTTAAACCTCCATAATATCCTTTGATAATCACGATGGTTTGGAACATTGTAATTAGGCAAAACATTTGTTTCACATCTGCGATAATCGCAATATTATGAATTCTGAAGTTTAACAGAAGTTCACAGATATCCCTTTGTAAGGACTGATCTTGTAACAAGGTATTCAATGACAATCCTTCTGCGGTTTTTGAACTGGCATCAAAAACTACTCTCAATTTTGTGGTTGTACTATCCGGTTTAAAAACTGCATGGTGTAATAAATGAGCTGGTACAGAACTCATATAACCTGCCTCTAAATAATCTTACATAAAATTATTGTAAGATGTACACAAGTCAATATTATTTTGCAAACGTCTTTCCAACATTCAAAAATGACATAAAGCAATTTGCGGAGAACTTTGTCTTTGAAAGGCAACAAACAATACACTAAACCTACCTAATTCATCTCTAGAATAGGTGTCCACGAATTTTTTTTCACATAACGCATCATCTGCATTTTCCTGTACTTGTGTGGGAACGCTCTCCAACTCCCAAAACTTCAAAAGTGATTCATCAATTAGTTCCACACAAGCACACAATGAAGTAGTGATTGATTCCGAATAAACCACCTTTCCAGTTATAATCCGACCGAATTTTGTATTTATAGCAATTGGTTCGTTTGACTTACCAATACGAGACTCGTTAAGCAAAATTTGAGCAAACGTGTCCGCTCTTATTACAATTTCAACATGTGAAGAACAAAAAAAGGCAGAGTCAGCCAGCTCCAGGCCGGCAGTATGTTTCTATTCATATTTAGGTAACGATGTGGCCAGTAACGGGTCACATTCTTACGGTTTAAAACCGAATTCTTACAGTTTAAAAAACGTCGATAAATACATCGCGCAAGCGCGGAAAAAGCGACGTCACGGGCGGTTGGTAACGCTAACCTTTGTACAGATTTTGCGCGCCCATCTGTCAATGACGTTGAAACGATTTTTTTCTCTCTCTAATTGTTGGCTCCGCTAGCCTCACGCATGGGCGCTAGTGAAACGATTTTTCTTGATTTACTAAAACACTACTTTATTAACACCATACTTCAAGTTAGGTGTCTGCAAAACTAAGTCTTCCGACGTAACTAGGGGTCTATTCCTTGGGTAGAGCTATGAGCAATGGGGGGGTAAGTCGAAATCTGAAGGGGGGTCATACTCAAAATTAAACAAACAGGCGCCACCAAGTCCAGATTGATTTATATTAATGGCATAGCAAATTTCTAAGGGGGGACGTGGAGACCCAAAGAAAAAAAGATCGCCTTCGCTGACATACAAACTTGTCTTAACAGAATAAGACACTGCTCCTGTAAGAAAGAATAATAGTTAAGTTACCTAAAAAAAATGGGAACACTATTTGCGTCCCTCAAGTATACCTAAAATGCATAGAGAATATTTTCTACATAATGGAATCATAAAAATTTAACTCTTACTGTCTTTTGTTTATCAGGTCTGATCAAACTAGATCAGAATAAAAAGCTTTAAATGTAGATAATTAATTTACTAGAAAGAATTTTCTTTGTTTCAGTAAATAAAATTTCATTGTAATTAAATAAAATAAATATTTGGTATTCTTGCAAAATTGTTGTAAGGCTTATCAACTGATCCTTACTCAAATATATTACAGTTTAGTGTAACTAACAATATTAAGGTTTTTTATAACCCAACCAGATCTGTGTAGGTCACTTACAAATGAATATACGAAATTTCTCATTAATTTAACAAAATTAAAATTAGTCTGAAGTTAAAAGAATCACCAAGATATTCACTAATTTTATCAAAAGTGGCAGTACTATAATGCTAAACATCTGTTAGCCATTGTGCAATTGTTGACGGCATTGTTCAAACAAACAGGTGACGTAATAGCAGCTGTTAATTTACGTTGTAGCCACGTGTAGTCACATATTTACGGAACTAAGTGAAATCAAACCCGATACTGGGGAAAAACAGCCTAATCACAGGTAAACTGAATAACAATTTTGTACATCTAACAAACAAAATGAAATAATGTACTTTCAGAAGGAAGTACTGAGGATATTCTTAATTCTATTACGAACCCAAAACCGGCTGTCGTCCTTTGGTTGCAATGGAAACAACTTCGCAGTGCGGGCCTGCAGCTAAATATGCTTGTTTTCCATGCTTTAATACAGATGTAGGAGCGAAGCGGATTTCTCACATTGGTTCAAGGCAGCATTACTTCATAGCGTAATCTTCCGTTTTCTAATTTTATTTACAAATATAATCTTTCATTGCGTAGTCCATAAGTTAAGGTTTCTACATTGTAATTTCAAAGTGGTCGTGCGGTTTCTAATTTATCGTTGCAGTTTCTGACGTGTTGTTGCGGTTTCTGACATGTCGTTGCGCTAAATAAATTTTTAAATTAGCTAATATGATAACGAATATGCAAAATGTGGATTAAGTACTAACCGTTACTCAGGAAGTGTTTCACCAAAATAAGGCGACCCGGAGGTCACTCGCCATTTTTTGAATGCATCTTCACGCTGCCTTTAACTATCGACGAGTGCGCTCGCTGCGTTCTTGCATGGTGGGAGGATCATAAGTGGGGTTCTCGAACCTCTCACGCGCGCGCCAGTGGCTGTGGAATTGCACCGAACTCCGAAACAAATAGACTACTAATCCTAGATATAGTAATACTTTAAAAATTTGATTGTTACTCGAATCTTTATTTTAGTTAATAAAGGTATTTCAATATTCATTGTACGTTTAATGAATAGGTTCTTTTACTGCTAAAATAAAATTGTTACACTACCCTTTCCTAAAAGAAAAAATTTTTTTTTTTAGAAAACTTCAAATATAACAAATACAAAAAATTTTTATAACAATACTAGCCTTTCCTACCTTCCTATCTAACTATGCAATTTTATAAATTTATTCAAATGGGGGACAAATATTTACAAATGAGTGTGTTGGTAACTACGCGTACCTGACGTCCATCGGGAGACAAAATCGGGAGTCACAATCGGTAATAATCAAAATTGGGAGGGTCAAATTAGAAAGTCAAACACTCCACGGGACAAAAAATTCAAATTTACAATATTTCCTGACTTGAGATTCATACTTCTAACAAGGCTAATATTTCTTACCTATAAGCAAACACTTACGATTTACTTCTAATTTCAAAAAAAACTTCACTTCCAGGAGCTCATTTAGCTCTATCTACAAAAAAAAGGAATGCTTCCTCATCAAGACAGCATAACTATTCAAAACATCATCACTACAAGGTGATAATCAAAAGTAAGACCCTACTAATAGGTCTATATTTAAACACCATCATCACAAAGTGATAATCAAAACAAAAGTGACCTAACCAAAAGGTTACTTATCTAATCCAAATACAAAGTATTATCACTTTATTGCAAAGAGATAATCAAAACTTAGGCAACCTAACCATAAGGTTACTTATCAAATTCAAAATACAAAATATTATCACTTTATTACAAAGAGATAATCAAAACGAAGGTAACCTAGCCATAAGGTTACTTAACAAATTCAAAATACAAAATATTATCACTTTTTTACAAAGAGATAATCAAAACTAAGGTAACCTGACCATAAGGTTACTTATCAAATTCAAATACAAAATATTATCACTTTATTACAAAGAGATAATCAAAACTAAGGTAACCTGACCATAAGGTTACTTATCAAATTCAAAATACAAAATTGAACCAGTCAGGGCTGTAATATCCTACACCCTACTGAATATCCTATCACTAAGTTCTAACAAACAACTGGTCTCATTAGTGATGGACCAAATGGTGAGACTCACCAAGCCAACTTTGACCTTATCAAATCAAAGAACTTGAACGGTCAAAAGGAACAAGGAAAGAATAATCTAATATTCTCTCTACCTCGATATGTAGAAATCAGGACCAACAATTAAATAGCCCACCTACTTCTACATTGTAAGGATATCTGTCAAAGACATCCTCCAAACACATCTCTGAGCAACGCGCGAGCAAAATGTCCAGCGTGCACACCAAGGCACACCTCAAACCTACAAAATTTACAAAATCTCTAACCACTTATTTCACTTCTCAAATAAAATACTCAATATTAGTGAAACGACACTAAATCAAAAATCGGAACAAAATAAAACAAACCACTACGTCATTACTTAATATCAAAGAGATGATCGGACCGGAATTAATCGTCAGGATCATCATTTTCCTTTGGATACGACGCTTCAACTGGTTTCAAGTCTTTTACGTGCCATTTCCCTGCTCTTGTTCCATCTTCGTTCTCTAACTCATACACTAAATTGGAATGTTTTTTCCGAACTCTACTCATAACGAACTTAGGGGCTAACTTAGCGGAAAATTTATCACTAGCACTCGAGAGGACCTTATTAGCTCTCCAAACACTTTCTCCGACTCGGAATGAAATATCTCTTCTCCTAAGATTGTAGCGTTTACTCGAACGTTGATAAGCTACATGCAAATTTTCACGGACATTTCCAAAAATATTAAACAAAGGTTGACGATCCAAAACATACGAAGGTCTACTACTGGAGACGACATCAACATCCTCACCCGGTATAAAATTATCATTATAAGCTTTTCCACTTAACTGCCTTGAGGAGCATACACAGCATTGTACCACATCTCTTGGATCTCGTACCTTGCACACAAAACTTTAAAAACATGTCCAATCAACTGTGGACCATTATCACGAATAACAAATGGTGGTATTCCGTATGCAAAAAATACTTTTCTTCTAAAACTTCTCAATCAAATGTGCTGTGGCACTTCGCAAAGGTTGCAAAATCGAATATTTCGAAAACCAATCACCAACAACTAAAAGCCATCCACCTGCTTATGAATCATCAATAAAAACTAATCATGACAATAGCTAACAAAAAATCAGTGTTCAGGTACACTCACACCCTACTACCAATTGAACTGTCGGAACAACTACAATGCTTCACAACGCCTAAATATGCTAGAGTGACAAACCCTCTACGAGTCTCACCTAGACTAACAATACCAAAATTTACATCAAATCAAAAAGGATGCAAAAAATTTCTAGAGCGCCTAACTCACCTCGAGTCTCGTCTAGACTTACGCAATGCCGAGCGACCAACTCTTCCTGAGTCTCGTCTGGACTGACATACTGCTGAGCGACCAACCACGACGACAAGTTCCGCCTAGACAAAATTGCGTTGCAATGCTGATCTAAACAAAAATCTGCTAACAAAATCAAAAACGTGCTTATGCACAAGAGCAATTCTCAAATGACACGACGACAGCTCACTCCAATGTACCTTCAAGATAGAATCTCTAGCCTTATAATCAAATTTAGACAAAAATGTTCTTTATTGACTCAAACAAATCAAACAACAGACTTATCAGCTTCTTTAGCTGACAGTCTTCCAAAAATTTTTTCAAAACTGGTTTCTCACTCACTACTCCCGTTCCTCTTTAAGTAGACAAACAATTCGGAATATCCGACATGAGTACAACAGCCTAATGTTTCAATGAAATCAAACTGGTAAATCCAAATGATCTAAACCTTACAAAAATTATCAAAACAAATTGTACTACTAAAGGTAAAAATCAAAAGATGTTTTTGGTAAAATTATTTTGCCAAAACAATATCAAAAAAATTTAAGGGTCAAAAAGAATTAAAGTCAAAAGTAAATTTGGCCAAATTAATTAATTGACCGTAAGGGGATTAACGTTCGACCAATCCTTTATCAAAAGCAAACAAACAAATCTAACTGTCAAATAAACTTTAAGCAAACAAATTTTGGAGCAAAATAATTTTTGGACAAATGGACTTCAAAGCAAACTAATTTTTGAGCTAACAAATTTCAAAGCAAATTAAATTTTTGAATAAACAAATTTCGAAGCAAAAATAAATTTTGAACAGACTATTTCAAAGTAAAATTATTTTTGAACAAACAAGTTTCAGAGTAAAAAATAATTTTTGAACGAACGAATCTCGAAGTAAAATTAATTTTGAACAAACAAGTTTCGAGGTAAATCAAATTATGAACAAACAAATTTCGAAGTAAATCAAACTATGAACAAACAAATTTCGAAGCCCCAAACGTTGAACAAACAAATTTCGACGCCTCACACGTTGGGCGCTAGTGAAACGATTGCCCCACGTTGGTTTTTTGTATGGGCGTGGTAACCCAACCAAAAAAAAGGTTGCCTTCTTTAACAAAAATATGTCTTAATAGAATAAGCTTTTCCTGTAAGGAAAAATAATAGTTAAGTTACCTAAAAAAAATGGGAACACTATTTGCGTCCCTCAAGTATACCTAAAATGCATAGAGAATATTTTCTACATAATGGAATCATAAAAATTTAACTCTTACTGTCTTTTGTTTATCAGGTCTGATCAAACTAGATCAGAATAAAAAGCTTTAAATGTAGATAATTAATTTACTAGAAAGAATTTTCTTTGTTTCAGTAAATAAAATTTCATTGTAATTAAATAAAATAAATATTTGGTATTCTTGCAAAATTGTTGTAAGGCTTATCAACTGATCCTTACTCAAATATATTACAGTTTAGTGTAACTAACAATATTAAGGTTTTTTATAACCCAACCAGATCTGTGTAGGTCACTTACAAATGAATATACGAAATTTCTCATTAATTTAACAAAATTAAAATTAGTCTGAAGTTAAAAGAATCACCAAGATATTCTCTAATTTTATCAAAAGTGGCAGTACTATAATGCTAAACATCTGTTAGCCATTGTGCAATTGTTGACGGCATTGTTCAAACAAACAGGTGACGTAATAGCAGCTGTTAATTTACGTTGTAGCCACGTGTAGTCACATATTTACGGAACTAAGTGAAATCAAACCCGATACTGGGGAAAACAGCCTAATCACAGGTAAACTGAATAACAATTTTGTACATCTAACAAACAAAATGAAATAATGTACTTTCAGAAGGAAGTACTGAGGATATTCTTAATTCTATTACGAACCCAAAACCGGCTGTCGTCTTTGGTTGCAATGGAAACAACTTCGCAGTGCGGGGCCTGCAGCTAAATATGCTTGTTTTCCATGCTTTAATACAGATGTAGGAGCGAAGCGGATTTCTCACATTGGTTCAAGGCAGCATTACTTCATAGCGTAATCTTCCGTTTTCTAATTTTATTTACAAATATAATCTTTCATTGCGTAGTCCATAAGTTAAGGTTTCTACATTGTAATTTCAAAGTGGTCGTGCGGTTTCTAATTTATCGTTGCAGTTTCTGACGTGTTGTTGCGGTTTCTGACATGTCGTTGCGCTAAATAAATTTTTAAATTAGCTAATATGATAACGAATATGCAAAATGTGGATTAAGTACTAACCGTTACTCAGGAAGTGTTTCACCAAAATAAGGCGACCCGGAGGTCACTCGCCATTTTTTTTGAATGCATCTTCACGCTGCCTTTAACTATCGACGAGTGCGCTCGCTGCGTTCTTGCATGGTGGGAGGATCATAAGTGGGGTTCTCGAACCTCTCACGCGCGCGCCAGTGGCTGTGGAATTGCACCGAACTCCGAAACAAATAGACTACTAATCCTAGATATAGTAATACTTTAAAAATTTGATTGTTACTCGAATCTTTATTTTAGTTAATAAAGGTATTTCAATATTCATTGTACGTTTAATGAATAGGTTCTTTACTGCTAAAATAAAATTGTTACACTACCCTTTCCTAAAAGAAAAAAATTTTTTTTTTTAGAAAAACTTCAAATATAACAAATACAAAAAAAATTTTTTATAACAATACTAGCCTTTCCTACCTTCCTATCTAACTATGCAATTTTATAAATTTATTCAAATGGGGGGGACAAATATTTACAAATGAGTGTGTTGGTAACTACGCGTACCTGACGTCCATCGGGAGACAAAATCGGGGAGTCACAATCGGTAATAATCAAAATTGGGAGGGTCAAATTAGAAAGTCAAACACTCCACGGGACAAAAAAAATTCAAATTTACAATATTTCCTGACTTGAGATTCATACTTCTAACAAGGCTAATATTTCTTACCTATAAGCAAACACTTACGATTTACTTCTAATTTCAAAAAACTTCACTTCCAGGAGCTCATTTAGCTCTATCTACAAAAAAGGAATGCTTCCTCATCAAGACAGCATAACTATTCAAAACATCATCACTACAAGGTGATAATCAAAAGTAAGACCCTACTAATAGGTCTATATTTAAACACCATCATCACAAAGTGATAATCAAAACAAAAGTGACCTAACCAAAAGGTTACTTATCTAATCCAAATACAAAGTATTATCACTTTATTGCAAAGAGATAATCAAAACTTAGGCAACCTAACCATAAGGTTACTTATCAAATTCAAAATACAAAATATTATCACTTTATTACAAAGAGATAATCAAAACGAAGGTAACCTAGCCATAAGGTTACTTAACAAATTCAAAATACAAAATATTATCACTTTTTTACAAAGAGATAATCAAAACTAAGGTAACCTGACCATAAGGTTACTTATCAAATTCAAATACAAAATATTATCACTTTATTACAAAGAGATAATCAAAACTAAGGTAACCTGACCATAAGGTTACTTATCAAATTCAAATACAAAATTGAACCAGTCAGGGCTGTAATATCCTACACCCTACTGAATATCCTATCACTAAGTTCTAACAAACAACTGGTCTCATTAGTGATGGACCAAATGGTGAGACTCACCAAGCCAACTTTGACCTTATCAAATCAAAGAACTTCGAACGGTCAAAAGGAACAAGGGAAAGAATAATCTAATATTCTCTCTACCTCGATATGTAGAAATCAGGACCATCAATTAAATAGCCCACCTACTTCTACATTGTAAGGATATCTGTCAAAGACATCCTCCAAACACATCTCTGAGCAACGCGCGAGCAAAATGTCCAGCGTGCACACCAAGGCACACCTCAAACCTACAAAATTTACAAAATCTCTAACCACTTATTTCACTTCTCAAATAAAATACTCAATATTAGTGAAACGACACTAAATCAAAAATCGGAACAAAATAAAACAAACCACTACGTCATTACTTAATATCAAAGAGATGATCGGACCGGAATTAATCGTCAGGATCATCATTTTCCTTTGGATACGACGCTTCAACTGGTTTCAAGTCTTTACGTGCCATTTCCCTGCTCTTGTTCCATCTTCGTTCTCTAACTCATACACTAAATTGGAATGTTTTTTCCGAACTCTACTCATAACGAACTTAGGGGCTAACTTAGCGGAAAATTTATCACTAGCACTCGAGAGGACCTTATTAGCTCTCCAAACACTTTCTCCGACTCGGAATGAAATATCTCTTCTCCTAAGATTGTAGCGTTTACTCGAACGTTGATAAGCTACATGCAAATTTTCACGGACATTTCAAAATATTAAACAAAGGTTGACGATCCAAAACATACGAAGGTCTACTACTGGAGACGACATCAACATCCTCACCCGGTATAAAATTATCATTATAAGCTTTTCCACTTAACTGCCTTGAGGAGCATACACAGCATTGTACCACATCTCTTGGATCTCGTACCTTGCACACAAAACTTTAAAAACATGTCCAATCAACTGTGGACCATTATCACGAATAACAAATGGTGGTATTCCGTATGCAAAAAAAATACTTTTTCTTCTAAAAACTTCTCAATCAAATGTGCTGTGGCACTTCGCAAAGGTTGCAAAATCGAATATTTCGAAAACCAATCACCAACAACTAAAAGCCATCCACCTGCTTATGAATCATCAATAAAAAACTAATCATGACAATAGCTAACAAAAAAAATCAGTGTTCAGGTACACTCACACCCTACTACCAATTGAACTGTCGGAACAACTACAATGCTTCACAACGCCTAAATATGCTAGAGTGACAAACCCTCTACGAGTCTCACCTAGACTAACAATACCAAAATTTACATCAAATCAAAAAAGGATGCAAAAAAATTTCTAGAGCGCCTAACTCACCTCGAGTCTCGTCTAGACTTACGCAATGCCGAGCGACCAACTCTTCCTGAGTCTCGTCTGGACTGACATACTGCTGAGCGACCAACCACGACGACAAGTTCCGCCTAGACAAAATTGCGTTGCAATGCTGATCTAAACAAAAATCTGCTAACAAAATCAAAAACGTGCTTATGCACAAGAGCAATTCTCAAATGACACGACGACAGCTCACTCCAATGTACCTTCAAGATAGAATCTCTAGCCTTATAATCAAATTTAGACAAAAATGTTCTTTATTGACTCAAACAAATCAAACAACAGGCTTATCAGCTTCTTTAGCTGACAGTCTTCCAAAATTTTTTTCAAAACTGGTTTCTCACTCACTACTCCCGTTCCTCTTTAAGTAGACAAACAATTCGGAATATCCGACATGAGTACAACAGCCTAATGTTTCAATGAAATCAAACTGGTAAATCTAAATGATCTAAACCTTACAAAATTATCAAAACAAATTGTACTACTAAAGGTAAAAATCAAAAGATGTTTTTGGTAAAATTATTTTTGCCAAAACAATATCAAAAAAAATTTAAGGGGTCAAAACAGAATTAAAGTCAAAAGTAAATTTGGCCAAATTAATTAATTGACCGTAAGGGGATTAACGTTCCGACCAATCCTTTATCAAAAGCAAACAAACAAATCTAACTGTCAAATAAACTTTAAGCAAACAAATTTTGGAGCAAAATAATTTTTGGACAAATGGACTTCAAAGCAAACTAATTTTTGAGCTAACAAATTTCAAAGCAAATTAAATTTTTGAATAAACAAATTTCGAAGCAAAAATAAATTTTGAACAGACTATTTCAAAGTAAAATTATTTTTGAACAAACAAGTTTCAGAGTAAAAAATAATTTTTGAACGAACGAATCTCGAAGTAAAATTAATTTTGAACAAACAAGTTTCGAGGTAAATCAAATTATGAACAAACAAATTTCGAAGTAAATCAAACTATGAACAAACAAATTTCAAGCCCCAAACGTTGAACAAACAAATTTCGACGCCTCACACGTTGGGCGCTAGTGAAACGATTGCCCACGTTGGTTTTTGTATGGGCGTGGTAACCCAACCAAAAAAGGTTGCCTTCTTTAACAAAAATATGTCTTAATAGAATAAGCTTTTCCTGTAAGGAAAAATAAAAGTTAAGTCACCTAAAAAAAATGGGAACACTATTTGCGTCCCTCAAGTATACCTAAAATGCATAGAGAATATTTTCTACATAATGGAATCATAAAAATTTAACTCTTACTGTCTTTTGTTTATCAGGTCTGATCAAACTAGATCAGAATAAAAAGCTTTAAATGTAGATAATTAATTTACTAGAAAGAATTTTCTTTGTTTCAGTAAATAAAATTTCATTGTAATTAAATAAAATAAATATTTGTATTCTTGCAAAATTGTTGTAAGGTTATCAACTGATCCTTACTCAAATATATTACAGTTTAGTGTAACTAACAATATTAAGGTTTTTTATAACCCAACCAGATCTGTGTAGGTCACTTACAAATGAATATACGAAATTTCTCATTAATTTAACAAAATTAAAATTAGTCTGAAGTTAAAAGAATCACCAAGATATTCTCTAATTTTATCAAAAGTGGCAGTACTATAATGCTAAACATCTGTTAGCCATTGTGCAATTGTTGACGGCATTGTTCAAACAAACAGGTGACGTAATAGCAGCTGTTAATTTACGTTGTAGCCACGTGTAGTCACATATTTACGGAACTAAGTGAAATCAAACCCGATACTGGGGAAAACAGCCTAATCACAGGTAAACTGAATAACAATTTTGTACATCTAACAAACAAAATGAAATAATGTACTTTCAGAAGGAAGTACTGAGGATATTCTTAATTCTATTACGAACCCAAAACCGGCTGTCGTCTTTGGTTGCAATGGAAACAACTTCGCAGTGCAGGGCCTGCAGCTAAATATGCTTGTTTTCCATGCTTTAATACAGATGTAGGAGCGAAGCGGATTTCTCACATTGGTTCAAGGCAGCATTACTTCATAGCGTAATCTTCCGTTTTCTAATTTTATTTACAAATATAATCTTTCATTGCGTAGTCCATAAGTTAAGGTTTCTACATTGTAATTTCAAAGTGGTCGTGCGGTTTCTAATTTATCGTTGCAGTTTCTGACGTGTTGTTGCGGTTTCTGACATGTCGTTGCGCTAAATAAATTTTAAATTAGCTAATATGATAACGAATATGCAAAATGTGGATTAAGTACTAACCGTTACTCAGGAAGTGTTTCACCAAAATAAGGCGACCCGGAGGTCACTCGCCATTTTTTGAATGCATCTTCACGCTGCCTTTAACTATCGACGAGTGCGCTCGCTGCGTTCTTGCATGGTGGGAGGATCATAAGTGGGGTTCTCGAACCTCTCACGCGCGCGCCAGTGGCTGTGGAATTGCACCGAACTCCGAAACAAATAGACTACTAATCCTAGATATAGTAATACTTTAAAAATTTGATTGTTACTCGAATCTTTATTTTAGTTAATAAAGGTATTTCAATATTCATTGTACGTTTAATGAATAGGTTCTTTTACTGCTAAAATAAAATTGTTACAACGTCACCAATGCACAAATTTAATACGTAATTATCGGGAAATATAAATTTAAGACAATAATTTACTTACATAGGAAATCCGACGTCCTGCGGGGTTGAGTTAAAGTTGGCTTCTGTTGAATTCCATCAGGGCTACGGAGGGCCCTTTTAAAGGCAATTAAAGATTGTGACTGCTCCGGTGCTGTTGGCGGAGCATGGACATCCGGCTCGTTCTAGGGTCGTGGGCTGCTCCAAGGTCGTATCCATATTCCTATATGCAGCGGAACGATAGGAACGGTTTAATCAGGCAAAGACAGACAAATATAAGCAAAGGAAATCTACATAATGAAAATAAAGATACGATACCAAGCACGACAACTGCACTCTTCGAAGATCAAAGGCAAACAGCCACGTTACAGAGCCTCATGGAAACACTTGTCCCCACTTTTTTGTCTATCACGCGTCGGCGCGAAGTTATTCGTCCAACCCACTTTTGACGTGACGGAAATACGCGTATCGAGTCTTTTGAATTTATGGCGCGAAACTTCCGCACATCAAAATTACTAAAAAAATGTTAAAGGGCCACTTTGGCACGTAACAACATATTTCAGACAACACATTCCAATTTATACTCCATCGGAGTGTTAGGTGGATTCACAGGACCCACCAAACACGACAAACTACCACTTATTGTAGACAAGTTCAACTCTAAACCTTAGACGGATCCCTGCGCTTTCTGCTTTTGCAAAAAGTCTTTGTCTAAGTTTTTCTGTCATAAAATTACACATACTACCAGAATCGAACAATGCTCTGCAGTTTAAACATTTCAGAATTCATCCAGAATCGAGATTTGAGCTGTTGCTAATAAAACTGTTGTATTAGCAACTGAATTAGAAAATAAAGCACTAACTTCAGGTTTTTTCTGTCCTAAAGTAGAACAAATTGCGACAGTTTCATTTTTATCAATGACATTTCCTTTACGTTCTAGACTAGAAGTATGAGTGCAATTTTGCTATCAAAATGTAACAGAGTGTGATGAGCTTGGACACACCTTCGACATAGCATTTTTGATTTGGATTGCTTCAAATGATGCATATGAAATAAACAATTCAAACAAAGATTTTCTGTTTTGCAATATCAAATCTTTCTTGAGTCGATATACTCAAGAAATCTTTGCACGATAGATCGGATGAGAATTTGTACAAAGCAAGTATTTTTTAACTGTCGCTGTGGACACAAAAGCACCACGAAAGAAAGGTTTGTTTTCCGTCGAATTCGAGGGAAACTTATTAACGAGAATTTCAGTTTTTGATTTATTAGGAGTGTGAATGAGAACCTTTACTCCCTTCTGTGTTGACATTACCTCACTCAGCTCAAAAACTTTGCAAGTTTGTTCAACAAAAGATTTCAATTCTTCAAATTTGGGTATTTTCGAAAGTTTTGAAGTTCAAATCGTTTTGCTGTATCACTATCTAATTTTTGCAATAACCAGTGAACGGTAACTAGATCAAAAAAAGCCACTTCCGAAAATGTTTTTAAAGCACTAATATTTTCAACAAAAGTATTCAAAAGATATCTCAAGTTATCGAAGTTTGGTGACGGGACTTTATGGGTATTTTCCATATAGTTAAGATGAGTCATCAAAACCAACCTTTTTATTTTCATTTCGATCAGTAATAATTTTCAGCACGATAAGATAATTCTGGCTTGTAAATTGTAAGTGTCAAATAAGATTTTTACTATTATGATCTAAACTCTCATTAAGATAGAATAATTTTTGTACGGGCGAGATATCAAAACGTTTATCCACTAAAATACGAAATAAATTTATGACATTTCAAAGTTTTCTAATTTTCCATCAAATTTTGGAGGCGAAATTGGATTACGGCGGGGATTATGTGAGGGTTCAACAATTGGCGGTTGAGGTACAACCAAGGGTTTAGTTTCAAAGGCTTTTTGAATCTTAATAAAAGTGGCTTTTACCGATGTGATAGCCAAGTCTAGACTGAAACGGAATTTTCCTATTCCTCCAAATTTGCTTCTTTTTCAAATGCCAAATTGTTAACTAAAGCATCGTAATCATTGGATATTTGTAAAATCCTATCAAAAATTGCTTCTATTTCCTCGCTATTGCCGCAATCATCTCCAATGTACATGCTTTAGACTTTAAGAAATTTACTCTATTTAATGATGATACACCCTGTGCGATAATTTGATCAAGTGGAAGCCATTTTGAATTTGATGTGTAAGAAAGATAGCACAATGAAAACAAATCAAATATATACTGCTTTAGATACGAAACACCTTTTTATAGCTCAGCAAGTAAGAAGGTATTTTGCTATACAAACGACAACAGAATAGTGCCCTAATCCTAGGGACGTGAAACGTAATAAATTTAACCCCTTTACTGGCGAATATGAGATCACCATAGAAATAAGTAACAATGCACGGCTTATTATGTACACAAACTTCAACAATCAACAGAAGCAAAATCAAGTTTGCTCTGACTACCAGGATAGCATATGTTCTATTGTGATCAACATAAAATTTTTAATAATCTTAATTGAAACAACCAATGCGCTTTATAAAGTTGTTTACACCAATACAATATAAAGCGATAAGTTGCTTGCAAATACCAACGATTTATTGTTATCTCACGAAAGAGACAACCATAAGTAATTTTATTTGTGTGAATTTGAAATTACTAAATTTTATGTTCTATACTACATTATCATTTTGCGAAGGTAAACAAAATATAGCACATTCAAATAACAAAGTTTCTCATGCATAACTAAAAAATATCCCCCAAATAAATACAAATGGATTAAAAGGATAATAATTTAGCATCTGAGTGAGAGGACCATCATATAGGGGGTGTGGAAGAATCTAGGATAAATACCTGTTCCACAAATCATCTTCCCCGTTGGTTTGCAGTTGTAGTGGACTGTAGGGCTAATTTCAATGTTCAACAAGAAGCTTGAAGGGCAGGTTTCTTGATAAGAACTGAACGAGAGTTTTTTGGTACAAGGAAATACAGGTTGGGGATACAAGTGGACCCAACAGATAACTTGATTTACAGTGTGGATAATCCAGAAGAGATAAAAATAATTCAGACCGAATCCGTTAAGTTTTTTAAAAGCAGTGGCTTTCAATTCGTAAAATGGTTGTCCAACAGTAATGTCCACTATACTCGAAAAAATCCAATGGAGATCTACTTATGAATTTGATAAGACATCTTAAAGTGTAGGGTCTTCGGTACAGTTCCTTTACCGATGAATTTGGATTCAAAATTGAAGGCAAAATTTACCACACCCTGCGCAAAACGTAAATTGTTAAGTATTTTGTCATATTTTTGTGCCACTAGGATTTGCTACACTTTTTGCCATATTGTTAAAAGTGCTAATTAAAAAGCATGGGAAGCAAAATTGACTGGAATGCCCCATGTCCGCAAAAAATTGATTCATTGTCTAAAATTCAGGACGATTTTTTCCTCCTTCATCAAGTGAAGATACCAAGGCATGTTTTAGTGTTTGAAACACCTCTCAGTATTATTGGATTTTCAGATGCTAGTCCTGTCGGCTAAGCTTAAGTGGTCTACAAATGCACCGTAAAAACATCCACTAATGTGAATGTAAAATTTCTTTATTCCCAGACCCGAGGTAACATCCTTAGTTAAAATTAGTCTACCCTGATTAGAATTACGTTCTGCTGCTCAACTAACTAAATTAGTGGCACACATTCGTGATTTATATTCGAAATTCGGAATTTGTAAATGAAATTTTTCGATTTTAGGATAGCATTAAATTGGATATATTCTCTGTCTAAAAAATAGAATACATTTGTATCCGAGAGAGTTAACCAAATACGAAAATTCTTATCTCCTGCCCATTGGTTTTTGTTAATGGGAAAAAAATCTGGCCGATTGTGCTAGTAGAGGTCTACTACATTTGGCCTTACTCAACATTCAGGATGGTTTAATCAAGTACGTTAGAACTTTCAACTAAATATAGACCAATTAAGCCATTTAGAGATAAAATGGCTTTCCAAGAAGGCATCAAAAAAATAGTAACCTATGTACTAACTAAAAAAGAATTATCGCCTCTATATAATTTAATAACATATTTTTCCGCAAATCATTCAGAAATTTTGGCATTTCGGATAAAATTTCTTAAAGAAAAGTTGAATATTTCCAAGTGTTTAGGCGTTGCCAAGCAACGACAAATCACTGTAAGGAAATATTCATTACTGTACTGTACAGTAATAATATGCATATACATATGGACTACAAAAATGACTGAGAACATGCTTTCATGGTAAGTTCTATTTAAACAATCTTAACACATTATGTAAATATAACAAACAACTAACTTCATGATGTATTTGATTCTGAAGTAAGTTGCGTGTGATATATTCAGGTATTTTACAATTAGTACAATTATAGAATTTGAATAGTTACTTTCAAAAAGACCAGCATTCATATTTCAATGTATCAAGTTTGACAATTCAATATCTTGATAGGAACGTTTACTAAGAATTTGACAGCACCATTTATTTATAAATAAAATAAATCAGTTTTTAAAATTAGTATTTTAATTTGTCGTTTTTTAACGATTTGCGAGAAAATAGTATGTATACCACGTAGGAAAAGCAACATTCCCAGACTCTGTGTTGCTTATCTCGGATTGTGCCTCGTCAAGCAATCTTCACATCCGGGAATGTTGAACTTTTCCTATTGGGTATACAATATACTATTTCTTCATGGAGTAAACTATTACATTCAATCATGTATATGCTAAGAGTTGCAAGACTGCTGCCAAACAAAGATCGTATATCCAAAACTGATTTGGATAAAACTGATGAAAAGCTTTTAATTAAAATAATTCAACAGTGCCATTTTTCCAATGAACTAAAAGTATTAAAGAATAATGGAATTATTCATTCCAACTTACTCAGACTTTGCCCTGTTGATTGAAGATGGTGTCATCCGAGTTGATAGCCAAATATCTAAAGCTAACGCAAGGTATGATAAAAACACCCAATATTGCTACCAAAATCTGACCCCCTAGTTCATATGATTATAAATTATTCTCAAAATTGTGTGGTTATGCTGGAATTCACCTATTACAAGCTATTTTAAGCAACCAATTTTGAATTATCTCCACATGTAATACTATCCGAAACTGTATTTAGAATTGCAACCACTGTTTTAATCTTCGTCCTACCCCTATGTATCCTATAATGGCAAACGTGCCTTTCGAAAGAGTAAATGCATCCGATGCATTTTCAAATACTAGAATTAACTATAGAGGTAGCTTTCAAATTACCCTAAGCCATCAAAGAAGAGTTAAAAAGGTCAAGTTTTCCTATTTGTTTGTATAGCCACCCACACCTTGCAATTGGAGCTAACAGCTGATTTATCTACAGCATTAAAGCAATTTTTGACTCAAATAGTAACTGTATAATGATATTTTCAAATAATGCAACAAATTTTGTGGGTGCTACGAAAAGCTTAAATGACACTTATTACTTCGTCCGTACTATTGTATTTAAAACCACTTTCCGCATTTTAACGGGATTTGGGAATCCCAAATAAAATGTGAGAAACTCATTTATCCTGTATAATTGGTCATCAGCACCTAACCTATAAGAAGTTCTACACAGTTTTATGTCAGACAGAATCAATTTTGAATCAACCCTTGATATTATTAAGTAGTGATTTTTACGATATAAGTATTTTGGCCCTTGCTCATTTTCTATACATCATACCATTAGGTTGGTTAATATTAGAGGATGTATCTGATATTTACTCGAATCATTCAAATAGTATAAGTTGATTGATTTCGTGATAAGCCATTTTTGGAAACGTTGGCACATGGAATATTTATCCACACTGCAAAATTACCAAAAGTGAAATACTAATATATTCTCGCCCCACAAATTGGGCCGTCATAAAATTTTTCAAAAAAAATTTAATAAAAAACAAATTTATACCTCTGGAACGCCTCCTTATTTCTGCACACCCCGGCTAGCTGGAAAATCTGCTTCTTCTTGGATACCTACCATCCTAAGTTCCTTCTTTCTCACATATACCGTCAATTGAAATTACCACTCACACAATGCAACAAGACATACAACCTTTTTATTATTATTATTATTATTAAAGGTCTTTATTGCTTTAAATTGATTTGTACAGTATATATATATATATATATATATATATATATATATATATATATATATATAAACTAAAGCAAATTATGAATAAGAAATAAATTTAAGGAACAATGGGCGAAGTTCATCTTAGTAGCAAAACTACTAGATGTTCTTCCACTTAACCCCCATTTGCAATTGTAAAACTTAAAACAAGAAACAAAAAACCAAAAATAATGTATACAAAAAAAAGAAAAGGAAAAAAATTAAATTAATACAAAAAACACATTTCATATAAGTAATAGCTTATAGAGTTACAGTGCAAACTATAAAAGCGAAAGATGCCTCTCAAAGAAGCTTTTGATACAGTACTTTTTTAAATCTTATAATGCCTACCGATTTAATTTCATCCACTATTGAATTATACAATTTTGTTATATTGTACGTATACGAACGTTTAAATAGCTCAGGATGGTGAAATGGAGGTGTTAACGTTCCCTTATGTCAAATATTGATATTATGAACGTCTGTTCGAAAGGTAATCTTATCATACAGATATTGCGGAGCCTTATTGATTATGATTGAATGAAATAGAGATGCAGCATGCAGGTTTCGTCTTGCAGACATGGTTAGCCACTTAGATTCAGCTCTTTTACAACTAATTCGATCATACTTTCTCAAGCCATAAATCAACCTAATACAGGAGTTTTGCAATTTCTGAATTCTATTAATATCAACAGATGTTAAGCACGGACCATATACTACATCAGCATAATCTACACACGATAAAACCAATGACTTGCATAGAATTGTTTTTGTCGATGCACTTAGTATATCACGATTATTAAACAAAACTTTCAAGTTGCCATATGCCACCTTTAAACGACTAGTTATATACTGAGTAAATCTTAAATTCGAGTCAATGGTTAATCCCAATAGTTTAACAGTATCTATTTTTGGCAACAACTCTCCTTCAATAAATAGGTCTAGATTTTTTGAGGCAAAATGTCTATCACTTGCATTACCAAATATAGCAAACGCAGATTTACTTGAATTGAGTTTTAAACAATGATCGTTACAATATTTCACTATATGCATTAAATCCAAGTTTATAGCGGCAGCAGCTTGTTTTATTTCATCAACGATCAAATGCATATATATTACAGTATCATCAGCATACATGTGCAATTGAGATGAAAGAAGAGAATATTCAACACAGTGAGTATACAATATGAACAGCAAAGGTCCCAAAATGGAACCTTGCGGTACACCAGAGGCTAACATTCGAAAACGGGACGTTGCTCCTTCGACTCTAACAGCCTGCTTTCTAAAGCTCAGATAGTTTTTGATCAAAATACAGCTCTCAGGAAGCAAGCCAATATAGTGCATAATAGCAACAAGAATTACATGATTTACAGTGTCAAACGCTTTACTGAAGTCTAGTAGAACTAGACACGTTATTTTTTTATTATCGCAAGCCCGAATTATATCATCATTAATGTTTAACATTGCTGTTGTACAACTGTGATTTGGCCTAAAACCTGACTGCATATGTGGTAGTATATTATTAGTCTGTAAATATTCACGAAGTTGTATATCTAGGACTTTTTCTAAAATTTTTGAAAACGTGGGAAGAATGCTTATTGGCCTTAAATCTGACAAAGTTTTGGGACTGGAATTTTTTGGTATAGGCGTAACGTAAGCTATTTTCCATTTTTCCGGAACAATTGATTTTAGAATACACTGGTTTATAATATGGGTTATGTATGGAAGAAGAAAGGGAATGCAGAGTTTGATCGTTAGTATATTTATCCCATCCAAACCTGTTGAAGTACTCTTTATGCTTTCTATTACGCGAAATATGTCATTCTGTGTGACAGTTTGAAAATTAAAAGATGATGCTGCTTTAGGATGAAAATTGTTTTCATAATATTTGATAACTTCACTATTTGGGCTTGTATTGGGTATTGAATTTAAGAAATGATTATTTATTGCTTCAACATCATTGAGATAATCAGGTAAGTTCTGCAATTTACTAGTATTAAATATGTTACTTTTTATTTCAGACCAAAAACATTTGTTGCTAGCATTTGTAAGCTTTTGTTCCAAGTAATTTTTTTTTTTGCTTCCTTATTGCAATATTCACTAAATTTCTAAGCTGCTTGTAATTGTCTCATGAATTTTTTCCTTTGTTTTTTTTATTTACACATTAAAGTTTCCATTAGCAAGAAAATATTTACACATTTGTATATACAGTTTCATAAAATGTTACCATCTCAATCCATAAACCTTTTAAAATTTCATGATTACTATTTATTTCAACAATTTTATTTTAGACGAGTAGATGGGCCCGTCGTGCAACCTTAAATTGATTTTTATTCTGGTCTTATGGTGAGCTCAGTATAACCCAGTTACTCTAATGTTTTTAAACATCGCATTTTTGTTTAAAACAAAAATAAAGACCCGTTTACTCCTTACAACAAAATTTTTGTCATTTACTAACATTTTTGAATAATAAATGTCAATTGTCCTTTACATATACCTCTTCAAATGAGTTTTTATGATAATAAAATACACCCCCAATAAATCAAAACACTCAAGTACAAAATACCAGCACAAATGTTCAAGCAAAAGCAAGAAATTAATTTCTTTACCTGGAGTAAGCTTCTTCCATTGTTACCTCTGAAGATGTGTTCCAAAACCCCTCGTCATTGTGTCCATACACTTCGTTATTATCCATAGATCCAAATCATTTTCACTCGCTATCCAAATCTCTGCAACCGCCAGTGTTTCTACCCCGATAATAGTCTCGACCAAGCTTAATCTTCCATAATCACTAAAACTTCACGCATTCTAGTTTCAAACTTCTCGGCTCGCTTATCCTAATACCATCCTTTCATTAGTACGTTGCATATAGTAACAGCACCGTCTATTATCTCTGCACCCACTTGTGCAAATCACTCTTTTAATAAATTATCGTGTATGTTACTAACAGCGTTTTATACACTTTTAATTTAAGATGTTGTATAAGTCAACGAATAAGCGACGTACGAGAATCAATACAAAGTAAGAGCAAGTAAGAGTAAGTAAAGAGAGCTTTAATACCTCTCCTAGTGTATTTATATAATTTTGTACACCCCTCACGGATCCTATTTCCATCGAAATGCTTATTTTTCAAAACAGATTCTACAAATTTTGTACATAACGAACTTCTAAGTCCGAAAATTCCCAGTCGACCGTGCCTTTACCTTGAAATCTGTTCAACAACATCTAACCATTGCGAGCTTCTTGAAACTTCTCGCCTTCAACCAATTAGACTGCTTTCCCCCGTTTTTAACGTCCAAGCCTTAGCTACCTTTCCTCGTTTAACCCATATTTACTGTCTCTTTTAGAATCCCACTCAAGCAACAGAAAATCGATATTGTGGTTGACCTCCAAATCTACCGCGTACTTTAGACGAGTATTTTAACCAACGTTTTATTATACGTGTTCTCTGTCTGTTTTACATTTTGGATATTCCATTTCACTTTGCCTTCAAAGCATATGTTATTTTAGTCGCTTGTACATCAACCATTACATACAATTCTACAGAATTTTGTGCCAACGTTCATTTCAGTTCTTTGAACTTGACATTTTAACTAGCAGGTGTTTCTATGAAGTAAACTGTCCATTTGAAATTATAATTCCGAGTTTTAGAGTTTCTTAGGATTTGTGTAACGAACGTTTAGTTCAGTTAAATGGAAATATGCGTTTAAATTATTGACTTTCTATACCCAAAAGCTCCGTTTCTTATCCGATGCGCTTGATTTAAAATATTAAAGCTAATTATGTGTATCCTTGAGTTTTATGTACTCTAAAGCTTCTACACGTTATGCAAATTTTAACATTCCAATTTAGAAATACAAAATATGTTAGTATTCGTCCGTTTTCAATGTCACAACTAATTCATTTGGCGCGTAAATAAATTGTTCCTATTTCTTATATACACAGTTGTTAAAAATTTATTATCTAGACCTATCTATCCTTCTTAACGTATAATTGACATGACAATATATATATTGCTGTAATTACCCCTTTTAGTGGGTCGACCTATTATTTCTGTAATATCACGTGTCCTTACGTTGAGCGACCTATTTATTTTAATTGCTATAATACTAAATTAAATTATTGAACCACCATTTTAATCTTTCCTACAGCTTGTGATTATTTCCTCCTCCAGCTGTTTCTTAACGTTGCTATCAACTGGAGTTTATCATAAACAACTTTATCGACCAATGACAAAATTCAACAAGTTACCGCCTTTGCGGGTTATCTCTGCCCTACTTAATTTGTGGCTCCTCCTCTGTATTATGACCTCGGCTAGCATATATTTGTAATTATAAAAATTCAGTAAGTTTGGATCCCATTTAATGAAACTAATGCTTTATGTACAGCTTTGACGTTATTTACAATACATTTTCAAATTAATTCACCTTTATAAATTTCATTTATCAACAACCATTTAATTTGTACTAAAACCCAAAGTCACCAAAGAAAACTCATTATCTTTACCAACAAATGTAGAATATTCTAAATCCGTTTTCTTATTATTATTTCAATACGTATTCAACCCTTTGTTGACTTGTTTACAAGCATATAATATTTAGCCAATTGGATATTAAAAATAAAATAAAATTCTTGTAGAAAACAGATGCCTTATAACTAACAATCTGACCTGGTTTTATCTTTTTACGACGACGCTTCCATTAAAATTAATCTTCCCCAATTTTCGATTCCATTTAACTTATCACCATTATGGACCAACACCATTAAATTATAATTTTATACTTTAATCATTCTTGCCATAGACTTCAAATTTGTAATTCGTTCACCCCTATACTTCAAGATTATGTTCTTCTTTTCGCCTCGACATTTAAATTGTTTTATTGTAATCTTTCTTAACATCAAGCATTCTGGCCTATTTTCCCTCAGACCTCGAAGCCCTATTATTTTTATGTCTTAGTTTACGATTAATTCATAAAAATAATCCTACTTACGTTTTAAACGGTAATTTTCATATACACACTCATTTATTTCACTTTGTACCACTTGTTACGTATTATTCAGTATTACTGGCAATGCACTTGGGCCTTCATTGAGTTCAAAACTGACTTTCTTATCGCGGTGCTTGCTAATATAATTTCGAATCCCCACTGCATCCGTGGTGTGGTCTAGAACCTGTCGCTTTGCTTCGGACCAATCAAATAATTCCATTTCGAATATTTTCTGATGTAATGCTCTGCGTTCGTTCATAATGCCCACCTGCCTGCAGGTGTCTTCACTATCAACATGCTGTATTTTGATAGAATAGTCGCCTTTCCATAAACAACTGATGCAATTTTACTTTAAACTTTCATTGTTTACATGCGATTTACGCAATTTTTAATCATTTCTCTTATCAAAATGGTTAGATCTTTATACGCATTATATTAGCTACATGAAACTCTATTTTCACATCCGTATTACTTAATCGTCTGAGACTCTTTTTTAATGCGTGTCTAATTATACTTTATCATTTATACGCGTGCTTCCACTGAAAAATATTCTTATTCGCTTTACTTATGTCAACTGAACACTATCTACAGGGTATTTAATCTTTACCATCCGTTTAATACTCGTATTTCTCATTCCTACGCCAACTATGCGTCTTCCTATGTCTTTCCTGCGTCGCCCAAAACTATTTCTACTTTGTACACAGGGTGTTTCCTACTTACTATCTACTTCTATTTCTTACTTATTTCCTAAAATAACTACAATTTTCTGCTGCCTATTCTAATTACTCATTCTCTAGTGACCTTCACTATGTCGTGCACCCTTAAACAACCCCTTATCACAGCAATATATATATATATATATATATATATATATATATATATATATATATATATATATATATATATATTATAGTGGTATTAAAAGATTAAAAATAAATATAAACAAAGCAATTTCAAAACACCCTGTATAAAGGAACAACCAGAAATTACGTGCGAAAGTTATATTAGTTAATTCATTTTTAAGTATCAGGTATTAACGAAATTTTACAAATAATAAATGAAATTTAAGTAGGTTTGCAAAGAAATAAATGGTAGAAGCCATTGCCATTAATTTATTAATTTAATTGAATTTAATTGAACGATTATTGATGTATTATATGCATAAAAGCGTGTAAAAACCCAATAATACCAAAGTGAAACGCGTTGCTAAACAACAAATATATCGGTGGGGTTGAAATACGTGGAAAATCCAACTCGTGGAAGTGATGTGGTAAAACGTCAGTTAATTAAACACCTGCGTATTTTCTAAATGTCAAGTTCTACTTAATTTTTATAGATAGCAAACGGTTACAGAGAATATTGGGTAAACGGTCGCATGTGTTCGCGGTAAATGCTAATGAGCGGTTATTTAAATCACGTAAGAAGTCCACGTGGGTTTAAAGAGCATATGGTCTGGAATATCGATTTTGTACCACTCAAACCAGGTTAGAAAGAGACGTAGAAAACGCATAAGTAAGAGACAACGATAGTATAGGAGGGACTTGTAGGACGTCAGTAAATATACGATTGGTCGATATAGTTAGTTGAACGCGAGACAAATACAAGCATAGTATATATTAGTTTTCAGAAAATAGCATAACGACGCACTGAACTTCGCGGACTTAAAAATCGGTTGAGCAAAATTTTAAGAATGTGTTGTTGTAGATGGGGATTTCGGATAGATAGGCGGCCAGAAGGTGGCAGCCTAAGTGTATAAATGTTTTTGGACAACGTGGTGAAGGCCCTTAATATTTCGATCGTCCCAAACGACGTATGAAAGTTAACACGAGTTGTAAATATTATAAAATCATTTAAATTATATTGCATGGTGGTAGCCTCTTAATTAGTACGCGGTTAGTGTGCCGAGATTACGTTTTTTAATTGAGGTATCACCTATAATTTTTAACCAACTCGTGTGGGGACATTAAGTGACGTAGATCACAATAAATAATTGTGAAAGACGTGTGTTTAAATGGAATTTGAAATTTGGTTACACCGTGAAGGCAATGTTAGCAGTTCAACTTAGATGGAGTTCGTCTAGTAACAGCGAGAAATGGCCTGCAGGCCAGATAGAAGAAATACATACCATCATCTACGGAGCGGCGATCGTCTAGAAATTTCCAGGTAACGATTTGAAATTGTGATTCTTATAAACTGTGAATATTGGGTGACATATGAGAGTGTTTTTGAAGGTATTGTGGATTATTTGCGTATTGAACATAATACGTGTAAATAACTTTATTATGGTATTTAACTAGAAATTTGAAGGTGTCTATAAAGCTTTTTAACGTTCCATCAGAACGTGAAATTTTATGAAGAGTACATGGCTTTGTTTTTTTTATTTTAAGAATATGCAAAGTAGAAGGGCATACATTATGCATAATTAGCTGGGTTATCATGAGCTCACCCTACCCCAGAGTTTACTTAGATTAAAAAAATAAATAAATAAATTATAAAGAAGGAATTTTAGAGAAGGTATTATTCAAGGACCATTTACTCCGGGTACAATTTATGTGTTTTATGATTTTAAAATAAAATACAGGACATTACAAAATAAGATTTACTGAAGTGTAACGTGATCAATGAAATATGGACAATTTGAATTTCATTTGTAAATAGTAATAAATAAAAGATTGTATGTTGGGTGTATTTTGTGGTTTTATTGCAAGTGTGTGTGTGTACGATTGAGAATATGCGAGTGAATCTAGATGCCCAAGAGGAGGTCCAAATGAGCTAGCCGGAAGCAGGTGCAGAAAATTGGCAATTCAACCGAAGAAGAGAGGAAAACGGGTAAGAAATATTTTTTTTGACATTTAAATTTTTGGAAATTTTTCTATTTTCGAATTTGAAAATTTAATAAAATTTTCGACTATATTTTTGTTGGTGAGGATTTTACCCGAGAGCCACGGCAAATTTATGACGGCCCAACGTTGGGGCTCGAATGTTTTTTGAGAGAGTACTAAATTAGAGCGGAGGTCCACGGCAATATATATATATATATATATATATATATATATATATATATATATATATATATCCTTCCTCCGTAGGTTCATGAATGATAACGAATTAATGCCCAGGTCAGATGATGTACCATGAATCGCCCAATTAAAAACTTCTATAACATATATCCAATCACTGGTAAGCTACGTCCTTTGCCGTTTCAGTAACGCAAAAAGAGATAGTTTCGAATTAAAATAAGTTTTTTTTAATTTAATGCTCATTTGTATTAATTATTTCAAATTTGATTACAGGAATACAAAAGCAATTTTTGTTCTTTGTATTATTTAGTATAATACTTTCACTATGAATTTTTATTCATAGTGGCCCTGTCCAGGATGTTTACACCGATAAATGTTTTATTTATCCTTCTAAAATAAGATAAAAATTAGTTAAATTATCCCATAAACATGCAGTCACTTGCTAGTCCCACAAGTTACATATGGCGAGAATTATCCTTGTTTAGGCGACTGATTAAGATTGGAGTCGTGAATAAACCATCTTGGGGTTCAGTCATATTTGCTGTGATGAGTGCCATATTTTCTTATATTTTAATATCTACAGGGTATATAAGGACAAAATTCACAATCTACCAAATCATATAGAATCGTCAGCGAAATTCAAGAATAATATGTGCTTTCGAGTCAGACGAGTTTATTTTAATTATTTGTTATTCTTTATGTTTATTTGTCTCCTATTTATCAACAACCTATATAAACATAGTTCACTCCTCCACCCCTCCCCCACCCCCTCAAGGGTTAACAACTGTCCAGGTTTTAATTTCATACAATTGAGAATAGTAAGTGTCCTGAAAGCAATTTCTGATGCAAAAATGTAATATGTGGATATGCATATTAGTAAGCAAGAGTAGTAGAAGCATTATAGGGAAGTAAGAAAGCAATTATAAAGAAAATAGGCTTTCCACGTTCTTGCAAACATTTGCCGACTATTGCTTGCTCATTTTACGGTTTACTATTAGAGAATTATGTCGCCAAACATGTGTTTTATTGTAAAAAAATACCCAAGGAATTGAAATATCTATATGATGTCTATAATACAGGTTGGAAATATAAGCGAAAATTGATATCGCAACTTTAAATTTAATTTTTATAATAAAATTCACAGAGTCTTGACAAAAAACTCTGACATTTCTTTGACTTCTCCATAAATATGAATTTCCTTGAATTACCATTTTCAGATCATGCGACACTCTTCATACCTATTCAATTCAATAATTTAATAAACATACCTCCATTTGAGCACTAGTTTCCTGCCACTTTTCTGTTTCAGCATCCATTTCACTGCTAATCAATTTCATTTCCAAGCCTGACTTAGCAATTTTTTCCTGTTCTTCAACATCTAAACGTACTGATTTTAATGGTTTTGAAGTACTTCCATGTTTCTATAAACTAAACGTTTAAGCAAAATATAAAACACCACAATAAAAAATACCCCAGGCCTTGGAAGTGACATATAAACTTGTTTTTCAGGACGTGCTTGACTCGCTTCAACCACTTCCTTAACTACTGATGTCACATCAGAAACAAGCCATTGGTACATATCGGCAAATACCTCTAAATTTTCTTGCGCTATTTTACTCCCAGGATACGAAGCCACTGATTTAGCTGCAGTTAAAACCTAAACAAACCTCGGTCAAAATAAGAATTACAAAAAGATTACAAACCTGTGGGCCATATGTACGTAAGTTAATTTCAGTAAAACGTGCTGAAATTTGTAATGTTTCTGATACTGCAACATGTCTTAACAACTTACATACTTCAAGTATGTGATCAATTGAATCGTGAAAAGCTAGTGATGTGTGGTGTAAGCGATCAGGATCTGGTATTAATGCATGCTGTCGTATTGTTGCAACTAGTTCCTGGCTGTGTTTTGCTGATGTTCCAAGTTCTTGTCCTTGCTGTAAGGCAGTTTGTGAAAGTTCCCGCGATAAGTCTTTAGCAGCTGTTAAAGCTGAAGATACACAATTATCTAACTCAGGACAACTGGTAGCACCTTCAATAGCAATCTGCAAAATAAGCTGTAACACTGTGCAGAAAGTTAAATAAAACACAAACCAAATTTGCATACATTCCCAGAACATGATCAACTTCAGCCTTCAGTCTCTCAATTCCGTCTAAAATAATCTGTCGATGTTCATGGTTAGTATAAGCACTATCGGTAAAATCTTGTGCTCTTTCAAGTACAGCTTCAAGGGCAGCGGGAAGATCATCTTGATAAGAAGGATCTAAACTAACTCTACAAAGTTCTAGCATTTGTTGAAGTCGTTTCATGCATGCATAAACTGTTGTTCGTTCAAAATCAATCCCATCGGTTTGTAAATTTTCTGTATCAACTGAATTCAATACGCCATCTTGTACTACATAATTAATTAAATCCATTGCACGGCGCATTTGGCAAAAAACCGTATCACGATTTTCACGTGCTGTTGTACTTTCTGGATGTCGCAAACATGTCTAAACAAAGAAAATTTTTCATTATTATAAAGATTATAACTATATAAACAACATAACTTAATATTATTTTTGGGATTTAGTTATAACTATAAGTAATTTTTCGATTTGTTGAGAAAAATAACTAAGCCAATAAAAAATGCGTTTTATTCAATGAAGTTATAGAACAAAAATGACAGTGAAGATTGCAATAATAATGTTTATTTCTACATATCTTTACCATATTTTTCATTGTAACAGGTAAAACTGTGTATGCTAGTCTATGCTATTAAAGAATCAATTTATACTATTTTTGAGAAAAAACTTTTTATTATAAATGTCATACATACTACATGAATACTTGGTGGCGACAAAATGCTAACACATGTACTGTTCTCCTATTATATTATTTTATGAGTTACTGCTCTGAACGAACCTGCACCTGAAAGAAATTCTAGAATACTAGAGCATGTAAAATGGCTTGCGTGTTTCAGTGAGCTAGAGAGCCAAAAATTAGTGGCGTATTTAGTGAGGAACCAGACTAAGACAGGTCCCCCAAAAAGGGCAGCAGCTTTTTCGGTACTATAGTGAGAGAGACCAAAGGAGTCGGTATGCAATTCTAAAACACACTACTGCGATATGGAGGGCAATCAGAAACCACTACATTACATTCCAAGCACACAGCACAAAAAACGCTTTTAAAATGAAGGCATCCCTGGGGTAAAAGATTCCATTCACATATCCCTGGGGGCACTACGAACTACTTTGAAGGTTGTGATTGGCAAGCTCAATAAAAAAAAGAACTGGAGGGCAGAATTTTAAAAGCATGAAGCAAGAAGGTTATATCCTATTCACGTTAAATATGGGATGATGTCATAAACAGTAATAAAGTGCTAGCAATTGTAAAAGGTGAACGTAGGTTTAATGATGTTAGAATTTAGTGTGTAGCAGTTTGCAGTTCTGTTCGGTGTTGCAACATTTTTTGCTTCTATTATCTTGACATTTCTCATTTTATTGTCATTGTTTAGTTTTGTAGTAAATCATTTGTGCTTTATATTTGCTAAATAAAACAGTTTTTCTCAGTACTAAAACACTTTATACATTGCAAGTTTCGAGTATTTGACATTTAAAATGCATAAACATTTGAATTCGCGCGCACAAGAAATGGTTACTCTGATCAGGAAATACACATAAAATAACTTAACCATAACAACGCAGCATTTATTTGAAATATGACGTCATCCCATATTTAACGTGAATACGGTATAGCTAGAAAATTTAAAATGGATAGGTTAGCATTAGGTGTAGTAGAGATTAGCGAAGTTTGATGGTCTGAGGCAAGGGATTTTTGGAGTAGAAGCTGGATAATTTATACAAGATTGGAGGAAGGAAATTTGAGTGAAGGAGATTGTTACGTTTACTTTCGGGATAAATTAATTACTCCTTTTTCCTTTAATTTGTATTTCAGTTAAATCGATTCCGTTGCTATTCTTAAATCCTTCATCAACGTTCTATATATTTTACCTGTTCATCATAAGCCCGCTTTACAATAATTTTTTAACTCAAATCTATTTGCTTGGAAACGACAAGTTTATGATAAAATTTAAATAAGTCAATATCTTGTTTTAGGTATCCTTTAATTTGTTAAACATACCGATAACGTATAATTGCTATCTCAATGGGTTGAATCTAAAGGCTCGTCAAACGAAGGTCGCGTACAATCCGATACAAGCATGTTTCCAAGTTTCCTAATCACGCTTTGATAACCACAATATGACTTGGAGATCTGGTTGTTTAATTAAACGAATTTATGTTCACCTTCTTTTCAAAATGTTAAAAAGCACTCGCCGTAATTGCTAGATTCTTCGTTCCGTTTTTCTTTATGAAAATTTCATGCACGCCTTACAGCGTGGTGCGTATTGATGGTTTTATAAACCCGTACTTATCGGCGTAAATAAATTAATATTTTTCGTAATCATTCTAGCTTCCTCCAGGGGAACACGATAGTCTCTTGAATTGCGGCTCCTTGGGATATAGAAGGTTGCACCCGTTACGTGAACTCAGGTACATTTGACCCGCTCCGGTCCGAGGAGCGAACGAGAGATTCAACACCGTAGAGACGTGGGTAAGTGTTTCTTCCTGCTTGTTTCGAGACTCTGTCCATTAGGATTTTACTGTTTGGGGCTCATACAGGTCTCGAATTAATTGACGAAAATGATTTATGATACTGGAATCTATTGCCATGGGATTACTATATTATGCTTAACTTTAACTACTATCTATTAATGCGGGAATGTGATAAAAACGTGCTGGCACATGAGAAGACGTTATTGCCATTGTATTTGTAATGTCGTTATGTCCTTGATCTCGTTTCGTTTTCCTTCTGGCGGTATAAACGCCTTAAGCCCAATATCTAGTCCTCGAGCCCCAGATTCTTATGCCGACTTTGCTCTCCTTAGGACTTGATTCTGGACTTTACGATTCTTTTATTTACTTCCCTGTTTGGCAGAGTTTTCTTTCTTCTTCTTTCTTTTTCTTCGCCTGTGTGGGTCCGGGTATAGAATAGCCCCATGGTACGACCTGCCTGTCGTAAGAGGCGACTACAGCGATCCAACACATACCACACACACTTTATACACGCACAACACACACACACTCACACACACGCACACATGCACACGCACACACATACTTCTACATAATTACACTGGAATTCGGGTTTATTTTCATTTGTGCGATTCTTAGGATTTTTTTTGGTTCTTGTACTTGTTGCTTGGTGTAATTTTCTTGGTTTTTTTCTCCTTGTTCCTTTCGTTCCACATTCCTCGCCTTTTTCCTATGGCTGGTGTTACTTTCTGTCGGTCTTCGTGTCAACTTGATATATTTTTCGATCCACTTCCTATGGTAGGTGCTTTCTAGCCCGTTTTCTTTTTTTTTCGGAAACCACGACTTAGTCGACTTTAGGATTAGCTAGCATTTCTTTTCTTTAGTTCTTCGATTACGATTCCTAGTTACCACAGTTTGTAGTACATCGTTTCTTTTCCCAGCGCTTTTCCTCTCGCTCGCCCTTGTTGTTCCTTTGCATACTTGAGGCTTGACCTTTGGGTCCTGTTTTGGCTTTTACTGTTGGTTTTCTTCCTCATTCCTTTTCTTACTTTGGTTTTTTAGCAAGAAACCAATTTCTTCTCTTGAGGTTGAAAACTTTACAGTTTCTTCACTAGAAATATTCGTCCTCCGGCGACCTCTCAGCAGTGTCGATGCCGTTCCATCTTAGTCCTCGTTGCTTACTTATTGCCCGTCTTTCCTTCCTTCTTTTTTTTTCTGTTGTCCTAGTACCGGTTCACTCCAGTGCGTGTCTTGTGTCGGTTTTTTTTGGTAGTCCGATTGTTACCACTATTGGTTTTTCGAGGCGGATGAAAGTTCTTTTTTTTGGTTTCTTTTGTTTTTGTAACGAATTTTGAATTTTCTTGTAGTTTTTTGCTTCTTTTGTTTGGTACTGCCTACTCCCACATTTTTGCTTCCATAGCACAACCTGTTAATTTTGCTGGGGGGATTGGTTGCGTTTGTTTTCGGGATAAATTAATTACCCCTTTTCCCTTTAATTTGTTTTTCAGTTAAATCAATTGCGTTGATATTCTTAAATCCTTCACCAACATCCTGTATATTCTACATGTTCATCATAAGCCCGATTTACAATAATTTTTTAACTCAATCTATTTGCTTGGAAACGACAAGTTTATGATAAAATTTAAATAAGTCAATATCTTGTTTTAAGTATCCTTTAATTTGTTAAACATTCCAATAACGTATAATTGCTTTCTCTATGGGTTGAATGTAAAGACTCGTCGAACCAAGGTCGCGTACTATCCGATATAAGCGTGTTTCCAAGTTTCCTAATCAGGCTTTGATAACCACAATATGACTTGAAGCTCTGGTTGTTTAATTAAGCGAATTTATGTTCACGTTCTTTTCAAAATGTTAAAAAGCACTCGTAATTGCGAGATTCTTCAATCCGCTTTTCTTTATGAAAATTTCGTACACGCCTTACAGCGTGGTGCGTATTGATGGTTTTATAAACCCGTGCTTGTCGGCGTAAATAAATTAATATTTTTCGTAATAATTATAGCTTCCTCTAGGGGAACACGATAATCCTTGAATTGCCGCTCCTTGGGGTACAGAAGAATGCACCCGTTACGTGATCTCAGGTCCATCTGGCCCGTTCCGATCCGAGGAGCAAACGAGAGATCCAACACCGTAGAGATGTGGGTGAGTGTTTGTGTTGAGACCCTGTCCACTTAGATTTTACTGTTTGGGGCTCATACAGGTCTCGAATTAATTGTATGTACAAAAATGATTTATGATACTGGAATCTATTGCCATGTGATTACTATATTATGCTAAACTTTAACTACTATCTATTAATGTGGGAATGGGATAAAAACTTGCTGGCACATTGGAAGACGTTATTGCCATTGTATTTGTAATATTATAATAATATATTATGATTACTAAATGATTACTAAACGATCTTGTGAAATCTGGCATACAAATACACTAGCTAGCAAATATTAATTTATATGGTTTATTCTCACTTACTTAAACCGGGCTAATGATCACTGTAATGTTTTCTTTTTTTTTTGCTAGTTAGAGTTCTTTTGTTAATGTGTTATTTCCTTTTTTTTATTTAGGTATAACTGCAGGTGGGGATTTCTCCTACAGGTTTACAGAGAGGTTAATAATTTATTTCTATTTCGGGCCTTATTTAATTTTTGTAGGTATTACACCCCACCCCACACATCGACTGAGGCTGGTCAATTTCTCTTTCTTTTTTCTTTGTTGACTATGTCGCTGCATGTAGCAAGAGAGTGTAATATTTTTCTTCTTTAGTGTATAACAAATTGTGTACAATTCAAGAACATAGTTGGTTGTTTTGCAGAAATAGATGCGTACGTTTGTCAAGCTGAAACAACAGCAAATCCAGTCAAGGGTCATTTTTTCAAAATAACCAACAATTTACATTAATTTTCGTTCACTATGCACGAATTACTTTCCCAAAGCCAGGCAAAATTATTCATTAATTACTATTTAACTAGAAATGTCCAACTTGCAAGCTACAAAGGAATTCTACAAACGAATGTCAAAGGGAAAATGTTTTAGTTTTGTTTATAATATTGTTACTGTAGAAGTTTTTATGCTACTATCAAAGGTGATTAGTAATATGTATCTCGGGCTTCCACCATGCCATTCTAAATAATAATAAAGGTAACGTTTTGTTGCCTTTCTTAAGGTTCAACATCAGGATAGAACATGTGTAACTATGGTGACTTCATTAGTATTTAATAAGTCATGTTTTAAATATGGAACATGCGTTGTTAATTATAAATGCTATATATTAACAAAGATGTGTTATAGAAATCACCCACCTTGCTTGATGTAAGCAACATCATCGTAGATCTTTCTAAAACCTGTCTGGCTGCAGCCATTTGTGCTCTTCTTCGTTCATCTTTGAGATCATTTTGTCTGTCGCCAGTGAGATGAGCTAATTCTACCATTTCGGCACCAAATTGGCTAAAGGCTTTTACAAATTCGGTAAAGTTATTAACGGATTCTAGTCGACCTAAACTACGTTGCACCTAAAACATTAAATCATAGTACTGATTTAAAAAAGCTAGCAAACTTACCTTATTTTTGGCTAGTAACAATTGTTTAACAACTACTATATCAGCTAATAGTAATACTCTAGTCACAGATCCAAGAAGGCATCTGGCAGCTTTGATTAATACTGTTCTATCTAATAGTATTTCTTCTTCCGCTTCTTCACATATTCTTTCGATAGCACAACCTAGCATTAAATATGTCTTTTAAAAATTAAATTTTTTGTAGTTTGTTTACCAGCTTGTCGTGCTTCTTTGCAAGCTTCATACATACTCTGTCGTACTTCTGAGTAATCATCAGCAATTGTTTCACCAATTGTGACAAAACGCTCAACAGCCATATTAACAGCTTGACCCACTCGTGCCACAGCTGAAGCTCGTAGAATTCCCATGTTGCCATGTTGTTCTACTAAAGAAGATATCTGAAACAAATTATAAAAAATTATTGTTTTATATCTTTAACAAGACAAAAATTAAAAAATTATAGTTGCAGTTAGTACCCTGAATATCAAGATATTTCTAAATAATTAAACATTGATACTCTTCTGTAGAATGTATTTTAATGAAATTTGCTATTAAAATTTTAGCGGCAACAGCAATCAAAAGTAATTCATATAATGTAAATCTGCTACGACAATGTCGTTTTACATTCATAAAATAATTTCAATGGTTGGAATTAACCTACATTGTATAAAGTAATATATGTGTGATTTAAATCATTTATCTACTCCTATTTAGTTATAATACCATTATTCATATACTTTTGAACAAGTAATAGTGTTCATAATTAAACACCGTGAGTTATGAGCGTGAGTTATAATAACTCACGCTTCCAACTTATATTTCTATTTAATTACCTACCAAAAATATCAAAGTAGCCATGCTCATTGACGTAATGTCAAACAAATTTGTACTATAATTTTTTTTAAATAATCTTGATTACATGTGTTTATTAAAACTTGTTACTGTGCTTATAGTCGTAGATAAAGTATAGTATTCAACATACGGTAATGGCAATAACTCACTTGATGAATTACGGTACTCGCCTTCGGCTCGTGCCGCAAACTTCATCTGCGTGAGTTATTGCCTACATTACCGTATGTTGAATAATATACTATTAATTTGGTTCGCCTTAATAATTATAAATGTAACTACATTTAATTTTTATAGTAACGAGTAAATTAGATTCTTCTAATATAAGCACTATTTGATATATTGGATATTCCAGAAGTTTCTGACCCTTTTAGCTGCAAATCTTTCACGATTAAGAAACGAGGCAGAGATACGGTTTTAGTGATGAATTTCTTTTTACATTTTCTAATTGTAATGCTGTAGTGCTATGTTAAACAAAAACCGGACGTGAAAAAAGGAAAATTAAACTTATATTGACTAATAAATATTGATGCACCCTGTATAGTTTTGATTTCGTATAAATAGTATTCAGTAAGCTTGGCATTGCAGTAAAATTGATAGTGCTGTTCAGGTCATAAACTTAAAAGCTACATAAAGAAGCATTTTATTTCTGCTAAATACATATTGGAATGGAACTTAGGGTCGTAAATTATTTTAAACCACAAAAATGTAAACAATATATTTATAACTGTAAACTTTGATAGTGGAATCATGTCGTTTCTTTTTAAGAAAGCTTTAGAATTATTAGGTAAATTCAGTTAAATAAATTAAGGTCAATGTTGTATATAAAAAATACCCCAGACAAAATTAGATACAATGTAAAAACCTAAACGTTAAGTAGCAAAATTCACGAATATCAGATTGCAGATGATTTAATCATTTCATTCAACACACTACAATGTATTCATTTCATAGTAAAACAAAATTTCCCATCTTACCTTGAGGTTGATGAGTAGCTAACTACAAAAACCCTTTCCTAAAATAAATTGTTAAAGGAAAAGCAGTGTTACAAAGTAGCTAGAGGTCTATTCCTAAGTAGAGCAATGAGAGATTGGTCGTGGGTCTTCAAAAGCTATACTTCACATGACACTATAAAAACTAGAATTAAAACAGCACTAAAAAAAAGGGCGCCGCCCAGTCCTAGGTTCTTAAAGAAAACAAGATGTAGTCTAAAGAAGAACTTGAAAACCCTCAGAGAAAAATATCTCATTCACTGTGTAAACACAGTTTTCAAAAAGGAGTGTGCAGCACCTGTAGTAAAACAATGTAGTTAGAGCAAAGAAAGGACATAAGGAGTGCTCCTACTACCTTGCTGTTGCAAAAGAAATAACATATAAAAACTAGTGAAATATTCTTTTGTTGTCACTGAAGAAATAACATAAATTACTTCCTGTAATAAAATATGTTGTCAAACATTATTTGAGCTATTTGAGAATAACTGTAAGACAAGATAACAACAAAAGCTTGCCGTTTTAGACTCTTACTAATATAAAAACCAAGTAGTATCACTGACTAAACTTGATAGGAACCACTTTAGAAATGATTACCAAAAGACCACCATTAATATCTCACCTATTTAGCCATATTGATCAAAGAATTGTATTAAGTTTACCTACTCCTAGACGCATTTGTTAAAAATTAAACAGTAAATTTAGGTTAAATTATTCGTTTACTACATCTGTATTCTTTTTTATGATTAATAATTTTAGTTACAAACTATACAACGAATATTCACAAAAACAAAGACTTTTAGAAAATGGCGGCAAATTTAGTTTTAGCGGAATATACTTTCTTTATTAATTCGTAAAAACAGTAACTTGTTAAATAACATAATTTACAAAGTCCTTCTGTAACCAGATCTGTATATTCAAGCTCACAATCTTGTTCAGACAACTACTAGTATTTTATATTTTAAGGTACACATACGCACTGCAAACCAGTTTTACATTACAAGTATTACTTTAAATGTAAACAGTAATACTTAAGAGGAAATTGTTATTGCATGAACAAATATTTGCTAGAAAGACTTCCTTGTATAAACGTGATACTAGTTTTCTTGTCAAACTTCAAAACAAATATCACCGGATGATATAAATAAAACTAGTCGTTTACCTTAAATTAATAAACAAATGTTGAAAAATCACAATGCACACGACAGTCATATATTTCGAAATGAAACGCATACTTCTTACAGAAATATCCTGGAACTACGAATTGTCAAGGAATTGAATATTTATGCTGCTTTCCTTTACTCTTTGAAGATAACTAAGTCATTGAATTTACTGCTCGTCATCCACAAACAAATAAACTGAAATGTCATAAATCAGGATGCCATATACATCTAGGATGAGCCAACATCGTGACACGGCAATCTTAAAACCCTCCGTAAAAAAACGCGTTAACAGAGAAAACAGAGCTCACATGGGACCCCCCATCTACAGCTGCAAATCTAAAATAGCGATTCGTATATCCCACGCTCGGTTACGTCTCAACCCACCTCTTCCTGTCCAGGAATCGAAAGCGAATACCCTCCGGTTTGACTAACTAATGAAACGACCTTGCGTTGCTATCAATTGAACAGAATTTATACAACCATATGATAAAGCATGAGCCTCTTTTATTTATTTTAAATAACAGTCGACTCTTAATTGTATAATACTCCTAACGCTTGGATAGTAATTAACATTAAGGAACTAACTACTGAATTAAACAACTAGCACACTAAGTGTGGTATAGCAAAAAATTTACGCATTTATAAATCTCGGCAACAAGATATGTTACATCGGTGCACTAACAAAAGGACCCACAAATGTTAACCTAAGTAATGCGCATGATACAAGTACCTTTCCGGGCAGTCATTTCATAAATTCAATAGGACGACTGTACTTTAACAAAAGCCCTGACAACATAAAAAAGTAGAAAAAAAATAAATTGACAATAATTAAATTCAACGGAGAATTTAATAATTATTCGTGAACCACCACTAAGAAAACGTCGAAAATGTAGACATAGAAGCTAGTCGTAAAACGCAGACACAACCGCGGGGTTAGCTGTTCATATAATATTAAGTTAAAATTGAAGTTGATAGTACAGGGCTCAAAATTTTGATTAATTCCGCAAGGAAATATGTGGTGATCGACATGAAAGTGGAATATCTCGGCATAAGCAGAGTAGGTTCATATACGTGCACAAAGCGTGAATATAATGTCGTGCTGAATTGAAATTGAAGTTTTGTGGTGTGTTAAAACAAGAGAGTTTTCTGTTGAGGGATAATCTAAGATATGGTTGCAAGAAAACATTGGTGTTATTGGATAGGCGGCTTCTACATTTGATTTTCCAATGCCTACCTGAAATTACTGCATTGGCCAGGAAGCTAGATTTTTCCCGGAAGTTTTGGATATTGCCGAATTCTTGCTATTCCAAGCCAGATAGGAGCCCCAATAAGCGGTTCTGTGAGTTAAACAGGTGTGCGTATACCTGCTGATCCCAAGGTCCCAGGTTCAATTTCAGACACGGACCGCATTGAAACATGTTAGGCGAGCATTTTCCCAAAAATAAGCCCTTGTTCGGATGAGAGGTAAAATGGAGGTCCCGTAGTGTGGGCGTTGTTACGCATCGTTAAAGATCCCTATCTTGCTTAAAACAGCAAGAATTGGGTAAAAATCAAAATTTCTGGTAAAGGAAATTGTCTAGCGATTACTGGCCTATTATTGTAAACAGTAACTTGGGTGTGAGACATAAGGCATAATTACAAATGTACTGGTGTTACTTGGATAATCTAAGTCACAATCGTGATAGAATGAGTTTTTATATTTAAAATTACTAATTATGCATGTATGAACTGAAAGATGTCTATTACAGAGTATTATTTAATGTAAACAGTAATTAATCAAAGTGAAAATAATCATTTCGTTGGAACATAATTTGCGACGAAATTCTGTATATATTGATTGTAAATGTACCTTCAACTTGGATACAATTTACGTGTTAGTTACACGATAAGAAATTACTTAATATTTTGGAACGGACAATGTAAAAGATATAATGCAACAGTTGGTATATAAATGTTTTCTGAAGTGTAAACTGCATAGTTCTGAATGAAATTCCGACATCTTGAAGAAGTTGTACATTAAGAATGGATAGAATGGCTTGCGTGTTGCAGTGAGCTTAAAAGCCAAACTATAGGTTTAACCAAATTAGTGGAGACTTTAGTGAGGAACCAGACTAAGACAGGTCCACGAAAGATGACAACACCTCTTTCGGTACTTACAGATGGCAGAGACCATAAGACATTGGTATAGTATTCTAAGACACTACCGCGATGTGGAAGGCAACCTCGGGGAACCACCACATTATCTCCCAATTACAAAGTGTACCAAAATCGTTTTAAAAAATGATGACATTTTCTGAGGTAAAAAATTCCAAAGTTAAAATAGTCCCCATTCGGATCTTTAAGCAAGGTTAGTTCGGAGGATGCAATCGGCAAGTTTAAAAGAAGAACCGGGAACATTCTGCAAGTCGTGTCCTGGAATATTACAGAAGCATGATGTAAGTCGATAAGCTAGAGAATTTGAAAATTGAAATGGATAAGCATTGGATATAGTAGAGCTTAACGAAGTTCGGTGGCCAGAGACAGGCGATTCTGGAGTCCAGACTTTAGGGCAATTCTTACAAGATCAGAAGAAACAAATTCAGGTGTAGGGATATAGTTATGCGGAAAAAGATAGGGCACTGCGTAGAAAACTACTTACAAAAGAACGAAGAATACTCATGGATAGATTAAAATCTAAGCCGATAAATACAGGAATAATACAAGTATACATGCTCACCTCTATGTACAGTGAGGAAAAGATTGAAGCAATCTAAAAGATATCGAAGGTATATTAAGATTCGTAAAAGGATTTAATGTTTACGGAAATTTTAGTGCAGTGGTAGGTGGGGTAGAGAAGCAGCTGTAGTAGGTTTATTTGGTTTAAGTACGAGAAACGACAGGAAAATAAACTGTGAGAATTTTGGACAAAAACAATTTAATCATCACATACACATTATTTCAATTTCATGCTAGAAGATGTTACACGTGGAAGATGCCAGATGACATAGGGAGATACCAAATAGATTACATTCTTGTTAGACAACAATTTAGGAATCAAAATAAAACTGTACAAGCTATTCAAAAGCAGGTATAGACACTGACCACAACATAGTAATTATGAAAGCTGTGCTTACATTAAAAATTTTGAAAAGAGAAACGTAAAAGACACTTTGACTTTCACAAACTAAAACATAAGGATTTGAGAAAATTTCTGACATTAAGGAAGAAGCAGAATGGAATAACATTAAATCTAGGTTAAACATGGTGACCAGATATATTCTTGGGTATAAAAAAAAGAAAATAAGAAACCATGGGTAACAAAGGATATTCTGAATTTAATAGAAGAAAGTCGAAAATACAAAAATTGATCGTCGAAGCAGGAAAATGGAGATATATAGTCATAAAATGGGAAATTATTTGCAAATGCAGGAAAACTAAAGAACAATGAATTGAGGAAAAGCACAAAAGGTAGAAATTAAGACGGAAATGGGAAAGACTGATGAAGTATACAAACTAATGAGAATGCATTCTAGGGATATAAAACCGTATAGCAAAAATAAAAGGTGCAAGGGAGCAGACATCAATGTAAAAAGTGCAGACAAAGTAGATAGATGGTAACAATGTATAGGGAATTTATACGTAGGACAGCAACTAAAAGCACTAAAATAGAAATCTGACATTGAAGAGGATGACTTGGAGATAAGTTTAAAACTAGCATTAAAGAGCCTGAAAAATAATAAGGCACTGGGTACAGATAAGGTGCAAGAAGAAATATAAAAGCCACTGTACAAGCAGTAACAGAACGTCTTTTCCAACTTGCAAGCTATATGTATGAGACAAATGAGATACCCAGATTGCAAATGTAACACCATTTCAGCTTGAAGGATGATAATGAAGAAAACAATAGAAAAAGGAAACAGCGTGTATATAGGGTTTGTAGATCTGGAAAAAGCATTCAAGAGCATAAAATGGGAAAAAATGTTCGAACTATCCCAAAAGATTGGAATGAGTTATAGAGATAGATGTATCGTACATAGCTTATACAAAGAGCAAACAGCGGTAATATAATTAGAACAGGATCATAGAGAAGTAAATATTAGGAAAGGGTGAGACAGGGATGTGCGTCATCCCCATTAATTTTAACTGTGTACTGTCAAAGACAAAAGACATTTGGAATTAGACATAGAAGCTAGTCGTAAAACGCAGACACAACCGCGGGGTTAGCTGTTCATATAATATTAAGTTAAAATTGAAGTTGATAGTACAGGGCTCCAAAAATTTTGATTAATTCCCGCAAGGAAATATGTGGTGATCGACATGAAAGTGGAATATCTCGGCATAAGCAGAGTAGGTTCATATACGTGCACAAAGCGTGAATATAATGTCGTGCTGAATTGAAATTGAAGTTTTGTGGTGTGTTAAAACAAGAGAGTTTTCTGTTGAGGGATAATCTAAGATATGGTTGCAAGAAAACATTGGTGTTATTGGATAGGCGGCTTCCTACATTTGATTTTCCAATGCTCTACCCGAATGTACTGCATTGGCCAGGAAGCTAGTTTTTTTTCCCGGAAGTTTTGGATATTGCCGAATTCTTGCTATTCCAAGCCAGATAGGAGCCCCCAATAAGCGGTTCTGTGAGTTAAACAGGTGTGCGTATACCTGCTGATCCCAAGGTCCCAGGTTCAATTTCAGACACGGACCGCTTGAAACATGTTAGGCGAGCATTTTCCCCAAAAATAAGCCCTTGTTCGGATGAGAGGTAAAATGGAGGTCCCGTGTGTGGGCGTTGTTACGCACGTTAAAGATCCCTATCTTGCTTAAAACAGCAAGAATTGGGTAAAAATCCAAAATTTCCTGGTAAAAAAGTCGCTTACTGGCCAATGTAGTACCTTGGGGTGGAGCATAGGCAAATCAAATGTATGGTGTTATTGGATAATCTGAAGTCACACCGTGAGTAGAATGAGTTTTTATATTTAAAATTACTAATTATGCATGTATGAACTGAAAATGTCTATTGGTTGTTATTTACGTAATAAGTAATTAATCAAAGTGAAAATAATCATTTCGTTGGACTAATTAGCGACGAAATTGTATATATTGATTGTAAATGTACCTTCACTTGGTACAATTTAGTGTTAGTTACACGATAAGAAAATTAATATTTTGGAACGGACAATGAAAAGATATATGCAACAGTTGGTATATAAATGTTTTCTGTGTTGGTTCTGCTGTTCTGAATGGTTCCACATCTTGAAGAAGTTGTACATTACTAGAATGGATAGAATGGCTTGCGTGTTGCAGTGAGCTAAAAAGCCAAACTATAGGTTTAACCAAATTAGTGGAGACTTTAGTGAGGAACCAGACTAAGACAGGTCCGCGAAAGATGACAACACCTCTTTCGGTACTTACAGTGGCAGAGACCATAAGAATTGGTATAGTATTCTAAGACACTACCGCGATGTGGAAGGCAATGGGGAACCACCACATTATCTCCCAATTACAAAGTGTACCAAAATCGTTTTAAAAAATGATGACATTTTCTGAGGTAAAAAATTCCAAAGTTAAAATAGTCCCCATTCGGATCTTTAAGCAAGGTTAGTTCGGAGGATGCAATCGGCAAGTTTAAAAGAAGAACCGGGAACATTCTGCAAGTCGTGTCCTGGAATATTACAGAAGCATGATGTAAGTCGATAAGCTAGAGAATTTGAAAATTGAAATGGATAAGCATTGGATATAGTAGAGCTTAACGAAGTTCGGTGGCCAGAGACAGGCGATTCTGGAGTCCAGACTTTAGGGCAATTCTTACAAGATCAGAAGAAACAAATTCAGGTGTAGGGATATAGTTATGCGGAAAAAGATAGGGCACTGCGTAGAAAACTACTTACAAAAGAACGAAGAATACTCATGGATAGATTAAAATCTAAGCCGATAAATACAGGAATAATACAAGTATACATGCTCACCTCTATGTACAGTGAGGAAAAGATTGAAGCAATCTAAAAAGATATCGAAGGTATATTAAGATTCGTAAAAGGATTTAATGTTTACGGGAAATTTTAGTGCAGTGGTAGGTGGGGGTAGAGAAGCAGCTGTAGTAGGTTTATTTGGTTTAAGTACGAGAAACGACAGGGAAAATAAACTGTGAGAATTTTGCGACAAAAACAATTTAATCATCACATACACATTATTTCAATTTCATGCTAGAAGATGTTACACGTGGAAGATGCCAGATGACATAGGGAGATACCAAATAGATTACATTCTTGTTAGACAACAATTTAGGAATCAAAATAAAAACTGTACAAGCTATTCAAAAGCAGGTATAGACACTGACCACAACATAGTAATTATGAAAGCTGTGCTTACATTAAAAATTTTGAAAAAGAGAAACGTAAAAGACACTTTGACTTTCACAAACTAAAACATAAGGATTTGAGAAAATTTCTGACATTAAGGAAGAAGCAGAATGGAATAACATTAAATCTAGGTTAAACATGGTGACCAGATATATTCTTGGGTATAAAAAAAAGAAAATAAGAAACCATGGGTAACAAAGGATATTCTGAATTTAATAGAAGAAAGTCGAAAATACAAAAATTGATCGTCGAAGCAGGAAAATGGAGATATATAGTCATAAAATGGGAAATTATTTGCAAATGCAGGAAAACTAAAGAACAATGAATTGAGGAAAAGCACAAAAGGTAGAAATTAAGACGGAAATGGGAAAGACTGATGAAGTATACAAACTAATGAGAATGCATTCTAGGGATATAAAACCGTATAGCAAAAATAAAAGGTGCAAGGAGCAGACATCAATGTAAAAAGTGCAGACAAAGTAGATAGATGGTAACAATGTATAGGAATTTATACGTGGACAGCAACTAAAAGCACTAAAATAGAAATCTGACATTGAAGAGGATGACTTGGAGATAAGTTTAAAACTAGCATTAAAGAGCCTGAAAAATAATAAGGCACTGGGTACAGATAAGGTGCAAGAAGAAATATAAAAGCCACTGTACAAGCAGTAACAGAACGTCTTTTCCAACTTGCAAGCTATATGTATGAGACAAATGAGATACCCAGATTGCAAATGTAACACCATTTCAGCTTGAAGGATGATAATGAAGAAAACAATAGAAAAAGGAAACAGCGTGTATATAGGGTTTGTAGATCTGGAAAAAGCATTCAAGAGCATAAAATGGGAAAAAATGTTCGAACTATCCCAAAAGATTGGAATGAGTTATAGAGATAGATGTATCGTACATAGCTTATACAAAGAGCAAACAGCGGTAATATAATTAGAACAGGATCATAGAGAAGTAAATATTAGGAAAGGGGTGAGACAGGGATGTGCGTCATCCCCATTAATTTTAACTGTGTACTGTCAAAGACAAAAAGACATTTGGAATTATTATGCAGTGACAAACTATTGATATGCTTAGATTTACAGACACTACTAACAGAGATATAGTATGAAAATTAACAACAAAAAATATCAGTATGTAAAGGAGAAGAAAAGAAGTCAGAAACCAGAATAATCATAGAAAACGTGAATTTACAAGAGGTTAAGGATTTTTGCTACATAAGAAGTCAAGTAATGCAAGAAGAGAAAAGTGCAAAAGATATAAAAAAGACTAGCACAAGGCCATGCTGCTTTAGGAAGAAAAAGCAGTTGCTATGTTTAAAGAGAACAAACTAGATAAACAAAGAAAAAGTGTTGAAAGCGTTTGTGTGCAGCACAGCACTGTATGGCTGTGTAACTTGGATAGTAAGAGAAATGGACAGGAATAGATAGAAGACTTTGAAATGTGGTGCTATAGACGTATGATGATGAAAGAAATGTGTGGAAAACAATAATAGGACACACACTAGGATATGAGGGAATAGTGCGAGATATATTAGAAACAGAGGAAGGAAAAACGGTAAAAGTATAGACTTAGATTAGACTATTGCACTCTGATAGTGTGGGAATTTCAGAGAAATGTGTATGTTGGTTCAGAATAAAAATCAATGGAGGTATGCATCTAACCAGTTCCAGGACAGATATCCTAATGATGAAAATAGTAATTGTATTTAAACCTGATGATTATCGTAAATAACTATAGGCATTGGTGTTGCAATATTCTCAACAAATGTTGATTATACAAAAGGAGTAATCGAAAAACTATTCATTCGGCAAATGTCTGAGTGGCGAGGGATCCTGGTAGTCTTTCGGTTATAATGTTCGATACCACATTCCCTTATAAAACATAATTATACATATTATTACATAATTATTATTTAAAGTATAACGTCAGCAAACTGATTTTAACGTTACATCTATTGAGAAGATAAGCTAAAATTTACCGCCCTAGGGCTTGTGCCTGCAATAGACATTTGGTGATAGTAGTCTTAAACATTTTTAACGAGGCTAAGCTAAATATTAAACCTGAGTACTTATTGAAGATTTCAGCACTTTTATATTCAAAAGAGCACTTGAATTTTGAGGTTTTGTGCTCTAGTATTGTAATATTGTAGTTATTGCGAAGGTTCAAATTGTGGCCGTGAGACCTCAAGATTATTGCACTGTATAGATAACTAGGTTGCCCTGACTTATATAAGTTGAACGAAAGTACAGCAAAACGTAGTTCACATTGAGATAGTAATTTAAGATCTTCAACTCGTTATGTATAAACGTAACATGCTCCATATGTTTTATATTATATGAAAACCTCAAACATGAATTCTGTGGAATTTGCAGCTTCCTTTTTAGATCAACTGATAAGTAGTTGAAGTATACTGCGCTACAGTAATTAACGTGACTTAATACTACACTTTGACATTGTTTCCATTTTGTATCTGATGGCAGTAAAGTCTTGTATCTATACAACAACTTAAGCTTATAATTAGACTACATACCTTATTAACATGCTTTTCAAAAGTTAGGTTGCAGTCGAAAATATCACCTAGGTTTTTTGACAGTTCACTAAAGCTCAGCACACAATTATGGACCATAATGTTTACTGAGACACTAGATTAAACACTTTGCAGCCATGGGGTGACCCCCACACACAAACAGGTACTTTTTAAGGGATTCAGTTTTAATCCATTGGCTAACGACCATTCATGTACCGCAGTTAAGCATAAATTGATTTCCTCAATTGCCTGATTTGGTAAGGTAGGGCTGCTAGATATGTAAAGTTGTGTATCATCAGTATACATATGCATGCCACAGCTTTTTGGCACTATTAATAGTAGATCAGAAGTTAAGATGGTAAATCGTAAGTCTATTCGATGTGTTACCATTAAAGTAAACCATCCAGACAAGTAATTTTCTACGTAATAGGAAAGTTTAGCTAGAAGTATTTTGTGATGTATTATGTCAAATGCTTTACTATAATCTAAGAAGACAACTATAATTGATATTGTCAGAGGCTTTCACGGCCGGAGTCATTATAAACATTTATGGTTCCAGGTTGGCACCGTGTCATTTTATAAACTAAGGTCGAAGTTTCGCTCACTTTTGTAAGGGGTTTCATCAGGACAAGAAAAGAAAATGAAAATAAATAATAAAAATAATAATAATAAAAATAAGAATGATAATATTAAGTAGACAGGTTAAAGTGTAAAGAGTATGTAAAGTTACTTCTGAACTAACAGACTCACCATTTAAGCCAAAAGATGTCTTGTGGCAAAGTAACTTGTGAAAGTAGCGAAAGTGGTAGTTTATATAGGGTGAGAACCTGATGCATGAGTGATCATGAATAGAGAGGAGTGTGTAGCGGATCAGTTTACGTTACAGTTCTGCTTTTGTGAACATAGGCTCGTTTTCCAATAAAAGTAGTAGCCATCGTCCTTGTATAGATTGTTAGAATTTTTAGTGATTTCTACAGATGTTTTGATTTTTCTATTGTAGAAAAATGGAATTCTGGCAATTAGTTTCATCTTGTCAAACTTATGGTATGGCCTGTTTCATGTTGGTGTTTGGCCACCGCTGAGCGATAGTACTGGCTTGTTCTTAGGCATCGCTTATGCTCGTTTAATCTAACCTGTACTGACCGTCCTGTTTCTCCTATGTATCTAAACTGCAGCTGCAAAGTATACTATATACGCCTGGGGCTTTAAGACTGTTTTTGGAATCTTTTGGAGTTGGTAATATTTGTTAAATTTTATTAGTGGGCTTATAGATTGTTTTGATGTTGTGTTTATGTAGAATTTTGCCAATTCGATCTATTACTCTGTGTGTATAAGGAAGGATTGCTAAAGATCGTGTTGCATGAGTTGTTTGTATATTACATTTTCGACAACCTTTGATAATGCGGGGAGAATGCTGATCGGTCTGAGTTCTTTATAAAAGGTAGCGCACTAACTTTGACTAAGGGGATGATGATAGACTCTTTCCATAATGATGGCATGACCGAGGACTGAAGAATGATGTTGATAAGATGAATGAGACAATATGAAATAACCAACTTTAACATTTTCATGCTGATTCCATCAAGGCCAACAGCATTAGATTTCAACCTAGAAATAGCTGATGTAATCTCATCTTGTTTAATACTTTGAAACTTCAGTCTTTCAGTGATTCCAACTGGGTGCGGGAGTCGTCTACAGGGAAAGTTCTAGCTTTCTTCGTTGTTTGTTGCTGCTGCTTGATGTTGTTATTAGCGGGTACAGCTTTACTAGACTATACGATAAGGGAGAAATATGGAGGGTGGGAATGACGAGAACAAAGCACTCACGTCAGCACTCCACGGCAGGCGGTAAGAAAGTGCTCACTCTACGGAAGGCGGTACAGAAGCGTTCACTCTACGGAAGGCGGTAAGAAAGAGTGTTCCGAGCTATGCTACATTCCTCACATAAAACGTCTACCCCCTCCAACTCGCGTTGGTGGGATTCAAACTGTTCTTATGGGAAAATTGTCATGTTAACATGCTCAGCAACCACAAAGGTAAGTCAATGACGTCAGCAACCGTGCAAACATCAATTAGGGTCGTTTTCACGGCGTCAACGGTATTGTTGTGATCTGCGAGGAATTTCCCCACGCAGAGTTCTAAAAAAAGTCCCTAAACCTAAATTAATAAACTACTATGTGAAACATTTAAAATAAAACAACACGGTTGCTTAACCCCTTTCGCGTACCACTGAATATCGGTAAAATAGGGTATATTTTCAGAAACAATAGAAAGAGGAAATGCAAACGATATAAAAAGGATTATCACAAGGCCGTGCTGTATCTAACAAGAAAACGCACCTGCTATGTCCGAAGACAATAAATATAGAAACAAGAAATAAAATTGTTGAAAGCATATGTGTGGAGTATATCATTGTACAGCTGTGAAATGTGGGCAGTAGGAAAAACAGACAGGAAAAAGATAGAAGTGTTTAAAATGTGGCGCTACAGCTGTATGATGAACATATCATGACAAAGTTAAAAACAAAGAGGTTTTAGAAATTAGAGGAAGAAAGATATCCGTGGAAAACAGTAAAAAAAGTAGGAGAGATAGGATGGTAAGGCACGTTCTAAAATATGAGGAAATAGTGCGGGATATATTAGAAGCAGAGAAAGGAGAAAAAGAAAGATGAGATAGACCTAGATTAGACTATTGCATATAGATAGGGAAAGATGTAGACTCTGGGAATTTCAGGGAAATGAGTAGATTAGCTGAGAATAGGAAACAATGGAGGTACGAGTTTAACCAGTTCCAGACTGATGATGTTGGGGTCATGAACAACATTTCCAGAAATTGGGATTTAAAAATGTCAGGTAACTAAATATTGGAAACAGGACAAATGTGAAGTGATAATATTGTTGATGTGTTAGATTTAAGGTATTTTTTGGATTTTTATCTTTTAGCAATACCTGGCCGAAATAAGGTTAAGAAATTGTTGTTTTAGAAAACTATATGTGTATTATTATTGAAATTTTGTGTGTTAATAGAGCTTAAGTTTAGGTTCAATTTTTATTTAAATTTATTTAAAAGCTACGTAAATCGACATTTGTAAAGAATATCCAGCTAGCCCTGATAAAAACTTTTTCGGAGAAGGCATTTTACTTTAAGAAATTTCTTTAATTATGACAAAATTAGTAAGTGTTTTAAGGTATTCTAGATAAGGGTAAATATAATGTGACAAAGTATAGGTTACTGAAGCAAGAAAGATTTATGCGAAATAACGATCTTCTGTGTAGAAATAATATTAAAAGAATTGCTGTGACAGGCAACTTAGCACACCTCAATTGTGACAGAAGACGAGTCTTTCAGAATAAGTGTTTTTGTAATGTAGATTTTGCATTTCAGTCATTTTTTTATTATTTTTGTTTCGTTTTTGTTTTTATTTCCAATTTATCTATTTTTAAATAATTTTTCCATAGGAAGCCAATCCTGCGCCACTGAAGTAGGCCGACGTACTTTATTTTGTTTCAGGGTCCTCGTTCCTTGAGGGCAAATAATCTTTTGACTTACCGTTCATTTTACCCCAACAATTTGCCAATTTATTAAACAAAGTAATACACAGAGTATTTCGTAAAAAATATTTTCAGAAACAATTTTTTAATGGAATACCTTGATGTATGGGTACTATCTGAAAAATACATACCCATTTTATTCAAAAATGTTTATAGTATTATAGTTTTTTTAAAATGAGACTGTTCTTTGGTTTTGAATCTTGCATGCACTCGTTTCACATTATACATGGTAATTCCATATTGTTTTCGCTTGTTACAGTTGTTACACTATTTTTTTCTATAGTGTCTTTACTCTACCTTATAGGCGGCAGAGTCTCTATAAATTATGAGGGGTTCCTGTCTAAGGTTTAAGCCCAGGGTAAAGAGGATGGGAAATGGCCTTGCGTATAATAGGACCCTCTAAAGAGATCTTCCAGCCAGCTAAGCTTCAACTTAGGGCAGAGCTATGAGCCAGGGTCGTAGGATGGTATACGATAATAAAAGAATTTTTAATGGACGCCATCGTATCTTAATAATAGCTATAATGAGGAACAATCCGAAGATAAGATATGGAAATCTTCGAGAAAAAAATCCTTAACGAGCAAAACAGAAATATAATACTTACTTGTGACTCTGCAAACTGGAATTGGAATACGATCTCGTACTATCTGAAAATTTAATCACTTCTTACCATTTTAGAACTAGGGCTACATTAGAGCCTAGTCACTTTATCACAAAAAAAAAATTCCAAAAAGATTAACTAGTCAAGATTATACCTCAAAAAATTTTTAAACACAATACCAATAATCTATCCTTCTTCACTACAAAAATTTTATAAATATGGTTGCTTGCTTTTATAGAAAAATTATTGTTAAGTTCAATAAAAGAAAGCTTTAAAACAACTTATTGCACTTTCTATTAAATATATGCATCATTTGTACAATTTTATACTGAAACTTTTTAGATATCTACTTTTAATAATGTCTAGGAGTAGTCTCTTATTATTTGTAAGAATTTTGCAAGTGTAAATTTTATTATAGTTCTTTAGGAGAATTAAAGTGTTTTTGTTATTATTCTACTACTTGTATTTGATACCGAAATAGGATCCTGTTTGGGTTTACATATAATTGATTAACTACATTGACTTTTCTTAAACTGCATAACTACATTTTTAATTAATTTAATTTCTTGAATCAAAGGTCAAAAATACTTATGGTTTGAACTAATCTGTACTTCAAGTGTACTGTAAAAAAAATTAGATTTTACAATGTGACAAACAAATATTAACGTGTCACGTGCTTAGCATGTTTTAAAAACCTGCTAGTCCACGTTTCAACAAACTTGTTTATCTGATTACATTCGGACGTTAAATAACGAACCTTTACCACGAGGCAATTTATTATTCCAGGCACACGCAGAATTGGATTGTTGCATCAACACATACACAGATAGAAGAAAACCTAAATTCTACTTCGAGTCCATAGACATAAGTGGAGTTCTAAGTAAAAAATTGGTATTATATTGCTAAAATATGTAATTTGATATTTTCTGTATAATAAAGAATTTTTGTTAAATAAATATTTAGAACAAAAGCGTAGATTAATGAAACAGGTAATTGTATTCGTTACACAGTATTTGTAGGCATGTGTTCCTGTCATTGTTGTAGCTGAAGGTGGTAATTGTATTGTTCTTTTTAATGTTTTTAACAGTAGGCTTCAAAATTTTGTTTTTCGGTTTTTAAGTTCTTTGACACATTTCTATTTTCCTTATACTTTCTGAACCTCTATGATAATTACCTATTTCAGATACTATCATAAACATCCTCAACAAATCGTCAAATTGTCTTCCAATGTAATGAGAATCTGCTTATTGTTTACACCAGCTGTCAAGAACTTCTGCTAGTTGTGTCGCTTCATAGGGTTGCAGTATTTTTAATTTTCTGTCAGGAAATAGAGTAGCAATTGCCATAGTTTTACAATATAAATAGACGTAAGCATGGTAATATAGATTGACCTTTTATAAGAACACACTATAGTTGTTCCAATCTCTACAATACATAATTTGTATTGAAATATAGACAAAGTATTATCTTTTAGGCAATCTCAATAATTGCACGGTGAATAACTTGTGTTTATTCGTTTTTCAGAAATTGAAACCTGAAGTGCTGATGCCGATTCAGCATCTATGTCATTATTTTGATTACCTGGCAGTATACATGCTGAGAAACTCATTTTGTGCAGTTATTTAGAGCTCATCATTATGTGTTATAAATGTGCTCTGTACTGATGTGGAGTGTAAAATGATTTAACTGCATAAAAATTTTAAAATCTAATCAAAGCAATGTGCAAAGTGTTCCCATGAGTATTACAGTTTTTGAGAGTGGTTGACTGTCAAAAGGGTAACATTTTAAATTATCTCCATGGTATTTCCAACGTTAAAAACCTTAAGAGTCTATATAGAAAAAGTATTTTCTTTATATATTAAACATTGAAAACCAGTGCTGTAATAACCAGCAGGTAACACTGAACTTTGTAACCCACCTCATAATTAATTTTATACAAAGTAGTGCAAACTACTAAAGTCTTCACCTTTATGAATTCGAAATTTGTCTATTATTTAATTTATCGAAGAAACTATAACACCTCGTCAAACCAGATCAAAAGCAACCATGTATCAAAGAGATGTTAAGTTATTATTTTAAACTAGAGTTGTATAGTTTGTCAATTGATAATTTTGGTATAATTTTCTTATAGGGGTATTGATTTTATTGGATTACTAAATGCATATTATAGTGCAATAATTTAATTTTGTAATTAAATGCTTGACATGCTGTGAAGTACTTTAGTTCGCCTGGATTTAGAAGCGTTGAGTATTTTATTTAAATTATTGTATTTCTAGTTGTTACGTCATCATTGAACATTTATTGGTGTTTGTGACAATGAATACTATTAGTGCGGGTGTCCTGCAGTTTGAGTGAAACATTTTATACCGACAGTGGAAGTGCGTTGAAGAACACAGTTGCATTCGAACCCTTGCAGAAGACGGTTGTGTGAGAGCTTTTGAAAGCGACACCGACACCCAATCGTGCGTGTTTTTGGTTGTCCGTCAAACCTTTTGAGTGTGAACGTTTATTGCCCACAGCGGCACAGGCTTTAAGGTATTTATACCCTTTATTAAGTAGTTTGGTGTAGTTGTTTTTAGTTATTACATAACCGCTCCACCGCCAATTGGTCCTTCCCTATAATTAGCATATCTATATCATCTCCTTAATCCCAACAAGCCATTGGTCCTTAATACGATCCGCATTCACTAGTTCTATGGTATACGCATGTCCTAAATTAAATATCATTTTGCACACCAGCGAGCTTTTAAGTAATTATTTTAGCTTTTAAATTTGTGCTTAAAGCCCATATTTAGCGGGTTAAAATGTGTAAATATTATTTATACTGTCTCTAGACTAAATTAAGTGATTTCGCCGTAATTAAAACCAGCAAGCGTTTTAATTACAAACAAATCCTTAATATAAAATTTGTTAATTTGCACTAAAAGCCATTGCGCGTTTTTAGTTTTCACATACAACCCTTTCAGTCGTTTTACAACGTAAAATATTGAATACATCTGCAGGGTAATAAACTTGTAAAGCTGCATCTTGCAAATATGATAACCACATGTTTTTAAATGTTGGTGGATCCTGTGAGCTTTGGTATAAGCCGCCCGGGTTGTAAACGGTACATCTTATCTAAACGCTTTGTTTGACAAACCGTTAGGTTTTCGACGTCTGGCATTAAAGACCACATTGCAGGCTAATAGTCATAAAACGTGATTTATTGGTTTATACGCTATTTGACATTTTTCGTGCCTTGACCAACAACCCATAATATTTAATATTTCTCAGCGCACATCTTAGCGTTACCGTTTTACAGCATTTTTATAGTGTAGGCCTTTCAGAATAACTTTCAGAATGGCTCCCAAGAAAATACAGGTAGCCGAACTCGGATTACTGAAAATTCGCATTATAGAAATGTGGGAATTGGGTAACGCTTTACAAAGTGACCCAACTTTAAAAACGTTGTTCCTTATTCAAACAAGGGGAGTAAATGACCTTTACAGAGATTTCAATACAGTTTTAGTTGCTGTCTTGGCGTCCTGTGACGAGGCAGAATTATTAAATTACAACGCTTTACAGAAGGAAGTAGATTCCGCTTATTATTGCATACTGCTGCATCTCCAAACGATGCAAGAAATGAAAGCACCACAAATCATTGAAAATGCTCCAAGCAGCACGGGATCAAAATTGGTACCGTTAAAGCTCCCAAGTTTTAATAATGAGGTAACTGAATTTTCGTCTTTCATCGATTTATTTGACAGTCTGGTCTATAATAACGCGTCGCTGTCCAATATCGAAAAGCTAAATTATCTTATCAGTTGCTGTAGCGGGAAGTCTTTGAAAATCATTAAATCGGTACCCATTTCGGGAGATAATTTTATCATTTCCTATAACGCCTTGCGTGAGAGATTTAGCAATCCGCGTTTATTGGCAACTTTGCATTGGAAAGCTATGAAAGACTTTCCACCTTTAAAATCAGAAGACCCTAAGAAACTTAGGGCACTTATTGATTGTTTTTCAGAGAACCTTGCTGTTCTAACTAACTTAAAGTTTCCCACTGAACATTGGAACTTTATTCTGGTCGATTGTCTTTTAGAAAAACTCGATCCGTTCACTAGAAAACGCTTCGAACTCCAATCGGATCCGAAGCGAATACCTAATTTCGAGGATTTGAGATATTTTTTAACTCAACAATGTGCAGCGTTGGAAACTTTTTCTTCAATCGCACCTGTTTCTTATTCGACGACTGTCCATACATCTCACACATCAGTGCCTAAGAAATCCTCAGCGTTTCAATTTAAACCAAAAGTTTCTTCTAACGTAGTTTCACTGAATACACCAAGTAGCTCCAGTGACTCAAATAATTCATTTTCGCACCATTGTCCTTCTTGCAAGGGCAATCACTTAATTTACAGATGTCAATCGTTTCTAAAGAAAACTCCGACAGAACGTTTCGACATTCTCAAACGCATACGCCTTTGTTTAAATTGCTTACGAACAGACCATGCGTCCATGCAATGCAAATCTTATAATTCCTGTCGAACTTGCGCCAAGCCGCATCATACCTTGCTACATTTTGAAGCGCAACCTGCTTCTAACCGTTCAGCTGAACCGATCGCTACACCTATGCATAAAAATGCCAATAGGACGCAGTCAGCCTCTCCTATTCCGGCAAATGTTTTGTCTTCACAGACGAATTCAAATCTTGGGGTTACTGTCTTACTCTCCACTGCTGTTGTGGAAGTTCAAGCTCGTTCTGGTAGATACAAACCAATCAGGGTACTCTTAGACCCTGGCTCTCAAGCTAGCTTTATTCGAGACGATTGCGTGAGCAAACTTTGGCTACCACGCATACGTTCTCAAGTTCCGATTTATGGACTTGGGCAGACAACTTCAGCAGTCAATAGGGGTGCCGTCAGCTGCACCATTCGCTCTATGTTAGACTCTGAAAAATCTCTAGAAGTCACAACTTTTGTGCTTTTGTCAATATCTGGCAAATTACCCAGCGTTGAAGTTCCTAATAATTGGGAACACTTATGCGGCCTGCACTTTGCAGACCCGACCTGGAACTCTTCAGGAACTATTGACATGCTCCTTGGAGCAGATGTTTACCCGTTCATCATCAATGGCGGTGTTATACATGGCAAGTTTCTTCAGCCTGCCGCCATAAATACAATTTTTGGTTGGACTATTATTGGTCCCACAAAAGCTTGCAGTCTGATACTGTCCAAGCACTTTTTACTTCTGTAGAAGATCCTATCGACCAGACCCTAAGGCGGTTTTGGGAGATAGAAGAGTTACCATCCAAGCCTTATACTTCTCCAGAAGAAGAAAAGGCAGATTTGATTTTGAAAACACGTTTTCTCGTGACCCTAGCGGTCGTTTTATTGTTGCGTTACCGTTCAACGATACTTTGCCCGTTTTGATAATTGCTTTGAGATGGCTAAAAAGACTATTTTCGTTGGAGCGCAAATTGCATGCTCAACCGGAGCTACGCGCCCAATACAACAATTTCATGCAGGACTATCTTGATGCGGGTCATATGGCATTACTCGATTCTCCGCCCGTTGGGAACGATAATTATTTTTTACCCCATCACCCTGTGTTTAAAGAGGAAGGCCATACTTCTAAAATTCGTGTGGTTTTGACGCCTCTGCAAAGGCTAAAACAACGTGTCACTTAATGACACTCAATTGGCTGGACCTAGTCTCCAAAATGACATTTCGTCAATCTTACTTAAATTTCGCTCTCATCGTTTCGTTTTTACCTGTGATGTTCGCCAAATGTATCGACAAATTTTGGTTACCGAAAAACATCTAAAGTTTCAATTAATTGTTTGGCGGTTCTCCGCAGAAGAACCCATTCAGACTTATCAGCTTAATACAGTGACCTATGGTATTAAGTCATCGCCTTATCTAGCATTAAAGACTCTTCAGCAATTAGCCATTGACGAAGGCAAAGGGTTTCCGTTAGCCGCTGAGGCTATACGGTCAAATCTATATATTGACGATTTCGTCGCGGGTGGAGATTCTATACAATCGGCCCGCGAAATTAAAGATCAAGTTATCCGACTTTTACATTTGGCTGGTTTTGAACTTCGAAAATGGAGTTCTAATTCAGTTTCTATTTTGGAAGGCATTCCGTCAGATTTTTGCCAATATACTTCTCTCGATTTCGATTCTGACGAATCAATAAAAATATTAGGTCTTCAATGGTCACCTACAGAAGATGTTTTCTCATTTCGGGTTAAACCATTAAACCCAATATGTACAAAGCGCAACATACTTTCGCAAGTTGCCAGAATATATGATCCATTAGGGTTTTTTAGCCCCACTAACACTTTTTGCAAAACGCCTAATCCAGCATCTGTGGATGTTAGGCTTAAATTGGGATGACATCCCACCAGCAGACACTTCGTCTCAATGGCAGCAGTATCAAGAAGAATTGCCGTTATTATCGTCATTAAAGTTACCACGTTGTTTACCCCCTTCGGATCCTTTTACTTGTCATTTGCATGGGTTTTGCGATGCTAGCGAGGTAGGGTATGCAGCGGTAGTGTATTTCCAGTTTATAAATCAAACTACTGGAGAAATAACTGTACAATTTGTAACCGCTAAAACAAAAGTAGCTCCAATTAAGCGCATTTCAATTCCACGTTTGGAATTATGTGCCGCCGTTTTATTAACCGATTTACTTTCTTTTACCATTCGTTCCTATCAAGGCTTGATTGAAATCTCCGATGTTTCAGCGTGGAGTGATTCTACGGTCGCTCTCACTTGGATACGTTCTCCACCTTTTCGTTGGAAAACTTTTGTGGCAAACCGTGTTAGCCACATTCAAGAAATCATTGCACCTAGCCGATGGTTTTATATTAAATCTTCGCATAATCCGGCTGATCCTGCATCTCGGGGATTAATGCCAAGCGCGGTTATTTCATGTTCGCTATGGTGGACGACGCCTGAATGGCTTCACTACCCTAGTGACTCGTGGCCGCCTCAACCAACATTGTCAACCTCAATTGCTGAGGTAACTACGGAAAAGAAGATCCTAACATTTGTCGCTCAAACAGATCCAAACGTCATTGACATTTTACTAAGCCGCTTTTCATCGTTATATAAAATCCAAGGCATCGTGGCTTACATAGATTTTCTAAACCCATGGCTCAACGTCATACGGGTCCCTTAACAGACATTGAATTACACAATGCTCTCATGATTATCGTCCGGCATGTACAAAATGTTACATTTTCAAAGGAAATAGCTTCGATCAAGGCAAACCGTAAGTTACCTAAAAGCTTGCGAAAACTTTCTCCATTTGTTGATCCACAAAACATCTTAAGAGTAGGTGGGCGCTTGACACATTCTTCGCTTTCCTATTTCGAAAAGTTTCCTGCGTTATTGCCTCAGCGGCACCGATTAACCGAACTTATCATTCGGTCAACTCATGAAAGGTATTACCATCCCGGTGTTAATACCACAGCGTATCTTATCCAACAGAATTTCTGGATCCTTTCTATTAAAAATTCAATCAGAAATTATTTATCATCCTGTCATAGATGTTTTAGTACCAAACCGGTCCTGGTAACTCCTCCTATGGGAGACCTACCGGCAGCACGTATTACCCAAATCAAACCGTTCAGTATTGTTGGTGTTGATTTTGCTGGCCCTCTTTTACTAAAGGCTAACCGCCTGCGAGGTTCTAAAACTCTTAAGGCCTATATTTGTATTTTTGTTTGTTTTGCCACTAAGGCCGCACATATTGAACTTGTTTCGGATTTGTCGGCAGACGCGTTTCTTGCCGCTTTGCGACGATTTATAGCACGTCGAGGACGCTGTTCTCAAATCTTTAGTGATTGCGGAACTAATTTTGTTGGTGCCTATCGTCAGCTTACGAGTTATCTGCATAGTGCAGTAACCTCAGAAAGGATAAAGTGGTCGTTTAATCCACCTAGCGCCCCTCACATCGGTGGCTTGTGGGAAAGCGGTGTTAAGTCGGTAAAGACACACCTAGCTCGCTTAATCGGCGAACAAAAACTTACCTTTGAGGAACTTTACACAGTTCTTACTCAAATTGAATCTGTTCTAAATTCAAGGCCACTCTGCGCTTTGAGTTCGGATCCAAATGACTTGCGTTGCCTAACACCAGGTCATTTCCTAACTATGGAACCTCTTTCTGCACCACCAGATGAGGACCATTCAACCAACGTTTTACCATTAAAGAGCAGGTGGAAACTCCTGCAAAAACTCCATCAAGATTTTTGGGCTCGCTGGAGCCATGAGTACTTACATACTCTGAATCAAAAGGTTAAATGGCCTCTAAGGTAGGTGTTCAACAAGTTGAAAAGGACTTTATTGTCCTCATCAAGGACGACCAGCTTTCTCCACTTCAATGGAAGTTTGGTCGTATTATTAATACTTTTCCCGGTGCGGACGGTATTATACGTGTCGCGGAGATCAAAACTGCACATGGCACATTAAAACGACCTTTGGTCAAACTAGCGCCGCTACCGGTATTTTAATTTTATTTATGTTTAGATGTATATACACATTTCTTACATGTATAGTAGTTTATTATTTTTACATATTTGCTTATTTACATATATATTTTTATTTTTTTGCATATTGGTAATATCGCTCGCTGTAGTGCACCACCCTATCTTTCGTTACCTGTTTTCCTAGCAAGGTCAAATCCCATGTGATTTCCTTCACCCAACCTACTTCCCTCCTTTTCAAAATTCTATGAATTTGGTGGGCGGTATGTTACGTCATCATTGAACATTTATTGGTGTTTGTGACAATGAATACTATTGGTGCGGGTGTCCTGCAGTTTGAGTGAACCATTTTATACCGACAGTGGAAGTGCGTTGAAGAACACAGTTGCATTCGAACCCTTGCAGAAGACGGTTGTGTGAGAGCTTTTGAAAGCGACACCGACACCCAATCGTGCGTGTTTTTGGTTGTCCGTCAAACCTTTTGTGTGTGAACGTTTATTGCCCACAGCGGCACAGGCTTTAAGGTATTTATACCCTTTATTAAGTAGTTTGGTGTAGTTGTTTTTAGTTATTACATAACCGCTCCACCGCCAATCGGTATTGCTACAAAAAGCAATTGGTCCTTCCCTATAATTAGCATATCTATATCATCTCCTTAATCCCAACAAGCCACTAGTTTTGTTGTTATTTGTCTTCGTCAGGGTCAGGATCCACATTAACTTGAACCAGATTTTGTTTTTGTCTTTAGATATTTTTAATAAGAGGTATTCATTAATTGATCCCTCTTGAATTACGTTTAATCTGAATACTTTCGATAGCTGTGAAAATTAAGAAATTTAGTTTCTATCTATGAGGGTTTTGGTCAAACCTGCACGTTCGGTTTTACTGTTTAAAATCTTCCATAAACAGGGAGTATCTTGTGTGGTCAAGAATGTCAAGAATTTCCAAAAAAACTAAATAATAATCCACGACTCCTTACTTGCTCTCAGTCTATTACCAAAATGTTGGAGGTATTGCGCACTAGATTTGTAGACTTTGCTCTATCGGCTTTCGTTTGCCAATATGACGTGATTGTGTTGAAAGAAACTTGGCTGCATGAAGATCTTTCTAATGCAAAATTGGGATTTTCTAACTATGAAATCTACCGAGCAAACCGTTCCTATCTAACCAGTACTAAAGAATGTGGTGGTGGGGTTCTTATGGCCACCAAGAAAGACTTACCGTTTGTTGTCAAAACCATTTTTACTACAGTTTTGAATGTTGAGCAGTCGTTCATTGAATTCTGGAAAGGTAAATTTAATTTTGTTCTGTGGTGCTAAAGACATGTGATGAAGATATCATGGACAGACAAAGTTAAGAACAAAGAGGTACTAGAAATGGTAGGGGAAGAAAGAAATATGTGGAACACAGTAAAAAATAGGAGAGATAGGATGATAGGCCACATACTAAGACATGAGGGAATAGTGCGGAATATATTAGAAGCAGAGATAGGGAAAAAGAGAAATAGAGGTAGACCTAGATTAGACTATTGCACACAGATAGTGAAAGTATAGGCTAGCTCAGAATAGAAATAAATGGAGGTATGCTCCCAACCAGTTGGAAGATGGAAAAACTAATGACAAAAATAATAACTGTACTTAAACATGGTGATTATTATAAACAACTACAGATATTGGTTTTGCAACGAATGTTAATTGTGCGAAAGGATTTACTGGTAAACCCCTTCACATACCACTGAATCTCGGTGAAATAGGGCATATAATTAGAAAACAATAGAAGGGAATCGAGCTGTGTATAGGCTGTTGTGAGAATTGCAGGGAACTGTGTAGGCTAGCTCAGAACATAAATAAGCTGAGGTACAAGTCCAACCAGTTTCAAGACATAAAACCCAATGACGAAAAAAGTGCTCTTACATCTGATGATTATTATAAACAACTACAGGTGTTCGTTGTAAAATATTTTCAACTAATGTTGATTGTGCGAAAGGATAATTTGGAAAAATTATTAATTCGACAAAGGTTCAGGTGCTGGGGAACTTGGCAGCCAAAGGCTGCTTACCCCTCTTCACATACTACTGAATATCGGGGAAATAAGGTATATAACTGTAAAACAATAGAAGGTGACCGAACTGCATCAAACAAGAAAGAATAGCAGCTATGTTCAAAGATAACAAACATAGATACAAGAAGAAAACTGTTCAAAGCATAGTGTGGAGCACAGCATAGTACATCTATAAAATAGGGGCAGTGGGAAAAGCAGACAGAAAGGGATAGAAACCTTCTGGAATGTTGTGCTTCAGATGTATGAGGATGGTTGCATGGACAGACAAAGTTAATAACAAATAGGTTGTAGAAATAGTAGAGGAATAAAGATATCTGTGGAAAACGAAAAAAAAAATAGGAGAAATAGGACAGGATACGTTCTAAGGCATTTCTGGAGAATAGTACGAGATATATTACAAGCAGAGATAGGAAAGAGGTAGAGGTAGACCAAGATCAAACTTTCGCACACAGATAGTGATAGACGCAGACTGTGCAAATTTCAGGGAAATGTGTAGGTTGGTTCAGACTAAGAAACAATGAGGGTACGCATCCAACCAGTTCTAGAACTGAAGACCTAATGATGATGAGGACCTAGATAGTAAAGTACCTGAACCAAACTAGAAAATAACAAATTGCATGTTGTTTTCCATATGGGATCAGACTTATTAAAAATTCGCAATTCTATCAAAATTTGCAAATAAATATTCTTTGCCAGCTGTTTTTCATTATTTTTCTATTACTTTAATACTTCTAAGTTGTTTCGGAAAGCAATTTTCTCCGCGAGTAGGTTTCCTTTTTGTAATATTTTTTTTTATTAAAGGTTTTGTAAAAAAAACTTTCTCTCTATAGGTTCCCTTTTTCTTTTTTGTGACCAACCCCACTCTATAGCTCTCTAGTTAGCAAAGCATTCTTTCAATTTTCTTTTTTTTGTTGCGGTATGTTACGTGCCCAAAATTGGCATTGCACACTTTTTGATTTGTAGTGAATTCGCGCCAATATTTTGAAAGTGGACTTGTGCATTTCCGTCACTTCGGACGGTTACGTCGGCGCGGGAGGATGCGAAGACGTGGAGTGAGGAAATAAGTGCGCAGTTTCCGACACGGGGATTAGCCAACGAGACGTCGAACAGTGAAGTTCATCTGTGTCGTTTCTTCTTGTCTTTTCTCTTAGAATGCAGGTTCCTCTATCGTACCTCTTATCGTTCCTTACCTGGTTGATCCTTATCGTACCGCTGCAGAAAGAAAAGAGAAGACAAAGCAATCTGGCTTCAACGAAGGCGTAGCCCGACCCACGCCCAAAATGAAGATGAGTATGGCTCCTGCGCAAGAATAACAGCAAAGTCGTGAAGAGTTCCACATTTTAAGTGAGTACATTTTATCTTTTCTTTTAAGGCGCCTCTTGTACCACTGTAAACATTTTTGGAATGTGATACAATTTGAGACGCAATTATGACGTAATAGCTTTATTGTGCAATATTATGTACGTTTTAGTATGTATTGCCAACTGTCGTAGTGGCCCTGACACGCGCATGCGGTACTATAACGGTTATACCTTAGACTATAACAGGTACTCGGTGCAGACATTTTCGTTGCATACCTTATTTTTTTCTTCTTCGCACGGAATACCGTAACAATTTGTTTGGTTGTTTGTTAAATACTGATATTCATGTTTCAATAATATAGGTTAGGTCAACGTCTTACCGTTTAATTATTGTTTGTGCTAAGTTGAAAGTGAGCCAAAAGTATATAGAAAACTCAATCAACCTGTGTGGCAGAAAGAAATAACCATTTAGTCGTCTCTTAGATCACCCACCGTTTAGTGAAACCAAATCCAGGTGGGTTGGCGCTCAACGATTTTTATTAGACAGAAAGTTCAAAAGTCCTTTCCAAGTAGGTATAAGTTAAAGTGCTGAAGTTTGTCTAAAAATTTGCATTTGCTTTAATAGAACTCACCCCTCGCCACTGCAAGCTAGTTGATGCAGTATTTACTGTTGCGTCTGATTTGTATAGTAAAATTTAATGCAGGTACCTAACGTCAATTTAGCACGTAACATAACCTTAAATTAAAATGCATGATGTATAAGGAGAGTTACTTTAAACGTGTTTTATTCAAAGCATCAAGCACCTAATCTCATTATACAACAATGGAGGATTTAATTACTTGGTTTTACAAACAGATCAAAGTTAGAGCAAGTGCTCATGATTATGAAATAAAGCCAGACTGTTAAAAATTAATGTTTTAATCGATTAAAGGAATACTACAAATAAGAGTTAATTGTCTTAAAAGAGAATTAAAAAGTAAACTGTTTCTGTGATATCGACAATTCGATGAAGGAGGTGAACATAGAACGTCTAATGGTGTGTTTAAATTAATTAGAGACAAATATCAATGCTGTGGCTATTATAATGAATAATTTAGTTTAGTGAACACAGATCATTAACAGCGTGCCATACCATTAATGGTTTAATATTCAAATGCAATTCGTATCACAACTCATGGTTTCATTATTGAAAATGGAAATTGTACTAAATACTGAAGTCTGCCAATTCTAATTAAATATTAGAAGCTTCCGTGAATCGAATTGCACTTAAGCTCGAAATTTATATACCCAAACCATGAGAAAAATTCTAGTACTTTTAACTCTTATGCATTTCTGATAAGCAAGTAAGCTTTTGAATATATAGACCATGACGATTCTAATCCACTTCAAGGCCAAAATTCTGCATCGTTATTAAATGTGTAATAATTTTGAGTTTTTAGCCAAAGGTTCAAGATCAAGGTTAAAGTTGTATAAGGCCTTTTAAATTGAGCAAGTTCTTTAACTCTCGAATAAAACAATTTGTGTCCGTTTCAAAAACTTTTTATTATAAACACATGTATAATAGAAGGTGCTTTTTAGGCTCACGGCAATAAAATATCCTCTCATAAGAAATACACGTGCAATTCCTTTTTCCACTTCCATAAGAAATACACATGCAAATTCTTTCTAACAAAAATTTGCACAATAGTTTTCTTCAACTAAGCATTTTTTAAGTTCAGACATGGGGACAATTTAATTAAAATCTAATTTGCCTTTATCTTACAGTACACCCTTCCACCACATTAGCAAATATTCGCACATCTAGTAACAGTATTAAATAACATTGTCATCTTAAATATGTACAATAGTTTTCTTCATATAGGTAAAATCACTACAACGCAGTGCTTTCGGCTACCTATTTTCAGTTACTTTTCCAAGGTCTGTTACATGCCAAAAATTGGCATTGCACACTTTTTAATTTGTGAGGAAATTCGCGCCAATATTTAAAAAAAAGACGTGCATTTCCGTAACTTCGGACAGTTGCGTCGGCGCAAGAGAATGCGCAGACGTGGAGTGAGCAAGGAAGTGCGCGTTTTCCGACACGACGGGACTCGCGAACGAGACGTCGAACAGTGAGGTTTATCGGTGTCGTCCTTTTTGTCTTTTCTCTTAGAATGTAGGTTCCTGTATCGTACCTCTTATCGTTCCTTACCTGGTTGATCCTTATCGTATCGCTACAGAAAGAAAAGGGAAAACAAAGCAATCTGGCTTCAACGAGGGCGTAGCCCGACCCACGCCCAAAATAAAGATGAGTATGGCTCCTGCGCAAAGATAATCGCAAAATCGCAGAGAGTTCCACATTTTAAGGGAGTACATTTTATCTTTTCCTTTATGGCACCTCTTGTATCACAATAAACATTTTTGGTATGTGATACAATTTGAGACGCAATTATGACGTAATATCTTATTGTGCAATATTATATACGCTTTAGTATGTATTGCCAACTGTCGTAGTGGCTCATAGCAGTTGCGCGGGACTCTAACGGTTATACCCTAGACTATAACAGTCGCGCATGCACTATAACAGTGGCGCCTGAACGTTTTTTGGTTGAAAAATTTGTCCTCACCTCTTGTGTATCTTATAAGGGTTAGTTTTGAATATATTTGTACCAATTGGGTTTTTGTTCACTCAAATAATAATAAATAATAATTTTTAAAATTTTTAATAACTTTTAAATAGAAAAGATGTAATCTGGCAACATTGCAATCTCGCAACATCTATCTTATGATAAAATGACATGAAATACAGCTGATGTGTCAATCTAATTTAGGCAGCCATGTTTGAACCGTATTTCTTTACCTTTCATAAATGTTATTCCTAGCTTAATTAATTGGCATTTTTATTTTATAAAAAGTGTATTTGTATTCTAAATTCTCTTAAATAATTACTTCATCCAATTTAGAATGAAACTAAAGTGTATACCTTTCAAATGTGTCTAGTAAATTACATAACCTCACTTTAATCATGTGCTTTTGGATTACTAATTCTTTATATAAGTATTTTTTAGCCATAAATACCTTTATTTACCATTTATTATGGTTAAAAAAGGAAAAAAATGCCTTAAAATGACACTAAGTTTTAGTTAAAATAATTATTTTAATCTTGAAATTTTTCTTAGTTTATTCAAACTTGCTTTAAGGGTTAACTTTTTAAAAACTGTTGTTTAGATAACCTATATACTATCTTACCTTACTATCATTCTAAAATGTTCCCTTAACAATCTAAATAATCAACTATAACTTACGATTTCCTTCTTAAAGAAAATTTTGCTTTTAAATATAGCCTATGCAATTAACTGAATTTTTACTTTTACCTTCTAAAACGCTATAATAAACTTGATTTCGTTATATCTGCTTCCTTAAACATTACAATAATGAGCTTGATGATAATGTTTTGCATTTAACTTCATTTACGATCCCCTTTGCCTACGATGGTTGTTGATAATCTCTCGATATAAAAAGAATATTTTAATAATTTGGAATACTGTTTTTTCTATACATGTATTGTAGAATATTGCTTTTGTGTAGCGAGCAAAATTTTGTTTTAATAGCATATTTTTTAGATATATCGATATTGCAACGCAGCATTCTAAGATCTATTTGGTCTAGGCGAGATTTGTCGTCAAAGTTGGTCGCTCAGCAGTATGTGAGTCTAGACGAGACTCATCAAGAGTTGGTCGTTCAGCATTACATAAGTCTAAACGAGACTCGGGGTAAGTTTGTCGCTCTAGCAATTTGTGAATCATTTTTTAAGAATGATGTTGAGGTTTTTTTTTTATTAGTCTAGGTGAAGCTCAAAGGAGGGCTCGTCATCCTAGCAATTTTATGCGTTGTAAGATGTATTTTTTTCTTGTTCTTCAACAACTTTGTTAAGAGTAAATCGAGGTTTAATTACTGCTATCTCTCACTCTCACACTAGGTGGCATAAAATTATCTTTAAAATCGCTTAAGCTTTGCGTACATCCAAAAATTTTCACGTTTCATTTCTTTAACGATTTACCTAATGTTTCTGTCCCTCTTATGAGTCAGTTAACTTTATCTAGCCATTTCTTTTCTTATACAGCACCTACCTTCTACACGTTTAACTTATTTACCTTAAATTAGCTATCTTTTTGCTGCCTGTTGACTTTTCCTTGAATTTATTGCTAGCCACATATCTCTTTGTCATCTAGATTCTCTAATATAACTTTCTCGCTTCATTTAATTAATCCTCGCACCTTTTCTACATCATATGATTTTGTTTTCAGTATTTATCTTACATTGTTTAATTTTGTGGTAATTGTTGTAACTTTGGTTGCAATAACTCATTGAATTTTTATGATTGGTTTTGCTGATGTTGAGTGAATGCTTTTTTCTTTGGGCTCACATAGGAAACGCGGCCTATACCATTGTAAGAAATAGTTCATATTCGCAGTTGTAAAAAACTAGGAGTTTCTATTCCATGCGTTTTTCTTCTGAATTATTACAGTCGCCCACTTTATCCTATATCATTACTTGTTTCCCCTTCTACTAACTCATCGTAACGTATAAACATTTTTTTGTTGTTTTTTATTGAACTTCGTGGTGAGGTGCTATCGCTTTTTATCGATATCTTATCGAATTCTCGGTTGTTTTAGCATATTGGGACAGTGTGTCTGTATTTAACTGCTTATAGTTAGGCATTCTTGTGTGTTTATGGCGTTACCGTTTTAAAAAAAAATTACCTTGAAACAGCGGTTTTTTGTGTGAAGGTATCTGTAGTGATACTTTTAAGTTGTTTCAACTTTTGTCTGATTGGATGCACTTGTTAGGAAAATGATTGTACTAGTTCTCATTAAGAGTCTAGTAATTTTTTAACTTATGATGTATCTTAACTTGTCTGATTAATATAACAGGTGGTCCTTCAGACCGGCCTGTGTTTAATAGGGACAACTCTCTACCTTCTCTCGGAAGCTTGTCCAAAACCTCTACTTTTTCTTATCCTGCTGTCTCCGTTTCTCTGCCCGCTTGAGGCGGAAAATCGAGGGTTGGCTGATAGCAAACTAGCTATCCTAGGTCTGGCATGGCCAAAGAACCTAGAGGAAGTCGGGGAAGTGGTTAACCAGAAGGCGTTCTGGACAGCCTTAAAAGAATTCGCGGGAAGGGTCGCGAGATTGGACAATGACAACCGCGTGTAAAATTCGGTGGGGTTGGTGGGAGGATTGGAAAATTTTAGATTGACTTGGCGTGAGTAAGGATACGAGCATAGATATAACCAAAACCTGATATAAAAAAAAAAAAAAAAAAATAATAACATGATAATTATACCCAAATGTCCAATATGCACGAGAAACCCCCCACACCATTAATACAGTCACTGCCTATCTTCATAATTATGTGCGGATATTCGGGAAATCGGGAATAAATAATAACAGATAAACAATAACAAATAAATCAGAAACCCTCATTAAATTAAATCAATAAAATAAAGAAAGATAATAAAATCGAGTGAAACCGCGCATCTCCCACAGGACTTGAAAGTGAAGTGATAATGATAGTTATTGTGATCCCCCCCAAGAACATTTAGTGCATACCCACCAAGACTTTAACAGTGCACCCCCATCTTCCCCTTAGAAGTAAGTTACAGTTAGATGTAAGCAGACGAACAGATCTTCGGATGCTGGAGAATTTTATTATCGGGGTAAGACTTAAATTGTGGCGGCTGTACTCGCACAAGCATTGATTTACATTAATTAGTAGTTTTTGAAATAATTTAACAAGCACGTTTTGTGCGTAATGGCGCTAGCCGACATAATGCTTGTGCGAGTGAACCTGATAAATTGGGTGATGCTTTTGCTATTTTGTGCACTGCTATATGCTTAACGCTTATTATACATTTATTTATATATTTATATAATTATATTTATTTATATTTTATATTTACACTTTATATTTATTGGCATGTATTGCAGTATTTTGTGGCATATTTGTTTTGTGTGACGTTCTGTCGCCATTTTGGTTGCAGTATATATTTGGGAAAGAAGAGTAAAATTGTGAAGATTGTAATCATAATATAAATCAGTTAGGGAATGATAGGGAAAGCTAGGGATGAATTTAAATTAGTTAGCTAGATTTGGATAGTTTTAAGACGACCCTTCAGGTCACACTGGTAAGCAGAGCCGGCGTCTAATATACGGTATTACGGATCCCTCCCTCTCTTATTTTTGCTTGTGTCTTGTTGATCGGGTACACTCCAAAGTCAGCGCTAGGGATACCATTACTTCCAACCCTGTTTTTAGTTTTTGTTTTTAGCTTTTGTTTCAGTTTGTCAGATTTTTAGGTTTGTTAGATTGTTAGAGTTTGTTAGGTATGCTAGATTTTTAGGTTTGTTAGATTTTTATTTAGTTTTTTGTTTAGGGTGGATTAACTATGAAGTTAGAATGAATTAGAAGCACGATTATTTTTCGCGTTTAAACCCAATGTAGTACCTCCGGGTGGAGCATTGGGGACGTGGCGCAAGTATAGCGGCCGTTATTCAAATTATAATGTCTCCGTTTCTGCCTTATCTTTCATTCGGTAGACCTGTTCTTGTCCCGGAACACCCGTCTACCACATAAGAGTGATTTTTCCCTCACTCCGGGCTACTGACCCAAAATGCCTACCTCCCTCTTTCTACCTTTCCTATATTTTTATTGCCTTTTCATTTCCGTTAGTCACTGTGTGGTTGCGCGGGGGGTTTTCACAGACACCCGGACCACGTCTCTGGGAATCTATCGTGAGGTCATGCGGTGCCGCTGTCAGCGCACATGGCCGCTATCAGTGCATGTATGTATGAGTGTGTATGTGTGAGTGCATGAATATATGTATGTATTGATATATCGTGTGAATATCGGGTGATTTTTTAGTTGTATATTGTCGCTTCTAATCGCGTAATACCATGTTCTTTGGCCAAAGTTGTCGCGAATGTTTCCCTTAAACGTGCATCTGGATAACGTAAAAATCTAGTATATGATTTCCAAGTTGTTTATTAACACCAGGACTTGTTATCTGACAGACAAATTTGTTGTATATATTAATTCTTGCATTGGTTGTTAGCCATGTTAAACAATCGATTCCCACATTTTTATCGTTATCAACTATAATATTGCAGTTTTCTTCGTATTCGCCCTTGTAGCAAAAGTTATCGTTTATAGTAAAATAATTACACATCTCCATCTTGCTAAATATGTCAGCAAAATCTTGGGTTACATCCATATCAAAAGATAGTAATAATCTGTTTTGAGTCCGTCTAATATATCTGGTAGTTCTTCCAATAAAGTTTCCAACTTAACATCTGCTAGTTCCACTTTGTACGGAACACATATAGGATTTTGGAATTTTTTATTAATGCTTTCGAGGCCTTCTTTTCCGATAATTTCTTTTACTCCCTGGCCAATCTTGTTAATGCTTTTCAGAGAAAACAGAAGCTTAGCTTTAACGCCATGCCTAGCGAAACAAATCGGTCGAACTTTCCTCGTAGATAGCTCTTAAATGCACCACAAATTTCTTTTTTTAGGATAAACATCGTTTTTTTTACAGATGTTTGCTCGGCGTCAGAAAGGTCGCAAATTTTAACCAACATTATATTGTCACAAAATGATTCTGAAATTGGTGTGTGTAGTCCACCAGTCAGCATCTGTTCGTCTTCGACATAACAAATATTACCAATATCTGTCACCAGATTATTGTTGCACATATTTTCTGCCAACAGCAATAATCTAAATCGCTCATTTGTCGGTTTCACTTTATTCCCAAGAAGTTGAGAAACGTTAATCACCTTGGAGACGCTCATGTTTACTGTTCTAGCTACTGTCGAATACTAAATTAAATACGAAAAATTGCCACTTATGTACCCTACAGAGTGGGGCGTATATTGCCGAAGATACCCGAGTACACCCGACGAAATGCGCAACCGTCCTGAGGCGGCCATGTTACCCGCCATGGCGGCCAGGTTACACTGCCATGGCGGCCATTTTACCCCGCCCGCCATAGCGGACTTGGGTTAGTTGGTATTTTCTGGAGGAAAAAATGATGGGTTAGATCGGCGGCTAAGGTGGAGGATATAGGTTACTTTACGTAGTTTGGAGTTAGGTTAGTCGGTGTTGTCTGGAGTTAGGTTAGATTAGCTGGATTTGTCAGGAGTTAGGTTAGCTAGTGTTGTCTGGACTTAGGTCAATTGGACTTGTGTGGACTTAGGTTAGATAGAAGGAAAAATTGATAGGATATAGTGGGAAAGCCGCGATTAAAAGATTGTCACAAGCTGCAAGAATTACTCGAAAGAATGGATCTGGTTGTCGGTGGAATCAAAGACTTTACATATAAAGACAAACTTCGGTACATTTTACAATTCGAAAACCTAGATGGTCTCTATGTATCAAATTATTGGCTAGAAAAGAAGATAGAGGACTTGGGTGTCGATTTAAATTTTAAGCTGCGAATAAAGTTAGATAAAATTAAAACAACTCCAAACAAACATATAGAAAGGACTGTTTTCTGTGTATAACTTTGTATTAAAATTAAGTTTAAATGGCTCCATGCTTGGCATTCAATATTTTTAAATTTTGTTATGTATAATGTCAGTATAAAAATTTTAGAATAGTATTACATTGTTCTTTATTTATAGAAGGCTATGACGTCACCACGACCTTGGAAAAGTAGCTGAAAATAGATAGCCGAATGCACTGGGTTGTGGTGATTTTACCTATATGAAGAACAGTATTGTGCATATTTAAGATGACAATGTTATTTAATACTGTTACTAGATGTGCGAATATTTGCTAATATGGTGGAAGGGTATACTATAAGATAAAGGCAAATTAGAATTTAATTAAATTATCCATGCCTGGTGCTAAAAAATGCTTAGTTGAAGAAAACTATTGTGCAAATTTTGGTTACCAAATGTGCGAATTTTTTGCATGTGTTGAAATTATCCATGCCTGAAGTTAAAAAATGATTAGTTGAAGAAAACTATTGTGCAAATTTTTGTTAGAAAGGATTTTCATGTGTATTTCTTATAGGAGTGAAAAAAGAAATTGCACGTGTATTTCTTATGAGAGGATATTTGATTGCCGTAAGTCTAAAAAGCATCTACTTATAATGTATGATGTTTAAAAACGAAAAACGATGCTTTAACGTCCACCTCCTGCTGCAGCTTCATAATGCCCACCCTGTGTCAAAATTTTCGATGTTTTGGCATAGTTGCGGTTCTAGCTCACCAACAACAAGAATAATTTTGTTCTTGAACTCAGGAATCGATTGTGTCATTCCTATGGACGTGAGTAGTATATAGTGAGGGTGCCAGCGCCTCCGGAGGCAGTCAGTGACTCCTAATAACGTCACATTGCTGCTACATTGACAGCAGCTGCACGTGTATTGGGGTCGTTTATGTTTGTATTTGAACGCATGTGGGAAGGGATTATTGAGTTAGGATGACATTGCGTTTGTGTGCCACTTCAGCGGTCGTACTTGAACAGAGGTCATTGATCTTTGTGTTCTCGTTTTTTGGTGTTGGACGTCGTTGACCTTGTTTTTCCACGTTTTTTTCGCGCGACTCCAACTGCTGCAAGTCGGGGTCAATGACCTGTCGGTGGTGCGATCGTTAATCTTTGAATTCGCGCGTCGCAGTGAACACTGCTTAGTTAGGTCGATGACGTTTCGTGCGCTTCTATGGAATGACTCGTTGCACCTGGCTGAGGGTCCATGACCGAGCTTAGCGACATATTTCCGGACAGTGTTCTTAATCAAGTCACTGACTAATATAGTTGACCTAATTCCAATTAGTGTTGACCTAGGAACCTACTAACTTACTTCCTAAACTCATTGACTTGCTGAACAATTTTCAGAAGATTGTAAAACTAACCTATTTTCAGAAAATTGTAGACGTACTAAATTACTTCTAGTCGTAAATGGAATCGGTGCTGCTCGTTTCACCGTACATTGCTTTCTACAGTCACTTCCATTTCCAGTAATTTCAATAACTTGTATGTATAAAAGTAGAGGTGTGTTGTAAGAAAGTATAGTGAATTTTTACAAGCATATGATGCCTTCCCGTGCAAATGAGTCTAATGTGGGTAGTTGTACTGCCACTAATACGTCCAGCAGTATACCACTCAGGGTCGTTTCAAACCGTATCTAAACACATTAAATAGGAACTTTGTTCGTCGTTTCGAAACGTTTTCAAATATTTATTATTTGCACTTTGTTTTCTATCTACACACTGACTGATTCCACCTCTGATGCTCTTTTTGAAAAATGCAGCATATCAATATCGGTGAGTAATTCTACGCAACATTGCATTCTAGCTCAATTCAGGGGCAGTATAGTATCATGTAGGATTCAACTTACAAGCATTTAAACAATTTTGTCTAAACGTTTCAAAAATATCCGCTAGTAACAATGCATCCGATTTCAAATACAAATCAGAATAGTCTCCTAACGTTTCGCAGTTAAATACGTGCCATATTTCGTTTGCTCAGTAGTATTGTTGGTCGGTTAGGTGCTCTTCGTTAAGAGTGTTGTAAAAGTAATTTTTACTCAGCAACGAAAGCTCGTCTAATTTCTTCATATCGTCCATATACCTTTTTGTTTTACTAACTGGAACTCTCTATTGTTCGAACAGTGCGTTTTCAATTCACGAAATTCTTCCACTTTTAAATCAACCATCAGTTTTTCTATTGACGAGCCATAAAACGGTAGGAATCCAAACGTCTTAATTTCTAATACATCTCCTTTTTCCCATTTTCCTTCGCTTTAGTGTCGACTAATACGTGCTTGCTAAACAATATGTACTTTTCCTTGTTCTGTGCTATTACGTCCAAACGTTCTTGATTCTTATACAATGCTTTTATAAATAAATGTGAGTCATAGCCCGTTAAATTATGATATAAAATCGGCACAAATGTCGGTAGTTTGTAATATAAATTACATATCAAATGTGCGGCAGCACCTGGAGTTTTTATGCCAGTAATATAATAGTGGTCTTTCACATTCTTCTCCCCACACCCTTAAATGCTTTTTAACATATACAACACGTGGTAGCTTCCCGCAAGCGGCTCTGTGGCGTAGTTGGTATGTGTGTGATTGCTACCTCCAAGGTCCCGGGTTCGAATCCCAACACGCTCCGCTTGAAAAATGTTAGGTGGCATTTTTCACAAAAATACACCCTCGTTTGGATGAGAGGTAAAATGGAGGTCCCGTGTGTGAGTGTTGTCATGCACGTTAAAGATCCCTATCTTACTTGGAACAGCAAGGGTTCGGCAAAATTCCAAATTTTCCAGGTAAAAAAAACTCGCTTCCTGGCCAATGTAGTACCTTCGGGTGGAACATTGGAAAGAAGCACGTAGGGTAGCTTCCCGCATTTCTTTCTTTTCCTCATATGTAAGCGGTACCATGAGCACGATATTTAAGTACTTATCGTACAATACTTTAATATTCTTTTCTAATATTTGCACAAATTTTCTGGCACAGTCTTCGACCCTATAGCTAACAAATTTGGACGCACTATCGTCAAACGAATATTTTATGTAGTAGGCGCACGAGTGTGGTTCGTGAATATGTGTGTCACTTGTAAACTGATTTTAGGGATTCGGTTGACATGTTTGAATTGGTCCTAGTACGAATTTGAAATCAGCGTATACTACAATGGTAACTTTCATCTGTTTCTCTAAACTCTCGAATTTTAATATGTTCTCACACGTTTATCCACACTTGTTTCGATAGTAGGCGATTCGGTATATACATGATTACAGTCGTGGTTTTGATGCCGGTTCAATAAATCAGTAAGTAATAGGTTAACGTGAGTTATGTATCCCCCAATCTATGTATTTATAACAAAATAGGAATTATTAGAAATCATAAAGAAATTATTAAGTCAAGTGCAACAATGTAATTCAAGGATAATTAAATAAAGGTTATTAACAGATATGAGAACGGATGCAATACATTGTATTCCAGACAATAGTGATACTGCGGGTGGCAGGTCACAGACGGTTAAAAACCGTGATTACCTAGAAAGTAAGACTGTTACATTGTATCATGAATAGTAATAAGAAATAAGTAGACATGAGCTCTGCAAGTTCCCACAGACATGTGAGGGGCAGGGACAACATAAATACCCCGGAAGCCTCAAGACCAGGCAGTCAGCCTCAAGTACTTCAGCTTTAACATTGCAGTTTGCTTAGGCTACTCACTCATATTAGTTCAATAAGTAATTATGTTATTTCGACTTAGAGTAATTTTAAACCAGTTTGTTAAAATTCCATAATTAATGTCTGATTAAACTAATAAAATTTGTTACAAGTTTTAAAAGTTGTTTTTAAAAACACTGCTCCCAAGGCCCGAAACGTAACTCGTGTATATTCGTTTTTCTGATCTATAATATAACGGTCCAACAATCTCATATACCATCTTACCGTTTCAATAAAGGTTTCGAACGTACTGATATCACCGTCAAATGAAGGGAGCATCAACGACGGTAGGATCACTTTGGATTTTGCACTGTGTGAAGGTGCGGATCCACCTTCCACAGGGGAGGCAAGATTGATAGGAAATAACTTGAAATAAAGGGCTTTAACAAGAAAAAGGTATTGTCGAAGCGCTTTCTGATTGAATCTTCAATTTCAAACTGATTATCTGCGTCTTCAGCCGATTATGTTGCTCATAAAAGTTTTCCTCAATCGTGTCGATCGACGTGTATTGAGCCCGGAAGAGTTCCAAAACACTGGGTTCAACTACAGTTTCGTTAGCGATTTCAAAGTCTCACGAAGGGAGTTAATTTGCGTGTTTCTTATGAAATACGCTTTTTTGAGTCTGTTTGCCATGATTAGAAATTACTAAAGCGAAACCGAAGAAATACAAGCGGGAAAAATATGCAAAAGCAAAAGGAAACTTTTAATGTATGCACTTATATAAAGCAGGCCATTAGTATTGATTACCGCGCTTTATGTGAAAATCCAAATTAAACACTACAAATAATTTACAGGCCAAATTCAAATATTAATCAACCAAGTATGTAACTATAAGATAGTAACTACCAAGATACATAAATGATATACCTTGATAAGCGGTATCTAACAACAACGTAAGGTAATAAAAATTTTAGAGTTTGCAGATAACATTCAGATCCGGCGAGAATTGATCATATATGTTAATGCGGCGGTTAACTTTGATAACCACAGATGGTGAGATCAGTGGACATGTATACTTAACAATAAGAATAGCGAAAACTTTCAAGTACTTACCTAAGTTATTAGATTTAGCGGTGTTCCAAAAACTAGCAGTAAATAAAACGTCGATTTTTTGATAGGAGGTCGTATCTGTCTAACAAAAAAAACTATTGCTACGGACAGCACACTTTTAACTAAGTTTTCGCGGTACATCAATAACACAGAGTAGCTTGAAGGCTGAATCGCGAAAAATCTAATGACATTTAATGTCCACAGGACGGATGCGAGTTTACCTGCAAGCTTTATCTTATGTTATAACTAACAGTAAATTAACAATAAATACAAACGGAACAGTAATTATACAAATTATGCGTACTACGTCACTGCTGAATCTCACAATTTTTTGCGTGTGAGTTTCGTGTGCAAGGTACCTCTAGAGCTTTTCTGACTAGGTTCCAACAATAATCTGCAAGCATTGTGGGGCTGCACTTCCATAGATATCGATTTTAATAATACAGAATATCTTCGTATAACCTTTCACAATATTCGGCCCTCACAGCCCTAGATTTGAGGAAAAAAAGTCCAAATGGAATAGAAATTAAGAGATTCACAGTTTGTTCGTAACTTTTTGGCGTTGTATGCAGCAGCCATAATCTCGGTCAGTTTTGAATCATATACAAATACACCGGTCCTTTACGATGTGACGAATTTGCGGCCCAATAAAATTACTTCTTTTATTTTTGCCTCACTTAGTCTGGGAAACCTCTTTTAGATATTGGAATCCTTTACTATGTTTATTTAAAGCTTTGACAGTTTTCGTCAGTTTCAGTTTTATATTCAGATGTGGTGGCAAAGCACTCTTTGAATCAACGAAAGGATGATTGTGAATTTTTTCTCTAGGAATAAGGTTTCTTCGCATTTTCCAATATTTTACAAAGTGGTATTCTTTTAATCTACTGTCCCATTCGCAGAGAAAATAGTAGTAGTTGGTGTAACCCAATTGCATTCCTAACAAAAGTGCTATGACTTTTAAATCACTACATATAATCCGCCGATGTGCTATTTACTTAATTTTTTCAAGTAAATTTTCATTTTGTCGTAGTTTTCTTTCATATGTATCACGCGAGGAATAGAAACAGAGGAGTACGAATTTCAATTGTGGAGGAGAACTCTATTCAAGCTTAGAGTAAATAAATCAATAAATAGTTTCCACTCATTAGTTTTGTATACTCAGTGACATGGAAATTGCAACACCAAGAAGGATCGGGAATTTTTTGACCAAACTAGGTAGATATGTTTAATTACTTATAGGTAGTAATTGATTAAAATTTAAAAAAAAACCAAAAGATTAACATAATTTTATTAATAATGACTCTCCTCCCAATTTGTTACACACTCCCTTACGCTTCGTGGCATCGAATCCAGTAAGTGGTCGATGTCCTGTTGGAGTATTGTATCCCAAGCAACCTACACTTCATGTGAAAGAGCTTCCAGTGTATGCGGCGGATTTGCTAAGTTCCACAGTGTTCTATCCATAATGCCCCACACATGTTCAATTGGCGAAATATCGGGAGATTTGGGTGGTCATGATAAAATATTGACATGGGCGTCTTCAAATCAGTGGAGAGTAGTCGTCGCTACGTGAGCACGAGCATTATCAAGCTGGGAAACCGGATCCTCAAGCTGTTGGAGATAAGGAAAGATACGGGGTTTCACAACTTCAATAACGTAACGCTCGGCATTCATATTGCCTCGGATGACCAAATGAGATCTACTTCCATATGTTATAGCACCCAATACTATAACCCCCACGGTTTGGTGCACATCCCTTTCAATAGAAAGTTTAACATTGGCAGGTTCCCACGTCTCCGTCTGACTCTCGTGTAGCCATCATGCATACCTAAACAGAATCGGAATTCATCACTGAATACTATCGTATCCCACTTCAGGTTCCAGTTGAATTGCAAACTGCACCACTCTAAGCATAGCTGTCGGTGTTTAACCGTAACCTAACATAAGATGTGGTCGATAGGATTACAAGCCGAAAGTCCTAATTCGGAGATAAACCGTTCGAAAGGTTACAAGACGACTTTCAATATCTAACCAATGATTAACAATTGATCTGGTACTGGTGAATCGATTTTTCACAGTCATTAGGCGAGATGGCGATTTTGCACCTCATTAGTTTGTCTTTAGCCACCCGTTTCCTTTTTATGACATTCCTGACCCTCTCTGGTCCATAATTGATAGCAACGTATAATTGTGGATTGGTTTCGGTTAAGACAATTTATTATTTCCCTGAACGAAAAACCACTTTCGCGCAATTGTTTCAATTCGACCTTTGTCGAATTGGTTCAACTGGTTGCAATTTCCATGTTGCCGCATTCTAGGCATAATCACGGCCTCAAAACACGAAAATCAACTAACTTTTAACGAATTCAACACAAAATTCAACCAAAACTTGCAAGAAATATACCGGATAATAATGTTAGATATACCAATACCACTTGATCTATCGCAACAAAATTTTAATCAATAATTACGTTTCAATAGTTGTTACATATCTGCCAAGTTTGGTCAAAAAATTCCCAATTCTTCTTGGTGTTGCAATTTCCATATCGCTGAGTATATTTATGTCATATTGCATCTACTAGTCCATAAATATCTACACAGTGCATCACCAGATCACACGATGTAACAAGATTAAGATAATCTTGTTCACGTTTTCAATATGTGGAAATATGCGTATCATTTTGTATTAGATTGCAACTTTGCAAACTGGATTGCAACAGTTCAGGGTTAGGTTTTAAGAAATTTGAAGTCGATAAGCTCATCTTGCGAAAATAAAATGTGGGGTACCTATATCAAATAGTTAGAAATCAGGATCCCGTGTCTTCTTCCATAGGTTCAACAATGTTATCTTCTACAACATTCAAATCATCGTCGAGTGTATATGATTCTACACGTTTGGCGCAGATAAATTCTCGCTGCGAAGAACTGGAGTGAGAGCTGATTGTAGATTGGGTACTGTACAGTATGCCTCGACTTCAGTGAAATTCCAGATAGATTCGTCAAGCAATCTGAAAATGATCTTTAGGCATTCTCCACACCATAGATACTGCAAAATGCATTGACTTACCGGTATTGTTCAGCCATTCTCTTAAATTTATCACACGTTGCGCATATGATATGCGGCGTCCAATGTTTATCCTGATCTCGTAGTTTGCATCCAAAATGAAGCTCATAAGCTCTTTTGATTAACGTAGTTATTGTCATTGTGTGAGATTAAATCGTAATCTCGCCACATAGGTAACAAAACGTATCCGTTTGATTTACACACTTTCGCGACATTCTATAAAGTCTGTCAGCAATAAGTAATGTAGAGTAAAAGATTATTTCTTTATCTATATTTTCTGCTGCTGATTCTACCCGCGGAGCGTATATATTTTAAATATGTCTGTTACGTCATCATCGAACATTTATTGGTATTGGTGACAATAAATACTATTAGTGCGGGTATCCTACAGTTTTTAGTGAAACATTTATGCCGACAGTGGGAGTGCGTGAAGTGACAGTGGTACTCGAACCGTTACAGAAGAGAGTTGTATGAGAGCTTTTGGAAGCGACACCATCACCCAACGTGCGTGTTCTTGGTTGTCTGCTAACCCTTTTGCGTGTGACTTTTATTGCCCCGAGCGGCACAGGCTTTAAGGTATTTATACCCTTTATTAAGTAGTTTGTTGTAGTTGCTTTATTTATAACATAACCGTTACACTGCCATCGGTATTGCTACAAAAGCAATTGGTCCTTCCCTATAATTAACATATCTAGATCACCTCATTCATCCCAATACAAGCCATTGGTCCATACGATCCGAATTTCACTAGTTCTATGGTTTATACGCATGTCCTAAACTTTTGCATTTCAGCGAGCGTTTTAATTAATTATTTTAGCTTTAAATTTGTGTTCAAAGCCCATATTTAGCGGGTTAAAATGTGTAAATATTATTTATACTGTCTTTAAACTAAAATAAGCGATTTCGCCGTAATTAAACCAACAAGCGTTTAGTTACAAACAAATACTTTAGCATCAAATTTGTTAGTTTTCAGTCTTAAATTTATTTTAGCGGCATATAAAACACACAGCAACCTGAAAATTATAATTCGCTTTATACTTCTCAAATAAGAAAGGTAAAGGGATTTGCTTTGTGTAAAAGCCATTGCACGTTTTGTATCACATACAACCCTTTTCAGTCGGTTTGCAGTAAAATATTGAACACATTTGCAGGAGTAATAAAGTTGTAGAAGCTGCATCTTGCAAATATGATAACCACATGTTAGAAGTTGGTGGACCCTCTGAGCTTTGATGTAAAGGCCGCCCGTCGTAAACTGTAAATTTTATCTAAACGCTTTGTAAGAATTTGAGAAACCGCTTAGTTTTCCACGTGTTGCTTAAGACCCATTGCAGGCTAATAGTCATAAACGTGATTTATCGATTTATGCGCTATTTTACATTTTTCGTGCCTTGAACAACAACCCATAATATTTTAATATTTCTCAGCGCACATCTGAGCGGTTACCGTTTTACAGCATTTTATTGTAGGTCTTTCAGAATGGCTCCAAAAAAACACACTTAGCAGAACTCGAATTACTTAAAATACGGATTATAGAGATGTGGGAACTTGGCAACGCTATACAAAGTGATTCAAGTTTAAAAACGTTATTTCATATTCAAACAAGGGGAGTAAGTGACATTTACTCCAATTTTAATAAGGTTTTAGTTGATGTCTTAGCGTCCTGTAACGAGGCAGAATTATTGAATTACAACGCTTTACGGAAGGAAGTGGATTCCGCTTATTATTGCATACTGCTGCATCTTGAAACGATGCAAGAAATGCGGGCACAAATTACGGAAAATGCTCCAAGCAGCACGGGATCAAAATTGTTACCGTTAAAGCTCCCACATTTTAATAATGAGGTAACGGAATTCTCATCCTTTATCGATTTATTTGACAGTCTGGTTTATAATAATGCGTCACTGTCCAATATCGAAAAATTAAATTACCTTATCAATTGCTGTAGCGGGGAGTCTTTGAAAATTATTAAATCGGTACCCATTTCGGGGGATAATTTTATTATCTCATATAATGCCTTGCGTGAGCGATTTAGCAATCCGCGTTTATTAGCAACTTTGCATTGGAAGGCTATGAAAGATTTTCCACCTTTAAAATTAGAAGACCCTAAGAAAGTTAGGGCACTTATTGATTGTTTTTCAGAGAACCTTGCCGTTCTAACTAACTTAAAGTTTCCCACTAAACATTGGAACTTTATTCTAGTCGATTTTCTTTTAGAAAAACTCGATCCGTTCACTAGAAAACGCTTCGAACTCCAATCGGATCCGAAGCAAATACCCAATTTCGATGATTTGAGATATTTTTTAACTCAACAATGTGCAGCGTTGGAAACCTTTTCTTCAACCGCCCCTGTATTCTTATTCGACGACTGTCCATTCATCTCACACATCAGTGCCTAACAAATCCTCAGCGTTTCAATTTAAACCAAAGGTTTCTTCTAACGTAGTTTCACTGGATACACCAAGTAGCTCCAGTGACTCAAAGATTTCATTTTCGCACCATTGTCCTTCTTGCAAAGGCAATCACTTAATTTATAGATGTCAATCGTTTCTAAAGAAAACTCCGACGGAACGTTTCGACATTGTCAAACGCTTACGCCTTTGTTTAAATTGCTTACGAACAGACCATGCGTCCATGCAATGCAAATCCTATAACTCTTGTCGAACTTGCGCCAAGCCGCATCATACCTTGCTACGTTTTGAACCGCAACCTGCTTCTAGCCGTTCAGCTGAACCGATCGCTACACCTATGCATAAAAATGCCAATAGGACGCAGTCAGCCTCTCCTATTCCGGCAAATGTTTTGTCTTCACAGACGAATTCAAATCTTGAGGTTACTGTCTTACTCTCCACTGCTGTTGTGGAAGTTCAAGATCGTTCTGGTAGATACAAACCGATCAGGGTACTCTTAGACCCTGGCTCCCAAGCTAGCTTTATTCGAGACGATTGCGTGAGCAAACTTTGGCTTCCACGCATACGTTCTCAAGTTCCGATTTATGAACTTGGACAGACAACTTCAGCAGTCAATAGGGGTGCCGTCAGCTGCACCATTCGCTCTATGTTAGACTCTGAAAAATCTCTAGAAGTCACAACTTTTGTGCTTTCGTCAATATCTGGCAAATTACCCAGCGTTGAAGTTCCTAATAATTGGGAACACTTATGCGGCCTGCATTTTGCAGACCCGACCTGGAACTCTCCGGGAACTATTGACATGCTCCTTGGAGCAGATGTTTATCCGTTCATCATCAATGGCGGTGTTATACATGGCAAATTTCTTCAGCCTGCCGCCATAAATACAATTTTTGGTTGGACTATTATTGGTCCCACAAAAAGCTTGCAGTCTGATACTGTCCAACCATTTTTTACTTCTGTAGAAGATCCTATCGACCAGACCCTAAGGCGGTTTTGGGAGATAGAAGAGTTGCCATCCAAGCCTTATACTTCTCCAGAAAAAGAAAAGGTAGACTTGATTTTTGAAAACACGTTTTCTCGTGACCCTAGCGGTCGTTTTATTGTTGCGTTACCGTTCAACGATACTTTGCCCATTTTTGATAAGTCTTTTGACATGGCTAAAAAACGACTATTTTCGTTAGAGCGCAAGTTGCATGCTCAACCGGAGCTACGCGCCCAATACAACAATTTCATGCAGGACTATCTTGATGCGGGTCATATGGCATTACTCGATTCTCCGCCCGTTGGGAACGATAATTATTTTTTACCCCATCACCCTGTGTTTAAAGAGGAAGGTCATACTTCTACACTTCGTGTGGTTTTTGACGCCTCTGCAAAGGCTAAAAACAACGTGTCACTTAATGACACTCAATTGGCTGGACCTAGTCTCCAAAATGACATTTCGTCAATTTTACTTAAATTTCGCTCTCATCGTTTCGTTTTTACTTGTGATGTTCGCCAAATGTATCGACAAATTTTGGTTACCGAAGAACATCGAAGGTTTCAATTAATTGTGTGGCGGTTCTCCGCAGAAGAACCCATTCAGACTTATCAGCTTAATACAGTGACCTATGGTATTAAATCATCGCCTTATCTAGCATTAAAAACTCTTCAGCAATTAGCCATTGACGAAGGCAAAAGGTTTCCGTTAGCCGCTGAGGCTATACGGTCAAATCTATATATTGACGATTTCGTCGCCGGCGGAGACTCTATACAATCGGCCCGAGAAATCAAAGATCAACTTATCCGACTTTTATATTCGGCTGGGTTTGAACTTCGAAAATGGAGTTCTAATTCAACTTCTATTTTGGAAGGCATTCAGTCAGATTTTTGCCAATATACTTCTCTCGATTTCGATTCTGACGAATCAATAAAAATATTAGGTCTTCAATGGTCACCTACAGAAGATATTTTCTCATTTCGGGTTAAACCATTAAACCCAATATGTACAAAGCGCAACATACTTTCGCAAGTTGCCAGAATATATGATCCATTAGGGTTTTTAGCCCCACTAACACTTTTTGCAAAACGCCTAATCCAGCATCTGTGGATGTTAGGTTTAAATTGGGATGACATCCCACCAGCAGACATTTCGTCTCAATGGCAGCAGTATCAAGAAGAGTTGCCGTTATTATCGTCATTAAAGTTACCACGTTGTTTACCCCCTTCGGATCCTTTTACTTGTCATTTGCATGGGTTTTGCGATGCTAGCGAGGTAGGGTATGCAGCGGTAGTGTATTTTCAGTTCATAAATCAAACTACTGGAGAAATAACTGTACAATTTGTAACCGCTAAAACAAAAGTAGCTCCAATTAAGCGCATTTCAATTCCACATTTGGAAATATGTGCCGCCGTTTTATTAACCGATTTACTTTCTTTTACCATTCGGTCTTATCAAGGCTTGATTGAAATCTCCGATGTTTCAGCGTGGAGTGATTCTACGGTCGCTCTCACTTGGATACGTTCTCCACCTTTTCGTTGGAAAACTTTTGTGGCAAACCGTGTTAGCCACATTCAAGAAATCATTGCACCTAGCCGATGGTTTTATATTAAATCTTCGCATGATCCGGCTGATCCTGCATCTCGAGGATTAATGCCAAGCGCGGTTATTTCATGTTCGCTATGGTGGGCGGGGCCTGAATGGCTTCACTACCCTAGTGACTTGTGGCCGCCTCAACCAACATTGTCAACCTCAATTGCTGAGGTAACTACGGAAAAGAAGATCCTAACATTTGTCGCTCAAACAGATCCAAACGTCATTGACATTTTACTAAGTCGCTTTTCATCGTTATATAAAATCCAAGGCATCGTGGCTTACATTTATAGATTTTCTAAACCCATGGCTCAACGTCATACGGGTCCCTTAACAGACATTGAATTACACAATGCTCTCATGATTATCATTCGGCATGTACAAAATGTTACATTTTCAAAGGAAATAGCTTCGATCAAGGCAAACCGTAAATTACCTAAAAACTTGCAAAAACTTTCTGCATTTGTTGATCCACAAAATATCTTAAGAGTAGGTGGGCGCTTGACACATTCTTCGCTTTCCTATTTCGAAAAGTTTCCTGCGTTATTGCCTCAGCGGCACCGATTAACCGAACTTATCATTCGGTCAACTCATGAAAGGTATTGCCATCCCGGTGTTAATACCACAGCGTATCTTATCCAACAGAATTTCTGGATCCTTTCTATTAAAAATTCAATCAGAAATTATTTATCATCATGTCATAGATGTTTTCGTACCAAACCGGTCCTGGTAACTCCTCCTATGGGAGACCTACCGGCAGCACGTATTACCCAAATCAAACCGTTCAGTATTGTTGGTGTTGATTTTGCTGGCCCTCTTTTAATAAAGGCTAACCGCCTGCGAGGCTCTAAAATTCTTAAGGCCTATATTTGTATTTTTGTTTGTTTTGCCACTAAGGCAGCACATACTGAACTTGTTTCGGATTTGTCGGCAGACGCGTTTCTTGCCGCTTTGCGACGATCTATAGCACGTCGAGGACGCTGTTCTCAAATATTTAGTGATTGCGGTACTAATTTTGTAGGTGCCTATCGTCAGCTTATGAGTTATCTGCATAGTGCAGTAACCTCAGAAAAGATAAAGTGATCGTTTAATCCACCTAGCGCCCCTCACTTCGGTGGCTTGTGGGAAAGCGGTGTTAAGTCGGTAAAGACACACCTAGCTCGCGTAATCGGCGAACAAAAACTTACCTTTGAGGAACTTTACACAGTTCTTACTCAAATTGAATCTGTTCTAAATTCAAGGCCACTCTGCGCTTTGAGTTCGGATCCAAATGACTAGCGTTGCTTAACACCAGGTCATTTCCTAACTATGGAGCCTCTTTCTGCACCACCAGATAAGGACCATTCAACCAACGTTTTATCATTAAAGAGCAGGTGGAAACTCCTGCAAAAACTCCATCAAGATTTTTGGGCTCGCTGGAGCCATGAGTACTTACATACTCTGAATCAAAAGGTTAAATGGCACTCTAAGGTAGGTGTCCGACAAGTTGAAAAGGACACTATTGTCCTCATCAAGGACGACCAGCTTTCTCCACTTCAATGGAAGTTTGGTCGTATTATTAATACTTTTCCCGGTGCGGACGGTATTATACGTGTCGCTGAGATCAAAACTGCACATGGCACATTAAAACGACCTTTGGTCAAACTAGCGCCGCTACCGGTATTTTAATTTTATTTTATGTTTAGATGTATATACACATTTCTTACATGTATAGTAGTATATTATTTTTAAATATTTGCTTATTTAGATATATATTTTTATTTTTGCATAGTTGGTAATATCGCTCGCTGTAGTGTACCACCCTATCTTTCGTTACCTGTTTTCCTAGCAAGGTCAAATCCCATGTGATTTCCTTCACCCAACCTACTTCCCTCCTTTTCAAAATTCTATGAATTTGGTTGGCGGTATGTTACGTCATCATCGAACATTTATTGGTATTGGTGACAATAAATACTATTAGTGCGGGTATCCTACAGTTTTTAGTGAAACATTTATGCCGACAGTGGGAGTGCGTGAAGTGACAGTGGTACTCGAACCGTTACAGAAGAGAGTTGTATGAGAGCTTTTGGAAGCGACACCATCACCCAACGTGCGTGTTCTTGGTTGTCCGCTAACCCTTTTGTGTGTGACTTTTATTGCTCCGAGCGGCACAGGCTTTAAGGTATTTATACCCTTTATTAAGTAGTTTGTTGTAGTTGCTTTATTTATAACATAACCGCTACACTGCCATCGGTATTGCTACAAAAGCAATTGGTCCTTCCCTATAATTAACATATCTAGATCACCTCATTCATCCTAATACAAGCCAATGTCTCTCCAGTGATTTCTACAACCTTCGCCAGACACGGCGCTGTCTACATGCCAATGATGTCAGACGTTCGATACAATGTTTTACGACGTAAAACATTTTTGACGAATATCTTAATACCTGAGGGCGATACGAAAATTCTGAGTGCAGATTCGGTTTCAGCGACTAAAAACACCCATCAGACATCAGGAAACAAAAATCGTGTTGGTCTGTATTATTAGGCAAAAACCTATGCTGGGATTCAGAAATTAATTTATTATCTAAGACTGCAATTTTCACAAATAGTTAGTTTCATAACTTTTACGATACGTTGTACGAGAATAATAAGTATATTACATGTTTAAAACTTATAGCCGTAAAAACGGCTTAACTTTAGTTAATTTGCACCCTCTGTCGTGGTACTAAGTTCACGCTTATAAATTAATGATATCTTAAAATACAAGTACTGCCACTCAATGAAACGTACATAATGATGTAATCTATATACATTAAATATGTAAGAATCCAAAGAAAACTTACTAACAATTGCTATTTATATATAATTCTCATTAGGGATAATGTTAAGCTCGAAACACGCAAGTTCTTGTGAAAATGCCACAATCAATACAATGCATTTCTTATGTTTCCTAATGCTATTAACCTACAGTAAAACACCAATTTACTATAACTTATTAAGGCTCAAGCATTGTTTTAATACCATTCAAATTAGACTTTGAAGATGTTCAATTTTTGTTAATAAAATAATTAGAAAGCGTTGGAGCATTACAGACCACTCTAAAGATTAAACATGATATTAAAAGCTTTAAAAGTGGCTCGTTTAAAAGGTTTTGTAATTTTTTTGGGTTTTAGTATTATTCTACTTTCTAAGAAAAAAGTTGGTTCTACATAAATAATGTAAAAGTTGTAACGGTGCTTGAATTTATAAAAGTTTATTTAAAATGAAGATTAACCATTAGCATTTTTATATCCTATTACATAACAAATTAAAAATAAAAGCTTGCGTGTTGAAGTAGTCTTCATAGTAAGAGAAGTAAAGTTTGTAATTTTACACTTCCACAATGCAACGATCTTGATTAATTAACGTCTAGGATCGTTTCAGAGGATGTCGGCTAAGCTTACCTCATTCGTACGAAAATTCTAATCCGAATTCGAGAGCGAGCGTATCAGTCACCTTCAGCAGCTTCCTTTCACTTAGCGGACCAGTTCTTGAGTCATCTCAATCATCAATCTGCGAGGTATGCACCACGGGCTTCTGCATTTGGTGTACATTAAAGTTTGATACACTACTGTCTTTGGACCAATTCTTAATTGAATTAAAACTCTTATTTAGAATTCTCCTGTTCTTTATAGAGCAATGTCGACCACGAGCTTCGTCACCAAAGTCAGCTTAAAAAAGAAGGCTTCCGTCACAATAACGGACATCGAGTCCGACATGGAGATAGAATCCATCAGCGGCCGTGAATCCAGAGGACGACAAATCCTCCGCCTCTGAGGCCGAAGCGACGAGGAAAACTTGTTACAGGCGGAAAAGCTACTACGTATATATTTTCCAGTGAAATTATAAAATGGGGGCGGCCTGTAAAACCAAAATGAAAGGGGGGTCACCGGCACTAGCTAGCGGAAGGTCGTGGATCATATAGAGGGTTAAAATTCTGCAAAAAGGGTTAAATTAATTTATAATATACTACAAAAGATTTGGCACTTACCTTTCAGAAAATATTGTGGCTTAATGACAATTGCCAAGGGCGCCAGACAAGTCGAGAATGTCCAAATGTTCGTACAAAACCTTGAGAGACTTGTCATCCCAACGAGGACAATTGTTCCTTTTAATCAATTCCTCACTTTTTTACTACTTATGCAACTTCCATGATAAGAAAATAAAAAAAACTATTGACTTAATCAACGGCAAACAAAACTATTTAATTCACAGAGCAAGAAACGTGAACCTCTTACATTCATTGATTTTAAGTTAGAAATTTAAGTGAATAGGTGACTATGGAATTTATGAAAATTTTGAGTACATAAGTAGTTCTCAAACACTTGTATATGAAAGAAAACTTATATTATAAATCTTACACTAAATTAATCCTACGGTTTATGGCCAAAACGTCCTAACAAATAAATTAACTAAAAATTGGTCATGCTACTTAACTATAAAACTTACTAAAAATTGTCCATTGTTTGAGGGTTTGTCTTCCAACGTAGAACAGTTCTTAAATTGGGGGAGAGAATCTCGCTTGTTGCTTCTGTTTGTAATTTTTAAAGAATTGACTGGCACACGAACCCGGCAGGATCTTCTTGACAATATCACTTACTTGTGCGTCACACGCCTACAAGCTTTTTATTATTTACCTTGTATCACTATAAATCCGCGAACATATGGGCATAACCCTCGCGAATTGGAAGAGTTATCACTCCTTTCCAATTTTTACTATCGTGATACGAAGTGAAATATTCTATCCGTGATGCCGGAGAACGCTACCCGCGAACTACGTTTCTTTCTACTTCTTGACCACGGACAGCCCCATTGGAAAAACTCTCTGTCTTTGGCTAAAGCCTTCAGTTATATAGACTAATTCCTACCCTAATCATTATGTACGTCATTTTCTGTTATCCAATGACTGAACAGAACCTCCCACAGAACAAGATTTCAGAAACCAAATCCAACCCCTTTTTAGATGAGAGTCACGGAAGCAATTATTTTCCCAAGGGTTTAAATTATATTGTACCTTCTAAGAATTTCTTAATTATTGAAATGTGGACCATACCTATGGCGACAGTAGTCTGCCATTAACAAAGACGGGCTAACCTACTTGAGCCGAAATGGATTTTAAATACAATGGATGTCTCCAGACTACTTAAAATTACTTGTAATCTTTGAACAAATCAAATTGGAAATAGTCTTCGCTATTTATAATGTTTCGTTTTCTATAACCCGCTGTCAATCAACGAATATATTAAGAAGATTAAGTTTTTCAAACAGAAAATTTGCTTTCCTTTATTTACGCTAAAAGGTACTATTCCATTTTAATTTTATCAGATTCGTCAATCTGTAACCGACCTAAACTTTAAGAGGTTTATTGTATTTGATTTACAAGGGTAGACCTTTAAATCATGACCTGCCGCGTGAATTTCTAATAGTTTAGTAGCCTGAAGCTATCTGTAACCCTGGTCTTTTATTATAAGGGAGCCTAACTAAAATACAAAGTAATTTATTGTGGAATTTTTGTCTATATTTTATACAAGTTACTGAATTTTAATTAATTGATCTGTTTATTCGTTAACATTACAAAATAATGTTACAAACTAATAAAAACTCCGCAAGTACACAAACCGACATCTGAACTTAACTGCTTTCTGAGCATCAAACAGTTACACGGACCGATGACATTAACACAACAGCCTATGCCAAATTACGCTCCGCTGACGCATCAATCTCAAAAAACGCACTTAAGAGAACGTCTGTTGCTCTCTCCAACAACATAAAAATACTGTGAATTTACCACACAGACTTGCCACCTTCGTACAACACGCCAGAAACCTTCTACAATTATTAAAGGAAACCGTCGACATTAGAGCATCAGGTCTAGATGCTCGCATCCACGCTATCGACGTTACCGAATTTCTATTTATTTGGGACTACCTAAAGTGAGGAGCTGCCGAGTTGTTCACAAACGAATTGAAAACCGAAAGCGAACTGAAGGTCGCTAACAAAGGGCTGGAAGCCTGTATTATCGTAGACGATGTCAAGGGGTAACTATCAGATCTGGGTACGCCGTCACGCATGTAAACACGCTACAAGAACGGGACAAACACTACACTCGTTTGATTTTCCAATGCTCCACGCGAAGGTACTACATTGGCCGAGAAACGCGTTTTCTTTACCTGAAAAATTTTGTCAAACCATTGCTGTTCCAAGCAAGGTAAAGATCTTTAACATGCGCGACAACACACACACACACGATACCTCCATTTTACCACCCATCCGATCGAGGATGTACTTTTGTGAAAAATGCTCGTCTAACATTACTCAAGTGGACCGTGTCAGGGCAAAGACCTTTCTCGTTATCCTGCCGAACCTCGAATTTTCGATAAACATTTACAACCTCCGAGAGTTCCTGTGCTGCAACGGCGTGAAGGTCATGGCATTCGAAGCCCGCCTGAAGATTCCGCAATGCTTCGCGTGTCCACGCTATGTACATTCCAGCCTCAACTGCGGCTTCAAACCAAAGCGAGTGACATGCAGTAAACAGCTTACCGCAGTCCAGTGCACAAAGAAGTCAGAGGAAATTCCAACCTGCCTAGAACAATCCAACAATCTTTAGGTTTTCATATATATATTCTATTTCGTTAAAATTTAGAGGGTCCTCTGCCTACGTAGGATCTAGAATCGTCTAAAGATGCAACATTTACAGAGCTTGGCTTTCAAAAAGCCCCAAACTATTCTTAATTAAGTTACACGCGTTATCTTATTCGTCATTAATTATTAGTCATTCGCCTCATTTATACGATGATTATTGCTTGATTTATGGCGTTCGTCAATTGTTTTATCTTATATTGTAACTGCTAATTTGAATGTCCATTCCGTTTTACTATCAATGGAATTTTCTCGAAGTTTAATGAATCATTTCCTTACTTTTCAATTGAATATTATATACGCGCTTTTCGTCAAAAATACAACCGTATGTTTAGCATTATTATACACGCTACTTCCTGCAAAAAGTATACGCTTACGTACTATAATATTGGATTCTTTATAAAGTATCAAACGAAATCTTTTAAAACGCGTTCGTCTACGCGGCTTCATAATATTTGGTAATAGTCGCATTTACACGTCGAGTACTTCGATAGCAAATTTATGAATGAGAAATTCTATCAAAAAAATATTTTTACTTGCAGAATATCCATATTGTTATCTAAAAACATGATTCCTTCGTGATTAAGAATGAATCCTTTTTAATTACCGATTGTATGCCTTCATAAGTAAAATACTGAGCGTTTCTACAAATACGCTATTATAAAACTGAGTATTTGCAAAATTTGATCTTCTTTTAAAAGTTTCGTTATTTTGCTTTAGTTTGAAGTACTGTGTATTCACGAAAGTGTGTTATATTACTTTCTGATGACCCCCTAATCGTATCAATTATATACATATATATTGCTGTGATAATGCCTCGTGTTGGGCGTCACTAAAAGAGTGCTGTGACACGGTACAGCAATGGTAAATGAAACTATTAACTTACCTTTCTTTCTAACTTTTTTTCCTGGCTAGCTCAACGGAAGTATATGAATTTACAAACTGAAATCAAACACAGCAATCTTAAGAAACATCTATACATTCAAAAACATTTTCTTTCATACAAAAGAATACAGAACAGTTTACAGCATAATTTTATTTAATTTTCTAAATTGTAACAGTTTTTTTAACCACTGCAGAACATCAACGAATTTTTAGTTCTAATAACTCTAGTATAGTCATTAATATCATGCAAACCATTTTTGAACAAATAAATACCAGTATTGTACGTGCTAACCGCCATACAGAAATGCTAGTTTGGTTGCGAACATCAGGCGCCGAATGTCAATACAATTATTACCAAGACCAAACAGCTTTCCTGTTTCGTGCATAGCACATCTGCACTGACATTAGCTAGAGCTCTCGTCGAGAACGATTATGGAACTAATAAGGGTTCTGGCATATAACTTGCGTCTGGCCTTTGTGCGGTAGTGGAGCCCTGGTGCGCTGAACACTAGGCTTTGTGTTTTAACGATGCGCTCTTTTCGTATTTTTTCTTTTCTTTTGTTATAACGTTCTTTTTAACGACGTTTTTAAATGACTTTTAATAAATAACTTCGTTTGGATAATTCCTTTGATAAATTCATTTAATAATTCTTTGGACATTTGTGTAAATAGCACTTAAAATATTCCTTTAATAATTTCGTAAAAGTTACGATAAAACATGTTTTTCAACGCTTCGTAGAAAATCTTCAATTAAATATTTACTTTATAATTCTTAACTTTCAAGAAGTCGTTTTGTATTATCTGGTTTTATAAAATAAGGCAGCGAGTATGCTGTATTTAAAGAAGATATAAATTCTACTTTTGCACCTGCGAGTATCAATTTATGGTTCATTCACGTCAACTTTGCGATAGGGTATCGATCCAATATGAACGTCCTTCAACCATACGATGGATAATTGGATTTTATGTAATGTTATGGAGAAAACAATAAGTGCGAATTTTAAGGAAACGTTATACAAAGTATGTAGAAATTTTTATGGTTTGGAAATTAAAACCGATGGTGCATTGATATGGTACTGTTGAAACTTTTGTTCAAGATTTACACACAGTAGAACATCTAAGTTTAGTATTGGAATTTGGTTGGTCCAGTTTGTGCGTATAACAAAAACGCATGGAAGTTAGTATGGTCCGGTCCAAGGGTCACGCAGCTGTTCGTGTTCTGTGGAACATGTGGATTTTACGTCACTTGTTTTCTGAAAAACGTATGTATTAACACCTGCCCTAACATGTTGTAACGACAACATGTAAACAACACCTGCAGAGCCAAGGTAAGAGATTAGAATTATTCTTGCATCACGTCTACATTTGGTGATCTTTGATACGAGGCTGCTTCAGAAAATATTTTTGTAACTATCTATTATCATAAATCCGTTTCGCAAATTAAGAAGGACCTTAGTAAATCTTTATTGTCAATACTAGTTCAGTATAAATACAGTTACTAAATTTTATGAAGTTAGGCAAACCTAAAGAGTTCTTATTGATGTTTCATATATTCATGATTTCACTTACAATTTTTGAATAATGAATTAATAGACAAAGTAGTTAAAGTTTTATAAATATGTAAACAGAAAAAACAGATCTGATATTTTTGGTATAAATTCAAGTTAAACTTTTGTAACTAAAGCAACATTTAGAGTTTTTGATATTTTTTTTTGAATATATAATCCTACCTTATGAGTAGATGAAACTTGTATCATCTTTTCTTAAACATGAAATTTATATCTACAATTTTTATGAAAGAACAATTTTAATTAAAGAAGCAACATTTAATTTTCTTAATTAATTGTTTTATTCTGAACAGGTACGTTCAGAAGTAGGGTAACAAAGTATAAGATCAAATAGAGTAAAGTGGTAAATCCAATTTAACAAGAAGCTTTAATAGCCTTTTCAGAATTTGAAGCATAAAATCTGTGTTCATATTATTGTTGCCTGACTAATCTTTGTTGTTTTTTTTATACGAAGTAGCAAGAGAATACCTCTTGTGTCCTCATTTTTGTATATTTAATTAAATTTTCTTTACAGCTCCTGCGTTAGCAGTTAATACGGTATTCCTCCCTAAGGACGCCCAAGTCCCCCTTAGGGAAACCCTGTGTTTAAAGTTAATGACTTGGTGGCGCCCTATTCAAACCCCTGTTTTGTTGAGAATCTAGCCCTAGTAATAAAATAATTCTTTGTAAAAAGAACCACGACCAATCCTCATAAGCTCTGCCCAAGGAATAGACCCCTAGCATAGTCGGAAGATATTTGCGTTCCATCATTTTAAGGAAATCCTTCCTTAAAGATTACTGGTCACATTTGGGGATATAAAAATAACCCCTAACTAGTTAACCCAAACAGTAAGGTATGAAATACGTTATAAAATTTACTTAATTATTAAAATATTCCGTACCTAATCTTTGTTAAAATTTACAGAACTGAAACCTCTTCTCTTCTCCCATGCTTGTAAAGGTGTTGGACAAAAAATTCTTGACATATAGTCTATTTAAAAGGTCAATATGTTTCGAACTTTCTGGTAAATATCCTTACAAAAAAATTATATGATTAAGACTTATTCTACCTTAAATTCAAATGACAAAATACTCAAATATTAGTTACAAAAGAACTTAAAATTAATACTTGCGGAAACCAATAGCACTTTTCGTATTTAAAGGTAGTAAAAACCTTCTGCTTTCATTTTTAAATTAACGTTAAAGGCTCAGCTTACCAGTTTTGTTCATATAATTTGAAATCTCCATTTAGAATCTTAATTTAAAAGTGCATTTTCTATTTTTAATTAATTAGTTTTAGAGTAGTTTCTGTATTGAAGAACGTTCAACCTTTATAGAACAAATTATACTTCAAACTTCCACGCTTGAAATTATTTAAACGTATAAGCTTCATGCAAATCGACATGTTATTTTGGCTTTATAATCAACGTTACTAGGTTACTAGGTTTGTAAAGGAATCTTGAATTTTACATTGTCGATCGCGTAAATTGAATAGAATGAATCTCTTTAGTAAAGTTCCCGCTTATATATACAAATTACCTAACTACGTCATGACTCTTCAGATTTTTCAGGATTTAATTAGAATCTTAGTCCTATAGGTTATGTAATATTTCTGGGAATTCCACAGTTTTAAAGACCTAATTAGTGTCAAAACGCTGCGGCCGAATGATTTACGGGCATAGCAAGGCGTTGTCGATTCTTGTCTGATTAAACGAAGTTAATGTGGCGGTCGCATTCTATCTTAAAGAGACAGAAACCTATAAAATAATTCTTATCGATCTTTATTGCTTTTTTTAATAGCGCACGAGTCCTTTGAATAAATGTTTATTTATTAATTAGGTATTTATACGATATTTTTAGAATTTGACGTATTCGTGCAGATTAATAAAGAATCTTTCAGATTTGTTTTATTTAAAACCCCTAAATGAATTTAAATGTCATATCTACACACATAATTAATAAGGATTTGTCTATATTTTACAAATGCAATAAGATTAGTATTCTTAACAAATATAAAAAGAAAATATTTGCTTTCACGGTAAATAAAATGCGTTGGAACGAATATTTTTAAAGATTAAATCGTTATTTTTAACAATATTGATTGTAATTTTGTTTTAAGTGAAATGCGTAAAACTGACAATATTCCAAGCGTTACGGCACATAAACCAAATATATCTTTATGGTAATAAAATAAATGGCTTTGTACATGCCATAGGCTTATATTTATATACAGGGTGAAACATGAATCTTCGGAAATTTCAATTTTTCCGGTTTACTTCTATTTGGGTTGGCTTTAATTATAGGATTTGGATTTCAATGACATCTCGTGACCTCTTTATCACGTCAATATATATATATATATATATATATATATATATATATATATATATTGCTGTGACTAGCCCTAGGTCGTCGCTAATTTTGCTATTATAGGTCTAATACTTGGACAAACCTAAATTAATACTGTTACTTGGGCACAGCGAATTGTATTAATGAGGATGCAAATATGAAATTACTATCTAACCGTCCCTTTCCTTGTCTGGCTTTGAAAAATCGTGTAAACCAGTGGCGGCCTTGGGGGGGGGGGCGAACTGGGAGACTGCCTAGGGCCCCGCGAACAAAAGCCCCCTCCCGCACCGCAATGCATATTTTAAGCATTTGAGTTACACTTTATTTAAAAAGATAGCAAAACTGTTTAGAGTATAGCTTTGTGAATCATAAATCTATAAAATACCTAGTACATATTGTGTAGTTTACAGTTACAATCCTAGTCACCTTCTTCGAGCGAATGAATACTGTAAGAAACTTCCATGCTTACAATAACAAATAATGAAACGTCTTGTCAAGGACAAAGATAAATATAAGAAAGCACTAAGCAGCTACATTGTGTACCTAAAATCTTTGAATCTTCTTAAGACTGCACACTTTACAAACTTCATTATCTTTTGTAAGGTGCCACTGTAATATTTCTTTTGTTGTTGGTTGTTCTCCCTACAGATAATCAGTGTTCAAATTAAGTACGGTTATTTTATTCATTGTAATTGTTAATTGGTGGTTCTTTTTTATTTTCATGTTTTGTTTATTTTCTACATTTATGTTGAAGTTACTTTTAAATATTAAATTACAATTCATTTGATCCTAATACATTCATGTAAAACATTTTATTATGTTAACAATAAAAATCAGTATCTTTGGTAATATTGAAATCTTTTGGACTTTTACCAAAAAACGTAAGTCCGCATTTCAATAGCTTTAAATTTTGATTTTACGATAAAAAGGCCGCACAAAAACTTTTTGCCCAGGGTCCCGCAGAGTCTAAGGCCGCCAGTGGTGTAAACGAAGCGAGTTACATTTCTCCCAATTGATGTATGTATTATAAAATAGAACCTAATAGGAAATTATTAGAAATTATTAAGAAGTTACTAAGTGAAGTGTAACAATGTAATACAAGGACAATTAATAAAGTTTATTAACAGTTCATAAGAACGGATGCAATACTTTGTATCCAGACGATAGTGACACTGCAGGTGGCAGGTCATAGACGGTCAAGATACCGCAATTACCTAGAAAATAAGATTATAACATTGTAACAAAGTATAGAATTAAGAATAAGCAGACATGAGCTCTGCAAGTTTTCATAGCCATGTGAGGGGGTAGGGACATTATAAATAGCCCGGGAGCTCCAGGACCCGGCAGTCAAAGTGTTCAGCTTTAACATTGCAGTTGCTTAGACTACTCAAAATAGTACATTTAATTCTTTTTCGACTTAAAGTAATATTAAATCCAGTTTGTAAAATTCCATATTCAATTCTGTTTAATTAAATAAATTTGTTAAGAAGTTTGAAAGTGTTTTTTTTTTAAAACGCAGCTCCCAAGGCCCGAACCTTAACTGGCGCAGTCGGTGAGCTGTCAAAAGGGCACTACGAATCCAAAAATCGGAAGACCAATGACCAAGAATTTCAATTCGCAATTTTGGCACAACCCAAACAAAAGTTGGAAGAGATACAAGAATCGATCAAATTCAACAGAAACAGAACCTTGGAGGAGATTCAAACACCGAGAATCCAAACTAAACCAACGTGGACAAAGTACACACATCGATTGAGTCCATGAAACCGACGAAGAAATTAATGTAAGTTCATTTCCTTAAAAACCAATTATTTTGACAAACTATATTTGATATTGCTAGTATTAAAAAATTTTTTTATTTTATGTATATACAGATTGTGACTATTTTATTATTGCAAATGTATGCCATTCTTACGAAAATAATTTACTTGACTATTGCAAGGAATTATTTTCAAATTTATTTTTGAGACTTGATTTTTAAAAGAGACTTTGAAATCAAAAGAGACCTTAAAACAAGAAAATTTTTACGCAACTATTAGCACAAGTTAGACAACTATTAAACAAACCGATACAAAAATAACGGGCGCACAAAAACGAAAACGATTCCGACAATAACCAAAAATAGGACGTAATTAATTTACAATTTATTTAGTACCGAAAGCTAGTGTATTAATTATAGAAACGAATTTTTGGAACGTAACCTTCATCGTATCCTATAAATAACAGAAACGCACTCTGCAATCTATTATTAACTTAAACCATTGAACAATTATTAATTAAAACAAGCGTGCAAACTTATAGCGCAATCCTCACATAAGATAAGACCGGAAATCATCAGTAAATAAAACATCATTCATCCAACACAACGTTATTTAAAAAGCTATTTTAGTACGAAAAGCTAAGTATAGCGAAGCAACTACCAAAAAGAATCATTTGAAAACGCATCACAATATCTCAATGTAACGAAACAATTATTAAACGTGACATTTTACGATTGAAAACTGAAGCAATTAGCTAGGTATATAATTATAAAGAAGACGTACTTAAATTATCACAGACTGAATAAAATCTTTCAGAAATTCGTCTCGCAACTGCAGTAAGTATAATTGCATATTTAATTATAACAAAAGCATTTGCACAATAAATTTATCAAGAGACTGAAACAAAATCGACAGTAGACAAAGTAATATTGTATTAATTTTAACAGGCAACATTGAACAAAGCAATTGACGAAAACTTGCAATTCTATATTTAAGACTGAAGGTAGCCAGACAATATAATTACAAAGAAAGCAGTTTATAAATTACAAACACCCACGGAGAAGAGATAAGTATAACAAACGTAAGTAAATCAGCAGAATTAAAATGAAACAAGTCTTAACCAGGGTGAACAAAATAAACTGACTACCGCGAAAAATTATTCACATCGAAGCTTTTCAGAAGGCAAACTTACAATAAAATTAACATTCGCGAAGTAAAAATAAACGGATTAAAGGATACAACAATTAACAGAAACATTGCAGAGCATAAATTCCTCAATCCAGATTACAGCACCGTATAACTGAGTATAAAAACAAGCAAAACAATTTTTAATAACCTAAACAACTCAAGCTAAAAACCCGACGCAATCTAAACGGAAAATTAATAAACCCAACCAATAGGTAAAAATACAAACCGCAAAATAAATCCCAATTTTTACAAAAATTTGAAATTAATTGAGATCAAAAGAAATTATAAATTATTAGAACAACCCTCAGCAATAATGAGTTTGGATATGAAAATTTACCTCGAGACAATCCCGATCTCTAACGGAGATCAAGCCCTCTTAGAGAATTTTATAGCCGCATGTGAAATACTTTTGAAAATCTTCTACAAACCCGGAGACAATGAAAGAAACGTATTACTCTTACGCCCTATAATAAGTAAACTGACCGGACGGGCACTAACAGTAATAGCCAGCCGAGATGACTTAGAACAATTGGAAGACTTTAAACGCATATTAATTGCATATTTTGGCAATCAACGTAACTTAAAATGCCTAGTACGCAACTTAATAAACCTTAGAATGGAAAATAACCAATCCCTGTACCAATTCAAAATGAAATGCCAAGATGTAAGAAGTTTAATCTTAACAAAATAAAAAATTGAAGAACCCGACCAAAATATACGACTTTTAAAAACAAAAATGTATGACGAAGTGGCACTGGACACATATATAAACGCACTACCAAAACAACTATCCGAAAAATCAGATTCCAACATCCCCAGAATTTAGAAGAAGCCATGAACATGATAACAGATGAAGAAAATGTAATGTATTACCGCAACAGGCTATACAACCCAACGCAAATAAAAGTTATGCACCAATAAAATCTATACAAGCGGCAAGACAAACAATCCCCCAACAAAAATTCACACCATTCAATGCACAAACAAATCAACTGCGAATTAATAACTCAAATTTTAATACGAATTTTAATAATTAATTCAAACAGTTCCCGAAATCAACGTTTAACCCAAATTTTACGAAATCCGCATTCATACCAAGATTTTGCCAAAATATGAACCAACAAAGACCAGCATTCAGCGCGAACCCTATTAGAAATACCCCAATGACAAATAATAATAACAACCCTAACAGTTATTAAACCCACACCTATGGATATCTCATTTGGTAACACCAGACCAAATACAAAAATAACGCATACTCGACAAAGTAATAACCAAAAACGAAACTTTATAACAGAAGAACTATTTCACCAAGAAGTAGAAGAATTTGACAATGACCAGAATAATTACATTCACCCCAGTACAAACAATGAATCAAACCATCCAGAAAACGAACCAAACAAAAGTTACGACGAAGACGACAAAGAAAACGCGTGCTCAAATTTTCAGATAGACCAATTTATAAACCACCAAACCTAATAAATTTAAATAACGTAAATCACCTAGTACTACCATACATAGAAATACCCCATGCCGAACTTAAACTATTAATCGATACCGGATCCTCAAAAACATTAATTGGCCCCCGAACCTTAAAGAAACGATATTTAGATTATGTAGAAAGAGAACAATTTAAAATTAAAACAGCCCATCAAACGACCCTACACCAATTCGTAACTAACATACCCTTACCGAGAACATTCAATGTAAAAATGAAGCATAAATTTTTATTTTCGAATTCAACGACAAATATGACGGACTAATCGGAATGGACTTTCTAAGAAAATTAGGAGCCAACATTGACATAAAAAATCGCTTATTGAGAACAAACCACGGACGAATCCCCATTAAATTTCAAAATACCCAAACCGAACAAAAATACACGATAGAACCTCGAACGGAAAAAAATAAAAATCCCAGTAAACTCAAAAAATAACGTAGGAATAGTAAATCATATAACATTTTAACAAGGAGTAGAAACCCCAACCCCCCCAGTGGAAATAAAAAATAATTATGCCACTACAACGATTTTAAATTCAAATGACTACCCCGTAGATCTATCACTAACAAGCCCAATTAACGTAGAGGAATTAAATTTTAACGAGATGGAAATAGAGGAAAATGTAGAAGACGATTACAACCCCGTAGAAAACGACGAAATGTTAAAAGAAAATTTAAGTAACATTCGCTTTAATACCGACATTAGCCAAGAAGAGCAAAGAGCAATTAAAAATTATGTTTTGAATATCGTGACATATTTCACTGTGAAAGCATACCCCAAACTTTCACTAATACCTTCAAACACAACATCAAACTAACGGATAACAAACCGATCTTTACAAAAGCATACCGACTACCTCGGGTAAGCCAAGAAGAAGCTGACAGACAAGTAGCCGACTTATTAGAACAAGATATAATCCAGCACTCCAACTCACTATGGAGCAGCCCAGTATTATTAATAGTATCCAAGAAATTGGACGCATCCGGAAAGAGAAAATATCGAATGGTAATAGACTATAGAAAATTAAACGAAAAAACGGTAGATGACAAATATCCACTACCCAATATCACCGAAATCTTAGACAAATTAGGTAAATGCCGATTATTTTCAATATTACACCTCGCCTCAGGATACCATCAAGTAGAAATAGATGAGAAAGATACACCGAAAACAGCATTTAGCACACTTAGAGAACATTATGAATATAAACGAATGCCATTGAGACTATAAAACGCACCCGCTACTTTTCAACGAGTTATGGACAATCTACTACGTGGAATACACAACAAAAAATTGGTTTCTGTACCTAGACGACATCATAGTTTATTCAACGTCATTAGTAGAACATATAGAAAGATTAAGAGAAGTATTTGAAAGACTGAGGAAAGCACATTTTAAAGTACAACTAGACAAGAGCGAATTTTTATAGAAAGCAGTATCATTTTTAGGATAGGTTATAACACCCTAAGGAGTCATGCCGAACCCCGATAAAACAAATTCAGTACTAAATTACCGCCTACCAAAAACAAACAAGGAAATCAAAGGATTTTTAGGACTTAGTGGTTACTACCGCAAATTCATTAAAGGTTACGCTCAGATAACCAAGCCCCTGACAAATTGTTTAAAAAAGGGAAACAAAATTGAATACACCCCAGAATTCATTAAAGCCGTAGATAAAATTTAAAGTATATTAACAAATCACCCCGTATTAGAATACCTGGACTTTTCAAAACCATTCATACTAACGACAGACGCATCAAATGTAGCATTAGGCGCAGTATTGAGCCAAGGAAAAGTAGGTAGCGATAAATCCATCAGCTACGCATCCATAACCCTAAATGAAACCGAACAGAAATACAGTACCATAGAGAAAGAATTATTAGGCATGATTTGGGCAACAAAATACTTTAGACCTTACCTATACGGACGAAAATTTCACATATACACCGATCATAGACCATTAGTATGGCTATGCAAAACTTAAAGAACCTTAATCAAAATTGCAACGATGGAGAATCAGATTAGAAGAATACGATGACGACATTATATATAAAAAAGAAATTTATAATAATAACGCAGACGCCCTAAGCAGAATACAGCTCAACGCACTAGAAACAGAATCCATTGTAGGAAACGTAGACGAAACGAAAATAAGAGAAGACCCAGAAGAAATAGACACAATACATTCGACACAAAATGAAGAACCGAAAATCGCGATTAAAATTTTAAACGAAGCCATCGATATAAAACCCAATCAATTTATAATTACCGACGTTTTAACAAACCCCAACCCTGTAAAATACACGAAGACAGACAATAAGAAAATATACCAAATTCAAATAACCAAAGACGACAAAGAAAAGCAAATAATTAAAATTCTAAAAGAATGCACCCCCAAGAAAAAACGATTTTACTTTTACTTCAACACGGAACATTTGTATAGACGATTTTCAGAATTATACGTTAAATTATTCAATAACTCTAGCCCTGAACTTATAAGATGCAAAAGAAAATTAATCACATTAGACGACCTCGACGAAATAAATGATGTAATCAGAAAGCAACACGAAGGAAATAACCAACCGTCGTGGAATTAATGACACAATAAAGCAACTTATAAGACGATATTATTTCAAAGACATGAAGGAATTAACTACAGACTTTATTAACCAATGTGAACTATGTGACAAAGCAAAATACGACAGGAAACCCCTAAAGATACCCTTAATGTTAACTAAAACACCTGACAAACCCTTTCAAAAATTACATGCCGATACTCTAGTAGCAGAAGCACAAAACTATTTAATCATTGTAGACGCATTTACAAAAATAGGCCAAGCGATACCAATCACCTATAAAAATAGCATTGACGTGACCCAATGATTTTTACAGTACTTTACATTTTATGGAACACCCGAAACAATAACATTAAATAACGGCAGCGAATCTAAAAATGAGATGATATAAAACACTTTAGAACTCCACAAAATAAAAATTCATTTTATAACTGAAAACCGCCCTGAATCAAATAGACTAATTGAAAGACTACATTCGACCCTGTTAGAACAAAGCCGATTATTAAGAATAAATTATAAGAAGGAACACATCACCAATTTAATGTCATACGCACTAATCGCATACAACAACACAATCCACTCATCAACCAATTTTACACTCTTAGAATTAACTTTGGGACATTCAGATTTACGCAACTCCTACGACATACATTATAACAAGGAGGTATATCAGCAATATGCCAAAGATCATAAAGAGAAACTAAAAATAACCTATGACAAAGTAAAAGATAAATTAGATAGCGATAAGGAACGTATCACCACAACCCGTAATAAGAATACCGACGCAAACAAATTTTCAATAGGACAAATCGTATACGAAAAAAATTTCCAAAGTAAACGACACAAAACGGCACCCAGAAATTTAAGCCCTTTTAAAATTAAGAGAATATCGGACAAAAACATAGCCGTAGTAAACGACGGCACGATGACAAAATATATTCACTTGAAAAACTTAAGACATCCTGTACTTTCAGATGGACCATCATCACCCTTACCGTCAACCTCCGCCCAGGTAGAACGGACAACGAAATAGTAATCGAAGATATAAAAAACAACCCCGGTATATTACCATTTGCACAAAAATTCGACTTAACGGAACTAAAACAAGAATTTCAAATAATCAAAAACAATTATTACCGATTAAAACAATCAATGGACAAAATTGGGAAAGGAATACGCCATAGAGATGATGAATTATAACATTACATTTGATTTTCCAATGCTCCACCCGAAGGTACTACATTGGCCAGGAAGCGAGTTTTTTTTTACCTGGAAAATTTTGAATTTTGCCGAACCCTTGCTGTTCCAAGCAAGGTAGGGATCTTTAACGTGCGTGACAACACTCACACACGGGACCTCCATTTTACCTCTTATCCGAACGAGGGTGTATTTTTGTGAAAAATGCTCGCCTAAGATTTTTCAAGCGGACCGTGTCTGGATTCGAACCCGGGACCTTGGGCGTAGTAGTCACACACATACCACTACGCCACGGAGCCGCCTGATGATGAATTATAACAGCATAATAGAAAGTATTTTAAGAAACATAGAAAATAAATTTAACAGGCTAATACCCACAGAACAAACAGCAAGACGCAAAGAGGACTAATTAACAGACTAGGTAACATAATAAAAGCAATCACAGGCAATTTAGATAACCAGGACGATATAAAAACTATAGTTAGTAACCAAATGTCACTAACTCAATCAACTGTTGTAAAATTCAACGAAACACTCAGAAAGCTAGTAAGAAAGCTAGTAAGAAACCAAGATAGTATAGGCAACCGAATACTAACCCTTGAAACTAACATGGGAACTACCATGTTAGGCATGCGAGACTTAAGTAGATTCAATACGATATTCACCCAAATAATATCAACCCTTACCTTAATTCAACAAATTTTAGCAACATTAGAAAACGCAGTAACATTTGCAAAATTAAATACCTTACACTCTAGTATCATAGAACCAATTGACTTATTAAAGGAATTATTAGGAATTAGATCATTCATAACCAAAAGTAAATTACCGTTTGATGTAGTAGAATCAAACATTCTAATATTTGAAAAAATAGCTATAGTTAAAGGCTATGTAAAGAATAACGACATAACATTTTTAATAGAAATTCCGATAGTAGAAAATAACAATTATAATTATTATCATTTATTTGCTTTTCCAATGAAGATTACTAGCATGTATCAAGTTATCATACCCAAAACCAAATTTCTATCCTTAAATGATTATACGAACGAAAAATGTAACGAATTCACACCCAACCAATATTTATGGCGATCATTGACCACAACAACTATTCAAGAAGACAGCCCTTGCGAAGTACAATTATTAAAATTTTCAAATCATTATGAAAACTGTAAAGCCAAACCCGTACAAATTACCAACATAAAGATTCAAAAAGTTACAGAAAACAAATGCATTGCCATTTTCCGAACAGAAGTAATAGCGACCGTCTACTGCAATCAAGACGAAAACAATCTAGTATTGACAGGAAGCAAACTAATCACCCTCACGGAAGACTGTTATTTGAAACTAAAAAACGAAATAATCAGAATTTACCAAGATCCCGTAGCAATCAAGAAACTTGCAAACTTACCAAAACTACAAATCAAGACAACACAAATCGAAGAAGAAGAAACTATAACAACTATAACATCTAGAATTAAACGACCTCAACCACGCCGTGAAATTAATGGAAAACTACAAAGAACATTTGAGTGAACTAAAAACGCCCAAGTTACACTACGACAACATAAGTGTTTGGACAATTGTGTTAATAATTTTTCTAATTTTTCTAATTATATATGTGATTTACAAAATGTGCCTTAGATATAAGAATAAAGAAAACAGTTTTAGATTTAAGGAAACAAAGGTAAGCAAAGAAACAAATATACCCTTAGAAACCATTTAAACAATGAATTTAAATAATAAATTTTAAATTAAAAATTAAGAAAAAACCCTTAATTTTTCATGTACGTCGGGAGGAGTTACATATCCCCCAATTATGTATGTATTATAACATAGAATCTAATAGGAAACTATTAGAAATTAATAAGAACCTACTAAGTGAAGTACAACAATGTAATACAAGGACAATTAATAAAGTTTATTAACAGTTCATGAGAACGGATGCAATACTTTGTATCCAGACGATAGTGACACTGCAGGTGGCAGGTCACAGACGATCAAGATACCGGAATGACCTAGAAAATAAGATTATAACATTGTAACAAAGTATAGAATTAAGAATAAGCAGACATGAGCTCTGCAAGTTACCACTGCCATGTGAGGGGTAGGGACATTATAAATAGCCCGGGAGGTACGGGACTCGGCAGTCAGTCAAATTATTCAGCTATAACATTGCAGTTGCTTAGGCTACTCAAAATAGTACATTTAATTCTTTTTTCGACTTCGAGTAATATTAAATCCAGTTTGTAAAATTCCATATTCAATTCTGTTTAATTAAATAAATTTGTTAAGAACTTTGAAAGTGTTTTTTAAAAACGCAGCTCCCAAGGCCCGAGCCTTAACTAGCGTTAAGATTAATAGTATTACACAATAGACTGTTTATTGAAAATCCCTTATTGATTTAGTTTAAAAAAATACAAAGTCTAGCTCTTCTCTAGAAAATCCCACACATACAAATTAAGCGGTATAAATTTCTTACGCAATTACTGTACAAAATAATTTGAAAAGTTCATAAGTGGTTTTGTTTTAAATTCCAAAGTACATCAAAGCAACTAATTATACAAACTTTTCAAATTAGACAAGTATAAAATCGCGTGCTATTTATACAGTCGCCAAAATTATAGCTATAATTGACTTCTAATTTGAGGCTTTATGGATTAAATGCCAGTTACACTTAAACGTTAATATGATTCGAGAAAAGCGTGACCTAAAAACGACACGCTTATCTCAAATTGCAATCTAAATCAAAAGCACGAGGCTCATATTCCACTATAATCGTTTTATTATATTTATGTAGAGGCAAAGTAATCGACAACTTCTAAAAACTTTTTAAGCTTAGAAAAAAAGATTAAAACCATTCCATTAATTTCCTTTGGCGTTACACGCTCGGCGTCAGAAGTAAATTAATCTCTGGTCAAATAGGAAATCGTCTACACATATTAATGGGAAACGAGAATTTTCACAAGCACAGACGGATCAGATTTTTGTCACATAGTAGATTCTAATAGTAAATGGATCATACACACGCTCATCATAACATTAAGCAAACTTTTCACAATGAAATAGTATTCTGAAACTCGGGTTCAATTCTGAAAAGTTTTCTTTTCAATCCATTCATAGTTTGCTAGGCAAATATTCTCTGGCATTATATTACGAAAACAAAAACTCCGACACGAGCCCTTTTATAATATTACTACAATGCGCAGATAATATCCACAAAAGATCCTTTTTTATAAATATTTCCACAATACCCGCAGATAAACTTCGAGTTCTTTTGCATTCATGTACCAGAGGTAAACTGCAGTAAGTCCGCATTTTGCTAAAAATGAGTTAGCTGTACGGGGTCACATAAGATTTCTTGTTCTAACATAATAAAATACTATCACAACTCTTATTAGAACCGTTAACGAGTTACTCAGTTTTAAATAGTACTAGGTCACAATGTCGCACCGGGGTAAACCGTACTAAATAGACATAGCATTATACAGGAAGTTTATAAAAGAACTCCTTGACTTAAAAAAATCATAATTAAAAAACGAAATCAGTAATAAATTTTCGAGTTTTCAACTTGAGTTTAGTATACTGTCAAGATTGTTTTGCTAATATTAGATCGCAGTGCGTGGCCTTGGAACGAGCGTGGTGAGGGAAGAGTGATACTGCTTCCGCCGGCCGGCAGTCGCCACTCACCAGTCATGGCTACGCCACAGCAGAAAGCTCAGTGTGTGATTTGGTTTATTCAATCGAGTTCAGTGATCACAGTTCAGCGTAGTTATCGACGTGAATATGGCGGTGATGCGCGTACTAACAAAACTATTCTGTAGTAGTATAATCACTTTCGAGAAACAGGTAGTGTCTTAAAAATTATACCACCCGATAGGCTTTCAGTCTCTGAATAGAATGTGGAACGGATTCGTACATCTTGTATTCGTAGCACTAAAAAGACATTAGCAAGGCGAAGTTTGGACTTGGGAATACCTAAGTCTACCGTGTAGAAGATGATGCGAAAGACGCTTAAATTACGTGGGTATAAGATTCAACTTCTGTATGAAAACAAACCCAATGACAAAGTGAAAAGATTCGATATAGCAGTCTACATTTTAAACAGAATTGAAGAAAATGAAAACTTCCTAGAAAATGTTATGTTTTCAGATAAGGCGACTTGTCATGTAAGCGGGTCTGTCAACCGACACAACTGTAGGACTTGGGGGGGGTCTGAGTTACCGCATGAATTCATAGAACATCAGCGAGATTCTCCCAAAATCAATGTTTGGTGTGGATTGATGCATGATCGTATCCTAGGACCTTTCATCTTCGCAGAAAAGACAATTAATGGGGACATTTATTGTGAAATGCTTGAACTATACGTTTTCCCACAGATAGATGACATCGACTAGAACAGGGAACGATTGTCTTCCAGCAAAACGCCGCGCCACCTCACTATAGCAACCGTGCACGTAATGCGTTGAACTTGCGTTTCCCTGATAAGTGGATTGGTAGACGTGGGCCGATTGCATGGCCACCAAGGAGTCAAGATCTGACTGCACTAGATTTCTTTTTTGGGGACATGTAAAAAACATTGTTTATTCCGAGAAGATCCGTGACACTGCTCATTTGAGGGAGAGGATTGTTGCAGTTGTAGCATCCGTCACGCCTGATATGCTGCTGAATACCCGGGAAGAAACTGATTATCGTTTAGACGTGGCCAGGACAACAAATGGTGCACATATAAAACTTTATTAGTTATCAAAAAAATTTTGAAAGATTCTCTTTAATACTATATAGGTTTAATATCTATTATTTTAACTTTACTGTGTACAAATAAAACTTTAAATCAAGGAGTTCTTTTATAAACACCCTGTATTATGTCCATACTATGTGGACTTGGTACTATTTACAGTGTACTTTACATCTTGTATCTTGTCTGTGAACTTTACTATTCATTATCATTAAGTCTTCAGTCCTGGAACTGGTTAGACGAGTACCTCCATTGTTTCCTATTTTGACCTAACCTACACATTTCCCTGAAATTCCCACACTATCTGCGTCCAATAGCCTAATCTGGGTCTACATCTAACTCTCTTCTTTCCTACATCTGCTTGTAATATAGCCAGCACTATTCCCCAAAAATGCCTTAGAACGTATCCTGTTGTTCTATTTCTCCTATTTATTTTTTTATTTTCCATAGATATCTTTATTCCCCTACTATTTCTATAATTTCTTTGTTAATAACTTTATCTATCATGCTATCATCATAATACATCTGAAGCGTAACATTTCAAAAGGCTTTGTCCTTTTCCTGTCTCCTTCTGCTACTGTCCCTATTTCATAGGCGTACAGTGTTGTGCTCCACACATATGCTTTTAACAACTTGTTTCTATGTTTGTTGTCTTCAAACATAGCCACTACTTTTTCTTGTTAGACACTGCTTTCTATTGTTTTCTAAATATATGCCCTATTTCACCGATATTTATTGGTATGTGAAGGGGGTTAAGCAACCTGCGGTTACCAAGATCCCCCAAAACAGACATTTACCGAATGAAAAGTTTTCCAGTAATTTTTTTCACACATTATGATTAGTTGAGAATATTGCAAAACCAACACTTGTAGATGCTTATATAATCATCAAGTTTAAGTACAATTATTCTTTTTCCGTCGTAAGGTTTTCCGTCTTGGAACTGGTTGGACGCGTACCAGCATTGATTTCTATTCTGACCTAGCCTACACATTTTCCTGAAATTCCCACAGCCTACATCTTTGACTATCTGTGCGCAATAGTCTAACCTAGGTCTACATCTACCTATCTTTTTTCCTATTTCTGCTTCTATATTCTGCATTATTCCCTCTTGCCTATCATTCTATCTCGCCCATTTCTTACTATTTTCCACATATTTTTTTCTTCTCGTACCATTTCTGGAACCTCTTTGTTCTTAACTTTGTAGCTCCATAATATCTTCGTCATACGTCTGTAACACCACATTTCAAAGGCTTCAATCTTTTTCCTGTCCGCTTCTTCTACTGTCTAAGTTTCACAGCAGTACAGCGCTGTGCTCCCTACACATGCTTTCAGCAATCTTTGTTACGTGCCAAAAAATCGGCACTAGACATTCTAAATTAAGTTTTAATATGTGAGAATTTCGTGCCATAAATTTAAAAGGACGTGTGCGTATTTCCGTCACTTCAGATAGTGCGTTGCGCGAGATTCGCGCCGACGCGTGTGGACGAAGGAGGATATTGCGGGATTTCCGATACGCGGAGAACTAGCCTCCGAAACGTGGAGAAGGTTGTCTTTTGTGTCTTACCGTATCTTTTTGTTATGTAGGTCCCTTTTTGCCTTCTTTTGATTATCGTTCCTCATACCCGTTCCTGTCGCCCCTCTACATAGGAAGAAGACAACCGAATTTGGATTCAACGTGGCTTAGGAATTCCCACGCACGAAAGCTCAGTGAAGCAGCGACACCCGAGAAAGATTAATCAAAGCAGCCGGCGACCATCGTGGAGTAATCCTGAAGGAAGCTCTACATGTTCACGTGAGTGCCCCCTTAGGGGTTTTCTTTAAAATTTATTTCCTTTAAAATTTGTGTAATTATGTTGCAATAAATTGCATATTGTGTGACGTCATCTATAATTGGCGCGTCATTTTTACATTATCTAATATCGCTACCAACTGTCATCAGTGGCTCTCGTACCGCGTTTACGTGGATATAATATCTTTTCCTTGTTTGTGTTTGTTATCTTTGAACACAGAAATTGCTTTTTCTTGTTAAATGTAGCACGGCCTTGTGCTAATCTTTGTTTTATATCTTTTGCGCTTTTCCTATCTTGAGTTATTTGACTTCATAGGTAGCAGAAATCCTTAACCTCTTGTACGTTCTCGTTTCCTACTTGTATTGTACTTTTTGATTTATTTTCCCCTCCTTCGCATACTAGTACCATAGTTATATTTTTGTTAATTTTCATACCACATCTCTCTTTTAGAACTGTTTCCATTTTATTATCTTTTCGATGTTCAAGTTGAAAATTAACGGGGATAGGGCACATCCCTGTCTCACTCCTTTCCTATTATCTACTTCTCTACGTTCCTGCTCTAATTCTATTACAGCTGCTTGCTCTTTGTATAAACTATGTACTATCCGTCCATCCCTAAAACTCATTCGAATCTTTTTGAGTATTTCGAACATTTTTTTCCATTTTACATTGCCGAATACTTTTTCCAGATCTACAAACCCTATATGCACGATTTCTTATTCTTCTATTGTCTTCAACATTAACATCCTCAGAGTTAAAATAGCCTCCCGTGTTCCCCCGTTTCGCCTAAACCCAAATTGATCTTCTCTTAGTACTTCTTCGGCCCGTTTTTCCATCCTAGTTAATATTTTTACCATGTGTGCTCTCAAACTTATTGTTCGAAAATTTTCACATCTATCGGCTCCTCTCTTTTTTGGTATAGTGACTATGATGTTACATTTGAAATCTTTGGGTATCTCGCCTGTCTCATACATATAGCTTACAAGTTGGAAGAGACGTTCTGTTACTGCTTGTCCAGCTGATTTTAGAGTTTCTACTTGCACCTTATCTATATACGACGGCTTATCATTTTTTTGGCCTTTTAATGCTAATTCAGACCCATCTCTAAGTATAGGGCATCGTTTTCTAGGTCTGATTCCTGTTATAGTCCTATTAGTTCCTCTCCTGCATACAAATTCCCTATATATTCTTGCCATCTATCCACTTTCTCTACATTTTCTATAATGATGTCTCCTTCCGCGCCCCTTATATTTTTGCTATACGGATTTGTGTCCCTAAAATTCATTCTAATTAGTATGTATGCTTCGTCTGTCTTTCCTATTTCCATCTTAGTTTGTACCTCTCTGCATTTTTCATCAATCCATTGCTCTTTAGATATTCTGCATTTGCGAATAATTTCCTATTTTATGGTTTTGTATCTGTTTTCCAGATTCGTCCACTCTGTTTTTGTATTTTCGTCTTTCTTCTATTAAATTTAGGATATACTTTGTTATTCTCATTTTGCGTATACCTCAGAATATCTCTAGTCGCCATGTCTAAGCTAGACTTAATGCTATTCTATTCTGTTTCTACTTCCTTAGTATAAGAAATTTTCCCGATATCTTTACGCAATTCATTTGATTTTTTTTCAAATCGTTCGTGAATATATTTATCTTTTAGTTTCTCAAAGCCAAAGTGCGTTTTCCGTTCCTGTTACTCAAATTTTTAAATTTCAGAGCAGCCTTCATATTACAATATTGTGGTCAATGCCTATAAATGTTTCTGATTAGCTTCTACAGTCTTTTACTTAATTCTTAAACTGTTGTCTAACAAGAATGTAATCTATTTGATATTATATCTTCTGGCATCTTCCACGTGTATCGTCTTCTAGCATGATGTTCAAATAATGTGTTTGTGATGTTCCCCTGTCGTTTCTCGTACCTAAACCAAATAAACATACTATCGCTCCTTCCCTTCCCTCACCTACCACTGCATTAAAATCTCCGTAATTATTAAATTTTCATGTCCTTTTACGTATCTTGGTGTTTTCGATATCTTTTTAGATCGCTTCTACCTCTTCGTCACTGTAGCTAGAGGTGGGCATGTATACTTGTATTATTACTGTATTTACAGGTTTAGATTCCAATCTAACCATGAATACTCTTTCATTCTTTTGAAAGTAATTTTCTACACAGTGTCCAATCCTTTTTCTCAAACTATCCCCACGCCCAAATTTCATTCTTCTGAGCCTGTATGAATTATCACAACGTCTCCACTCCAAAAATCCTCCGCCTCTGGCTACCCAACTTACTTCGCTGATCCCTACTATATCTAATGATAACCTATCCATTTCAATTTTCAAGTTCTCTAGCTTACCTATTTGCTTCATACTTCTGACATTCCACGCATCTATCCGCAGAATGTTCCCGACTCTTTTTCTAAACTTTCAGTTTTCTAAACTTCCCTCTCGGAGATTCGAACGGGTGACTATTTTAACTTCGGAATTTTTTACCCCAGAGGATGCCATCATCTTAAGTAACAATTTAAGTACGCCGTGTGCTTGTAAGGTAATGAGGTGGTTTTTCGTTGCTTTCCACATCGCAATAGTGTGTCTTACAATGTCATACAGACCACTATGGTCTCTGCCACTCTAAGTACCGAAAGAGCTTTTTGCCCTCTTTCGGGGACCTGTCTTGGTCTGGTTCTTCACTAAATACCCTACTAATTCGGCTCTTTAGAACACTGGAACTCTCAAGTCGTTCCACCCGTTCTAGTAATATAGAACTTCTTCAAGGTGCAGGTCCATTCGTAACGGACTTTACTATTCATTTATAAAAATTTAGTTATTTGTGTGTCATTTTAAGATAAACACCGAGAAATATGCCGTCAAAAGCTGCAAAAATCATAGCCGCGCTTATACCGGTCAAGGTGTAAGCTGAACAAGAACATATTCGACAGAATGATCCTCAAACTAGTACGTAGGGTAAGCGACCCAATAGTTGGCACTGACTCGGTTATTGGCACTTCAAGTAATTTTTCCTTTTTAAAGATTCCTTTTACTAAATGTAGTTTAATCTTAATCAATTTCATATACGTGGTGCTGTATTCTACTCAGACATTATTGAGCTAGATGTGAATTTTCTACATATAGCTTCTATCTGTCAAACACCAAAGTAGGCTGTGTGTCTATCAAGTTGTTACGGTATTCCGCGCAAACACGAAAGAAAACAGTAAGAGTAAGTAAAAAAATCGTTTACACCGAATACCGCAACAGAACGGGGATAAAATGGTAGAATTTGGGCTAACTCAAAAACGTCGGAAAGGGGCGTGGGTGAAATAGGAAGAACACATTGGAAGCCTCTGTAAAACTATATTGTTAACATCCAATCTCAAAAGACTATTTACAAAACAATAAAACAAATAAGTTGCGTAATCGTTTGTTACGTGCTAGTAATAGTAAACAAAGCTTCATAACATAAGCATATAAAATTGGTAACTAAATATATAACATATTATAGTCTAAATACTTACAATGGTTCACCTTAAATACATATAAAAGAAAATTAAACATTAACTGTACAGTAAATCTAGGAAAAGAAATATACCTAAATTATATATACATGCTGCTTTGTGAAGTGCACCTCCTCAAGAAATAGTATAACATTAAAATTAGACACCCTAGGTTAAATTAGTCAAATATTAAGTACTTTTAAAGTGATGCGTACGTTCTTTTAGTTAATGTTTATACCGAAAGACAAAAGAAACAGTAAAACGAACTCTAACACACACTTTGAATAATTAAATTTTTTTATTTAAAGAATGATTATTACATAGTCGCTCGTGCATTGTGAATTTGTTTGGTAACGTGGTGTTGGTAATTTAATGGATAAGCACGAGTAGCAGCAAATCAAATGTCTATACTCCACAGCAGCATAAAAGATTTGCGAAAATAAAAAACTGTACCTTGAACTAGTTGGCTTCGTATCATGTTGTGGATTGAAAAATGCAACTGCATTTCTTTATTAACTTCATGCTGGAACCACCAACTTCACTTATACTAAGAAAGCACTTTAGTAGCGCGACTTTACAACATGTATCTTCGGTAAGAAGATGTTGTCTTTAATCTTTAATCGTCTCTTTCAAAGCACGATCTCTATTTTATAAGGTCAGGATCATGTATGGGGGTAGGGTATTTGGCTTTCAAAGATATCGCCGAAGAACCAATTGTGCAGAATTCCCAGACAACAGCTGGCGAAATACAAACTGTAACAGCTTGCCAACAAGCAGATAACGCAATTATCAAAGGATTTTAGACAAAGAAAAACAATATTATTACTTTGTAAAATCTTAACAGCTACAGAATACCAGATAACAAGTCTATTGTAAGCAGATGTAGGCAGGTGGTAAGTGGTCTTATCTTTTAGAAGAAAGCTGTGCATTTACATGCAGCTTTTAATTAAAATGTAATCACTGCAGGTGCTAGGAAATATTGCAATTACTTTGTAACGTAATGTTTCATAAGCAGCTGTTTGATTTTATAAGGCAAACTTTTGTACAGAGTAATTACTTGCGAAATTTTATTAAATAACACTAATTCAAATGGCGGGAAATCGAGCTTGTTGAGAAATTTTTAAGGTGTTATAAAAATGAAAGCAAAAAAAATTACTTGAAGGGTTTTGAACGTAACAAAGTGTATTTCTTAAGTTTTTCTTTAGAAAAGTTATATTTGTAAAGGTAGGTTCAAGACTACAGATATGGCAACAAATTTATTATTGCTTTAAATGTAATTTTGGGAATTTTCAACTATGTTTTAAGCAAAATTATACCAAGTATCTGGCATGTTCAGTTAATTTTTGATGGCGCCAACTATCGGGTAGAAATTTTTATGAGTATCTAGTTATTAGCACTCGTGCCGATAACTAAGCACCCTTAAGATCTTATTTTATGTTTAGTTCAATCCTAGTAATAGGCAGTTCTAGAATTATAGTTTATAACTGGTAGGTGCGTAGATGTCTATGCACCTGCGCACCTATGTACCTAAATGAAACCAAAGAAAATTCTGTAATTTTTCTACAAAATTTCAAGTGTGATATCTAATTAATAGAAATATGATATTACTTTAAGTATGTCAAATATAAATAATAAGCGAGTAAATATGAAAGTTTTAAAGTTGCTTTCTTTTCTGATAGATTGTAGGTTTGTAGGATGAACTATTGCAGGGTTTGCAGATGATACGTTGTTGACTATGAGGTCAAAATTATTAACAGAGATGCGAACGAAACCGAACGAGGCGGGAGCTCAAGTTAAAATTCAACAAGTTGAAGTCAGAGGCGCTTTATTTCGGAACGAAACAGGGACAGGGTCCCTCTAGGCTGGAGCTAGGAGAGAAAAAGATACCGTTTAAGAAAATCATCACATACCTAGGCGTCAAGTTAGATAACAAATTGAATTGGAAGGCGTAAGTGCAGTATGTCAAAAGCAAGGGTAGCGAGATGTCGAACAGAATGATGGCGGTCGCGAAGATAAACTGGGAATTCTGAGACGAATCCTTAAGGATAATATATTGTAACATGTAAAAATTCCGAACCGAATTATTCGTCAACATTACTGCTACAAAGCCGTTAATTCAGTATTTATTTATTTAACGCTTTACCTAATATGAATTCCAACACTTTGTATATGTAATAAACCAATAAAATTAAAGCATTTTATTAACATAGCTGATAACACTATTACATATTTTGCGCGTGTTCCTTACTCGTATGTAGAAAGTCTAAGATCCTCATGTTGTTTATCGAATTGTGTCAGATGCTCACTTTTTGTCTGCTCCTCGAGCCGAAAGGTCACTGGTCTGCGATATAAAAGCAGACGACATGTTGCTGGAAATTAAGTTTTCCTGGCGTAAGCGCCGACACAAATAAAAATTTAAATTTAAAGTTATGAAGTGATTAGTCTTTACAAACGGTTTGTTTTATAGGTGATTGATTACGATTTTAATAATATATATTGCAGTGCAACTTCCGTAATTTATAATGTAACTTCAGTAAACTACAATGGTTCTAATGGAATTTTAAGATTATTCTATTTGGTTGATGTACAAATAATTTATCTATATGGAAATTCATTTCGCACAAAATGGTAACCGGAATTGTTTGATAGTACCGACACGTGGCAGGATGCTCACATCGCAACAAGTGCTGACAAGTTGTTAGGTCATTGACGTCCGTGGGTAAGCCCATTTGATTTCCTGAAATTTTTGCTGCTTGTGCCGTATTTTATTACGTATACACACACATATATCGACGTAATATTTTATTGTTCATTTTAAATTACTTTATGCTTTGATGTACAAATACCTCCAGTACAGATAATTTAGCAACCTATCTATTAATAGAAAGAAGCTTAACTTTTAACGGTTCAATATTTAAAATATATAGAATGATTTTATTTTATTAATCAGATGTTCAAATTTAGAAGTCATTCTTGTCAAACTATGTATAAAAAAATATTAAGTTACATCAATCATAGTAACATGTGGTTTGCAGTATTTGTTTAAACAAATGTTATTTCTTATCTTGTTTACCGAAACCTTAGTTCAACATGTTGTTTGCGTGCCTTCATTCTAACAAATGTAATTTGCTTTGAGAACAATCAACCAATACATTACTGCATGTATAAAAAATTTAAATCACTTGTAAGGTTCTAGTAGCGCTACTTCGACCCATTAAATATAAATGGATATTGTTAAACAAAATATACCATTTAATTAAAATTCAGTAGACATAACAAAACCTTAAATTTTACATCTCCTGAGTAACGTAATTATATAGATTCGTAAGAAATTGTTTTGTTGAGTTACATTGCTTGTACATAATTGTTTAAAATGAGAATATAGAAACCTATTTTTCTTCAGTTCATTTTTTTATGAACATTTAATCTTTTCCAAAGGCTATGACCATTAAAGGAATTAATACAATTCAGTGATAAGTATTTGAAACAAAAATTAAGAACTCCGTATAGTCACAGAATTATTAAATAAATTACGTTTGTTAGTAGTAATTTTGTTTCAGAGCCATCCTAGAACTTCTTTAGAGCAGAAATAAAGTAAGTAACCTACTTGTGACAATCAATCTTGTATTTAAAGTGGTTTGTGACAGTATAGGTTTCCAAATTTTTCCTTTAAGCAAATTCAGTTAGTCAATTGCTTTATAAAAAATTTAGGTGGCGTCCATTACCTTGTTTTTTTTTTAACTTTAATTAAATCCACTGACCCAATCCCATGCGACCGCGGGCTAAAAGCTCAGTTAGCTACAAGTCATAAGAGTTTTCTTTTTCTATAAGCCGCTTGTCATCCAACCTTACCCTGGGCTTGTTACAATTTACAAGAATTCTCGAAAAGTTGTAACATTATTTTCTAATGTTAACTAATAAACAAATTAATTAATTAATTAAAATTCAGTAACTTGCATAACTTATAGACAAAAATTCCACAATAAATTACTTTCATATTTTAGTTAGGCTCCCTTATAATAAAAGACCAAGGTTTACAAATAGCTTAAGGCTAAACTATTAGAAATTCCAGCGGCAGGTCATCATAATTTCAAGCTCTACCCTTGTAAATCTAATACAATAAACCTCTTAAAGCTTAGGTCGGTTACAGATTGACGAATCTGATAAAATTAAAATAGAATAGTAGCTTTTAACGTAAATAAAGAAAAGCAATTTTCTGTTGAAAAGCTTAATTTGCTTAATAATTTCTTTGATTGACAGCGGGTTATAGAAAACGAAACATTGTAAATAGCGAAAACTATTTCCAATTTGATTTGTTCAAAGATTGCAAGTAATTAGAAGTAGTCTGGAGACATCCATTGTATTTAAAATCCCTTTCGGCTCAAGTGGGTTAACCGATCTTTTGTTAATGACAGACTACTGTCGTCAACGGGTTTGGTCCACAATTCAGTAATTAAGAAATTCTTAGAAGATATAACATATTTAAACCCTTAGAAAAATAATTGCTTCCGTGACCCTCATCTCAAAAGGGGTTGGTTTTGGTTTCTGAAATCTTGTTTTGTGGGAGGTTCTGTTAAGTCGTTGGATAACAGAAAATGACGTAAAAAATGGTTGGGGTAGGAATTAATCTATATAACTTAAGGCTTTAGCCAAAAAACAGGGAGATTCCAATGGGACTGTCCGTGGTAAAAAGATAGAAACGTAGCCACAGAAGTTCGCGGGTAGCGTTCTCCGGCATCACAGATATGAAATTTCACTTAGTATCACGATAGTGAAATTGGAAAGGAGTAATTAACTCTTCCAGTATGTTCGCGGATTTATAGTGATACAAGGTATAAAGTAATAATAAAAAGCTTGTAAGCGTGTGACGCACAAGTTAAGTGATTTTGTCAATAAGATCCTGAACGGGTTCGTGTGCCATTCAATTATTTAAAATTTACAAACAAGAGCAACAAGCGAGATTCTCTCCCCCAATTTAAAAGCTGTTCTACGTTGGAAGGCAAGCCATCAAACAATGGACGATTTTTAGTAAGTAAGTTTTTATAGTTAAGTAGCATGACCAATTTTTAGTTAGTTTATTTGTTAGGACGTTTTGGCCATAAACCGTAGGATTAATTTAGTGTAAGATTTATAATATAAGTTTTCTTTCATATATAGTGTTTGTGAATTACTTATGTACGCAAAATTTTCATAATTCCATATTCACCTATTCAATTAAATTTCTAAATTAAAATCAATGAATGTAAGAGGTTCACGTTTATTGCTCTGTTCATTAAATAGTTTTGTTTGCCGTTGATTACGTCTATAGTTTTTTTAAATTTTTTTTATCATGGAAGTTGCATAAGTAGTAAAAAAAGTTAGGAATTGATTAAAAGGAACAATTGTCCTCCTTGGGATGACAAGTCTCTCAAGGTTTTGCACGAACATTTGTGCATTCTCGACTTGTCTGGCGCCCTTGGTAATTGTCATTAAGCCACAATATTTATGAAAGGTAAATGCCAAATTCTTTTTGTAGTATATTATAGATTAATTTAACCCTTTATGCAAAATTTTAACCCTCTATATGATCCACGACCTTCCGCTAGCTAGTGCCGGTGACCTCCCTTTAATTTTTGTTTTACAGGCCGCCCCCATTTTATAATTTTACTGGAAAATATATACTTAGTAGCTTTTCCGCCTGTAACAAAATTCTTGACGCCCAACGTCCTTGGGTCTCTTTTTTTTTGAAGAATTAAAATTTTTTTTATTTGCTTTTTTCATTATCAATTTTATATAAACTACAGCCTTTCAAAAATATATGTGGCATTTGGAAAAGAAAGAAAGAAAAAATCGAGTATGAAATAATTATAAGGAAATTTTTTGAGATATATTATTTTTACTTTTTAAAAGAGAATTTTTATGATAGCATTGTACACATACTTTAATTCAAAGATGGAATTTACATACAGTGTTGTTAGGTTACTAAAAGATGAACTAATTTATGAGATAACTGTACGAGGAATAAACACGGAAAATATTACAGTAACTGATTTAAGAAAAACCTTACGAAAAGCGATTAGAATAGAAACTGAACCAGATGAAGATTTTGACTACCCTTTTGATTTTACAGAAGATGTGAAAGTTGTTACAAATGTTTTAACGCTTTTACATGAACATATTTCAGATTTAAATGTTTTAGATTATGACAGTAATAAAGTAAGAATAGAAACAAAAATTACATATTGTTATTCTAGACTTTCCAGAAGTTTACCAGTTGACGATAATGATGAAAAAATTAGGAATAACTTACAATCAGAGTTAGAACGTTTAATTGAATTCTTTCGTAAAACAAGAAATGACATTTTAAGAACAAAAACACAAATTGCTTCCAAAGAGGATAAACCAATTTTAGATGAACTAGAACGAGAGGAAATGTCAGAAATATTTGACATCAATAACGTAGACTTGATCGAATTTGACAAAAAACTAGACTTAGCATCATCTACAACAAAACAAGAAAAAATTAGGGCCGAAGACGAGCACAAGCAAAATATAAATAAATCTTTTCAAAATAATAATCAAAATTTATCTCAAAATAGTTCTGTAGTTTATAAGGTTACTCCAGTTGCAAAATGGGGAATAACATTTAATGGCGATACTTCGGTAAACGCATTTTTAGAACGGGTCGAAGAATTAAAAATTGCTATAAATATGTCAGACTTTCAACTTATTGCAGAAGCATGTGATCTTTTTGCACATTAAGCACTGATATGGTATCGTGCAAATAAATCTTTAATAAATAATTGGACCGAATTAAAAGAGGCATTAAAAAACGAATTTTTACCACCCGATTATGATAAAAAATTAATGACCGAAATTAAAGCGAGAACGCAAGGGGAAAACGAAAGTATAGGACTCTACGCAGCAGTAATGACAAATATGTTTGCTAGATTATCAGAACCACTTACCTTGAAAAAACAACTGAAAATATTACGAAAAAATATGTTACCCTTTTACCAGTCACAATTGAGTTTAGTCGAAATAACGTCCATACGAGAACTAATAAAGTTAGGAAAAAAACTGGAGGAACATAAAATATCAATAGAAAACTTTATCCCACCAACTCGAAAAACCAATACTTTAGAAACTGACTTAGCGTACACAGACGTTAACGTTTCACAGAGTAGGTCTTCCAATAGAAACCAGATTTCAGCAATACAAAATGTTAATTCAAACAATTATGGGAAAAAACGTGCACCCACGTGCTGGAATTGTCACCAGTTAGGACATTTTCAGATCGATTGTAGACAGATAAGACGAACGAACTATTGTTATAAATGTGGCACTGACAATGTTACGTTGAACCGTTGTCCGCGTTGTCAAAAATATAGAAATAAATTAAACTAAAAAAAGGGGCATTAGATAGTCGTATAGTGTCCCGCACATTTTATAATTCGACGAAACATGTTCAAAATATGATTTATGATAAAGAAGAAAAATTTCAAAAAAATAAGATTATGTTAGATTATGTAATAGAACAGTCTAAAAATGACGAACGTCCTTATGTAAGTGTAGATATTTTAGGAACAAAATGTTAGCTTTATTGGATTCAGGAGCAACAAATACAATTTTAGGAGAAACCACTTGGGAATTTTTATCAAAATTAGGTTTAAAATTAAAAGGAAAGAAGAAGAATGTCAATTGGCAAATGGTAAAATTTTAAAAGTTTTGGGAACAGTTACGTTGCCCATTAGATTAAAACAACGTTTAGTGGTGTTAGACGTTTTGATAGTACCAGATGTTCAGCATACTTTAGTTTTAGGAATAGATTTTTGGAAAATATAGGAATAATACCAGACATTTTTAAAGGCGAATACACCTTTGCAAAATTAGATACTATCGAAAAGAAAGAACCGATTTTACATTCGACATTAGATTTAACAGTAGCACAAAGAAAACTGTTAGATACCAGTATTGATAAATATTTTTTTGATTTACCTGATTTAGGCCGTACCGATTTAGTATACCATAAAATTAAAGTTAATAGCGAACCAATTAAGCAAAGATACTATCCAGTTTCACCTACAATGCAAAAACATATAGATAGCGAGTTAGATAAATTATTACAATTAGGAGTAGTTCAAAAACGAAACAGTTCATGGTCAAATCCAATTCTTCTAGTGAAGAAAAAAGACAATTCCTATCGTTTTGTAGTAGATTTCAGGAAGTTAAACAAAGTAACAGAAAAGGACGCGTATCCAATTCCGTACGTCTTCTCCAAATTGCGCGACGCGAAATTTATTACAACTTTAGACATTAAATCCGCTTATTTTCAAATTCCACTAGATAAAGATTCTTATAAATATACAGCTTTCCTTATACCTAATCGAGGGTTATTTGAATTTACACGTTTACCTATGGGTCTTTCAAATGCACCCAGTACATGGTCTAGATTGATAGATAAAGTTTTAGGTCCAGAATTAGAACCTTTCGTATTTTGCTACCTAGATGACGTCATAATTTTGACAAACTCTTTTGACAAACGCCTAGAAATATTGCAGGAAGTTTTTAACAGACTTTCACGCGCTGGACTGACTTTAAGTAAAGAAAAATGTCACTTTTGTAAGAGTGAACTAAAATATTTACGTTACGTAATAAATGAAAACGGTCTCTCAGTAGATCCAGATAAAGTAAAAGCTATTTTAGAAATACCAACACCAAAAACTGTAAAAGAAGTAAGACGAATAATCGGAATGGCTTCTTGGTATCGTCGATTTATTGAGGGATATAGTACCATTATAGCGCCATTGACCGCATTGTTGAGGAAAAATAGAAAATTTGTTTGGGAAGTGTTGCGAAACAGCCTTTTCCAATATAAAAAATTGCCTAATTTCAGCACCAATTTTAACTTGCCCAAATTACGAATACGAATTTACAATTCAGTGTGACGCATCAGACTATGGAATTTCGGGTGTGTTGACGCAAAGTATAGATGGAAACGAACATGTTATATTTCAAGATCTCTAACTCAAAATGAGAGGAAATTTACCGTAACAGAAAAGGGGTGTTTAGCAGTTCTATTCAGTATAGAAAAGTTACGTCCATATATAGAAGGAACACATTTTACCGTCATTACGGATCATCATTCTTTAATTTGGTTAAACAATTTACAAAATGCAAATGGTCGACTGTGTAGATGGGCCATCAAATTACAACAATACGACTTTGACATAATTCATAAAAAAGGCAAATATAATGTAGTCCCAGATGCATTATCGAGGGCTGTACCAATAATTGAAACTATTCAAATTAAAAATGAAAACAACTCTGAAAATTCTACGCTAATAATACCAGACACAAAAATTGTAAACCAAAATACTAAAAACAATAAAGAAGAAATTCAAAAATCAAATATTCAGTATGACAATTGGTGTAAAAAGATGATTAATAATGTTGAAAAATATCCTATAAAATATAATCGTTCGAAAGTAATAGACCAGAAATTATTTAAACATGTTAAACCAAAATTTCCAAATTTAACCGAAGAGACAGACAACTGGAAAGAAGTAATTCCAAAATCACAAAGGAAAGAAATTTTAAAACGTTTTCATGATGAACCGACGGCTGGTCATTTAGGAATTTTTAAAACTTATGAAAAGATATCTCAGAAATATTTTTGGCCGAAATTACGTGCAGAAGTAGCAAAATATATAAACCAATGTAAAATTTGTATTTCACACAAACCAGAGTAAAAACTTCCAGCAGGAAAAATGTCAAGACATACAATAATTTCCAAACCTTGGCAAATGATATCCATAGATTTAGTAGGTCCACTACCTAGGACTACTAAAGGACATACATGTATTTTATCCGTAGTTGATACATTTACAAAATTTCCTTTGTTTTTCCCGTTAAGACAAGCCACTGCGTCGTCCGTAGTTCAAAAGATAGAAGAGTTTATAATTTTACTTTTCGGAGCACCACAATATGTTCTAGTAGATAACGGTGTACAATTTCGAAGTCATTTATTAAAAAATTTAATGAACAAATACAAATCCAAAATTATTTTTAATGCATATTATCACCCACAAGCAAATCCTGTTGAACGAGTCAACCGAGTTTTTTACAGACAATGTTGGCATCTTATGTGTCAGATAATCAGAGATTATGGGACAAGATATTACCCATGGTTTCGTGCGCTGTTCGTACCGCAGTTCATGAAGTAATAGGCATGTCGCCATATTTCGCAAATTTTAGTAGAGAAATGGTAATAGATAGTTCCTCTTTTGGTGAAATAACTGATTCAGAAAACTTAAGCGATATTCAATTTTCAGAAAGAAAACAACTAATCGAGAATTAAATAAAGTATACCAGGAAATAACAAAGAAATTAGAAATAGCGTATAATAAATCAAAACATAACTATGATTTACGTAGACGAGAAGTAGTATTTTCAGTGGGAGATACAGTCTGGAAGAAAAATTTTGTACTCTCGGACGCATCAAAGTATTTCAATGCCAAATTAGCACCGAAATATGTAGGTCCTTTTACCATAACAGAAAAAGTTTCAACAAACACTTATGAATTAGCCGACGAAACAGGTCAATCCAGAGTAGTTTGGCATGTTAAAGAATTAAAAGCAAATCCAATTAGATATGACGAATAAAAATAGTTATGAAAACCTAATATTAATAAGAATAACCTAATATTAATAATTAAGAAACTTGAGAACGACGCGTATAGTATTGAAATTTTAAACAAAAACTTAGTTTTAAGAATACTAGTTAGGATAAGGATAAGGATAGAAAAGGATAAGTTAGTAAATAGGAATGAAAGAGTGAATCTCGTATAACACAAGATTTTTGGAAAACATCCCCTTTTGTAAGGGGAGTGTAACATTATTTGGTAATGTTAACTAATAAACAAATTAATTAATTAATTAAAATTCAGTAACTTATATAACTTATAGACAAAAATTCCACAATAAATTACTTTCATATTTTAGTTAGGCTCCCTTATAATAAAAGACCAAGGTTTACAAATAGCTTAAGACTAAACTATTAGAAATTCCAGCGGCAGGTCATCATAATTTAAAGCTCTACCCTTGTAAATTTAATACAATAAACCTCTTAAAGCTTAGGTCGGTTACAGATTGACGAATCTGATAAAATTAAAATGGAATAGTAGCTTTTAACGTAAATAAAGAAAAGCAATTTTCTGTTGAAAAGCTTAATTTGTTTAATAATTTCTTTGATTGACAGCGGGTTATAGAAAACGAAACATTGTAAATAACAAAAACTATTTCCAATTTGATTTGTTCAAAGATTGCAAGTAATTTTAAGTAGTCTGGAGACATCCATTGTATTTAAAATCCATTTCGGCTCAAGTGGGTTAACCGATCTTTTGTTAATGGCAGACTACTGTCGTCAACGGGTATGGTCCACAATTCAGTAATTAAGAAATTCTTAGAAAATATAATATATTTAAACCCTTAGAAAAATAATCGCTTCCGTGACCCTCATCTCGAAAGGGGTTGGATTTGGTTTCTGAAATCTTGTTTTGTGGGAGGTTCTGTTAAGATATTGGATAACAGAAAATGACGTAAAAAATGGTTAGGGTAGGAATTAATCTATATAACTTAAGGCTTTAGTCAAAAGACAGGAAGATTCCAATGGGGCTGTCCGTGGTAAAAAGGTAGAAACGTAGCCACAGAAGTTCGCGGGTAGCGTTCTCCGGCATCACAGATATGAAATTTCACTTAGCATCACGATAGTGAAATTGGAAAGGAGTAATTAACTCTTCCATTCGCGAGGATTACGCCCGTATGTTCGCGGATTTATAGTGATACAAGGTATAAAGTAATAATAAAAAGCTTGTAAGCGTGTAACGCACAAGTTAAGTGATATTATCAATAAGATCCTGCCGGGTTCGTGTGCCATTCAATTATTTAAAAATTACAAACAAGAGCAACAAGCGAGATTCTCTCCCCCAATTTAAGAGCTGTTCTACGTTGGAAGGCAAGCCATCAAACAATGGACGATTTTTAGTAAGTAAGTTTTTATAGTTAAGTAGCATAACCAATTTTTAGTTAGTTTATTTGTTAGGACGTTTTGGCCATAAACCGTAGGATTAATTTAGTGTAAGATTTATAATATAAGTTTTCTTTCATATATAGTGTTTGTGAATTACTTATGTACGCAAAATTTTCATAATTCCATATTCACCTATTCAATTAAATTTCTAAATTAAAATCAATGAATGTAAGAGGTTCACGTTTATTGCTCTGTGAATTAAATAGTTTTGGTTGCCGTTGATTAAGTCGATAGTTTTTTTTTATTTTTTTTTATCATGGAAGTTGCATAAGTAGTAAAAAAGTTAGGAATTGATTAAAAGGAACAATTGTCCTCCTTGGGATGACAAGTCTCTCAAGGTTTTGCACGAACATTTGGACATTCTCGACTTGTCTGGCGCCCTTGGTAATTGTCATTAAGCCACAATATTTATGAAAGGTAAGTGCCAAACTCTTTTTGTAGTATATTATAGATTAATTTAACCCTTTATGCAAAATTTTAACCCTCTATATGATTCACGACCTTCCGCTAGCTAGTGCCGGTGACCTCCCTTTAATTTTTGTTTTACAGGCCGCCCCCATTTTATAATTTTACTGGAAAATATATACTTAGTAGCTTTTCCGCCTGTAACAAGGTATAGAAAATCAACCACGATTTTTTTGATAACTTACACTACCGCCCATGGTCTGGGGCGTGATCTATGGTTGATTAGAAAATATATATAGCAGTATGCGGGAGAAATAGAACCGGCGATGTTGTATGCGGCATGTGTTTGGGAGAGTGTTGCAAGGTCAGGAACGCCCGGCAACCAACGAGGGGACACAGAACCACATCCACGGAAGTGAAGTTAGTTATTAGCAGGATTCGTCCTATCGAGTTTGTTATCAGGGAAATTCGTAATCGCAGGACGAGATATGGTTGAAGTTTTCGGTATTGGAACTAGGCATATCGAGAAGAAAATTGTTGTTTCGCAATTGGGGAATCCGGCAGATATAAAGAATATCGAGCCGATAAATAGAATAGCCAACTAGGCCGAAAGTCGACTAAGTCCTAGTTTCCAAAGAAAAGAAAAAAGATCTAGAAACCACCTACCTCTACAAGTGATTTTCCAATGCTCCACCCGAAGGTATTACATTGGCCAGGAAGCGAGCTTTTTACCTGGAAAATTTGGAATTTTGCCAAACCCTTGCTGTTCCAAGCAAGGTAGGAATCTTTAATGTGCGTGACAACACTCACACACGGGACCTCCATTTTACCTCTCATTCGAACGAGGGTGTATTTTTGTGAAAAATGCTCGCCTAACATTTTTCAAGCGGACCGTGTCGGGATTCGAACCCGGGACCTTGGGCGTGGTAGTCACACACACACCAATTACGCCACGGAGCCGCCAGAAGAAAGCACCTACCACAGGAAGTGGATCGAAAAATTTCATAAAGTCCGTATGAAAACTAACGGTAAGAAAACAGCAGAAGGATAGGGAAAGGAAGGGAACGGAACAGTAAAACTAAAACCAAAAATCATAGGATAGCAGCACCAAAACTGCAAGAAGAGGACAGAACAAAAAAAGCAAGAACATAATAAGTGTGTGTGTGTGCGTGTGTATGTGAAGGACCGCTTTAGTCGTCTCTTACGACAGGACCCACACGGGGTTGGCATACAAGGAGAGAACGAAAGAAAGGAGAATCAAACAAAAATGTATGTGTGTGTGTGTGTGTGTGTGTGTGTGTGTGTGTGTGTGTTGTGGACCGATTGTGTCGCCTCTTACCACAGACAGGTCTTACCGTAGGACTATTCTAATCCGGACCCACACGGTTTGGGATACAAGGAGAGAACGAAAGAAAAGAGAACCAAGCGGAAATGTGTGTGTATGTGTTGGACAACTCTAATCGCCTCTTACGACAAGCAGGTCTCACCGTGGGACTGTTGTAATGCGGACCCACACGAAGTTTGGTACAAAGAGAGTGCTGGCGGAATGATAAGAAGAGAATAACGACCAATAAAGTGAAAAAAACTAATCAAAACAAGAAAGTTATTTAGAAAACAAGAAAACGTAAACTGCAGAAATCAATTCGTAAGGAAGGACAGAGTGAGCATGGAAAGTGGGGACGCCAACCAGCGATGGGGTTTAAAACGTTTGCGTCGCCAAAAGGACAACAAAGCAAGATCAAGAACATTACGATTACGACGACCTATATCTTCAGGCTTTGAATCAGTATAGAATATTTTCTGCTTCTTTTGGGCAGTTTTCCGCAAAACAGGAACAACAAGGGGTGTAGTAGTTGTAGTATGCGGTTGAGGAGGTAGCGGCGAGAGTGGAAGTAGTAGTGGTGGTTGTGGTTGAGGAAAGTCATTACACGTTATGAAAAAAGCCATTTGTTTTTAGGATTGGTTGTAAGAAAGTCAACGATAGAAAAAGAAACATCATTGGTTGTAAAAAGTATCAACATTACAAAAATAAACAGAATCTGAGAACACATCAGTTACGTTTAGATAAAGGAACAGAACCCCGCAGAATTTCATCAACATTCGATAAAGAAGTAGAAGCTAGTTTACCTTCATCGACAGTAAATAGAGGAACAGAGTCTAGTAGAATTTCATCAACAGTAGATAAAGGAACATCAGATAGAATTTCAACAATCTTAGATAAAGGAACAGAAGCAAGTAGAATTTTATCAGCATTAGATAAAGAAACAGAATTAAGAAGAACTTTATCAAAAGGAGCAGCATCAGGTTGAACTTCGTCAACATAGAAAAAAATAAAAACAACGTCAGATAAAGGATTAGGAGCAGGCAAAACTTCAGCCACAATAGGAACTGCTTCCTCTATAACAGCAGATAAAGAAACAGGAACAGATAAAATTTTGACAACAACAACAATAGGCTCATTAACTTCAACAGGATCATCTCGGACGGTATTAGGAGTTATCGTCACTGCAGCTACATCTGCGATTGCAGACACGATAGGAATTTCTTGAGTAGAATCATTTAAGAAAGCAGGAATAGACTCCTGAGTGGCTACCTGTAAGTCACTAATTTGAATTATGGGATCCAATGATGGAGGAGGCACAGTCCACAGCGTTCGAACAGCTAAGGACGCAAGAAATTTGGTTCTTATTACAAAGTGTTCGGTAAATAGAAGCATGATAACCATAAAGATCAACATTATAGTTTGAAGGTTCATATGGCTGAAAAGGATATGTGGTGATGCTAGTACGACGATCAGGAGGTACAGAAAAGGACGTAGAACCAGAAACGGAAGAAATTTTGTTCGAAGCCATATTTGCCAAAGAAGGATATGTTTTGGTAGTAGTAATAAGATGACCGGGATGAGATACAGAAGGGAACGTAGAATTAGAAGCAGAAGAAATTTGACTCCTAGAATTCAGGACAGAATTCGGAGTCTTATTCGAAGACCTTTTAGTAGTAGGATAACAGTTAGGACAGTAGCGGCGAGTAACTCCCTTATGCCCTCAACCATAGCAATGCAGTTTTTGAGGACAAGTACAACATGTAGAAACATGACCAGGAGAGTCGCAATTGAAGCATGCGGCCCGACGAGTAGAAGTACACATAATAATAGAAACAGAAGAAAGTACAGAAAAATATTTGATCTACCCGTAGGCGTAGGAAGAATCGTAATAGTTCGGGCATATAAAGTAAAAGTATTTTTCTCAATCGTAGCAGACTTATAAGCGAAATCCGGTTCAGTAGAAAAAATGTGAATAGGATAAGAATAACTACCGTAGTAGTAGCGGGGCGAGAATTTTCTATTTTTGTTTCGAAAGAAATGCGGAGATCGTCTAAAGAATGAAGTAATTTCCGATGGGTTCGGCGCTCTGCATCTGGGGAAAGCATCTCAATAGAGCGAATGCGGTGGAGTGCAGAAAACGCCGAGCGCATGCTGTTCAACTGCCCAATTGAGATGGCTAACAGAGAACTAGCTATCGAGGAGCTAAAATTGTCCAAGAGCTTGGAAAAATTCCAGGAATAGCTAATCAGAAGGTTGAGGGAGTTTGCGGGAAGGGTTGCGAGACTGAACGCCAAGAAATGGGCGTAAACCGGAGAAAGCTTGTTTGAAATAGTAGGTTAAAGGAAAGGCGGGGGAGGGCTTTAAAACAAGGAGGTAGTGTTGAAGACTTGGCATAAATTTATTTTGCGGAATGATATAAACTTAATTTAAAAAAAATACCCAAAAAATACAAAGAAATAAGCAAAAACAAAAAATAAAACACCTACATATCTAAATATACACAATGAATTTCACGCTAAACTAATCACTTCCTTACCTAAACACGCAGAACGAAACCGGTAATTAAATCAAATTTTTAAACAGGGGTAATAATAATAACTACCATAAAACAAATATCCTAATTAAACTAAACTAATACTATAAATCAGTAATATATTGAACAAGAAAACGAAAATACAGTGAAACCGTACACACACTCCCAAGACTGAAAAGTGACAGTGATTGTGATTCCCCAGGACATTTAATGTATACCCCACCAGGATATTAGCAGTGCATATCCACCTTCCATTAGCAGTAAGACGTTAATTTATATAGACAGACGATCAAATCTTTGGATCCTGGATAAATTTATATTCGAGGTATTTGTAAATATTGTGGCGGCTGTACTAGTATAAGCTTTGATTTGTATAAAAAAGTCAATTTTGCAATTAATTTTAAACGAGGACGGCAATCCACGCATTGCTTATGCGATTGCACCCAATAATTTAAGTTATGCTTTTGCTATTCTATGCACTGTTATATAATTAGATATTTATATTTTTATACCTGTATTGTACATTTATATATTTATACGTTTGTCGCTTGATTTGCTTTGTTCCGCGCTTTGCCTATTTATGGTTGTAGTATCTATAGGAAAAAAGACTTAAATTAGAATAAGTCAGATGGAGAATGATAGGGAACGTTAAGGACGAACATAGGCTGAAGTTAGAATAAATTACTTAGACTAGGGAGGACGACTTTGTAAATTTATAGAGCAAGCAATAGCCGAATTCGTTATTAATAAATTTGGCGCACGCTCAAAAATTCAAAACCATTAGTAAAAACTAGTTTAGCTAGATTTGGATAGTTATAAATGGATCCTTCAGGTTGCACCAGTAAGTAGAGCTGGCAGCTGCTATCTGGTATTATGGATCCCTCCCCTTTTTATTTTTGCTAGTGTCTCCAAAATCAACGTTATGGGTGCCGTTTATTATAAAAAAGATAGAATATTATTTTCAGAAAAATGTTTTTGTAAAAAAGAGGTGTGCAAGGTTGGCATTTTTTCTGTTAGTTGGTTGGATGATTATCCAAATTGAAATGTGACATGTTTTATTAGTATAAACAAAATTTGCAGAAAATAATGTAAAAATAATTTAACAAAAGGAAGATTAAAAAATTTAATCACTATGCGGTAACAAAATTTTATTACTTGATTATATGCATATACTTGGATAGTTTTAAGGAGATTCTGTGTCTTTAAGATCGGGGTACAATACGGTCGAATGTGTAACTGTGTGTAACTTAGAAGCAACTAGGAATGACTTTTCTGTATTTAATAGACAGACTTACGAGTAGTTCCTGTACGCGAATATTTTCGTTCTTCGTGTTGAAATTTTACATTTCTTGCTCCCTTTTCACGGTTGAGTGTATTCATTAACAATTTCAACCGCCTTCTCAATTCTAACGTAGCTTATTGATCACCCTGTAGGATTTTATTAAAATATTTAGTTGTAATTTAAAAATGCTTCAATCTATTCTATATTGATATAGCGTTGAAAATATGGTATTCGATTATCAGTAACGTTTGTTTTAGAAAATATTACAATGAGAAAAATACGTGTTTTTTACAAGATGGTTTACAAACACAAATTTCGATCCATTGAAATTTTTGCTTCGTTTATCTTTACACCGCATTGGAATTAAATTATACGTTGGTTTATGTTGAATTTCTGTAATTTTATGCAAGAAGTTAGGCAACACATCCTACGGGTACTTAATATCTGCGAAATTTTGGTGAAATTTTGTGATGTTTTGAAGCGCTACGACTGGTTCTTTAGACAGACGTTAATAGCGTTTTTCCATTATCGATTGCAGTTTTGTTTGCTAGAATGAAACCATAAATTGGTTGTATGGTATATATCTAGGACGATTCCTTTTTAAGAAACATTTAGTTTCGATTGTGCAAAATTAGAAATATGCCATCTCCTTTAATAAGCTAAAAATGAAATTTGTGGAATATTTTTAGTCAATAGTGACGTATGATCGTAAAAGTCACGGGACTATTGGATTCGTTTTCATACTTACCTCCACAGATTGCAGTTCTAATACCCAGAAGTGAACACTGAACATATTTTGGTTGAATATAAATAAATTCGTGAGATAAAATTTTCATATTCAGTCAAGCGGTACTAAAATGAGTTTCGCTCCATTTAGAGTTACTAATGCGTAATATGTGTTATAACAGAAGGTTTTATTGAATTTTGTCGATTTCTAAATTATAGTGTAAAATGTGATCCAGCAAATGTCGACTAGAACCTTCAAGATTACGCTTTGATAAGCTTAAAACAGAAACGTTATGCCAAGCTGTACGGCTTGTTGTTTCTTTTCTACATCGTTTTGATGATTTTTCTCAGGGAAAATTAGATCTGGTTTTCTTTTTCTAGGTTTTCTTTTAAGGTTACTCATCGCACAACCGCGGATGTTCTGGTGTGAAAATTAAACTTATTTTGCTCAAATCGTAGGAATATGCTAAAGCGACAGCTGTTATTGGTTGAATATGAATTATAAAATAAGATTAACATAAAATTTTCTATATAGAAATTTAGGGTTACACTATTATATACGTGTGACGTTATTACATAATTATTTTTTGCTACAGCTGCTGCAAAATGCATTTCGGTCAGTGCAGGTTCATTTTTCCTTTTATTACTGTTGTTTACTATTACATCAAATTTTTTTTGGCGTCTACTTATCAGGAAGAACTGCTCGTGGACACTAGGTAAATATATTTATAATTTTATGACTATTTTTAATATAACGAAGTGCCAAATATTTAAAAATTGTGGTAAACAAGTGGCTGAAAATAATCCACTATATATGTTGTTGATTTGCTTAATTTTGTTTTATGTAAATATTAGAAGTGAGGTTAAAAATTGGTTTGAGGCAATTAAGGAGTGGATTAATTATTTTTTCTGGATGAGGATGTTTTCTACGCGGGTTGGTTTCCTTTTTTTGGAATTTTCTTTTAATTAAAAGTTTTGTACATAAATTTTCTAGCTTGAGGTTTTCTTTATCTTTTTTGTTTGTGACTGACCTCACTCTTAGACTTTTAAGCTAGTAAGGTATTCTTTGGATTTCTTTTTGTTACGGTACTCGGTGCGAACTAATTTCTTTGTTTACTATACTTTTTTTCTTGTCCGCAAGGAAAACCGTAACGAGCCTTATGCATATAATGAACACTAAGAGTTCAGTCAACCCCATCTCCTTAATTTTAAAATGGTTACAGTTTTCCCCGTATAATTTAGACAGTTTATGTAAAGTAAAATTACTATTTTTTGACATGAATATGACAACTGAAAGTTTCAAAAGGATGTCATTTTGAAACTTTCTTTTATGGAAAAGAGGGTTGAGCGATACATCAATTTAAAGGTATTTTCGTACTAAATCTTCTTCTAAATTTGATCACATTTGATTCGGTTGCTTTCACATGACAACCAATAATTTTGACAAAGATGAAAAAATTTAAAAAATATAACACACTTCTTATTTTAAAAGATGCCCGAAATTTCACCTGGCATGTCTTGCAGGTAAACATCCTGTCCGTAAATCCTTCTCTGACATTATGAAGCATCATTTCTGGGGTTACTTTCGCATAAACATCAATCGTAAGTTGACAAAGTTTATACAGGGACTTCGGGGCCCTTAGGTGAACGTTAGATTTGCATTACACTACTTTTACTCCTGGGCAGTAAAAGTGACACTTTAGTGATCTTCGGCGATCATTCACAACACACGATCAATACCGATCGGCGCAAAACAAATTTCACGTAACTAATAAATATTTTCGATACCTGCGGAATGTTTAATCGGAATCCGACGATCTATTATTCTTATTTACAAAAGCGCACAGAATTTTAGCTGTTTGTGGAAAAGTTATAACAAAGATCTTTTGTGCATTGTATGAATATCACAAAAGCGCTCGCCGCATAAGTTTTTGTTTATATGACATAATGCAGGAGAATTGTTTGCTTCGCTAACTACAAACTAAAAAGAAAAATTTTCAGAGTTGATAACAAGCTTCAACATACATTTTATCGCAAAACGTTTGTACAATGCTTTAATTGGTACTTATGTAACACATGTTCTCTTCGCGCCTTTTGCAAAAAAAAATAGTTCTCGAAAACTAAAATTGTTTTCTACTAATATTTGCAAGTGAAATTTTACTTGGCGGGATATTAATTTATTTCTGCAGCGCAGCGTGGAACCTAGAGGAAGTTTAATCCCGAAAGACTAAACATCGCAAGCATTATGACTTGAAACTACAAACAACGAGAAACTTCAGATCATCCCTGCGCATTTCTACAAAGGCACCCGAATGAGCTGAACTTCAAGCTGCAGTGGTATACATCATGGGCGCCGGAACTCGGTTTACACCGACGCTCTATTCAGAGCGAATCCTAAAGCAATCAAAAACTGCTCCTTTTAGGGCAAAAAGAAAAATCAATCTTGTACGACAATGTCGGAAACAACAGTCAAGGACTTCTTAAAGAAACGAGCATGCGTCATCATCGTGGACGAAATGGACTATGAAATCGCTTCAAACTGTAGACGTCGAGACGACAGATCAGCATCCGATACAGAAAACAAGAATAGCAAGAAATTCAACAACCCCAAACCTAGGACACAGCGCAACGACAACTCCACAACCACTATTCCCCCCGTCGGCGACAAGGGCACCACCATCAGAAATTAAGCTACTACCTCCATGGTTACATCAGACAACACAACAACCTGGAAGAAACACATCCCACCACTATGTATAGAAAAATTTACATTTGAACTACCTGCAACACGCCAAGATACTAAAGAACAAACTACAGAAGAACATAGACATCAGAGCTTCTGAACAAGGAGCTCGCATACTGACAGAGAGTAAACAGTTCAGATTCCTACAAGAGTACCTTAAAACATACAACATCGAATTCCACACATTTACGATAAATGCCGAAAGGGAAGTCGTAGTCAAAGGCCTAGAGGTTAACATCATGGTCGAAGACGTCAGCATTGAACTCACTGACGTGGGATACACAATTATCTATGTAACCAAACTACAAAACAAAGACAGACAATTACATCTTCCTCGTGCCATTAGCGAACCGTGCATTTATATTTCCAATGCTCCACCAGAAGGTACTACATTGGCCAGGAGGCGAGTTTTTGTTGCCTCGAAATTTAGAATTTTGCCGAACCCTTGCCGTTGCAGGCAAGGTAGGGATCTTTAACGTGCGTGACAACACTCACACACGGGACCTCCATTTAACCTCTCATCCGAACGAGGGCGTAATTTTTGTGAAAAATGCTCACCTGTCAGTTTTCAAGCAGTCGGCCGTGTCGGGTTTTGAACCCAGGACCTTGGGATCCGTAGTCTTACGCTTACTACATTGATCCACGGCGACGCCTGCCATTAGCGAACCACTAGAAATCGAGCAAAATTTTGTCAACTCAAGAACCTCCTCTTCTGCAATCGGATTAATGTCGTCGCATTTGAATCAAGCGTGGAGGTCCACCGGTGCTTCTCCTGTCAACGTTTCGGACACTCCAGTCTAAACTGCGAATTCAAACTACGCTACCTTAAGTACAGAAAGGTACACCTTGTTACTGCTTGTCACAAGACTAAAGAAACACCAGTCGTGTAACAACTGCAGCGGTCCGCTTCCTGTGAATTACCGTTTCCAAGAACTACTACGGAAACGGCATCAACCAGTTCAAAACTGAAAAAGATGACCTCACAAAAACCAAAACTGGGCGACACGGAGTCATCTCGACCACCTCAAACATGACGCGCTGCCAAACGTTGGCACCGACAACCACTACTACTGACGGCGAAAAGCAATCCCACTCCGATGGCAAAGCGCCCAAAAATCCCAACAAAACCAAGAAAAGGAGGAAACAAAACTAGCATCCACCACCACCAAAACCGACAAAACAAACAAACGAGTCACGACAACAACCGAATCAACTACAGGTCAACGACATGCAGGACCGTCCAAGGAATCAACACCAGAGAGCATCAAGATAATTAACAAAACATTGCAATGAATCAAGAGGTTAGTTAGCTCATACATTTCCGGAAGCTTCAAATCCGCATGACTTTGGTCGGATGTGTGTGACATTTTGCAAACCTTCATTGTATAATACGCAACCAACGAGAAACCTTGTGATCTTCTGTTGGAATTTCAACGGACTACAAAACAAAATAACAAAACCAAAACACTTCCTACGAGAACACAAAGTGAACATCGCTATGATTGGAGAAACTAGATTTCCCGCAACCAAACCACTTAGTCTGGCGGAACTACAACATGCACAGAAAGGATTGCAATCCCAATCCAGGACAACCAATTCACTGAGAAGTTGCCGTGCTGATAGGAAATCGACTACTACACTAGGGACTCGAACTACTACTGAAAGTTGTAGAGGCTGCTGTGGTCAGACTCAAAGCATATGGTCATTTCATCCGTGTAATAGCTGTTTACCAAAGTGCCAACATCATAGACATACGCCCGGAGAAAATAGGCGACTTACTACAAGACGAAACGCCAACAATAATCTCGAGAGATTTAAACGCTAAACACCGAGCCTGGGAAGCAAAGACAAACAACAAGAATAGGCGCATCCTTTTCGTGGCCTCGTTGGGTAAAGACTTCGATATAGTTGCACCCAAAACTCTGACAAACATTTCTCTGGAAAGACATTAAAAGGAACCGCGTATCTGTTGACAAGCGCATAGTTCATCAATTAAGCTTTGTACGTGATTCCTACATACAAGATGTTGGGTATTCCTATGGATTTTTGATGTGTAAATGAAATCGATGCGCTATTTCCTGCACGTAAGATTTCAAGTTATTGCATTGGTTCTGTTGGATTTTCACTTTCCTTGGTCACGTACTTTTGGTTTGTACAATAAATTTCATGAACTTTGCTTTTATCACCATGCCGTATTTATTTGTAATCTATCAGGTGTTGGATTTGACTTTTCTGATCACGTAGTCTTAATTTATTTTATGTATTAAATTATATGCGTTTTGTACCTTACGTATTTTTAAACCTGCCTGTTTAACTAGGATTCTTAGTGTTATGATGATGCATTATTCACGGGTATTGTATTGCGGCTTCCGTTCACGTCGTTTTATGACTTGCCAAGTTGTTTATTTAATTAAATCTTTTAGAGTACTTTTCATTTCTTATAATAATTATGACTATAATTTATATACAAAGCGTTATCACTTGCTTTCCTGCCTAATCGTTGTTGTATTTCTCATTTTCTTCCTAAAAAGTCTAGTTTTCTGAACCCTCATGTTGTATTCATGATGCGCACTATACTAGTGATCCTATTTACCCCTAAATGTGACCCTATTAACACAGCAATATATGTATATATATATATATATATATATATATATATTAATAGTTATTAAGATGAAATGAAAACCAACTTTGTATTTAAAGTTGAATTACCATTTCAAATCGAACTAGTAATTGAAAACCACTAAAAGAACGGCTACAGCAGGACTTGAACCTGCAGCCTCTGATTTTCCGGATCAGTGCTCTAACCAATCGAGCTATCTAGCCTAATTGTTTAGATGATGTTATACTTAATACTACTGAAGCTTGGCTCTTGTTAACGATTTTCAATTACGTCTTGCATTTAAGCTCAATTGGTTAGAGCGCTGATCCGGAAAATCAGAGGTTGCAGGTTCAAGTCCTGCTGTAGCCGTTCTTTTAGTGGTTTTCAATTACTAGTTCGATTTGAAATGTTAATTCAACTTTAAATACAAAGTTGGGTTTTCATTTCATCTTAATAACTATTAATATATATTAAGCATTCATTTGCATTCCAAATGTGGATTATTCTTCTATATATATATATATATATATATATATATATATATATATATATATATATATTACTCATATTTAGACCAGGGTAGAAAATTATATAATCACATCAAATAATTTTAATCACTGTGTAGAAGGTTTTGGAAAAGGTACGCGTTATTAAATAACAGCGTGAAGCATAAAAATTCATTCGTTTTATTAAAATTAAGAAATTTAAATTATTTATAAGACGCTTTATATCAAAAGAAACAGTATTAAAAGCTCTGCGTGTAATTTAATTATTCCGAGGAAAGAAACAAATGGAAATTACGTGCAAAATTTATATTAATTAACCCTATTTTAAGTAACCGGTAGTAAAACAAAGTGTACACATAATAATTAATATTTAACTTGTATTCGCTAAAAATGAAAGGATAGAAGTCAATTTTAATTGGAGTTAATTAAACCATTATTAATAATAAGCATAAAAGTCTGTGAAAATCCAAGATTATAATACCAGAAAATAAAGCTCTGAGAATTAATATTATTTTGAACACCTGCGTAGTTTAAATATCACGTACGGCGAAAATTGTGTAGATAACAAATGGTTTCAAAGAATCTTGAAGAAACCGTGGCTTAATATTCAAGAGAAGGTGCAATACGGGGTTATTAAACCCAGATAGTCCACATGGACTAAAATATAATCGATAATAAAGAATATCAATTTGCACCAATACGAACAGGTTAGAAAAGGAAAGAGAAAATGCGTCAAGCAAAGACACATATAGTAAAAGGCGTGATTTAAGCAACGTCACGAGGGTCACAATTGGTTGAAAATAGGATGCAAATATGAGGTAGAAACAACAATTTCTGTACAAAATTAATTAGTTTTTCTCGGACATGTTTGCGTGCCGTGTGAGAATTTCTGAGATTTAACTGGGACGAGTGCAAAATTCGTAAAAACCGACGCACAGGCTACGGACTGGGAACCTAGCATGCGAAATTCTTTAGAATTACCCGTTTGGGGACTCGACCGACAGACGGGCTAACTTCTATATATACCCAGGGGAATATAAACAAGCTCTCTTACATCCGCGACTTGATTCAAGATGTTAAACAGTGCATTTTAATTTGATAAAATAATTTAAAGTTTGCTCGTATATTTTAGTGATTCAAAATAGTTTGTTATTTACGTGCTAACATGAATGTACTTCAGTGCACTTAGATACAAGGTAATAAAATTTAGTATCACTGTACCAATTAGCAAAATTTACAACGACAAATGTATACACAAAAGTAGGCAGTTTTGGCGTATATTGGTGAAAGAAGTATGAATTTCTTTGTTATTTTTCGGGGGTGTTAATAATTAAATGGTTCAAAAACGTGTCTGGATCCACAAAACCAGGGTCAGATATACACAGATGAGTTCCGGAAAAGCCCAGAAACAACTTTAAATAAATGGTGATGGAGAAAATTTTAAAAGCGTTGAGAATTAGAAGCCGTAATTATAACCCAGTTGGAATGGTGTGATTAACTAAAGGGACGATGTACATTGAAGCTACGAGGACAGTAACCTTCAGGTAAATTATACTATTTTGTTTGACATTTTGGTGTGTGTTGAATAACTTTATAATTGATTTACTTTAAATGGACATTAGTGAAATTGTACTAACAAAATCTTAATTTTAAGGTGAAATTTGCTTGTTTAAGTAGAAAGGGGTATTTAGTATTGATGTTTGGAATTATGATGAAAATTTGGGTATGTCTTTGAGCTCAATTAGACGAACCTGGTTAATTAACGTAAAGGGGTGGTAGATGCTCCCTTTGTACTCAGACTCCGGTCTGCATATATTGTTATATTAATTAGTAGGCATCCTACAAGGACTTTAATTCTGGATGCACATAAAATGATAATAAAATTAATCTTGAAATTCTTTTAAAACTGAAATTTATGCCGAGTTTTAATTTTGAAATTTTAATGTATTGTGAATATTGATGTAAATAGAGTTAACGTTGATGTTTGTGGTAGGAATGTGTTTGTTTTTTTTGTATGAATGAGGAGGTTTATTAACTAGAGGAGCAGCCGAGGCAATGAACAGAAGAAAGTCAATGGACCAACACAGTTAAGGTAATGAATAGCTTTTTGTAGGATTCACAGCATTCTGGACATCCAATTCGTAGGGGCTCGATTGGTCAAGAAGAGGAGTACCCGGATTTTGGTGGTATCACAGCAATATATATATATATATATATATATATATATATATTTATACACTATATATATATATATATATATATATATATATATTTGTTACTATGATATCGCCGTACTCTGACGTATTTAACGCCCAGTTGCCTGCTGTTCGCCACCACTCTGTCTCTAAATAAGCTAGGATAAAATTTAAATTTTAAATAATTCGTTTTATAATGCCTCGACTAGCTCAGTTCAACCTTAGAGTGTACGACGATACAATAACAGAGAAATTTTACCCCCTTTTAACACTTCCTATTTGAATGAGATAAACAAAATTAACCAAAATTTATATAATAACCAAAATATGTACAATTTGTATCTCCACAACCTTTATAATGCCATTCGCTATTTAAGAAAACCCCTGAATCAAAGTAACAATATAAATCGATTTGTCCCCAAATTATAATTCCCTTTAATCAGTTTAAAGCCAGCAAAAATAACACTGTAAATTACTTGAAGTACGTTGAACGTTCAATGGCCTTCTTTCCCTTTTACGTAATTTTCTACGTATCAAAAAAATTTTTGTATGACCCTCTACATAAATATCTCGATGCATACAAATTTAAAATGTTCAAAAAGAAATTAATTTTACTTACAATATTTATTGTTACCCTGAGTGTTTGTAACATTCTGTATACTAAACGGAGCCATTTGAAAGTCTCCCTAATAATGCCAATTAAAAATGAACTTTGTAAATTAAACATCAGTTACATTGAAATCCGAGCAAGCGTTGAAAAAAATGTGATTTAATACCTATCCCAAACTAAATCTAAATCAAAAGCAGAAACTAATTTAGACTCGACTAAAAACCTTATGCAAACGCCGGTAATCGACAACTTATAAAAACCGTTTTTAAATTTAGCAAGGAGATTGAAAACGTCTCGTATAATTCCTTTTCAGTTTTGCTTTGTGTCAGACGAATTAATCTTGTAAAATTAAAATTCTTATTGGAATCTGCTTGTCTGCAGACGTTAAGAAATATTATCCTTCACAAAAATTTCTAGTCAGAAATAAAAGCGTTTTAAAAATCGCATTTATATAAAAGGTACCAGTTGCAAAATTGATTATCATCAAAATATTTAACTAATACTGCGTAAAAGAAATATCACAACGCTACATTCTATTCAAGGTGTTCAACAGTTTGAGACACCCACCGCGCGTTCTTTTGTGATAGTGAAACAATAGATAACAATGATTCACAAAAGTCTTTATATACCTTTTTATACAATGATCTAGAAAAATTCGCGTATGCTTTTGTATCTAAAGGTAATATGTATTGTTTTCGCATGCATTTCAGACAGGCGCTTCTTGTAATGTACATTGTTACGTGTTGAAAAATGCTCCACAAAGTATTCTAGTGAATAATTAATTGTAGGGGACTTTTTTATATAATTAATTTACATGTTTGTGTAATATAGATAGAAAATAAGTCGTGTAAATTATCTTTGGGTTGTTTTAGATATAGTTTATTACCGTGTAATTTAGCGGTAAAGAAATTTCTTACGGTTCGTTATAGATACATGTTGCTTTTCCGGTAAAATCAGGACGGCGAACGAAAAGGAGTGGTGGTTTTCAAAACGTTGGAAGCGAGCCATGAAATTCATTCTGTACGTGACTACATTATTTTTAACTGCTTGTACGGGAGTAGTGCATTTTAGACTATGTAGTGGAGTGTTTACCCGTCCATTCTTATATCTATCTTTTTATTTTACGTTTATCTGCGTTCCTGAGTATGTTGTAACATCTCATATATAGGCAATAATTGTTTTGTGAATATATAGGCAATTATTAAACTGCTATATGTTCGAAGGATTGCCGTGATTCAGGCGCGAAAATGTAGTCGACCCGTTTATCGATCCGTGCTGTCATGCGCGTGAGCTTAGAAGCAGATATAAGATATAAGATATTTTAAACGTGGTAAGAAGGTTCCCTACCAAAATGAGGAATCCAAAGTTGGATTCGTGGGAGAGGCATGTCACCTGGTATATGGAAAACAGATAAGTAGAATAAATTGAATACAATCCGCAGCAAGAAGAAGGTCGAAATAAAACGCAAGCAGTTCCGCATATAGTTCCACATGTAATTCCAGCTATAAATTTCATCTACAAGTTTCATTTTTAATTCGTATGGAAGTTAATAAACTTTCAACATGATGCATTCCTTTGTATGGTGGTTGAGTTGCACGTGCCTGTAATCTGCAGGGGTAGGTAGTAAGTGTTTGAACTCTTTCCTTGGTGAGCACATTATAATTTGTTATATAAAACACTGACCCGAACAAGAATTAAGCTTACGAGGAGGATAAATAATTCTCTAAATGATTTGTTTTGAGAAAATTCAATAGATTTCTAATGTTTAAATGTATAAAAGTTTCCTGAGAAACGATCTTAAAGTTGTAGCATAGTTTCATACCCTAACGTGTAAAAGCTTTTCTATTAATATAAATTATGTGCAACAGAAAATAAGTAAAACAATTGGTTTGACGATTTCTGAATAGTTTTAATGTTTTGAATACAAGATTAGAAGTTTTGGTAAAAATAAAATCACTTTATTTAAAATATGTTAAATAGTTTGGCTAAATTTTTTGTATTAGTTGTTAAATTTATATAGAGTCAATTAACGCACGTGTTGGTTTAACATCTGTCAGGTAAACACCTGGACTTGTATGTTTACTTAAACAATTACATGTATGTAGCACAAATGAGTTGTATGATAAACTAATCTTTAACTTATCCTTGTGAGCCGAGAACAAAGATCTTTGCTTGAAGCATTTGTGTAATGTTATGAAATATTAATTTTATGGTGGGCTTCACCCACTAGTAACTGTTTCTTTTCTTAATGCAACATCGATACGACCTTTTTACTTCATATCTGAAAATTTTGATTGTCTTTAATTTATTTGATCAATTAATTTGATTAATTTATTTGATTAATTTATTTGATGAATTTGTTTGATTAATTTATTTGACTAATTTTTTTGTATATACAAGAGCTTGAAATAAGGTTCTTACATATCTGCAAACAAGGTTTAAGTGCATAAGAAACACTGTTGTTGAGTATCTATCTTCAGGTATAAGTTGATTCTCTTAAGGTTTATCTACGTCTCTCCTTAAGAAGACTATTTTTGGTGCTTATGTGTGTGACGTGGTGGCGCCCTAAAATTGTATAAAGACAAGTTAATTAATAAAAGACCCCCCCATCTCATGCCTCCGCAGGAATAGACCCCGAGACTAGTCCGCGTGCTTATATAAATCTTTTTGGTAACACTGTTTGGCTCTATGTTACCGTAACTGAAGCCCCCTCTGCATAATTAACCAGAAAGTCGAAATTTTATAACAATGTTATAGGAATTAACAACGAACTTCACTATTTAGAATATGAACTAAAGCAGTAAACCACATCCACGAAGTACAACCCTCAGTTAAAAAAACAATTATCTGTTACCCGACTTGCTAATATGCATTAATGTAGAAGATAAGCATGGTTATTAATTTTACATTGTTAATTTGAAACGTAAATTATGCTATCTTATTTGTAAATTCTGTGAAGCTACGTATGCCCTCTGTGCAAGCAAGCACGCGAGTAACTAAAACCTTATACTTGTCTATACGGTTTATAACAATGTAGTATATCACCGCAAACATTTTATGGCCAAAATGCAAATTAAACCTTAATGCAATCAAAGTAACACATTAACAACTGACTAAGTAGGGAAGCAAATAAAGAAAACAGATTATATTAAACGAAATCACGTGCATTACTTTATAGATAGTCTATAAATTTTTACAAAAGAACTATGCCGGGTCTCGCTACTTGAATAGGTTTTATGTATTAATAAAAAAATTAGTCCTTTTAATAATCTATGTCGTTATATATATATATATATATATATATATATATATTACTCATATTTAGACCAGGGTAGAAAATTATATAATCACATCAAATAATTTTAATCACTGTGTAGAAGCTTTTGGAAAAGGTACGCGTTATTAAATAACAGCGTGAAGCATAAAAATTCATTCGTTTTATTAAAATTAAGAAATTTAAATTATTTATAAGACGCTTTATATCAAAAGAAACAGTATTAAAAGCTCTGCGTGTAATTTAATTATTCCGAGGAAAGAAACAAATGGAAATTACGTGCAAAATTTATATTAATTAACCCTATTTTAAGTAACCGGTAGTAAAACAAAGTGTACACATAATAATTAATATTTAACTTGTATTCGCTAAAATGAAAGGATAGAAGTCAATTTTAATTGGAGTTAATTAAACCATTATTAATAATAAGCATAAAAGTCTGTGAAAATCCAAGATTATAATACCAGAAAATAAAGCTCTGAGAATTAATATTATTTTGAACACCTGCGTAGTTTAAATATCACGTACGGCGAAAATTGTGTAGATAACAAATGGTTTCAGAGAATCTTGGAGAAACCGGGGCTTAATATTCACGGGAAGGTGCGATACGGGGTTATTTAACCCAGATAGTCCACATGGACTGAAATAATCGATAATAAGGAATATCAATTTGCACCAATACGAACAGGTTAGAAAAGGAAAGAGAAATGCGTCAAGCAAAGACACATATAGTAAAAGGCGTGATTTAAGCAACGTCACGAGGGTCACAATTGGTTGAAAATAGGATGCAAATATCAGAGGTAGAAACAACAATTTCTGTACAAAATTAATTAGTTTTTCTCGGACATGTTTGCGTGCCGTGTGAGAATTTCTGAAATTTAACTGGGACGAGTGCAAAATTGTAAAACCGACGCACAGGCTACGGACTGGGAACCTAGCATGCGAAATTCTTTAGAATTACCCGTTTGGGGACTCGACCGACAGACGGGCTAACTTTATATATACCCAGGGGAATATAAACAAGCTCTCTTACATCCGCGACTTGATTCAAGATGTTAAACAGTGCATTTTAGTTTGATAAAATAATTTAAAGTTTGCTCGTATATTTTAGTGATTCAAAATAGTTTGTTATTTACGTGCTAACATGAATGTACTTCAGTGCACTTAGATACAAGGTAATAAAATTTAGTATCACTGTACCAATTAGCAAAATTTACAACGACAAATGTATACACAAAAGTAGGCAGTTTTGGCGTATATTGGTGAAAGAAGTATGAATTTCTTTGTTATTTTTCGGGGGTGTTAATAATTAAATGGTTCAAAAACGTGTCTGGATCCACAAAACCAGGGTCAGATATACACAGATGAGTTCCGGAAAAGCCCAGAAACAACTTTAAATAAATGGTGATGGAGAAAATTTTAAAAGCGTTGAGAATTAGAAGCCGTAATTATAACCCAGTTGGAATGGTGTGATTAACTAAAGGGACGATGTACATTGAAGCTACGAGGACAGTAACCTTCAGGTAAATTATACTATTTTGTTTGACATTTTGGTGTGTGTTGAATAACTTTATAATTGATTTACTTTAAATGGACATTAGTGAAATTGTACTAACAATAAAATCTTAATTTTAAGGTGAAATTTGCTTGTTTAAGTAGAAAGGGGTATTTAGTATTGATGTTTGGAATTATGATGAAAATTTGGGTATGTCTTTGAGCTCAATTAGACGAACCTGGTTAATTAATGTAAAGGGGTGGTAGATGCTCCTTTGTACTCAGACTCAGTCTGCATATATTGTTATATTAATTAGTAGGCATCCTACAAGGACTTTAATTCTGGATGCACATAAAATGATAATAAAATTAATCTTGAAATTCTTTAAAACTGAAATTTATGCCGAGTTTTAATTTTGAAATTTTAATGTATTGTGAATATTGATGTAAATAGAGTTAACGTTGATGTTTGTGGTAGGAATGTGTTTGTTTTTTTTGTATGAATGAGGAGGTTTATTAACTAGAGGAGCAGCCGAGGCGATGAACAGAAGAAAGTCAATGGACCAACACAGTTAAGGTAATGAATAGCTTTTTGTAGGATTCACAGCATTCTGGACATCCAATTCGTAGGGGCTCGATTGGTATACACTACATATATATATATATATATATATATATATATATATATATATATATGTTACTATGATATCGCCGTACTCTGACGTATTTAACGCCCAGTTGCCTGCTGTTCGCCACCACTCTGTCTCTAAATAAGCTAGGATAAAATTTAAATTTTAAATAATTCGTTTTATAATGCCTCGACTAGCTCAGTTCAACCTTAGAGTGTACGACGATACAATAACAGAGAAATTTTACCCCCTTTTAACACTTCCTATTTGAATGAGATAAACAAAATTAACCAAAATTTATATAATAACCAAAATATGTACAATTTGTATCTCCACAACCTTTATAATGCCATTCGCTATTTAAGAAAACCCCTGAATCAAAGTAACAATATAAATCGATTTGTCCCCAAATTATAATTCCCTTTAATCAGTTTAAAGCCAGCAAAAATAACACTGTAAATTACTTGAAGTACGTTGAACGTTCAATGGCCTTCTTTCCTTTTACGTAATTTTCTACGTATCAAAAAATTTTGTATGACCCTCTACATAAATATCTCGATGCATACAAATTTAAAATGTTCAAAAGAAATTAATTTTACTTACAATATTTATTGTTACCCTGAGTGTTTGTAACATTCTGTATACTAAACGGGGCCATTTGAAAGTCTCCTAATAATGCCAATTAAAATGAACTTTGTAAATTAAACATCAGTTACATTGAAATCCGAGCAAGCGTTGAAAAAATGTGATTTAATACCTATCCCAAACTAAATCTAAATCAAAAGCAGAAACTAATTTAGACTCGACTAAAACCTTATGCAAACGCCGGTAATCGACAACTTATAAAACCGTTTTAAATTTAGCAAGGAGATTGAAAACGTCTCGTATAATTCCTTTTCAGTTTTGCTTTGTGTCAGACGAATTAATCTTGTAAAATTAAAATTCTTATTGGAATCTGCTTGTCTGCAGACGTTAAGAAATATTATCCTTCACAAAATTTCTAGTCAGAAATAAAAGCGTTTTAAAATCGCATTTATATAAAAGGTACCAGTTGCAAAATTGATTATCATCAAAATATTTAACTAATACTGCGTAAAAGAAATATCACAACGCTACATTCTATTCAAGGTGTTCAACAGTTTGAGACACCCACCGCGCGTTCTTTTGTGATAGTGAAACAATAGATAACAATGATTCACAAAAGTCTTTATATACCTTTTATACAATGATCTAGAAAAATTCGCGTATGCTTTTGTATCTAAAGGTAATATGTATTGTTTTCGCATGCATTTCAGACAGGCGCTTCTTGTAATGTACATTGTTACGTGTTGAAAATGCTCCACAAAGTATTCTAGTGAATAATTAATTGTAGGGACTTTTATATAATTAATTTACATGTTTGTGTAATATAGATAGAAAATAAGTCGTGTAAATTATCTTTGGGTTGTTTTAGATATAGTTTATTACCGTGTAATTTAGCGGTAAAGAAATTTCTTACGGTTCGTTATAGATACATGTTGCTTTTCCGGTAAAATCAGGACGGCGAACGAAGAGGAGTGGTGGTTTTCAAAACGTTGGAAGCGAGCCATGAAATTCATTCTGTACGTGACTACATTATTTTAACTGCTTGTACGGGAGTAGTGCATTTTAGACTATGTAGTGGAGTGTTTACCCGTCCATTCTTATATCTATCCTTTTATTTTACGTTTATCTGCGTTCTTGAGTATGTTATAGAAATTAACAACGAACTTCACTATTTAGAATATGAACTAAAGCAGTAAACCACATCCACGACGTACAACCCTCAGTTAAAAAACAATTATCTGTTACCCGATTTGCTAATATGCATTAATGTAGAAGATAAGCATGGTTATTAATTTTACATTGTTAATTTGAAACGTAAATTATGCTATCTTATTTGTAAATTCTGTGAAGCTACGTATGCCCTCTGTGCAAGCAAGCACGCGAGTAACTAAAACCTTATACTTGTCTATACGGTTTATAACAATGTAGTATATCACCGCAAACATTTTATGGCCAAAATGCAAATTAAACCTTAATGCAATCAAAGTAACACATTAACAACTGACTAAGTAGGGAAGCAAATAAAAGAAAACAGATTATATTAAACGAAATCACGTGCATTACTTTATAGATAGTCTATAAATTTTTACAAAAGAACTATGCCGGGTCTCGCTACTTGAATAGGTTTTATGTATTAATAAAAAAAAATTAGTCCTTTTTAATAATCTATGTCGTTATTTTTACTGACACTAGTCACATTTCCCTATATTAAAATGTATTAAATTAAACGCTATAATTATGCCTTAGATACAGACCGATATATATTGTATAAAGGAATGTAATATAATAAATGTCAACCGAATTCATACTAGGTATAGAATAAGAAACGACTCCTTTGTAACACAGACGCAAGTTGATACAATAGGATAAGAAACAATGAACCGCTATCAAGCAGACTTAATTATAATTACCTAGAAATAAAGACATTATATGATTATCAAGAAATAGCATAAAAGCAATAATGCAGTATTCCACAAAACGATGTGAGACCAGAGGCTTCATGTTAACTGTAAAAATCTCATCCAATCAGTCACTCTTCGAACTTCATAACTTTAACAATGTTAGATGTTTAAGCTATTCATTCTTAATTATTGATTCATTTAAATATTAATTTGTAATATTTTCAATTGAATTCAATTTGAGCTTAAAGAATATAAGCATCCAAGCCTATTGTAAATAAAACAAGTCATTTTTGTAATTAGCGATATAAAATTAATTTGATAGTTGTGTTTTTGAAAATAAATTTTTTAAAAAAAAGCTCCCAAGGACTCAAACTCTATCTCACTCCTTAAAAAATAATCACCACGTCGGTTTTAGTATTTATACATATGCAATACAAATAAGGCTTAATTATGCCAAATAGTACATGTTGGAACACAAATGATCCGTGTGTAGTAATTATCTGGTTCTGGCAAAGTACGATTATGCGATTCGGTTAATTGTACTCGAGTTGTCCTGGTGCAAAACATCATGACTCGCAGATGTGTCGTGTGGTCTGTTAAGGTTTAGGACCCAAAGGAGTTCCAGAACAATGTCCATTAAATTCATAGGTAGAAGACATGCTTAATGCCATGGAAATAATAACAGCGCATAATTGTTTCCAACCAATTCACGGAAGTAGTCATTAAACAAATTTCCTCAACAGAGTAGAAGAAAAGTCTAGAAACGTCTAATTTTTTAAAAACGACTTTACAGAAATATTTAAAATTTGGCGTATCAGAGTTTAAGGATAAGGAGTTTCGTTATCTGACTTTGCACTGCTGTATACTGTTCCAATTTTGGAATCTACATTTAATTTTTGTAGTAAGTGAATTTTGTATGGTTTACATAATTTTTTTTTAATACATTTAAGATTGAAAAATTATGTCTTACGCTGTTTGGCGTCACAAGCTTAATTTTAATAATTAAACATAAAAGATCTAAGAAGTCACGTTGGGCGCCAAAATTATTACAGCTAGAGGCAGTTACAGAAAAACCTACTTTAGTAACTGGCGTGGTTCTACAGAGGGCGCAACATTACACAGATGTTTAATACAAGAATGAATAATAACTGACAGTATGAAATAGCTTACCTTTATTGCTATAGATATTTACAGTAAATCTAAATACTTGATTTTTGTATGCCGACAGACGCTGCGAGACTCAATGTGCCGTTTTTCTTCTAACTGCGTTAGCGTGGGTCGTAGTAGTTCATTGGCTGTATTCAGTCGATACAGTGAAGGTAGTAAATACTCTATAACATAATGAAACAAAAAGATAATCGAGTAAGGACGGCAAGGAATTTCAAAAGGTAACTTCAGTGCATCACCCACACTGACTTTCACTACGTCTGTTCAGTTAGATGACCAAAGATAATCTGCTACGATGATCGCGTTCGTTCACACGGTTTGTCAAAATCCCTGTTATCATCAAACGTTCTCATTGGTTGAGGCACTAATCGCACATCCTTCAAAGCGTGTGAAAATGTCTATTCGACAAAATACATGTACTAAATTATAAGTTCATCCCCTATAGTGTAGGGACCTCAAATGACACATTTACAATGCATCGTATTGTAACCTACTTACACTACTTAAATTATTATGGGAAATAACATTTCACTTTGGGATTGCAAATCCCCTATGTTCAATTATTCAAATTAGGCTTGTGACGTCAAAGAGCATAACATATGATGTATGTGGATCCTAATAAAGCTCTGCATAATTTCCATAGTTTTGTTATCATTCGTAACTTTTCTCAAAGCGCTTTACAGTTTTCGTACCGTTGCCTTATGAGTAGAAAATCAATTGTAGAAAGTATTATTAAACAAATCTGCTACTTTACTAAGATCTTGTTTTATCACTATAGCATCTCATCATCAATAGAGTAATTGGTTGTTTTTCATTAAGAATCATCTTATAGAATTAAATTATTTTGCATAACTCTTAAAAACACTTTAACTACTGACGGTTTCAGTTAACAACTACGTAAATTGTTAATAAATGTGAAAATCACAGTTTACTACAATTAACCACTTCAAATTAGTTCTCACTGAAAGATTTATTTATCAAAGACCTCTCTAACTAGTTCAAATCTTAAGAGTGTCAAATGGCTGAACTCGTATTAAAGGGCAGATACCAAAATTAACAGGGTATTGCATTTAAAATATCAAAGTAACCCATGTTATCTCGTTATCTTTTAAAATATCAATGTCTGAAAACAAGTATTAATAGAAAACCTGCTATAACAAACAACAGTTGCAATTGTTGATTCGAAATTTCATACAACAACTTAAATATATAGGTACAAACCGGAAAGCTTGACATGGCATCCATACAATAAATGCTGCAAGTATAAAAGAAGATGGCCTAGCTATTCTCAGCACTCTCTTAAAGCAGTACGTCGATTCCTCTATCTCTGTCTACCAGATTGATGAAAGTTCAATAAAGTTAATTTTCTATACTTAATCACCAGATCGCAAAGGAACCGAATGCGGAGCGCTTTATACCAATCACTGAGACCACTACATCACTAGATATGTATAATCCGTCAGGGAATTAAAGCGATCCAGTCTTCGAGGATTTCCTGTTCAGCTCCAAGAACAACCCGGTCATACGACAACCTTTAAGAAGAGCTACATACAGCATCAACAATAGAACACAATCCTATTTCCGATAGAACCAGATGAAGTGGTGGTTTACAAACGCTACTAACATTTACTACGGTAAACACGAAGCCACTACCAGGTCGCCAAGTGTTTGGGTCCGACTCAAGAACCCTCAACACACACACGGGACCTCCATTTTACCTCTCATCCGAACGAGGGTGTATTTTTGTGAAAAATGCTCGCCTAACATTTTTCAAGCGAACCGTGTCGGGATTCAAACCAGGGACCTTGGGCGTAGTAATCACACACATACCACTACGCCATGGAACCGCCCAATATTTACCAACCGCTTTCGAATGTTATAACATGGATTCAATCATTTCTACACACGAATCAATCAACTCCGAATTTGACTTCTCAAAGATTAGAACGGACCACCTAAATCAAGAAGAAAAGAAGTTTTAAACAATCTATTAATTAAGTACAAAGACATAATGTATAATCCAAACCAGAAACTGAGTTTCACAAATAAAATAAAACACGAAATTAAAACCACTGATGAAATACCAATCCACACAAAATCGTATAGATATCCGCATATACATAAAGCAGAAGTACAAAAACAAATAGCGAGATGCTTGACGATGGCGTAATATGACACACAATCCCTGTGGAGCGCACCAATTTGGATCGTTCCGAAAAAAATTGATCACAGCGGAAAACAAAAATGGCTATAGTCACGGACTATCGGAAATTAAACGAAAAAACCATTGATGACCGTTACCCTATGCCTACTATTACCAACACCCTGGACTGACTAGGAAGAGAACAGTATTTTTCCACAGTTGACTTAAGTCAAGGATTTTTCCAAATCCAATTACATCCCAACTCAATACCTAAAACAGCCTTTAACGTAGAAAACGGACATTACGAGTTTCTCAGATTACCTTTCGGACTAAAGGGCGCACCAGCCACCTTCCAAAGAGTTATGGACAACGTCCTCAGAGACCTTGTAAACAAGATTTGCCTAGTTTACATGGATGATATAATTATTTATTCAACTGCATTACATGAACATATGAGTAATTTAAAACAGGTATTTGATAAACTTAAAGAAGCCGAACTAAAAATACAATTACACAAATCAGATTTATTATGCAAGTAAGCAGAATTCTTAGGTCATGTGATAACGCCAAAAGGCATCAAACCGAATCAAAAAAAGGTTGCGGCTATAAAAAATTTTCCGATACCCCAAAAAGCAAAACAAATAAAATCCTTCTTAGGGCTAATCGGATACTATAGAAAATTCATAAAAATCTTCGCAAAACCAACGAAACCACTAACTCAGTGTTTGAAAAAGAACATTAAAATACAACACAACGAGGAATTTTTAGTCATTTAACACATGTAAAAAAGTATTACGTAACGAACCGATACTTCAAAGCCCTAACTTTATTACACTCATATCGGTGATACATTTATATGGTGATAGTTCTTTAAAAGTCGGTAATACAGTTACCAAAGTTCATGAAATACATCGCGCAAGCGCAATGAATAAAGCGAGTGACGCCTCTAGCGGAGGGCAGCGCGAACCCTTTTTACAGGTTTCGCGTGGCCAACTACCATGACGTCATCATTACCCCAAATTATATTGCGTCATAATCGGAAATATAAAAAATTAAACAATGAAAGATAAAAACGAATAATTTTAACAAACAGAATACTCACATAAGATATCCGGAGGGATTAAAGATGGTGATTCCTCCGGAGCTGCTTGCGGGGCATGGACATCAGGGTCGTGGAGTCCAGTTTGCCGAAGGTTGCTGATTACCTACCTATGCAGGGAATGACGGAAGAAAACAGGTAAGGGTCGACAAACAAAAGATAAGCAAGCAGGATATCTACATAGGTAAAGCTACGATACGTTACCACAAGGTGGCCACTTCACTCGACGAACCAAGGCAAAAAGGCCACGTTTCAGAGCGTCGTCCAAACCTCTCACCACTTTGTCCCCACTCTTTGTCTTTTTCACATCCGCACGAAGTTATTCGTCTACCCCTCTAGGGTCACGCCATCGGCGCAAACTCACTATGTCGTATCGGAAGTACACGCCTAGTTTATTTAAAATTCCCGCGTACCGCGTCTTTTGAAATTATGGCGCGAAACTCCCGTACATCAAAACTTAACCTAGAAACAATGTTTAAGTGCCGATTTGGCACGAAACAACTTTCAGAAAAAATTCAATTTGACAACAGACGCTTTAAATTTTGCCATAGGAACTATATTGTCACAAGGCTCTATAGGATCCGATCTACCGGTAGCCTATGCATCAAGAACGTTAAACCCAGCGGAATGTAACTACAGTACGATCGAAAAAGAACTTCTAGCTATAGTAGGGGCAGTAAAATATTTTCGACCATACTTATTCGGAACAAAATTCAATATAATAAGCGGTCATAAACCACTACAATGACTATTTTCACTCAAAAAACCCAACTCCAAACTAGTTCGTTGGAGACCCAAATTACAAGAGGGCAAATTAAATGCAAATGCGGATGCACTCTCACGAGTTGAAATTAACCCCATAACAATCGAAACGGATGATAATCTATACATGTGTGCAAATCCCCCAGATCTTAATGACAAAAGTGAACACAATGTAGAACAATTATTAAAAGAACTAGACCAAGAAATCAATAGACAGAGTCAAAACCTCAATTCTTCCGAAGGAGAGTTTTCTAAATTCATATTACCAGAATCAGACAACAATACCATACATAGTGAGCATGAAAACCCGACATTACATATACCGTATACAGAGAAAGCATTAAACATATTTAATAATCAAATTATAATTATCCCCTCGAACAAAAACATATATACTTTAGAAAGAGTGAAAATTTTTGACAAAAATCGCATAAAAAAGTTTTCATACCTAATAATGAAGACTAAGAAAAAATAATCACTTTTATTAAACAAAACATGATTCCCAAACAAACCTATTGTTTTAACTTCTCAAATAAAGAAACTGAACTAAAATTTATTAGGATATTGAAAGACTATTTTAAAAACAATTCCTTTACCCTTTTTATATCTAGTACAATACTTACAGACGTAGTAGACACGGAAAAACAAAAAGAAATATTCAGAAGATACCACGAGTCAAAAACGTCGCATCGCGGAATACAAGAAAATTTAAAAGCCATCAAAAAAATATATTATTGGTCCAAACTTGATCAAGACGTTAGAAATTACGTAAACTCGTGCGAAATATGTCAAGAAACAAAGTACGAAAGGCACCCCGATAAATTAGTGTTCAAACCAACCCCTATCGGATACGAATCGTTCGACCATCTTTATGTCGATACATACAAAACGCACGGACAATATTTTGTAACAATGGTTGATAGTTTTTTTATAATCTTTCTTGGGAATAAAACCACTTATATTTGTTAAAATGATCTTTATTTACATTTCGATCCATGACCTAGGATCGTTGTCAAAATAATAAAAAAATTTAAGTTTGACTTTTATGACACAAATTGAAGGTGACTTTGATTTATTAACTTTTGATTTGAATACATTAGGTGAAAATTTTAAAATTTAGAAGAATGACTGCTTTCTATTTGGTTTGCGTTCTGGGAACGGCTTTTTAAGGTAGCCAATACGCTTAACGTGAAATCAGCTAATTAATTTTTAATAATCAAATTTCATCCCTATAGTAGGGGATAAAGAATACTACTATAGTAAGCCTGCTTATCGTAAAAGGCGATTAAAAGGCGCAGCAAGGGGCAGCAGCCATGCTGGCTAAAAAATATTGGAGGAGGGTCGGTTGGTCTCGGGCGATCAATAATTTACAAGCTTGTTGGGGGTTGGCCGTGACGGATACGGATTTTAGCTAAAATCTTTAAAAACTGCGTTGTGGAAAGATATGGGAGCCTACCACAATATTTCCCAGGTGTGCGTGGCCTAAAACACGAAATACATATGATGGAGAGCTCACAATTAAAATTCTTGTCCGGAGGTAAAATACTCCCTCATTCGGATCTCCGGGAGGGGGTACTTGGGGCTCGTCATCGTAAGAATATAAAACAACAGTTCGATTTAGTGATAGGGACTTAGAATGTAAGGTCATTACTTAGAGTAGATAAGTTAACGAATTTATTAGTCGAAATGAGAAAGGAAAAGCTGGACATTTTAGGTATTAGTGAGATAAGATGGCCAGATAGTAATGACTTTTGGAAAGATAATTATAGAATAATTACAACTTCTTCAACTAATGGACAGGCAGGCGTAGGAATAGTGTTAGGTAAAAGATTAGAGCATAAAGTTAAAGAGTACTTACAATTTAGTGATAGAATAATTATGGTTAGATTGAGTACAAAACCCACAGACACTGTTTTAGTTCAGGTTTACATGCCAACAACTCAGTACGAGGATGAGGAAGTAGAAAAGGTATACGAGGATATAAATAGTATAGTGAGAAAAGTAAAAGGAGATGAGAATTTAGTAGTTATGGGCGATTTTAATGCGTCAGTGGGAGAAGGTAGTGAGGGGAAAATGGTAGGAAAATTTGGGTATGGCAGACGAAATGATAGAGGAGAAAGATTAGTTGAGTTTTGCCAGGAACATAGATTAGTAACTGTAAACACCCTATTCGAACAACATGTTATAAGAAGATATATGTGGAAAGCGCCAGGTGATCGGGCTAGGTACCAAATAAATTATATTTTAGTTAAACAAAGATTTAGAAACCAAGTTAAAAAGTGTTGTAGTTATCCAAGGGCTAACATAGATAGCGATCATAACTTAGTTAAAATGAAGTGTAAACTAAAATTCAAAAAATTGAGAAAGGTTAAAAGAGAGGGATGGGATCTAGGTAAGCTTAATGATAGTAGGGTAAAAGAGGAATATAAACAAGTATTAGATAATAAGAGCAAAGAGATAGCTGTAGGAGGGAATGTAGAAAATAGATGGAAAGAAATAAAACTGACTGTACATGATACAGCAACACAGACTATAGGTAAGAAAAAAATGGAAGCGAGAAAACCGTGGGTAACAAAGGAGATATTAGATTTAATAGAGAATAGAAGAAAGCTTAAACCTTTCAGAGAAGTGGATAGTGAAAGTAAGCAAAATATAATACAGTTAGAAATAAGATAGTACATGAGTGTAGAAAAGCTAGAAATAAATGGATGGAGGAGAATTGTAAGGGAATACAAGATGATTTGAGGGTAGGTAAGACAGACAGGGCTTACAGGGCAGTTAAAAAGTTTTTTGGGGAAGATAGGAAAAAAATATAATGGTATTAGAGACGAGAACAATGAGCTTCTAATAAATAAAGTTGAGGTAGCAGATAGATGGAAAAGATATTTAGAAGATTTATATAAGGGAGACGATATGGATGAGTTAGAAAACGACCAAGAAGAGGATGTAGAAATAGGGTTCTCAATATTAAGAGAGGAATTTGATAGAGCTGTTCGGAATCTTAAAATAAATAAAGCGCCAGGGAAAGACGATATTCCCGCAGAATTAATAAAATATGCAAGTCAGAAAACTTTAGATAGATTATATGAACTAGTAAAAGCAATATATGACACAGGTGAGCTTCCAATAGATTTCGAAAAAAATATTATTATCCCAATCCCAAAAAGTCAGGAGCTGATAGGTGTGAGAATTTTAGAACAGTTAGTTTAACTTCTCATGCTTCCAAAATACTAACAATAATAATTAAAATAGAGTAGAAGCTTTGACTGAGAATTATTTAGGCGAAGACCAATATGGTTTTCGTAAAGACAGAGGACTAGAGAACCGATACTAATGATTAGGGTAATTATCGAAAAAGGTTACAAAAAATAAAAAGACTCATTTCGCGTTTGTAGATTTAGAAAAAGCATTTGATAGGGTTAATTGGATTGTTATGTTCAGGGTTCTGCAAAAAATAGGAATCTCTCATAGGAATAGAAAAATTATTTACAGTCTATATAAAAACCAAAACGTAGTAATTAGATTTGATGAAATAGAAAAGGAAGCTAAGATTAGAAATGGTGTTAGACAGGGTTGTATACTGTCTCCCTTGATTTTTAATATTTATATTGAGGAAGCTTTAAACTTAGCTAGAGAGAGAAAAGAGATAGGTATTAGTGTACAGGGACAGAAAATAGACATGTTACGTTCTGCAGATGATATAGCCATTATAGCAGAGTCTAGAAAGGAGTTAGGAGAGTTTTTAAATATTTTAGGTGAGATACTACGGAGTAACTATAGTATGAGAATTAACTCAGTAAAGACAAAGATAATGACAAGTGAGTTACAGCCTAATTCTAAACCAAAATTAAAAATAGGTAATACCGAGTTAGAGGAGGTGGATGAATTTTGCTATTTAGGTAGTATAATTACAAAAGATGGACGTAGCAGAAGGGATATAGTAGCTAGAATAGCTCAAGCTAGAAAAATGTTTTTAAAAAAGAAAAACTTACTAATAGCTAATAGTATTAGTTTAGATAATAGAAAAAGTTTCTTAAAGTCGTACGTATGGAGCGTTCTACTATACGGTAGTGAGACTTGGACAATTAAAGAAGTAGATAAGAAAAAGATAGAAGCTTTTGAAACTTGGTGTTATATGAGAATGTTAAAGATTAGTTGGACAGATAGAGTAACAAACGAGGAAGTTTATAGAAGGATAGGTGAGGATCCCTGTATATGGAAACAATTGAAGGTCAGGAGAGATAGAATGATAGGGCACCAGTTAAGACATGAGGGATTATTTAGTAAAGTCTTACATTATAGACTACCAAATAAAAATAGAGTAGGAAGGCCTAGACAAAGCTATATTAGTCAAATTATTAGAGATGTAGGTTGTGAAGGGTATGTAGACCTTTTTAGACTAGCTCAGAATAGAAAAGAATTTAGAGCTGCGTCAAACCGACTTTAAGTAAGTTCGAAAACAATACAAAAAGAAAAATAAAAATCAGTTAACTAAATGTCACCAGGACATGACTCACAATTGGTCTGGCATGTTGGTAGCGTTTCGTTGCTTAAGCCTTACCATAACATATAATTTAACACTTTTCCTTTTTGAAGCGGATAACCAGGTTATATTTCATTTCCTTATAAATGGTAATCATGTAAACATATTAGAGTTCTTTAACAACCATCAGGTTGCTAATATCTATGTAGAGCCAGATGGATAGGAAAAAGATAAAAGGATATAGGAAGACCTAGACCAAACTATATTAGTCAAATTATTAGAAATTTAGGTTGTGAAGGGTATGTAGAGCTTTTTAGATTAGCAAGAAAAGAAGTTAGAGCTGCGTCAAACCGACCTTAAGTAAGGTCGATAACAAAATGATGATGAATCAAATTTCATATAAATTCATATAAATTCAATAACAACAGTTATTGAATTTATATGAAATTTGACTATATACAAATTAATCAGCTGATTTCATGTTAAGCGTATTGGCTACATTAAAAAGCCGTTCCCAGGACGCAACGCAAATTGATAGCATTCATTCTTCTAAACTTTAAAATTTTCACCTAATGTATTCAAATCAAAAATTAATAAATCAAAGTCACATACAATTTCTATCATAAATGTCAAACTTAAAATTTTTGATTATTTTGACAACGATCCTAGGTCATGGATCGAAACGTAAATAAAGATCATTTTAACAAATATACGTGGTTTTATTCCCAAGAAAGATTAAAAAGAATAGTTAACAAACCACAACAAACATACAGGGAGTATTTAATCGATAGTTTTCGAAATTTGGAAAAGCGTACGCAATAAGAGCATCGACATCGGTAGAAATAGCAAACAGACTAATACAATACTTCAACCACTTTGGAGTATCCAGAAAAATAACCACAGACAATGGGAGCGAAATGAAAAACGAGGTAATTTTAGGACTATATCAAGCATATAATATAGAAATTCATTATACTATACCATATAACCCTAGTAGTAACTTCCCAATGGAAAGGTTTCATTCCACCCTAGCAGAAACAATCCTCACCGTGAAAGGTGCCAAGCCTCACGAAAATATCGTGATTACGCATTACTATCGTATAGCAATTCTATCCACAGCCCCACAGAGTACGCACCCTTTCAAATAACCAGAGGAAGATTAGATTTTAGAAACCCATTCGAAATCGACAAAAAAACCAAATTAAACCAATACCTACAAGATCACGTAGAAAATTTAAAGGTCATAAATGAAGTAACATCAAAACACCTCCATAACAACCAACAAACGAATCTGGATAAACGAAATAAAGACCGACAACCCACAATAAAAGTACACACTACGCAAAAAATACATAAATTACGAAAAAGAAACGCTTCACAGAGAAAACTATAAACCTATACCAAATCGCAGAAAATCCTATTTTAATCGATGACAATAAAATTTCATGGAAAGGCAAGGTATATCACAAAAATCTGTTCAAACCCCAACGTATTGTTTCAAAATAACTTGATATTGTTTAAAATTCATACTCCTGTTATATCAGAACAATTTAAATACCTCCAATTATACCCAATACCTATTTCCAATCTAATCATAAACCTAGAACAACCTTACTTGCTGATAAACGACGAAAACTACTGGACCACTATGGAGAGATGCCCAGAAGTAGAAACCTTTTACTATTGTCAACAATACAACCTACACAAAAGCTAACCTTGCATCGCAAATTTAATAAAAACCGGAGAAAATACATGCCAAAATACTCGAATTTAATTCTGCACGATAATTCAAATAAATGCTGGAGATATTTTGGTAATCCCTGCAAAAACGATTATCATACAATCACAATGCAACAATGAAGGACTTTTTGAAATGAAGACACCCAGTGTTATATCAATAGAAAAATGTTCAATAAAAATAAACGGGAAAATGTTCTTCCCTGAAGATACTACACACGAAGAATTCGTATATCAACTACCCAAATTCAACACAACGTTTGATGAAACGCGAGTAAATCACCATACGATGCAACAACAAAAAATCGACAGTGAGAAGATTAGACATCTAAATTAATGGCAGAAAACTTGCAACATATAGACCTAGAAGACCCTGTGAAAAAATTACTTTCCTGGATTAACACATCGTTCTCAATACTTCTTATTTTAAGTGTAGTTTCTATTATAATTTATGTAAAACTTGGTAAACCTAGATTTAAGAAAAATGTAATTTTAACACCGAAAATAGCAGAACCACTATTTTCTAACTTATGGAGGGAAGAATAACGTTATCGATATCCGCGTTAGGTAAACAAAAAACGTAGTGAAGCTAGCGGCCACTATCTACCGGCCGCTAAATATGGACACACCTACCAATCTCCAACACTACAAAACCACGCCTACTGAACTGAACAAGCATTTCTATTTTTCAATTATGTTTCGTATATTGACCCAATTATCTTTACGCATTTTAAATCTAAGGGTGATTGAAACTAAATAACTTTGAGATTCCTATATTATTCTTACGTGTATATTTTAAGCGGTTGCTCTTTTAAATTGAAATACATGTAATTTTCTTAACTTGTGTAAAACCTGCGCTCTTAAAACTTGTTGGACAGCTAGTGTAGGTATACTAAAACAACCCATATCTTTTACAGAAACGTGTTCGCCCCAATTCACTAGCTTTTTTTGAATTTTCGTAACGATCCCATAAGAAAATTAAAAAAAATTGTTTTAGCTTTTGTAATACCTGCGCCCTTGAAACCTGGTAGGCAGTTAGTGGAGGCGTACTAAAATAAACCATATCTTTTACAGAAACGTGTTCGTCCCGGTTCACTCACTTTTTTGGAATTTTCGTAATGATCCCATAAGAAAATTAAAATTTTTTTTCTTAGCTTTTTTGAATTTGCGTAAGGACAACTTTAGCAAATTAAAAAAAAAATTTCTTAGCTTTTGTAATACCTACGCCCTTGAAACTTGGTAGATAGTTAGTGTAGGTGTACTAAAACAAACCATACCTTTTACAGAAACGTGTTCGTCCCGGTTCACTCACTTTTTTGGAATTTTCGTAATGATCCCATAAGAAAATTAAAATTTTTTTTCTTAGCTTTTATAATACCAGCCCCCTTGAAACCTGGTAGGCAGTTAGTGTAGGCGTACTAAAACAAACCATATCTTTTACAGAAACGTGTTCGCCCCGGTTCATAAATTTTTTGGAATTTGCATAAGGACAACTTAAGCAAATTAAATTAAAATTTTTTCTTAGCTGTTGCTATTCCTGCGCTCTTCAAACTTGGTAGGCAGTTAGTGTAGGTGCACTAAAACAGCCCGTAACTTTTACATAAACGTGTTCGCCCCGGTTCACTAACTTTTTGGAATTTTCGTAATGACACCATAAGAAAATTAAAATTTTTTTTCTTAGCTTTTATAATACCTGCGCTCTTGAAACCTGGTAGGCAGTTAGTGTAAGTGTACTAAAACAAACCATATCTTTTACAGAAACGTGTTCGCCCCGGTTCATAATTTTCGTAATGACTCCATAAGAAAATTAAAAAAACTTTTATCTTAGATTTTGTAATACCTGCGCCCTTGAAACTTGGTAGGCAGTTAGGGTAGGTGTACTAAAACAACCCATATCTTCTACAGAAACGTGTTGGACCCGGCTCACTAACTTTTTAAGAATTTGCGTAATGACACCATAAGAAAATTAAAATTTTTCTTAGCTTATGTAATACCTGCGCCCTTGAAACTTGGTAGGCTGTTAGTGTAGGTAAACTAACATAACCCATATCTTAAACAGAAACATGTTCGTCCCGGTTCACTAACTTTTGTGGAATTTTCGTAATGACCCCATAAGGAAATTAAAATTTTTTCTTAGCTTTTGTAATACCTGCGCCATTGAAACTCGGTAGGCTGTTAGTGTAAGTATACTAAAACAACCCATATGTTTTATAGAAACGTGTTCGCCCCGGTTCACAAATTTTTTGGAATTTGCGTAATGACACCACAAGAAAATTAAAAAATGTTTTTCGTAGCTTCTGTAAGAACTGCGCTCTTGAAACTTGGTAGGCAGCTAGTGTAGATGTATTAAAACAAAACGTACCGTTTACAGAAACGTGTTCGCCCCGGTTCATTAACCATTTTTGGAATTTTCGTAATGGCGCCATAAGAAAATTAAAAAACTTTTTTCTTAGCTTTTGTACTACCTGCGCTCTTCAAACTTGGTAGGCAGTTAGTGTAGGTGTACTAAAAGAACCCATAACTTTTACTGATATGTGTTCGGCTCGATTCAGTAACTTTTTGGAATTTTCGTAATGACCCCATAAGAAAATTAATAATTTTTTTCTTAGCTTCTGTAAGATCTGCGCTTTTGAAACTTCGTAGGGAGCTAGTGTAGGTGTACTAAAACAACATGTACCGTTTACAGAAACGCGTTCGCCCCGGTTCACTAAGGTTTTTCGAAATTTTCGTAATGACACCATAATAAAATTGAAAATTTTTTTCTTAGCTTCTGTAAGGCCTGCACTCTTGAAACTTAGTAGGCGGCTAGGGTAGGTGTACTAAAATAACACATACCTTTTACAGAAACATGTTTTCCCCGGTTCACAAATTATTCCGAATTTACCTAGGAACATGTTAGGAAAATTAAAAATTCATTTCTTAGCTTCTGTAAGACCTGCGTTCTTGAAAGTTGGTAGTCAGCAAAGAAAGCTCAGCTGCAAGCTGAAGCTGAACAGAATACACTATATGAAAAAAAAATTAACAAGATTTTATGACGAGCAAGATGGTTAGGAAGTCTACAACTTATAGCTGAGATAGGAGCTTGGGTCACCACAGGAGGTCGAAGGCGCAACGAAAATCTAGAAAACTGGCGATGACGCATTTGTGGGTCGATATTTTCACTGAGGAGATTAAGAGGCGGATTGTAAACTTGGCGCTACGGCCTCGTCGGAAGGTGAAATGGTAATCGGAAAAAAGAGAGTGGTTTTCTATATGGGAACTAATTTTGGTGGTGATTGATGCATTTCGCGTTTCTGCCAAGGATCGGGAGAAGACCTATTGGTCTGTAGGATTTTGGATCGTCTGGGGATGTGGATGGTTTACGTAAGAGGATTATTGAAGCTCATTTTAGGATATCAAGAAAGTTTTCTGTTAAGAGGCATTTGTGGAATGGAGTGCAACTGAATCTTTTACGATACGTCAGGACTAGCACACTTATCATTACAAAAGCGATTAGGGCACCCTACACGTGCAAACATGCATGACTTACTTGTTTGTAAAAACATCACGTTCATACTAGTAACGCTCCTATATTGAGTCGAGACTTGTTGGAAAGCAAAAGTATGTGCAAACTAGACTGTGTAGGGAAACTGGTGTTTTTAACCTACACGGTAATTCTATGATACAAGTAATGGCCATAAAAGTTTATTCTGTATTTTTCATTTCGGTGTTTGTGCAATCAATACTGATAGTTCAATGCACAAAGTTGGCAAAGTCGGTTCTTCAACCAATTCAGAATATGCCCTGTTCCGTAGACTGTGTTGCTATATTTTCTCCTGTATTTGTTCTGATCTTTTACATTATTTTCGGTCTTAAAAGAACGACATAATTTTGAATAAATGCCATTTTTCTTATGATGACTTTTGGTTATCAAGTTTCAATAGGGCAGGTCTTACAGAAGCTAAGAAAAAAAATTTTTAATTTTTTTAAGATGTCCCTTTACGTAAATTCAGAAAAATTTGTATAAGCGGGGCAAACACGTTTGTGTAAAAGGGATGTGTTGTTTTAGTACACCTACCCTAGCTGCCTACCAAGTTTCAAGAGCGCAGGTCTTACAAAGGCTAAGACAAAACTTTGTAATTTTCTTATGGTGTCATTACGAAAATTCCAAAAACGTTAGTGAACCGGGGCGAACACGTTTCTGTAAAAGATATGGTTTGTTTTAGTACACCTACACTAACTGCCTGCCAAGTTTCAAGGGCGCAGGTATTACAAAACCTAAGAAAAAGATTTTTTAATTTGCTTAAGCTGTCCTTACGCTAATTAAAAAAAAAAAAATAGTGAACCGAAGCGAACACGTTTCTGTAAAAGATATGGGTTGCTTTAGTATACCTACACTAACAGCGTACCAAGTTTCAAGAGCGCAGGTATTACAAAGCTAAGAAAAAAAATTTTAGTTTCTTATGATGTTTACGCAAATTCCAAAGACTTAGTGAACCGAGGCGAACACGTTTTTGTAAAAGATATGGGTTGTTTTAGTGCACCTACCCTAACTGTGTACCAAGTTTCAAGGGCGCAGATATTACAAAAGCTAGAAATTTTTTTTTAATTTTCTTATGGTGTCATTACGAAAATTCCAAAAAGTTAGTGAACCGGGATGAACACGTTTCTGTAAAAGATATAGGTTGTTTTGATACACTTACACTAACAGCCAATCAAGTTTCAAGAGCGCAGGTATCACAAAAGCTAAGAAACAAATTTTTTAGTTTTCTTATGGTGTTGACGCAAATTCCAAAAACTTAGTGAACCGGGGCGAACACGTTTCTGTAAAAGATATGGGTTGTTTTAGTACACCTACACTAACAACCTACCAAGTTTCAAGAGCGCAGGTATTGCAAAAACCAAGAACAAATTTTTTAATTTTCTTATGGTGTCAATACGCAAACTCCAAAAAAGTTAGTGAACAGGGGCGAGCACGTTTCTGTAAAAGATATTGGTTGTTTTAGTGCACTTACCCTAACTGTGTACCAAGTTTCAAGGGCGCAGATATTACAAAAGCTAGAAATTTTTTTTTAATTTTCTTATGGTGTCATTACGAAAATTCCAAAACGTTAGTGAACCGGGATGAACACGTTTCTGTAAAAGATATAGGTTGTTTTGATACACCTACACTAACAACCTACCAAGTTTCAAGAGCGCAGGTATTGCAAAAACCAAGAACAAATTTTTTTTATTTTCTTATGGTGTCAATACGCAAATTCCAAAAAAGTTAGTGAACAGGGGCGAGCACGTTTCTGTAAAAGATATTGGTTGTTTTGGTACACCTACACTAACAGCCTACCAAATTTCAAAAGCGCAGGTATCACAAAAGCTAAGAAAAAAAATTTTTAGTTTTCTTATAGTGTTTACGCAAATTCCAAAAAGTTAGTGAACCGGGGCGAACACGTTTCTGTAAAAGATATGGGTTGTTTTAGTGCACTTACCCTAACTGTGTACCAAGTTTCAAGGGCGCAGATATTACAAAAGCTAGAAAATTTTTTTTAATTTTCTTATGGTGTCATTACGAAAATTCCAAAACGTTAGTGAACTGGGATGAACACGTTTCTGTAAAAGATATAGGTTGTTTTGATACACCTACACTAACAGCCAATCAAGTTTCAAGAGCGCAAGTATCACAAAAGCTAAGAAACAAATTTTTTAGTTTTCTTATGGTGTTGACGCAAATTCCAAAAACTTAGTGAACCGGGGCGAACACGTTTCTGTAAAAGATATGGGTTGTTTTAGTACACCTACACTAACAACCTACCAAGTTTCAAGGGAGCAGATATTACAAAAGCTAGAAATTTTTTTTTAATTTTCTTATGGTGTCATTACGAAAATTCCAAAAAGTTAGTGAACCGGGATGAACACGTTTCTGTAAAAGATATAGGTTGTTTTGATACACCTACACTAACAGCCAATCAAGTTTCAAGAGCGCAGGTATCACAAAAGCTAAGAAACAAATTTTTTAGTTTTCTTATGGTGTTGATGCAAATTCCAAAAACTTAGTGAACCGGGGCGAACACGTTTCTGTAAAAGATATGGGTTGTTTTAGTACACCTACACTAACAACCTACCAAGTTTCAAGGGAGCAGATATTACAAAAGCTGAGAACAATTTTTTTAAATTTTTTTTATGGTGTCATTATGTAAACTACAAAAAAGTTAGTGAACCGGGGCGAACACGTTTCTGTAAAAAATATGGATTGCTTTAGTACATCTACCCTAACTGTGTACCAAGTTTCAAGGGCGCAAGTATTACAAAAGTTAAGAAAAAAGTTTTTTAACTTTCTTTTAGTGTCATTACGAAAATTCCAAAAAAGTGAGTGAACCGGGACGAACACGTTTCTGTAAAAGGATATGGGTTGTTTTAGTACACCTACACTAACAACCTACCAAGTTTCAAGAGCGCAGGTATTGCAAAAACCAAGAACAATTTTTTTTATTTTCTTATGGTGTCAATACGCAAATTCCAAAAAAGCCAGTGAACAGGGGCGAGCACGTTTCTGTAAAAGATATTGGTTGTTTTGGTACACCTACACTAACAGCCTACCAAATTTCAAAAGCGCAGGTATCACAAAAGCTAAGAAAAAAATTTTTAGTTTTCTTATAGTGTTTACGCAAATTCCAAAAAGTTAGTGAACCAGGGCGAACACGTTTCTGTAAAAGATATGGGTTGTTTTAGTGCACTTACCCTAACTGTGTACCAAGTTTCAAGGGCGCAGATATTACAAAAGCTAGAAAATTTTTTTTAATTTTCTTATGGTGTCATTACGAAAATTCCAAAACGTTAGTGAACCGGGATGAACACGTTTCTGTAAAAGATATAGGTTGTTTTGATACACCTACACTAACAGCCAATCAAGTTTCAAGAGCGCAGGTATCACAAAGGCTAAGAAACAAATTCTTTAGTTTTCTTATGGTGTTGACGCAAATTCCAAAAACTTAGTGAACCGGGGCGAACATGTTTCTGTAAAAGATATGGGTTGTTTTAGTACACCTACACTAACAACCTACCAAGTTTCAAGGGAGCAGATATTACAAAAGCTAGAAATTTTTTTTAAATTTTCTTATGGTGTCATTACGAAAATTCCAAAAAGTTAGTGAACCGGGATGAACACGTTTCTGTAAAAGATATAGGTTGTTTTGATACACCTACACTAACAGCCAATCAAGTTTCAAGAGCGCAGGTATCACAAAAGCTAAGAAACAAATTATTTTTTAGTTTTCTTATGGTGTTTACGCAAATTCCAAAAACTTAGTGAACCGGGGCGAACACGTTTCTGTAAAAGATATGGGTTGTTTTAGTACACCTACACTAACAACCTACCAAGTTTCAAGAGAGCAGATATTACAAAAGCTAAGAACATTTTTTTAAAAAAAGTTTTATGGTGTCATTATGTAAAGTACAAAAAAGTTAGTGAACCGGGGCGAACACGTTTCTGTAAAAGATATGTGTTGTTTTAGTACACCTACCCTAACTGTGTACCAAGTTTCAAGGGCGCAAGTATTACAAAGGCTAAGAAAAAATTTTTTAACTTTCTTTTGGTGTCATTACGAAAATTCCAAAAAGTTAGTGAACCAGGGGAACACGTTTCTATAAAGGATATGGGTTGTTTTAGTACACCTACACTAACTGCCAACCAAGTTTCAAGGGCGCAGGTCTTACAAAAGCTACGAAAAACATTTTTTAATTTTCTTGTGGTGTCATTACGCAAATTCCAAAAAATTTGTGAACCGGGGCGCACGTTTCTATAAAACATGGGTTGTTTTAGTACACCTACACTAACAGCCTACCGAGTTTCAATGGCGCAGGTATTACAAAAGCTAAGAAAAAATTTTTTTAATTTTCTTATGGTGTCATTACGAAAATTCGAAAAAATTAGTAAACCGGGGCGAACACGTTTCTGTAAAAGATATGGGTTGTTTTAGTACACCTACACTAATTGCCGACCAAGTTTCAAGGGCGCAGGTATTACAAAAGCTAAGAAATTTTTTTTTTAATTTTCTTATGGTGTCATTACGAAAATTCGAAAAAGTTAGTGAACCGAGGCGAACACGTTTCTGTAAAAGATATGGGTTGTTTTAATGCACCTACACTAACTGCCTACCAAATTTCAAAAGCGCAGGTATCACAAAAGCTAAGAAAAAAATTTTTTAGTTTTCTTATGGTGTTTACGCAAATTCCAAAAACTTAGTGAACCGGGGCGAACACGTTTCTGTAAAAGATATGGGTTGTTTTAGTACACCTACACTAACAACCTACCAAGTTTCAAGAGAGCAGATATTACAAAAGCTAAGAATTTTTTTTTTAATTTTTTTTATGGTGTCATTATGTAAACTACAAAAAAGTTCGTGAACCGGGGCGAACACGTTTCTGTAAAAGATATGGGTTGCTTTAGTACACCTACCCTAACTGTGTACCAAGTTTCAAGGGCGCAAGTATTACAAAGGCTAAGAAAAAATTTTTTAACTTTCTTTTGGTGTTATTACGAAAATTCCAAAAAGTTAGTGAACCAGGGGGAACACGTTTCTGTAAAAGATATGGGCTGTTTTAGTGCACCTACACTAACTGCCTACCAAGTTTCAAGAGCGCAGGTATTGCAACAGCTAAGAAAAAGTTCTTTAATTTGCTTAAGTTGTCCTTACGCAAATTCCAAAAAATTTATGAACCGGGCGAACACGTTTCTATAAAAGATATGGTTTGTTTTAGTACGCCTACACTAATTGCCTACCAGGTTTCAAGGGCGCTGCTGTTATAAAAGCTAAGAAAAAAAAATTTAATTTTCTTATGGGATCATTACGAAAATTCCAAAAAAGTGAGTGAACCGGGACGAACACGTTTCTGTAAAAGGTATGGGTTGTTTTAGTACACCTACACTAACTATCTACCAAGTTTCAAGGGCGCAGGTATTACAAAAGCTAAGAAATTTTTTTTTAATTTGCTAAAGTTGTCCTTACGCAAATTCCAAAAAAAATTGTGAACCGGGGCGAACACGTTTCTGTAAAAGATATGGTTTATTTTAGTACGCCTCCACTAACTGCCTACCAGGTTTCAAGGACGCAGGTATTACAAAAGCTAAAAAAAAATTTTTAATTTTCTTATGGGATCGTTACGAAAATTCAAAAAAAGTTAGTGAACCGGGGCGAACACGTTTCTGTAAAAGATATGGGTTGTTTTAGTATACCTACACTAGCTATCTAACAAGTTTTATGAGCACAGGTTTTACACAAGTTAAGAAAATTACATGTATTTCAATTTAAAAGAGCAACTGCTTAAAATATACACGTAAGAATAATATAGGAATCTCAAAGTAATTTAGTTTCAATCACCCTTAGATTTAAAATGCGTAAAGATAATTGGGTCAATATAAGAAACATAATTGAACAATAGAAATGCTTGTTCAGTTCAGTAGGCGTGGTTTTGTAATGTTGGAGATTGGTAGTTGTATCCATATTTAGCGGCCGGTAGATAGTGGCCGCTAGCTTCACTAACGTAACAAAAACAGGATATAACCATTTTAGATTGTACCTTTCCATATTATGTTGTTATTAAACTACTATTAAGTTAATCTTAAGTCAATTAGCGTAAATTTCCAATATAACAATTCTTATGCCTTTCTCTACTTTCATTTAGACAGTAAAACATATAAAATCAATAGATAATGTCCGAAGGACGATTATTTTTACCGAACGTCATAGCTAGTATTACTAAACTTTAGTTGTAATAACAGTTGTGCGAATTGTAATATTGATTCAAAAAATAAAATTAAATATTTTTTTTATTTAAGTTTTCACACCTGAAAACATAATTCCAGCCTGAGACCTGAAACATGTAGTTTTATTATTCAAAATATTAAAATTCACAGGGCTGTGTGTTATAATTTTTTTTATAAAAATACTAGCTAAATTGAATATTGTTGCTAAAGACTTTTTCTGAGATTACAATCTGTAGAAAGCAAAACGTTTTACTGTTATCGAAGACGATGTGCACTTATCCTAAAGCATTAAGAAATTTCACAATAGCCCGTATAATCTGAGCTTTGTATGGTCAGTGTATAAAAAAAAGCGTTGCATATTAACGCCAATAACAAAGGTTAAAAATTTAAAAATGATTTATAGTAACAAAATCGAGTTGCAAAACAGCTTTAAACAATCATTTAATAAAGATTAATCTTTGCTTTCTTGAAACTCTGTGAACACGTTCTTAGGAAATTACGTGACTGAAACCTTCCTCGAAAACATTTTTTTTAAATGTAAATGTTTGTTGCGTGAAAATAGCCTGTCAAATACTGAGCAATTTCGTAATAGCATTTACAAGCAAACCCTTTTGATAAAGATTACAATATTTAACCAAGCCCAACATTAAATAACACTTATTTACTAACTTCTTAATTTCATTTTTGAAATACGAGGATTTCTAAAAGTAATAAATTATTTAGCCTGTATGCAATATAAAGATTAATCGCAGTCTAAGCCTGTTGATTTTGATTGAGATCGAAGTATACAATAAATGTGTAGTTTTTAGGTCACGTCTTTATGGAAATCTATCAAGGATAAACTGAAACTGGCATATAGTCAATGTTTGAGCTAGAGGGATTATATGGCAATTATAGGTACGATATAATTTCGAGGACAGGATAAATTGAATACATGTATTCGATACTAATAGAAATGCTTTGACGTTCTGTACAACCAAATAATGGTTAATTAAAGGTGATAAAGTGAACGCCTGACACTGGCTTTGTTTGAGTTCAAAATACAGTTCGATTCACTAGTATAATGGATGACCGTGTATAATTAGAACATAAAAAAAATATTGCAACTGTTCGGTCTCTTTGTCGCACGTTGTCGTGTTTAATTTTAAGTCGTAAATTTGTAGTTGTAAATCTAATAGTAAAACTGTCATCCCTTGTTCCCTTATCTCCTGTCGTAAAAATTCCTTGTGCATGTGTAAATAAGTGGGACTAAGGGTAGTGACGAAAAACATTCTCTCATCGATATCGAAGCAGAACAGTCGGTTTTTCGTTCGGTAACGTGAGTTTGTCAAGGGCCGCCGACTTTATCGAAAAAAACCCTAAAAAACACAGTGCAAGTGCAACGGAACACGTACTATAATCTCCAATAAAGTCCACTTAGTTGAAGAGCAAGGAACTGCAGCTCAGAACAACAAAAACTGCGGAGGTAAGTCGATAAATAAATTTATAAGACCCCCGCGCTGAAAAAATGGTCTTCGAGCCGGATTATTAATAAATTAATTAATTAGTTCCTATCCTTTAAGCTCCTCATTTATACGTAAATTTAATAATTGTCGTAGTTTTGAGTATGTTTAAACGTGTTACGAAGAGAATAACATCCTGCTTACACATTTAATAGTAGAAACATCTGGTTATAACGGTAGATTTTACAATATATCCCTTACCCTTTGTTGCAAAGATTATAGTGGTCGAACAGTTTACTTTAGGTAAACTAAATTTTTGAGGGGTTATTGTATTGTAAATCTTTAGCTTATTTGTCGTTTCAAGTTGGAGGAACCATTCGGGTTCATGCAACTTGTATAACAAAGTGGTTGAAATTTTTGGGAAACCTTAAACGTTTTGTCAGGCGAGCACTGTAATTAGTTGCATTTGTCCATTAATGATTTAATTTCGTAGATTAATTCGTTGTAGCGTATTTGAGTACGCATTGTTTTTACATTAATTTTTATTGTCGTTCATTAATCATTAATAAATATGGTTATATCAATTGATAAAGCTATTCTTGAAGCTGGATTTGTAGTTAAAAGGTTGGATCATATATACAGTAAAATTAATCAACCGGAAAACGTATCGATTGCTTTAATTAGGGCATCGATTAAAAATGTCAAACAGATTGAAACGCTTTTCAAGTCTTTTGCAAGGATATTTTCTTTGATGAAGAGAGTGAACAATTGGACGAATTCTCGGCCCTTATGGTGAAAATCGGTAATTATCTATTAGATATTCGCATTATCGCTGAACAATGCGAATTAGATCGGGTAAAATAAGCCAAAGGTGGAAAATATGAATAATTCTTTGTCGCTAAATAGTGGGATTTGCTTGAAACATCTTTCTGTCCCACGGTTCTCGGGACGCATTTCAGATTTTGAGAGTTATTATGCACTTTATAAGCGATTTATTCATGATAATGTCAGTTTGTCATCCGTTGAAATTTTGCCATCTCGTTGATACACTAGATGAGTCGTCGCGTGCCTTAATAAAACACTTGCCATTAAATGATTATGCATACGAGGAAGCCTATAAAATCATTACTAATCGTTTTCAGTCCAAGTGGTTATTACTTTCAACATATTTTAATACTCTCGAAAAATGCCCTAAGGTCAGTTCCTCAGACTCGCATGCGGAACTCCGGCAATTAATTAGTTGTTTTGATGAAAATATATTCGCGTTAAGGCAGATGGAAATAGGTTTATTAGATTTCATGTTGTTTAATCTGATATCAAAAAAATTAGATACAAACATTTTAAAGCATTTCGAATTAGGAAATAATGACGAGATTCCCTCGTTCAAAGATTTAAGGTCGTACATTGAAAAACAATGTAAAGTGTTGGAAACAAATGACATTGCTTCAGGAACATGCTTAAAATTTCGAGATTCCGTGAAAGAAAGAGAAAAAGGAAGGTTTGTTAACACTTCGGCTAAAACTTCTTTAGTTAGCACCACCAATGATGGTAAAAATTGTAGTTTATGTCAAGGTGTGCATCCTATTTATAGATGTAAGCAGTTTCTCGATAAAACCCCTCAAGAAAGATTTGAGGTGGTAAAGGTTAAAAATCTTTGTATTAAATGTTTAAATACTTCACATTCGGTGAAAAATTGTAAGTTAGATTGGTCGTGTAGAAAATGTCATCAGTCGCACAATTCGTAACTTCACTTCGATGAAAAATTGGTGTCTCCACGCAGACAAACTCATCGTCAAAGGTCAGCGTCTCCTCGGAGAGCGGCGCCTAGACTTACTTCTACTAGCGGACCTAGTGAACACAATCTGTATTCGTCGTCGGTTGTGCATGAACAACCTGCCACTAGCTCGTTAATTTCGACGTCATTAGAACACACAACCACGCTGTTAGCTACGGCAATGGTGTCGGTGCTTGATTATACAAGAAAATTGCAACCTGTTCGTGTAATTTTAGATAACGGATCCATGGAAAGTTTTATGACTGAAAGGTGCCGTCAGAAATTAGGTTTAAGGAAACGGAGAGCCAATGTCACTGTTCAAGGACTTGGCTTGAATTCGTCGTTGGTGTCTGGTGCACTATCGTGTGTAGTCAGCCCCTCGGAAGCACGGTCTCCAGCATATGAACTTGAGTGTTATATTTTACCTAACATTTGTAATCAATTACCTTCGTCGTCGATAGGTGTCAAGGAATGGTCGCGTACTCGAGATTTGGCCTTAGCTGATCCTAATTTTAATATTCCTGGTAAAATTGGCATGCTACTCGGACCGGAAATCTTTGCTCAGGTTTTGTTGAACGAATCTCGTTGGGGTGTCGCTAACGAGCCAGTTGCTATTGAAACAACCTTTGGTTGGGTTTTAACGGGAAAGGTCGTTTCCCCGAATAGTTCTATTACGTCGTTGTGCGCTTTCGTTGAGCCCTTAGACAGCGACATTCGTCGATTTTGGGAATTAGAAAATATTCCCTTCAAGAAACACATTTCTCCTGAAGTAGAAAAGTGTGAAATTCAATTTGTGAAAAATTATAGACGTATCAAGAACGGTCGTTTTGTAGTGTCCTTGCCCATTAAAATTTCTGAACCCTCATTTGTGGGTACGAGATCGATTTGTATTAAAAGATTTTTGTCGTTAGAACGTCGTTTGCTAAAAAATCCTGAATTGTATTCGGATTATAAAAAATTTATGAAGGATTATTTGGAAAGCGGTCACATGGTTCAAGTGAAATCGTCTATAAATTCGTCGGTTCATTAGAAAATGTCTTACATTCCCCATCATGCTGTACATAAGCGTCATATCACTAGCACCAAATTGCGTGTGGTTTTCGATGCTTCGTGTCCTGATCGATCTGGAAATTCGTTAAATGATAGCTTGGCTATTGGCCCTGCTCTGCAAAAGGACATTGCAGTTTTGTTACTGCACTTTCGTGTACATCCTATCATAATTACAGCTGACATCAAACAAATGTATCGGCAGATTTTGGTTAAAGATACTCATCGTGATTATCAACGTATCGTCTGGAGATTTTCTCCGTCGGATCCAATTATGGACTTTAAATTAAATACTGTGACTTATGGTCGCCTTTTTTGGCCTTGCGTTCTGTTCAAGAATTGGCAAAGTTAGAATCGATTAATTTTCCTTTCGCGTCATCGGTATTGGCGAGCGATACCTATGTTGATGACTTAGTCACTGGATGCAATTCGATTGAAGCTGCTAATCAATTAATTGGTGAATTGAATAGTATTTGCACTAGTGGTGGCTTTCAATTAAGAAAATGGAATAGTAATTGCCCGGAAGTGATGTCCAACTTGAAGGATTCCCTGTCCAGTTCGGAAGCAATTACATTTAAGATAAAGATAGTGGTTCAATAAAAATTTTGGGCCTTTCGTGGCGTGCTCCTACAGATGCATTTTTATACAACTTGGACGTTGAAGAGCGCACTTGCACTAAGCGTAATATTTTGTCGGCTATCGCAAAATTTTTTGATCCTCTCGGTTTGATAGCACCTGTAGTACTGTTCGCTAAACGTTTAGTTCAAAATCTTTGGCTTTTAGGTCTCGGTTGGGACCAAGAGCCTCCATTGGAAGTCATACAAAAATGGAAACATTTTTTGGGTGAATTGCCAGCGGTTTCGAATATTGAGATTTCGCGTCGCATCGTATGTCATAATTTTAAAAAGGTGGAGTTGCATGGGTTCTGCGATGCTTCTGAAGCCGGGTATGCAGCTGTCATCTATTTTCGTTCGTTCGATTTAGAAGGTAATATTACCATGTCCTTAGTATGCGCAAAATCAGAAGGTTGCTCCTACTAATCGCGTTTCATTGCCCCGTCTCGAATTGTGTGCTGCCGTACTCTTGGCAGATTTAGTAGATTTCGTCAAAAATACTTATACAGATATTTTATCCTTTAGTAATATTTTCGCATGGTCAGATTCTATTGTTTTGTCTTGGATTCGGTCTTCCTCGCATAAGTGAAAGACATTCGTTAGCAATCGCATTTCGCATATTCAAGAACGTATTCCTCCATCTTCATGGTTTCATGTTAAGTCCCAGGATAACCCTGCGGATTGTGCCTCACGTGGACTTTTGGCTTCCGAGTTGGTTCATCATCCATTATGGTGAACAGGAGCTTCTCTGGTTAGTGCGTCGTAGCGAAGAATGACCAGTAGCGTCGCTGCCAAACCTTATCGACTCATTTCAGATGGACGTCGAATATCGTACTCTGTCGTTAACAGTCGTTATGTCTAAGAATTTCTTAGATTTGTTGTTGGATAAATTTTGAAAACTGCAGAAAATCTGTAGGATTATTACATGTATACGTCATTTCATTCGTAATGTTTAATGTCCGGCAGATTTGCGTTCAAAATATTCTGATGGTTTGTCTGTACCTCATCAGCAAGAGGCTATACATTTATTGATTAAAAGAGTTCAAACAAATGTTTTTGCCCAAGACATCGCAAATATTAAAACTGGAAAACTTGTTAGTAAACAACTTCGTAGCCTTAGTCCGTTTCTAGGTAGTCGTGATTTGTTGAGGGTGGGCGGTCGCCTGTGTAATTCTGAGTTGTCGCATGATGCAAAATTTCCTATTTTGATTACTCGGTCGCATCGGTTGACTGAAATTATTATCTTAGATTGCCATGAAAGACATTTACATCCTGGTAGGGACGGTATCGTTCGGATACCTACAATAAAGACAGCCCAAGGGCTAGTTAAACGTCCTCTAGTGATACTATGTTTACTGCCAAATACTTAATATTTAATGGTATGTATACATATATTCACTTATATAAGTTTGTCGGTTTAGGTTTCTTAGTTAATAGCTATAATTATTCTTAAATATAAAATAAGTTAGTTCATACTTATTTTGGTGGACGGGATGTTCGGTCTCTTTGTCGCACATTGTCGTGTTTAATTTTAAGTCGTAAATTTGTAGTTGTAAATCTAACAGTAAAACTGTCATCCCTTGTTCCCTTATATCCTGTCGTAAAAATTCTTTGAGCATGTGTAAATAAGTTGACTAAGGGTAGTGACGAAAAACATTCTCACCTCGATATCGAAGCAGACAGTCGGTTTTTCGTTCGGTAACGTGAGTTTGTCAAGGGCCGTCGACTTTATCGAAAAACCCCCTAAAAAACACAGTGCAAATGCAACGAAACACGTACTATAATCTCCAATACAGTCCACTTAGTTGAGGAGCAAGGAACTGCAGCTTAGAAAAACAAAAACCGCGGAGGTAAGTCGATATATAAATTTATAAGACCCCCCACCCCCCGCGCTGAACAGCAACACAAAACCAATTCCGTATTGCTCTAAATAAACCGCAATAGCAAAATGGTTAACACGAACGTTAAAATTTCGCCCCCCTTTCCTCGCTTTAAATATAATCCACATAAAGTAACGGAAATACTTTCAAACTGATTTTGAAACAACTGGGAGAAGTTTTTAATAAATTTAATTTGTATTGTTCAGTTCTTAAAAGGATTTATAACTATTAGTTCTTATGGATTAGATTTAATAAAATTTTAAACCTTTTATTTATAAGAAATTGTCCAAACAAGAATTAAACTTCTTATTTCAATTTAAAAATTATCGGTTATTTGGAGTTAATTCCCTGTTTTCATCAGCAATAGGTTTTCAGTCCTGGAACTGGTTGGACGCGTGCATACCTTCATCGTTTCCTATTCTGAGCTAACCTACACATTTCCCTGAAATTCCCACAAGCTACATCCTTCACTATCGTGTGCAATAGTCAACTCTAGGTCTACTTCTACCTCAATTTTCCCTTCGTCTGTTTCTAATATATCCATCACTATTTTTATGTTTGATATTTTCGAACATAGTAGTGCCGAAATTTTTAGGTGATTTATTAGAAAGCTTGCAAAAACTAGAAGCGATATTTTCAGAAACATTGTTAGGAACCTCACGTAAAATGGAAAAAGAGGTATTTAAGGATGAATGAACGGATAATTCCCTAACAGTGCAAGCTCCAGAGCCCTCCGTGCCAGTGATACAACAGCACGCAACAGAATTTAACAATGTCGGAGAATGTCAACTGACGTCAGGTTCAGAGCGAAACCATCCACATTTGATGGAAAGTCACCTTGGCAGACATATTTCAAGCAACTCGAGGCTGTCGCAAGAGCTAACGACTGGAACTATGGTAAAAGGGCAACCGCGTTGATTGTCGCGTTATGAGGTAAGGCTTTGAGTATTTTGCACACCATATCAATCCATGACCAAAGAAGCTACAGGGCCTTAGCGTTAATGCTGGAAACAAGGTACGGCGACACATCTGCAACAAGTGTACCACGCTCAAGTGAAGAACGGCTACCAAAAGGCTACGAGAATTTGCAAGGGATTCAAGCAGGTATTGCTCGCTTGGTGAAACTAACCTACTCAATAGCACCGGATAGCTTCCTAAACCAGTTCGCAGAAGAGACCTTTGTTGATGGGGGATACTCGATGGAGAGATCCAGCAACCATTACGGCTGGCTCGACCAAGGATCCTAGATCATGCGCTAGTTCAAGCTTTCAAATTTGAGGCGGAAAAGTTCATAGTAGCGGCCTTACGTTTTCCAGGCACGTGGAGAGGTTCACAACTAAAGCCAAAAAGACTATGAAGGCACCAGGGGCAGTCTTGCCGAATATATGAGGAACAAAACTCCAGAAGAGGAAACTACTACACGCTGCCATACAGTCTATTATCCTGTACGCGGCACCGGTATAGAGCGAAATTGTACGAATTAAGAGGTGTCATAACTTGCTTGTACGATGCCAACGCACTATGGCTATTAGGGTATGCTACAGGACTGTGTCGACGGATGCACTTAGTGGTGGCGGGGCTCTACTCTATCGACTTATTACTGTGGGAAAGAGAGGAATTCTTCGTGTGGAAAAAAGACCATCGGGAGAGACGATAGAGGCCAAAAAAGAAATAAGAGAAAATCATAGGGCGATGACAAAAGAAGTGGCAAGAGTCCCTAAAAGGTCGCTGGACTGCCAAACTGATCCGAGATATCCAAAAAAGGATCAATGGAAATTTCCACCTCACTCAGGTCTTAACCGACCATGGCTGCTATAGAATATTTTTGAGATGGATCGGGGAAAAAAAGCAGTAACTGCTGGTATTGTGACGATTTTAAAGACGACGCAAACCACACCTTATTTGTATGTGCAAGGTGGATCAGAGCTCGAACACAATTGAAATTGTTAATACAAAAACATATTACCCCGAAAAACCTAACCGACGCCATGCTAGAGTCCCAAGAAAATTGGAAAGCTATTGAAATATATGTGAACAAAATCCTCAAGAGGAAAGAACAGGACGAAAAGGAGAGAAAACTCCTACGAAAAAATTAGCCACCAACCATACCCCTCGAACTCCCCGAAATAGATGCCTAGAAATGTGGTTCCGAGGGATTCTATCACTAGAGGGAAAGAGGGGAGGGTAACCCTGGATACACCACCTAGTCCGGGAGAGTCCCGCACTTCCGTGCTTTAGGTATAACGTTTCTCGCAAATCCAGGAAAAAAAGGTAGTTAATACGTATTTGACCAACCACTACAAAGGACAGATAAAGGGGTTTCAGGTCCATCTTTCAGTTTTCCTCAGGTAGAAGTAATTTTTATTACATTTTGTGCTGCAATTGAAATTATGTCCATTAGCAGAAACTATTTGTTTACATTAGTAAAAAACGTTCTCGGTATACCAATTCCTTTCATTTCATATAATCTTGAAGGCAAAACGTTGGCTAAACATAATTTAACTGTCGCATGTTACCTTAAGGATTATTTGTATCTAAATTAATGTAATTTCAGTCACCCTTAAGACTACTTACCCGTTAAATAAATACTGATAATTAACCTTTGTTTCAAAGCTAACTAAATTATCACTCCATATAAAGCAAAAGTTTTACATTTACTGACTGCTTTGAATTTCCCACTTAAACTTTTTTATTTTGAGTTAAAAGTAACAGAAACTACGGACCGAAGTACATTCGGAAATTACTCCCGAAGCTCACACTACTTTGAGTTGAAAGTAACAGGGCATGACATTAGGTCGATCGCTTGTAAAATTTACCAAAAAAATTAACCTGCTTTGATTTGAAATGAAGAAGCTTTTGATCGGATAGTTTACTTTTCAAAATTGCCAAAATTCGACCTACTATGAGTTCAAAGTAGCATAGTGTTACTACTGATCAAATAGCTTCTTTTTATTCTAAACATTTTGTCCATTTCGAATGGACCTGCACCTTGCCAAATTCTTTGATTACTAGAACAGGTGAAATGGCTTGCGTGTTCTAATGAGCTAAAGAGCCAAACTACAGGTCCAACCAAAGTAGTAGGGTCGTTAGTGAGGAACCAGACTAAGACAGGTCCCCGAAAGAGGACAGCGGCTCTTTCGGTACTTAGATTGGCAGAGACTATAGGGGTCCGTATGGCAGTCTAAGACACACTACCGCGATGTGGAAGGTAATAGGAAACCACTAGATTACCTCCCAAGTACACAGCGTACTTAAATTGTAATAAATATGATGGCATTCTCTGGGGTAAAAGATTCCGGAGTTAAAATAGTCTCCCATTCGGATCTCCGGGAGGAAACTACTTCAGAGGATGCGATCGAAAAATTCAGAATAAGAGTCGGAAACATTTTGCGAGTCGGAGCGTGGAATGTCAGAAGTATGAAGCAAGCTAGAAAACCTGAAAATGGAAATGAGTAAGTTAGCGCTAGACATAGTAGGGATCAGCAAAGTTCGGTGGCCATAGGCGGAGGATTTTCGGAATGGAGACTTCAGAGTAATTCATACAGGAGAAGAGGAAGGAATTTCGGATATCTGGATAGTCATGCGAAAAAAGATACGACACTGTGTAGAAAATTACTTACAAAAGAACGAAAGAGTACTCCTGGTTAGATGAAAATCTAAACTGGTAAACACAGTAATAATACACAAGTATACATGCACACCTCTACCTACAGTGACGACGAGGTAAAAGCGATCTACAAGGATATCAAAGACATACTAAGATACGCAAAAGGACATAAAAATTTAATAATTATGGAGAATTTTAATGCAGTGGTAGGTGAGGGTAGGGAAGGAGCGCCAGTAGGTTTATTTGGTTTAAGCACGAGAAACGGCAGGGGTAATGGGTTGGTAGAATTTTGCGACAAGAACAATTTAATCATCACAAACACATTATTTCAACATCATGCTAGAAGACGATATACGTGGCAGATGCCAGGAGATATAGGAAGATATCAAATAGATTATATTCTTGTTAGACAACGGTTTAGGAATCAAGTAAAACACTGTAGAAGCTACCCAGAAGCAGATACTGGCCACAACATTGTAATTATGAAGACCACACTTAAATTTAAAAATTTAAAAAAGAAACGGAAAAAGGCACTTTGATTTTGAGAAGTTAAAGATATTCAAGAACGATTCGAAAAAAAGTCAAATGAATTGTTGAAAGATACCGGAAAAATATCTGATACTAAGGAAGTAAAAACAGAATAGAATAACATTAAATCCAGCTTAGACATGGCAGCCATAGATATTATGGGGTATACACAAAAAAGGAAATAAGAAATCATGGATAACAAAGGATATCCTGAATTTAATAGAAGAAAGACGAAAATACAAAAATAAATCAGACAAAACAGGAAAACAGAGATACAAAACTATAAAATGAGAGACTACTCGCAAATGCAGGAAAGCTAAAGAACAATGGATTGATGAAAAGTGCAAAGAGGTACAAACTAAGATGGAAATAGGAAAGACATATGAAACATACAATCTAATTAGAATCAATTTTAGGGATATAAAACCGTATAGCAAAAATATAAAGGATGCGGGAGGAAACGTCATTATTATAGAAAATGTAGAGAAAGTGGGTAGATGACAAGAATATATAGGGAATTTATATGCAGGGGAAGAACTAACAGCATTACAACAGGAATCACACATTGAAAATGATGACTTGGGATATCCTATACTTAGAGATGAGTTTGAATTAGCATTAAAGGATCTGAAAAATGGTAAGGCGCCGGGTACAGATAGGGTGCAAGCAGAAACTCTAAAAGCCGCTTGACAAGCAGCAACAGAACGTCTCTTCTAACTTGTAAGCTATATATAAGAGGCAGGCGAGATACCCAAAGATTTCAAACGAAACATCATAGTAACTATATCAAAATAGAAAAGCGCGGAGAGATGTGAAAATTTTCGAACACAAAGTTTGACAGCACACGTGTCAAAAATATTAACTAGAGTTGTACAAAAACGAATGGAAAAACAAGCTGAAGAAGTACTAGGAGAAGATCAATTTGAATTTTGGCGAAACAGGGGAACACGGGAGGCTATTTTAGCTCTGAGAGTGATAATAGAGAAAACAATAGAAAAAGGGGAAAAAAGGTATATAGGATTTGTAGATCTAGCAAGGAAGAGTTAGAAGCTGCTCTTAATGAAATGGAAACGGTTCTAACAGAGAGATACGGTATGAAAATTAACAAAAATAGAATGCAAAGGAGGGGAAATTGAATCAAAAACAATATTATAAATAGGTAACAAGAACGTACAAGAGGTTAAGGAATTCTGCTACCTAAGAAGCCAAATAACGCAAGATGGGAAAAGCGCAAAAGATATAAAACAAGGATTAGTACAAGGTCATGCTACCTTTAACAAGAAAAAGCAACTAACGTGTTCAAAGACAACAAACATACAAACAAGGAAAAGATTGCTTAAAACATACGTGTGGAGCACACTGTACGGCTGTGAAGCCTAGACAGTAGGAGAAGCGGACAAGAAAAAGGTAGAAGTCTTTGAAATGTGATGCTACAGATGAATGATGCAGACATCATGGGCAGACAAAGTTAAGAACAAAGAGGTACTAAAAATGGTAGGGGAAGAAAGAAATATGTGGAAAACGGTAAAAAATAGGAGAGATCGGATGATAGACCATATACTACGGTATGACTGAGTAGTGCGGAATATATTAGAAGCAGAGATAGGAAAAAAGAGAATTAGGGATAGACCAAGGCTAGACTATTGCACACAGATAGTGAAATATGTAGGCTGTAGGAATTGCAGGGAAATGTGTAGGCACGCTCGGAATAGAAATCAATGGAGGTACGCATCCGACTAGTCCCAATATGGATAAACTAATAACGAAAAAAATAACTGTACTTAAACATGATGATCAATATAAGAAACTACAGGTATTAGTTGTGCAATATTCTCGAATAATATTAATTGTGTGAAAGAATTTACTGGAAAACTATTAATTCGGCAAATATCTAAGTGTTGGGGATCTTGGCAATCACAGGCTGCTTAAGTCCCAGCACATACCACTGAATCTCGGTGAAATAGGGCATATAACTAGAAAACAATAGGAGGATGAATCCTAAGAAGGCATCGGAGCATGACGGAATCATTTCAGACGCAGCTCTGGAGGCGTGCCTGTTAGCCCCGTGTGCCTATGCCGGGTTGTTTAATCTTTGTCTAGAAAGGGGCGTCTTTCCGCGTTGCTGAAAAGTCCAGAACGTGAAATTCATACCTAAACCTGAAAAAACGGATGCGTCAGACCCGTGCAGCTATCGTCCAATTAGCTTGCTACCGGTGCTGGGGAAAGCTTTGGATCGCGTTATGACTAGCCGAGTTGAGCACTTAGTGCGTGACAGCGGCGGTTTTAATAACCGGCAGTTCGGTTTTATGGAGGGAAAGTCGACTATCGACGCATTAGAGTCCGCTGTCGGGGAAATTAAGCAAGCGAGAGATGCAAAGGAGTATTGTATCGTTGCTGCTTTGGACATTTCAGGAGCATTTGATGCTGCCTGGTAGTCATTGATTGTTTGCGAGTTGGAAAATAGGGGCTGTCCGCGAAACAGGATGTCTTTGGTCAAGAGCTATTTCTCGGGGCGATTCGCACAGGTTGAAATTCCGGGTGAAGTTTTGTCGCGTGAGGTGGAAAGGGGATGCTTGCAGGGATCATACTCTGGTCAGGTCCCGGGTTCGAATCCCGACACGGTCCGCTTGAAAAATGTTAGGCGAGCATTATTCACAAAAATATACCCTCGTTCGAATGAGAGGTAAAATGGAGGTCCCGTGTGTGAGTGTTGTCACGCACGTTAAAGATCTCTACCTTGCTTGGAACAACAATAGTTAGGCAAAATTTTTCCAGGTAAAAAAAAACTCGCTTCCTAGCCAATGTACTACCTTCGGATGGGGCATTGGAAAATCACAAGTAAGGCCATGCTTTGGTTCCACATTTTGGAAGTTGTTGTATGAGAGCATCTTTAGGGTCAAGTTGCCCACAGGATGCTCAATCGTTTGGTTTGCGGCGGATACGTTTTTTTAATTGTCTTATCGCGGTTGTTAATAGATATGCGCACAAAACCGAACGAGGCGCTTAATAAACTACACGAATGGTCGCAGGCGGTAAAATTAAAATTTAACACCGCGAAGTCGGAGGTGCTTTATTTCGGAAAGAAACCGGGACAGCGATCCCTTAGGCTAGAGCTTGGAAGGGAGAAAATACCGTTTAAGGAAGCAATTACATGCCTCGGGGTAAAGATTGACGATAAGTTAAATTGGAAAGCTCACGTGCAGTACGTACGTTAAAAGCAAAGGCAGGAAAATATCAAACAAAATGATGGCGGTGGCGAAAATAAACTGGGGTTTCAGGGACGAGCTGAGGACGATTTATGCCGGAGCAATTGAGCCGGCAATGCTGTGCGCAGCTTCTGCATGGGCGGAAGTTTGTAAAGTTCGGGAGATGCGTCAATTGACGAGCGTACAACGCATACCGCGGTGAAAGCGGCCAGGGCGTACAGAATCACCTCCACGGAGGCGGTCCTGGTGATCAGTAGGATTCTCCCTATCGAATATGTCGTTAGGGAGATTAGAGATAGGAGATTAATAAATATAGGGGAAGGGCGCGAAATTATCTAAAATATTAATCTTGGTAATAGGGAGATGGAGAGAAAGATCGTTGTATCAGAGTTGGGGCACCCGGCCGATATTAAACGAATTGAGTTTGTCGAAGGTAATGGGGACGCGACGGGTATCAGAATTTACACGGACGGTCCACGTATGGATGACGGACAAGCAAGCGCGGCGCTTGTCGTGTTTAAGCAGGAAAGGGAGGTGTTTCGGTTTCAAACTAAACCCGCGAACTGGATCACTATCTTGCAATGCGAATTAGTAACCATACGAGAGGCTATCGATTACGTAATAAACCATACGGGCAGAGACGAGTATTATATAATCAGTGATAGTAAATCAGCGCTGACGGCTTTAACAAACATGAACACCTCAACAGACCTCCAAGCGGACGTCTGGAGGATAGCGCATACGGCGCTCGCGTTTCGACGTTTATAGTTCTGTTGGGTTAGGTCGCACGATGGTAACGTAGAAAACGATAGGGCTGATGAATTAGCTAAAGAGACCGCTACGGGCGACTTTCGGATATCACATTCGTCGATACCGAGATCTATAATTAAAAGAAAGCTGCGCGAAAAGTCAATCGGACAATGGGAAGACATGTGGAACAACTCTGCCACGCAGGTTGACCCACAAGTTCATACCGACCATAGAAGCTAGAGGTAAAATCGAGGTAAAACTCGATCATAAAATGGTGCAAGTGATAACAGGGCACGGCGACCTAAAAGCGTATTTACAAAGATTCGGTTTAACTGATAACGACCGCTGCGAGTGCGGTGAGGGCGCAGAACACGTGTTCTTCGACAACCCACTTGAGGTGGCAAATCGACGATTAGCTGATATGAGATTAGCTATCGCAAGAGCCTAGAGAAAGTCGGAGAAGTGACTAACCAGAAGGCGTTCTGGACAGCCTTCAAAGAATTTTCGGGAAGGATCACGAGATTGTACGGTGATAACCGCGCGTAAATCGGAGGGAAGGGTGAGGATTGAAAATTTTTGATTTTGACTTGGTATAAGAAATGGACATGAACATGGTTTGATCAAATCCTGTATAAAAATTAAAAAAAAAAGAACAGAAAAGAAAGGGAAAAAACTATAATAATTATAACCAAAAGTCTAATTGCATGACCACCCCTACACCACTAAAACAATCACTGTCCCACCTTCTACGCGCGGAAAATCGGGAATAACGAAAACAAATAAATAATAATAACATATTGTAACAATTTTATTTTCGATAATAATTCTTTGAATATAATTTCAAGAATAATGTAACAATTTTATTAATAACAATAATAATTTGCATTCAACTTCAAAAGTAATACGCTAAGCCTGCATCGTCCTTTAATCTAGTTATATTCACATATCTGTGTCGTATACAGCTATTTACAAGCACATCTCTGTTTGATTGTTCCCCTCCTGACGGCGCGACCGCCCGAGCTGGATATAAGATAGTCGGCCACAGGTGATAGAGATATCAACATGTTCCCTTGGCTGGAGGCCGGCAATCTGCGAATCCATTTCAAGTAGTGAGGATATCTTCGAATAACGGTCGGTAATGTATATATTGTGCGAACTTGTATAATTTGAGATAATTTATTTAGCGCGACAAGTAGGATGCAACTTTAAAAACACACTAGGACACGGTAAAACACATGTAAGATGCAACCTTTGGAAGGTGACGTAATTCAACTTTGAAAGTACGATTGCTGCTGAATGTAAGGCGACAGGATATGATTCGACACGTGGAACGAAGGAATTATAGAAGTTGGTTGCGATGAATTGGTTTCAAATTGCAAACGCTGTTATCGTTGCTTGAAGAACGGGGATCCCGGTCTTCCTTTGTCACAATGCGACAATTGCAGTTTTGATTCGTAGATAGCTATAAGTTCTTCTTATGTGTTTCAAAATTTGGAACACGTTAACTTGCTTTGATGCGTAATACATTTACACTGAAAAAGTTCCAACTAATTGTTGAGCTGGATTTACCAGTAGTAAAACGAAAGTTCATTGATTTAATGTTCTAAAAACAACATGCTTTGTTCCATATGAATCGTCGGTAATGTCAACAGGTGTTACTGACGTCATATTTTTCTACTTTGTATAGCTGACAGATGTTATTTTAAAAGCAAATGCTTTGAACAGCCTTAGTACAATATATGTAAACATGTCTATTTTTGTGATCAGCTTTATCTACATTAAAATTAGTATACATAATTTTGAAAGCTCAAATGCTAATATTGTTAGGAGCTATTAATTTGTTATCTACCTGAAAAGATCTGCCCAGGTCAGAATCCTATTTGTACAACAAGTTCATGTTTTAAAGTAAAGTGTTTGATTGAAAATAATAAAGACAAACATGAAAGTTAAAAGTTTAAGATTGATGCAGTTAATGATTAAATTTTTTGTTATAAGTTATATTATTTTAAAAGAGATCTTTTAGTAAACAATTGGTTCTAGATTAAAGGTTTTTTATTTTGATCAAGTGTGATCAAATCTTATTACATAAAGCTAAAACCCTTCTAAGTAATAAATTGATGCCAATGTTATATTAGAAATACTTTTTTTATTATTTCTTTATGTATTTTTGCAGGACACAAATGGTGTTCCGCTTTTTTATTTATTTAACTATCACAATTTCTTACAGGAGCTGCGTCTTATTTAATTAAGACAGGTTTTTGTCAGCGAAGGCGATCTTTTTTTTCTTTGGGTCTCCACGTCCGCCCTTAGAACTATGCTATGCAATTATCGTGATTACATCAGGACTTGGTGGCGCCTATTTCATTTAGCTTAAGTTTGATCTGCAAACAGAATTCGACTTCCTCCCCACTTCTCAATGCTCTACCCAGGAATAGACCCCTAGTTGTGTCGGAAGATTTTTGGAACAATAAGTATTAATTGCGCCACAACCTACGCAAAGAAAAATACGTTTCACTGGCTCACAACGTGGGGCCAGTCATATAAAAAAAAATAACGTTTCAATATTAAATCAGAAAAGCTTCATTAATTTAAATCAGTAAATAAATAAAGGAAATAAAATAGAGTGAACCGCGCATCCCTCCAGAACTTTAAAGTGATAGTGATTGTGCACCCTCCCCCCTCCTCCCCATGAACGTTTACTGCGTACCCACCAGGACTATAACAGTGCATAACCATCCCCCTATAAGTAAGAAACAAATAGATGTAGGCAGACGACCAGGTCCTCGGATGCTGGGAAAATTTATAATGAAGGTAAGAATAAAGTTGTGGCGGCTGTACTCGCATAAGCATTGACTTATAAGAAGATTTTGAAATAATTTAACAAGTATGTTTTTGTGTGTAATGCGCTAGTCGACATAATTCTTATGCGAGTGCACTTGATAATTTATTTGGATGATGCTCTAACTAATTTATGCACTGTTACATGCTTATGCTTTTAGATGTTTATTTATATTATATTTATTTGCATGTAATATATTTTGGGGATCGAATTGTTTTTCTGACGTCTTGCTGTCATTTTTGGTGGCAGCATTTTTATAGGAAGGAAGAATGTAATAGAGAAGATTGTAATTATAATATAAATCAGTTAGGGAACGATAGGGAAAGCTAGGGACGGATTTAGGCTAAATTATTTAGACCAGAGATGACGAATTTGTAAATATATAGAGCAGGCAAAATGGCTGGATTTACTATTAAAATATTTGGGAAATGCTTAGAAATTTGAATCCATTTTTAATTAGTTCGCTAGCTTTGGATAGTTTTAAGTCGACCCTTCAGGTCGCACCGGTAAGCAGAGCTGGCGACTGCTATCCGGTATTACGAATCCCTCCCCTTTTACTTTCGTGTGTGTCTTGTTGATCGGGCACACTCCAAAATCAACGCTAGGGATACCATTATCCAAATTTTTAGTTTGTTAGATTTTTATTTAGGATGAATTAATTTTGAAGTTAGATTATATTTGAAGCACGTTTAATTTCACGTTTAAACCCAATGTAGTACCTTCGGGTGGAGCATTGGAGACCTGGCCGCAGGCATAACAGCGCCTTATTCAAATTATAATGTATATAGGCTGTGTGGGAATTTCAGGGAACTGTGTAAGCTAGCTCAGAATATAAATAAATGGAGGTACGTGTCCAACCAGTTTTGAGACGGAGAATCTAGTGACGAAAAATAAGCGCAGGTATATCTGAAAATTGTTATAAACAACTACAGGTGTTGGTTGTAAAATATCTATAACTAATGTTGACTGTGAGAAAAGATATCTTGGAAAAAATATTAAAACGGCAATAGTTCAAGTGCTGGGGGAACTTGGCAGCCACAGGCTGCTTACCTCCCTTCACAGCCACTGAATGTCGAAGAAATAGGGTATATAATTGTAAAACAATAGAAGGAGACCGGACTGCTCCTAACAAGAAAGAACAGCGCCTATGATCAAAGACAACAAACATAGGAACAAGATAAAAATTGTTGAAAGCATATGTGTGGAGCATAACACGTATGCCTATGAAATACGGGCACTAGGAAAAGCAGACAGAAAAACGGTAGCAGCCTTTTAGAATGCTGTGCTTCAGATCTATGGGGATGGTAGCACGGACAGACAAAGTTAATAACAAATAGGTTATAGAAATAGTAGGGGAATAAAGATATCTGTGGAAAAGAATAGGAGAAATAGACGGGCAGAATACGTTCTACGGCATTTTTGGGGAATAGTACGAAATATACTTCAAGGAGAGATAGTAAAAAGGAGGCAGATGTAGACCTAGATCAGATAGTGATAGATGCAGACTGTGAAAATTTCAGGGAAATGTGTAGGTTAGCTCAAAATAGGAAACAATGAGGATACGCGTCCAACCAGTTTTAGGACTGAAGACCTAAGGATGATGAAACATTTTGTATTGTATGTCGAAATTTTAACAGCGGCCCTTGTAGATTAGGAAAAGAAAGAATGATGTCAAAATACATACGCAGAAAAAGGAGGCGTTGCATAAATATGGACGCGAAACCCAAATTATTTTAACGGGTGACAAACTAAAACCTATCGTTAAAATTAATAAACTGTTCATCCAGAAGTAAAATCCGTATAAACATTAAATAAATAGCCATTTTCTATAGCGATTGACATGCATTTTGAATTGAAATAAAACCAATACCGAGTATTCAATATATCACTTTTAAATATCGTTCAGCTTTACATAACGTCAAAGCAACCGACAAATACTGTTTTCAATTTATCCTCTCAACGAAATCATATGTATAATTGCGGTATAATTTGCGTAGCTGGAAATTTTATTCACTATATGTCAGTATCATTTTACCACTAATAGATTTCCATAAAGACGTGACCTAAAAACTACACACTTATCTCAAACTTCAATCTAAATTAAAGTCTGCAGATTTACAACGTGACTAATCTTTATAGAAAATTAATCTAATAATTAATTTTGGAAACTTTCAGTTTAAAGAGGAAAATGGAAAAGTCAATAAATAATTAATATTCTATGCAGAGTTCTGTTAAGTGCTTGGATGTTCAATAAAATGTTAGCAATCATAATTCGTGGGATTTCGAATTGCCGCAGATTCATTTCACTAGTTATTCCCCGGATTTTTAAGTTTTTAGCCGTCATGCTTCATTGAAGTAGTAACTTTTATGGTACAGAAGTTGAATCACATAAGGATGTGAAGTCATACCTGGTTGAAGGCTTTTGTATGTGTCAGATCATCAAGGTATTTTCAAGGTTCTTAAAGATGTTCGTGTGAAGCTCCATCTGGCATACGAACGTTGAAGTCAACAATATAATTTGAGAAGGCGGCATATTTCGTTTGAGGTTGGTGATCGTGTTTAGAAAGCTAATAAGGTACTTTCTACTGCCGGTGATAAGCTTGCCGTCAAGTCAGCGCCGAAGTTTGTACTGTTTAGAATAAGAAAAAAAAATTGGTTTACGAGTTGGATAATGTTGATGGTACTCATGCTGGTAACTGGTTTATGAAAGATATGAATGAAGCTTTTTTTTGCCTTAAGTTCTGACTATAGTGATTTCGTTTGTGAGTAAATTTCCGAATTTATATTAGTTGGAGTAGTTACAGGGACTATTTTTATTTTGAGTTTAAGTAGATATTACGATCATACTGTATTGATAGTAACTACAGACGTTAATGTGATTTAGTTAGAATTATGTTAGTATTAAAATTATAGGATTTCTCTGTAGAAGTCCTCGTGAAAATTTTAAAGTTTAAGGCTTTCCGATTTCGAGTTTAGTGTGCTTTTGAGTTATTAGAGAAGTTAATCGATAGCGCATTAATGAAGAAAAGTAAGTTTAGTAAGAATCTACGTGGATGCTATTATTCCCACTACATCGAACTAATTTAATATTCGTTTTCTAGTATGTTTGTAGTTTGGTGTTGCTTTTTTGGGATGTCCAGGCGGTGTTTACTCCATGTAAAGGTTTATGTGTGGTTTGTTGGGGTTAAGGAGTGATATAAATGATAAAGATATGCTAATTACAGGGAAGGACCAATTGCTTTTTGCAAGCAATAACGATAGCTGTGGAGCGGTTATGTAATAACTACAACTACACCAAACTACTTAATAAAGGGTATAAATACCTTTTATCCTGTGCCGCTGTGGGCAATAAACATTCACACACAAAGAGCTTCCGACGGACCACCAGTAACACGCTCGACCGGGTGATGGTGTCGCTTCAAAAGCTCTCATACGACCGTCTTCTGCAAGGGTTCGAAGGCGACTCACTTTATGCACTGTTACTGCCGGTATATAAAATGTTTCACTGAAAAATGTAGGATGCACCCGCACCACTCGTGTTTATTGTCACAAATTCCAATGAATGTTCGATGATGACGTAACAATGTGGCTTAGACTTTTTCTTGATTAATAATATGTAACGACCTGGTGACGTCTAGTGGTTTAAAGCTGCATCGACCTTTGATCGAGCTTAATTTGGTGACTGTCAATTTGGGCAGACACTATGGATAGTTTTACGCTGCTGAGACCTCTAGTTGTGGCGACAATTTTTAGTTGAGACGGTAGGGGAATTACTACAGATTATCCACCTCTTACAAGTGCAAAGGCTAGCGTTTCTCGCCTAATTGTTTTTCTGTGCGCATGCTCCAAAAAAGTGGTTTTCTACTCAACCTAAAATTTTCTTCTGGTTAACGTAACTTTTTATTTCGATTCTTATTTCTGCAAGTATTGTTTTTTTAGCGTTTAACAATGAATATGGACGGAAAAATGAAAAAGATGACACATTTTGTTCTTTTAAAGGGTGGTGCTCAAAATCTTCAAACGAGGGAAATGGACAAATTATTGACACATTTCAAAGCATTTGATCACGATAGAAATATGTATGGTGGTCTACGAATGTCAGCTGACAGTTTTGTTAATTATATAATATATAAATTATAAAAACACTTTTTATCTAAGTTCCAAACACAAAGAATCGTAAAATTGAGATATTATCCCATAATCTGTGGTATGACTGTTAGAAATTTTATAATAGATGTCATTATTCACATTCAAATCTGTCGTTAGCCAAAGGCGTCTGTTTAACGTAGGACGCTAACTTCGTTAATGTGTCTTTTTGAAAATGCAGTCGATGCTCTATAAGTTTCTGAATTCTCATAGATACATGATTTAGGTTAAGACCTGTTTTTGTTTTCAATGCTTGTTACGTGCCGAAATCGGCCGTAAACATTTTCAATTCAAGTTTTAATTTGTAAGAATTTTGCGGCAATAATTTGAAAAAATGTGTATGTATTTCCGTCACTTTAGACAGTGCGTTTGCGCGAGATTGCGCCGACGCGGTGTGTCAATAAGGGTGGTGGTGGTTTCCGGGAGAGGGGTCGTGACTGGTGACGGAGACGTGTCGGAACTGGTGACCGAGACGTGAAGGAATGTAGTTATCTTTGTGTCTTATCGTGTCTTCTTTTTTTGATATGTAGGTTTCCTCCCATTTCTACCAATTATCGTTCCTTATACCAGTTTCCTGTCGCTCTCTACATAGGAAGAAGAAGATAAATTTAATTTGGATTCGACCAGGGCCAACGATTACCCACGCCCGAAAGATCAACGGAGCTCCGCTGTCGCCATCACGGAGTAGTGCTGCGAGAAGCCCTGCAATTTATGTAAGTACCGTTCTCGTTTTCTTTTTTTATGTGATGTAGTAATTTTATATAATTGTGTGACGTAATCTTTTATTTGCGCGTCATTTTTACAATTATTTAACATTGCTACCAACTGACTGTAGCGGCTCGTGTACCGCACCGGCAGGCTGGTAATATGCTTAGTTTCTATTTATAGAAGTTATTTACTAGATAATTGTGTTGTACGTGGGGTGCTCGATATATATCGGGAACTGACAACACTAGTGTTGTTAAGTGTGATCTGTTGTTTCAAACCTAAAGTTTGACATTTTTGACAGTATACATACTTAAATCATTTTGCCATATGAACACTATTTGTTTTGTTTTGATTGAGTTGAAAGTTTCTTCTCGGCCAAAAAATGGAATTAACTCGTGAACATTTTCGTGCGATGATTTTTTACGATTTCCGACGTGGATTATCTCCATTACAGTGCCTGAATCAACTTATTTCGTCTTTTTGGGAAGAAGCTTTAACTAAAACCAATATCGTTGATATAGTGAATTCAATCCTGGTCCTAGTTCGCTAGCGGATGAATTTAAAGAAGGTCGTCCACAATCGTCTGTTGTGCCAGAAAACATCGATGCTGTGCACGAATTGATAATGCAAGATCCTCATGCGACTTATTGCGGAACTCAGGCATCCCTAGGCATTAGTATGACAAGTATATATTCGATAGTACATTAACATTTAGCTGTGAAAAGCTATGTGCGGGTTGGTATAACATTGGTATAACATCTACACAGGTGACGAATCTTGGATTTATTCGTATGAACCCGAAACTAAACAGTAGTCGACTGAATGGGTCTTCCAAGATGAACGAAATCCAACAAAAGTAGTTCGCGCACGAAGCACTTCGAAGAAAATGGTTGCCTGTTTTTTCGGAATAAATGGACATGTCACGAACGTTGCTTTAGAAGATCGTAGTACACAGTTAGTTCTATTTGTTGTACAACCATTTGTTTGCCACAAGTTTTCGGAGAAACAAGAAAAATAAACCGACGACGTTGAATGATTCTCCATCATGACAATCAGAGCTCTCACACAACGGCTCAAACAAGTGACTATTTGAGCACTCAAAACATGGAATAGATGGGTCATCCGCCGTATCGTCCTGATTTGGCACCTAATGATTTCTTTTTGTTCCTACACGTGACGAACAAACTGCGTGGACAACAATTTTCGATACAAGTAGAGGCGGGTGATGCGTTTAAAACCCATGTTTTGGGGGTATCTCAATCGGAATGGAAAAAAATCTTTGAAAATTGATTCCAATGTATGCAAAAGTGTATCATCGTGGAGAATATTTCAGTAAAGAAGTTTTCACACCTTCAGTATTGTTTTTGTTACTTATTCCCGATATATATCGAGCACCTCCTCGTAAAGCATTTCTTGATCTGTCATTTTTAAGCAACCATGTTCTCGTTTGCTTGTTATATTCCCTTTTCTGATTTCTTACCAAAATGTGTCTTCCTGAATTTGACTTCCACTTAAACGTATACAACGCGATAGTTGCTCACTCATTCAGTTGCTGTTTGTTCTTACTGTGGCCTATTTAGACGCTCATAGTTCTAAGAAATTAAAATCGGACTGCTGATTTAGGTTATGGTTTTGCACTACTTAGTCATTATGTGACGTAAAGGTAATTTGAAATAAAACTTGTCTACAGTATGTGTTATAAAAACAATATACGTTATGATATTTTCTATTTTTAATTTTTTTCGTTTTCAAAAGAGGCTCTAAAAAATTGCAATATTTTTAATTTAATCATCGTATTTAATTACTTTAAATCATGTAAATTCCTACTATTAACAGATAAAGATTATAAACATTCTAGCTATACATGCGCGTAGAGAGGGTTGTGTGTTAATCAGGCACTAAAACTTATTATAAACCTTTGTGTGTCGTTAGTTAGTTTTAATTCTTCTAATACCATTATTGCTTATCTTGGATTACAAATCCGTTCCGAATGAACCTGCACCTTGAACAAGTTATAGATTACTAGAACGGATAAAATGACTTGTGCGTTTCAGTGATCTAAAAAGCCAAACTACATGTTCAACCAAATTAGTAGCGTCTTCAGTGAGAAATCAGACTAAGACAGTTCCCCGAAAGAGAGCAGCAGCATTTTCGGTACTTAGTGTGGCAGAGACCATAGGGGTCAGTATGGCATTACTGTGATGTGGAAGGCTACGGGAAACTACCACATTACCTCGTAAATACACAGCGTACAGAAATTGTAATTAACATGATGGCATCCTCTGGGGTAAAAGTTTCCGGCGATAAAATAGTTTCCCATTCGGATCTCCGAGAGAGAACTACTTCGGAGGATGTGATCGAAAAGTTGAGTATAAGAGTCGGGAACATTTTGAGAGTCCGAGCGTGGAATGTCAGAAGTATGACGCAAGTAGATAAGCTAGAGAATTTGAACACTGAAGTTGATAGGTTAGCATTAGACATAGTAGGGATCAGCGAAGTTCGGTGGCCAAAGGTGGGAGATTTTTGGAGTGGAGATTTGGAAGGTAATTCATACAAAGCAAAGTAAGAAATTTTGGGTGTGAGGATAGTTAAGCGAAAAAAAAGCTACTGTGTAGAAAACTACTTATACAAGAACGAAAGAGTACTCATGGTTGAATAAGAATCTAAACCGGTAAATACAGTAATAATATGAGTATACATGCTCACTTCCAGCGACAGTGAGAAGGAGATAAAAACGATCTACAAAAATATCGAAGACATCGAAGACATATAGGATACGTAAACAGACATGAAAATTTAATAATAACGGGGTATTTTAATGCAGTGGTAGGTGAGGGTAGGCAAGGAGCGGAAGTATGTTTATTTGGTTTAGGCACGAGAAACGACAGACAAAGTAGGATAGTAGAATTTTGCGATAAAAACAATTTAACCATCACAAACACATTATTTAAACATCATGTTAGAAGACGATACATACGGAAGATGCCAGAAGATATAGGAAGATATAAAATAGATTACATTCATGTTAGACAACGGTTTAGGAATCAAGTAAAAGACTGTAGAAGTTACCCAGAAGCACATATACACTTACTACAACATCCTAATTATGAAGGCCGCTCTTAAGTTAAAAAATTTGCAAAAATGGAACGGAAAAAAGCACTTTAACTTTGAGAAACTAAAAGATAAAGATATCCACGAAAGATTTGAAAAAAGTCAAATGAATTGCTGAAAGATATCGAAAAAACTTACTACTAAGGAAATAGAAACAGATTGAAATAACATTAAATCCAGCTTAGACATGGCGGCCAAAGGTATTCTGGGGTATACACAAAAAGAAAATACGAAACCATGGATAACAAAGGATATTTGAAATTTAATTGAAGAAAAACGAAAATACAAAAATAGATCAGACGAAACAGGAAAACAGAGATACAAAGTCATAAAATGAGAAATTATTGGTAAATGTAGGAAAGCTAAAGAACAACGGATTGATGAAAAGGACAAAGAGGTACAAACTAAGATGGAAATAGAAAAAACAGACGAGGCATACAAACTAATCAGGATGAATTTTAGGGATATAAACCGTATAGCAAAAATATAAGGGACGCGGGGAAAAACTTCCTTATAAAAAATGTAGAGAAAGTAGTTAGATGGCAAGAATTTATATGCAGGAGAGGAATTAACAGCATTAGAACAGGAATCGGATATTGAAGAGGATGACTTGGGATATCCTATACTTAGAGATGAATTTCAATTAGCATTAATGGGACTGAAAAATGGTAAGGCACCGGGTACAGATAAGGTGCAAGCAGAAACTTTAAAAGACGCAGGTCAAGCAGTAACAGAACGTCTCTTCCAACTTGTAAGCTATATGTATGAGACAAGCGAGATAACCAAAGATTTCAAACGTAACATAGTCATCAAAAAAGAGAGACTCGGATAGATGTGAAAATTTTCGAACAATAAGTTTGAGAGCACACGTGTCAAAAATATTAACTAGAATTTTACAAAAACGAATGGAAAAACGAGCTGAAGAACTAGTAGAACAAGATCAATTTGGGTTTAGGCAAAACAGGAGAACACGGGAAGCTATTTTAGCTCTGAGGATGATGATGGAGAAAACAATAGAAAAAAGGGAAAATGTGTGTACAGGATTTGTATATTTGTAAAAAGCATTCGAAAATGTAAAATGGAAAAAAATGTTCGAAATACTCAAAAAGATCGGAATCAGTTTTAGGGATGGACGGACAGTACATAGCTTATATACAAAGAGCAAATAGCGGTAATAGAATTAAAGCAGGAACGTAGAGAAGTAAATATTAGGAAAGGGGTAAAATAGAGATGTGACCTATCCTCATTAATTTTTAACTTGTACATTGAAGAGGCAATGAATACTATCAAATGCAGGAAGACGCTTGGAATTACTATACCTGGGCAAAAGATTGACGTGCTTACATTTGCACATGATATAGCGGTATTAGCATCTAGCAAGAAAGAGTTAGAAGCTGCTCTTAATGAAATGGAAGCAGTTCTAACAAAGAGGTACGATATGAGAATTAACAAAAATAAAACTAAAGTACTAGTATGTAGGAGGGGGGAGAATAAATCATAAACAAGAATACAAATAGATAACGAGAACTTACAAGAGATTAAGGACTTCTGCTACCTAGGAAACTAAATAACGCAAGATGGTAAGAGCGCAGAAGATATATAACAAAGATTAGTAGAAGTTCGTGCTACAACTAACAATAAAAAGCACCTACTGTGTTCAAGACAACAAACATAGAAACAAGGAAAATATTGATTATAACATATGTGTGGAGCACAGCACTGTATGCCTGTGAAACCTGTACAGTAGGAGAAGCACACAGGAAAAAAAACAGAAACCTTTGAAATGTGGTGCTACAGACGTATGATAAAGATATCATGGACAGACAAAATTAAAAACAAAGAGGTACTAGAAATGGTATGAGAAGGAAAAAATATGTGAAAATCTTAAAAAATAGGAGAGATAGGATAATAAGCCACATACTATGACATGAGGGAATAGTGCGGAATATATTACAAGCAAAAATAGGAAAAAAGAGAGGTAGAGGTAGACGTAGATTAGACTATGGCACACCGATAATCAAAGATGTAGGATGTGGAAATTTCAGAAAATGTGTAGGCCAGCTCAGAATAGAAATCAATGGAGGTATGCGTCCAACCAGTTCCGAGATAAAAAACACCTAATGACGAAAAAATAATTGTACTTAAACCTGATGATTATTATAAGCAACTACAGGTATTGGTTTTGCAATATTCTCAACTGGTGTTAATTGTGCGAAAGGATTTACTGGAAAACTATTAATTCGGCAAATGTCTAAATGTTGGAGGATCTTGGTAGCCACAGGCTGCTTAACCCCCATCACATACCACTGAATCTCGGTAGGGCACACAATTAGGAAACAACAGAAGGGGAACCGAGCACTATCTAGGCTGTGGGAATTTCAGGGAACTGTGTAGACTAGCTAAAAATAGAAGGAAATGGAGGTATGGGTCTAACCTGTTTCAAGACGGAAAACAATAACGAAAAATAATTGCACTTAAATTTGATGATTATTATAAACAAACTACAGGTGTTGGTTTTGAAATATTTTCAATGAATGTTGATTGTGCGGAAGGACGTATTAAAAAACTATAAACTCGGTAAATGTTCAAGTGTTGAGGGATCTTGGTTGCCACAGGATGCTTAATCCCCTTCACATACCACTGAATATCAGAAAAATGGGGTATATATGTTAACGATAATGTGTGAAAACCGTTAATGTCCACATTACCTAGGTAGTGTGCACATTACCTAGACCACTCAGTTAAAGTGCGAAATCTCCTACATAATCACACTCTTCTATATATTACCTAGGTAACGTGTACAATAACGGCATGCCGCCAGATAAACTGCGAAATCATAATTATTTAGTTAGAGCGAGATTCAAAATGGAGCTTCCTGTTCGCCCTTGCATCCCCTTCTCACCTTTACGTACGGCTTTGTGTCGTCAGTCCTGCGGCGTGTTCATCTAGGTCCTCACTATTTGTTTGCATTGCCTTCTAGTACATCGTGTTGGCGTAGCGCTCGGGTCCTTTTTCTTTTGTAACATTGACTATTAGTTTGGCATTTATGTTTGTTAGCAGTGCGCTAAAACATTACAGCACAATGCAAGCAACTAGTCGAGATCAGGTAAGCATGAGAGACAAGTTCAATGCGTTACTTCAGAGTAAAGTTTCGAAATATAACAGTGTTTTACTAACGAAGCATAGCTATTGCGCAATAATAGAAGATGTGAAGTGTATTAATACTACAGAAAATAAGGAATCGCCCTGGGATTACCGGATCATCCAACCGTACGACCTACTGACTTTACAAGGTTGTGATAAACTTATCGAACCTTTAACTGAAAATCAAAGGGGACGTTAAGCCGTTTATCCACACAGATGAGTTGTTTGACATATTATATTCAACACATTTATCAATCGGTCATGGCGGAAGGGACAGGATGGTAAAGAAAGTAAATAAGCGTTACAAAAATATAACCCAGTCCCATATAAAATTGTATCTAAGTTTATGCAAGTCTTGTCAAAAAAAAACATAAAAGCGAGAAAAAGGGAATTGTTGTAAAACCAATAATATCCCCTTACTTTAACAGCAGATGCCAAATCGATTTAATAGACTATCAATCTCGACCCGAGGGAAAACTTAAATTTGTCCTTGTATACCAAGACCACTTGACAAAATTTGTGGTTTTAAAACCCTTGACATCTAAGCGTGCAGACGAAGTAGCATACAATGTACATTTTTCTTCTCATTGGGATTCCATGTATTTTACAATCTGCAAATGGTCGCGAGTTTTGCAATCAGGTATTGGAAAGTCTAAAAGAAATGTGGTCAAAACTAAAAATAATTCATGGCAAGCCGAGACATAGCCAAAGCCAGGGCAGTGTCGAACGAGTAAACCAAGATATCGAGAATATGATCACTACCTGGATGACTGACAACAAGACTGATATGTGGAGCGAGGGAATAAAATTTGTACAATTCATGAAGAATCGGGTTTACCATTCTGGAATTAAACGTAGTTCTTATGAAACGATGTTTGACTGCCCTGCTAAAGTTGGCCTATCCTCATCGTTCATACCTTAATGTGATTTTCCAATGATCCACCCGAAGGTACTACATTGGCCAGGAAGCGAGTCTTTTTTAACCTGGAAAATTTGGAATTTTGCCGAACCCTTGCTGTTCCAAGCAAGGTAGGGATCTTTAACGTGCGTGACAGTTCATTTACATTTCCAATGCTCCACCTGTGGGTACTACATTGGCCAGGAGGCGAGTTTTTTGTTGCCTGGAAATTTAGAATTTTTTGCCGAACCCTTGCCGTTCCAGGCAAGGTAGGGATTTTTAACGTGCGTGACAACACTCACACACGGGACCTCCATTTAACCTCTCATCCGAACGAGGGCGTAATTTTTGTGAAAAATGCTCACCTGCCATTTTTCAAGCAGTCGGCCGTGTCGGGATTTGAACCCGGGACCTTGGGATTCGTAGTCTTACGCTTACTACATTGATCCACGACGACGCCTTAACGTGCGTGACAACACACACACGTGACCTCCATTTTTCAGATGTTTGTTATTACCAGCTATTTAAAATTGTGCTCCAATAAATAAATATCAAATGTAGAATATTTCTGTTTTGTTTAACCATGCCGTGTTGTACGAGAAAATATTCCTATTATTATTATAGCGGCGGTGGGCCTCACTCTATCTGAACTACTATTGCATATTTTTTTACATTTTTGCACATTAACCAGAGGACGGTGGGTAATCTGTAGACTACTAGGTAATCTACAGATTGCCTACGTAATGTGGAAACAAGGCAACGTATCTGCTCAGGGAATCTGCAGATTACCTAGTTGATTCGAAGGTTATTTGTAAAACAATATAAGTGGAACCGAACTGCATCTAACAAAAAAAGAGCAGCGGGTATGTTTGTAGACAACAAACATAGAAACAAGAAAAAAATTGTTGAAAACATATATGTGGCGCCTAGCACGGTACGTCTATGAAATAGGGACAGTAGAAGTAGCAGAGAAAAAAACGGTAGAAGCCTTTTGGATTGTAGCACTTCAGACGTATGATGATGATAGCATGGACAGACAAAGTTAATAATAAAGAGGTTATAGAAATAGTAAGTGAATGCAGACACGTCGGTGAAAAACAAAAAAAAAATAGGAGAAATAGAAAAGCAGAATACGTTATAAAGCATTTTTGGGGAATGGTGGGGGATATACTACAAGTAGACAGGAAAAAGAAAGAGGTAGAGGTAGACCTAGATCAAACTATTGCACGCAGAGAGTGAACGATGCAGACTATCTCAGAATAGGAAACAGTGAGTGTATGCGTCTAACCAGTTCCAGGACTGAAGACTTAATGATAATGAGAGGTATAAGACAGGGATGTGCTTTATAAGCAATCTTATATATAGAGCAAGCAATAAATAAAACTAAAGAAATAGAAGCAATATATGCTGAAATTCAAGGATAGAAAATTCAAATGCGGATGAATACAGATGATATAGATATATTAGCAGAAACAGATAAGAAGTTAAAAATAAGATTAAACAGAATGAAGAAAATTTTAAATAAAGATTCGGAAATCAAAATCAACAATACCGAAACGAAGATAATGTAAAGAAGCAAACACGATAATGGTAAAAAGTAGGTGCGTGAAGTTAGCCGCAACATTTTTGAATTTTTTAAAAATATGTATGTCATAATTAGGCGTCAATTAGGCGCCATTTTGCGCCGCTAAAACTAAATTTTGCGCCGTCTTGGCAAACAAGTTATTAATGAAAAAAGATTTTTCCAGCTAAGTTCACGAAGCCGCACTTTTTTCCAATTTTCAGAACTCTTTATTCCATAATTTAGCGCCAATTAGGCGCCATTTTGCGCCGTTGAAACGAAATTTTGCGCCCTCCTGTGTAGCAAGTTATTCGCAATAAACTATTTTTCTGAACTACCTAAAAACGTGAAGTTGGCCGCGACTTTTTTGAGTTTTGGAACAATTTTTGTACCACAATTAAGCGCTATTTTGCGCCGTTGAAACAAAATTTTGCGCCCTTCTGTGTAAGAAGTTATTTAAAAAAAATATATTTCTCTAAACTAGCCAAAATCGTGAAGTTGACATTACATGTGATTTTCCAATGCTCCACCCGAAGGTACTACATTGGCCAGGAATCGAGTTTTTTTTACCTGAAAAATTTTTAATTTTGCCGAATCCTTGCTGTTCCAAGCAAGGTAGGTATCTTTAACGTGCGTGACAACACTCACACACGGGACCTCCATTTTATCTCTCATCCGAACGAGGGTGTATTTTTGCGAAAAATGCTCGCCTAACATTTTTCAAGCGGACCGTGTCGGGATACGAACCCGGGACCTTGGGCGTAGTAGTCACACACATACCACTACGCCACGGAGCCGCCTAAACGTGAAGTTGACAGCGACTTTTTTTGAATTTTGAAAAAAATTTTATACCAAATTTAAGCGGTAATTAGGGGCCATTTTGCGCCGTTAAACCAAAACTTTGCGCCCTTCTGTGTAAAAAGTTATTTAAAAAAAAACTATTTCTCCAAACTAGCCAAAATCGTGAAGTTGGCCGAAACTTTTTTGAATGTTGAAAAAAATTTTGTACCACAATTAAGTGGTAATTTTGCGCCGTTGAAACGAAATTTTGCGCCCTTTTGTGTAACAAGTTATTTGAAAAAAAAACATCTTTCCGAACTGTATATACATTCATATCTTGATTTATACCAAATTCTAGAACTAACGGACACATCTAGTAAACGAATATAATATAGTTGGCCACCAACGGTGTCCTCTTATCAGAAATTAGCTGTCGCCCGCCTCTTCATGCTTGAAGGATTCGTAATTTGCATATCATATTATCATATTTGAAAGTATTACCATAGAAATACACCCCCTCCTTAGGAGTAGTTTTACATAATTTAAATACTTGATTAATAATATATTTTTATGAAGTTTCAAGTTAATAACAGGAAATAAAATTTTCATACCAAGTTTCATTCTCTCTCTACACGCTTAAAAATTGTTTCTTAAAAAACGCTTATACAAGTATTTTATTATTTAAGACTAAGATCCTAAATGCCGATTTTAATATCTCTAACTGAGATTTTGTGAAAGTCGGCAGCGAATTGTATTTCACTTTTATTTATTTAATTCTTGGCTCAATATTATACTTAAATAAATCTTGTCTATTCAGCAAAATGCAAGACGCTACTGGTTATAATGTATTTATTTGTTTAGACTACAATAATATTTTCTATAGCACATTCCTTGTATGTAACGTTTTAAAATAATACAATTATTATCTCGCAACTACGATACTTATTGTAAAGAACGGTAATTTCAACATTGAAGACACGCGTCTAAAAAGCCAGAGAAAGTTTTCTTCAAATAAATTGTTCAACGGGGTGTGCAAAATTTTGTTTCAACGGTGCAAAATGGCGCCTAATTACCGCTTAAATTTGGTACAAAAATGTTTTCAAAACTCAAAAAAGTCGCGGCCAACTTCACGAGGCGTCGCCGTGGATCAATGTAGTAAGCGTAAGACTACGGATCCCAAAGTCCCGGGTTCAAATTCCGACACGGCTGACTGCTTGAAAAATGGTAGGTGAGCATTTTCCACAAAAATTACGCCCTCGTTTGGATAAGAGGTTAAATGGAGGTCCCGTGTGTGAGTGTTGTCGCTCACGTTAAAGATCCCTTCCTTGTCTGGAACGGCAAGGGTTCGGCAAAATTCTAAATTTCCAGGCAATAAAAACTCGCCTCCTGGCCAATGTAGTACCTTCGGGTGGAGCATTGGAAATGTAAATGAACGGCTAACTTCACGCACCTACTTTTTTACCATTATCTTGTTTGCTTCTTTACATTATCTTCGTTTCGGTATTGTTGATTTTGATTTACGAATCTTTATTTAAAATTTTCTTCATTCTGTTTAATCTTATTTTTAACTTCTTATCTGTTTCTGCTAATATATCTATATCATCTGTATTCATCCGCATTTGAATTTTCTATCCTTGAATTCCAGCATATATTGCTTCTATTTCTTTAGTTTTATTTATTGCTTGCTCTATATATAAGATTGCTTATAAAGCACATCCCTGTCTTATACCTCTCATCATCATTAAGTCTTCAGTCCTGGAACTGGTTAGACGCATACACTCACTGTTTCCTATTCTGAGATAGTCTGCATCGTTCACTCTCTGCGTGCAATAGTTTGATCTAGGTCTACCTCTACCTGGTGGAGCATTGGAAATGTAAATGAACGGCCAACTTCACGATTTTGGGTAGTTTAGAGAAATAGTTTTTTTTAATAACTTCTTACACGGAAGGGCGCAAAATTTTGTTTCAACGGCGCAAAATGGCGCGTATTTATCGCTTAAATTTGGTATAAATTTTTTTTCAAAATTCAAAAAGTCGCGGCCAACTTCAGGTTTTTAGGTAGTTTAGAAAAATAGTTTATTTCGGATAACTTGTTACACAGAAGGGCGCAAAATTTCGTTTTAACCGCTTAAATTTGGTACAAAAATTTTTTCAAAATTTAAAAAGTCTCGGCCAACTTCACGCTTTTAAATAGTTCAGAAAAATAGTTGTTTTCGAATAACTTGTTACACAGAGGGGCGCAAAATTTCGTTCCAACGGCGCAAAATGACGCCTAATTATCGCTTAAATTTGGTGCAAAAATGTTTATTGCGAATAACTTGTCACACAGGAGGGCGTTTCAATGGCGCAAAATGGCGCCAAATTGGCGCTAAATTATGGAATAAAGATTTTCTGAAAATTGAAAAAAAGTGCGGCTTCGTGAACTTGGCCGGAAAAATCTTCTTTTATTAATAACTTGTTTGCTAAGACGGCGCAAAATTTAGATTTAGCGGCGCAAAATGGCGCCTAATTGGCGCCTAATTATGACATAAATATTTTTGAAAAATTCAAAAATGTTGCGGCCAACTTCACGCACCTTAAAAAAGTGATAGTAAAACTATGACTAAAAAGATTAGTAGAAGTAAAGAAGTTTTGTTACTTAGAAGTTGGATTACAAATGGCAATGGAAGGAATAGAAATAAAAGTGGAATAGCTCAAGGAAAGAAAATCTTTGATATTTCAGGGAACGAAACTAAAATTTAAGATATTTTAGCTATTACGAAACGACAATTTGAGCCTATGTTTTGCTGGGTAGTATGAGCATTAGGCAAAGAAGAAGTTCGAAGGTACAGCTTTTGAGATGCGATGCTGTAGAAGAACGAAGCTGAATGGATTAAGTTAGTAACAATAGGATTCTTGGAAATGGAAATGAAAGTGTAATTTAAAAATCGGTTGATATACCATAGTTTGCGGCATAACGGAATCAGGATTGTAATAGAAGATATATAAGAAGGTAACGTATGTGTAGGAAGAAGTAGATAAGGACAGTTACAGTTACCTTGGGAAACAGAATGGTCTCATTTCGTATTATCCATCAAAAAATAAAATTTTATCTTGCATTTGGCTTTTGTAGTATAGCAGAATTAATTCTCATTTAAAACGTAAATCGTTTTTGTTAAATAGTTCGTTATTTCATGCAAGCAACAACTTGAAAACTTTTAAAACTTCAGTCAGGTCACGTAATTGGTTATGCACGCGTAAAGCGTTCTGATAACATAAACATTAATCATCGTGATTAACTGCACGTTAAAAACTGTTTTGTTACTCGATTTACATAACATAAATCAACTTCGAAATTTTCTATTTTAACCCAGAGCAATTAACGAAGCAAAAAGGTCCCTTGTCACATTATGCGGTATAAACAAAAACCTCGCAGCGCGCTCTTTTGTGATGCTGAGACAATACAGAACCATAACGTATAAAGATCATTGTTATAACTTTTCATGCGTTACAAAACGTGTGGAAAAACGAGAGGCATTTTTGCTTTTAGAAATAATAATAATATTTACTCACCTTTGAGTTATTATGTCGTCTAGATATCGACGAATGTCTGGTTAGCATTTTTCGATTCGTCGATTGGTGTTCCTATTTACGTCAAGTCTATCTCATTAATAAATTATTATGTATTTCCTATTAAACATCTAAAATATAAAATTATTATCTTCTTTCCTGCGGGCTTTTCTTTGATTATCAACGTTTATTATTCGTTCATTAACAAAAAAATCAAGCGATATGTTTACTAATTTTTTAAAATAAAATTGGTTGTTATACTCGTCGTTTTTCGTAGTTATACAACGGAAAGCGGCTCTGCAGAGCACGACGTGACCGGGAAGACTGCAGTGAATCCCGGACTATGAGCTATTGATCAACACCATCTCTTATTCGCGCCACAACACCACGCGCAATCTCCACGGTCATACATAAAATACAGGTGGGAATATCAAAGACGGCACCAAAGAAAAAATAGTCGCCCACTCTACAACTTTTTCAAATGCTACGTAAATCAGTTCAATCGGAAAATGTTCGAACATTACAATGTTTCTAAATTTGGACAGTTGGAAAAAGATTGGAAGGGAAACTCTTTACGAGCACAGACGACCTGTCGCTGCAGTTTTGGCCTCGATTTTTATACACGGCCCTGAAAATGAGAAAATTTACGGTTTTGTTTACAGAAGTTCGGGAATTTATAACACGGCAATGTGGAAGTTGGAAATAAACTAGACCTTTCTGGGTTTATGGGTTAATGCTGATATTTGCAAGTTTCTGACAGACTTGTAATTAATTTCTTGGGGTTGCTGAAGTACTGGGTTTTGATTAATAAATTGAAATTAACCTATCTAAGAGGAGGAAATAATATTCGATAAATACATTAACGTGACAAAAGTCTGAAAGCAGACATAATCGTGAATATATCGGTTACATATTTTTGTTTGTAAAAGCCAAAGGTTCATGCAATTTAAGATATAACTGAAGAGAGATATCACGTAACATTCTTTAAAACGTGTTTGTCAATACACATTAAACAAGTTATATTTTCGTTCTGTGATAACCTTTTTTAATTTTAATATAGTAGATTTTTACGCGCGTAAAGCTAATCTCTTAGAGCAGCGTTTCACAACCTTCAATAGAGCGAAGAACCCCCTAGAGCACTTATATTTTCTTCTGTAAAACTCCCTTAGCACTAAAAATGAGATTTAATTTTTCATCAAAATATCGACATTTTGCTACTTTTATAGCTTTCAAAACAGGGAATTCATAAAAATTCTAAAAACAAAATATATTAATCTCTAAAAACACATTCATATCCAAAGTTATTTTTTAATCATTACCGTTGCATCTCTAAACTTAATGGATGTGTGAGCTTATTTGCGTAAAACAGTTCGTCAAAATCATCCGCGTGTCTGCTTCAGGATTGAGGCTGCTTCTTCCGTCGGTTCTTGTAAGAGCATACTTAGAAAATTATACATCACAACGGTAAGTTGTAGCAAATGGTTGTAATTTTTTTACAGTACAATTAGCAATTTCGAGTATTCACATCTAAAGTTTGTCCCAAAACTCTAACAAAGTAGCCGAATTAAAAGTAGTTTTGAGATTTCCATCAGCTAATAAGCTGTTCAATTTTTTTTACAGTTAAGGTTTGATGTAAATTTTCGATTGTGGCTGAGAATTGATTGCGAAGCCACTTTAGGTCTTCATCTCGTGTTGGAAAATATTATTTGAACGAACTTGTAAGTTCTGAAGATTTGGTTATATCTAAAGTCATTTCTGCTGAAAGTGGTGTCTTTGACTCAGATATAAAATTATGGAGTGTAGGAAAGCACTCGGTTATTCCTCAATTTATGCAAGATTAACAAAACGGTTTTTTTTATTTTGGTTGGAATTTGGCATAAAGTGAAAGTATAGTTATAGTCCCCGAAGTGGCATATTCAATTCATTCATGATCGAATAGATGTCGGCAAATAAACCAAACGTTGCAACCACTTGACTTCGGTTATTCTTGAAGATAATTGAAATGAGCAAGTTATTAAGAAACACCAAGATCTCACTTCGTAGTCAAAAGAGGCGCACCAAAACTTTTCTGCGAGATAACCATCACACTTCTGTGTGAAACAAGAGCGTGGTGAACTGACTTCCCATTTCTTCACAGAGAGCAGTAAAAAGTCGTGAATTCAAAGATCTAGGCTTTATGAAATTTACGATTTTTACTGCTTCACCAGAACATTTCTAAAACTGACGGGCATTTTTTTACTCCTAATGCTAACACAATGGATATACTTTCAATTTCTGAATAGATATCTTTAGTATGTGCAATAAACCCTAAATATGTAGTAGTTATTGCTTTTGCGCGTCGCTGTAGATATTATTGCATGTGTTCCAATTAAGTTTTTTTTCAGTAATACAAAAATATGTCTTCAAAGGTTTGTAAAATTTTAGTAGAGTTGTGTACATACCGGACCATAACGAACAGTACTGCAACTACTGCTACGTCTGTTGATTCATCAAGTTATAATGCGCACCAACTACTACCTTTTATTCTTTGAATAACCGAATTTTCTATTTTGTTGCTTATTTCATGAATTCTCCTACGTATAATATTATTTGATGGTGACAGCATCTTTATATTTTTACTAAAGTTTTCACCACTTATGGTTTCAACAACATTTATTATGGATGGTTTATAAGAGTTTCGGCAATAATATGCATTTTTAACCTACCTTAACTACACGGCCATTTACTTGAAATGAGGCCTCACATGCCTTTTCATTAACGGCGCTACCCGCTAGAGAAAACAAATTTTTTTAACTTTTATTTACTTCCATTAATCTACGTTTAAAAAATTCTATTCTTTGTACTCAATATGAGTTTTTTGTAAATGTCTTAGCAGTTTTGCAAGAGCTAATGAGCAGTTGTTAAAAGTTTTAAAACAAATTACATACTGGCGGTTTAGAGCACTAGAATCCCCCACAGAAACAAAACCCTAGGACAAATATTCTTGGCAATATTTTCTAATTTTGATTTTTTTTTATTTGCAGAATGAAATAACTCGAAGTTGTAGTCACAGGCTATTAGTGTTACCCGAAACCTCTTCACTTTTTCATAACGATTGGTTAAATCTATCTCTTGTTTTCTCTTCAAATTACTAATTTTAACTCCTTCATCCATCATCATCATCATTAGGTCTTCAGTCCTGGAACTGGTTAGACACGTGCCCTCATTGCTTTCTATTATGAACTAACCTACACATTTCCCTGAAATTTGCACAGTCTACATCTATCACTATCTAAGTCTACATCTACCTCCTTTTTCCTATCTCTGCTTGTAATATATCCCATACCATTCCCCAAAAATGCCTTAGAACGTATTCTGCCCTTCTATTTCTCCTATTTTTTTCCACAGATATCCTTGTTCCGCTACTATTTCTATAACCTATTTGTTATTAACTTTGTCTGTCCATGCTATCATCCTCATACATCTGAAGCACACATTCCAAAAGGCTGCTACCGTTTTTCAGTATGCTTTTCCTACTGCCCGTATTTCATAGGCATACTGTGTTGTGCTTCACACATATGCTTTCAACAATTTTCTTCTTGTTTCTATGTTTGTTGTCTTTCATATAGGCGCTGTTCTTTCTTGTTAGATGCAGTTCGGTCCCCTTCTATTATTTTACAATTATATACCCTATTTCCCCGACATTCAGTGGTTGTGACGGGGGGTAAGCAGCCAGTGGCTGCCAAGTCCCCCAGCACTTGAACATTTGCCGATTTAATATTTTTTCCAATATATCTTATCGCACAATCAACATTAGTTGCAGATATTTCACAACCAACAACTGTACTTGGTTATAATAAACATCAGATTTATCTGCGCTTATTTTTTCGTCATTAGGTTTTCCGCCTCAACACCGGTTGGACGCGTACCTGTACTTATTTATATTCTGAGCTAGCCTACACATCTCCCTGAAATTCGCACACAGCCTATAGACAGCTCGGTTCCCCTTCTATTGTTTTCTAGTTTTATGCCCTATATCACCGAGATCCAGTGAAGGGGGTTAAGCGGCCTGTGGCTGCCAAGATCCCCCTACACTTAGACATTTGCCGAATGAATAGTTTTCCACTAAATCCTTTCACACAATTAACATTATTCGAGAATATTGCCCAACCAATACTTGTAGTTGCTTATAATAATCTTCATATTTAAGTACAGTTACTTTTTTCGTCATTAGTTTATTCATCTTGAAACTGGTTGGATGCGTACCTTTATTGATTTCTATTCTGAGCTAGCCTACAAATTTCCCTGAAATTCCTACAGCCTATATCTTTCACTATCTGTGTGCAGTAGTCTAACCTAGATCTACCTCTACTTCTCTTTTTTCCTATCTCTGCTTCTGATATATTCCACACTATTCCCTCATGCCGTAAGATGTGGCCTATCATCCTATCTCTCCTATTTTTTTATCGTTTTCCACATGTTTCTTTCTTCCCCTACCATTTTAGTACATCTTCGTTTTAAACTTTGTCTGTCCATGATATCTTTATCATACATCTGTAGCACCACATTTCAAAAGCTTCCACCTTTTTCTTAACCGCTTCTCGAACTGTCCAGACTTCAAAGCCGTACAGTGCTGTGCTCCACATATGTTTTAAACAATCGTTTCCTTGTTTCTATGTTTGTTGTCTTTGAACACAGTAGTTGCTTTTTCTTGTTAAATATAGCACGACCTTGTGTTAATCTTTGTTTTATATCTTTTGCGCTTTTCCCATCTTGGTATAGCTAATTGTTTATTCTTTAAAATTAAAAACTATGCACTACAGGTCCGTAATAGGAATTTTCTTGATTAAGGCCGGAAAAAAACGAAAACTCAATTAAACCATATAGTGTAATACATCGTTGAATTCGGCATAAAAAGGGCTTTCAGAATCTGATCACCAGGACAGTATTTAAAAAAATAAGTTGAAGATGGTTCCGCAAAAACAAAACGTCAGGTGAAAAAACTGACAATGCCATGTTAAGGGACATTAAAGGTTGCTTTGGAGAAGTGGCTTCGGTTTTGGTCTAGGTGCCATATTAACGCCAGAACAAAATAATATGTAAAATAAGAAAATTCAATTTTTTCGAAATATCTCAAAAACCAAAAACTGTTTTGGGGATTTCTAAACGTCTTTTTTTGGGCCTTTGATTACACAACTTTTTTCTCATATAACCAAATCTGTGTCTCATACCGTTTTCATGATCCCCATAGTGGCCCTCCTTATCTCGGACACAGTGTATACTTTCCCCTTCTTTACATACTAATACCTTAGTATCTCTCTGTTAGAACTGTTTCCATTTCAGTAAGAGCAGCTTCTAACTCTTCTTTGCTAGATGCTAATACCGCTATATCATCCGCAAATCTCAGCATATCAATCTTTTGTCCCTGCATAGTAATTCCAAATGTCTTCCTGCATTTGCCTGCATTGCCTCTTCAATGTACAAGTTAAATATTAATCGGAATAAGACACATCCCTGTCTCGCCCCTTTCCTAATGTTTACTTCTCTACGTTCCTGCTCTAATTCAATTACTGTTGTTTGCTCTTTGTATAAGCTATGTACTATTTGCCTATCCCTACAACTCATTCCAATCTTTTTGAGTATTTCGAACATTTTTTTCCATTTTACATTGTCGAATGCTTTTTCCAGATCTACAAATCCTACATACACGCTTTCCTCTTTTTCTATTGTTTTCTCCATTATCAATCTCAGAGCTAAAATAGCCTCCCGTGTTCCCCTGTTTCGCCTAAACCCAAATAGATCTTTGCCTAGTATTTCTTCAGCCCGTTTTTCCATTCGTCTTTGTACAATTCTAGTTAATAATTTTGACACGTGTGCTGTCAAACTTATTGTTCGAAAATTTTCACATCTATCCGCGTTTTTTTTTGTTGGTATAGTTACTATGATGTTACGTTTGAAATTTCTGGGTATCTTGCCTGTCTCATACATATAGCTTACAAGTTGGAAGAGACGTTCTGTTACTGCTTGTCCAACGGCATTTAGAGCTCCTGCTTGCACGTTATCTGTATTAGACGCCTTACCATTTTCAGAACTTTTAATACTAATTCAAACTCATCTCTAAGTATAGTATATCCCAAGTCATCGTTTTCAATGTCTGATTCCTGTTCTAATGCTGTTAGTTCCTCTCCTGCATATAAATTCCCTATATATTCTTGCCATCTATCCACTTTCTCTAAATTTTGTATAATGCGTTTCCTCCGCGTCCTTTATATTTTTGCTATACGGTTTTATATTCCTAAAATTGATTCTAATTAGTTTGTAAGCTTCATGTTTTTCCTGTTTCCATCTTAGTTTGTACCTCTTTGCACTTTTCATAAATCCGTTGTTCTTTAACTTTCCTGCATTTGCGAATAATTTCCCATTTTATGGCTTTGGGTCTCTGTTTTCCTGTTTCGTCTGATTTATTTTTGTATTTTCGTCTTTCTTCTATTAAATTCAGGACATCCTTTGTTATTCATGGTTTCTTATTTTCTTTTTGTGTGTACCCCAGAATATCTCTGGCCGTATACACCTAGTATTCTAATATTACTGGTAGTAGACGTTATTCCCAAATCTACGTCTTAAAATAAGATCATTTTTAAGGCTCTTACGCAACCCCAAGCTGCGATTTTTACCCAACTTAACTCTCGTCGTCTAGAGCTAGGTCACTTGAGATTACGATCCTTTCCATGGTGTCGCAGTGTTAAACAGGTCGTAACAAACCAACTTAAAAACTATCCAAAAAGGTATTCCTAACAGGAGAAATAAAAAAATAGGAAAAAATCATCCGGTTCTAAGCTCAATATTTTTTGGAGCACCAAAAAAAATATATTACTTAAGTGGTTTCAACAAAGCGAAAACCCAAAAAAAGAGAAGGAGAAAAAAGAAATAAGAGGTAAAGTGTGAAATCAACGAGGATAAAGATGGAATGGCAATGGCATCAACACTGCAAAAATTGTCAGAGGGCAGATATTTCCTACAAAAAAAAACAACAATACAGTTTTCAAACCTCACGGAAATGAGTGGTTCTTGCAAAAAAATTAAAAACGAAAAAAAGAAGCGAGGAATAAAATTAGCAGTAACAGCCAAAACCGCATAACTGTCATAGCCTTAAGTACGTAAGGGAACGGGAAAAGAGCTGAGAGAAAGAACATTTTCCTCAAGTTGTTGTAGAAAATAGGTTATGTAAAGTAATGAAATCACGTCTAATTAAATTATTTATATGCTGTCGAAAATAATTGTTATCGTCGCCTTAGGAAAGACGCCGCCAAATTTGATCTCCTTACGCCCCAATTTTAATTCCATACGTTTGTTTACCCAAATTAAGAAGACTTTATTTGTAAAGTTGTAACGTTTGCGCAATAATTATGCATACATTGGCCTGTAGGAAAGTATTTATCAATTTTACCTAGTTTAGAAACTGTAGTAAGAAAATATACGAACAAGTTGCAATTTACTAATAGGACTATTGCATCATAGTATTAAAATATAATATCGAAATAAACAGGAAAGTACACAGTACACTCTTAAACAACCAGCAATTAAAAACCAGGACTTTAAAATAAACATACCAAATTCGACAAACATAGACACATTTCATTTTACCAGCGTGGAATCGAAAATATCCTCATGCATTGTGAAGTTACCGAAATCATTACAAATTACTCAAGCAGGCAGAAGCTCGTACAATAAAATAATTGAAATGCTCGAAGATCAAGCCCAATAGCGCAAATGTGTTAGTAAGCAGACCGTGTGAAAATACCAGTACACATAGATTCCCAAGTACTAAGAAACTCTTAACCCTAATATCAAGTTCAGTGTAAGTTACACGAACCGTGTGAATAGTTGAAATTGGGAGAATTCCTTAAAATAAAATAGCTTATAAATACCGCTATCGCGTAATGGAAAGATTAATTCAAATAAGTCCGCGCTTGCAGTAAAATTGTTGAATACAAGATTGCTGCTTCGGTCAAGCAGATAATCCGGTCACAGTAATCCGCGTAACGGTGTTGTTATAAATTCGGATTTGCCAGTGAATAAAAACTCTCAAACACGCAGATGATTTCTGGAATCATATAATTTGTTACCTGGTGGGTGTTTATGAAGTAAATGCATTGTCAACATTAGTTGGATCCTCGATTACGAAGATTAAAGTTTGTCTTGCTTTAAATCCTGTACTCAGAGAAAAGTTATAAGCGATACAAATTCTAACTTTCTACCACTGCATGTTTCGTTACTGTGTATTTCATTGTTGGCATAAAGAGTTATTGATATTTAGGCATTTACGTAAGTGCGCGCTTAATAAAAGTGAAATGTAACCAAAAACCAACACCACAATTGTATTCAAAATATGTCCAATTTGTTGGATACTTAAACTCAAATAAATTTAAGATGTTCCTTCCTTTTAGATAAACTCAAATTGGCTACTCATGGTAGAGTTTAGTTTATTTGTGTTGGTTGTACAATATGCATATTTTAATATGTTTTAATAATAACTAGTGTGGAGTATTTATGTTATTTGTACTTAGGTTAAAAGTAGTAAAAGAAAATCATTGGAAACAGAGTTTCGGCAGCTTGATAATTTTCGAAATAATTCTTCAGTAAATTATTCACCATCTATTCAAGGCTATAAGATTAGTGTTAGGTGGGCTAGCGCCCAACATTTTATTAGTAGACTAAAATTTCAGAGACACTATACAGTGCATGTGATAAAGTTGCATACCTCTAAAAGAATTCCTTTTGTTATCACTGAATCCACCCCTCGTCATGAAACTAGCTGGCATAATTGTTCTGTTAGTTTCTGTTATAGTGTAACTTAAAAGACATTAACGTCAATTTCACATGTAACAACGTTAAACTGGCTTAAAAAGAAAATACTATTACATCCGTTTTAAGTTTTGCAAAATGAGCTATTGAACTGTAAGTTACAACTAACTTGAGTATTTATTATTTATATCGTTAAAACGGATATTGATAAAAAAAAAAATTGGAGACCTATCTTGCTCAAGTAACTACCTTTTGAAAGACCCCCAACATCAAACTCATTTTTAAATGACAATTGGTATCATATAATACATTAGTGAGGTAGACATAAAAACTGAGAATTTTGGCGAGTTACATATCCCCCAAATCATTATATGTATAATTTAATAGAAACTAATAAGAAACTTAGTTAGATGCAACATTGTAATTCAAGGATAAATAAAGAAAATGTTAATAAAAGTTCACAAGCAAGTTGTAAGAACGGATGTGAATACAATGTATTCCAGACGTAAGTAATACTGCAGGTGCAGGTCACAGACGGATATAAAAACCGCAATTATTAGAATTAAGATTGTTACTTTGTATTATATAATCGAATAAAGAAATAAGCAGACATGAGCTCTGCAATTCCCACAGAAATGTGAGAGGCAGGGACAACATAAATACCTAGGGAGCCCCAAGATCATCAGTCAGTCTTGAGCCTCACAGCTTTTACATTGTTGGTTGTTCAGGCTACTCGCCTTAATTTAACTTCAAATATTAGTAATTTTGACTTAGATTAATTTTAAATAGTTTGACAAAATTCCACATGTAACTTCTGAATAAATAAATATTTGCTACAAGAAGTTTTGAAAGAAGACTTTTTAAAAGGCAGCTCCCAAGGCCCAAAACGTAACTGGTGCAGTCGTACGGATCCAAAAGGGCACTAAGAATCCAAAAATCCTAGAACTGGTGGCCCAGAATTTCAATTGCCAATCTGGAAGATCCAAACAAATTTGGACCAGGTATAAAAATCGACCGTGTCTACAGAAACAAACTTGGACAAGGTACAAAAATCGACAGAGCCCAAAGAAAGAAAACAGATGAAAACGACGATGAAAATTATGTAAGTTCATTTATCCTAACCAATTTATTCTTTTCAAATTATTGATGCTACCTAGTAAGAAAATTTTTATGTACAGATTTTTTCTAATTATTATTATCGTAATCTATACCATTTATGAAAAGAATCCACTCAAAGAATTTATTTTAACAAGAGAACTATAAAAGACGCATTTATAGGCACAAATTATTACGAACGAAACGATTTATTCATCAAAGCATGAAAGCTTAATGGATAAATGGATAAATCAAATTCTATAAATTAAACACTTCAGTGTATAATCGTAAAAGCATTTTGTAATTTGTTATTAAATTAACTCAGCACAAGTTGAAACAAAGCGTGTAAATTTAAAACACGATTCTCATACAATAATTACCCAAAACCATCACTAGAATAAAAAACCATTCAGAAAATCCAACTATAAAGTTATAATTAAATATTTTCAATACGAAAATATCTAATTATAGAGAAGCATTTATGCAATTTAATGTAACAAAACGATCTACTTATCACCGAGACTGAAATAACATCATTCAGGAAACTTAAAACTTTATAATTAGACATTCAAAGTAACGAGACTGTCCAATTATAAAGGAGTATTCTATGCACTTATCAATGCAACACCTACTGAGACGAATATAGCAACTGATTATTACAAACACTCAATTACCAGCAGGACTGAAATAAAAAAACGTACTATTATAACGCAATTATTGCAAAAGACTATTACGTACACAAAACCATTCAGAAAATTAAAACTAACTCAATTCGCAACAACTGTAACATCCGCAAAGTATAAAAATATACGAATTCAAGGCTACAGCAAGTGACAGACATTACCAAGCAGAAATTCCTTAATGTCATTATTACACCGTATAGCTACGTACGAAATATAAGTGAAGCGATTCTTTAAATAACGAATACAATCCAAACTAAAAAGTAACAATACAAATTGAAAAGTAAATCTCAATTTATACAAAAACTTGATATTAAATAGAACTGAAAGCAACCATTAAATTATTAGAGCAACCATGAGTTCAGACATAAAGCATATCTCGAAAGTATCCTTCAATATAATGGAGAGCAAGCTCTCCTAAGCAACGTTATTACCGCGTGTGAAATATTAAAGAAACCTTTTACAAACCAGGAGACAACAAACGCAATGTTCTACTTTTCGCCTAATAATAAGTAAACTGACCGGAAGAGCACTAACACTAATTGCCAGCCGAGATGACCTGGAACAATGGGAAGACTTCAAACGTATTGTAAATGCATCTTTTGGCGACCAACGCAACATCAAGTGTCTAATTCGCAATCTAATAAACCTTAGAATGGAAAGTAACCAATCACCATATCAATTCGGAATAAAATGTCAAGATGTACGCAGTTTAATTATGACAAAATTAAAAATTAAAGAACCCGACCGAAATTCCCGACTATTAACGACGAAAATATACGACGAAATGGCATTAGACACCTGCATAAACGCACTACCTGAACGGTTATCAGACAAAATAAGATTCCAATATCCCCAAAATTTAGAAGAGGCAATGAATATAATCATAGAAGAAAACGCTATGTATTACCAAAATAGACTATATAACCCTAACGCAAATAAAAGCTACTCACCGATAAAAACCATACAAACCGCGAGACAAATATCCACACAACCAAAATTTACTTCATTTAACGCACAAACGAATTAACCGCGAATTAGCAACCCAAATGTCAATAACACAAATTTCAACAATCAATTTGGACAATTTCGAGATCAACATTCAACTCAAATTTTACAAAACCAACATTTCCACCAAGATTCCACCAACACGTAAACCAGCCAAAACAAGCATTCGGCGCCAACCCCATAAGAAACACACCAATGACGAATAACAACCTTAACAGTTATTACACACCAACTCCTACGAACACGTCATCTGGTAACACCAGACAAAATACAAAAATATCACAGATCAAACCCAATTATAATCAAAAACGAAACTTTACTTCCGAAGAACTATTCCACCAAGAAGTGGAAGAATTTAATAATGACAGGAATAATTACACAAACTCCAGTAGAGGCAATGAACCAAATCACTTAGATAACTACGAACGTGACGGTCTATGTAAAAATTACGAAGAGGACGACGAGGAAAATGCGTGCTCAAGCTTTCAGATAGACCGATTTATAAACGACCACACAAAATTAATTTAAATAATATTAATCAACAAATATTGCCATACATAGAAATACCCCACGTAGAACTTAAATTATTAATCAATACCGAATCTTCAAAAACACTAATTAGCCCCCGAACCGTAAAAAAATATTATTTAAATTTTGTACAAAGAGAACCCTTTAAAATTAAAACAGCCCATAAAACAACATTACATCAATTCATAGCGAACATATCCTTACCAAAAACTTTCAACGTAAGAACCAAACATAAATTTTGCTTTTGAATTTAACGACAAATACGACGGACTAATAGGCATGGATTTTCTAGGAAAATTAGGAGCAAACATCGACATAAAAATCCGTAACCCAAGGATTCCTACAATATTTTATATTTTATGGTACACCCGAAACCATAACTTTAGATAATAGCAGCGAATTCAGAAATGAAACGATACAAAACACCCTAGAACTCCATAAAATAAAAATTCATTTTATAACCGAAAACCACCCTGAATCAAACGGATTAATTGAAAGATTACACCTAACCCTATTAGAACAGATCAGATTATTAAGATTAACTTACAAGAAAGAGCACATCACCAATTTAATGTCATACGCACTAATCGCTTACAATAACATGATCCACTCATCAACCAATTTTATACCCCTAGAATTAACATTAGGACATTCAGATTCCCGCAAACCTTACGACATACCTTACAACAAAGAAGTATAACAACAGTATGCTAAAGACCACAAAAAGATACTAAAAATAACTTATGATAAGGTAAAAGATAAACTAGATAACGACAAAGAATGTATCACAACAACCCGCAATAAGAACACAGACATAAATAAATTTTCAATAGGACAAACCGTATACGAGAAGAACTTTCAAAGTAAAAGACACAAAACCGCACCCAAAAATTTAGGTCCGTTTAAAATCAAAAAAATATCAGACAAAAATACAGTCGTAGTAGACAACGGAAAAATAGTAAAATACATTCATTTGAAAAACCTATGACACCATGTAATTTCAGATGGACAGCCATCACCCTTACCGTCAACCTCCACCCAGGTAGAACGGTCAACGACATATTAGTTGAAGACATTAAAAACAACCCCGGTATATTACCAGTAAAATTGGGAAGTATGCAAAATACAATAGATTACTGGACATTCGCACAAAAATTTGATTTAACGGAATTAAAACAAGAATTTTACATAATTAAAGACAACTATTACAGACTGAAACAACCGATGGATACAGCCAATTCGAAAAGGAATACGCAATAGAAACAGTATAATAGAAAACATTTTAAGAAACATAGAAGATAAATTTAATAGATTAATACCAACGGAACAAATTACAAGACGAAAAAGAGTACTTATTAACGGACTAGGTAATATAATAAAAGCTATCACAGGCAACTTAGACAACCAAGATGCAGAACGATATGACAACGCCATACACAGTTAATTGAAAACCAAAACGACATAAAACCATTGTTAGAAATCAAATATCTCTAACCCAGTCAACTATAATAAAATTCAACGATACGTTAACAAAGCTAGTAAAAAATCAAGACAGTATAGTCAATAGAATACAAACCCTTGAAACTAACATGCAAACCACAATATTAGAAATGCGAGACTTAATCAGATTCAATACGATATTCACTCAAATAATATCAACTCTTACTGTAATCCAACAAATTTTAGCTGTAACATTTGCAAAACTAAATACATTACACTCTAAGATTATAGAACCAAGTGACTTATTAAAGGAATTATTAAGAATTAGATCATTTATAACTAACAGTAAATTGCCCTTCGAAGTAATAGAATCAAACATACTCATATTTGAAAAAATAGTCATAGTGAAAGGTTATATAAAGAACGACGAAATCACATTTTTAATAGAAATTCCCATAATAGAAAGTAACACTTATAATTATCATCATTTATTTGTTTTCCTATGAAAATTATTAGCATGTATCAAGTTATTATCCCTAAAACCCACTTCCTTTCCTTAAATGAACTCAGATATGGTTACACGAACGAAAAATGTAATGAAGTAACACCAAATCAATATTTATGCCAATCATTAACAACAACAGCTATTCAAGCAGATAGCCCTTGCGAAGTACAATTATTAAGATTCTCAAATCAATACGACAACTGCGAAGCAAAATCCGTACAAATCACCAATATGAAAATTCAAAAGGTTACGGAAAACAAATGGATTGCTGTATTTCCACAAGAAGTAATAGCAACCGATTACTGCAACCAAGACGAAAACAATCTAGCACTAACCGGCAGCAAAGTAATCACCCTTAAGGAAGACATCTAAAATTGAAGAACAAAATTATTCGAGTATATCAAGATCCAACAGTAACCAAGAAATTCGCAAATTTACCGGAACTACAGTTCAAGATTACACAACCCGAAGATGTCGAGATAATCAAGAAACCCATGCAACTAGAACACCTAGACTTAGACGATCTCAACCAAGCTGTAAAACTAATGGACAATTACAAATAACATTTAAGTGAGTTAAAAGTGCCAAAATTACATTATAACATAAGCGTTTGGACAATTTTATTAATCGTTTTAATTATTTTACCAACTATGTATGTATTGCACAAAATGTATCTTAGATATAAGAATAAAACAAGAAATTTAGTCATAAGGAAACAAGGTAAATAAAGATACAATAAATGTACCATTAGGGACAATAAAATTTAATAAAAAGATTAAGCAAAAAAACCCTTAATTTTTCATCTACGTTGGGAGGAGTTACATATCCCCCAAATCAATATATGTATAATTTAATAGAAACTATTAAGAAACTTAAGTTACATGCAACATTGTAATTCAAGGATAAATAAAGAAAAGATTAATGAAAGTTCACAAGCAAGTTGTGAGAACGGATGTGAATACAATGTATTCCAGACGCAAAGTGATATTTCAGGTGCAGGTCACAGACGGTTATAAAAACGCTATTATTAGACTTAAGATTGTTACTATGAATTGTATAAATTAATAAAGAAATAAGCAGACATGAGCTCTGCAATTCCCACAGAAATGTGAGGGGCAGGGACAACATAAATACCTCGGGAGCCCCAAGATCATCAGTCAGTCTTGAGCCTCACAGCTTTTACATTGTTGGTTGTTCAGGCTACTCGCCCTAATTTAACTTCAATTATTAGTAATTTCGACTTAGATTAATTTTAAATAGTTTGTCAAAATTCCACATGTAATTTCTGAATAAATAAATATTTGTTACGAGAAGTTTTGGAAGAATATTTTTTAAAAAGGCAGCTCCCAAGGCCCAAAACGTAACTGACGTAGCGTTTTTCGTTTTATTTACCGAGATATCGCAGCTCAGTGGTAGGTATTATTAAAAAGATTGCAAAAAATGTACATTTTCGAAAACGGTTATACAGTGTGTCCAAATTTCGAGTCTCTACATTGTGATTTCAGTTATTATAAGAGATAGAAATTGGGTTAAATGGGGAAAGATTTGGAGGAATCCAGGCCAGTTTTGTATCCGTTTACAAAATTGGTGTAAGTTGTTTGGTTTTGGAGATATTCGAAGAAAACTAAAAATGGCGGATTTTGTTTTTTGATAATAAAACATGAATCATAAGTCGCACCATCACAAGACTTGCACATTATTAAGACACTTTTATAAAAGGAGTATTTTAGCATAAACAGAATCATTCGACTGTCTTTTGTTTTCGAGGAAACGCCCACAACTTTTGTTTTTCTTATGGCCGCCATTTTGAATATTAAGTGAATATTATGCGCCTTAAAATTACCTTTTCACAGATATGCCACATGTCTATAAAAAAATGCAAAACTATCCTAAATTTTAAAAATAACTAAATTTGTATGTTCATTAGCGTTTGGTAATCCCAACAGGGCAAAAATTTGATTTCTACTTTCCAAACAGTAGTAGTAGTAGTAGTACCACATACATTTTGTTAAGTAGAACTCGTAAAGTATTGGATATAAATCTTAAAATTAACTTAAACATAAAACTGTAGCCTATCTTATCTAATTTAGGGAACAAAATTAAATGTGACCGAAACAGCAAACTATCATCTAAATTCCTTCCCGTAGATGCTGAAAATGCTGTCCGTTTGCATCACGGCACATTCGACAATTAATTAAAACTTTCCGTACAACTCTGCTTAACGTGCGCCTATTTATAGAGTTAAGAATGTCACGGACTCTTTCCTGCAGTTCGTTTATATTATGAGGCGTTTCAAACTCATATACCTCATTTTTAGCAAAACCCCATAAATAAAAATCAAGTGGTGTAAGATCTGGTGATCTTGCCGGCCACATAATTGGTCCACTATTGCATATAATATTTTGGCGCTAACTTCTCGGGAATAGTGAGCTGGACAACCATCTTGCTGAAACCATAGTTTTCGAAAATCATCATCATTTGGTACAAGTCCTCTAATAGACGGAATTATTTGGTCTCTTAACAATTCCGTATATCTGGCGCCATTGAGGTTATTGACAAAATAAAAGGGTCCAATCAAATTATTACCTATAAAAGTATTAATTACATTGGTTAATTTACTAAAATATTTATATCATAATTAACTACCTAAGATACCACACCAAACGTTAAATCCATATCTCGTTTGAAATTTGCGTTGCGCCGTCAGATGATGATTTTCAGTGCTCCAGTGATGCGTGTTATGTTTATTGAACACCCCGCAATTGGTAAGCCGCGTTTCGTCTGTTCATATTATCAATTCTGGAAAGTGCGGTTCTTCCTCGCATTTTTGGATGTACCAATTACAAAAACGCATTCGTCTGACGAAATCTTCTCTTTTGAGGCCTTGGACAATAGTAGGTTTATAAGGATGAAACTTTTCCTTTTTTAAAATATTATTAACAGTTGATTTTGGAATATTAAGTTCACGGCTTACAGATCTTACGGATGTGGATGGATTTCGTGTTGCCGCCTCAGTAATGCTTAGAACACGTTCCCTATTGTTTAAGTCGTATTGTTCCCTAGTCTGTTCAAAAGCACCATAATTCAGTAAATTCATTACAATTTTTCTGAAGTATGTTTTATGCGGTTGTCGTCTTTCTGGATACAATTCCAAATATCTGGCGGATGCCGTATCAGCGTTCCGAAACGATTGTAAATAAGTATTTAGCATATCAAACTTTTCCTCATTCGAAAACTTGTAGACATGTGCCATTTTTAAATTAAAATGCAGCACCACCGGCACCAAAACTTACAACACACACAAGTTTATCTAAATTTTAGAATTTGTTTGACATATAACTGTAATTCAATTGTTTGGTTTTGTCACATACCACCGCCTACTATTATAAAACGATATCATTTTAACTCTAGTACCACCATAATTAATAATTTGTGACAAATGCTGTTTGTGTACATTATAAAATGTGTATTGTACTTTTCATAAAGTAGAAATCAAATTTTTGCCCTGTTGGGATTACCAAACGCTAATGAACATACAAATTTAGTTATTTTTAAAATTTAGGATAGTTTTGCATTTTTTTATAGACATGTGGCATATCTTTGAAAAGGTAATTTTAAGGCGCATAATATTCACTTAATATTCAAAATGGCGGCCATAAGAAAAACAAAAGTTGTGGGCGTTTCCTCGAAAACAAAAGACAGTCGAATGATTCTGTTTATGCTAAAATACTCCTTTTAGAAAAGTGTCTTAATAATGTGCAAGTCTTGTGATGGTGCGACTTATGATTCATGTTTTATTATCAAAAAACAAAATCCGCCATTTTTAGTTTTCTTCGAATATCTCCAAAACCAGACAACTTACACCAATTTTGTAAACCGATACAAAACTGGCCTGGATTCCTCCAAATCTTTCCCCATTTAACCCAATTTCTATCTCTTATAACAACTGAAATCACAATGTAGAGACTTGAAATTTGGACACACTGTATGTGCAATATATGCTCAAAATGAATTATGTGGTCGATTATCTGCAATTTTCGGTTTAGCAGCTAAATTCATGCGTCATCCGCTTAGTGAATGTCTTCATTCGATTACTTATTCTTTGTTTTATTTTGTAAAATGAATTTGTATGAAAAGAACGCAATGTTGTATTCATGATGAGAGGTACGAATAAAGGATGCGAATTTACGAACAAGCTGCAAGCTTATTTAATGATTCATTCTCGGATCGACCGCTAATTGCTACTAGTATCGTTCTCAAAACGATTAATCGTTTCAAGTATTCAGTTCGGGTAAGGATATTCCACAACCGGGCCTTTAAAAGTGTAACGAAGAAAAAGGATTGAACTTATGCAATCTTTTATTGAGGACAGACAAAACACATTTCCGCATTTTTAGTGCATAACATTTTAAGGCTGAATAAATTGTATTCCTAAAGAAGATGATGTTGAATGGATTTGTGATTTGATAATGCATTTTGCATTTCTGATAAAGTCATTTTATTTAAATGCACGAAAAATCGTCATAATTGTTTGTACTGAAGCAATGTCAATCGCAACTGGATGGATATTGCTTACACCCAAACGTAGGAAAAGCTTAACATGCCGGTAGACCCGTTTTTCACCGAAGAGTGAAATTTTTTGCACAGATGATTGGATAGGCAAGATGATATTCAGTGGCCATACAGGTCATCCGATTTGCAACACTCCTGAATGCTTCCTGTGGGTAATTTTAAAAGTAAAATTTATGTTACAGAATTTATAGCGGTGGAGGTGGAGATGCTCTTTCGGCTAAATAATAATAACTCTAAATAAAACGGTGAAGGCAATCAGGAACAGGCTGTAGAAATCGTACAAATTTGCAATTCAGAATTTGAATTGAGGACTGGATCCTACACCTCTATTATGTAACTTAAGCTAGAGAATTAGCTTCTTGTCTACAAAATTTAAAAACCGGAAATTCATTTCCGATACACGTAAAGTACGTACCAGGACTATAAAATCACATAGAGAAATATGTAAAAAGCTTCAATTTTACTTTTCTGTCTGTGTAGTTTCTCAAATGAGCAGATTACATTTTTGTACTCTACAAAAAATTAAAACTCGAATCATCTTAAGGGAAATTATTACATACATGTTGTTAATAAACGATAATGTAGAATAAAGTACTGTCAGCACCAAATTTATGCAGCTTAGCATCCCCAAATAAAATGTGATACAAATGCAGCACGAAGACACATGATGTTTCTTTTATTACGAAACGTATTGATTTCGGGGGATTGCCGCATTAAACTAAGTTTCGTAGAAAACAGCTTTGAAGAATCTCGAAAGAGAAAACTTATAATGGAAAACATTGCGAAGAAAGAAATACAAGCAAAAACTTTACAACTTCAATTCGTTTAATCCTGTCTACATAAAACATTAACGAGCTAAAATAAAAACGACTTTTCCTAGAAACAACTTTCTATTTGTAAAATTATAAAATAATAAGTCAAGGGAAAACTGATGTATCTGACAATTTGTAGCAACAAGAAGTCGGCTATTTTTAGGACAGTTGCTACTATAATATTCCACACGCATTAATTATCGCAGAATAGCTTCTATCTCACAGTTAACTCTTTATCATCTTCCTGCAAATATCTTTCATCAGAATCCACGGAAACCCTGTTTACATCAGGAATTTCTCCTTTCCATCTACATTTATTTAGATTTTTCAATACGCTTCGTTTTCAAATTCTTTATTTACTTATGTTAATTTTCCCTGGCTTTATTTACAGCAGAAATCTTAGAAAATTAGTATTTTTTCATTATGTGTGTAACCCGCTTTTCTGATAGTGTTTTATTACAAATGGTTGTATGAAGTGATTCTATGCATTGTTATCGAGTTGACCTTTACTAAAATTGCAAAAAATTATCGAATAAAAACCTTCACGCAATCTATCCAATTTTTTCATAAAGTAGATTTGTTTATGTGCTTATTGTAAACAAAGTACGCGATCACTTTCTAAGCAGTCTCTGTTTGAAACATGAAAGTTGTTAAAAGCAGTTATTTGATTTTCTAATATATAATAAAAGTGAACGTTCTTCAATATAAAGATCTACTTCAAAGCTAAATTAGTTATTAAATCTAAGATGAACCTTTAGTAACTGATGTTCTAAATGGAGATTTAAGCAAATATAGATGATTTTGTAAACTGGAATTTGAACGTCAATTTAATATAAAACCAAAAAAAAACATTGAGATGTGCGCTTTTTTAACATACGAGGGTAAGGTGAAAAGTTCTTGGCCTACAATGAAAGACTGCAATATTCAGTAAAAAAAATTATTTTATTTTTCGACATAATCCCCCTTAACTTCAACACACTTGGTCCAGCGTTTCTCCAACATCAGTATTCCTTCCCGGAAGTAAGAGTCTGGAAGGCTGTGAAAATATTCGTCTACGGCCCTCTCAACTTCTTCATTGGACATGAAGCGCTTCCCAAAAACAAATTTCTTCAAGTTTGGAAACAGATAGAAGTCTGAGGGCGCCAAATCAGGGAATAGGGGGGATGGCCGAGCAAGTCGTACCCCAAATCCGTCAATTTTCCCATCGCCAACGCACCCTTATGTGCAGGTGCGTTGTCTTAATGAAAAATGATTTTTTTCTTCTTCAAGCCAGGTCTCTTATCGCGAATTTTGGCATCCAGCTGGTCAAGAAGCGTGGAGTAATATTGGCCTGTAATTGTTCTGCCTTTTTTAAGGTAATCTATTAACAGGATCCCTTGAGCATCCCAAAACACGCTGGTCATCACCTTTCCGGCAGATGCAATCGACTTCGTTTTCTTTAACGCTGAACAATCGGCTTCCAGCCACTGCTTCGACTGTTGTTTCGTTTCTGGCGTGTAATGGTGGACCCATGTCTCATCCATAGTGACAAATCGCCGCACAAAATCTCTCGGATCCTTATTGAACCGGGCCAAACATTGCTGCGAACCTCGTTTTCGCATTTGCTTTTGATCGGCGTTCAGCAAATGCGCAGAGCTTTCGCATCCCTAACTCTTTGTGTAAAATTGTAACGTAATTTTTTTCATTTAGTCAAAACATAATTTGTAATTGTCTGGTGACAAAAGATAGCTTTTATATGTATGTAGTATAATGGGTTCCATCCGCTCAGATATCTAAGTTACTAGGTTAGTTACTTATCTGTCATTTTCGCAATCACTTTTCGACTAGAGCTTGAACGACAAAGCAGCTCAACTGGTGATCAGAAAAGTCAAGATGGTGCTAAGCAAATTTGCTCGGCACCGTGTTCGTAAAAAAGATTGTTAAACAATTAATACCATCGTATCATAGTCTCGTTCCTGATAGCTTTTAGTGTGGATTGATTTTGTGTTCCACTATTGGTGAAGCAGTTTGATTCCTGCAGAGACGATAAAAAATTTAGGTGTACATCATTAATGCATGCAATAAAGGAGAGGTTTTTGTGGGCTCCAATTTAAATTTACGCTACAATATGATCATATTTTTGTGTGAATTGCAGATGGTTTAGCTTGGCTGACATATGGCGTTGTTTTGTTCTGGTAAGAACGTTCAAGTTTTTTTTTGTTCAACTGTACTTCGTGCACGTGAGTGATCTTAACCTATATTGAATTTATTTAAAAGTTCCAAGTTAGATGAAAAATTGATACTTTATTTTAATGTTGTTATCTTGAAGCGGGTGTTGTTTAAACACCCTATTTTTGTGTTAGTAACTTTACAAAAAATTTTAAAGATAGCAGTATTGTAGCCTTGAATATTTAATCATTAGGGAAATAATTTTTAGCTTCAGTAAAAAGTGTTATTGAAACAACATGTCAAAATACCTACAATTTTTAGATACTATCACCACATATTATTTTAAATTACATTAAAATATTTTTGATAATTATTGAGGTCGTGTACTTTAACCTTAAGAAATGATAAATTCTTAAAAGACAAAATGTTAAAGTTTATTCTTCCTCTGAATGATACAATTTAGTAACATTTAAAAGAAATATGTTAGATACTTAATTGTAAAGTCTATTGTAGTACTACTAAAGGCTATCTTAATTTCAAGGTGTAATATTATTAAGAAAAAGAATACCTTTGACTTATGACATGTTGTGATATTGAAAGTCTAATGAAATTTATACTATTGTAGAAAGAACACCATTAGTTTTCTTTCAAGTAAATTTTTATTATAAATGTAAATATTTCCATTGAAACAAGATAAAAAAATTTTAAGTGAATAAAATCTCTTTAATTTTGGTTAATTCTTTTATTATTAAAAATTTAAAGGAAATTTCTTGGTTCTTAATAAGCAAAAGATTAACTCTGTCTAATGTTAACAAATACCCTGGGTATATATATATATATATATATATATATATATATATTTTTGGAACTTAAAAGCAGATATGTTATTTATTGGTGAATATTTTTGAGGACACAAACGGTGCCTCTGTTGTCTATGTGTTTGTTCACAGGATAGGCCGAGACATCTGTAATAATTTTTACCGTTTTACCTTCTACAGGTAATAGGTGTTACCGGTGCTATGCTCTAGACATTACTCTAAGCGGTAGAAAGCATGGTTCAGGGGGGGAATAGATATTAAAATTTAAACTAAATATTGAGCGCCACTATATTCAGAAGAAAAGGGGAATGTAGAACCCATAAGTTGGATGCAACGATGAAATACTTGAAATAAATTAGAAGATTAATAATATAACACATGAGGCAGCAGTTTGCTCCTCCAATATATTTCAAAATAAGATGATATGGAATAGTATATTACATTACTAGTGTGAAATGTCACTTTCCACGCGAGTACTGTACACTATTTTTCCGACGACCACCACTAAAAACAATTACGAAATAGTTATTTTTATGTTTATTTGCAATAAATGTGTACACAATAATGCAAGACAGACAGACAGCTATAAAATTTATTTGACATTTTGATGTTGAAAATTCGAACGCCTACTTTGTTTTTGTCTTTATAAAATCCGCGACTCTGTTGCTTTTAGCGTATTATGCATTCTCAATTTTTATTGAAGAAATCATTTCAATTACAAACTAATATGAGTAATTACATCTTTAGGTAAAACGGAAACTGTCAGTATCGATTTACCTATGAGTATTTTAAACTGTTATTAGCCAAAACTAAACGAGTGAATACAAAAAGATAGAAACCGGTAGTCGTTTGGGTTGCCTAGGTAACTAGCGTACTAACACCAGTCATATCACTCTAGAGTTGAAAAGTATTTCAACACTAGAGTGATATGTACTTTCGCACTCTAGAGTGATATACTTTACTTTCTGCATAAATAAGTAGTGTGTAATCTGTTGTTTTCACAAGTGGTCGTCGGAAAAGTATCTTTATATACCTAAAAATTTTATACCTTTTTTTGTTGTTTTAAATAAAAATGTTCTAAGTTTCTTAGAAAAGTATAATGTAACATAATATCCTTTGACAAATTATATGTTATTACAAAAAAATTGAACGTATTTATAATTCAGATATAAAAAAAAGTCTTTAAAAAAACAACTTAGCTTTCTTTAATTATGCTTTTATAAATTGAATATGTAATTTTCTTGATTTTAAATTTCACATTAATAATGGAATTTAACGTTTAGTTCTAATAAATATGCAACAATATTTATGATATGTAGAAATCGGATCCGTTAACTACTTACAATTTGACTGAATAGATTTTAAAATTCATGAATAAAGTAAGTAAATGAACAACGTTTCCTACTCAGATGATAGAAGAGGCAAAATTATACTTAGACAAAAGATTTTAAATCAGTAACATGATTTATACAAGTTACATATCTAAGTAAGTTGAAGTATAAAATTTTCATAAACGAAAACAACACATCTTTATGAACTCGTAAGAGTATTAGAATGTCCCTCTTTAATCATAACAAGAAATAAACAAATTAAAGCTTCATTTAATAGCTGTTATATCAAATTATGTTTAAATTAGCAAGAACTATGTTTAGATTTAAATGCATTGATCAATATTCTCTAATTATTCAATCAATGTGAAATATTCCTTGCTCCTAAATTTTAAGTTCACTTTCAATTTATGAAATATTCTTAATCACATTAGAGTTTATTATACCACTGTTATAAAATGAACAAAAGTAGTTGACAAAAAGCATCTGTCGATAAAAGTATAACTAGTACGCACCTCGAGTATCCAGTTTGACACCTGTAATACCAACCAGTTATAAGTATTGATGTCGTGCTGTTTACGTAGCAAATTATCGTTGTTTGCACTTTGACCAAACCTCTTCGCTAATAATTAAAACATTTATTTAATTTAACTAAGTGGAAATCTTGCGATCTTGTACCGAGCATTTATGGTATTTTGAAATTCTATACATCCTAGATAGACGTAAATATATACAACACGGCGATTCTTCAAAATAAAAGAACGAAACGAAGCTAACTATCTTGAGGGTAGATGTTAAACGAATTATGGTATTAAATGATAAACCAAAGTACCGAACAATTTCTCTGCATTGCCACTACAAATTAAAATATTCACGCCGACCATTCTCGACCATTCTTTACGATTCTGTTTACCTCTTGTATTCATTACCTGTTGTATTAATCTAACTTTATGCTTCGAACCTGGGAGCATCATTTCAAATTACGCGGTGACAAAAAATAACTCTTATAAGAGACATTGTAAGATCTTCCTCCTCTTATAAATAGAATGATCGTTATAATGGTCGAACTGACAATCAATTGTCAAACTGAAAATAAGTGCACTTTCACGTTGGCTGTTGGTTGTGAAGGTCGGGTTCTGATACGAACAATGGCCCTGAGCAATTATGCTTGGTGCCGCGTTAGAAAAACGTGAAAGTAGTGAATACATCGTGTAACAGATTATTCTTGGCGATGATGTACGGGCAGAAAGATGTCTAAGACACGGTGTTAAGATTATAAAGCATTATAAACACAGTGAGTATCAATCAACCTCATGACATTTTGTTAATTCTTTTTTGTAGTGCAACTAAGTACGTGGTTAGAGATAGGAATTTACAGGTTTTAATTTGAATATCAAAATGTGAGAATTTCTAGAACTTAATTCGATAAGCTTTTTGGTTATGGCTCATAGTAGGTGATTTGTTAATTATTTCTTAATTAGATATCAAAACACCTGCGTGCGAAGCAAAATTCCACCAGAATATTCATTAGAGTAATTATCCAAGGGTTTTAACTTCAGAAGGCTTTCATCACAAATCATCGCCTAGAATCCACTGCTAGGACCAGCTGCAAACGAATCGTCTACAAGGAGAATTGCACTTACTTCTCGTTTAAATCCGCTAGGCATTTGTAGAATGTTATTGCTAATCATAGTCCTATAAATACTTATTGATTCCTTTTATTTTGTACATTGTGCATGTGAAATATTGTATGAGTATTATCCGTGACAGATTTCCCTTTAGCAGCAGTAATTTGATTAATTCATAAGCTGATATAAATAGTAATTCCCTAAGTCAATTCGTTAGAAATGGTTAATTATTCAGAGGTTAATATTGCCTAGGAAATAATCCCTTTATACGAAGGAGGTAGTCGAAATCTGTCCTATTTTATCCATCAATTCGTACCGCTACTAAAGTTAATTTATTTCATTTTTTGCTAAAAAATCCATACTTAATACAATAAAAATATGTGGGAACTGCACTTACTTACTAAATGAATCACCTCGATCTACTGGTGCAGATGCTATAGTAGTAGGAATCAGCTGTGTCATCGAGTACATAGACGCATTTCGGGAACATAATTTTTCATTTTCCAACAAAAGAATATAAATGTATAAGAACTGGACTTATGCTCGGACATAGGGCCAGGGTATAGAGCGTAGGTCTGGGTTTTGATATCATCTTTGACTATTTACAAAGCACTTTGTGCTCATTCTGCATGGTGATTCCTATTAAAATTAATTTTTAGGAGAATCATCTAACAAATAATATGCATCTTTATTTGCCTTCTCCATTCCAACGAGTCGCAACATAGCAACACAGACCCGTAAATTCTTTATGTTGTAACAAGTTTATGTTCCGACAGTATTTTGATGAATATTTGTGCTATTATTTTGATAGAAGTTAGTTCAAGCCTTATATTCCTGCACATTTTTAGATTTTTTGAGATAATTACCAGAACGAACAAACTGTGCTAGTATTAGTTTCGTTTAATTACAGGAGTGGCCGTGCATCTTTATCAGCAATATCGAACAGGAAGATAAAATCTTGTAAGGGTTAGATTCATGCAATATATTTGTATAGCGGTATTGGGCTTAGGTTTCCGCATTCGCCTTATACAAGGGGATGAATGTTAGTCATTTAGTGTATTCAAATATTCGGTGGCGCCATATTCACTTTATTTTTGGTCGTAGTTCAACACCGACCCAAGCTCATGATCTACCCAAAGCAAATTACTCTACTAGCCACTTAACCTTTAGAGGTTTCCTTACTCATGAACCGTTTTCCATCTAAACTAACCTCGGGCTTCATACATCAACAGGAAATCCTCGTTTATTACCGTTGCGCCTTTCAGTTGGCAAGATAGGAGTATAAACTTACATACACCCATAGAATAGGGGTAGAAGGCTACAATTTTTACTGCCGGTTGTTGTAACTTAACCACTTTAATTATTATTTTTAAATTTATGTCTACGAGTTTGTCTTCAACATCCTTTTCTAGCCAGTAATTGGATATGTACAGTACGTCCAGATTTTCGATTTGCAAATATAACCGACTTATTGCTAAATCGATTTTACTGAAGTGAATACATTTAGAGGTACATGATTTCACTTTAGAAAATATGCTTCCTTATATATTATACTATGTCGGACGTATAGCGGACATATGTTGGATGTGTGTCGGATGTGTGTCGGAGATATGTTGCAGGTTAGGTCAGCGCCGTCGTGGCGCTGACCTAACCAATCACTTTTTTTGCTATCTAACCTATGTCCATAGAAGTCCAACTAACCTAACCTAATTCCAGACAACACCAACTAACCTAAGTCTAAACAACGTGAATTAACCTAAGTCCTCCTCCCTCTTCTCGCATCCGTACGACATATCTGCGACACGCATCCGAAATACATTCGACATACATCCGACATCCGACATACGTCCGACATGTCAGACATACGTCCGACATGGTATAGTATATAAGGAGGTATATTTTCTAAAGTGAAATCATGTACCTCTAAATAAAGTTGTATTCACTCCAGTAAACTAGATTTAGCAATAAGTCGGTTATATTTGCAGATCGAAACTCTCGACATACTGTACATATCCAATTATTTGCTAGAAATAGATGCAGAAGACGAACTCGTAGACGTAAATTTAAAAATATGAATTAAAATGGTTAAGTTACAACAACCGGCAGTAAACATAAAGAATTTGCGGGTGAATTTCTATTCTAAAAAGAAATTTGTCGGGAAAGTTCGACAGATTTGTTTCCGTTAGACATCGTGTTACAGCTCAACTTTCATTTTCTCTGGAAAACACTAACAAGATGCTGTACGGAGCAAAAGAAATTATCAGAAAAGAAGGTCTTGAGAAAATTAATGAAAATTTTAACAATCCGATATGCGTTCCGTACAAGGTGGAACTAGTAGATGTTAAGTTGGAAACTCTATAGGAATTGGGAAGAACTTCCAGATATATTAGATGAACTTCAAAAAGATGATTGCTATCTTTTTGACGAGGATATAATCCAGATTTTTGCTGGTATTTTTAGCAAAACGGAGATAGATGTTTAATATTATTTAACTACAAACCATAATTTTTGCTACAAGGGATAATACGAAGAGACCACAATGTTATAGTTGACAACGATAAAACTGTGGGAATTGATTGTTTAACATGGCTAACAGTTAATGCAAGAATTGAAATATACAACAAATAACAAGTTCTGGTAATAATAAACAATTTGGAAATCTTATACTACATTTTCTACGTTCTCCTGCACCCTTCCTTTTTACAGGTAGATATGAGTGTACAACAGGGTCTAAACGAAACTCTGGCGGGGCTAGCGTCGACCTTTGGTGGCTGCGGTAGATTGCGAAAGGGGTTTTTACTCTTAGATATTTTGAGAACAATGTTAAATTTTACCAAAACAAGTTATCGGGATGTAATTTAAAATATGACAAAAGAAAATACTTTAATACAACTTGTATATTGACATTTAGTTAATAACATTAAAGAAACAAAATATATGCCCTCATTTTCTTACAACCAAGTTTTCATATGATAAAATCACTAAGTGTAGTACATACAGGGTGTTTTGAAACATCGTTTAAAGATTTTGAAGGCATGCAGTACGATCGAAAATAAGGTAGAAAGTCATAATAAACATATGTCGACAAATTACTGTTTACGAGATAATACATAAGTAAACAGGTGCTTACAAGCTTTTGTTTTATGAAAGTTTAATTTGACGTTTTGTGCAATTTGTAGCAATTACAATGGTTGCATATTCTAATGCTGAAATGAGAGATATGGTATTCATGTACGGTCGTGCTAATGGAAATTCTTTACAAGAACGTCGCTTCTATGCTGAAACGTTTCCTGATCGCCAACTGCCTTCGCATGTGATGTTTCAGACGGTGCTTAATAATAATAATAATAATAATAATAATAATAATAATAATGCAAAAAATGGTATACACTGTCAAGAACTGCGATTAAAATAGTTAAATAGTGCAGTTTTTAAAGTTGTATAAACTTTAGTTTTGTGTTACATTGAATTCTATTAGTATTGTGGGTATATTGCACTTGTAATATCTACAATTATACGATTATGAAATTCAAAATGAAGAGAAATGGTATAAATATTGACATTTGTGATGACAATCATACTGACAGTAATGAAAGTTCTATTTATCTGTCAGAAAAATATCCAAATGACAACTATTTATCAGATTTTATAACAACTAATAACTGGTATATATCAACACAAGATGACATTCAAGCAGGTCCTTACTTAAAAGATAATTCTCAAAGATGAGCATCAATTACTGATTCTTGTAAAATACAAAATTTGGAAACAACAAATCATTCTAGTAAAAATGAAGTTGATGGTATTGCAATCGAAAACGATACTAGCTCGCATAAAAATTGTGCTGCTGATTTCAATCGAAAAAGGATAAAATAGAGTAAACAAATGAACATAGATGTTATACACTCTTTTTATTCCACTAATAATTGCAATGATATACCACTTCCAGGGTGGAGACATAAATTACACACCAATTTTAAAGCTAAATATCCAAACTTAAATCTTACTGAACAGAACATTGTTACAAAAAAAATTCGATTATTAGAAATAAATATCTAACTGAAACAGAAATGATTCAAATTCGAGAAGATGTTGGTATGTCAGTCCACCATAATGATGTGCAACCGAACATTCTAAACGCTCCACAAGACAACACCGACGACACTATTCCAAACTGTCCCAAAAATAACATTTATGAAACTTTAATAATCTATAGGAACACTGTGGCACAATTTGAATAAAATGAAATAACCCTTACCACAAAAAATATTTAAAATACCAGATACGTATTTCGACCACTATGTGGTCATCATCAGTAGGAAATCTGTAATTAAATAATAATTAGCTGTTGTTCTGGAACACTTCAGAGGATATTCTCCTCATCACTTAGGCTGAAGTGAACCTTCCCAACATACAATTTACTATATTGTTGCTTTAGACACTATCGAGGATATTCTCCTCACCCGCAGGCTGGTGTTATTCACAACAAACAAGTGAATTGTGACATTATCACTTAAATCTACTTAATTTATACTAATTCTAAATCTACTGAAGCGGAACCAATTTAATCTTGCTTTCTCATCGGTTGTTGACCAATAGGGAAAGCAAAGCAGATGGCTCTATTGGCCCTTTATCGGTGTTTAAGAGGGGTCCTTTATGTTTAACAATTTTAATTGATTCATAGGCATTTAAGAAGGAAAACGTTGGTACCGCTTATAACAATTTAACATTTTCTAGTTTAAAAGGGGTGGCTGGTTTCAAGTATATGTTTGGCGACCTGAGACCTTTCATATTTACCATATTTGAAGTAAGCAATGTGTTCTTTAAATCTTGTTATATTCCTCTTGGTCTGACCAATATATTTTTGAAAACACCCTGGCCCTGCACAACTAATTTCATAAATTCCCGACTTTTGCAATTTTTCCACCTTGTCTTTTGGATTACCTAGCAAATCTTTAATTTTATTAGTATTAGTGAAAGCAATTTTGAAATTACACTGTTTGAATATTTTATCAAGACCCTTTGTGGTTTTGTGAAACGGAAGTTTAACATATTTAACATTATCGTTAGAGGTGGCTGATTACAAAGTCGTTGATTTACGGATGTTGATCCTATTTTTACACTTTCTAAAAATATTATCTATAATATTAGAAGAAAAACCATTGTAATTCGCTATTTGTTTAATAAGAGCAAATTCCTTATTAAATCTGTTTTTATTTAAAGGAAATTCAATAATCTATTAATTAAAAGTTAAATGAAGCCAACTTATGTTGTATGCTATGATTAGAGGAAGACAAAATAAAGCGATTTACATTGGTTTCTTTTCTATAAATGTCAAATTCTAATTTATTACCATTTCTAATTACTAATGTATCTAAAAAGGGTAATTGTCCATTATTCTCTAGTTCATACGTAAATTTTATGCTTTGAAATTTTGAATTCATTTCTTTAAGAAAATCATCAACATTTGATTTAGAAGTGTCAAAAACTGCAAAAATATCACCCACGTACCTTAAACATATTCTTGGGAAGTATTTGGAGTTTTCTTTTAACTCGGTCTCAAAGCGAGACATAAATAAATTTGCTATGAAAGGTGATAGATTATTTCCCATTGCTATGCCTTCATGTTGTTCGTACAACTTGTTGTTGAATTGAAAACAGTTCTGGGACATGCAATGCGAAACAAGCTTGATATAGTCCTCAACTTTATCATCATCAATATCACTATCTATAAGAACATCCTTTAAATATGTTAAAGTACGTGGTATTGGAACACTAGGGAACAATGAACTGACATCAAATGAAATTAAGATTTCGTTCTCTTCTAATGTGATATTTTTTATTTTATTAATGAACTCTAAAGAGTTTTGTACAGACAAACTGCTAAACTTTAAATTCTTAAATTCATTTGACAGCCATCGTGATAAATAGTAAGTCGGTGAGTTGATACCTGAAACTATTGGTCTCATCGATTTATTATTTTTGTGAATTTTTGGTAAACAGTAAAGTTTTGGCATTTCAGGATTTGAAATTGTCAATTTTAATTTTAGTGTGGGCGAAATTAAGTTTGGACATTCTTTCAAAACTGACTCTGTTGATTTAATCATTTTATTTAAAGGAACCTCATTTTTACGTTTTTTTACTATTGGTCTGTAAGGACCCTCAGACGCCAAATTTTCTACTCTATCAACATAGTCTAGTTTATCCAGAATAACCAACTTATTTCCCTTGTCAGCCTTTAAATAATAACAATCCTTTTGTCGTAAATCTTTAATAATCAGATGATCTTTCCTTGTTTGTTCTGAGGCATTCCTTGCGCAAGTGCGTAAGTTGTCCGAAACTTGAATTTTGCATGCGTTTCTAATAAAGTTTTTTGAATTGTCATCTAATTTTGAAATGGATTTTTCGATTCCAGCAATAATGTCTTCCAAAGAAGTTTTCAAATGATCTACTCCAAATTTTAGGCCTCGATCAATGAAAGTCAACTCTTCATTATTAAAGATTTTCGACGATTCGTTAACAACTATTGACTCTAACGGAGGTGAAGTAATTTCCAGTTTTTTAGGGGGTACATTGACATTGTGTTTCTTTAAAAGAATCTTCAACTTAGTGTTTTGATTATTAATTTTGTCTAACAATTTATGTTTGTTGACTTCAAAAACAAATCTCTGGAAATTACTCCATTCCTGAAAACCGGACTCGGATAAATTGCACGTTAGTGCTAGGTGCGATTTATACGTTTCCAGTTCCAATCTACTAAGCTTACTATACAGATATTTTATTTCCAAATTAAGCCATTTATCTTTTGCAAAATTGATTATTGCGTTACTACGTTTACAATTACTGCTGATTTTTACGTTAATGAAATTTGGAAAAACTTTGTGGGCTTTACAGCTTTTCAGAAATCGAATATCTGCTCTTACAAAATTAATTCTAAGAGCTAAACTCCTATACCTATTAAGTTCCGAAGACCGGGAAGTCATAGTTAATAATCTATAGGAACACAGATTTCCTACTGATGATGACCACATAGTGGTCGAAATACGTATCTGGTATTTTAAATATTTTTTGTGGTAAGGGTTTTTTCATTTTTTCATTTTATTATAAAACTTTGATGAGCAACATAAAATTTTATGAATATTCAAATCCTTTAAATCGTCCTAAAATACCAATTTTAAAGTTTAACAAGCAAATCAATGACCTCATAGATAATCTAAATATATTACTTAAAGATATTTTAAAACACAGTATGGACTTAAATACAATTCATTTAGTAATCTATGCTGCGGCAGCAACATGTGTTGAACTAAATAATCAACATCTTATTAACCAAACTACACCGTTAAAAAGTAAGATACATGAAGATCCAAATTGGAGAATTCGACTTTTAAAACAAATAGATAACTTAAGAGGGAAAATTGATCTTTTATCTCAATACCGAAGTGGAATTGCTACCAACAAAGTAACAAATAAAATTCACAAGATATTAAAGGAAGCAAAGCATGAAGAACAACATATTAATAAACAAAGGAAAACTGATTGAACTTTGAGACAATTTTAAACAAAAACTTGGTGTTAAAACCTCTAGACTAAGACGATATAACGAAACAACTAAGCGAAAAAAACAAAACCATCAATTTAATAAATCACAGCACATTTTTTACGAACATTTAGAAAAAAATAAACAAACAAATGAAGTGAAATTTCAAAATAAAATACCGTTTATCAGATTTTGGAAAGAAAAATGGGAAAACGCTAAAACTGCAGACTTATGTTCTGATATCCTAAATCCTGTTCGTATAAATTCTGAAAATATTGAAGAAATGCAAACAATAAACATAACAAAAGAGGATGTAAAATGTGTTGTAGAAACATTTTCAAATTGGAAAGCACCTGGACTGGACTCCATTCAAAATTTTTTGTTAAAAACTTTCTCAAACACACATGAAGTTCTAGCAATATGTTTCAATTCTATCATACAAAATAATGGCAAGTTACCCAATTTTCTTACTTAAGGAAAGACGGTCTTAATATACAAAAATGGTAATATGAATGATCCTAAAAATTTTAGACCTATTACTTGTTTGTGTACAACATACAAATTACTTTCTGCAATTTTAACCAAAAAAATACTTCAGCATTGTGAAACCAATAATATAATCGCTCTAGAACAAAAAGGCTGTGTAAAAAAGACATTTGGATGTAAAGAACAACTAATAATCGATGCCATTATTATGAACAACGCGAGAGTAAAAAGACACGATTCACATATTGCCTACATTGACTATGAAAAAGCATATGACTCTATAAACCATGACTGGTTAATCGAAGTCTTAAATATTTACAAAATTTGTCCAAAAATTACAGAGTTCTTAAAGAGCTTAATTAAATGTTGGAACACTGAAATATTTTTAAACAATGAAAGTGCCGGAACAATTCAAATAAAAGAGGCATATTTCAGGGTGATTCCCTAAGTCCACTTTGGTTTTGTTTGGCAATGAATCCACTTTCATTACTCTTGAATTCTTGTAATGCTGGTTACCGTCTAGATAATAAAGAACGACAATTCAAATATACTCATCTACTGTATATGGATGATTTGAAACTTTTTGCAAAAAATCGTAATCAGCTACATTCTCTAATATCCACTGTAAAAATTTATAACAGTAAGATAAAAATGTCATTTGGATAAGAAAAATGTGGAACACTAGCCATCAAAAAAGGTATTCTGAAAAATGATGTTGAAAAGATAGAAGAGTTTAAAATATTATCAAGTTCAAACACATACAAGGCTTTTAACAAAACAGATGTTTAAATCATACAGAATTAAAACTAGAATATAAAGAGATTTATCGCAAAAGACTAACAAAATTGCTAAACACTAAACTAGATTCAAGAAACCTCTTTACAGCAATTAATACCTGGGCAATAGGTTACCTTAATTACACATTCGGTATTTTAAAATGGAGTGACACCAATTTAGAAAGCCTAGACAGACTTACAAGAAGCTTATTAACAAAATTTCGTACGCTTCATCCAAATTCGTCTACAGATAGGATCTATTTATCGAGACAACAAGGAGGCTGGGGATTACGTAACATATACGACACCTGTAAAAATCAAGAAAACAGAATAAAAGATCACTTCTTGAACTCTGGCAAACACTTTTTAATAAATTTAAATATACACGACAAAACTACACACCTCTAAATCTTAGTAACCCAATAACTGCAAATTCATCTAGAATATTAAACAGAATTACAAATTGGAAAGAAAAATTTTTACATGGAAAATATCCAAACGCGTTAAATGAACAGACAGTCGACACAAAAAAATCTGTGCATTGGGTTCAATCAGGTTACCTACACCCACAAACCGAAGGATTTTTGATTGCTATTCAGGACAGTGTAATACGCACAAAGAACTATAATAAACATATAGTTAAAGAAAATATAAAAGACAAATGTCGAAAATGCAACCAAGTTGGAGAAACGATCGAACACGTCACTGCTGGATGTCCCATCTTAGCACAAAATCAATATTTAAATCGACATAATGAATTTGTAAAGATTATTCATCGACAATTAGCTATAAAACATAATCTTATAAAAAATCCACCACCTTACTACAAATATGTACCATCTGCAGTTTTGGAATCTAAAGAAACACTACTTTACTGGGATCGCCAAATTCTGACATCACACAATTAAATGCAATAAACCAGATATATTATATATAAATAAAACAAAAAAGGCTGGATACATAATCGACATAGCAGTTCCATTATCACAGAATTTAACAAAGACTGAACACCACAAAATTGAAAAATATGTGGATCTATGTATTGATATAAAACAATTATGGAAACTTTCACATATATACATAGTTCCACTTGTGATAGCAGTTGACGGAATTACTGGTGAGAAATTTCAAGGATATTTAGAAAAAATTGGTTTATCACACAAAATTACATCACGCTTGCCAAAAAGCAGTAATATTACAAACCTGTAATATAATCAGAAAGTTTTTGAGCCTAACAGGTTAAACAGAATTGTTTCCCTATTAGATATAAATTACCAAAAACTACAGTTTTTATGAATATATGAATAATAATAATAATATTTATTTAAAGTAGGTAATCCTAATATTACTTGGCTTCAACGACTAAGAAAAACTGGTTCGTTTGAGAAGCGGTCTTATGATACTGGACGGCTGAGAATAGCATGTACTCTACAGATAGAAGATCAAATGTTGAATATTATTGATGAAAATCCCGAAACTAGTCTTAGAAAAATTTCAACTCGAGTGGGTGTAAGTAGCTATCTTGTTTGGAGAACTCTTCATGAGCAACTCCTATATCCCTACCATATCCAACGGGTACAAACCCTTACTGCTTCGAATTATCGAGCGAGAATGACTTTCTGTGAGTGGTTTTTGCAAACAGCTGCCGATCGGCAAGATTTCGCTGATAACATCCTTTTCACCGATAAAGCTGGTTTTACTAAAAATGGAATATATAATTTCCACAACAATCACGTTTAGTGTCACGAGAATTCTCATGACATCGTTGAAGCCAGACACCAGCAACGTTTCTCTCTAAACATCTGGTTAGGCATGATAGGGTAACGGTTGTTAGGACCGATTGTTTTGCCACAACGCTTCACAGGTCTTGCATACCTTACATGAAATTTTCCAATGCTCCACCCGAAGGCACTACATTGGTCAGGAAGCAAGTTTTTCTACCTGAAAAATTTTTGAATTTTGCCGAACCCTTGCTGTTACAAGCAAGGTAGGGATCTTTAAAGTGCGTGACAACACTCACACATGGGATCTCCATTTTACCTCTCATCCGAACGAGGGCATATTTTTGTGAAAAATGCTCGCCTAACATCTTTTAAGCGGACTGTGTAGGGATTCGAACCCGGGACCTTGGACGTAGTAGTCACACGCATACCAACTACGACACGTAGCCGCCTGAGGTCTTGCATACCGTTCATTTACATTTCCAATGCTCCACCCGTAGGTACTACATTGGCCAGGAGGCGAGTTTTTTGTCTTGCCGTTCCAGACAAGGTAGGGATCTTTAAGGTGCGTGACAACACTCACACACGGGACCTCCATTTAACCTCTCATCCGAACGAGGGCGTAATTTTTGTGAAAAATGCTCACCTGCCATTTTTCAAGCAGTCGGCCGTGTCGGGACTTGAACCCGGGACCTTGGGATCCGTAGTCTTACGCTTACTACAGTGATCCACGGCGACGCCTGGTCTTGCATACCTCAAGTTCTTGGAAAATACTTTGCCTGAACTTTTGGAAGATTTACCTGGAGCTCCACCGCACTTTACCCTTGCTGATAGAGAACAATCTTAACAATAAATTTCCTGGGAGATGGATAGGCGAGCAGGTCACATTGCTTGGCCTCCAAGATCTTCCGATCTAAACCCATTGGACTTTAGTATCTGGGGTTATTCGAAAAATTTAGTGTATGCAACACCGGTAAACAATCTTCCAGAGTTGCGCCAACGAATACAACACTGTTGCCAGATAATTCAAGCAAAACCTTTGTTTTTTGAAAACGTGTGTGCTTCCTTTGAAAGAAGATGTAGATCCCGCGTCGAAATGGAAGGACGTCATTTTGAACAACTTCTTTAGTTATAATCTATATTATGTTAAAATGCAATAACATTTTAATAAAGCAAACTTATTCTGCAATTGCGATAAAATCGCTGTTATCTCGTAAACAGTTAATTTGTGAACATATGATTATTATGAGTTTCAACCTTATTTTCGATCGTATTACATGCCCTTAAAATCTTTAAACGATGTTTCAAAAAACCATGTATATCTACTCGCTCATAATTTTAAAAATGTCTTAAACTCTACCAGATAAGATAATAGAAAACCTAAAATTATTACTGTACCTAGACACAATTTCAAATTAACTTTCTAGCTAAAAAGAAATCATAAATATGCTTTGTTGTATTTAACATAGTAAGAAAAATTTGTTTTAAACATTTAAATTGAAAATAACCTCAAAACCACAAAAAGTTTCATGAAAGCTTTTATGTTTACACTTGTAAGGTTATACCAAGAAAGTAAATGTAATATTAAATTAGTTAATATAATAGGTAAGTAAAACGTATGACTTTATATTTTAAATGCATTATTTTTCTAGATATTTGAGAGTAAAACTGAAACACATGCTCATTGTTCTGTTACAAAAGTAAGATAAATCTCATACCTGTATTTATATAATTTGAAGAAAATATATACTTAAGTATTGAGCTCCGGCTTGTTCAGGATTACTGAAATTTCGGTTTCTTATTACGACAAATACCATCCATATTTAGTTTGGTTGTTAAACTCAAACTTAAATTTGTAAGAGCCAAACCTTTTGTTCCACAACCATATGTTTTGTTAACGAATATTTAATTTATTTTTAGAAGGTAAACTAAACGACAACATAAAATTCGCGTACGATAATAGATAGAATAGAATAGAATAGATAGAATTAATGCATATGCTTAGATAGTCTAGCATATATAGTTAGACACTCCACCAAAGAACCCTAGAAAATAGTGTTACAAGAACGAAGTATTGTAATACGCCACGAGGAAACTATCACAAAATTTATTTATCTGTGAGCAACTTACCATTCATAACCATTTTGAACGGGTAATTCAGGTAGACTTTCTCTGTATACATTTTACTAATATACTAAAACGATATTTTTATATTTTAACAAAAATAAAAGAAAAGATTCCTTTTACATACCAGGTACGACATCTTGGCTTTAGAAAAAACTTCTTTATCGGGAAACGACATTTACACAAGAAGGCCGTCAGATATCAAGAGAACGAACATTTATTCTGGTTCGAAGATAACCACACATTTTGAGAGAAGGCAAATAAGAAAACCATCCTAAATGACAGATTCATGTATACACGAGTTGTATATTTAGGGACATAATTCAGAGGTTTACCAATTAGAAAATTACATATCATCATAATTATTTATATTATTTATACAAAAGGAGGAATATTAAATTAAAACTAAAGATCAACGTATTTACTGTATTATTTTATAATACTAAAGGGAAATATTACATAAATCAACACTAACTTGTGATTATAAACGGTATTAATATAAAAAAATGAAGAATACTTTTATATGGAAGGAAGTGGGTCGAACAATGTAATATGGGAAGGCAACAGCGAATTGACAACGAAAATATGAATGAAATAGAAGTCCTCACATTATATGATTCTATTTTCAATTAGTTTAGTTTAGTCTTCGGAAACAAATCAAACCATAATAAACTAATGCTTATATCTTCATATCTCCTAAAATATTTAGTACATGCCATTGACATATCAAGAACTATTACTATGGTAATAGACTAGGCGACTCCGTAGGTTAGTTGGTATGAGTGTAACTACTATGCCCAAGGTCCCGGGTTCAAATCCCATCACGGTCCGCTAGTTATGTATCCCCCAATTATCTATATATGTATTGAATATATTGGATCTAATAGGAATTATTAGAAATTGTTAAATAAAGTATAAGTTCATTGCAACAATGTAATACAAGGCTAACCCAGAGAGGTTATTAGCAGTTCGTGAGAACGGATATACAACTTTGCATCCGAGAGGGCAGTGATACTGCAGGTGGCAGGTCACAGCTGATTAACATACCGCAATTACTTAGAAATAAGATTGTTACAATGTAATAAAGTGTAGAATTAAGAGAAAAGCAGACATGAGATCTGCAAGTTCTCACAGCTATGTGAGGGGCAGGTTATTATAAAAAGCCCGGGAGCTCAAGACCCGGCAGTCAGTCTTCGAACTCCGTACTTCGTTGTTCAAGCTACTCACCCTAATTTTAGTAAATAAATTTGTTAAAGTTTAGAAACGTTTTTTAAAAACACCGCTCCAAAGGCCCGAACCTTAACTGGCGCAGTCGTAACGGATGTCAAAAGGGCACTAAAAATCCAAAAATCGTAAGATTGGTGACCAAGAATTTCAATTCGCAATTTTGACAGAACCCAAACCAGGTTGGAGGAAGTACAAGAATCGACTGAATCCAGCAAGAAACCAACGTGGACAAGATACAGCATCGATCGAGCCCACAAAAGAAACAGATGAAGAAATTAATGTAAGTTCATTCCATTAAAACCAATTGATCTCACAAACTATAATTGATATATGCTAGTTTTATTATTTTATTAATTGATTGCCATTTTATTATTATTTTATGAATGTTATTTTATGCCAATATTTTTTTGAAAATAGTTTACAAAGAAATTATTTTCAAACGAGACTTTATAAGATTTTATGAGACTTGAATGTTTAAAGAGATTTTCTTTTAAAAGCAAAAGAAACTTGATTTTTAAGAGATTCTTATTACAATTATTAGAACAAACTTTAAAATAAACCAAAAATAACTGACGCACACCCATTAATACCGAAACACAAATTCACTAGCGCGATACCAAAAACGTAACGATTTAATTCAATGCAAATTAACACTAACACCAAAGCTAAACGTAATTTTCTAAACAAGCAATTACGGAAAGATTATTTAAAACATTGACCTCTATAAATTACAGCAAAACACTCTGCAAGTAACCTGAACTATTAAACCATTGTAACTTAAAGCCAACGTGCAAACTAACGCAATCCGTACCTAAGCTAAAGTTCGCGAAGGAAGCATCATTTACCACAAACTTAAAACATCAGAGAAATTGCTATTTCAAACAATTAACTTTCAAAAATAAGGCAACGCATTTTGCATTAAGATCTACAAGTAATTAAATCCATCACGAAGTAGAAAAACGTATAAAATCACAACCAGCGTTTAATGAAAAACTATTCACCACCGCAATCTATAAATAAATTGCATTACGAAAAGGTAATTATCCTAGTACAAATACAGAATAAAGCTAAACGTTTTAATTAAAACACTCATAATAGAAACTTAAAACCTACATTACGGAGAGATTCAATTACAAAACGTGCATTATAATTGAATACGGAGATATCTAAAAATAATTAGACGCAACATTATGCAAAGCAATTAACTAGTAAAGAAGCTAATTATTTAATTCCCATAAACTGAAACTAACACCTGTGAGCAAGTGTTAATTAACTTAACAAGTATAAGTGCCTGCTATACAGCACGTACGCAATTACCAAGAAACTAAACTACATCTTCTAGTGATTAAATTACAACGATAAAGTGCAACAAGTAATTAACCTGCAAGTTATATTTAGAATACAAGGAGACAAGACAGACGAACTATACGTTTATACAACTTAATTAAAACCCACGGAAAAAGAGATATAATTACAAATTAACAGAACTGAACTAACACAAAGCGAAGTAAATACCGCAAGAAACTATTCTTTCAGAAAGCAGAAACTCAAGCAGAACTCACGACAAATTAACGCCGCGAGACAGAAACAGGCAAATTCAAGGCTACAGTAATTAAACCAACATTACCGAGTATAAATCTCACAAATTCATTACCGCACCGTGTAACTAAAGTACAAATAACAGCAATTACGAATCTAAAAATAACCCGACGCAGTCTAAACTGAAAATTAATAAATCCAAACCAAAATTAACGATACAAATAGCAAAATTAATCTCAATTTTTACAAAATTTGAAATTACCCAACCTAAACGGAAAATTAATAGATCCAAAGCAAAATTAACGATACAAATAGCAAAATAACTCTCAATTTTTACAAAATTCGAAATTACCCAATCTAAACGAAAAATTAATAAATCCAAACCAAAATTAACGATACGAATAGCAAAATCAAAATCAATTTTTACAAAATTCGAAATTACCCAAACCTAAACGGAAAATTAATAAATCCGAAGCAAAAATAACGATACACATAGCAAAATAAACCTTTATTCAAAAAAAATTTTTTTTGAAATTACCCAAAAGCGAAAGCAACCCTTATCCAAAATGAGTAGCGCTGACATGAAGCTTTATTTAGAGACAATCCAAATCTTTGATGGCACGCAAGCGCATCCTGTGAATTTTATTGGAGCAGCCGAAATGTTACTGAAAACCTTCTACAAACCCGGAGATAACGAAAGGAATTCATTGCTTATACGCTTGGTAATAAGTAAACTAACCGGAAGGGCACTAACTTTAATTGCCAGTAGAGACGATCTACAGGAATGGCAAGAATTTAAACAAATACTGATTGCATATTTTGGAGACCAACGTAACATAAAATGCCTGGTACGAAACCTAATAAACCTCAGAATGAAACACAACCAATCCCCCTATCAATTCGGAATGAAATGCCAAGACGTGAGAAGTTTAATCCTAACAAAATTAAAAATCGAAGAGCCCGATCAAAACGTTCGACATTTAAAAAAAAATGTATGACGAAATGGCACTGGACACATATATAAACGCTTTACCAGAACGATTATCATATAAGATCAGATTCCAACGTCCCCAAAACCTAGAAGAAGCCATGAACCTAGTAATAGAAGAAGAAAATGTAATGTATTACCGCAACAGACTATACAACCCCAACTCAAATAAAAGTTATTCACCAATAAAACTATGCAAGCCGCGAGACAAACAATCCCTCAACAAAAATTTACACCCTTCAACGCACAAACAAATCAACCGCGAATTAATAACCCAAGTTTCAACAATACGAATTTTAATAATCAATATAAACATTTTTCAAAACCAACGTTTAACCCAAATTTTACGAAACCCGCATTCCAACCAAGATTCAATCCAAACCTAAACCAACAAAGACCAGCATTTAACGCGAACCCCAGTAGAAATACACCAATGAATAATAATCATAACAAGCCTAATAATTATTATAAACCAACACCAATGGATACCTCATCTGGAAACACCAGACAAAATACCAAGATAACACACATCCGACCAAACCCTCATCAGAAACGCAATTTTACATCGGAAGAACTATTTCACCAAGAAGTAGAAAAATTTGACACTGACCAGAATAATCACATTCAGACAAGTACGAACGATGAATCAAACCATGCAGAAATTTATGAACGCGACGAACAATACGAAACTTACGAGGAGGACGATGAAGAAAACTCGTACTCAAATTTTCAAATGGACCAATTCATAAACGACCAAACTTAATAAACCTAAATAACATAAATCACTTAGTACTACCATACATAGAAATACCCCACGCCGAATTTAAACTATTAATCGATACCGGATCCTCAAAAACATTAATTAGCCCCAGAACAGTGAAAAAACATTATTTAGATTATGTAGAAAGAGAAGAACCATTTAAAATTAAAACAGCCCATCAAACGACAATACACCAATTCGTAGCTAATATACCCTTACCGAGAACATTTAATGTTAAAATGAAACATAAATTTTGCATTTTCGAATTTAACGACAAATAAGACGGCTTAATCGGAATGGACCTTTTAAGAAAATTAGGAGCCAACATTGACATTAAAAACCGTTTATTAAGGACGAAATACGGAAAAATTCCCATTAAATTTCAAAACACACAAATCGAACAAAAATACACAATAGAACCCCGAACGGAAAGAAACATAAAAATCCCAGTAAATTCTAACAAAAAAAGTAGGAATAATAAATCATATGACATTTCAACAAGGAGTAGAAACCCCAACTGCCTTGGTGCAAATAAAAGATAATTATGCCACTACAACGATATTAAATTCAAACGACTATCCCGTAGAATTATCATTAACAGACCAAATTAAAGTAGAAGAATTAAATTTTAACAAAATGGAAATAGACGAAAATTTGGAAAACGATTACAACCCAATAGAACATGACAAAATGTTAAGAGAAAATTTAAGTAACATCCGCTTTAACACCGACATCGATCAAGAAGAGCAAAGAGCAATTAAAAATTTATGTTTTGAATACCGCGACATATTCCATTGCGAAGGAATACCCCTAACATTCACCAACACAGTAAAACATAATATCGAGCTAACAGACAACAAGCCAATCTTTACAAAATCATATAGACTACCTCATGCAAGTCAAGAAGATGCTGACAGACAAGTAGCAGACTTATTAGAACAAGACATAATCCATCACTCCAACTCACCATGGAGCAGCCCCATTAGGGCTTACAATACCGGGATTCCGGGATCCCGAATACCGGAATCCCGGACGATTTTTCTTCGTTATTAAAAACCGGTATTTATGTAAAAATACCGGTATTGTGGTATTTACATTAGTTGATAAAAATTGAATTTATGCACAATATAAATCTAATTTAAAATAATATTAATTAATTACAAGAAATTTTTTTTTAAGATAAACAAACAATTTCATTGTATTAAAATCTATATCAGGCACATTTATTACACATACCGAGCCGAGTATGACACCATCGAGAAGCGGCGGTGTCGGCAATATAAAGCTATTGTTTATGTTTTACGTCTACTACCCAATGAATAGGTCTCGTTTATACAAATACATAAAGTGTGTAACACAAAAATTATTAAATAGTTAAGATTAGATTGTTTAATTTTGCAAATCAGCTGTAGTGTTTACAAGTAAAAATTATATTTTATATTTTCAATTTTATTTCTCATTCCGTTGTGTCTTGTGGTGTGTGGATTATGTGCACTTGTTTTCTGGTTTTATTTCTAATAATTGAAAATTATATAACGGTATTTAAATACTGATTAATCCATATGAATTATATGATACGGTAAGTTTGTATTTGTATTAATGTAAGTTACAGTGTAATTAATTTACAAATATTAAAATTAATAAGCATAAACTGCTATACCACCTGAAAGATGAATACATTTACGAAGCACCGAAAAGGACAGGACGAAACTTCAGTTTGGAATCATTTTTTGATTGAAAGTGCGCGAAAGAAGTAAAGTGTACAGGAGGATCCACAAGTGGCCTTCGTACTCACTTAAAAACGATACATGGACTAAATCTTAAAAAGAAATGTGAATCCACCCATGATGTCGAATCAAGTGTTTCTAAACAGCCTAAATTGTTAATAACAAATTATTTTAAAAATAATAAAAACGAAAAACTTTCAGAAGTGCTTGCCCGAATGACAGCTCGCGAAGGTTTGTCTTTTGATATTTTTATAAAATCGTATGACATAAGAGAAGGCTTAAAGGCAAAAGGTTTCAAAGACATGCCAAAATCTGCAGTCACTATTAGAAATATGGTACTTGAATATAGTAAAATTATTAAACAGTCTACAGTGCATGAAATTTCTAGACTGAAATCTGAAGGTAAACGTTTCAGTATCACATTTGACGAATGGACTCTATTCGTAATCGGCGCTACATAAACATTAATGTACATTCTGTTGGAGGAACAATGTGGAATATCGGATTAGTGCGCGCTTACGGATCCGTTCCAGCAGAAAAATGCTTATCCCTTGTAGAAGAAAAATTGAAAGATTTTAATTTAGATATATTTAAAGACATAGTTGGAGTAACTACTGACGGTGCGTCGGTTATGGTAAAATTAGGAAAAATTATAGAGGCTGAATATCAACAATGTATGGCACATTGCATAAATTTAGCAATTACTGATGTTTTGTATAAGTCAACTTTGAACCCGAGTGTGGATATTGATGTTGTGGAGCAAAATTATAATGATGACGATGTTAATGATGTTGACGATGACAACAATGACGACGAAGAAGATGGTAATGGAATTATTATAGAGTTAGATGCTAGTATTACTACAAGTAATATAAATATTAGACATACTGGTATATCATCTGTAGTTTCAAAAATTCGGAAAGTAGTGAAAACATTTAAAAATTCACCTTCCAAAAATGATAAATATTTAAAAGTACGTGAGAGAACAATTAGGTAAAGAAACAGCGCTAAAATTAGATTGTCAAACAAGATGGAACAGTATGTTATTTATGTTAGAAAAATTTGAAGAAATTAAATTTTGTATTCAAAAAGCGCTTATTGACATTAGTTCCGATATTCATTTTTCTGACGAAAAATTTAATTTATAATCTTCAATTATTGCTGCTCTTTCTCCTGTAAAATTAACAGTAGATGCATTATGCCGAAAAGATGCAAATCTTTTGACGGCTGACGCTTCTTTAACATTTATGTTAGATACTCTATCCCAGCAAAAATTTGCAATTGCATTAGAATTATTGAAAGCATTAAAATCTCGAATTTTACTGCAACGAACTGAATTATAACAAATACTTCAGTATCTGCAAAAGGGCTCACAAGATGTTAGAGAAGTATTTAAACGCATATCCAAATTTACAATCATTAAAAAAATCGTAAGCTTAACTAAACGGCTCACACATGAAAATCTAGAAGATACAGAAGATATGGAAGTTGTGCAAAAAACATCCGTTCCAATATCTTCCCAAATTAGTAATGAAACAGTATTAGAATCTGACAAGGTAAACGTAAACGCATTAAAGAAAAAACTACAGGCAGCAATAGACGAAACACTAAATACTCCACCTGTGCCTGCGTTTAAAAGAATTCCAGGTCTGGAACAAAAAATAAAAGATGAAATTACTTTTTTTGAAAAAACAGGAACAAAAGAAACATATTTACAAAATGTGTATGATTTCTTAATGACAATAGTGCCTACAAGTGTAGAATCAGAAAGAGGTTTTTCGGCGGCTGGTTATATTTGTACGAAAATTCGGTCCTCGCTTGATGATGAAACGATTGATTGTTTAAGTTTTTTAAGAGCATACTTTAATAAACAAAACGCAAGTTATTAATATTATTTCATAAATACTTTTAATTTAATTATATTTTTTGCTTCTTTAATTATATAATGCCATACGAGCCTATTATATGTAAAATGTAACATAGAATTTAATATGCACTTTTTTTACTTGCACCTTTTTTTGTATCTATCTACTTCTACTCTCTATGTAATAAAATAAATAATATCTACTCATTTCAGAACAATATTTATTGGATTTCATATATTATTTGTTAACAAGTCAATATAACAACTGAGGTAAGTAAAAATATAACTAGTAAATTTTTTATTAATAATACCGGTATTAATACCGGTTTCAAACTTCAAATATCAAATACCGGTATTCAGATTTTAGTTCGGTATTGTAAGCCTTAAGCCCCATGTTAATAGTACCTAAGAAATTAGACGCAACCGGAAAGAGAAAGTACAGAATGGTAATAGACTATAGAAAGTTAAATGAAAAAACGGTAGATGACAAATATCCACTACCAAATATAAGCGAAATTCTAGACAAATTAGGCAAATGCCAATATTTTTCAACATTAGACCTAGCATCAGGATACCATCAGGTAGAGATGGAAGAAAAAGATATATCAAAAACTGCCTTCAGCACACCTAGAGGACATTACGAGTACAAACGAATGCCATTTGGATTAAAGAACGCACCCGCTACGTTTCAGAGAGTCATGGACAATATACTACGAGGAATACACAATGAAAAATGCCTTGTATACCTAGATGACATCATAGTTTATTCCACATCATTGGTAGAACACATAGAAAGATTGAGAGAAGTATTTGAAAGACTAAGACAAGCACATTTCAAAGTACAATTAGACAAAAGTGAATTTTTACAAAAGGAAGTATCATTTTTAGGACATAATAACACCCCAAGGAGTAATGCCAAATCCCGACAAAACAAACGCAGCTCTAAATTACCCATTACCAAAGACAACCAAAGAAATTAAAGGATTTCTAGGACTTAGTTGTTACTACCGCAAATTCATTAAAGGTTACGCTCAGATAACCAAACCCCTGACAAATTGTTTATAAAGGAAACAAAATTGAACACACCCCGGAATTTATTAAAGCCGTAGACAAAATTAAAAACATATTAACGAATCACCCTGTATTAGAATACCCAGACTTTTCAAAACCATTTATACTAACGACAGACGCATCGAATGTAGCATTAGGCGCAGTATTGAGCCAAGGAAAAGTAGGTAGCGATAAACCCATCAGCTACGCATCCAGAACCCTAAACGAAACTGAACAGAAATATAGCACAATAGAAAAAGAATTATTAGCCATAATTTGGGCAACAAAATATTTTAGACCTTACTTATACGGAAGAAAATTTTACATATACACTAATCATAGACCACTAGTATGGCTATGCAAACTTAAAGAACCGAATTCAAAATTACAACGATGGCGAATCAGACTCGAATAGTACGATTACGAAATTATATATAAAAAAGGAATTTATAACAACAACGCAGACGCTTTAAGTAGAATCCAACTCAATGCATTAGAAACGGAATCCATTGTAGGAAACGTAGACGAAGCAGAAACAAGGGAAGATCCAGACGAGATCGACACGATACATTCGACACAAAACGAAGAACCTAAAACAGCGATTAAAATTTTAAACGAAGCAATCGATATGAAACCCAATCAATTTATAATAACCGAAGTTTTAAATAACCCCAATCCCGTAAAATATACAAAAGTAGATAAAAAGATATACCAAATTCAAATAACTAAAGATGACAATGAGGAACAAATAATTAAAATTCTAAAAGAATACACCCCCGAGAAAAAACGATTTTATTTCTATTTCAACACCGAACATTTATACCAAAGATTTTCAGAATTATACGTTAAACTATTCAATAACTCTGGACCTGAACTCATCAGATGTACGAGAAAATTAATAACACTAGACGATCCTGGCGAAATAAACGATGTAATTAGGAATCAACACGAAGGAAAAACCAACCATCGTGGAATTAACGAAACAATAAAGCAACTTATAAGACGTTATTATTTTAAAGACATGAAAGAATTGACCACGGATTTCATTAACCAATGTGAATTATGTGACAAAGCGAAATACGATAGGAAACCCCCAAAGATACCCTTAATGTTAACCAAAACACCCGACAAACCATTTCAAAAACTACATGCCGATACTCTAGTAGTAGAAGCGCAAAACTATTTAACAATTGTAGACGCATTCACAAAAATAGGCCAAGCAATACCAATCACATCCAAAAACAGCATCGACGTGACCCACGGATTTTTACAGTATTTCACATTTTATGGAACACCCGAAGCAATAACTCTAGACAATGGTAGCGAATTTAAAAATGAGGCAATACAAAACACTTTAGAACTTCACAAAATAAAAATTCATTTCATAACGGAAAACCACCCTGAATCAAACGGACTAATTGAACGACTACATTTAACCCTTTTAGAACAAATTCGATTATTAAGAATAAATTATAAAAAGGAACATATAACTAATTTAACGTCATGCGCACTAATCGCCTATAATAATACAATTCACTCATCAACAAATTTTACACCCTTAGAATTAACCTTAGGACATTCAGATTCACGAAATCCCTATGACATACACTACAACAAGGAAGTATATCAACAATATGCGAAAGATCACAAAGAAAAACTAAAAATAACTTACGACAAGGTAAAAGATAAATTAGATAACGATAAGGAACGTATCACCACAACCCGAAACAAAAATACCAACGCAAATAAATTTTCAATAGGACAAACCGTGTATGAGAAAAACTTTCAAAGCAAGCGACATAAAACGGTACCCAGATATTTAGGCCCATTAGAATTAAGAAAATATCAGACAAAAATATAGCAGTAGTAGACAACGGCAAAATAACAAAGTACATTCATTTGAAAAACCTAAGACACCCTGTCATTTCAGATGGACAATCATCCCCCTTACCGTCAACCTCCGCCCAGGTAGAACGGACCACCAAATAATAATAGAAAATATAAAAACAACCCCGGTATTCTACCAATTAAATTAAGCAGTATACAAAACCCAATTAACAATTGCAAAGTCAAATACCCTACACTCTAGTATCATTGAACCAACCGATATATTAAAAGAATTAATGAGAATTAGATCACTTATAACTAACAGTAAATTACCTTTTGATGTAACAGAATCAAACATTCTAATATTTGAAAAAATAGCTATAGTAAAAGGCTACATTAAGAATAACGAAATAATATTTTTAATAGAAATCTTGATAGTAGAAAGTAACAATTATAATTATTATCATTTATTTGCTTTTCCAACGAAAGTTACTAGCACATACCAAGTTATCATACCCAAAACCAAATTCCTATCCTTAAATGAACTGAGATATGGTTATACAAACGAAAAATGTACTGAAGTAACACCAAACCAATACTTATGCCAATCAATGACGACAACAACCATTCAAGAAGACAGCCCTTATGAAGTACAACTATTAAAATTCTCAAATCATTACGAAAACTGTGAAGCCAAACAAGTGCAAATAAACAACATGAAAATTCAAAAAGTTACAGAAAACAAATGGATAGCCATTTTCCCAACAGAAGTAGTAGCAACCATCCACTGCAATCAGGGTGAAAATAACCAAGTATTAATCGGAAGCAAACTAATCACACTTAAAGAAGATTGTTATTTGAAATTGAAAGACAAAGTAATCAGAGTTTATCAAGATCCCATAGCAACAAAGAAACTTGCAAACCTACCGGAACTACAGTTCAAGATAGAACAACAAGAAAACGAAGAAATAGTCAAGAAACCCATGAAGCTAGAGCATCTAGACTTAGACGACCTCAACCATGCCATAAAATTAGTGGAAAGTTACAAAGAACATTTAAGTGAACTAAAAACGCCAAAGTTACATTATGATAATATAAGCGTTTGGACAATTGTGTTAATCATTTTAATAATTTTTGTAATTATATATATATATATTACAAAATGTACCTTAGATATAAGAATGAAGGAAACAATTCTAGATTTAAGGAAACAAAGAGAATTAAAGCAACAATAAGTATACCCTTAGAAACAATGAATTTTAAATGAAATTGAATAATGAATTTTATGTATTTAAAAATTAAGTAAAACCTTAATTTTTCATTTACAGTGGGAGGAGTTATGTATCCCCCAATTATCTATATATATATTGAATATATTGAATCTAATAGGAATTATTAGAAATTGTTAAATAAAGTATAAGTTCATTGCAACAATGTAATACAAGGCTAACCCAGAGAGGTTATTAGCAGTTCATGAGATCGGATATGCAACTTTGCATCCGAGAAGGCAGTGATACTGCAGGTGGCAGGTCACAGGCGGTTAACCAATTACTTAGAAATAAGATTGTTACAATGTAATAAAGTGTAGAATTAAGAGAAAAGCAGACATGAGATCTGCAAGTTCCCACAGCCGTGTGAGGGGCAGGATATTATAAAAAACCCGGGAGCTCAAGACCCGGCAGTCAGTCTTCGAACTCCATACTTCGTTGTTCAAGCTACTCACCCTAATTTTAGTAAATAAATTTGTTAAAGTTTGAAAACGTTTTTTAAAACACCGCTCCAAAGGCCCGAACCTTAACTCGCTTGAAAAATGTTATGCGAGCATTTTTCAAAAAATTCCCCCTCGTTCGGATGAGAGGTAAAATGGAGGTCCCGTGTGCGAGTGTTGTCACGCACGTTTAAGATCCCTATCTTGCTTGGAACAGCAAGGGTTCGGCAAAATTCAAAATTTCCAGGTAAAAAAACTCGCTTCCTGGTCAATGTAGTACCTTCGAGTGTAATTGGAAAATCAAATGTAGGTTAATCTGTAGATTTATGAAGTCGAACAAAATTCTGTTGTAGTTGTAGACTTATTTCATCAGGAGTAAGTAGAAACACCATCTGTATATGTTACATACATGAACGATAATTGTTAATAAATGTGAGCCTTTTCAATAGCTTTAGGGTGGAAATTGGGATATTATTAAGGACTTTATGACAGTTACGCATACATTTGGATACAGACAAATGATTCATTGTTCTCATATTTCCGATACAATTAACTCTGCGTTACATGTTTCGAGCTTTGACCGTGACGTTTAGAATATAACATTCTAATATTCTAACATGACAGGGTCCAAATCCAGAACATGATTATTACTCATCGCTCTAACCGCGGAAGCTACCAACACGTACACAATTTAAGGACTGAAAAACCTTCAAGGCTTTCCTTTCTACGCATAGGACATTTTTTAATATTTTTTTTCAAAACCCATAAAAATCTTCAAAGCCATTTCTAGTATACTTTTATTAAATCTAAAATACAATGCTGAGGTCAATCTCCAGAGGGTTTTATTCAATATGTTCTGCAGTAAATAGTATTAGTTTGGTACAGCCCAATTCTATTGAAATAAATGTATACAATTTCACATCCCACAGAATCATAAAAGCAACGAAAGTGCGACAGGAAGACACACCATGTTTTTTTATTACGGAACGTATTGATTCCGGGTTTGCCGCAGCAGTTTCGTACATAACAGCTTTATGGAAGGTTCGAAAAAGCAAGAATATCACTAATCGACAAGCACAACAAGCAACTAATCAGCTTCAGATGTCAGATCGTTTAAATTGTCGCTACTTGAACCTTTTAATGAAATAAAATTCGTTCCCTAAATATAAAAACTGAAAACCAATAAGCGAGTGATCATAAAGATATATGTGGCGGTAATAAACGTCAACGCTAATTTTCCTCGCATTGCAATTTCTACGAAAGAATTACTTCAATTTTGTTTACAGTATATGATTCAAACTGTTATGGTTTCACATAAAATACCCAACTTCAAATTATTTTTCATTTTACAAACAAATATAAAATCGTCCTACAAAACAAAAGATTCGTTTTAAGAGCTTAGTATAATAAATCAGGTAAATGATAACATTTAATTGACAGTGTCTGCCGGTTCAGAATCTTTATAAAGAATAAAAGATTTATTCAATTGGTATAACCACCTCAAACACACTCCTTCTATTAAAATATTGCATGCCTATGAATAATCCAACATGAAGGTATAATTCTTTGAGTATAAAAATTGTTATAAAATTGCAGCGACTAGTGTCTGTCCGAAAGAATCTTTCTAGATACCGATAAAACGATACATCGCTTTTTATGTTTTGGTCGGTAAATTAACCAACAATAAAATACGTTGTATTAAGCTACCTTCCTTATAAAAAGTTCTGACCCGTTTGAATTTAAATACAATGTTTAGGCAACAGCTTTTTAAATACACAAGTTCTCTCTTTGTTAATATACCGACACCTGCAAGCGTTGTCCTATAAATTACCATCATTAGGTCCCACTATGAGCACTTTAAACTCTACAAAGATAATACCTTAAGACACACTGTATAAAACCTTATTTCTGTGCAGTTCTGTTCAAATTCAGCTTTTCCATTTAAGTCAGTCCAACAAGTACAGCGATCGTTTTCAAAAACTTGGTAAGTTCAAAGTGCTCTTTGCCCATGGCACTGCTTTAGTTTCATATATACTGCAAAAAAAAATTCAATTGTTCCTAACGTATAAATCTTGCAGGATCCGAATCCTGAAACAAAGTACTTTGTGACGTGTACGCCCTGATAATATTCCATATAGTGGAGTCAGATGAAGGGAGCGCCGATGTGAAGAGTGGTGCGCGAAAATAAGACAGTCTCGGTCGGGAAGTCGTGGAGCGTGGCGGTACTTGCTGTGATCGACCGCGCATCATTATTGGTGTTGAGAATAGAAATTAATTAGTCCGATTGTGTTAATTGGATAAGGTTGATATTCGCGGGCTCGCCTGTTGAGCATTTTACATAACATTAGTATTACGTTGTTGATTTCTACCTGTATTCATTTTCCGTTATCTTGAAAACTACATAAATGCTTTATAATTACATCGTGTTTTATTTTATTGGTGCCGAACCCTGATTGTTGTATGTTAACGCCGGGCCTAACACCTGTTGACATACGACAACAACAAAAACAAAAACGTTACATTGACGCTCAAGTGGGGCATGCTGTAGGAAGGTATCTGGATTTTCATTCAGGCAAGCAGAATTTAAAGGGAGTATTCGAAAATTAACAACAAATTTAAAAGAAGTTTGGCTGCATAAGGTAGGAGTTTTATTTCTATGCATGCAATAAATTTAGGAAAGGCTTGTGGTAAACGACCGTTTGTTTATCTACAAAGTTTTGTGGCTGCAAGATTGTAAAGTGCTAGTGTGAACTACATTACGTCACCGACGCCAGGACACCGGATAGTTTCTGTGAATGTTGGATATTATCGTTTTATCACAGTAGCTGGGAACCGCAGAGATTGAGGTTAACGATTAACATTGTAATTAAAAAAAAATTTTAAGGCTGCGTTTGTGTTTCACTCGACGCATATTTATTATATTGCTTAATATTTGAATGGAGTAACCCGTTAATTTATGTGATGTTGAATACATGCTTTTTGTATCGACTGTATTGTTAAAAATAGGTCGATGTTTATAAAGTTATAAAATGCCGCCAAAGAAAAATAAAAATAAGCAGAATGAAGACGGTGATGTGGGTTCTGATACCATAAGACAATTATTAGAAAGCAACCGTGCTTTGTTAAATAATATTAATTCGATGCAGAAAAATAATACCGAGTTAGTTGAGAAGTTCGATTGTTCATTGGAATTAGTTAAGGAAAATGTAACTTCAATTACTAGGGATGTATCGTCCAGCGTTGCGCAAATGGGTGAACAGATGTTACTTAGCTTGAAGGAGATTAAAGAAAGTGTTAGGAATATGTCAATTGCAGACAATAGTGCTTTTGAAATGAATGTAAAAGCGGAAGTTAATCCCAAGAATACTACGAATATCCGAAATAGAGATTTGTCTTATAATACATTATTTAGAGAGCTAGGGGGTTCAAATTTATCATTTAGACCGGGAGAATCAAAACACCCTGTCGCGTTTATAAATGAGTTAGAAGAAATTATGATAGAAGCTGGTGTCCCAGAGGATAAACGGGTTTCTATGGGTATTAAAGCTCTTAAAGCAGGAGCATCAGATTGGGCTTTTATAAGGAAGGAAAAATTTGTAACGTTTGAGGATTTTAAGTCGATGTTTTTAGAGAGGTATTGGGGGCCGGAGAAGCGTCGCAAGGCATTTGCTAATTTGAAATTTGGGGAATATAAGTCGGGATCTAGAGCGGATTATTTTTTGAAAATTATTAAGGAGACAAAGTATTTAGATCATGAGTTGGCTGAGCAAGAAATAATTAAGTTGGCGTCGCCGCATTTTGATTTCGAAACTAGAAGGGGATTGTGTAGTGGAGGTTTTCGTACTCTTGATGAAGTGGAATCTTATTTGAGGAATTTAGATGAAATGTGGCAAGACCAAAGATCTGTACAGGTAAATCGTACTAATCCAAGGTTGGTTTAAAATGAGTTTCAAAATAATCAAGATGGAGGGTGGAGAAAAATTCGTCGGGTTGAAACCGGGGATCGGAACTTAGAGGAAAGACAGGGAAATTCGAATACGGGAACGCAGAAGAAATGTAAACCGTACAGGGCGAGTTTATAGAATCTGAATCTGAAACAGAGCCTATAAATATTCTGTTTGAGGAAAGCAATGAAATGCTTTTTGAGGAGGAAGATTCGAGCCTGAGTAAGGAGAATAATGTAATGCCGACTGTTGTAGGTAAGATTGAAGATCTACAAGCGTCAGTGTTGATTGATAGTGGGAGTCAATTATCATGTGTGTCGGTGAATTTCTTTGCCGAAATTCAGAAGATAAAACCTAAAATTGCAATTTTGCCAGTGAGCAATACAATTGTTGTAGGCGCGTTTAAGAGGGAAGAAAATTAAGCAACAAGTTTTGTTAAAATTCGACATAGAGGGAGTGTGCTTTGAGCACGTTTGTGTAGTAGTTCCGTCATTAAGTAGCAGTATCATTCTAGGATGCGATTGGTTGACAGATTTTAAGATTAAGTTATCTTTCGAATCTTTTACGGCTAGTGGTTTTTTTAATGCTGTTTTAATGGCTTTTTCATTTAAAAAAGGGACGAAGGATACTGAATGCTTAACGGTGGCTGAAATTAATAGAAAGATAGATACGGTTGGGGAAAAAGATACAGTGGGGGGTAAAGAGGTTAAATTGTCAGTACGAGAAATTGTGGGTAAAGCAGATTCGTTTGAAGAAACTGAAAAGGAAAAGTTGGAAAAATAGATTGGTGAATTTACGGAATTATTTTCGGATAGGCCGGGTGAAATCAAGGGGTATGTTCATAAAATAAAAATGAAAAATTCAAATCCCTTTTTCATTAAACAATACCCAGTCCCACAAGTGTACCGCGGTGAAGTCCGGAAGCAAATTCGTGAGATGGAAGAATGGGGGATTATCTGTCAAGAGCAAACTGAATACGTTAGTCCCCTAGTTGTAGTCAAAAAGAAAAATGGAAGTCCGCGCGTATGTATAGACGCTAGACATTTAAATCAACAGATGGAGAAGGATCACGTGATCCCTCCCAACTCAGCTGAATTAATGTATGAAATCACGCCAGGGGCCGTCTATAGTGTTCTAGATTTATCAAGTTCATATTGGCAAGTAAAACTGTACGAGCCGCATAGAAACTATACGGGGTTCATGTTCGAAGGAGTCACCTATGTATTTCAGGTGCTACCGTTCGGATTAGCTACATTGGTCGCTAGTTTCATCCGTGCACTGAAATTTGTGTTGGGGGAACAAACTAGTCGTTTTATCATTCCCTATGTGGATGATTTGTTGGTTGTATCCCAGTCAGCGGAGCAACATTTACAATATTTAAGAGTTGTGTTTGAAAAATTATCACGAGCCGGTATCACCTTAAAATTAAAAAAGTGCTGCTTTGCGAAAACAAAAGTTAGTTTTGTTGGTCATACTAATTACGGCCAAGGGCATCGAAATGGAACCAGGTCGTGTTCAGCTGATTTTGAACTTTCAAACATCAATCAATGTTAAGACTTTAAGAGCATTTCTTGGCTTAGTCAATTATGACTCTCGTTTTGTAGAAGGATTTTCACATTTGACCCTCGGGTTAAATCACTTACTTAAAACAAACGCCAAATGGCATTGGTCGGACGAGGAGAGCCAGGCGTTCGAAAAAATTAAAACGGCTTTTTCCAACGTGGTGATGTTGCATCATCCGGACCCCAAGTCGACATTTTATATACGTACCGATGTCTGCATACGCTATTCAATCCTGTTTATACCAATTGAATGAAAGGGACGGGGTGAATGTTATTGCTTATTATTCTCGAATCCTTCATGGGGCCGAACTAAACTATTCGGTTACCGAGAAAGAGGCGTTAAGTGTGGTAATGGCATTAAAACATTGGTATACCTTGTTGCTGGGTCATAACATAATTGTGGTCACTGATCTCAAGGCGTTGACGTTTTTAGGTGCATGTCGGTTGCGGAATTCGAGGTTGATGAGATGGAGCATGTTTTTGCAACAGTTTTCATTAAAGATAGAATATTGTACTGGTGCAAGTAATTATGTAGCAGATATTTTATCGAGGTATCCGGAAGGTAAGGATGAATTGGTGGAAAAACCTCAGTCCACTGTAATTGAAATAAATGCTTTGAAAAAGCAATTCAAAACTATATTTGAAAATTTAGACTATTTAAAAGAGTGTCAGGGAAGCGATGATGCCATTAAGGGTGTTTTGCAGCAATTGAATGATGATAAAAGTCCGCAAAGAATAAAAGAGTGGTTTGTGTGCCACGAAGGATTGATTTTTAGGAAGAGGACGAAGGTCCTATCAGGGTATAGATTATGCGTTCCAAAAAAGAAAGTTGTGGAATTAGTTTCTCAATTTCATACTCAAAATGGTCATTTTGGTTCCGAAAAGTGCTACTTCTCGTTAGTACGTGATTTTTATTGGCCAAAAATGCAAGCGTCAATAAGAAAGATTGTGGGGGGTTGTCTATTATGTCAAAAAGCAAAAGTTTCTCCACGATGTGACGATAAAATGCAGTCGGTGGTCGCAGAAAGACCTAATTATATGGTCAGCGTTGATTTTATGGGACCCTTACCTAGTTCACGAGGGGGGTGTCATGTATATATTTGTCGTTATGGACGTATTTAGCAAGAGAGTTGCTTTGTTTCCAGTCAAAAGAGCCAATGCGGCTACGGTTATAAGGTGTCTTCGAAATTATTTGTCGAATGTTGGAAAGCCTAACATAATTTTGTCTGATAACGCTACTCAGTTTCATAGCAAAAATTATCTGAGTGTTATGGCTGCCGAGGGTATAAAAGTTGCTCATACATCCGTTTACTACCCACCGGGCAACATGGTAGAGCGCGTAAATAAAGAAATTGGAAGACTTCTGCGAACATATTGTTATTCCAAACATCAGAAGTGGGCTCATAATTTAAAGTTGGTTGAGGGCTATTTGAATAGGGTGATTCATTCGTCGACGGGTTTCACTCCGCTCGAAGTGCACGAGAACCATTTAAGTCAACTCAACGACTTGGGATTGGTATCATTTCCAAAGGAAAAGAAGGTTGTGGGGGATGTTGTGGCATTAGCTGGATCGCGTTTTATGAAGCGAGTAGAGGATCGGAAGAGAAAACATGATATGGGACGTAGAGTGACTGAGTTTAAAATAGGGGATAAGGTACTAGTGCGTACCCATGAATTATCTTCGGCTAAAAATAAAGAAATACGCAAGTTTTTCCTTCTTTATCGAGGACCTTGCACAATTCAAAAGATTATCAATAAGAATGCGTATGAGGTGATTGAAGATTCCTCGGAGATCCAGCTTGGAGTTCAGAATGTTTATAACCTTAAGCCTTTCCGCTTTCCAATCAATGATTTTGATTTTTAATATTCTTGGTTCTTGTGAGTACCTTTACGCTTATCATACGTATAAATTTAGTTAAGTTTGTATCAGGGCATACTGCTTTTAAACTTAAATTCAAAAATTGTGTATATCAATGTTTATCTTTTAAGTTGGGGGGTGATGTGACGTGTACGCCCTGATAATATTCCGTATAGTGGAGTCAGATGAAGGGAGCGCCGATGTGAAGAGTGGTGCGCGGAAATAAGACAGTCTCGGTCGGGAAGTCGTGGAGCGTGGCGGTACTTGCTGTGATCGACCGCGCATCATTATTGTTGTTGAGAATAGAAATTAAATAGTACGATTTTGTTTATTGGATAAGTTTGATATTCGCGTGCTCGCCTGTTGAGCATTTTACATAACATTAGTATTACGTTGTTAATTTCTACCTGTATTCATTTTCCGTTATCTTGAAAACTACAGTAAATGCTTTATAATTACATCGTGCTTTATTTTATTGGTGACGAACCCTGAATGTTGTATGTTAACGCCGGGCCTAACACCTATTGACATACGACGACAACAAAAACAAAAACGTTACAACTTGTAAGTTTTTTGCGCTAATTTCGATAGCTACTGATGGTAGAGAAAAAGTAGACATGTATACAAAAAATAAAATAAATGATAAAAAATAAACAAATAATTACTTCAAACACTTATCTTGTATGCGAGCGTAGTGAAGCACATTTATGTTCATTCGACCGTTCAAGCTGATAACGATAGAAAAAGCTCTGTTGAATGCGTCCGTCAAGTACGGGTAACGAAAGACGACTCTTCAATATGGCGAAACGTAGCACATGTAATTTTGCGGCCGTCATCAACGGAAAGCGATACTACAATGCTTCGTGTCTTCTTCATGGCCGGATATAAGAAAGTTCTTGCACATGCAAAGAGCATAATTTATCGATATCGCGGTGTTTGAAGTAGTACACGGTACATGTAATAACATTTTGATATACCGGGTAGAGAAATATAATCAACAAATTCCAACTTCGAAAATAAATTAAGCGGTAAATTATATACAATATAAACGAAACATAAATTAAGCGATAAATTATATACGATATAAACGCCCACCAAAATGCAAGGCATTTTAAAGAAAAATAATTAAAAGGAGAGGGGCGGAATGAAAAAGCGAAAAGAAAAAATTTAGAAAGAAAAAAAGATTTACAAAAACAAAAAGCAAAAAAGGTTTATTTCTACAATGCGACGAGAAAATGGACCCTCTGAGCACCCGCGTGGAAGTATTTTAAGTGAACGTAAGTAACATAAAGATCAGCAAATCAACTTTTGCAAAGTAACAAAGCGGGAAATTTACGATCAGAGGAACAAGGCGCGTGAGCAAGACGACCACCGACCCGCAAGATTCCATCACGAATAAAGGAGGACAACTTGCGAAAACTCTTTTTTAAAGTGGATCCGGATTGAATGGCCTCAAGCTCGATAGCAAAATAAGATTGTTGAGTATACGCAACAAAGGGATCAAAGCATTGTGCAACTCAGAAGATAGAAAAGGTCCGGAGTACCTTTCGAGTGGGTGACGTAGATTATGACGAAAACGGAGAATCCAAGCAACAATGCGTGTAATAAAGGGAAAGGAAGTGAATATCTAAAATTGATTGAATCCAACAGGAGGTTACGACTGCGGATGAAACAATAGAGAGTTGTTCAGTGAGAACTTCACGAGTATCTGAAGGCGGAACATGTGGACTGTAATTTTCGAAAGACTGATACAAGGTTAGTGAAGTCGCCCAACCATAAAAAACATTGGTACAAGTTGGTAGAGAGTAAACCACGTGCCCTGACATCGGCAGGATTCTCGGGTGGGGATGTGATGCCAAGAGGCGCGAAAAGTCTTCCAACGCTGCGGCAGGACACTAATCCACGAAAGCACTACCATGGAGTCAGACCAACAGTAAATTTAATAAAAGGTACGGTTGCAATCAAAGGTTTTGAAGACGAAGATTAATAATTTGGATGCCAATGCGGCGGACAACAATTCGAGCCGGGGCAAAGAGATTGTACGAAGAGGAGGGACCTTAGACTTAACGCACACTAATCGAACCTCTACGGCGAAAAGGGAAACAAAATGAAAATAAACAACAGCACAGTAGTCACGTTCGGAAGCGTCAGCAAAACAGTAAACTTCGCACGTAGTAAACTGTGACGGGATTACCAAGCGGAGTAAAACGAAATCCGAAATAAGCGGTAACTCATGCAAGTATTTTCCCAAAAACGGAGGAAGTTGAGGAAGGGGGAGCATTCCATTCTAATTTTAACGACCATAAACGTCGAATTTACTGTTTTACCAGGAAAGTAAGGGCGGATAAAAGTCCCATGGGGTCGAAAATACGGGCTAAGTTAGAAAGTAGGTTGCGCTTGGTACAGGAGGTACTTAGTGGCTGAACTAGAAAACAAAAATTACCTAAGGCGGGGTTCCATTGAAGACCTAGAACCTACAGGGGTTGAGTGTCAGGATCCTCAAAGGAGCGGGTTGCGCGAATTGCTGCGTAGCGGAAAGATGTAATAGTTCGGGATGGTTACTTGACCATTTATGAAGTTCGAAACCACCAAGTTTTAAAAGAGCAATTAGTTGATTAAGTAGATCGAAGGTTGATTCAATAAAATCTCCACCAGTAGCAATATCATCAATGTAAGTATGGTAGCGAAGAGCGAAAGCGGCTAACGGATAAGAATTCCCTTCGTCTAAGGCCAACTGCAGAATTGATTCCATACGTAACGGTATTTAATTGAAAATCCTGAATGGGCTCCTCAGGGGAGAAGCGCCCAACAATTCGTTGATAGTCACGCTGAGCGGGATTAACAAGAATATGTCTGTACATCTGACGAATATCGGCAGTGACAACATAAGGATGTAAGCGAAATTGTAACAAAATTGCGGTAATATCTGGTTACAGCTTCGGTCCAACAAATAAGTGATCGTTTAAGGATGATTGAGACAGTTTTAGGGGAAGCGTTGAAAACAACTCGTAATTTCGTACTTATGCTTTCGGGTTTCACAACGCAACCAATGCGACCATCTAATAACACTTGGGGGAAAATATCCGCGCCAAGTAAGAAATGAATGGGCCCAGATTGAGCAAGGCTCAGCGGATCAGCTAGCTTGAGGTTAGCCAAATGACTGAAATGTTCTAAAGAAAAATTAGAAGTAGGCAAATTTTCACAAACTTTGGAAAGTACTACAGTTTGAAAATTAATAATCGGTGAAGAAACACCTATTTTAGCGAGATGGCGACAGCGCCATACAGGGCTGCAGAGCGTATGGTGCCTAAACCACTAAGGATAAGGGAATGTGGAGTGGTACAAAAACTTACACATTTCACACTATTTTGCGAAATAAAAGAAGTCATGCTGCCCGAATCGAGTAAACCGCAAAATTTTTGGAAAAAAAACAGAGCAATCGGCAATTTCCACTTGAACGGTGGAAAGTTAAACGACTGCAGTTTTAGCTAAGAAATTAAATAGAACGACATTCAAAGTTGACGGGCCACTACAGGTAAGAGGAGCGGAAGGCTTGTAGCGGTCTTGAATAGCGGGACTATAGAAGGTGAAACCTTAGGGGCGGCAGTGTCCGGGCTCCAGCGAACCTGGTTAGTAGCAGCGAAAAGGGGTTTAGACGAAACGCGATCGAAGTGCAACAAGAAATGAGACGTTGATTGCATTGGCGGCATGAAAAAGTAGACTTGCATTTATTTTAAAATGTGAGAATTGCTAAGGCAATAATGCAAAAATGTTGGTTTTTTTGCAAAGTTGTAACGATCTTATGAAGAAAGTTTGACAAAATCATTACAACGATAAAGATTGTGATCTTGTTTGCAAAGCGGACATTAATTAACATTAGGCTTCATCTGGACTAACATAGATACGGCGGAGCGAGACTTAGACAGTTTGCTGGAATAAATAACTTTGTTTAAACCGGTTTTATGATTTACCAACAAATTCGATAAAGATTTACAAGTTTTTTCCAGATAATCGATTAACTCTTTATAAGATGGGATAGCGGTAGGATCTTGACGCAATTCAAAACTACGGCCAGTGTGTACATCAAGACGATTTAAGATCATCTGTACAAGAATAAAATCCCATTTCTCTATGGGCAAATCAAATTTCTCAAGCGCTTGTAAATTATCAACAAAGGTATCAACTAATTTTTGCAAACCCGTGAGGTTATCAGAATTCAATTTGGAAAATTTATCAATATTGTTTCATAGAGCTGATGTAATGTGACGAATATACGATATTTTTCACGAAGTTTATTGTAGGCAAGAGGGTAATTGGTTTCTGTAAGGTCAAGCTCTTAATGATTAAGAGTGCGGAACCTTTTAGTGCTGATCAACAATAGGAAAATTTATCCACGTTTAACAGATCGTTATTAATATGAACCAAGCTATCAAAGCGGTCAATAAAGCTTTCAAACAAAGAACCTTTCCCATCAAACGTAGGGAGGGCCAGCGGTAGAAGTGAAACTTTCGACTTAAAAGTATCTAGCGGCGCCGTCACATTAGCGTGAGACGACGACGACTGGCTCGGAAACAGCTTGTAATAGAGCGCTTTTATTTGAAAGAAATGGTTATCGAAGAGTTTACGAATAGCGTTTTCCGTTTCAAATTGTTCATCAGCGTCGTCGGCGGAAGAAATTGTACCTACTATAAAATTATAGTGTGTAAAGAAACGTTTTCGAACCGTCACGAGAGATTGGTATTGCGCTCGAAATAAATCAAAAAAGGTTGATTCAACGGTAGATTTCTGCGCGATTTCATACATTTCATTCAGCGAATTAATTGAAATATTACGTACAAAACAGCTACGTTTCAATTTTTCTGCCATGGTTAAAAATTTAGTAAATACAAAAGAACGGATGAAATGGAACCGAAATCTCGATGATTAAATTAAAGGCAAACGCGAGTTAAGGTTCGGGCCTTGAGATCTGCCTTTTTAAAAACCAGTTCCAAAACTTCTTAACAAATTTATTTATTGATACAAAATTGACTTATGGAATTTTGACAAATTAATTAAATATTACTTTAAATCGAAATTACACTAGTTAATTGTACTATGATGAGTAGTCTAGCAAACTGCAATGCTAAAGCGGATCACTGGACTGACGTCCTTGAGTAGCTTGAACAACGAAGTATAGAGTTCGAAGACTGAATGCCGGGTTCTTGGGCTCCCGGACTTTTTATAATGTTCCTACCCCCTCACATGGCTGTGGGAACTTGCAGATCTCATGTCTGCTTATTCTTAATGCTATTCATAATTACATTGTTGTAATCTTAATTTCTAACTAATCACGGTACCTGACCGTCTATGACCGTCTGTGACCTGACATCTGCAGTGTCACTATCGTCTGCGATACAAAGTAGCGCATCCGTTCTCATAAATGTTAATAAACTTTACAAATTGTCCTTGTATTTACTTTGTTGCACATCACTAAACATTTCATTACACTTTCTAATAATTTCCTAATTATTCTATTTTAATATGTATACATCAATTGGGGGATAGATAACTCGCGGCAATAACAAATATGTACAAAATGCTGGTACCGAACCCAATAACAAAGAAGGCTTGTAAACAACTTGCAAAGCTTTGATAAGCGGTATGCTAACGTGAATCTAATTATCAATTAAAATTGGTTGTTTATTTAGATCCGGTGGGAAGTGAACCATGTTAATTTTTTGCGATAATTTCGATAGCTACTGATGGTAGAGAAAAAGTGGACATGTATACGAAAAATAAAATAAATGATAATAAACAAACAAATAATTACTTCAAACACTTATCTTCTATGCGAGCCGAGTGACGCACATTTATGTTCATGCGACCGTTGAAACGAATAACGATAGTAAAAACCCTGTTGAATGCGTCGATATGGCGAAACGTAGCATATGTAATTTTGCGGCCGTCTTTAACTGAAAGCGATACTACAATGTTTCGTGTCTTCTCCATGGTCGGTGACAAGAAAGTTCTTGCACATGCGAAGAGCATAGTTTATCGATATCGTGGCACTTTGTACAGGCGCGGTGTTTAACGTAATACACGGTACATGTAATAACACATTGATATATCGGGCGGAGGTAAATAATCAACAAACTCCAACTTCGAAAATAATTTAAGCGGTAAATTATATACAATATAAACGGAACAGTATTACAACTGCCAGTGTTTCGGACACTCTGCAAAACTCTATCAATCTGTAACAGCTTGCGGTCGTTGTTAAGTCCTCACACCTCACAAATGTTTGCCCCCTCCTTGTCTCTACTCGCCATCCTGGACTAACTGCATCAGGCTTAACCAATCGCACAACTTACCTGTTACAAGCATACACTGGAGTGCATATAAACAGGCACTCGAACTAAACAAGCTAAGAATGGACTATGGACTTTAAACTTACAGAAAGACGGAAGTTCGCACAGCTTCCCCCAATTCCCACAATCCTAGCTCTACAAACTTACCTCCTACATTCCAAAGCCACTTCATTTCAACTTGATAGCACTCTAAGAGAAAACAAATACTCCAAATCCCCCCAGCAGAACCCGCCAGATCCAAAATTCACCTCCGTATTAATAACAGCCTATCTTAAGATTGACGCCTGTTTTATATCTTCATTCTCCTCCCCTCAAATTAAAATGTATTGATCATCAGGTAACGTCTTCCTAATTTTCTCATATTTTCAATACCGAAATCACATTAATACATACTTGCACGAACATTAGAAGCCCCATCGGAAACCACCCCTAGATAATTTCTGCAGACATAAACGCTAAATCCACACAACGGCACAATATTCACACATACTAACAAAGAATTGTACTGGAAGGCTTTATTCTACAACACCAGCTACATATTCTAAACTCTACTTTAAATACACCAACCTGGGAATCTTCTATTCATCTACTCATTAATCCAATATAGACATCACCCTGGTCTCCCCGTCTGCTGCAAGCTTAATCAACTCCTGGAATGTCAATCGCTCAGTTCAGACCAGCACTAAACAATCATTTATCAATTATCACAAATAAAGCGAACTAGCCCAAATTCCTATAGTTCCTCACAACAAGAAGTTCAGATTTCCCTTCCCAAAAATACAAAAACGTGGACCCACACACCCCAACTAAGAACTTAATAAAACATACAAAATGCCGCCGCTACCTCCATCTCGACTAAACACACCATAACCAAACCAACACCACATTACACCCACTTTATAATGGTAACTGCCATGTTAAAATCTAGCATTAAGTTTTATGCAACCAACAATACACTGAAGTTCGGAGTTTAAACACTGCAAGAAAGTGGCGTGTATGTATTTATAGTTACTAATTTAAATTTTGAATTAAATTAAATATTCGTGAAGAGCATGATGAAACTGAAATAACAGCGCTAGATAGATAGATAAATATGTTCCCACCAGTACAATAATATTATAAAGTTTATAGTAGTTATAAATTGATATTAGGATAAGCATCTCTTCGTAAGCCACATTTTGTATCTTCAACTAGAAATTCCTTTGAAAAATGTTTATTGCATGCAACATAACTACTGCAGATCTGGCTATTTGTTTTATTTAATAACAAAGGGGTTGTTTACATGTGTAATCCATAACCTAAACAGTTCTCCATCATTTTTCGGGAAATATGTCTCTTACTCTCGGTGTCATTGCACTCTAACACAACTTTTTTTTTATTTCGCACTCTAAGTTTCCATTTCTCAAAATAATCGACTAATCCAACAATAACAGCACAAAATTGAAAATCAATAAAACAAAAAATAATACTATAGTTGTTAAATTTAACTATCTTGGCGTCACCTACTACAATACAAATTGCAAAACGGAACGAGACGATCGTTTGCGAAGATTACAGCGTTACTTTTATGCAGTGTTTAAACTTCATGCTTTAGTTGTATAATTGGTTGCCTAAAACTTAATGCTCAAATTATGTATATCAGTTTCCATTATAAAGTGGGTGTTATGTAACCAACACCTTGGTGGACAAATGACCTAAACAATACCAGAACGCCCGAGTCCCATTACTAGATATACGATTCCAAAGGGAACAACGAAACCCCTACTTGCGATATTGAACATTCAAGAACTCGAACAATTCTACTCCACAGAACAATACTTATAAAAACACAATATCCGAAACGGTAAAAAAAAACACTATCAAGACATCATTTCAGAACCAAATGCCCGACCCTTGGACAACTTATCAAACCACCAACCCCTTATATCCTAATCTCGCCATTACACAACCAAACTTCTCACCATAGACAATATCGTCCCTATCCTACTTGAGTAAGCAATCTCGTCCTAAATCTTGGATGTTCTTAACCTACAACAACAGCAAATAGCAAAAAACACAATCTTTCCTACTTACAGCACCAGACATAGAACTACTGATTGAAGACTAGACACAACAGTACCCAAACTCCACCCCTAAAATGTTGAATAATTGTGTAACGACATCATTAGGAGTTTGATTTCCAATTTTACACTAAAACGATCTATTGTGTACGATTCATTGTATACTTCTGCTACATAGTCGAAATTGACTACTTCGAGACGGATACTAAAAAGAACTAGACGATCAGGAAATTTTAAGAAAAATTTCCAAAATTAAAGAATTTCCAGTTAATTCTATAAATGAAAAGTGAAGAATATTTCCAGTTCCAGTAAATGTACGAGGAATGAGTGTACATAGTGTTTATAAGTTCTGAAAGTATAATTGCAAGTTGAAAGTGGAGATTTCTTTAAGAATAAAAAACTCATTGCGAAGATTTAAGGTGAGATTAAATATTAAATATTTTCTTAATTGTTATAAATTGATTATTGTTCTTTTCTGATACTATATTGACTTAACAGATGTAACGCAGTTTACTATTGCTAAACGCATAAGGCAGCGTTTAGAATACGTAGGTCAATGTTGCGAGTCGTTAAAATTGCTTATTTAGTTATTTCTTACTTTACTTCTAGACGGTAAGATGGAAGCTTTAATTAAACAAAGGTCTTTGGAAAAAGAAAAATTACTGTAAGCGAAAAATGTTTTACAAGTAATCATGAATCAGAGGAGAAAGTGTTTGCTTTCAAAACAAGACCGGAAATGTTAACTAAAGTTTTTGATCGATACAGTTTAATTCAAGATGGAATTGAAGTGAAGATGAATAACAATGTTCTGATAGGGATATTGTTCAAGATAAATATTGTTCCCTTTTAGCGCTTTTTCAAGAATACATTCATTCATTTGAAACTGTGAACCGCAATCCTAATTCAGTTAAACCACGAACGTAAATAAACCTCGATTAAATATTGTTTGGGAATCCAAAAGCATGGAGTTCATTTATTGAGCTTTTGATAATAAATGATCGAATGTTATCTCATGCGGAAAAGCTAATCTGTCTCAAATCCTATTTAGTAAACGGGCGCTGAGTTTGATTGCTAATTTACAATTGATTAGTGTTAACTTCCAGGTAACTTTAGATTCGCTAAGGGGCAGATGTGAAAATCAACTGAACATAATATATGATCATATACAAAACTTATTAGTTACCAGTTTCTTGAATAAATCAGATGTAGATTCCCTAAGAAGTTTTATTACTTTCCTAAAACAGAACTTGGAAGGGTTACAAAATTTGCAAGTATATGTTCAAAATTGAAATTTAAGACTAGTGTACATTTTTCCCAAAAACTAGATAAGCACACAAGAATTTATTTGGATGTTCCTTCCAACACATGGCCTACGTTAGACAAGTTATTTAAATTTTTGGAACATTAGATGTACGGTTTTAGAACGTTCAAGTATTCTGCCCCAAAGCCAAAATGCAAATACTTATTCAAATGATTTTAATAAAACGAAGCACACGGGTAGTGGTAAGGAAAAGTGTTTACTCCGTAACTTGAATAATCATACAATTTATAAATGTACAAAATTTAATGGTTTCTCTTACCATCATCATCATCATTAAGACTTCAGTCATGGAAATCGTTAGACGCGTATCTTCACTGTTTCCTATTCTGAGCTAACCAACACATTTGTCTGAAATTTCCAGTCTGCATCCTTTCACTATCTGCGTGTAATAGTCTGATTTAGGTCTACATCTACCTCTCTGTTTTCCTATATCTTCTTGTAATATAGTTCGCACTATTCCCCTTAGAACGTATCCTGTCCTTCTATGTTTCCTATTTTTTTTTGTTTTTCACAGATATCTTTCTTCACCTACTATTTCTATAACGTCTTTGTTATTAACTTTATCTGTCCATGATATCATCATCATACATCTGAAGCATAACATTCCAAAAGGCTTCTTCCTTTTCCTGTCTGCTTCTCCTATTGTTCCTATTTCATAGGCGTACAGTGCAGTGCTCCACCCATATGCTTCCAACGTTTTTGTCCTTGTTTCTATATTTGTTATCTTCGAACATAGTCGATGGTCGTTTTTGTTTACAGTTCAGTTCCCCTTCTTTTGTTTTGTAAATATATACCCTATTTCACCCGATATTTAGCAACCTGATGGCTACCAAGATCCCCCAACGCTTAGACATTTGCCGAATTAATAGTTTTCCAATAAATCCTTTCGCACAATCAAGATTAGTTGAAAATATTGCAGAACCAACACCTGTATTTATTTCTAGTACTCATCAGGTTTAAGTCTAATTGGTTTTTGTCATTAGGTTTTCCGTCTTGGAACAGTTTGGACACGTACCTCCACTGATTTCTATTCTAGCTAGCCTATAATTCCCTGACATTCCAACCACCTAAATACAGCTCAGTTCTCCTTCTATAGTTTTCTAAATATATACCATATTTCACTGATATTTAGTGGTACGTGAAGGGGTTAAGTAACTTGCGGTTACCAAGATCCCTCTAGTTTTCCAGTAAATTTTTTTAAACAATCAACATTAGTTGAGAGTATTACAAACCCAACACTAGTAGTTGCTTATAATAATCATCAGGTTTAGGTACAATTATTTTGTTTTCAGTCTTGGAATTGGTTGGAAGTGTACCTCCATGGATTTCTATTCTGAGTTAGCTTACGCATTTCCCTGAAATTCCAACAGCATACATCCTTCACTGTTGTATGCAGTAGTCTAACCTAGACCTATCTCTACCTCTCTTTTTTCCAATCTCTGCTTCTAATATATTCCGCACTATTTCCTCATGTCTTAGTATGTAACCTATCATCCTATATTTACTATTTTTTACAGTTTTTCACATATTTCTTGTGATATTGTCGGAGGCTTTCATGGTCGGAGTCATTACAAATATTTATGGTTCCGGGTTGAGACCGTGTCATTTTATAAATCAAAGTCGACGTTTCGCTCACTTTTATAAGGGGCTTCATCAGGACAAGAAAAGAAATAAGTAATAAAATAAAAATAATAAAAAATAGAAAAAGATAATATTAAGTAAACAAGTTAAAGTGTAAAGAGAAGAGTTAGTCCTGAACTAGCAGACTCACTAGCCCATTCAAAGCCAAAAGGTGTCTTGAGGCGAAGTAACTTCCCGTACCACTTCTAGAACTTCTTTGTTCTTAACGTTTTCTGTCCATAATATCTTCATCATATGTCTGTAGCACCACATTTCAAAAGCTTCTAATTTTTTCCTGTCCGCTTCTCCTAGTGTCTAAATTTCACAGCAGTACAATACTGTGCTCCACACATATACTTTTAGCAATCTTTTCTTTATAATTTTGTCTGGCATTAAGAAAGCAATTAATTTAAATTGTTGGTTATTCTGTAAAGACAAAATTTCAATAACCGGTCGCGCTGTTATTACAGCTCTTTAGATTGGACCATTTCTCTCTGCAAAACAACCAACAAAGATCTTGAGAGAAATAGTTCAATCTGATGAGCTGCAATAACAGCGAAACCGGTCATTGAAACTTTCTCTTTTCAAAATAACCAACAATTTTACTAATTATCGTCCACTATGCTCGAATTACTTTCCCAATTCCAGACAAAATTATTTATTATTAAGTAACCAGAAACGTAGTAGTTTCAGTTGGCCAAATTCGTCAATTAGCATAAGGTGCAGTATCTTCTTAGAAGGTCCGCCAATGCTAAGTAGGCAATCAGCCATTTGTTTATTTAATCCATTCTTAGTTTTATGTTTGTTGTCTTTGAACACAGTAATTACTTTGTCTTGTTAAATGTAGCAGGTCCTTGTGATGATCTTTATTTTATATATTTTACGCTCTTCCCATTTTGCATTATTTGGCTTCCTAGGTAGCAGAAATCATTAACCGCTTGTAAGTTCTCGTTTCCTATTTGTATTCTAGTTTTTGATTTATTTTCCCCTGCTTTGCATACTAGTACTTTAGTTTTATTTCCATTAATTTTCATACCGTATCTCTCTGTTTAAACTGTTTCCATTTCATTAAAAGTTACTTCTAACTCTTTTTTGCTAAATGCTAATACCGCTATATCATCTGCAAATCTAAGCATTTGAATTTTTTATCCCTGCATAATAATTCCAAATGTCTTCCCGTATTTAATAGTATTCATTGCCTCTTCGATGTACAAGTTAAAAATTAACGGGGATAGGGCGCATCCCAGTCTCACCCCTTTCCTAATATCCATTTCTCTACGTTCCTGCTCTAATTCTATTACCGTTGTTTATCTGTCTATCCCTAAAACTCGTTGCAATCTTTTTGAATATTTTTTTCCATTTTACATTGTCGAATGCTTTTTCCACCATTCCACCCCATATACCCGCATTCTCCTTTTTTTTATTGTCTTCTCCATTATCACTCTTAGAGCTAAAATAGCCTCCGTGTTCCCCTGTTACAGCTAAATCCAAATTAATCTTGTAGTATTTTTTCAGTCCGTTTTTCCATCTGACTTTGTACGATTCTAGTTAATATTTTTGACTTAGAGTATGTATGATTGTAGTAGCTGCGCTAGATTTAGATGAATAGCCCTGGAAGGTTAGATGTAAGAACAGCATTATGATGAGCCTTACCTTGTAGTTCGAATATTGTGTATTTGAATAAAGTTTTTATTATTATTATTCTTTCTTCTTCTCAGATACTTTTATCTGGTTTTAGTAGATAAGCACGTTTACTGTTGTCAAACGCGCTTTCTAACTAACTACAAGTTGCATTATGCATTTAAAAATTTTCTAGGAATTGTACATGTGTGAATGTGTTTAGATGTAGTTTTACTTTTCAGATGTATTGGTGTAGGTTATTTGGTAAGACTCCTGTACTTGATATTATGATCGGTATTATTTCTACTTTATCTTGGTACCACATGTCTCTGATTTCTTTAGCTAGTTGTATGTATTTTTCTATTTTTTCCTGCCTTTTTCTGTATATTGGGTGTGTTTGGGATAGTTATTTCTCTTAGTTGTGTGATTTTTTTGCTTGTGGATGAGTGTAGTGTTTGGTTTGTTGTGTGGTGTTGTTTTATCGGTTATTATGCTTTTATGCTTTTGTTACAGTATAGCTTGCTTGTATTCTGTGTTTTCAAGTATGTTTTACGGTGTGTATTTGTATATTGGTGTATGTTGTTCAACGATTTTGTGTTTGAAGACTAGTTGTTGGTGTATTATTTTGCGGCGTTGTCATGTCGTTTGATGTATTCTGTGTTTGCTAGTATTGAGCATGCTCTTGTGATGTGTTCTACTGTTTCTATTTGTTGTTTACATAGTCAACATTTGTCTGTTGTTGTGTGGTCTTTGATAATGTGTTTACTGTAGTAGAGTGTGTGTGTTGATTGCATGGTCTAGTATCGCTATAATGAATTCCTCTGATTTACTGAATATGTTGCCTTTCTTGAGTCATATGTTCGATACTTCTTAGTCGATATGTGGTTGTGTAAGATAGTGTGAATATTTCCCATGTAATGTTTTTTCTTCCAGTTTTCTTGCTTTGTGTATGTTGTTGTGATTTCGTCTATGGGGTTGAAAGTACTGTTGTTAAGTTGTAGTTGTATGGCTGATGTGTTTGCGTGTATGATCGCTTTGCACGTTATTTGTTTCTGATCTTTTTATGAAGTAGTTATGTTGTTTGTTATATCGATGAATCCTCTTTCTCCATTTTTTCTATTGAGCGTGAATCTTTTTATAGCTAAGTGTATGTGGTGTGTTCTATATTTATGACATTGGGATCATGTGCGTGTGGTGAACGCTTCTAGGTCAGTATTGCTCCATCTCATTATGCCGAAAGAGTGCATTAGTAAGAGTATTGCATATTGCTTTATAGCTATTGTTTTGTTTCTTGCTGTAAGTTCCGTTTTTAGTATTTTAGTGACTCCTTGTTTGTATTTTTCTTTCAGTTCTCCTTTCATTTGTGAGTGTTTATATTCTTTGTTATTGTTTGTATCCTAGATATGTGTATGTGTCTATTGTGTCCATTTCAGGTATGAAATCGTTGTTGTTGTTTAGTATGTAGTTCTCTTGCTTTGTTTATGCTGTTTTTCTTACATTAGTCTGTTCCAAAGGTAATGTTTATGACGTTACTGTGTTTCTGTTATTTTAAGTAGGTAACTAAGTTGAGAGTTTGGTGCTGCCCTTAGTTTGCGGTCATCTATATGTAGAAGATGAGTTATTTTGTGTGGGCGTGTACCTGTGATGTTGTATCCGTATTTGTGTTGTTTACTGTGCTCGATAGTGGGTTTAGTGCAAGGCAGAACCAGAAAAAAATTAGGGAGTTCTTCTGGTATATGCCTTTTCTGATTTCTATTGGTTCCATTTTTCCGTTACTTGTATTTGTGCTTATGATCAGTGTTGTGTTCTAGTTTTTCATTATTGTATTTAAGAATTTTGTTAGGATTGTGTTTACTTTGTATATTTGTGGTATTCGTATTAGCTATGAGTGGGGCATGCTGTCGTATGCTTTCTGGTAGTCTATGTATGCGTAGTGTGAAGTTCTTTTAATTTTAGCTTGGTGTGTTATTTCTGTGTCTACTATCAATTGCTCTTTACATGCTCGCGTTTCTTTGTTGCATCCTTTTTGTTCTTCGTAATTGTGTTGTTTTGTGTGCATTCGAGACTAGTATATTGTTGCTATTGAGCGGTATTTTGATGGAGGCGTCGCCGTGGATCAATGTAGTAAGCGTAAGACTACGGATCCCAAGGTCCCGGGTTCAAATCCCGACACGGCCGACTGCTTGAAAAATGGCAGGTGAGCATTTTTCACAAATATTACGCACTCGTTCGGATGAGAGGTTAAATGGAGGTCCCGTGTGTGAGTGTTGTCACGCACGTTAAAGATCCCTACCTTGCCTGGAACGGCAAGGGTTCGGCGAAATTCTAAATTTCCAGGCAACAAAACACTCGCCTCCTGGCCAATGTAGTACCTACGGGTGGAGCATTGGAATTATAAATGAATGGTATTTTGATGGAAAGACGGCTCCGTGGCGTAGTGGTATGTGTGTGACTACTACGTCCAAGGTACCGGGATCGAATCCCGACACGGTCCGCTTGAAAAATGTTAGGCGAGCATTTTTCACAAAAATACACCCTCGTTCGGATGAGAGGTAAAATGGAGGTCCCGTGTGTGAGTGTTGTCACGCACGTTAAAGATCCCTACCTTGCTTGGAACAGCAAGAGTTCGGCAAAATTCCAAATTTTCCAGGTAAAAATAACTCGCTTCCTGGCCAATGTAGTACCTTCGGGTGGAGCATTGGAAAATCACATGTAATGTCACCCATGTTAAAGATCCCTACCTCTTGCAACAGCAAAAGTTCGGCAAAATTCTAAATTTTCAGGTAAAAAAAACTCGCTTCCTGGCCAATGTAGTACCTTCGGGTGGAACATTGGAAAAAAATCAAATTTAGGGTATTTTGATGGGTTTTTGTGCCATTTTCATTCTCTGGTTTGAGATATCTTATACCTTATATCTTTTGTTAATGTGTGTGGTGTTGAGTGTGGCTGTGTGATATATGTGTTAAATAATTCTGCTAGGTGTGTGCGTATGTGCGTGCGTGCGTGCGTGCGTGTGTGCGTGTGTGAGTGCGTGCGTGCGTGCGTGCGTGTGTCGTAGTAATTTTTTTAAACTAGAAATACGATATTTTGTCGTTGCCAGGTGCTTTCCAGTATGATTTGTTAATGGTTAGACTGATTTCGTCGTGTGTGATGGTTATTTCATGCATTACTTTTCTTGTGTTGTATTTTTGTTTCTGTTTCAATCCATGGTACGTGTTGGTTGTGTTGTGTTGGGTTTGGACCATAGATTGTTCCAAAAATAGTCGCATTCTGTTATATTTGGTAGGTTGTTTATTGTGATTTTGTCGTACCTCATTTCCAGTCTTGATGTTAAGGCCCCGTAGCTTCTTTGGGTTGGTCTAGAATGGTTTGCAGTATATTCAAAGCCTCACCTCGTAACGCGATAATCAATGCGGTTGCCCTTTCACCATCGTTGCAGTCGTTTACTATCGCGACAGCCTTGAATTATTTAAAATATGTCTGCCAAAGTGACTTTCCATCAAAAGTGGGTGGTTTTACTGTGAACCTTGACGTCTGTTTGCATTCCCCGATATTCATAAATTTTGGGACGTATGTTTCGCTATATTGTGTAAGCTTAAAAATTAGGTTTATTAATTTAGAATTAGGAACTTCTTTTACATCTCGGGAAAAATCCTCGCTGAATACTGCAATTTTCGTTAACGTTGTGAAACCCTGGGATTATTAGCGTTCACTTGGATCTTGACGTCATTCGCTTATCTTTGCGATGGTAAGCACTGACCTAAAGCTTTGTATGTGAGAAGAAGTTCATTCTCCCATGAACGCAAGCGGAAGCGCGTCAATCTCGATTGGAGAGGAGAGACGTTTAAGACAAGAAACGCCGGCTAGCTTGACAAATACTGTACCGACTTCCGTGGAGTAACAATTATCGTACTGTCTACCGGCAGTGCTGTCATGAGTGCTTCGTATTGGTTCCCACCCTTCTAACCTTATCGTTCAGTGCACCAGCAAAAGCAGCGATCCACAACAAGGTAATAGCATAGAACCGTCCCATAGAAAAACGTTGACGCCCATTTAAATGTAGGGGTAAGTGTTTTATAACGTTATTTATTTGCCCGGGGTTTATTGATAGGGTTGATCGGAATACGTGCTGTTGTATCGCCGATACCGAGGGCTCTGATACTTGCACTGTTACAGAATTAACCCGTTCTTCCATCTCCAGCACCTTTTCTTCCATTCTTCGCGAATTTTCAGATAACTTTGCGTCCACTTTCTGTAAGCCGTCAGAAAATTTAGCTTTCAGCTTTTGCGCAGTTTTTGTAATTTCCTGTACAAATTCATCTCTCAGTTGGCTGTGATTTTTAACTAGTTTTTGTTCGTCAGCTTTTAAACTCTGGTCTAAGTTTTCTGTAATCCTCGTGTTACTTTTTTCTAATTTCGCTGCCAGGCGTGCAGTGTTTTGGTTATATATCTCAGCATTTCTTGCAATTTTTCCGCTAAAGTTACCGACAGGATTGCAGAATTTGTCTTGTTTCTCAGCTTTTTTACTAACCTGTCTGTAACGCTTGATTTGAAGTCCTTCAAAAAAGACAAAATTTCGCTATGCACTTCAAATAGAAACCGAACTAATCACTAAAAGTACAAGTATCATCTTCTTAACACTACGATTATATCTTCTTAATTAACTTAATCTTGAAGCACTACAATTAATTTATTTAATCAATCGCTACAATACATTTGTATGAACAGTTATTTATATGAACATTTATACCACATCTTTTAAGGCTTTCAACTAAAGCATATCGTAATAGAAGTTTTACATTAGAACTTAACTTCAATTAGAACTAACATCGTAATGAATTGTAATCAAAGCTGCAGTTCGAACTGACTTGCCAAAACTACGCCCGCAAATTGATACACACTTTAATTGCTTTTGAAAACTCCAGTATCTACAAGAATTATACAAATTACCTTTTCGAGATTTCCTATTGCATATCTTGAATATATCTATTGTAATCTTAATAACCCTTAAACTTAAAAGTCTCGTACCTGTCAATCGAGTATTCTGGTACCGCAGAACTTGTCGATCATTTGATATTGAAGATGTCATGCCACAGAATGCACATCAATTATCTTTTGTGTATTCAAATCCTTAGTTTACATTCAGGTGTATTACTCTGGTCAACGCCAGACCGAAAGGCGCTACATGCACTAATAGTTTGACCCATTTTAGCTGACACAATCTTCCCAACTAGTTTCTGACCTTTAATAGACATTAACTTGGGTGTTTTATTTGAAACAGTCGAGAAACCATTTTCGTCCATATTCAATATCTGTGAATTTGGAAACTTTGAGATTAGTGACATTGGGGAAGTAAATATCCATATGTACTTTATTAAATCCAATTGCTCTGGCGATACTAGTTTTAGTTAGATATCCGTAACGATAGCTTGTGTCCTTTTAAAAAAGATGCTCTATCTTTCTCGGTCATTTGTTTGTTTTTTGTGAGAAAGGATTTGCAATACTATTTAATTCAGCATATTCAAAACCTAACTTTCTTACACTCTTCAATGTCAAGTCATAGAACTTTTCCAAGTTTGTTGCATCCACAGCTAATTCACGATCTTGATCTCCAGTAAACACGAGCTTAAATCGATCCAAACGGTCAATACAACAATCCAACTTCAACCGTTTTCTCAGGGCTACTTCCGTAAATCTTAATTCACTAGCAATTCGACGTTGTGTTAGGTCATTTTGAAACAATTATTTGACTCTTTCGAATATCTCAGGTGTAATCTTAGTCCCTCAATGTCGTACTTCGGGTGGAGCATTGGGAACGTGGCCATAAGTATAGCGGTCCTTACTTATATTATACTGTAATCTTAGTCCGGGCGGCTTCGTGGCTTAGTTGGTATACATGTGACTACTGAGCTTGTAACGTGCATTGTTAATAGTTTTACATTTTACGCTTTTTCTCAATTAGTAAATACATTGTTTTTGGATCGCTGTTTGTATAAAGTAAATACTTTCGAATAGTTTTCCGATTTGTATGCAATTTAACTCGCGTGTATTAATTTTAAAAGTAGTTTAATTGACGATTGATTTTCATTAATAAATAGATTGCAAGGAACGAGTTTTAAATAGGATTAATCGTAAATTACTTTCCAACTTATCGAAAGGGATAAACAACTGTAATTAGTTATTAGATATGATGGTGCATTCACGTTTTGGATGTTCCTTATGTTATTAACGAAGTCGAGATAATAGTCGACAAGAGTTCATGGTAACAACTAGTTTTATATAAACAGATTAGAGTGGGCAGTGTAGTTCTGATTACATTTGAAGGAAGTATGCTTTATATGTAACGTGTTGGATTGTTTTAGTGATACGTGTTGCTTTACTAATTGTTTTTGTTGCTTTTCTGTTTGAACTAAAAGTTGTAGTTTTGTTCTTGGTTCCTATATATTAATTACGTTAAAAATACTGTTTCTTCTTCACTTTGAAAATAGTGAGAATTAATGCGGGATCAATTTCGGATTGTTCAGGAACAAGCACGGCACGATTTTAATTGTTTTTCTTGTGAAATAAATGTTGTATATTAACTGTAGAAAGTGGAGTGCTAATTCCGATTGAAGTAGTATGGTTGATAGGCGAACTTGTTAAACTCGACCTGCACGCGTGTTTTTACGGAACATTTGACGAACTTACTTTAGTGATAGACGTGCTTTACTCATTGTGTTTTTTTGGTGCTTTGTCTTTTGATTTTTAAACTGCGTGTGCGATCTAGTTTCGCGGTCCTTTTCTTTTTATCAGAGTAGTGCATACTTTGGATTATCCAAATACAGTTGATACTGTAGTTTCTGAATTTTCTAACCCCAAAGAATCTACAACACATCATTGCTTGCGCAAATTTCGTTATTTGCGAAATATAACAGATTACCGGTTTACAAAGGTATTGGTTGAAGTTTCTCACTGCTTTTTGGATGTTTATGAAAATAATATACTTTTGGTCCCAGTTGAAAATAAACTAGTGCTACAAAATATTTCAAAATTATTGTCTCAGGAAATAGAATTAACAAGAAATTTATCAATGCTACATAGTTCCGTCGCGTGATAATGTCTGTTGCTAACACCAGTGAAACACGTAGGTGTGATTAGTGTAACGTGTGATAAGTTCCATCAACACCCTCACAGTTAAGGGTGAAGTGCTTCGTTAGTGCAGGACATCGTGAATCCCACCCTTCAATTGCAAGGAAGCGTTCCTGAAGGACTTTTTGTAAGTTGAACTATTTCCTACTTATTATTACTTTAAATATCTATCCGTTGTTTTGCCATATCTTCGTCGTTCTGATACCTTTTACAATAGACTGGCCTGCTATTAAGAGAAAAAAAAGAAAGAAAAAAAATCAATACTACTGAATTACTCATATCAATTGTGTCTTACCTATTTATCTTTTGTTAACATTTTGTCTGATTTATGTTTAATTGGTGTGTGAGGAAACGTTTCTGCTACTCCCCAATATTACCTCACTTTGTGATAAAAAATTTTGTAATGCTTTTACTGTTATTATATTATATAGTTTATCTAAACAGTTTTATTTACATTCTACAAAGTACTGAATAACTTAGACTTTTCATTGCTGCTATGCTTTTTCTTTATTTCAGGTTTGCAGGACTAATCTTTTTTTTTATTGCAGGTTTGCTATTCTAATTTTTTTTATTGCAAGTACTGTTGCTAACTCCTTACCGCCGCATACATTATATGTCAGTCTGCTTTCTACAACCCCCCCTAATCTCCGATTGAGCCCGGTCATTTCGTGATATCGAGCTACGATATCGGCTACGAGCCAACGTAGCATAAATTTTGGCGCCCAACGTGGCTGCCTCGAATAACGTAACAAGCTTAAGGTCCCGGGTTCCAATATTAGACGAGCATTTTTCACAAAAATACATCCTCCTTCGGATGAGAGGTAACATATAGGTCCGGTGTGTAAGTGTTGTCACACACTTTATAGATCTCTACCGTACTTGGAAAAGGTTCGGCAAAATTCAAAATTTCCAGATAAAAAAAACTCGTTTCCTTGCGCGAGTGGTACCTTCGGGTGGACAACTGAAAAAAATCAAATATAATCTTACTTCATTTGGTTTTTCGTTTATAGCTTCTGTAACAAAAAAAATTGAACTTGGATACACCGAACACGTGCAAACTCCTAATGGGTTATAAGTACCCAGCACACTTATGCCCCGTTCTAATGTGCGTACTTTTGACCCGAAAATGTTTTAAAATACGGGCGACATTATAGTGGCTTTGAACTGTCGATGCCGGTGACAATTTGAAGGTTAGGGATACATATGTATGTTATACAAATTATTTTTCTAATAATTGTAGTGAAAGCTCGTAGTATTTGAAACAGCTTAAAAATAAGATCAATGAGTATCATAATGAAACTTACATAATTTTCAAGGTTATTTTAAGAACGCGAGGCGACGCGAATTACGTTTCGGGCCTTGGGAGCTGTGTTTTTGAAAACTATTTTCACAACTTGTAACAAATTTTTATTAGTTTAAACAGACATTAATTATGTAATTTGGGCAAACTGTTGTAAATACTCTAAGTCGAAAAATAATTAATAATTGAACTAATATAAGGGCGAGTAACCTAGGTAAACAACAATGTTAAAGCTGAAATACTCAGACTGACTGATGGTCTTGGGGCTCCCGGGGTATTTATGTTGTCTCTGCCCCTCACATGTCTGTGGAAACTTGCAGAGCTCATGCCTGCTTATTTCTTAATTCTATTCATTATACAATGTAACAATCTTAGTTTCTAGGTTATTACGGTTCTTAACCGTTTGTGATCTGCCACCTACAGTATCACTATCGTCTAGAATACAATGTATTGCATCTGTTCTCACAACTGTTAATAACCTACCATTAATTACCCTTGAATTACATTGTTGCACTTGACTTAATAATTTCTTTAACAATTTCTAATAATTCCTATTTTGTTATAAATACATAGATTGGGGGAAACATAACTCGCGTTGTTTACACATTACCGTATAACAAAAGACTAACGAAAACTAGCTAAATGCTGATCTACATAGAATGCGTTCGGGAAATAACAGCAGTGCGTACTTTTACCAATCGCAAACTTTTGTCCCACCGTAGTATATTCTAGTAACCCGAAACTGCTTAATTTCAAGTGCTAATCCAAAGACTATCAGCTTGTGTCCGCATTAATTTTACGTAAGTCATATTTTGTAAGTGTGATTTGGTGGTGCAGCTTTGTTTGTTGATTCCTATGGGATTCTGTGCCCTCCTCCAAGATTATCTATCCCATTTTACTTTGTGTAAAAAACAGTGGCGTTCAAATTAATTTTATGTCGGATGTTACCACTGTCAGCTCACCCATATATATCTTCATGAGGATTTCTCTTCACTAAAACCGTTTCACATTTCAATTTACTCTGAGCTATATTTTATTACAGAAAAGTCTCAAACTGAAAAAATGTACTACAGTATAACACGGGAGGCAGAAAATTAAGGTGTAATACCATAAAATGCAACTAAAATGAAATCTCAGAGAATGGGCACATTTCATTCCAGCATTTCCGGAGAGAAGAAAAAAACTCCTCAATATTCTACAGGTCACATTGAGCCTTTCTGTACTTCAAACGAAACGCTACAAAATCAATTAATAACAGAATCTACTGAGTATATGACGTTAATCAATCATTTTAGATTATATGCCCCATTCCCTAAAAATGCAAAATAAGAAGGCGTCCTTCTTATACAATGAAAGCATTGATTTGTGGTTTGCAACAGCTAACAAAGTTTGCGAGATAACAGCTTTGTAAAAATCTTTTAAGGGCAAACTTTTAATGGAAAACCTTCCAAAAAAGAAAACAACTTGTTAGTTTTAAATCACTTAATTGCCACTTTATCTACTTTAACACAACAGGACAAAAACTCCTCGTTAGAAGAGTTCTATTTAACAAGCATGTTTAAGGCAAGAAATGTCTTAATCTAAAGAATTAACTCCATTTAATTGCAGTAAGAATTAGAACAAAAAACATCTGTTAACGATGGGGTGCTATTGCTGCAGCACACTTTTGGACAGCACTACAAAATCCGTACGCAGTTTGGAGCGAATTATACTTTGAGATCACGACCTTACACCGATATTCTCGAGTGAACACATCTAAAGGAAAATCACTTTTCTCAGATATACTTTGCTTCATAACCTCTGATTAAATAAAATAACTTAAGAAATACCCATACACTCATATGCACATGCAAGCGACATGTATATTATAATACAGTGCGTTCATTAACTCGTGCACATCCAAATAAACGAGTCTGTAAATAGTAGGTTTTTAGATTATTTCTAGTGGCTACCGCAAAGCAGCACCACTGGTAATATAAACAACAGATATAAAGCCCATTATTGTGTGTACAGGTTACAACAGGTCTGCAGTATTGTCTAGATTACGATAAGGTAAACATGTCGTTTTCTCAACAGCAACGAGTGTTCCTTCTTGAACAGTATTTTACCAATCATTCATATGAATTTGTTATTGATCAATTTCGTGTGACATATCCGGATGTCAGTGTGCCTAACAAATCGACCTTATTCAGATTAATCCGGCGTTTCTGTGAAACCGGATCAGTTATTATACTCCCGGCGGTAATATACTAGAGCCACTACGTCAGTTGGTAACACAAATGAATATTTTCAAAATGACGCTCAAATAAGGTATTACGTTGTTTTAAATTACATCACATGCAAAAAAAAACGAGAAAGGTACTCACGTAATTGTAGGACTCCTTACAGCATTACGCTATTATAACGGCAGCTGGCGTCGGGGAGCATTCCGGGTGTGGGTAATCCGTTGGGCCCCCTTGTCGAATCCAAACTCAAATTTGTCTTCTTCTTCTGTAGCGGAACACAGGAATACAGGTAAGGATGAACGATATCAGGTAGAAATTGGAGGGAAACCTACAAATCTGAAAAAGAAGACAAGAACGGCACAAAGATAACTACACTCGTCGAAGTCTCGCTAACTAGTCCTCGACGTGTTGGACATCACCACCATTTCTTTCGTACTCCGCGTCTGCGTAATCCTTTGCGCAAACGCACTGTCTGAAGTGACGGAAATACGCGCACAAGTCTTTTAAAATTATTGGCGCGAAATCACTTACAAATTAAAACTAAAATTGGAAATGTTTACGGCTGATTTTCGACAGGTAACACAGTTGTAGACAAAAAGCGATCAGGGAGACCAGTCATTTTAACTGACGCTACCTGGCTGAGGTTAGAAATGTTATGCAGCAGTAGGCTTCAAAAAGCCTTAGAAGACTATCAATTCACTCACAAATTTCATTGAGTTAAAACAATTTTTCTTTTTTTTTACCTTTTTTTTTTGGCCTCCACTCGCTGGTTAAAGTGAAGCTTTAATTATTCGCGGCTAAGTCTGGGAATTACCCCAAGGGTGAGCAATGAGAAAGGGTGTGGGGATGGTCTAAACTCTGCAATAAATTAACAAAAAGAAAATGGGTTGAGCGCCACTGTATCTGTATGAACGATAACACTAAAGATTCATTACTCCTATGAGAAGATACAGAAACTCACGGGATGTAAACACAATAAAAAACTTACAACTTACTGAACTAATGTATCTGGAAACCTCTGGAACATACTTACGACCTCTCCGATCTCGATGATCCTGAAAGAAAAAATACACAACAAATTCTCTATTAGAAAGACACAGTTTGTGCTTTCCAATAAAAAACAGACTAATAATTACAGGTGGATAATATTAAGATTACCACACCAAGGATATTTAAATCAAAAATGAATACTTAGTACAAATCAGTTGTAGCATATCTGTGCTTTTTAAATTACTTCAGCATTCGTATATTTTCATTATTCAAAGATTTTTTTTTAAAAAACTTTTAGTAAAAATTAATTATGTATGGAATAAAAAACTTGAGTCCAAAAATGAAATTTAATATAGTTTCTCTTTCTTGATTTTTTTTAAATATGTTTACAAAAATGAACTAATAAAATTGGTTTCTCTATACATCTGCCTTGACATAACAAGACCTTAAGTTAATAATATTTTATAACAAGCTTTGACACCAAATACCCAGATCTGATTATTGGCTCACATATGTTTCTCATAAATTATTTCTTAAAAAAAATATGATTCACGTGCAGTTAACTTAGACAAACAACTTTTCAATTAATTCAGGTATTCTGAGCTTATAAAAATTTAACATCTGCTAACAATTTTCTAGAAAACAAGAAATGGACTTTGAAGTCTCATCTTTTTAACAAATGAATTTCTGCAAATCTTACAAAATTATTACAATAGCATTTCGTGACAATATTCTCCTACGCTGTTCTTTATGCACAAAATTTAATTTAACCAAACAATCCTTAAATACTACTTATGTGAGCATACTCGAGGTCTCACAAACATAAAAAAAGATTTGATACCTGTATATGATGAGGTCGCCATCCCTAGATATCAAACTGCGACGCACGTCCTTTGAACTCTGCTTATCAAATAGTTGTAACAGAATATTAAACAACAGCTGTAGTTGCCCTGATAAACGAGTAGTTTTCCAATCTTTTTATTCAAATCTATCACCGTCCTACTATATCGTTATGTTATTACATCACTTTAATGTATTGTTCCATCATGCGCTAAAGCAGTGGCTCTCAACCTTTTTGGGATCACGGAACACTTTTAAGTGGTCTCGATTTTGGCGGAACACCATTATCATAAAATTTGTAAATCTAATGTAAATCACACAAAATAATTGGAAGATTAATATTTAATTGAAATAAAGATATATATTACATGGTAACTTATTTTAATGAGAAATTTGCGCTTGACGACCTTTACAAATTTCCTCAAGGTTGGGTCTTATGTAAGAGAGCGCTACTCTCATTTCTTCTTCTAAATTGGTAAGTCTTTCTCTTTTTGCTTTTAATATTTGTTAGAGTTGAAAATCCAAGTTCGCACAGATAGGACGTCGAAAAGAGCAACAAGATATTCAACGCTCGTTTTGCAATAAATGGATGTTCATTCTCGATGGAAATCCAAAACCTTTCCACTCCTTCTTCTTTGAATTTTAGTTGTAACGTTCGATCCGTTGATATATTAATAAACTCATCTGCTTCCTGAATAGAAAAATCTTGGTTCATTATATCAAATTCACCAAATGGATTTCGCGCCCAATCAAAGTCTTCAATATTAAGAGATGGAAAGTAATGAGTTATTTTGTCTTGCAATATTGACAAATGCTCTGCCACATTTGAAATCATTTCGTTAATGTTAACAATATTTTCTGTTGCTAATAACGGAAACATATCAAATTTGCGATTTTGAGCAATACGATTTTTCCAAAGCAAAAGCTTTTTCTGGAAAGCTAGCAATTTGTCTGTGGATGTCAGAATATTTTCATTTTTCCTTGAAGAGATGTATTGACTGAATTTAAGTAGCTGAAGATATCGGCTAAATATGCTAGCTTAGTACACCATGCATCATTTTCCAAATATTTTACGTATACATCATTACCCTCTTGTCTAAAAAACTAGCAATTCCTGTTTCAACTCATGAACTCGGGTTAGCACTTTTCCTCTTGAGAGCCACCTCACTTCAGAGTGCAAAAGCAAACATTCATATTTGGATTCCATGGTGTTACAAAGTTGTTTGAACATACGGGTTTTAATGGTCTCGATTTAATATAATTCACCATATGTACGACTTGTTCCAAAACAGACTTTAAGTTTGCTGGTAGACTCTTCGAAATCAAAGATTCCTGTGCAGAAAGCAGTGAGTAAAGACTATATTTGAATTTATTGCTTTAACTCGACTACAAAATCCCTTAATACTGCCACGCATGGCTGGAGCTCCATCAGTACAGATTCCTGCGCAATTTTCCCAGGATAATTTCCATTCTTCCAAATAAGATGATACTGAATTAAATATGTCTTCTCCAGTTGCGTGACCAATAAGTTCCTTGCAGAATAAAAACTGATTTATTATTTCAGTGTCGTCAACAAAGCGAATAAATCCGATTAATTGGGCTTTGCCACTTATGTCAGTGGATTCGTCAATTTGCAGCGCAAAATTTTTGTAATTAATTTCGCCGTCACTGCGTTCTCTATAAAACCTGACATATCTATAATTCTTCTTTTATCGTATCGTCCGAAACGGAATTTTAGGACGTCTCGCTGCGCTTCATTGCCAAACATAATCTTAACAATTTCTAAACATGCGGGCAAAATTAGCGATTCTGCGATATTATGCGGCTTTTGCTTCAATGCAATTAGTTCTGCCACTTTATAAGAAGCGATTTGCGCTTTATCCGAAATTGTAACGCTCTTTCGAAAGCATGTTGCTTGCACTTCTTGATTTTTCAGCAATCTTTCGAAATAATCTTTACCTTTCGAAGTTAGACAAGAATGTTTTGTTGAAAGGTGTCGCTGTAACTTAGCTGGGACCATTGCACTGTTAGCCAATTTTCACCACATACAATACATCTCGGAATAGGAACATCTTGACTACCGCTCCATGTAAACCAAACTTCAGATATTCTTCCGAATAATGCCGAACTGATTCGGATATCTTTTACGTTTATTTTCGGCATTTTTGTTGCCTTGCATATCTCCTTCAATTGAAGAAGACCTGCTTGTACTCGCCCCAACATTAACCTCACTTTCAGTCTTTCTTTTCAAAAATTTGTCCATATTTCAGATTTAAAAGTCTTGTATAAATGCTAAAATAAGCAACTAAAAAAGATAAGAATACTGTTAAAACTACACAACTTGCATTTCATCTTACCAATTTCCAACAATATAAAATATATATACAATAAAAAACACACTCACGAAAACTAGATATTTATATTAAATTATGGCTGAACCGCAGATCGAAATTGCGCTTTTGTTATTTACGTACGAAGAAAGAGAAACAGCACGAAATCAACACTACGTAGCGCTCCCTGCGTTATCGAGTACACTAGAAATTTAGTGGTATTCCCCGGAGTAACTCCAAACGACGTAACTGCGTCGTTCGATAATTACACTGTTAATATTATTGACTGTTCCGCGAAAATTTAGAATAATATTGAATATTTTTGCTAAATTTCAAATAATTAACAAAACTATGTAGTATTTATTTTATAGTAATAAAAAAATTTACTGTTTCTTATTATATTATATTCAAAATTTTCGCGGAACACCTGGGACAGCTTCGCGGAACACCAGTGTTCCGCGGAACGGCGGTTGAGAACCACAGCGCTAAAGGAATAAAAATATTTTATAAATTATTTGGTTAATGCGATCTTACCGTTAACAAGTTCCGACACAAACTAATTCAAGGGGCGGCGCGGTCCAGTGCCTTGCCGGTGTCACAGGCCTGAAGATCCATGCTTTTAATACGATCCAAACTCGACTACATTTACAAAAGCAATGGCCGACCTCGTTCCGTTCCAGTACGGGACCTTATCTGCGTGGCGCATCACCCCGTGACCTATACACGCACGCGCTATTCTAATTCTAACAAATGAAAGGGAATAATCCGCCTGCAAGTTAGACAACACAAACGACTAGACCGCATATAAATACGTTCCTTGAATGTATATTAATATAAAATATCTCCGTGCAAAGCATTTAAGTTATTTAAGCGAACATGATTTCCTGTTTCATTATAGAATTGTTTCTCTTAGATATAATAGTATCAAATACGAGAATTAAATACCACAGAATAAAATTATACTGAAGCGATTCTTGCAAAAATGGTGCTATAGAATAAATATTCGTTACAGAGCAGTGCTCAGAAAGCTATGAAACAGTTAAAATTTCGTGCACATCATGTTCGTAGTGTTCAGGAATTGCAAGAGCCAAACAAAAAGCGCATTGTTTACTGTAGATGGTTTCGGTCCATCATCGACAACCATGGAATCGGAGAGCTACACCGTGTTTTCTTCAGTTATGAGGCTTGATTCCACCTTAGTGGTGTAGTGCGGCAACCTGTGTGCCATTATTTTCACGTGTTGTTGTAAAAGACTAGAGTGGGGAAAATGCGCCGCGTAAGGAAAGTATGTTTAAGGAAGCATTCGGGTTCTTAGTTCGTACTAGAGAACATTAAGTTTGTTTAATAAATGCAATCATTTTTCTTACTAAGTATTATTCAATGTACCCAAACACTACTACCTGAGATTATTGTTTTAAATAAATTGAGTTTTTTTGTATGTGTTTTGTTTATGGAAGTAACCGCAAGAAAGAGTAGGCAAAAACATTACGCTAAATTTAACACATAAGACGACGCTTTCCATTTTGGCGCCCAACATGGAGCAGGTACAGAGGCGAATTATTATTTAGTAGAAGAAAGAAAGTGCAAAAATCGAAAATACATGGTTAAATAAGTTGGAATTAAAGAAAAAATAGTTGGTTTGATGAAAGTCGCCCAGTTGAACGACTCATCATAATCAGGTTTGAAGTATAATAATCCTTGTTTGTAGTTGAAGATTTGTTTGGACCGCTGTACTGCATTCCTGGAATCTTGTAGTCAAAACATGTTATTGCAATCGTGTGGCTGCCAGATATTAATAGACTGGTGACGTCACGTAAGTACGTTGGAGGTGGTTCCGAGCATAATTTCGTCGGGTTATGAACGTAAATAACGGAAAATATTATATGTGCATCCTTTTTCTACTTATGATTAAAGTTTTTCTGGTGGTTGTGAGTATTTTAAACGACCAAATAAGGCGGTGCGTATTGAATTGATGTGGTGATGGACTTGGTATACTTGAGAATTAAATAAAATAAAGCGTGTTTTATTTAGGGTAATTTTATATTTAGAATTTAGAAATAGATGAATCCAATGGTATTACCGGCGTTTCTGAATTGCAGAAAATGATGGTACAATTAACCACTAATATGATTCACATGCAGAATAGTATCTGTCAATTAGCGGAATCGTGAAAATTCTGAGTTGAAACCTCCTATTAACGTACAAGTTATACCGTCGGATGTTATAATTCCATCGGAAAATAAAAAATAAATTGGCGTATTTAGAGATTTAGGCGGATCTGAATTGCAGTTTCGTCCTAACGGGAATTTACATCCAATACAGTTTTTGCGAAAATTAAAAAAAATTGTTTATTCAAGCGGGAGTACCGCCATCGTCACAATTGAATCTGGCTATTGAAGCTTTAAAATTATCCGCGGCTGAATGGGCCTCTGCACGCGAAGGTTCGTTTACTAGCCTTGAAAAGTTTGAAGAACAGTTTAGGCAAAGATATTGGAATAAAGAGCATGAACGTGAATTGTTTTATAAATTAAAATACGGAGAATATAAAATGGGTAGTAGGGCAGATTATATTTTAAAATTAGCAATGGAAGCAGAATTATTGTCTGAGAAAGTAGGTGAAGGAACGTTAGTGGCCTGGTTAACTAAGCATTTTAGTTCAGAAGTAAAAAGGGGCATTTTATTACAGGGAATCGAAAATATAGATGTTTTAGAATCTTTCTTGAGAAAAATTGACCTAACGTATGACGAGGATAAGAAATATAGTTCGGGTCGCGAAAAGGGGTATGAACATGGTCAAGTAAACAAAGACTCACTTTAAACCATCACAAAACTATCGAAACAATAGTAGTTTTCAAAGAGAGTCCGGAGAGTCTCGGCAGGCTTATTCGAATGAAAATTGGCGTGCCGCGGGTAGGAACGAAAGTGAGAGAGCAGGGGTCGGTGATGAAATAAAGGATAGAAAGGAAGTTAGGTTACTCACTACCTGCACGTTAGGACCTGATGAGTTGCTACGCGATGAGGATGATATTCCCACCCCACGGAGCGGATCTCCGCTTATTGAAGCTGAGGTTTACGGTGAAAAAATTGAAATTTTATTAGACACGGGGAGCCAAACTTCGGCGGTATCAGAATTGTATTTTAACACTTTAAAAGGCGAACAAAAATTACCAATTTTTCCTGTGGCTAACTTGTTAGTTTCTGGCGCAATAGGAAAGAAATCTAATAGAATAACTGAGCAAATACTTTTGCCTGTTAAGTTAAGACGAGCTCTGGTTGATGTACCTTGCATGGTTATACCGAAATTGAATCAAAAGTCAATTTTTGGCAGCGATTGGCTGGCCATGAACAAGGCAGAGATTAATTATCAAGATAAGATGATTAATCTTCCTGTTTTAAATTTAAAACTGAAATTTCGTGAAACTAAATTGGTTGACCCTTCAATTTCGATAAATTTAATAAGGACTGGCAACGATTATGTTAGACATGCTTATTCGGAAGAAGATTTTAGGGCAGCGGCTTTAAGAGCTAAAACATTTAATAAAGTACAAAAGGGGGGCTTACAAAAGTTATTAAGCTCTTATGGGAGAGTGTTTTCAGATACCCCAGGTCGAACGGGAATCTATGAATACCAAATAATAATGAAAAACAAGGACCCATTTTTCAAACGGTCATATCCCGTACCATTTGCCTATGGGGACGAGGTTAAAAGTCAAATTAAAAATATAGTGGAGTGTGGAATTATTTCTGAATGCCGTACTGAGTATGTTTCACCCCTTGTTACGGTGATAAAGAAAGATAAGACGGCTCGGGTTTGTTTAGATGCCCAGTTTTTAAATATGAAGCTGGAAAAAGATAACGTAATACCTCCTTCTTCAGAGGAGTTACTAATTAAATTCAAACATGGACAAGTACTGAGTACTTTGGACATGACGGCCTCATATTGGCAGGTGCCAATTAAAAACGAACACCGGAAATATACCGGGTTTCTATATGAAAATAACTCGTATTGTTTTAACGTACTCCCATTTGGTTTGGCAACATCTGTCGCAAGTTTTATTAGGTGCCTCAATAAAGTATTGGGCCCCAAGTTTGAAAATTTTGTACTAACTTATATCGATGACATTTTGGTGTTTTCACACTTGCCTGAAGAGCATTTATTGCATTTGGAGAAAATATTTAAGCGGTTTATCGACTGCAACCTTACCCTTAAATTAAGAAAATAATTTTTTGATAAAAAGGAAACAGAGTTTCTGGGCCATTTAGTTTCAAATTGTAACAATTACGATTTTCTGTTATTTTAATGTTCGCTTTTGTTCAATACACCTATTCAATAAATATTAAACTTCTATTGAAACCTTATATTACGAATTCATACAAAATGCCCCCATCTACATTTGAATAGCCAAAGTAAAAATCTAGAACTCTTCTATTTGTTTGTATCTTGATTCAATATCCCCCTTCCCGGCGCATGCTTGAATAGTTAACATTGCCTCGTAGTCAAAGTCATTTTTGATATCAGCATGTAATCCGAAAACAAGTGTTATCGAGGGCCGGCAGGTTTTTGATTAAACATGCCGTCCCAGAGGACAGTAAGATAGTGTCAACGTACACCATGGGTACATTTTGAGTTGTAGCATCGACCTAAGATAGTTGTACATGCATTTCTACGGTAAGAAAATAATTCTCAAACTTACCTTTAAATTCAATTTTTCCCGTTTCGTTTCAGCGCAAGTTTAAATATTGTAGGTATTAATTCCAAGTTTTGAAGTACCAAGTATTAAATATGAAGCAAGTTTTAAAGTATTGATTCCAAGTTTTAAAGTTTCAAGTATTAAAGTAAAAAGAATTGTAAATCATATTAAACAACTGTTAACCGTATGGAAATTGGTTGAGCTTTAGATGCAGTTTCAATTGTTGCTAGGCAAAAGAGTGGAAATCCCACATATGATTGGTTAGTATGGAAGTCAAATCCGGACCCCTGCGTCAGCAGCGCACAACTACAAGAGTAAGAACGCAGATATTTAAAAAAAACCGGCCGCCAAGCAGATAGCCAGCGGTGAGTCATCCTCCATTTTATACCTATATTCTTTTCAAGGAACATTCATTTAAGATGTACCAATAATTTTCGAAGAAACTATATATGTTTATTTAAATTTAATTCTCGAAATTTTTGTGAAGGTTTGATAATCATTTAAATTGATACACGTAAAGTTTAGTTCAAAATTTAGTATTTGAATAATGCATAAATGACCTGATTATTTTTCAAGGTATCTCTATAAGATAATTTTGAAGTTACAAAGTTATATTAAGATGTTTGCATAACTAAACATGTGATACGATAAGAATTGTTTGCCGAATTATTGTGTATAACACATTTTGACAGTACACCTGAAGTACAGCTTAATGCCGACAATAAGTATTTTTCTTTGACCTTTGATTCCATTAAAGATGTCTATTAAAAATATAGTTCTATAATCTACAACTTTTCTTTGAGCATTTAATTTGTTTCTTGTAAATTGAACAGGATCCTATTCAAGTATCATGATTAAACTGTATCATAAAAAATGAAAATCATATATTTCTTATAGAGAACTAATGTAAAATATGCAATTAAAAATTATCCCATGAATATTCAGAGATTAATGTTAAATCATAATAAAGAAACTGTTTTGAAAGTCTCCGTACAGATCATCATCATTTTGTTTTCGACCTTACTTAAGGTCGGTTTGACGCAGCTCTAACTTCTTTCTAATCTGTGCTAATCTAAAAAGCTCTACATACCCTTCACAACCTAAATTTCTAATAATTTGACTAATATAGTTTGGTCTAGGTCTTCCTATATCCTTCTATCTTTTTCCTATCCAGCTGACTCTACATAGATATTAGCAACCTGATGGTTGTTAAAGAAATCTAACATGTTTACATGATTACCATTTATAAGGAAATGAAATATAACCTGGTTATCCGCTTCAAAAAGGAAAAGTGTTAAATTATATGTTTTGGTAAGGCTTAAGCGTACAGATAGCTTTATATAAACAATGTATATATATATATATATATATATATATATATATATATTTAATTAAATTAATATTAGGAGCACTCTCCTTATATAGCAGATTACCACCATCTGCGTACTTTGCCAACCCACTTTTCAACCTATCACAAGAGTGAACACATTTTGAATTGAAACCGGCCCATGTGTATTTGCAGCTTCTAAACATAAATAAAAACATAAATCAGAATCCACTTTAATTAAACACAATTGACTTGAATGCGATATTTTGCATCTGTCATACTTTATAACTTCTCGCTAGAAAACCAAATTCAAAACATCTACACACATTTTCTCTGCACTTACATTTTTCAACATACGTGTGTTTTGAAGTATGTATGTTCCATTGAAAGTAATAGAAAGCCGATCCTAATTCAAAACGTGCCCACAAGTATTTTACATTAAAAGTATATAACGCCGATCCTAATTCAAAACGGTGCACGTGTAACTTCTCGCTAGAAAACCGAATTCAAAACAGCTACACACATTCTTCTCTGCACTTACATTTTTTTCAACATACGTGTGTGTTTCATTGAAAGTAATATAAAGCCGATCCTAATTCAAAACGTGCCCACAAGTATTTTACATTGAAAGTATATAAGAATTCATGTTTTCACAACTATTTTACATTGAAATGTTTTCACAAGTATTTTACATTGAAATTATATAGGGCCGATCCTAATTCAAAACGGTGCACGTGTATTTTACATATGGAAAATACGTCTGAACACGTTTTAAAATGCAAATAGATAAGTAAAAAGAACTAAAAATATTGCAAAATAAGGTTTTCTTAATTGGAATAAAGCATATAAGATCAAAATTGTTTGTTATATGTGTGATGCGGAGAAATTGGTGTGAAATGTTTACTTTTTGAAACGATTTTTGGAGCATGGATTGATAATTAAGTTCCGAAACTGCAACAACAAGCAGATCTGTAACGACAAAATATATCTTGTTTGAATTTTTAAAAATACTCATATCTATCGATTAATCAAGTTGCATAATGTGTGCAAGTCTTGAATTTAAAGCAGTGTGTAAAAGTCAAGATAACTTAATTTTAAAAGGGTTGGCAAACCTACGATACAGGTTTTCGCCATTAGAAAAGATACTAATTTAACCTAGCTGAATTCAGATAACTTAATACGGTTTTAAGGGGGAGGATATTAAATTACATGACTTATTAAGATACATTTTGTACATATTAAGAAAGCTTTAATTATGGGGTGGTTTATAGATCAAAATTACACGATTAAGATTTGTAGAATAAGTGAATGATCATCTTGGTTTTAACGAGAGATTTTGGACTGTATTTTAGTATATACGATTTTTATGAAGAGGAAATTATATTTTTTTATCAGTGTTATATTTAAAATATTGTACGTAAGGCAAAGTTGTTGCGGATGCATTAATTGTTTGTTTGTGTTCGTATTATTATAAATTTGTGTATGGTTGCAATTGCTTTATTAATCAGAGAGCTAGCAAAATTAATTAGACAACAGGCAATTTAAAACTTTCATCATAACAATTTTTATTAAGACCTCAGGTCTTTCACAGCGTCAAAACGATTACACCATCAAACCCAGTGAAGCACCGACAGATCAGTTTTCTTCCATAACCTGTGTATTTTCCAGCTAAGAGTGTTGTAGAAGCAGCGAAAATAGTAGAAATGAGAAGGCGTCCATCAAACTTACAGATTTAAACAAGTTTTCCCCAACGTAGCACTTTAACCCTCTGAAAGCACTTTTATCCTCCTGAGTTAGTCGGGAACATTTATCTTGTTATTTACAGTTAGGGTCAACTGTAATTTTCCTGATTACAGAATTTCAGGCAAGGTACTTCTCTCGGCTACACTATTTTCTGTACTGAAACCAGACATTAGGCAGATATCGTTTTGGCATTTATTATATTTTCCCAAACGTTTGTAATGACTAAATTATTCTTGTTGTTTTTATGTTTGAGAGATTCTCCAACAATGAATGGATTCCTGCAACCATTCTCAGATATGTTTATTAACATTGGAAATGAACGCGTACAATAGATTTTATTCTATACAAACCGCTAATGAACCATACCAATATAGCATAACGCAACCCTTTTGAGATAAATTTGAACAACCTATCATCCCGAAATATAATAAAAATTGATAACAATGCGGCCCGAGACACAACGCTTTTTATTACGAAACGTATTGATTTTGTATTTGCCACAGAAAACGGGGTTACGTAGATAAGAGCTTTGTGGACATTTCAAAAGCGATAATTTTTAATGGAAAACATTAAGTGTGATATACAACAAACAGCTTAGCTTGAAAATCGTGTAACTATTACTCCACAAAACCTTTAACAGTATATTCTACATTTATAACCGCTAAGTTATAAGTATGGAAAATGTTAGGGCAAACTTGTTGGACCAAACTAGATGCGGCAAACACCAAGTAGTTAATCTCTTTCTGGTTGTATCACAAACACATTTCCATATAAAAATGAACTTGAACTTTATTCCCAGTACATTGACTTTATACTGTTTTAAGATTCCAGAACAATATATATATATATATATATATATATATATATATATATTGATGAAGATTGTGTGCAGCTATAGAAAATGTACCCATATGTTGGGCTTCAATAAAAAGTACTATGAATACAAAATTGATCAGATGTAAATTATTACCTGAAAATGACCGTTGTCTTGCTAACTCAAATGGAATGAAACAACAAAATTTTAACATCACAATTCTGATGATAAAATATTTATAAACAATCCTTCAAAGTATAATAATCGCTACATTCACACGTCTTTCTCCAAATTACTTACATACAAATTTTAAACCTACAAATGAAATCTATCACTTAAGTCTAAACACAACATTTCATAACTGCTAGACATTAATGGTTTATACTCACTAATTCCAAAACCTATCTTACTTAAATCATAAAAATGTTCTTTACTAAAAGGATGAATAATTTGTATACTGTTTAATTAACCAGTATAGTGTGACTGATCAGCGACGTTTATGAAAACATCTTTAAAGATCCAATTGACCTCAAAACATCAAGAAATTATCCATTCACAAATAACATCTATACACTAAAATTTTATACAAATTTAACCTACTTGATAGAAAACTGTATCACGCAAATGACTTTCTAACGATTTAAACAAACATATACTTGCGTTTTGACCATTAAATTATGCAGAGTTTCAAATTCTTTAAACCAACTCGTTGATCAAATGTTCCTCTCCATTTTGTACCATACTAATGGCATCGGAAAATCAGTTTTCAGTTCCTCCGTTTATTAGTACGTTCATTAACTCCATTTAAATAATGCATATCTTAATAGAATTTACTTTTGTATTTGAGTTTTACTTCATACGTTTAAAAAAATGATTTCAACCAATATTTAAACGTCGAGCATGAACTTGCATGCGAGTTGTAATTTAAATTACAACTTTTACAATTCGTACTTGGCAATTACTTTATAAATGGATCGACTAATATGAATGAACGGTTTTAAATGAATTCCCAGTTTGCATTCTTTCACGTCTTCAATATTAATAAAACTCAATACGTCACAGGTTCTAGAAGACTTCCATATCTTTCTAGTTAGTCTGACTCATCGCATGATGTAATAAATACAGGGATATTCATTCGTTTTAGATGTTTATCTTAGCGGTCATTTCAGATTGATTAGGTCATAAATCTAATTCCTTTAATTGGTGCCTTATAAGAGTATATGGAAGTGCTCGTTCGTTATCGCTTTATTATCATTTAATAGGTCGTTAAACGTCATATCTTATCGTAAAAATTATTGTCGTAAAGCGTTAAACTCACTAATTGGGCTGTTTATTCATGTTGTTATAGTAAAAGAAGAATACCTGTCCTTTGTGATTTAGGAATTGTATTCTTGCACAGAACGAATAAAAAATTGAAAATCTAGAAAAATGACAGTAGTTTCATTTAAATTCGCGTTTCGCATTTAATGCTTTTATTAGAAGAACTCTCTAGAGTGAGGTTTAAATAATGTTTTCAGGAATATGGGCAACGCGTTTTTAATAGGGTATTTAATGCTTATTTAGGAGAACGTATATATACATATTAGAATCGTTTTATAGTTAAAAATACGGGTTTTCCAATCTAGGGGATTTATTTCATAACAGGAAATGATTTTGAAATTTCAAAAAGTTTTACTTATGTATTAAAATAATTTATACTAATCCTATCGTACTGCTGGAATATAATGCAAGCTGTTTCTTTGCAAGAAATGATTCCCTTCTTCACGGATTTCACATATATGCTAGAAAAATCTTATAATTAACTCCTCCTATTACTGGAGTATATAACCAATTTTTTGTTTGTAAAGGAAAAAATTGCTAGTTGAAACAAGTTAGAAATATACAGGCAAGAAAGAAGTGAAAAAAATGGAAAACTTAACAAAGAATATTTAGTTTTCAAGATTAGGTCGACTCTCAGTTTTTGATAAGTCCTTGGTTTCATATGGAAAACAACAAGCTCGTTATTTTCTAATTTGATTCAGTCACAAGGTTAAGTTCAACATTTTGTATCCACAATCTTGCAGAAAACCATTCAGCGGTTATGAAATGTGGTTTGTAAAGTCGCAAATAGCAATTTAATCTTACAAAAGCCCGTGTAAACACCTTATTGTTCAAGAAATACCTCATGATTTTCAACTTTTTCATACACACGGCGCGTGGGCATTAAAAATTTGTTCGAATCAGAATTCCCTCGCTTGAACTGTCCTTGCAAGTAATTTTCTAAACCCGCTCACTTTCACAACATCTTCGAGACAAGCAGGTTGTAAAGTTGTTGATTGTGCGATTCACTGTCCAAAAACTTTAAGTTCCTTAATCGATTTTGATTACAGCGTAAACCTCCAGAACGGTAAGCAACCATAAAAACCCTATAGTGCCAACCACGATAATGAAACAGCCAGACAATAGGCCGTAGGAGCGAAAGTCACTTGCTAGACTTCCTGTAACCTCTAGCCGACCAATACTTTCGACATCTTAAAGCACATCCGTCAGGAACCACATTAGTCTGGGGACGGCGCTTTTTGTTATCCAGCTGAAACCTGTATCTAATCATCCTAAAGGTAGCCGCCAACAGCTAGTGGTTAAAAGTGAGTGATTTTTGCTGAACCCCAAAAGGGATCTATCAATTGCTTTTGCAACCATCTTTTCCACAATGGCTATGTCCTGAGCCGCGAAGAAATTTTAATATTTCCAGGCTCTAAGACTCGGCACCCCACTGTCACAAATAATAATCTTGTGCTGACTACTTAAATTTTTTTATTTAGAACTTTTTCTAGAAAGTAACAATTGCTCGAAATTAGTATATTTGGAGTTTTCCATAATAACCATTACAAAATAATTTCAATTACAGTTTTGCTTTAGTTTGTGCGTGATGATCAGGTCTGACGTTTATGTAAATCATAAGAGACAAAATGTTGTTTAGCTGATAATTTTTTTAGTCATTAACACTTGTGAATTTATTTAATTTGTATTAATTTAATACTCATTAAACTTACTTATATTTTAAATTATAACTTTTAGCTATGGAAAATATTGATATATATATATATATATATATATATTATATATATATATATATATATATATATATATATATTAAAGTGTCAGTAAGAGCTAAAAGGGTATAAAGATTTGTATGAAGGTAGTGTATGCCAAATAAAGCCAAATATCAGATCCCGTAACTGAAAATTTTATGTTTGCCGTACTTTACAAATGTTAAAGTATTTGAAATATATTAGCCAAAGTATAAGTGCCAAGACGTAAAACAATGACTTGATGACGTGAGAAAGCACAGTATTCAAGGATTTACACTAAGTTGTATGTTAATAAGCCATAGAATGTACATTTGCTGATCGAAAAACCGGATGCGTCTGTAGAAGTCCACTATTCACCACACAGATCCAGGTTTATATGTGAAACAGTTCGGCACTTATTTTAGTAGAATCAACCTTTGGACAAACTTGTAGTATCAAAATTATAAGTGAAAAGTATTGTCAAATATGATTGAAGGGTGATGCAGTATTAGGAACCAATGATTGAACATTTAGATATGAAATAGTAAAGTGTAAAAGAAGGATTATAAGGTATTAGTGACACAGACTTGTTGGGACGATTTTATTGGATAGAGAATGTATAAAATGATAAAAGAGTAGGCATATTTTAAATATTATAATCACCTAGGAAAAGATAAATAAGATTCGATTTAAATATTTTGGTAGTAAGACTTTTTGTATACTGCGCTGAATTTTGAATATTATAAAGTATAAATAAATGATTTTGAAAAGTTTAAGAGTTTAATTGATATATAGAAGAGTACAGACAAGGGAGAGGAATAAATATAACAATAGTAACGACGGGTGGAAAGTGATAAGAGTGGATTAGAGCGAGATTGAAACAGACGAATAAATAGTTGGATATTGGAACGAGTTGGATAAAGGCAGAAAGGTATTGGATAGGATTTATGAGATTGAAGGATAAACTACTGGAATTGATTTGAATATAGTATTATGGATAGAATGGCATTGAGTGGAAATTAGGAGAAAGTATTGAATTGGAACGAGCAGATTTGAAAAAGGAAAGCATTGGAGTAGCAGGAGTAGTACGAGTAAAGAAGATATAACATCAGGAAAATTAGCGCGGGGGAAGTAAAATTGAAAAATAGTCAAAATTCTAAATTTGGTCATATTTTTTTTAGATTTGAAAGATATCAAAATTATATAACGAAACTTGGAATCTGGACAGCTGAGCAATCATACTGATAGTGCCACGCAGTGTAAAGACGCATACGGCGATTGAGATTTTTGAGCCAGTTTTCATAGAGGCCGACAGCAACGTGTAAAACGGGTGAGTACTGTGTGTTTTGAACGTCAAAGTCAAAATTTGGCAATATTAATTGATTTGGCACAAGGCTACGTAGATCTGTTGTTAAATTTTGGCATACAAGTGTAAGGTTACAGGTACAAAAATAAAGGTAGTGCTGTTTGGTTGGTGTAGTGCACATCTACTTATCACTGAACCCACGGTAAGTAGGTGTGGATACCCTGAGAAGACGAGTTTCAATAGTCAAGGCATATTAAGATAGTTTTGTTTTGTAGACCGACCAAACGGAGATAAAGCACGAAATATAAAGTAAATATTTTCATATCGTATATAAAATTAATATAAAGAAAGGGGGGGTGGAGCATAAGAATATATTGACGTGATAAGGAGTCACCAGAGGTCATTGAAACCCAAATTCTAAAATGAATCCCACCAAAATATAATATAATCCCGAAAAAAAAATCCGTAAATTCATGGTTACGCCCTGTAAAATACAAGCGTACTTTTATTCATTAAAGTACCAAACAAAAAAGCAAATTGCGCGTGTATAAATAATTGCCCTGTATGATATAAGCATATTGTAAAAACATATCAAGTAACGTAAGTATATGTAAAAATAAGTAATTGTAAGATACCGTAAAACGCATTCATTGCGAACGCGAAACGATGCATATAAAAATATTTTTTATTTGCTGTAAATAGCAAAGAATAGAACTAGCTTTACGCATTTAGCATAAAAATAAATAATATCGTGTATTTAAAAAAACAATTCTAATCTTAATTTTGGATATTGAAACATGAAAGCAAATATATTCTATAAAACGCAACCCCTTTTGCATTAAAAAGCTATTAAAGTTCAAGTTAATTACCCCCGTGGATTATAGCAATTTATTATAAATAAAGAATTTTCTAGAATATAAAACGATGAGTCATCGGGATTTAGAACTACGTAACTAACTCAGTAATAAATAATCGTTTATACCAAAAAGCGGCCGGAACACAAAAAAAAACACAAAAATTCAAGAAACTGATTATCTTTAGCATTAGTATGCCACGCCACAATAATAGTATATGTGTAAAGTAAAGACAAACAGGGCGTCGCGAATAACTGGAATCAGATAACAAGGCGATAAATGCTGCAATTTTATACACTAATTGGTTTTTCTGAAAAACCTTTCATCATAGTGTTCCACATTTTTTTAGTAGCATTCTAGAAAATGGATATTTTGTATATAAGGAAGCGTTTATTCATTCGAGAATTCATTTAATCATTAAAATAAAAAATAATAAAAATCCCTTACCACAAAAAAATATTTAAAATACTAGATACGTATTTTGACCACTATGTGGTCATCATCAGTAAGAAAACTGCAATTAAATAATAATTAGCTGTTGATCCAGAACACTTTAGAGGACATTCTCCTCAGCACTTAGGCTAAAGTAAACCTTCCCAACATACAGTTCACTATAATGTTGCTTTAAACACTATCGAGGATATTCTCCTCACCCGCAGGCTGGTGTTACTCACAACAAACAATGACACTAGAAAACTAAATTACAAACAAAAACTAAACTGACAAAACGGGTAACGTGATTTATGAATTTTATTAAACTCGTTACCAGTTAAACATGGGTACGCTAGCATTGCCCAAAGAAACTTTAAACCCCCATAACTTTTTTATCTTAACAGGCACAAAGTTTTCGTAATACAATTTTTTGTTTATTTTTTCATGTTGAATTGAAATTTGAAATCATAATTTTTAAATTCGTCTGTAATCCATACATATTCGTTAAGATTCAGAAGTCAAAATACTAGGTTTCAAAAAAATGTGCGAACAACTGAACAGACGGACAGAAAAATTTCAGTAACGAGTTAAAATTTGTTGAAAATATTCATGCTGTTATTAATTTAAGATAAAGCAGGACTTTTTTGCACGACAACAACTTTTTCTTTAAAATGCAAAATAAAAAAGTTTCCCCTTTGTTACCTATAATTTTGATCACGCTGTATATATATATATATATATATATATATATATATATATATACATGACACAAAGTAAATTTAAAATGCACTATATTATATTATAAAATAAATTAAATTAATACACCTGGCATGTGATAACACTTAGGCTCATAGGCTCACAGAAAAAATAGTGCGATTTAAATAATCAATAAAGAAAATCTAAACCTTGTAAAGTTTAAATTTCTGACAGATTTACAAGCAATAGAGAAATAGTGCTCCTAATAAAGTCATATGATAGAGCAAGTTTCAGGTAAGATTTAGTTGATCATAAAATTTTAACATATTTGGGATTGAGGCAAAAAAAATAAATAAAAGGTTAAGTTTCATACTACCTACTACAACGTCAGTTAAAATTGTGTTCATGTGATTAGCAAAAAAAATACTTAGAGACTAGTAAAGTTAAACATTTTGGCATATGATAAGGAAAATACAAAAGAAGCGTTTCTGATTAAAATAATGTTCGCAATAAGAACAAAATAACTGATTTTTGGTCTAGGCAATGCGATACAAAACCGCAATTGTGGAAATATCTGCCATTAAAGAGCTTAGTAAAAAAACATCTTGTTTCCCTTTGCGAATTAATATATGTTGAAATAAAAATTTTTAAAGCATTAAAATAGGGGTACATGCACCTAAAAAAATCTTTCTAATCCTTCAAGAATAAATTATAACATAAGGCGTAAGCTCTCATCATTGATTTAAATGGAAATAACTGAGATTGGTCATAAATATTTGCTCTATATTTTATGTTTGAGCAAAATTTGTTAAATCGTGGACCCAAGATGATTTTAAAGGTGGATAATTTAAACTGTTGATTGCGATAAAGTAAACGACTGAACAATTCAAAGAGGAATTGAACTTAAAATTTCTTCTAACGAAAATATGAAGCAAACGGTACCATCATTAGTAAACGAAAGCAACAACTCAGGAAATTAATATTTAACGTTCACATAATACTCAGTTCAGCAATCTAAGAAGCCATTTCGACCTAAAGGCCCTCATGGTAAAAATAAAATGCCAAAGAAGATCGCTAGGTTCTTCAAACCACCACTCTTAGGCAAAATAATGCTCATTGATAAAAAGTTGAAAAACACGATTACGTTCCGTCCCTGTAATTAAAATTTGGCACATAGTTCATTTATAAACGTCATAATCGAGTATGTTTTCACGGTTATTTGCGTGTATCAGCGAATCCGGCAGCCCTTGTCAATCGAAACGGTTGCTTGTTCATAATCCTATAAAATTTGCTTTAAGTATTCAGGTATAAAATTTAAGGTTCTACGAAACTGCGATTATTACTTACATTAACAAAATTAAATATTTTGAATCCGTCCTATTCTAATAACGTAAAAATCCTAAAATTTTATTATAACAAACTACAGAAATTTATTTTATTTTGCATATAGCGAAAACTGGTATTCACTTATTAAAAACGTTTGTTTCTAACATTTTATAATAGCGTTTAAAATCCGGTATTTGGTGTCAAAACATTAGTTCTCAATGATTGTAAGGTATTTCCGAAAAAGTTAAATATATGCGTTTCTTCAACAGGTTCGATTGTCAAAGCATTTGTTTTCCACGAGAAGTAACGTGTTTTCTACAAGGTCGATTACGAACATACTTCAAAAATTGTAAATTCTTATGGTTTCATACAGAAAGTAGGTTACAAACATTACACCTTATTCTATCAATATTAGGTTGTGGTTAGCATTTAGTTACATTTCTTCCATTTTTCAGTTATTCTTATTCGAAATGGCAAATTGGCGGATCGCAATCAATAGACGGCACAAAGCCGAGTTACAATATGAATTATTCTGGCGAGATTTTGATGATGAGACTAATGTGGCAAATTTACGCCAGGCTGTTTAGGGTATTTTCCGAATGAAATAGAAGCAAACGCTTCTTTTTTCTCCTACAGAGGTCGAGTTCGAGTCGAAGCAAGCACTAACTAAAATAGCGATACAGAAACTGCAAGATGGGTTTGATATTTTAAGGTGGATAAATCCTCCCCGCTATTAAAAACGCTTTAGTTCCCTTCTGTTACATATTAAACGACGTTGCCAAAAGTTGTCCCCCAAAGAAGCCAACTGGAGAGCAAAACGTCAACAATTACGACTTGTTTTAGATGATTTTCGCAGCCTGTATGACGATAAAATCAAAAAATTTGGTCTGAGTACTGCTTCCACAAGTACACCGCAAAGTACCTCTAGTCGAATTGGTGTCCCTAACGCAGACGCCGAAGAACTTCCATCACTTATACCTGAATCGGAGGCTGAGTGAGAACCTGAGCCAATTGCTCTTACTAGGTCCCGTACTTTTACTAAAAGAAACGCAATTTCCAAACTTGGTCTAAATTTTTCTGGCAAGGAATCCTTAATGGATTTTCTCGTTCGGGCGGATGAGTTATATTTCTCTAGAGTGGTCACCCCCTCACCTATTATTTACATCCACCCCCGAAATTCTGACAGGTCCAGCCTTGCTACTTACTATATAGGATTAATCGCAATAGCGTGCATTCTTGGTCCGACATTGTCCGTATAAAAAAAAAAAAATTATGTTACGATAAACCGTGCGGACAAGAGAAAAGTAAAGTAGAATAAGCAAAGTAATAGTATGGCCGCACCGAGAACCTCAACAAAACAAGCGGAATCCAAAGAATTTATGACGTGCTAGCAAAAAACGTCGTACAGTGGAGTGGGGTACGCAGAAAGAAAAAGGAAATCTAACGAAAGAAAATTTATTTACAAAATCTCTAATTAAAAAAAAACAAACATGTACAAGAAAAGAAATCCAACTAAAAAAAACATTTATTCAGAACGGCCCAGAGGACATACATCTAACCACAAAATCTCCACACAAAAAAATAATTAACCGTTTTTATTTATCTTATCTTGCACTAGTCCTTTCCTTCAATCCTACTATGTACATACAAAAACTAAGTAAATATATAATGGACGGTTTGAAGACATTTGTTTTATAGCAGTTGAGATATTTGATATCAAAAACAGCCATATAAAAATATTTTATATCTATATCTATACTTACTTAGTGTCCACAAGCAAAAATGAAATAAAAGAATTAATGTGTTAGTGGACACGGCAATTAAGGAGAGGCATCTACTAATTGCAATACATTTTAGTAGTTAACTGTAAAAGAATTATTAGATGAAAAGCACATCTACATAATAGCAAGCAATCGTATACTTTAAATTTTGATATCTGTAGAAAGTCGTATTTGATAATTAATACTTAAACCAGAAAAGCTGTCCTCATCAGCATATTCCGACAGTTTGAACGAAGGCAGTTAAATTCGAACATCAATTGTGCGTCGGGTAACCTATTCCTTTTATTGAGAGAAGTCATCAAAGGATTCGAGAAAAGTTTTACAGATTGGGATGACGCCCTGCACCTTAATTGCATGATAAATAGAAAATTTTCGTCATCCAAGTAGAAATCTTCTCTATAACTTTCCTAAACCAATTCCTACAACAAATAAAAAATGTATCCAATAGTTGTCCTAACACGTGAGTGTTTGACTCAAATCTTATCTCTCGAAAATAATAGTAGCGATTCTATCATGAATAGGATAACTTCGAAAGTTGAAAGAATCACATCTCCGAGTACAGTACTGCAGTAACAGGAACAATCGGCATTGATACTCTTATTCATTTTAACGAACGTAACATCTCCAGTCTTTAGTGCGAATTTTACTTATATCAGAATCATAACCCGAATGTCTGCAAGCTTACCCTTACGTTCTATCACGTCAACAACTACAATCGATACTGGAAAAACCCGCTAACCTCTTGGTTGAATCACTCCAGAGCACGTCTCTATAGAACTAAGACTGTCTGCAACCAGCTTTGCAGATTCCTAGAGGTGTAACATTTGTAGCCTACTTCCTGTAAGAGACAATAAAAATTTCCAGTTTTTTGAAGTATGTTCATAATCGACCTTGTAGAAAACACGTTACAACATTGTAACTTCTCGTGGAACACAAATGCTTTAATAATCAAACCTATTGAAGAAACGCACATTATTAGCAACACACCATACACTAAAATTGTAGTCGTCCTGGTAACGCTAAAGTGAACTACGGATATTGGGTGCCTTAGGAAAAACGTGAAAAGATGATCAAAAAATATGTTAAAGGGTTTTGTTAATTAGGTGAATTTAGATAGAATTAGCTGTGTATTGACGAAAATATAAGGGCAACCAAAGTAAGTAGTGGTACCACAACTGTAAAACAAATTGTAATAATGTCTCAATATAGTTTTTTTAAAGCGATACGTTCGCTGGAAATATAAGTTTCAATCTGGCGGACTAACTGCTCCGAAAATTGGAATCCTGCTGCAACAAAAATCTTTAAAAATTTTTTTATAAATGAGTCACTATTCAGAACTCGCATACTGCGCCACATGCAAGCATCCCGAAAAAGGTGACATGGTAAAATGTGACGACTGCGATGAGTGGTTCCACTTTCACTGTGCTGGTGTTTCCACGGGTATCGAGAGGATAGCCTGTGCTGGAATTGCAAAAACAAAGAAAACTTCAATATCGAAAGCCAGCGGCAAGAAGACATGGCAATAGTAAAAAATAAACAGCGTAAGCGTACCGTGAGCGTTGAACAAAATCGTAAGTATACACACTCAAGTTGAATTTACTAATAATAAGCCTAGTTTGTTTGATACTGAATTAGAACTTAAGTACTTAGAAGAAGAAAGACAAGCTAATCCGCGCTACTTGCAAAAGAGGTACGAACTACTGCAAAGGTAAAATAATGTAAGCAAAAACAACTCGCTGGGGCGTTTGAATGCAATAGACTTAAGCTACACAAAATCGAAAGACTACATTGTACCGGGCTGTTTTAGCAATAGTATTACGAATGGCTATAGTCCGGCACAAAACTTGCTAAACTGTGAATCTTCGCCTCTGTCTACACCTGCGGCACCTCTGCGAGCACAACACATTCATGCTCGACAAGGGATACCCAAGTACTTGCCGTTCTGCAGTGGAAAGCTAGACGAATGGCCACTCTTTATAAACAGCTACGAAAACTCAACTAGACTTTGCGGCTTTAGCAACGATGAAAACCTACTTCGCTTGCAACTATCATTAAAAGGCAAGACCTTGGAGTACGTCAGTAGTCAGTTAATAATTCCCGCCTTGATTCCTGACATAATTTCTACGCTAAGCATGGTATTCAAAAAACCCGAATACATAATAAATAGTTTGCTAGAAAAAATACGCGCCTGTAGTGATGTTAAAGTCAATAAACTTGAAACGTTGATCGCTTTTGCGCTGGAAGTTAAAAATTTAACAGCAACTATACAAGCCGCAAGACGTGATTGTCATTTAAACAATCCTTTACTTGTCCAAGAGTGGATCAGCAAACTACCAGCCCAAATGAGTCTAGAATGGGCCATAACCGCAAGAGGTAATGTTGAAGTTAACCTCTTGGCTTTTAGCCAATGGCTTTACGATTTAGCTTGCGCTGAAAGTTGCGTCACTGCAGCTCCTCCAACTGCAAGTCAAGACGAAAAATGTAGAACACATCGTGTTGCCTTTCACAAGGGACAAGACACACTGGAAACCAAAATAAAAATATATTGGCGCCAAGCAGAAAAACACAATTGTGCAGCGTGCTTACAAGACCATCGCATCGAAAAATGTGACGTTTTGGAAAAAATGTCATACAATAACAGATGTGATGTTGTGCACAAGAAACGGCTGTGTCGTCCCTGTTTAAAGTTTCACAATACACGGTTTTGCAAGGAACGATACGAGTACGGAATAGGCAGTTGTACTGCAAAGCATCATCGGCTATTACATAAAATGGTAGTAATGCGCGACACTAGCATACAGCCAAATACCGTGGCAATACATGTACAAAAAACTTCAAACCTACTGTACCGAATCGTCCTTATTGTAATTTACAGTCCAAAAGCTTCTATGGCCATTTATGCCCTCCTCGATGACGGTTCTGGGCCAACCAAAACAGTAAAAGATGTGATAAAGCAACTGAATTTAAAAGGTGAAATATCTGATTTATTCTTGGGATGGACCGATGGTTCTATTCGTGTCGAAAATAATTTAGAACTTGGAAATCTTAAAGTGTCTAGCAAATGCAACCCCAACCAAACCTTCACATTGCGGGACGTCCACACCGTTAGTAAGCTAGACTTGCCTACTCAAACGCTGTTCATGAAAGAGCTTGAAGTGAAATACAAACATTTAAAAGGTCTACCGGTAGAGTCGTACCAAGATGTTGTACCACGAATGATTATCGGTCTGAACAATAAGCACGTGGTCATGCCAATAAAGTTTAGAGAAGACAAATCTACTGAACCAGCTGCTACTAAAACACGTTTGGGATGGACAATTTATGAAGTATTAGAAAAGAAAAACGTTTGTGGGTCCGTAAACGCGAGCTTTCAGTTACATATCTCTAGTCACATGGCATTACACAAACTGGTTAGCGAAAGCTTGAAGCTTGACAATATAGACTCCGAAGACCTAGCACGAGATCACACCAATTCCGATAAATTGAAAATGCTTGAAGCGTGTGTAAAACGAACGGGAAACTACTTTACTTCTAAGCTTCTGTGGCGTGCAGACAATATAGCTTTACCCGATAATTATGATATGGGTTAAATCAGGATGCGGGGCTCAAGGTTTTAGTAAGTACGCATATAGACAGCATGGAACGAAAGCAGTATGTGCGAAAGCTTATTCCATCTGAAATAAAGCAAGAGTACAAGCGGAAATGGTATTTATCTATATTTTTAGTCTGTAATCCTAATAAGCCGAGTAAAATAAGTTTAGTGTGGGACACAGCGGCAGTACACCATAGTACCTCTCTTAATGAATGTCTTAAACCAGACCCAGATTTGCTACGCCCGCTTTTGCAAGTTTTATTCCACTTTCGTATCAGTAGAGTTGGAATTTGTATAGACATATGCGAGATGTTTCATAGAATTCACATTGTGGCGCAACTGCGAATCGGCCACCAGATGTTTATGTCTTGCAAGTTATGAACTTTGGCACATGCTGCTCGCCATCAGTATGTCAAAAGCAAAAACGTCGAAGAATTTTCTAGGGAGTTTCCATGCGCCGCTAAAGCCATAGAAGAACGTCATTATGTTGACTACTGGCAGGACAGCGTTGATACCGCAAGTGAAGCTATTGAATTAGCCAAAAATGTTATTGAAGTTCATAAACGTGGAAATTTTCATATTCGTAACTGGCTTTCAAATTCTCAAGAGGTAGTAACTGCGCTCGGTCCCCCAGAAGTAAAAAAAGACTTTTGCCACGCAGGACAATCAATCGATCATGTGGTTCAGCCAGAAAAAGTACTTGGTCTGTGGTGGCAAACAAGTAACGATACTTTTACGTTTAGTTTAAAGTATACAAAAGCTAGCACTGAAATTCTGCATGAAGGAAAGGTGACTGCCTATTGAAGAAACGCACATTATTAGCAACACACCATACACTAACATTGTAGTCGTCTTGGTAACGTTCAAGTGAACTACGGATATTGGGTGCCTTTGGAAAAACGTGAAAAGACTAACAAAAAATATGTCAAAAGGTATTGTTAACTAGGTGAATTTAGACAGAATTAGCTGTGTATTGACGAAAATATATGGGCAACTAAAGTAAGTAGTGGTACCATAAGTGCAAAACAAATTGTACTATTGTCTCAATATAGTTTTTTAAAGCGATACGTTCGCTGGAAATATAAATTTCAATCTGGCGGACTAACTGCTCCGAAAATTGGAATCCTGCTGCAACACACATATCATACCTAAACCTAAAAAGGCAGATGCGTCAGACCCGGGCAGCTATCGCCAATTGGCTTGCTACCGGTGCTAGGGAAAGTTTTGGATCGCGTTATGACTACCCGAGTTGAGAACTTAGTGCGTGATAGCGGCGTTTTAATAACCGACAGTTCGGTTTTATGGAAGGAAAGTCGACTATCGACGCATCAGAGTTCGTTGTCGGGGAAATTAAGCAGGCGAGAGATGCAAAGGAGTATTGTGTCGTTGTTGCTTTGGACATTTCAGGAGCATTTGTTGCTGCCTGGTGGTCATTGATTGTTTGCGAGTTGGAAAATAGGGGTTGTCCGCGAAACTTAATGTCTTTGGTCAAGAGTTACTTCTCGGGGCGATTGGCACAGATTGAAATTCCGGGTGAAGTTATGTCGCGCGAGGTGGAAAGGGGATGTCCGCAGGGGTCATGCTCTGGTCCCACATTTTGGAGGTTGTTGTATGAGAGCATCTTTAGGGTCAAGTTGCCCACAGGATGCTCAATCGTTGGGTTTGCAGATGATACGCTTTTAATTCTCAGATCGCGATTATTAATGGATATGCGTACAAAACCGAGCGAGGCGCTTAATAAACTACACGAATGGTCGCAGGCGGTAAAATTAAAATTTAACACGGCGAAGTCAGAGGCGCTCTATTTCGGAAAGAAACCGGGACAGCGACCCCTAGGCTAGAGCTGGGAGGGGAGAAAATACCGTTTAAGGAAGCAATTACATACCTCGGGGTAAAGATTGACGATAAGTTAAATTGGAAACCTCTCGTGCCGTACGTTAAAAGCAAAGGCAACGAAATATCAAACGAAATGATAGCGGCGGCGAAGATAAACTGGGGTTTCAGGGGCGAATCGCTGAGAACTGTCTATACCGGAGCGATCGAGCCGGCAATGCTGTACGCAGCATCTGTATGGGCGAAAGGTTGCAAAGTCCGAAAGATGCGTCAATTGACGAGCGTTCAACGCATTACCGCGGTGAAGGCGGCGAGGCCGTACAGGACCACCCCCACGGAAACGGTCCTGGTTATCAGTAGGACTCTCCCTATCGAATATGTTGTTAGGGGGTTTCGAGATACAAGGTTAGTAGATACAGGGAAAGGACGCGAAATTATGGAAGATATTCTTCTTGGCAGTAGGGAGGAGGAGAAAAAGATTGTCGTATCAGTTAGGGCACCCGGCCGATATTAGAGGAATCGAGTTTGTCGAAGGCGATGGGGACGCGACGGGTATCAGAATATATACAGACGGTTCACGTATGGATGAGAGGCAATCAGGCGCGGCGTTTGTTGTGTTTAAGCAGGAAAGGGAGGTGTTTCGGTATCAAACTAAACTCGCAAACTGGAGCACTATCTTCCAGTGCGAATTAGTAGACATACGAGAGGCAATCGATTACGTCATAAACCACACGGGCAGAGATGAATATTATATAATTAGCGACAGCAAATCAGTGCTGACGGCTTTGACAAACATGAACACCTTAACAAACTTCCAGGCGGACGTCTGGAGGATAGCGCATACGGCGCTCGAATTTCGACGTTTAAAGTTCTGTTGCGTTAGGTCGCACGATGGTAACGTAGGGAACGATAGGGCTGATGAATTAGCTAAAGAGGCCGCGACGGGCGACTTTCGGATATTACATTCGTCGATGCCGAGGTCTCTAATTAAAAGAAAGCTGCGCGAAAAGTCAATCAGACAATGGGAAGAGAGGTGAAACAACGCTGCCGCGGGTAGGTTGACCCACAAAATCATACCGAGCTTATAAGCTAGAGGTAATATCGAGGTAAAACTCGATCATAAAATGGTGCAACGGCGCCCTAAAAGCGTATTTACAAAGATTCGATTTATCCGACAACGACCGCTGCGAATGCGGTGAGGACGCTGAAAGCACAGAGCACGTGCTCTTCGACTGCCCGCTTGAAGCGGCAAATCGAGGGTTAGCTGATAGCAAATTAGCTATCCTAGGTCTAGCATGGCCAAAGAGCCTAGAGGAAGTTGGAGAAGTGGCTAACCAGAAGACGTTCTGGACAGCCTTTAAAGAGTTCGCGGGAAGGGTCGCGAGATTAGACGGCGATAACCGCGCGTAAATCGGAAGAGGGTAGGAGGTGGGGGGAGGATTGGAAATTTTATATTTTGACCTGGCGTTAAATGATATGAGTTTGGTAACCAAAATTTAAATAATTAAAAAAAAAGTAAAAAAAAATATAAAACAAACTAAAAAAAAAATCATAATATTTATAAAAGTCCATATGCACGACAACCCTCGCACCACTAATACAATCACTATAACCACTATATAACCTTATACGCGCGGAAATCGGGAATAAATAAAAAAACTTAAAACTTAATCCGGGCAAATAAATAAATAAGAACATATAAATTAAAAACCTCATTAAATTAAATCAGTGAAATAAAGAAAGAAATAAAATAATAAATAAAATAGAGTAAAACCGCGCATCCCTCCAGGACGTAAAAGTAAAGTGATAGTACGTGATAATGATTGTGACCGCTCCCCCCCCCCCCAAGACGATTAGTGCATACCCACCAAAACTTTAGCAGTGCATATTTTCCCCTCTAGCAGTAAGTTTAAAGATATGCAGACGATCAGATTTTCGGATGCTGGAGAAATATATTAACGAGGTGGCGGTTGTGCTCGCATAAGCATTGATTTATGATAATTAGAAGATTTGAAATAATTTAACGAGCACGTTTTAGGCGTAATGGCGCTAACCGGTATAATGCTGATGCAAGTTCACCTGATAATTGGGGTTATGCTTTTTGCAATTTTATGCACTGCTCAACGCTTAATGCTTATAGATGTTTATTTATATATTTACATAAATATTTATATTTATTTTTATATTTATATTTTTGCCTGCTTTTATTGTTTGTGACTTGATATTATTTGTTTGACGTTCTGCCGTAATTTTTGGTGGCAGCTTATATATAGGAAAGAAGATTGTTTGAGAAGATTGTAATTACAATATAAATTAGGGAATAATAGGGAAAGCTAGGGACGGATTTAGGCTAACAAACTACTTAGACCAGGGAAGACGAATTTGTAAATTTATAGAGCAGGTAAAATAGCTGGATTCACTATTAATATATTTGGCGTATTCTTAGAAAATTTGAATCCATTTTAAATTAGCTAGCTAGATTTGAATAGTTTTAAGTCGACCCTTCAGGTCGCACCGGTAAGCAGAACTGCCAGCTGCTATCCGGCATTACGGATCCCTCCTCATTCATTTTGTTTGTGTCTTGTTGATCGTGCACACTCTAAATCAACGCTCTAGGGATACCATCAATGAAACCCTATTTTTAGTTTTTGTTTCAGTTGTTAGATTTTTATTTAGAATGTGTTAATTTTGAAGTTAGAATAATTAGGAGCACGTTTATATTTTTCGCGTTTAAACCCAATGTAGTACCTTCGGGTGGAGCATTGGGGACGTGGCCGCAAGCATAGCGGCCCTTGATTAAATTATAATGCAACACACATATTTAATCTTTTCGGAAACACCTTACAATCATCAAGAACAAATATTTTGACACCAAATATCAGATTTTAAATGCTATTATAAAATTTACAGAACAAACGTTTTTGATATTAGATATTAGATTTGAAATTAGATACGCTAATGTTCGTTCTGGTAAAATCCTTACTAGAAAAGTTTCGAACTTTATAGCTTTTGCTTTTTGTACTTAACCCATCTGCTTATACGAATGTATCAGCAGTATTCTTTTTTTTTACTGATTAGAATTATAACAAATGCTTCGTATGGTAAAATCCGTACTAGAAAGGTTTCTAAATTTAATGTTTTTTTTTAATTAACCCATCCGCTTATACAAAAGTATCAGCGTTATTCTTTTTGGTACTAATTAGATTTATTGCATGTTAGCTACGAATTGCGCACTTCGTGGAACAATTAGTGAATTTGTTCATAGAGTTAAATTGTTTTATTGAAGAGTAACCTTAGTTAATTTTGTTTTGCTGTTTTGATAGAAATATCTATATTTGTGGGTTTTTTTATTGTAAATAGAAAATCGTTGGCGATGTATTATTTTTGTGTTGCTAGGAACCCCCCCCCCCTCTCAACGCATTGGTAGTTAGCCTGCTATATTTACGTTTTCTTCCGGCTACGTCATGGTACGTAGCATAATTTCTGGCGCCCAACGTCGGCTGCGAGTTTGTTTTAGTCAACGGTTACTTCGATTTGGTTTTGATTAATTTCTGCTGCGAGTTTGTTTTAGTTAAATTTTTTGTGCCCCGATTTTGTTTTGTGTATCGTTGGCTTAACTTTTGCATCGATTTTGGTTTTGGTTAGCGTTCGCTTCGATTTTGTTTCGCTTAATTTCTGCCCCAATTTTTGTTTTGCTTCTCGGGCTGATACTACTTAGTTTTCTTCCCTTACGCTCGAACCAGTATTTATTTCTTTCCGTTATTTCTGGTGTGGGTTCGATCTTATTAAATTTTAGTTTTGTTTTCTTTCCTAATCGCTCAATATTATCGGTTGTTTAATTTCAGATTATTGGACTTGTGTTTTCGCCAATAATCCTAGTCCGTTGAAAACGCTGGCGCCCAAAATTTCTTCTTTCCTTCCCTCTCGGTACATTCTGCTCTCCCCGTCAAGTCTAGAGTTAGTTTTTTTCTCCGATTTTTCTTTTATTCTACAGCCCTATTATAATTTCTATTTTGTTGTTTTGCTCCCATTAGTATTCCTTAAGTTTACCGTCGGATATGTTTTAGATTGTCCTGTATTCGCAATACTTTTTTTTGGCTTCTATCGAGTTACGGTTAGCCTTTATTTAGTTACTCTCTACCAATTTCTTTCTTGTTCATATTCAAAATGACCTCCTTTTTGGTTTCCTACCAAAGCCTTCCTGTGTAAGAGTGGAATTTGAAGAAATTTTCTGGTGTACCGAACACTCTTACTGTACATGATTTTTTGAGACTGGTCGAAAAACTCCGACGAACTCACCATGTGTCAGAATTGCAGTTGGCGATGTATTGTTTTTGTGTTGCTATAGGAACCCCTCCCCTCTCCGCATTGGTAGTTAGCCTGGTATATTTACGTTTTCTTCCGGCTACGTCATGGTACGTAGCAACGTTTTAAAATTAACTATACGCAAAATTTTAAATACAGGGACGGAACGTAACAAAGCAGTAAGAACAGAAAACGTGACGTTTTCTGTGACAGTAGAAACGCCCACTAAAGATACAATAAGCGAATTAAAAGAACATTTATAGCATGGAATAGAATAATTTTAAAGTGCAAGTAATTATAAAATAAAAATAAAATTGAGAATTCTCAAAACTCTCGGTAAAACGACGGAAAACTACTTCCACATGTCTACTTTATAAATCTGTAAAAATTGTTCGATTAAATAATCGGTTTCATTTTAAAATTAAAAACGGCGCACCCGAAGGGTGCGTTTTGTATAAAAAAATCGCATTTTTGGCGTTTAGTTTCTTTTATCATTCGATTCATAATCTGATGTCTAAGCATTGTTGAATTTGTAAAGTAAGACATTCCGCACATCTGTATGAAAAGTTGATACCGACATTAATAAGCGTTTGTTTTCCCGACTTGGCGTTAATAATTTTTCGCAAATAACAGAATAAAAGATACGTTTGTGGAAAATATAGAGAATTTTATTTGACAAATACGGTCAAATTTATAAAATGACTTTCGTACAGGTTTCATATTCCCCTAAAGTAGTCAATATTTCAATACCTCATTTTTATGCGTGTTCAGCAAATGTATTCCATTTTCGACAGATCTCTTTGTTGTCACATATTCTGGTGACGTCGGGGCAATATACTTCAGAAGAGCAGTGAATGAATCTGACATTCCGTTTGCACGCAAGCTCAAAATATACATTATTCATAGACCCGTTTAATATTTGCTATTCTTTGATGTAGAACATATTTTTGACAGAACACTAGATGGCTAGGAAGCCTCTTGTTTTATAAATTCATAGTACGCGTTACTAATATAGTGGTAATAAATATGCATGTCGCATCGCTATATATTTTCTGCGGCGTATTTCACAATATTCATATAAGCAGCCCAGTTTTAATACTACTTTGCCATAAAGAATGGTGTACATTTGCACCCAAATTGTACTTAAATTGAAAAAAAAAGTGTGTTGAGAGATTAACAAGCTGCTGCATTTTGAAAATTCAATTATTTTTAAATAATATCCAAAGTGGACAAGATAAACATATTTTCAATGCTTGTACAAAACGCACCCATTTTGGACTCATTCTTCCACTGAGATTATGCTTAGGCAGCATTTACAAAAGCAAATGTGACTACATACAATCAGAAACTTACATCATACTAGAAAGTAATGTAGCGGACTACTACTACCGCGTTTTTACTAATTTAAAACAAGTAATAACAAGAGTCTTTATTACTCGCTGTTCACAAGTCTAATTAACAGTATATGCCTTATTTATAGATGTTTTTAGTCCAATTAACAATGAAGCACTATCACACTAATGAATTTACAAGCACTAATATCTTCTTAAACTAAATTCTTAACCATAGGTTTATTAACAACACTAACACAACTATTTATTTATTACACTTTTGTCTATTTATGTATTCCACAAGCTGCATGTACATTAGACACGTTCACATAATATAACATTTATGTTTACTCTTGGACTTCCAAAAGCTCAACTATTTAACTTTACACGATATAATTTATATTCGACATTCTGATATAGACTAAGACTGTACTTCATCATCGGTCTTATTTATACCCTGAATTAAAAAGAATGAATCATTCTCCAATAATTGCTAGAAAATTCTCGGTCCCTGGAGAATATACGTGTGTTTGACAAGTTGCCTAATTGTAACTCGCAACAGTAATGTTAATTCTAAGAAGAAACAAAACTGGAATAGAACTGAGCAGTTAACAGAGTAATGTGGTACATAAGTTATAAAAAAAAGAGTAGAATTCCAACTACCTTCGAGGATCATCATCATCATTTTGTTTTCGACCTTACTTAAGGTCGGTTTGACGCAGCTCTAACTTTTTTTCTATTCTGTGCTAATCTAAGAAGTTCTACATACCCTTCACAACCCAAATTTCTAATAATTTGACTAATATAGCTTGGTCTAGGTCTTCCTATATCCTTCTATCTTTTTCCTATTGTAACATACTGTTTTAATAAGCTCTAATAGTTCTAGTATTCCTAAAAATAGTTAGTTTCTAGTTTAATTTTAGCATGCTAATTATTAGAATTGTAGCGGCTGCAGGATCACCCAAGTAGCTTCTCAGCGAAGTTCCCAGAAAGATCTAATCCAAGAGTTAATCAATTTTTCTAAAGGCACTTACTTTAAGGGCACTAAACATGTCAGATTAGCCCATATCTATGATTAGATGTCAATCATGCTTTAGGATCCTATTTATGTCAGGGTGGTCTGAAGCAATTTTTCAATTAGCTGAGCACTCAACTAAAATCAATTCTGAGAGCTACGGTTGTGGTTATCTTAGGCATTGACAGTTTTAATTAAAATTAAAGATTTACGACCGGCGCATCCTAAGCCGAGTAAGAGCGTCAAGAAAGGGTTATTTTCAATTAACCAAAATGTATATAAGGAGGCCAGCCGGTGGGAATCGGGGTTGTTTATTTCCAGACGCGTTAGAGGTTAAAGCTAACGGTTACTAGTGATGTGTTTATTTCTCTGCAGTCAAGTGCGGGCCGTTATGTTTTAAGTTATTTATTTCTCTGAGTAAGTAATTAGTATATGTGATATTACTATGAACTCAAGGCTGTGTTATGCAGCATAAGTCAGTTATTTGTTTAAAAACAGTATTTGTCGACTTCCATAAAATACAATTCCGGGTGAATGCCCAGTTCAAGTAAATTGATCCGTTTTATTATTGCTTTGGAGACCGCATCGTTTTAGAAGGGTCTTCTATTATATTGTGTTTCGACGGTGTCAGAGGTCGTTAATCACTAATCCACGAGACTACCTGAGAATGCAAAGCTCAGGCCCGAAGTCAAGTTACGGTACTATTTGACCCTTGAGAAGGTCGTATTTTTCATGGTGTAGATGACCCCGTGGTTAAAAGGGTCGTCGCACTATGCAAGTTAATTAGAATAGGGTAGCATTAATAAATTTTGTTATTGGGGTGTGTACACCTAGAACTGTATCTATTCAAAATATGTTTGTTAGTTAAGTTTAGTTAAGTTGTGTTTGTGCTAGCCGGAGACTATAAGTGACTTATTTTCTGTTCTGCCATTTTGGTTCATCGCCCACGAACAAAGTGCGACGAGAGCTATTACCGCGATTGGTCCATGGGCCGTTTAATTCCCATGGTGGCGCCCTTTTGTACATAAGGTTATTTACTTTATATTTTGTTATGCATATGTAATTAGTTGAAGTTTTAGTTAGTAGCTCGTTCAATAAAACAATCGAATTTTCGTCTCAGTGTGTTTGTTTAATGAACCCCCCCTTCACCGACTGCTGCAGCTTGCGAGGCAACGTCCCGAAACGTGAGGGTACGATGGTGTTAGAGGTCCTGTTATTTATTATTTATTGTTAATTGGATACCCTCACGCGGTAGGTAAATATTAAAATTACACTATCTACCTGGCTCTACATAGATATTAGCAACTTGATGGTTGTTAAAGAACTTCAACATGTTTACATGATTCCCATTTATAAGGAAATAAAATATTACCTAGTTATCCCCTCCAAAAAAGGAAAAGTTTTAAATTATATGTTACGGTGTGGCTTAAGCAACGAATCGCTGCTAACATGCCAAACCGCTAACTAATTGTGAGTTATGTCATCGAGACGTTTATTAAGTTATATGTTATTGTAAGGCTTAAGCAGGATCACCTGTCTATAAATATAAGCTGCTTTAACCGTTAATGGCACACATTCAATACTTATACAGTGCAGATACAATTGAAGTGCCCAGAAGTATTTTGAGAAGGAACAATACAACGTCTAGCTTTTCTAGTTTAATAGCAGCTATACATAACTAGCATTTCTTTATATTTACTTGGATTCGTCTTTAACGTATACACCCACATCCCATGACCATTAATCAAGAATGTAGCGCATGTAGCCTAGCCCGAAAATCGCTTTGTTATTGCCTTATTAACAATGTACTACATAATATAAAGAAAATTATACAGTTACAGTATTCCGTGCGGACATGAAAAAAAAAGTAAAATAAGCAAAGAAATTAGCTCGCACCGAGTACCGCAACAAGGAAAGAAAAAGAATTCACATAAGTAATGCCGTGCTAGCTAAAACGTCGTAGAGTGGTGTGGATCAAAAATAAACAAGCAAGAAACCTCATTAAAGGAATTTTATTTACAAGCTTATAATTAAAAAAGCATATTATAAACAATATTTTTTACAAAATATCCCGAGGTGGATCAAAAAATTTAAAGTCAGTCAGGAAATGGATAGGAATGTAGAGCAAGGGAACGAAGAAATAAAACTAAAATAAAAAGAAGCCATTAAGAAAAAAGCACAAGATTCAAAAGAAGAAGAAAAAACGAAAGAAAAGAAAAAACAACCAAAACTATGTGTGTATGTAAGTACGAGGTGTGTGTGTGTGTGCGTGCGCGCGCGTGTTTGTGTGTGGAGTGCGCGAATATGTGTTAGTATGTGTGCGCGTGCGTGTGAACGAAGAGTGTGTTGAGACAGTGTTTTAACCGCTTTAGTCATCTCTTACGACAGGCAGGTCGCAACGTAGGACTTCTTCTGCTAAAACAGAATATGTTGCAATTGCCGAAACTGCAAAAGAAGGTGCCTGGTTGTCAAATCTATTTGTTGATTTTGGTTACTTTCTAGTTACCGCTTGAAGCGAGCGGACGTGTTTTTCAGTGCTCCCGCTTCTGCAGTAAACAAGTAAGTTTTTTGATATTTATTATTGTTTTATTATAGTTTAAGCTTTGCTTTTTATTGTATTTTATTTTTTATTATTGTGTGCCGTCACTAAATCTCGCTGAAATAGGGCATAAAATTAGAAAACAATAGAAGGGGAACGAGCTGTATACACACGTTGTGTGAGAATTTCAGGGAACTAGGTAGGCTAGCTCAGAATATAAATAAGTGCAGGTACGTGTTCAACCAGTTTTGAGACGGAAAACCTAATGACGAAAAAATAAGCGCAAATAAATCTGATGATTAGTATAAACAACTAGTTGGTGGTTGCGAAATATCTGCAACTAATGATGACTGTGCGAAAAGATATATTGGAAAATATATTAAATAGGTATATGGTTAAGTGTTGGGGGAACTTGACAGCCACAGGTTACTTACCGTCCTTCACAACCACTGAAGGTCGGAGAAATAGGGTATATAATTGTAAAACATAGAAAGTGATTGAACTGCATCTAACAAGAAGGAACAGCGCCTGGGAGGAAAGACAACAAACATAGAACAAGAAGAAAATTGTTGAAAGCGTATGTAGCACAGTACAGTATGCCTATGAAATACGGGCAGTCTGAAACGCAGACAGAAAAACGGTAGCAGCCTTTCGAAATGCTGTGCTTCAGATGTATGAGGACGATAGCATGGACAGACAAAGATAATAACAAATAGGTTACAGAAATAGTAGGGGAACAAGGATATCTGGGGAAAAAGATAAGAGAAATAGAAGGGCAGAATACGTTCTAAGGCTTTTTTGGGGAATACTATGGGATATATTACAAGCAGAGATAGGAAAAAAGAGGTAGATGTAGACCTAGATCAGATAGTTATAGATGCAGACTGTGCAAATTTCAGGAAAATCTGTAGGTTAGTTCAGAATAGGAAACAATGATGGTACGCGTCTAACCAGTTCCAGGACTGAAGACCTAATGATGATGATGTGTGCCGTTAATTTTAATATACAGGGCATTAAATAAAACCAAAATAATAATTTAATCCGTTAAATACTAAATAAACCGCGTTTTAACTTAAATTTAAACTAAAATTCCCGTTTTAAAATAAACTAAATCAAATTTTGGGCTAATAAATCAAAACCAATAACCAAACACCCCAAATAATTTCAAAATAATTTAAAAGGGAGTTTTTAATAAATTTATTGGGAAATCTAGTAAATCGGGTTAAAAAACCGCGTAAAACAAGCAAATAAATACGGGAAAATTATATAACGTGCGTGTAATAAAATAACAATTTGCAAACCAAAATCTAGCCCCTTTTGAATCAAACAAATAACTAAAAACCGTAAATTTTAAAATAATTCGAATATAAATTTTCCATTTTTTTAAGTACACGTGTACTTTAAGATTCCTAAAAGTCGATCTTTGGGTATAATTAGTGGTGTAACATTTCAAGGTCGAGTAAACAAGCGGTAAGTTCTTCCGGTACCGCATTCCAATAACGCGTGTTTTAATTAGTTTATTTCTAAATTTAAAGTCGGGTATTTTATAAATTTGTTTTTGATGTAATTAGTTAGTTTGAATTTTAAATAAATAAATACAGTTTTGTTATAGTAGATTTTTAATTGCGTATATTTATTGGGCTTGCTATCTTATTTCGTCCTCTTGTTATTTTGACGTTAGTGTTTATTTTATTTCTCATAAATTTAAAATTTCATTTGGCAGTTTATGAAATTTGAATAAATAAATAAAAACAGATAAGTTTAAGGGTCATTTGAAATCTAGGTCTTTTATTGGAGCAGCGTTTTTGTTCTGTACTTGTTGTTGTTTTGCCGTTTAATTGCACATCTTAACTTCGAGTTTATTAAGTGTCGTCAGGACATTTTGATCTGGTTTTTGTTTGTCCTTTGGTTCTACATCGAGATGAGGAGCCGTTGCCGAAGAAGAAGAGGGGTGGTAGGTCGGAGTCAGTCAGGGCTGAGCAGTCGGAGGCTGGGGCGGTCGATAAGGTCGGAGAGAAGGAGGTCGTGGTTAGGGAAGAGAAGTCGGAGTTGCAGCTCGACGGGGAGGTAGTCGTGACGCAGAGGGAGCCTGCGTCTGTGGTGGTGGAGTCGGAGGGGCCGGCGCCCCTTGTGTGTGGAGCCGGGCATGAGTCGCCCGCAACTTCGAGAGGCCAGCGTCGCGGGTCGACTGGCGGCAACGGAAGCGTTACGGTTAGCGATCTAGACGAACTGGATCTCTTGATGTTCCGGGCAAGGAAGGCGCACGGCCTTATACACAAGCGGGTCCCTGCCACTTCGACAACCATCACCGTGGACGACAGGAAGGTGATTCGCAACGCCGCGGACGAGTTTCGAGACGTTGCGAATCAGCTTTTGGGGATAGTTAGAGGTCTTAGGATGGTGCGAGGCGAGGTGAAGGAGGCTGTGGCGGAGGTAGCAGTCGCAGCGGCGAGGACGGAGCAGGTCGTAGTGGTGCAGGGGGGATTAAAAGGTCGTTTGGTCCCAGCGGTAGCTTCGTATGCAGGTGCAGTGGCGAAGAAGGCAGCGTCGACGGTCGCGGTTCGTGTTGACGCCAATCCAGGTGTCAAAAAAGACGTCATGGCGACGTTGAAGAAGAAGGTTCATCCGGCCAAGGATGGGTTTGTTGTTGTCGGAGCACGTCGGACGCGTAGGGGTGGCGTTGTTGTCGAGTGTGCTGGTCGGGAGGACGCCAAGCGGTTGCAGTCGACGGTGGGCGAGGCTTGTCAGGGTCTGACCGCGAGGACCATTGAGAAGAGGAGGCCGCGCATCGTGCTCCCTGGGGTAGAGAGGGAGATGAAGTAAGAAGAGTTCGTGAAGAGGTTGATTGTTCAGAACCCCCGCTTCAGGGGGCTTAGGTTCGAGGAGGAGGTCAAGGAGAAGTTTCGGTTTGGCGGCAAGGGACCCAGAGATCCGATGGCCAGCGTTGTTTTTAAGGTGTCGCCGGAGGCTAGGAGGTGTTTCTTGGTGGATTTGGTCAGTCTGGGTTGGCGTAAGGTCTGGACTCGTGATCACTTCTCGATGGTGCAGTGTTATCGCTGTTACGAGTTGGTCATAGGTCAGCGGAGTGTAAGGAGCGGATGCAGTTTTGCGGTAACTGCGCCGAAGTGGGGCATGAGTTCAAGAACTGTAGGCGGGCAGTTTCTTGTTGTGTTGTTTGTGCGACGGCGAACGATAGGGTTGGTAGCGTCAGGGTCGACACTCGTCACGACGCCAAGTCCAGCCAGTGCCCAACGATGCAGCGTTTGAAGGCAGTCATCACCAGCAACATCGACTATGGATCCTAGGCCATTAAACGATATTCCGAGAAGCTCGAAAATTAAATGTGCGCAAATTAATTTAGGCAAGGGCAAAGGGGCCACAAATAATTTCGTTAAATTAATGAACGAAAACAAAAACGACATCGGGCTCATACAGAAACCGCACCTGTATAGCCATAAAATAACAGGTTTTGGGAGGGGGTTTACCGTCTTAAACGCGAACAGCAAACGACCGCGCAGCGGAATAATAATAAATAATGGGGTGTGTGCAGGAATTATATTAAATAATTTATCAAACGAATTTCTAACGACGGCTGAAATCAAAACCGGATTAAATACGTTTTACGTGATTAGCGCGTATCTTCCACCGGTCGACTCCCGGCGGAAAAATCCTCAAACAGAGGACTTAATAAATCAAATTGAAGAAATTCTTCGTAAAATCGGTAGGAATAAAAATCTAATTATCGGGGGAGATTTTAATGCCAAGTCGCCACTATGGGGTAGCCCTATAGAAGACGACAGGGGTTCACAGGTTGCTGATCTTTTAACGGAATGGGATCTTAGTGTGATAAACACTAATGATTCACTTACGTTTGAGGGGCATAGAGGCAGCAGTTTTATTCATATTACTGCAGCCTCGCACGAGATGATAGAAATCATTTGTGATTGGAAATTGAGGTCGGGCAAGGAAACGCTTTCTGACCATAAATTAATAACATGGAACGTTGAGACCAAAACAAGCGCAAACGAGCAGCTAACTATATTTCCGCGGTTCTGTAGTAAAAAAGTAAATTGGGAGCTGTTTAAACAAAAATTTGGCGAAAGTATTCCTGCGTTCGAAAATATGCTATTTAACTGCCGAGAGGCAGACGAAATAGAAACACTCGCGGAAAATTTAAACGACGCGGTGGTAGACGCGTCGTCGTACTCCATGCCGCGAAAGAAAACATTTAAAGAGAGCGTACCCTGGTGGACCCGGGAACTAACCACCAAGCGGGCAGAAACGCGTAACCTAAGGCGCCGCTATCAACGCGCCTCGGGAGAAATAAGAGAATAACGGAGAATAGAATACAATCAAAGTTACCGCGAATATAAGATATTAATAGAAGAAACGCGAACAAATAAATTCAAAGAATTCTGCTCGCGAAACTCACAGAAAGAACCTTGGGGAACCGCATATCGCGTAATAAGGGGTAAACAACAGAAAATCGCGCTCGGTAACATAAGAAAGACAAATGGCGAATATACGGAAGGTTTTAAAACCACGGCGGAATATTTATCAGAGTAATTTTTCCCTTCGGATAATCCCGAGGAGGATGAGGGTCGCACGATTTAGTACGTCGGGAAGGTACAGAGGCGCAAGGAACAAGTGCCGATAAGGCAATCCTAGTTCACGAGGTCGTCAGAGCTCTTAGGAGGATGAATCCTAAGAAGGCACCGGGGCATGACGGAATCACTTCAGACGCAGCTCTGAAGGCGTGCCGGTTAGCCCCGTGTGTCTTTGTCGGGTTGTTTAATCTTTGTCTAGAAAGGGGCGTCTTTCCGCGTTGCTGTAAAGTCCAGAACGTGAAATTCATACCTAAACCTAAAAAGGCGGATGCGTCAGAGCCGGGCAGCTATCGTCCAATTAGCTTGCTACCGGTGCTGGGGAAAGTTTATGATCGCGTTATGACTACCTGAGTTGAGCACTTAGTGCGCGACAGCGGCGGTTTTACTAACCGACAGTTCGGTTTTATGGAGGGAAAGTCGACTATCGACGCATTAGAGTTCGTTGTCGGGGAAATTAAGCAGGCGAGAGACGCAAAGGAGTATTGTGTCGTTGTTGCTTTGGACATTTCAGGAGCATTTGATGCTGCCTGGTGGCCATTGATTGTTTGCGAGTTGGAAAATAGGGGTTGTCCACAAAACTTGATGTCTTTGGTCAAGAGTTATTTCTCGGGGCGATTGGCACAGGTTGAACTTCCGGGGGAAGTTTTGTCGCGCGAGGTGGAAAGGGGATGCCAGCAGGGGTCATGTTCTGGTCCCACATTTTGGAAGTTGTTGTATGAGATCATCTTTAGGGTCAAGTTGCCCACAGGATGCTCAATCGTTGGGTTTGCGGATGATACGCTTTTAATTGTCAGATCACGATTGTTAATGGATGTGCGCATAAAACCGAACGAGGCGCATAATAAACTACACGCATGGTTGCAGGCGGTAAAATTAAAATTTAACCCCGCGAAGTCAGAGGCGCTTTATTTCGGAAAGAAACCGGGACAGCGACCCCCTAGGCTAGAGCTGGGAGGGGGAGAAAATACCGTTTAAGGAAGCAATTACATATCTCGGGGTGAAGATTGACAATAAGTTAAATTGGAATGCTTACGTGCAGTACATTAAAAGCAAAGGCAACGAAATATCAAACAAAATGATGGCGGCGGCGAAAATCAACTGGGGTTTCAGGGGCAAATCACTGAGAACGATTTATGCCGGAGCAATTGAGCCGGCTATGCTGTACGCAGCTTCTGTATGGGCGGAAGGTTGTAAAGTCCGGGACATGCGTCAATTGACTAGCGTACAACGCATAACTGCTGTGAAAGCGGCCAGGGCGTACAGGACCACCTCCACGGAGGCGGTCCTGGTGATCAGTAGGACTGTTCCTATCGAATATGTCGTTAGGGAGATTAGAGATAGGAGATTGATGAATATAGGGAAAGGGCGCGAAATTATCGAAGATATTCATCTTGGTAATAGGAAGTTAGAACGAAAGATCGTTGTATCGGAGTTGGGACACCCGGCGGATATTAGAGGAATCGAGTTTGTAGAAGGCGATGGGGACGCGACGGGTATCAGAATTTATACGGACGGCTCACGCATAGATGACGGGCAAGCAGGCGCGGCGTTTGTCGTGTATAAGCAGGATAGGGAGGTGTTTCGGTTTCAAACCAAACTCGCAAACTGGAGCACTATTTTCCAGTGCGAATTGGTAGCCATACGAGAGGCAATCGATTACGTAATAAACCACGTGGGCAGAGATGAATATTATATAATCAGCGACAGTAAATCAGCGCTGACAGCTTTAACAAACATGAACACCTCGACAGACCTCCAGGCGGACGTCTAGAGGATAGCGCGTACGGCGCTCGAGTTTCGACGTTTAAAGTTCTGTTGGGTTAGGTCGCACGATGGTAACGTAGGGAATGATAGGGCTGACGAATTAGCTAAAGAGGCCGCGACGGGCGACTTTCGGATATCACATTCGTCGACACCGAGGCCCCATATTAAAAGAAAACTGCGCGAAAAGTCAATTCAACAATGGGAAGAGAGGTGGAACAACGCTGCCACGGGCAGGTTGACCCACAAATTCATACCGAGCATAGAAGCTAGAGGTAGGATCGAGGTTAAGATCGATCACAAAATGGTCCAGTTGATAACAGGGCACGGCGCCCTGAAGGCGTATTTACAGAGGTTCGGTTTAACCAACAGCGACCGCTGCGAATGCGGTGAGGGCGCGGAAAGCGCAGAGCACGTGCTCTTCGACTGCCCGCTTGAGGCGGGAAATCGAGGGTTGGCTGATAGCAAACTAGCTATCCTAGGTCTGGCATGGCCAAAGAGCCTAGAGGAAGTCGGGGAACTAGTCAACCAGAAGGCGTTCTGAACAGCCTTAAAAGAATTTGCGGGAAGGGTCGCTAGATTAGACAATGACAACCGCGTGTAAAATTCGGTGGGGTTGGTGGGAGAATTGGAAAATTTTAGATTGACTTGGCGTGAGTAAGGATACGAGCATAGATATAACAAAACCTGCTATTAAAAAAAAACATGATAATTATACCCAAGTGCCCAATATGCACGGGAAACCTCCACACCATTAATACAATCACTGCCTATTTTCATAATTATGTGCGGAAAATCGGGAAATCTGGAATAAATAATAACAAATAAACAATACCAAATAAATCAGAAACCCTCATTAAATTAAATCAATAAAATAAACAAAGATAATAAAATAGAGTGAAACCGCGCATCCCCCCCCCCAGGACTTAAAAGTGAAGTGATAGTGATTGTGATCCCCCCAGGACATTTAGTGCATACTCACCAGGACTTTAGCAGTGCACCCCATCATCCCCTTAGAAGTAAGTTACAGTTAGATGTAGGCAGACGACCAGATCTTCGGATGCTGGAGAATTTTATTATCGAGGTAAGACTTAAATTGTGGCGGCTGTACTCGCACAAGCATTGATTTACATTAATTAGTTGTTTTAAAATAATTTAACAAGCACGTTTTGTGCGTAATGGCGCTAGCCGACATAATGCTTGTGCGAGTGCACTTGATAAATAGGGTGATGCTTTTGCTATTTTGTGTACTGCTATATATGCTTAACGCTTATTAGACATTTATTTATATTTTATATTTACACTTTATATTTATTAGCCTGTATTGTAGTATTATGTGGCATATTTGTTTTGTTTGACGTTCTGTCGCCGTTTTGGTTGCAGTATATATTTGTGAAGGAAGAGTAGAATTGCGAAGATTGTAATCATAATATAAATCAGTTAGGGAATGATAGAGAAAGCTAGGGATGGATTTAAATTAGTTAGCTAGATTTGGATAGTTTTAAGACGACCCTTCAGGTCGCACTGGTAAGCAGAGCCGGCGTCTGCTATCCGGTATTACGGATCCCTCCCCCTCTCATTTTTGCTTGTGTCTTGTTGATCGGGCACACTCCAAGGTCAGCGCTAGGGATACCATTATTTAAACCCTGTTTTTAGTTTTTGTTTTTAGTTTTTGTTTCAGTTTGTCAGATTTTTAGGTTTGTTAGATTGTTAGAGTTTGTTAGGTTCGTTAGATTTTAGGTTTGTTAGATTTTTATTTAGATTTTTATTTAAGGTGGATTAATTATGAAGTTAGGATTAATAAGAAGCACGGTTATTTTCGCGTTTAAACCCAATGTAGTACCTCCGGGTGGAGCATTGGAGACGTGGCCGCAAGTATAGCGGTCCTTATTCAAATTATAATGTTGATTTTGGTTTCTTAAAAACCAAATTTATTTTATTTGAAGACAATCAGTCGTGTATAAAACTGATCACATGTTCGATCGTAAAAGACTAAACATGTTGATGTCAAATTCAACTTTATTAAAGACCGTTCCGAATAGACCTGCACCTAGAAGAAGTTCTAGATTACTGGTACGGGTGGAATAGCTTCCGCATTCCAGTGATCTGTAATGTATTTACGCGTTTGTTAAATTAATTTCCCTAGTTTTATGCCCGCGTCATCGTATCGTAAATCTTGGTGAAAGAGAAATAATGGCATACAACGCACGACCACTTCATACGTGTTCGTTCGCTATCGGTGTATATCATATTGTTTTACGACCTAACTAGACAGCAATTATACTCCCAGCGGTGAGGTACGAGAGCCACTACAACCGTTGGTAACAATGATAAATAATTGCGAAATATTGTGCAATAAACGGTTACGTCATACCTTTGCTCAAATTATTATCACATACAAAAAAGGTTTATATTAATTATAAGAAAAAACAAAAGGTACTCGCGTAAACTGTAAGACTTCTCACAGCATTACGCTATTATGGCGGCAGCTGGGCTTCGCTGAACATTTCGGGCGTGGGTGATTTGTTAAGCCCCCTTGTCAAATCCAAATTCAAATTTCATCTTCTTCTTTATGTAGAGGTACGATGAAGGAATACAGGTAGAGGTACGGTAATTAGGTATAAGCAGGAAACCTACATAACCTGAAAAAAGACAAGATACGGCACAAAGATAACTACACTCGTCGACGTCTCGTTTACTAGTCCTGACGTGTCGGAAATTCACCCACTTTCTCCACACTCCGCGTCTGCACAATCCCCTTGCGCAAACGCAACTATTTCAAGCGACGGAATACACGCACGTTTTTTAAATCATTGGCGCGAAATCACTTTCAAATTAGGAACTTATCAAAATGTTTACAGGTCGAATTTCGGCATGTAACACAGCAACGGACATGTCAAGATAAAGAGTGCTCCTGCGCTATACCTTCTTTATTAAATCATTTAATTAATTATAAATTGATAGTAAGTAGTCTCAACAAAATTATAATGGATAACTTAAATATAGATTATTGTGGTTAGAGCTTAATACATTACATGATCTAAAGAGCCAAACTGCAGGTCCAACCAAAATAACAGGGTCTGTTACGTGCCAAAAATTTGGCACTAGACATTTTTTAATATAGTTCTAATATGCGGGAATTTCGCGCCACAAATTTAAAAGACTTGGTGCGCGTATTTCCGTCACTTTAGAAGTGCTTGCGCAAGATTTCGCGCCGACGCGAGTGGCGGGAGAAAAGGGGGGAGTTTCCGCAAGACGCTTAAGGACGAGCTTTTGAACGTGAAGAAGTGTTGTGTTGGGTCTGGTATCGTATCTTATCTTTTATTATGTAGATCCCTTTTTCTTGCTTATCTTTGTTTATCGTTCCCTATAAACCCGTTCCTGTCGTTACCTCTACATATAGAAAGAAGACCAACAAATTTGGAAGCAACCTGGCCTAATAGCAGCCCATGCCCTGAGAACCATCTTTAAATAATCCCAAAGGGAGCCCCGCAGTCGCTAGCCTAGAGCAATCCCGAAGGGAGCCACGAGCCGCCATCAGGAAGTAATTCTGTGAGACGCTTAGATATTCACGTAAGTTCCCCGTGTGGGTTTTTTATAATGTATTTTAGAAATTTGCATATTTCGTCATTTACGTGTAATAATTTGCACATTGTGTGACGTCATTGACAGATGGGCGCGCTAATTTCCACATTATGGATTATCGTTACCAACTGTCTTTTGTGTCGCATATACCGAGTAAACGGTAATGTAAGAGGTCTTCAGTGAGTAATGCGACTAAGACAGTTCCCTGAAAGAAGGCAACAGCTTTTTCGGTACTTAGACTGGCAGAGACGGTAGGGGGTCGGTATGGTAGTCTAAGACACACTACTGCAATGTGGAAGGCAACGTAAAATTTACCCCCTAAGTACACAGCGTACTTAAATTGTTATTTAAAATTATGGCATCCTATGGGGTAAAAGATTCAGGAATTAAAATAGTCATCCAATCCGATCTCCGAGAAGGGACCACTTCGGAGAATGTGATTGGAAAGTTTAAAGGAAGAGCAGGGAACATTTTGCGAGTCGGAGCGTGAAATGTCAGAAGTATGAAGCAAATACGTAATCTAGAGAACGTAAAAATTGAAATAAATAGGTTATCACTAGACATAGTAGAGATCAGCGAAGTTCGCTGGTCAGAAGTGGGGGATTTTGGAAGGGAAACTTTAGAGCAATTCATACAGGATCAGAAGGAAATTCCGGTGTGGGGATAGTTATGCAAAAAAAGATAGGACAACGTGTAGAAAACTACTTACAAAAGAACGAAAGAGTACCTATGGTTAAATTAGAATCTAAACCGGTAAATACAGTAATAACACAAGTGTACATGTGCACCTCTAGCTAGTGAGGAAGAGATAGAAGCGATCTACAAAGATATCGAAGACATACTAAGATACGTAAAACGACATGAGAATTTCATAACTACGGTGGTTTTTAATGCAATGGTAGGCGAGGGTAGGGAAGGAGCGGTAGTAGGTTTAAATTGTTTAGGCACGAGAAAAGACAAAAACAATTTAATTATTACAAACACATTATTTCAACATACTAGAAGACGTTACACGTGGAAAATGCCAGGAGTTATAGCAAAATATCAAATACATTATATTCTTGTTAGACAACGGTTTAATAACAAAGGATATCCTGAATTTAGTAGCAGAAAAACGAAACTACAAAAATAGATCAGACGAAACAGGAAAACAGAGATACAAAGCCATAAAATGGGAAATTATTCGCAAATGCAGAAAAGCTAAAGAACAATGGATTGATGAAAAGTGCAAAAAGGTACAAGCTGAGATGGAAATAAGAAAGATAGACGAAGCATACAAACTAATTAGAATGAATTTTAGGGATATAAAACCATATGGCAAAAATATAAGGAACGCGGGAGAAAACGTCATTATAGAAAATGTAGAGAAAGTGGGTAGATGGCAAGAATATATAGGGAATTTATATGCAGGAGAGAGACTACCGGCATTAGAACAGGAATCAAACATTGAAAATGATGACTTGGGATATCCTATACTTAGAGATGAGTTTGAATTAGCATTAAAGGATCTGAAAAATGATAAGGCGCCGGGTACAGATAAGGTGCAAGCAGAAGCTCTAAAAGTCGATGGGCAAGCAGTAATGAAACGTCTCTTCCAACTTGTAAGCTATATCTATGAGACAGGCGAGATACCCAAAGATATCAAACGTAACATCATAATAACTATACCAAAAAAAAAAAGGCGCAGATGTGAAAATTTTCGAACAATAAGTTTGACAGCACACGTTTCAAAAATATTAACTAGAATTGTACAAAGACGAATGGAAAAACGAGCTGAAGAAATACTAAAAGATTAATTTGGGTTTAAACGAAACAAGGGAACACGGGAGGCTATTTTAGCTCTCAGAGTGTAGATCTGGAAAAAGCATTCGACAATGTAAAATGGAGAAAAATGTTCGAAATACTCAAAAAGATTGGAATGAGTTTTAGGGATAGACGGATAGTACTTAGCTTATACAAAGGGCAAACAGCGGTAATTGAATTAGAGCAGGAACGTGGAAAAGTAAATATTAGGAAAGGGGTGAGATAAAGGATGTGCCCTATCCCCCTTAATTTTTAACTTGAACATGGAAGAGGCAATGAATATTGTCAAATGCAGAAAGACATTCGGAATTACTATGCAGGGAGAAAGGATTGATACGCTTAGATTTGCAGATGATATACCGATATTGGCATCTAGCAAAGAAGAGTTAGAAGCTGCTCTTAATGAAATGGAAACAGTTCTAACAGAGAGATACGGTATGAAAATTAACAAAAATAAAACGAAAGTACTAGTATGCCGGGATGGATAAATCAAAAACAAGAATACAAATAGGTACGAGAACTTACAAGGAGTTAAGGATTTCTGCTACCTAGGAAGCCAAATAACGCAAGATGAGAAAAGCGCAAAAGATATAAAACAAAGATTAGCACACGGCCGTGCTACATTTAACAAGAAAAAGCAACTACTGTGTTCAAAGACAACAAACATAGAAACAAGGAAAATATTCCTTAAAACGTACGTGTGGAGCAAAGCACTGTATGGCTGTGAAGCCTTGCCAGTAGGAGAAGCAAACAAGAAAAAGGTAAAAGCCTTAGAAATGTGATGCTGCAGACGTATGAGGATGACAGCATGGACAGACAAAGTTAATAACAAATAGGTTATAGAAATAGTAGAGGTATAATTGTAGTGAAGTAGAAACATTTCAATATCATTTAGCATAAGATAGCATTTAAAAACACGAGCTAGTTGGAAAACTTGACGGTTGCAACAAGCACGTTTTAGGTAACGATTATTTGCATGTATGGGGCGCGTGTTGTCAACAACCTCATCAGAAAATCAATATTTTCTACGAATGCAAATAGACGTTAAGGCAGGAACGGATCGATAGGAAAACAGAGACAAACTGGTTATACCATATAAAGGATGGAGATGCAAATACACCAGATATCGGTTAGATTTGGTAACGAACGAACAAGGACGGTTTTGAAGCTATAAGCAAGACAGAGGTGGAAGATGTTTGTACAAAATATCGATTTTAAATAGGGAGAGAAATTAAGAAATGTGATTGGACGTTACAGGTAGAAGGGGACGCGTGACTGTCTAAGATTTAGAGTGAGCACATGTCTGAGTGGGGTTTGTATAACTAAGCATAAAGGAAAGAATGGTTGTATATGAGATAAAAGAAGAAAGAGCTAGGTTCGTCTTACATGTGGGGCGTGAATCTTATAGAAATTGATTTTCAGTTGAGGCTAGTTTCGGAGAAGCGAATCAGCCGTTACACGGGTAGAAACGATTTTCGTGGTATTTTGTGGAGTACGTACTTGAAAACTCCGGGACGATGAAGACCGTTGATGTTTGGTGGGAAAATTATGTATGTAGAATTTTGTGTCAGTTAGGAGTTTGTGTTTTGAGAAGTGTGCCAACGGTTACGGTGATAACAAGAAAGTTTGTTTATGTGTGGTGGAAATTTAAATAACAGGGGGTGTTTCTGGTCTATATAACCAGCTTTAAGGGGGCGAGAGGCGCTCTTCTTTTCTTCGTTTGTCAACGACGTGAATTTTAATAGTAGTAAATATTATTCAGTGGTTTTCAAAAGTTGTAATTACACACAAGTGGGTGTGTTGTAGCACTTGTTGTTTGAAAGATCTTGAAGTACATATACAAATAAAAGCGAAGCTTCTGTAAGTCATGTAAGTACAGACTACAATTATTTTGGTTGTCGGAGATTGCAAGGCGTCCCAAGATGGATTTGCAATTGTGTGCATTGAGGAGTGATTTGCTATGGTACATGAAATAGTAGAGAAGTAGAGGAAGTTTGGATGCACTATCATTGGTTAGTTGATGCGATTCGGATAGCTTAATGCGGATAGGAATGGTGTGATTCAACTTGAGAGCGGTTCCGCAGTTCCGAAGCATCATAGACGGCAACATCATCGAGGGCTGGATGGCAGATGCAGGCTCTGTAGTGGTTACCAGGTAACGAATATTTTTAAAACATTGTTGTTGAGTTATTTGAGGTGTTTTGACACTTGTGCTTTTTGGGTGCTTATTTTATTAATTCTATGGACTTAACAATTTATTGAACTTTATATTTAAATGAAAATATATTTATGTAGAAAAGGATCATTAAAATAATGATACAAAGGCTGTTTATGTACAAAGTAAAGGGGACTTTTGTTGTTGCAGTGCTTAATTGTTGCACGCAGCTTTAAAAGGGTTTTACTCTGAGTTCATATTAAGATAAGCATTTAAGTCAGGTATTATGTTAGCCCACTTAATTTAAATAGGGTATATGTATAACGAAAATATTTGATCAAAACACATTTTAAAAATGAATTGTTTGTTTCACAACGACATGTAATTTTATGTATGTGAACTGTTGTAAAGGACAAAGATTTGGAAATAGTAAATTTTTATTTGTGTAAATAGAATGTGATGTATTTTGGTAGTTGCGTTTTTTTATAGGATTGTAGGGAAGTATTTTTCAGATTATGGTTTAGTGGCAGTTAGGTGAAGTTTGATTTTCAGCAGTCCAGGTAAGCTTCTTTGAAAAATTCATAAGAATTTTAGTGAGAGAGCGGAGCAGCCGAGGTGAACTTCACAATATAAGGACGGCCCAATGTTGAGGCTATTTCCAAAGGTAACTTCACATATTATGACGCCCAAAGTTAGGGGCACAAATTTAAATACAGGGAATCAGAGCGATACACAGGAGACCCCACGGTATTATGGCTTCCCAAGCGAGGGGCTCTTTCCCAGGAGACTCCACAGTAATACATATATATATATATATATATATATATACATATATATATTGTTGTGATATACTCCTGTGAATGCGGGAACTGGGTCCTTTCAACAAAAAAATTCTAGTCCCACAGATTGGGCGTCATAAACTGCTGTAATCCTCTTTTCGCCTCGGCTGCTCACCTAATTTTATAAACCTCCTCATTCATAAAATTAAACAACACATTCCTACCACAAACATCAACGTTAACTCTATTTACATCAATATTCAGAATACATTAAATTTTCAAATTAAATTTCAGCATAAAATTCAGTTTTTAAAAGGAATTTCAAAATTAATTTTATTATCACTTTAACGTGCATCCAGAATTAAAGTCCTTGTTGGATGCCTACTAATTAATATAACAATATAAGCAGACCGGAGTCTGAGTATAAAGGGAGCATCTACTACCCTTTTACGTTAATTAACCAGGTTCGTCTAATTGAGCTCAAAGACATACCCAAAATTTCATCATAATTCAGAACATCAATACTAAATACCCCTTTCTACTTAAACAAGCAAATTTCATCTTAAAATTAAAATTTTATGGTTAGTACAATTTCACTAATGTCCATTTAAAGTAAATCAATTATAAAGTTATTCAACACACACAAAAATGTCAAACAAAATAGTATAATTTACCTGAAGGTTACTGTCCTCGTAGCTTCAAAGTACATCGTCCCTTTAGTTAATCACCCCATTCCAACTGGATTATATTTACAGCTTCTGATTCTCAACGCTTTTCAAATTTTCTCCATCACCATTTATTTAAAGTTGTTTCTGGGCTTGTCCGGAACTCATCTGTGTATATCTGACCCTTGTTTCGTGGATCCAGACACGTATTTGAACCATTTAATTATTAACACCCCGAAAAATAGCAAAGAAATTCATGCGTCTTTCACCAATATACGCCAAAACTCCCTACTTTTGTGTATACATTTGTCGTTGTAAATTTTGCTAATTGGTACAGTGATACTAAATTTTATTACCTTGTATCTAAGTGCACTGAAGTACATTCATGTTAGCACGTAAATAACAAACTATTTTGAATCACTAAAATATACGAGCAAAATTTTTAAATTATTTTATCAAACTAAAATGCACTGTTTAACATCTTGAATCAAGTCGCGGATGTAAGAGCTTTTAACGCATCGAATAGTCAAAAGTCTAAGAGGCCGAAATTCATATTACCACCTCTATATATAGCGAATAGCCGGCACGTCGCTTTTGTCCTCAAAACAGACAATTCTTAAGAATTTCTCATTCTATGTTCCCAGTCCGTCGCTCGCGCGTCGGTTTTTACGAATTTTTCACTCGCCCCATTTAAATCAGAAATTCTCACACGGCACGCAAACATGTACGAGAAAAACTAATTAATTTTGTACAGAAATCGTTGTTTCTACCTCTGATATTTGCATCCTATTTTCAACCAATTGTGACCCTCGTGACGTTGCTTAAATCACGCCTTTTACTATATGTGTCTTTGCTTGACGCATTTTCTCTTTCCTTTTCTAACCTGTTCGTATTGGTGCAAACTGATATTCTTTATTATCGATTATATTTTAGTCCATGTGGACTATCTGGGTTAAATAACCCCGTATCGCACATTCTCGTGAATATTAAGCCCCGGTTTCTCCAAGATTCTTTGAAACCATTTGTTATCTACACAATTTTCGCCGTACGTGATATTTAAACTACGCAGGTGTTCAAAATAATATTAATTCTCAGAGCTTTTAAATAAACCCTGTTTTGTATTTCGTGCTAAAGCATCTGACCGTTTCAATATCCTTAGAATCGACATGTTTATCTAAACAAATTAAACTGAAATTGCCTTTTAAAATACGCAGGTGTGTTCAAACATCCTACTTCTAACTAACACTTCTAGGATTTGCTTTTTATTGGGTTTTACAAGTTTCTATAGATATTATCTGTTACTAACGATTCAATTAACTTCAATTAAAATTGACTTCTATCCTTTCATTTTTAGCGAATACAAGTTAAATATTAATTATTATGTGTACACTTTGTTTTACTACCGGTTACTTAAAATAGGGTTAATTAATATAAATTTTGCACGTAATTTCCATTTGTTTAGGAATAATTACATTACACGCAGAGCTTTTTAATACTGCTTCTTTTGATATAACCGTCTTGTACATAATTTAAATCTCTTATGTTTAATGAAACTAATAAATTTTTATGCTTCACGGTTTTAATAACGCGTATTATCTAATAATATTCATTATACACGGTGATTAAAATTATTTGATGTGATTATTTAATTTTCTACCCTGGTCTAAATATGAGTAATATATATAAAATACTCATATTTAGACCAGGTAAAAATTAAATAATCACATCAAATAATTTTAATCACCGTGTAAAGCTTTGGGAAAAAGTACGCTTTATTAAAACCATGAAGCATAAATAAATTCGGTCGTTTCAGTAAAATCAGAGATTTAAATCATGTACAAGACGCTTTATATCAAAAGAAACAGTATTAAAAGCTCTGCGTAATTTAATTATTCTAAGAAAGAAACAAATGGAAATTACGTGCAAGATTTATATTAATTAACCTATTTTAAGTAACCGGTATTAAACAAGTGTACACATAATAACATTAATTGTATTCGCTAAAATGAAAGGATAGAAGTCAATATAGTTAATTAAACCATTATTAATAATAAGCATAAAAGTCTGTGAAAATCCAAGATTATAATACCAGAAAAGAAAGCTCTGAGAATTAATATTATGTTTGAACACCTGCGTAGTTTAAATGTCATGTACGGCGAAAATTTTGTAGATAATAAATGGTTTCAAAGAATCTTGGAGAAACCGTGGCTTAATATTCACGAGAAGGTGCGATACGGGGTTATTTAACCCAGATAGTCCACATGGACTGAAATAATCGATAATAAGGAATATCAATTTGCACTAATAAGAACAGGTTAGATAGAGACAGATAATATGCACAAGACCGAGACACATATAGTAAAAGGCGTGATTTAAGCAACGTCACGAGGGTCACGATTGGGTGAAAGTAGGATGCAAATATCAGAGGTAGAAACAACGATTTCTGTATAAAATTTAATTAGGTATTCTCAGACGTTGCGTGCCGTGTGGAAATTTTCTGAGATTTAACTGGGGCGAGAGCAAAATTCGTAAAAACCGACGCGCGGGCTACGGACTGGGAACAGAGCATGCGAAATTCTAGAAACTGGCCGTTTTGGAGACTCGACCGACAGACAGGCTAACCTCTATATATACCCAGGGGAATATGAACAAGCTCTCTTACATCCGCGACTTGATTCAAGATGTTAAACAGTGATAAAATAATTTAAAGTTTGCTCGTATATTTTGGTGATTCAAAATAGTTTGTTCGTTACGTGCTAACATGAATATACTTTAGTGCACTTAGATACAAGTAGGCAGTTTTGGCGTATATTGGTGAAAGAAGTATGAATTTCTTTGTCATTTTTCGGGGGTGTTAATAATTAAATGGTTCGTAAACATGACTGGATCCACTAAACAAGGTTCAGATATACACAGATGAGTTCCGGAAAAGCCCTGAAACAACTTTAAATAAATGGTGATGGAGCAAATTTTTAAAACGTTGAGAATCAGAAGCCGTAAATATAACCCAGTTGGAATGGTGTGATTAACAAAAGGGACGATGTACATTGAAGCTACGAGTGCAAGTAACCTTCAGGTAAATTATACTATTTTGTTTGAACTTTGAGATGTTGGTGTGTGTTGAATAACTTTCTAATTTGTTTATTTAAAATGGACAGTAGTGAAATTGTACTAACAATAATATTTTAATTTTAAGGTGAAATTTGCTTGTTTAAGTAGAAAAGGGTATTTAGTATTGATGTTCTGGATTATGATAAAAATATGGGTATGTCTTTGAGCTCAATTAGACGAACCTGGTTAATTAACGTAAAGGGTGGTAGATGCTCCTTTGTACTCTGCATATATTGTTATAGTAATTAGTAGGCATCCTACAAGGACTTTAATTCTGGATGCACTTTAAAATGATAATAAATTTAATTTTGAAATTCTCTGATATTAAAATTTATGCTGAATTTTAATTTTGAAATTTTAATGTATTGTGAATATTGATGTAAATAGAGTTAACGTTGATGTTTGTGGTAGGAATGTGTTTGTTTTTTTTTATGTATGAGGATGAAAGTTATCTAGAGGAGCAGCCGAGGCGATTAACAGAAGAAAGTCAATGGACCAACACAGTTAAGGTAATGAATAGCTTTTTGTAGGATTCACAGCATTCTTTGGCATCCAATTCGTAGGGGCTCGATTCGAAAAGCGGAGTACCCGGATTCAAGAGGATTCACAGCAATATATATATAACCTTTTTGAATTATACTTTAAGCATTCTTCTAAAACTATTTAAAAAATAGTTACACGACTCCAAAGCTGTTATAATGTTAACTTAAAGTCTTAATTATAAGATTACGAACATATTTCCAGTATAGGCATTTGTATAAACAACGATAAGGATCGATTTTACTAACCTAGTAACCTTTCATCGATACTATTAAGTTAAAACAGTCAATGCTTACATAAAAAGTCAAGTACAAAATTGCGGTATTAAAATATGCAAATCTAACATATCACACCGAACTTCATTTCTTATATAAAAGTCGAATTCTAGTATAACTGGTTTTAGCTATTTCTTCGAATCGTTTTAAAAACAGATCTATATATTAAAAATGTTGACATAATGATTAGGAATTATTGTATTACATCAATGGCAAGGTACCAATTACATCTCGTATGATGCAGTTTAATCGCATCCGCAATAATGTAAAATCCTATTGGTTTAACATTCAGACACAATTAAATTAAAATTGGGCTGAGAATATATTGTACCGTTGGCGATATCAGATTTAGTTTGGAATGTAACGATATGTGTCACTTTCAAATGTCAAACTGCAAGCATTATTGATTATATTAGGTTAAGTTGAGAACAAAGAAACGGTTCGTTTTGTTACTTAATAAAATACGCACTACAATTTGATATTTGTCTTCGCTGTTAAATTTCCTTTCGTCATAATGCTTCCCGGTTGGTCGGAATCGGAAAAGCTCGAACTTCTAGATGCAGTACGTACATATGGTGCTGAAGATATAGAAAAAGTTGCGGCAGTTATTCCTACCAAATCACTTGATAAAGTACAGAAAGCAATACATTTTTATAAAATGCAAGCACTGATTGCTTCAAAGAAGCAGTTAGAAAATCATCAACATGAAACTCCTATTAAAACCTGGATAGATAATTTAAAAGTAGCTTCGGAGGCATCATCAGATCCAAGTGCATCATTAGACATTGCTGCTGCGTATCGGCTGATGGCTGCAAATGTACCTTATGCCGAAAATGACATAGATTTCAAGAGTTGCTATGAATTCATTGCTGATTTGATGGAGGGTAAGAAACCAAAACCACTTGAAAAAGAGACAATGATATATATGTCTGTGTTTTTTGAAGTATTGGAGGAATTTATACAAGAGCGTGGCACTGAAAAGGAGCAAGAATTTTTATCTAATTTGACTGAGGATCACATTTTACAAAGTGCAGACAAATGGAAAGCAACTGCGGAATGCTGTGGGTCATCTTCATCAGGACCGTCGTGTTTATCTTGCGATGCAGATATTAATATTCTAAAAGTTCCTCCTCATCTTTTGAAAAAGTGAATGAACAGGTTTTACATAATTAAACTACCTTATATTATGCATTTGCTGTTAGTCCACATAGCTATGATGATTCTACTCGAGCAAATTAGTTCACGTGTATTGCAGAAGCATTTGTATTTTAGCAGTATCATGATAGTTATATTTTAAGTACAAAACATTGATTTTTTATCAATTTTTTACTATTCATTTTGTTTTCACTTTTACCCTAACATTATTATATAATAACATATATTTATTTTTATGTAAGTATGTAGTATATAGTGCATGCATTATATTATAAGTAAAATATTTATTATTTATGTGTTGTAGTTTATGATTTTTACAATCACTGAAATGAAATGTTTGTTTAACAAATTTCAACATGTAAACATCACAGTGGTGTTTCAAAAGAATAGATTTTTGCATAAGAAAACTATTTTCAATTTCTAGATCATTTCTGAATGTTACTACTAGTTATTCAACTATTTAAAATATGGGTGAGCCAATAGAGTCTGGGATGTTTAAAGGTGGCCCCAATCACAAAAAATATCCAATAAGTTTCTAAGTAAACATTTTTCATGTAATATGGGTAAATCTCTGCATATTAACTAATTTCAGTTTTACATGTGGCAATATAGCAAAGTATTTCGGATAGACGAGTTTGCTTCCAGGTTAGTCTAAAATAACAAAACAAAGAAAAAATAATAATTCCAAGATGTTTTATTGGTTTGTCCATTGTTTTTAAAAATAAATTTTGTGATATTTTGGAAATGGAGTGATGGGCAGTATGAGGGAGTGACTTATAGATGGGAACCATTTATTTATTTTTTAAATAAATGATTCAGTACAACATTAAATTTCTAATAAAACATATTCAAACAAATACAAAATAGAAAAAGCTATATTTACAGAATATTAAGCATAAATCCAAACTAAAGGATTTAAACGATGCCAAGATATCGGTTATGTGTGTGAATTCTGCTGGTTGTAACGAATGGATTGATCGACCAGTATAGGAAAGTAATTCTGTAAATTTGTTAATAGTTGTTAAAATGTAGTTGGGATTAATAACATTTACATCTTTTGTAGTGTCATATAAATCTGTTAGGACCAACAACTTTCATGAAATTTATTCGTAACATTCCTGACACTTCTTTTTCTATTACCCCCGGAATTCACTGTTGATCATACACAACAGCTACCCACTGATCAATAACTGGCTTATCAAGAGAAATTGGCTGGGCCGTTTAAACTTCAATTTTACTCTTGGTTTCATTGATATTTGGTTTAGAAGCCACAACTCTTGGATATGCCTTTCCTATATGAAAATGAACACACGGCAAAGAATCTAAGTAACACTGGAAGCAACAAAGTCTGTTAAAATGTGTATATAATCATACTCTTCTCCAAAAACCTCTTGGTGAACTTTGGTAGTGACCAAAAATGCAGGAACCGAAATGTTGGAATACATTAGCTCTATTTCTTGCAACGCATCAGTTGTCAGCTCTTTAAGATATATTTTAGAACATCTTTCTTTTAAAATATATAGTAGCTGTGAAATATTTGAAATATCTTTTCCTTCGGCTACTGCTTGATCTGCAGTTCTTTTCAGTGTTCCTCCAATGCCATTCGCAGCTCCTTTTCCATGGCCAGCCTCAGAATAATTCCAGGTAAGCATTTTAATATTTGGTAAAAACTTTTTGGAAAAATTTGAAATTACATAAAACATTGAACGATTTCTATACCGTGTTGATGGCCCATCGCTAAGAAAGTGAACTACATTTAATTTTCTTTGCTAAGTGCGGCGAGCCAATCAAACACTATCTTTAAATGGGCCCATATAGCAATATAGTCATGTCAAAGTGAGTTTGATAAAGTGCAAAATGAATGTGGAGTAACATTTCCTTGTTCATTTTGCATATATAAAATGCATGCGTGCAGAGTTATTTGTTTCCTAGAGCCGCCAAAATGAAAGGACTGTATTTCTTCCCAAACTTATATGAAAAATTCTCACTAAAATCAACGTGAATTAATATGTCATTCTTTTTAAGTGATGATTTTAAAGATGATATTGCCTGGTACTGGTGAAGTATATTATCTATATGATTCAGAAAGTCATTTAAACTATTGATAAGTTCATCGTATAGTTTCACCAATGTGATTGAAAAGCTTGATTTTGTTGTTTTCCGTACTAATTTTTCCGTTCCACGTGAGATACATTTTACTGAACTTATAGAGCGTGTTTTTATAATTTTGGTAGTGTACAGAGCAGATACCAAGTATTCAAAATTTAAATGTTTAGTGCATCCATATGTACCTCTATCCTCTACTTTGGGCTTTAAAACCCAAAATGGTTTTAAACCGCAAAAAGATTGGTAACTAACATGGTAAGTTGGGGAGGAAAGAAATTTGTTATTTCTAACAAATATCGTTTTTGCTTTTGAACTTTTTTAGAAACTATATATTCTTTTTTCCCAGCAGTCATCCGTGATATGTCATCCCTTCCAAAAAAATCTTTAATTTTTTGCTTAACACGAAGGGACAAATAATGACCTTTGGGATGAATTGTCCTAATACAATTCTTTAATAACTGTGGACTTAAAATCTTTGACCTATTTGCTATATTCATAAGCCGGTACTTTTTCAACAAGTTATACCGCATATATTTGTTGTAAATTTTTTTATTTGAATAACCAGTACATTTCTGATAATTTTCTTTCAACTGATGTTCCAACACTTCTCCAAATAACAATTTTCTTCTTACAGGCTCGAAAACTGATTCTTTTCCTAATAGCTGATTAACTTTCGAGTTTGGACTTAGAACACAATTTTTTTGGTATTTTTTGCTTGAGCCGTTAACATCTTTTTCTGTATTTCTCAGATGCCCTCTTAACCTTCATTAATTTTTTTTGTAAATCAATAATTTGCCTGTACATTTTTGAACGTGACTTTTAAACCGGTTTGCGCACCACGTTTTTCCTAGAAGTCGAAATATGTGAAGTTACAAGAGCATTTGAGTTAAAAAGTGTAACTATTACATTATCCAATAGTTTATAATATGGCTTGTTCAACTAAAACTGGTGAAGGTGGTGGAGAATTATGCGTAAGAATTTGATTAAGTTTGTGCTGCTCTTTTTTCTTTTGTCTTTTGTCTTTCGCCATTGCTTTTTAACTTGCCTATGTTCCCTATTACTCATATTTGCAACCAATTTGGCCAAAATTGTTCCTTTCTCACGTTTTTTGAAGTATTTATCTCTCCTTCTCTTTCATTTTTGCCAACTTTTCTGGGTTACTTTTCAGATCTTCTCTTCTCCTTCTATCATACTCCTTCTTGCGTAATCTAGTTTCTTCTTTGCTAAGTATCATTTCTAAAATATAATAAAAAAATCATTAATATAGTTAAAAATCACTACCCCATAATAGAAATCACTCCCTCATTTTTTAAGATTATGAGGTAGTGACTGGTGAGGGAATGATAGTAAAAACATAATTCAGGCAACATTGGGAAACACCTTAACATTTTAAGGTTTTAATTTTACATCTACATTCACACTAATTAATGAAATACTTCAACTGGATATAATTACTTTTTTTTTTAATATTTGCTGTGAGGGAAACCTTAAAAACACTGCACTTTTAATAACATATACTTTATTTCCAAATTCAAATGAATATTAATCAGTAAAATATTCCTACTCTCAAATAAAAGCAACCGACCACAATTTTGCTGCCATTTTAGGTTTCCTGAAAATGTCAACTTTAAAGGATTTTAAGTGCCAAATTTAAATTTTTGAGAGAGTGATTTGTTTCTCCTAGGACAATAGTAAAAAATTTTTATTTACTCTATCTTTTAAGACAAAGTATGTGTAACTGAGTTCACACACTCTTTGACGTGTTCTCTTTTATAAATTTGGGTCAGAAAAGTATATTAAACACCCGGCAATTAATTGATTATACTGCAATGGCGAGATTGGGACATAATGAGCGAGTGATAAATAAATCGTAAAACAGTATAATGTTTTACCTGAGTATTAGTATGTACGCAATATCAAATATTATTTTGCTTATGTATAACATATACGAATTCGCTGTCGATAACTATGTACTGCAATGATTTAATTAGACTTTAAAAAAAGGCCCGGACTGCTATTAGTTTGATTTGCAGAGAATTACCCATATAACAACTAATAATTTTGTGGTCAGACTTTGAAATCATATAAGTGGTTTGGAAAATATTTTACAAGAGAGACAAATACCTTGATGGTAATTACAATCACCATAGTCGGTTATTCACATATTTGAATCTGACCTCCGTGACAAAGCATGCCATCTTTCAAATTCTTCAGTGCAGTCATTTGAATGTTTCAGAAAGGTTTGACATCTGTGGAGTAGATTGACTCAACACCTTAACTTTTTTTGGATTTGCCACCGGTTTTAGTTATATTTCCTGATACCTCACAACTTATATTTTTGGAACAATTATGCATAGCATGTAGCTTTTTTTTGCTGTGGTAAATTAATTTAGACAATTTGTCTGGCACTTTTGCTGCCACAATAGAGGTGGTTACTCCCCCTTTAAAAATAAGAATAGGGTGGTAGTAATGTCATTTAAATTGTTTATGCTATTGCGATACTTTGTAGCAATCAACATACTTCTAAAAACGTTTAGTAAGTGAGTTTATAAAATAAATTAAATATTAATAACAAATATTAAGGAAAATATACATTCAACGATATTTATACAAAAGAATAATCTTTTGTCCACAAACGGAAAATGAAACAAAAAGCTAGATTAGTATTTCATTTATTAAAATAGCATGTGACAGTACAGTAGACGTAAAATGCACATCAAGTAGCTACAAATATAACACGAACTTTTCAAACGTATTTTTGTTGAAGAAGTTGAATTCCTATTTCTACCTATACCAAATACAACAAGGTGAAAACATTGCTAGAAATAAACTAACAACAGCAATTCACATTATACATCATCGGTCATTTCATTCAGTTGCTCAAAATATCATGACATTGTGTCATAAACAAAAAGAAAAAGTTTACTTTCTGTATCCAAAGTAACAACTTCTATGAAAACACTGATCCTCAAATTTTTAACTCTATTTTACAATTAATACATTCTAATTTTATTATGTTGACTATTTTATAAAAAATAACATTTATTACCATTTATTGATGAATAAATGTATCAGGTAAGCTTGCAAAAGAATGGAAGGAGTGAAAATTGATTAAACAAATGTCAGATAGATAGATAGATATTTAATCAGTACCCATGTAAACATGGTAAAATTACATAGTGAGCAATGCCCAATACATAAATAAATACATATATACATACCATTAGCCTAGTTTATCAAGCAAGAGTGTAATACAATTTAAGAAGTGAAGAGAATAAATACATAATTTAAAAACTTAACAATAAAAGTTTATGTCAGTCTAAAACATCACAATGCTTTATCCAAGCTTGTCACATAAATAATGCAAAATCACAAAATGTGATAGAAGTCATCAGTTAGAAATAAAATTTATAGAATATTACAGAAACTACAAGAAAACAAACCCAAGGGTTAATCAAAATGATCAGTAAGGAATTCTTCAATCCTGTAATAACAGCGCTCACGCAGCAAAGACAGTAACGAAAATTTAAACTGCTTGAAGTTATTGAAAGACTTTATTTCTTGGGGAAGTGTGTCGGTGTTGTGTATAAAAATGATTTTTTTATAAAGTTTGATAAAGGTAAAGGTCTATAAAAGTCAGCTGCAGTTCGTGTATTATGATGATGAAATGAACTATGAGTAGCAAAATTATTATTATATCTATGAAAAAGGATTAATGATTCAAAAATGTACATTGAAGCATAGGTTAAAATGCCGAGTTTCTTGAAAAGAGGTTTACAATGAGCAGTTTTATCCGCCTTGCAGATTATTCGAATGGCACGTTTTTGTATTTTAAAAATAATTGAAATATTTTCCAAAGTAGAATTGCCCCAAAAAGCTATGCCATACCTCATTCTCGACTCAAATAGTGCAAAGTACACATTAAGAGTGCATTGTTCCGATAAAGCTCCTGAGATAGTTCTCAATGCAAAACAAGCCGAAGATAATTTATAGGCTAATGAGATTATATGTTCGGACCAGTTCAGACTCTGGTCAACTATTAATCCTAAAAACTTTGTCGATGTAACTCGGGACAGACATAAGTCATTCAAAATATTATCAGCAATCGTTATACCTTTAAACGCCACCAGACAGGTTTTTTCAATATTTACTACTAACTTATTGGCAGTAAACCATTTTTTAGCAGATTCAAAATCTGTCATAATATTATTCTCTAAGCAATTGATAGATGGAGATTCCCAATTAATAGTAATATCATCTGCAAATAAAGTAACATTTCCATGTTTAATTGCATCAACAATGTCATTGATATAAAATAAAAACAAAATGGGTCCTAGCACTGAACCTTGGGGAACGCCTAAGGATATTTTTTGTTTATCAGATACATTATTATAAGGAGTGTGAACTGATGGGAATCTGTCGTTTAGGTATGATCTCAACCAATTGTTCGGAAGTCCTCTGATTCCGTAGAAATAAAGTTTCTTTAAAAAAATGTCATGATTAACACACTCAAATGCCTTGCTAATATCTATGAACAATGCAGCTAACAGAGTATGCTTTTTGTTTAATGCAGAGTACACATCACACAAAAAATTGTGAATAGCATCCATAGTGGATTTATTTTCACAGAAACCAAACTATGCAGAAGAAAAGACATCGAATTTTTTTGCAAAATTAACAATATAATAAAATTAAATAAAAACCCTTAACCACAAAAAATATTTAAATTACTAGATACGTATTTCGACCACTATGTGGTCATCATCAGTAGGAATTTTGACTAATAATTAGTTGTTGTTCCGGAACACTTCAAAGGATATTCTCCTCACCACTTAGGCTGAAGTGAACCTTCCCAACATACAATTTACTAGAATGTTGCTTTAAACACTATCGAGGATATTCTCCTCACACGCAGGCTGGTATTCTCCACAACAAACAAGTGAATTGTGATGTTATAACTATAATCTACTTAATTTATACTAATTCTAAATCTACTGAAACGGAACCAAATTATTCTTGCTTTCTCATTGGTTGTTGACCAATAGGGAAAGCAAGGCAGATGGCTCTATGGGCCCTTTATTAGTGTTTAAGAGGGGTCCTTTATGTTTAACAATTTTAATGGATTCATAAGCATTTAAGAAGGAAAACGTTGGTACCGCTTTTAACAATTTAACATTTTCAAGTTTAACGGGGTGGCTGGTTTCAAAAATATGTTTGGCGACCTGAGACCTTTTGTATTTACCATATTTGAAGTGAGCAATGTGCTCTTTAAATCTTGTTGTTATATTTCTCTTGGTCTGACCGATATATTTTTGAAAACACCCTGGCCCTGAACAACTAATTTCGTAAATCCCAGACTTTTGCAATTATTCCACCTTGTCTTTTGGGTTACCTAGCAAATCTTTAATTTTATTAGTATTACTGAAAGCAATTTTGAAATTAATCTGTTTAAATATTTTATCAAGACCCTTTGTGGTTTTGTGAAACGGAAGCTGAACATATTTAACATTATCCTTAGAGGTGGTCGATTGCAAAGTCGTTGATTTACGGATGTTAATTCTAATTTTACGCTTTCTAAAAATATTATCTATAATATCAGATGAGAAACCATTGTACTTCGCTATTTGCTTAATAAGAGAAAATTCCTTATTAAATCTATTTTTATTTAAAGGGAAATTCAATAATCTATTAATTAAAAAGTTAAATAAAGCCAATTTATGTTGTATGCTATGATTGGAGAAAGACAAAATAAAGCGATTTACGTTGGTTTCTTTTTTATAAATGTCAAATTCTAATTTATTACCATTTCTAATTACTAATGTATCTAAAAAGGGTAATTGTCCATTACTCTCTAGTTCATACGTAAATTTTATGCTTTGAAATTTTGAATTCAATTCTTTAAGAAAATCATCAACATTTGACTTAGTAGTGTCAAAAACTGCAAAAATATCATCCACGTACCTTAACCATATTCTTGGGAAGTATTTAGAGTTTTCTTTTAATTCGGTCTCAAAGCGAGACATAAATAAATTTGCTATGAAAGGTGATAGGCTATTTCCCATTGCAGTGCCTTCATGTTGTTCGTACAACTTGTTGTTGAATTGAAAACAGTTCTGGAACATGCAATGCGAAACAAGCTTGATATAATCCTCGACTTTATCATCATCTATATCACTATCTATAAGAACCTCCTTTAAATATGTTAAAGTCTTGATAAAATATTTAAACAGATTAATTTCAAAATTGCTTTCAGTAATACTAATAAAATTAAAGATTTGTTAGATAACCCAAAAGACAAGGTGGAAAAATTGCAAAAGTCTGGGATTTACGAAATTAGTTGTTCAGGGCCAGGGTGTTTTCAAAAATATATTGGTCAGACCAAGAGAAATATAACAACAAGATTTAAAGAGCACATTGCTCACTTCAAATATGGTAAATACAAAAGGTCTCAGGTCGCCAAACATATTTTTGAAACCAGCCACCCCGTTAAACTTGAAAATGTTAAATTGTTAAAAGCGGTACCAACGTTTTCCTTCTTAAATGCTTATGAATCCATTAAAATTGTTAAACATAAAGGACCCCTCTTAAACACTAATAAAGGGCCCATAGAGCCATCTGCCTTGCTTTCCCTATTGGTCAACAACCAATGAGAAAGCAAGAATAATTTGGTTCCGTTTCAGTAGATTTAGAATTAGTATAAATTAAGTAGATTATAGTTATAACATCACAATTCACTTGTTTGTTGTGGAGAATACCAGCCTGCGTGTGAGGAGAATATCCTCGATAGTGTTTAAAGCAACATTCTAGTAAATTGTATGTTGGGAAGGTTCACTTCAGCCTAAGTGGTGAGGAGAATATCCTTTGAGGTGTTCCGGAACAACAACTAATTATTAGTCAAAATTCCTACTGATGATGACCACATAGTGGTCGAAATACGTATCTAGTAATTTAAATATTTTTTGTGGTTAAGGGTTTTTATTTAAATCGTGCCACAGTGTTCCTATAGATTATTAAAAATTAACAATCCTTATTTTAACTAATGTTTCAATTAATTTCGAAAATACTGACAACAAGGAAATAGGTCTGAAGTTGTTTGCAACAAATGGACCTCCCTTGTGAAGCGGAATGACAATTGCATGTTTTAGACATGCAGAAAACACACCTAATTGGAATGACTCATTTATTAGATCAGTAAGATATTTTAATAGATTCATAGGCAGGCAAACCAAAACCTTAGCAGGAATATTATCATCACCTGTACAATGTTTGTTTTTAAATGATTTGATGATGTCCAGAATTTCATATTCGTCTGTTGGAAATAACATAAAATTTTTTTCAAACTGTTTACAATTATTTCTTAGAAAGTCAGTTGCATCAGACAATCATGAGTTATTGTTAGAGACTAGCTTAGGTGCAGTTGTAGCAAAATGTGAGTTCAGGAAACTAGCCAAATCCTTTTCTGGTATATTTTCAAGACGAATATGAGAGGTATGAGACTTTGATCTACCTGTCAATTCGTTGATAAGCTTCCATGATTCCTTTTGCCTATTCTTAGATAGTAAAATACGGTTTGTTAATGAAAGTGATTTAGCCAAATTGATTACAGTTTTAAATATTCTTTTGTAATTTAAGTAATAGTTCTTAATAAAAGACGATGATGGAAAATGTTTGTAAAGGATATGTAAAATTTTTTATTTTTGGCAGATATTTTGATGCCTCTTGTCAGCCAGTTTTTCCTTTTTATATAATGACTTTTTTTATAGGAAAAGCCACTTCAAAAGCTGATGAAATGTTGTCAATTAAAATCTGGAATTTTTATTTAAATCGGAGAAAGAGGGTGATGTGTTGATCTGAGCACACAGCTCAGTGAATTTAATCATATTATTTTGACTAAATTTTCGAATGTGCCAAATTTTATGATGGTTTAAAAATTGAGAGGTACCCAAAGTAAAATAAATAAAATTGTGGTCGGAGAGATCATTCTCAATTATCTCTGTAGTCATTTGTGTAGACGAATTTATGTTGGTAATTATATTATCAATACAGGAACTCGAAGAATTGGTGACTCTACTATCATTATTAACATGCATTTGCAAATTTTGAAATCTCAGAAGCCTCTTTAACCTGCTAACATTTTTATCAAATTTATTATTAAAATTTATATTGGAATCATTACATGTTATTTTACAATGCTCCACCCGAAGGTACTACATTGGCCAGGGAGCGAGTTTTTTTTACCTGGAAAATTTTGAATTTTGCCGAATCCTTGCTGTTCCAAGCAAGGTAGGGATCTTTAACGTGCGTGACAACACTCACACACGGGACCTCCATTTTACCTCTCATCCGAACGAGGGTGTATTTTTAAGAAAAATGCTCGCCTAACATTTTTCAAGCGGACCGTGTCGGGATTCGAACCCGGGACCTTGGGCGTAGTAGTCACACACATACCACTACGCCACGGAGCCGCCTTATATTGGAATCACCAGTAATAATCACCTCACAGTGTCCTGTAATTGCATTGAGCACTGCATCAAGAGAATCGAAGAAGTAATCAATTTTTCCTGTTGGAGAACCGTAAATACAAACAATATGTAAATTTCTCTTTCTGTTAAAGACATGAGAACATTCAAAATGAATTTCATCATTTAAATAATTAAATGTTGACATGTTATCAAAATCAGACATTTCAGCACAGTATATTGCGGTTCCGCCGTGTTTTCTTTGTTTCCTGCAGAAAGAGCTAACTAAAGTGTAGGATTCTAAATGAATATATTCATGACTCATCAACCAATGTTCAGTAATACACAGCAAGACAGGGAAGTTTAAACTATCCAAAAGTACAAATAAATTATCTGCCTTACTGTGCAGGCTCTGCACATTACACAATAGAAGAGAGAAACCAGTGGATTGTTTTCTTATAAAAAAGGACTGCTTTGTGGAATGCTATTTCGCAAGTTGTTCTTAGTTAAAGGAGTAGTTAAGTTATCAGTTATGGAATTTTGAAAATTTTGGATATCATGGTTTGGATCATTTACAGTGATATATACTAGGTTGTTATTAATAAAACTATTGTGAGACGACTTTGTGGTGAAGTTGAATGTAGTATATGTTTAATTTAGTGCTGCTTCCCAATATAATTGAGATGAAGTCCATGTGAAGTAAAATGTTTAGAAGAAAGTATGTTCTTGACATCTATAAATCTGCAAGGAATTTTAGTTTCGGTCAAATGCGAATATATATTTAGGTTGAAGTTGTAAATCAAGTTATTTAGAACATTTCGATCTTTCCAATAAGGCGTAGCTAATAAAATTAAGTTAGTTTTTTTCGCTGCATCTTGTAGTAATTTAAAGGTGATTCCAAAATTTTTCTTCCTTTCAAGTTGTTATTTGAACCTCCAAAGATTATGACATAATCATTAGAGTTTAGATTTGCAAGTTTGAAAGGCAAGTTACTAACTACATCATCCAAAGTGGCATTAGGCTTACTGTTAACATATACAGTGCTAACTGCTGGATCCGTCAATGAGCTGAGTATTTTGGAGAATCCTCTGACTTGACTATCCCCAAAGACTACAATATTTTGTTTTCTGAAAGATGCAAATTTGGTGATTTTCAGAGGCGTCTCAGGAGTTGTCACACTGGCAAATTCCATAGAAGGTGGTAGGTGATTCAGTGATTTTTCTGGATCAGAGTTAGCGAGTGACTTTTTAGATTGATTAGTAGTCACAGAAGCAACAATCTCATTCTGAATGTCAAAGTTTGCAGAGGTATACGCACTGACAATATTCAGGGTTTCATTTGAACTAGTAGAAGGTTGACTGTGGCCAGAAACATCTTTTGGTGTAGATAGGTGAATATCCATATATTATTGAAAACCATTCATCAGAGAAAGATTTATCATAATTCTTATTTGTAATAGGACAGGTAGAATTGGTAATTGCGAGAGTTTGAGCGCCAGTTCCAGTAATTAGATCAGAGGTGATAGAATTTGTCACTGATAATGTTTGAGTACCAACAGAAATACGAAAATAAGAAGTATCATTTGAATTTGTATTTAACCTATCTACTAAAGTCTGAAGTATATTAATCTTAAGCTTGGCATCATGCAGCTGCTGATTAAGCAGTGTTTCATTTGCAATGGCTTCTTGAATAAAAGAGTTGTGATCAAGTTTTAATTTAGCTAAGTGGTGGACCAATAACTCATTGTCCTCAGCAAGCTGTTGAAGTTTGGAGTGAACTTTATCAGTGTTATTAGAGGTAGTAGAAAAATTTGTCGCTGAGGAAATGCAGTTTTCACATAACAATAGGTTATCATTCAGTAACTTTTTATGTTTAACTCTATGAAGACAGCTCTTGTGGTAAACACTGTGGCAATGGACGCACACATAATTGTTAAAAAATTTTTAAGGACAGCTAAAAAGCCGGAAGATTTAAAGCAAGGCTCCATAAATAGATCATTTTCAGCCATAATAAACTTAGTAAGTAATCTGTAATATAAGTAAGCCTTATGGATAATGAAAATTTAAAATTAATTGCAGATAGAGAATAAATGCAAATATTATATTATATAATTCCAGATATGCTACAAAGTGATTCTTGTTAATTATGATAACAGTAAATATGTTGCCTTCAGTTAAAAGATAAGGAACAAGTCCAAGAACCAGATGGCTAATAGGTTAACAATATAAAGACTGTTGTCCTTTTTATAAACGATGATTAATCAGTTATAAATGCTGCACTCAACCAACTATCAGCATCATGATGAAGAGTAAGAAGTAAACTACACTTTGATATACTTTTCACTAAATAAAAACATTTACTTCACAGTTTAAAACACAAAATGACAGAGCACATATATCATACACCTTTACAGTCACAATGTTCACAATACAGTGTGTTGGTGTATGTAGATGATGCAGTATTGTTGGCTGAATCGTCACAAGATTTGCAATGAAAATTTGACAGGCTGTCGGAAGCATGTGGAAATATGCAATTGAAAATAAATGTAAATAAGACAAAAGTAATTATTTTTGACAGAGATGGCGGAATTGAAGACTTTGTATTTAGAATGGACAATGATACGATAGAGAAAATGAATGACTTTGTGTACCTTGATAAAAAGTTTTTGAGTAATGGAAAGCTGAACGGTAAAATAGAAAGAAATGCAAATGCCGGAAGAAAAGTGTCTGGAAGCATGCGGGCAGTGAACAGGAATGAAGAATTGAGTATAAAAGCAAGCTGGCCATTTACAACAGTGTGTTTGTGCCAACCGTTCTGTATGGGAGCGAAACTTGGGTCTGGCAGAAGAAGCATGTTAGTCATATAAATGCTGCAGCAATGAGGTTCCTAAGAAGTGTGTGCGGAAAAAACATTCAGAGACAAGATGTCAAATGAATGGGTCAGACCAGAGTGTGGGGTGCAAGTGAACCTTAAGAAGGTGAGCGAGCGAAGCACACTTAGATGGTTTGGACATATGAAAAGAATGAACGAGAATAGACTAACCAAACGTATATATGCAAGTAAGATGACTGGTAGAGTTGCAAGAGGCAGACTGCGTAAAGATGGTTGGATGTACTAGAGGAGGTTCTGAAAGAACGACAGGTGAGAAGTCTGGGGAACAGAAGAGCATGCCAAAAGCAATGTATAAATGTGGCAGCGGCAAAGGAAGAGTATAGGGAACGAGGGATGTGGAGAGAGATTGTGAATGGTACTGGGAGTAGAATTAGTGGTAGTGGTCTAGAACTATACTCTGCATATCCTTCCATAAAGAGATGCTAGGTTTAGCTACCTCGAAAGGGAATATCGCGATTGGTATATGATGATATGATTTGATGATAAATTTATTTGATGATCATTGCTCGTGGTAGAGGCAAATCACTTTAAGAAGAACCCAACGTCATCATGCGCACAAAGCAAAAATTGGTTAGGAACAGTTCATTATATGTAATTAGGGATGGCAGTATTCAGGTTTCAGTGGCGTTGAGTTTTATGATCAACCAATCGGAAATTACCTTGTAAAAGTTTTAGATTTCATTACTATTTATTTTTACTTGATACACAGACGGACAGTTTTATACTGCCATCTAACTAATATAAAATATCTTTTATATAACAATTAACATTAATAAAACAATAAGTTACTCAACAGATGTGTTTGCAGAACACTAGAATGAGATAGAAACCACTTAAGTAGGCCATGGTATTCAATCATTTGCTTTATCGGATTTTACAAAATAACCTTGCTATAGTAGTATTTTTTAGGGATATTAATGCACACAACTCATATGGCGATATTATATTAAAATTTTAAATTATAATTTAATTGGTTATGTTTATTCTTTACTATTTAACGCCATATCTTCCGTTTATACTGTAATAACTCAACTACGCCACTGTTATTACATTTCTGCGCAATCTGGCATATGACGTTGGGTTCTTCTTAAAGTGATTTGCCTCTAACAGCTATTTTGGATGCAAAAAGTAAATGTTTGTTTATTGGTCTGTTAAAAAAATTATGAAAACATTGTGATTGATTTACAAAATTTAGCAAAAATAAAATAGTAGATGTAGTAAAGGAGGTTCTGAAAGAACGAAAGGTGAGAAGTCTGAGGAATAAAAGAGCATGTCAAAAACAATGTATAAATGTTACAGAGGCAAACGAAATATATAGGGACCCAGGGATGCGAAGAAAAATTGGGAATGGTGCTGGGAGTAAAAGTAGTGTAGTAGTCTAGAGCTATACCCTGCATATTCCCTAAGAAAAAGGTGCTAGGTCTGGTTACCCTAAAAGGGAATACCGTGATTGGTGATTGATTGATTAATAAAATAGTCAACAACTTTTATTTGAACCATTTTTCGCTAAAAGCTATGTTAGAGATAGAAACTGCAATTAAAAATTCAATATGAAAAATTCCTGTGTATCAAATTAAAGAGGCACGTACAGTATATGGTTTGTACGGAAAAATTAAAAGAATTGTGTTATTTTATTGAGTCAAATTTTCCATTGTTACAACATTTTCAAAAACAAGGTGGTTAAGTTGGCATAAAGCAATTAAAAAAATCATTGCAATAGTCAAAGTCTCAAATCCTTTTCTTGTAGGAAGAATTACCTCCCACTATTTTAAAGTGTTGCTTTGAAAATCAAGTAAATGAGTGCTTGTTATTAGTTCGCAATTTTGTGGCAAGCTTTCATACACAAATCTTAAAAACTGAAAGTAATCTATTGATTATTGAATTGAGGCGAATAAATGAGGTAAAGATTCAAGCAACGAAGATGAGTATATTGAAAACAAATATATTCCAAAAGAGGGCATTAGCTCATTCGGTACATGGAGTGGCAGAGACCATAGGGGTCGGTGCGGTATTCTAAGACACACGACTGCGATGTGGAAGGCAACGGGAAACAAGTACATTAGCTCCCAAGTTCACAGCATACCAAAACTGTTTTCAATAATTATGGCATTCTCTAGGAGTAAAAGATTCCGAAGTTAATACAGTCCCTCATTTGAATCTCTGTACAAAATTATTTCGTGATGTTTCAAGCATAAATTACAACACTTGTTAGCAAATCCCAATACAAAATTATGTCTACATGCAAAGTTAAATGCATAGAGTAAGCAATTTTGAATAAACCCAACAGGTTAAGAGATAGGAGGGAATGAACTTATTCTATATAAGGAACATAAACTGATAAGATGCATTCATTCCATTAACAACGCACGGCTGTACCAGTCTAGCCAAATTTATTACGTAAATCTGAATTAAGCGAAGTCAAAAGTGACATAAAATTAAATAACGTAAAGAATTCAAGAAAAAAAATTAGTAGAAGTGTGTGAAGTTCGTGTTAGTGAAAACCTGCCGTTAGTATTAAAAACATAAGTCTAAATTTAATTAATGTAAACGTAATCTTTAACATTTATTAATTTAGGGCTCTAGGTAACCATCTAAGTAATCTTCTACGAAACGATCTAAGAAATTATCTAAGAAGCTATCTGAGTAAGGATCTAAATTAATTATCTAAGTGATGATCTAAGTAATGATGTTAAACTAAACAAGCAACTAAAGACTTCACTAAAGAAATACGCTAAACTAAACTTCAAAGCATTGGACGAACTGTGAATTACTGGGTTAAAAGCCAAGCTAAAGGGTCGACTACTGGAACTAGCAATCAATCTGGTTCAACAAGCTTCTGTAGGAGTCAATGGAAAAATACAAGCTCAGAATTAAATTTTATAATTTCTTTAATGTTGCATGTCTTATATTTCATAAGCGTAAAACTCACATGTAATATAGGTAACTTTTTGTATAAAAGGTCAACAAAAAACTTTAGTTGATACGTAAAAATTATGTTAAAACGGAAATAGTTTTTTTGAACATTCAACGAAGCTTTCAATATAAAACATAATTATTTTTGCTGGCTTTAATTGCTTAAAATTTTAGTAGTGAACAAATTTCATTAGAATATTTATTTTCGTATGATTCAAAATTTTTTATAGCTAATAATATTACGAGGACGTAGAGTTATAAATGGTACATTTACTTAGTCTATTATACAAAATTTGGCGAATTTCGTTTGTCTTATTCAGGTATATGAAGTGTTAGAGGCGAGTGGGTAAATATTCTCTGTTATCATATTGTCGTTCACTCTGTGCAGGGTATAACTGAGCTAGTCGAGGCATAAATCTAATTGTGTTGAATTTTAAAATTAATTTAGATATTTTAGAGGCACAGAGAGGGTGGCGGTCAGCAAAGCAATTGAGCGTTTAAATACACCGGGCATACGGCGATATCGTAGCAATATATAATTGTTTATTTTCTTGACCACATGTTATAATATATTAATATAAATTCTTGGATCTTGGTCAGTAAAAACTTGTAAACAAAAACAATATAACAGGATAAAGTTCATAACTTTTATTATTTACAGCTGACGCGTTTCGGTTTCATTGGCCATTTTCAAAATTATTCACAAAGATCATGAGTGAAATTCAAAACAATATTGAAACTACTTACATATTAATATAATTTCACCTAATCCTTGTTGATATTTAGAAACCCCCAAAACATTTCCAATGTAAGTCGCAACATTATCTTTTAAATTTTTACGAATAATTTAAATATTCTTTTACCCCGTCTCAAGTGTAGCTGATCGGCGACCTTGAGTAGAAATTTTTGTAGGGGTCACAAAATTCCTGAAATAAAAACTGTCCATTCGCAAATAATTTTCTATATGCAGAAGAAAAACTTACACTGGCTTAATAATACACAAAATGTCTCTTTAGGTTTAAAACAAATGTATTCTGCGTTTTGAATTATCAAATTCTGGCTGGTATTCTTATCTCTATCGCTATCTAAAGAACGTTTCCATTAGCATTAACAGTATCAAAAAATTCCTTGCCCAATTTCTAATTTTCATACGTCAAAGTTTCAGTTTCCAAAAGTACTTTTATTTTTAATAGATTAAAATAGCCAGTGGTGTTGCACCTAGATAACTTATTATTTATATCGGAGCAATAAATTAATTAACGTTGCATCCTATTCAGTAACTATCTATCAATTATCAAATATCAAGGTACTTATGTTCAAATCTTGAATGTTTAATCTTGAATGAATCGCTGTCATTAAGTTCTGACTTTTATAGAACACAATCTTTGTGCGTGACCTGTTCTCGAATGTCGATTACATTCTGGAAGTATGAGTCATCCTCATCAATCACAATTTCGCGTGTTGGTGTCAATAATGGCCGGTCAGTTTTAAAATTTATTGAGATTAGAAAGGTTTTCTATCTTTCATTAATGAATAAAGCTCATTGTTGACTTCTCTCTCTCTCTCTCTCTCTCTCTCTCTCTCTCTCTCTCTCTCTCTCTCTCCACACACACACACACACATGAGCTTCTGTAATATATAGCTATTCAAACGTGTGTTATCTTACCTTTATAGTCTTTCCCAGTGTTATCGCGTTCCGCGAATTGGACTATTCATTCATATTGTTTGTTAACGTAATTCGATGAGTTTGGAATTATTTGTCTTGCACACAGCATATAAATAAATGCAGTGTATTACGTTTAAATGATATTTTTAAAGAGGGCTGAAGTATTCTTAAAGTGAATGGATCTTTATGCATTATTGAATTATCATATTAGAACTCCTTTTACTATCTTTTCAGTTTGCATAAATGCAATAAAACTTGTTTTACAATTGGGCTTCGTTTTTAAATAGCATGTCTCAACACTCTATGTACTTAGAGCATGTTACTTTACATGAGATTTCACTTTTTTCTACAGGAATAATAAGCTTATCTAAAAATATTATACAGGATAAAAAAGAAATATTGGAGAATTTTACTTTTTCCAGCTTATGATCTCCTTATATTATATATATGAACATGAAATAAAGGGGTCCAAGAAAGAGGCTATTTCAGCATCTCTCTTTAACTTCAAAGATTGTTTGTAAATACAAAATAAATTCTTCCACGGACCGAGCTGGGCATCCATTGGGTGCTGACTCGTTGACTGATAAGCAATCAACAACTGGATCATCATCAACAAGACAACCATTAACAACTGAAGAAACATCAATAGCTGAGTAACCACCAACAGCTGACCAGCTATAAACAGATAAGCAAACACTTACAGATGGACCGCCTCAGATGGATGACCAACTGCCAACAGCTGAGCAGCCATTGATACTGTGCCAACTGTCAACTTCTGTAGAACCAGCGATATCTGAGAAACCATCTGTCTCTGACTCATTGATTGGGCAACCATTAACAGATGGGTAGTCAGTCATCAACAGCTCTTCCATCAACATCTAAGCATAAAAGCTTTGAAGATCTGCTTTAGATCTTGTAAAAAATAATAGTCAAAAACAATAAAAACATGAACACGAAAAATGCTTCTTACTAATTGTGAAATCATAGCAACAAACGAATACCCAAAGATGAAAGAAACAGAAGAAAGACAAAGAAAAAAATGTTAAACCAAAATTACGAGAATTTATGGAAAGGGAGCTACGTGAAACAAAAAGGAAGGAGAAAAAGTAATAAAAAAGTATAGGGCTGATAACCACCACATGAAAATCACTTATACTTTTAGTGACGAAAAGATAGTGGTGCATACTCAGTACAATGCAGCGATACAGACTGCAACTTTAGCTTCTTAGAAGCTGATGAGAAAGATCAAGAAGATAGTTTTCAGCCTGATAATTTCCATGTGGTGAAAGTTTTGGAAAAAAAGGATTCATTAGATTATATGTAACCAAAATGCCGAGGAAATAAAATATCAGTTACAAGTCACAATTTTTCAAAAAAGTTTATAGAGATCGATGAAGAGTCTTGTATTAGAGAAATTGACATTGTACGCAAACGTTCAAAATCTGCGAGTGGCAGTTCTGCTCGTTTCAATAACATGGACTCCTGTAACACTGACTTATCATTATCATTAAGTTATGATTTAAATATTTATAACAACTTATATCTTGGCTTTTATTTGTATGGAACAAGCTTGTTTTTCATTTGTAAATTTGACTTATCTTGTTCTTTGTGTTTTATACAGTAAAAAAAAGCATTTTTCCACCTTTAGTAATAATAATTTATTATACGTTATCGATACAAGTATCAACAATGACTAGTTACAATGGCTAAAGTTACTAATTAAGTAATCATTTATATAAAATGTGACTGTGATTTGGTTAATTAAATGTTAAGCAATGGCTCCCAGATACCCCAGATCGTTTTTGCGGTAATCTCATGAAATATAGATACGGATGGTCCAGTTGTTCCTAATTAGGGAGTAACTGGACCCATTACGACTAAAAAAAATATTTTTCTCTCCCACATTTGGAAAACAGACAATACCGATAATAACATACATTCTGTTTGTTAGTAATATTAAAGTAAATTAATTGTGATATGCTATTGCAGATTTACCTAATTTTAGCATTAATGTAAATAATGCTGTGGTACATTGTAGAAATACAGCCCAGTTACTCCAACCTGCCTTATAGAATATCCCAAGTCATCCTTTTCAATGTTTGTTTCCTGTTCAAGCGCTTTTAGTTTCTCTCCTGCATATAAGTTCCCTACATTCTTAATGTCTTCCGTGCCACTTATATTTTTGCTATATGACTTTATATCCCTAATATTCATTCTAAGTAGTTTGCATGCTTCGTTTGTCTTTCCTATTTCCATCTTAGTTTGTACCTCTTTGCACTTCTCCTTAATCCCTTGTTCTTTAACTTTCCTACATTTACAAATAATTTCCCCTTTTATGACTTTGTATCTCTATTGCCCTGTTTCATATGATCTGTTTTTGTATTTTTGCCTTACTTCTATTAAATTTAGAATATTCTTTGTCACTCATGGTTTCTTATTTTCTTTTCGGTTATATCCTAGAATATATCTGGCCGCCATATTTAAGCTGGATTTAATGTTATTCCATTCTGCTTCTACTTCTTTAGTATCAGAAATTTTTCCGATGTCTTTGAACAAGTCATTTGACGTTTTTCAAATCTTGTGTAAGTAATTTTATCTTTGTTTCTCAAAGTCAAAGTGCATGTTTCCTTTCTTTTTCAAACTCTTAAATTTAAGTGCAGCTTTTATAATTACTATGTATAGCAACATAGTACTATAAGATATAGCACCGATAAATTTCAAACATTTTATCATTATGAAAAACTCCATGCACATTTTGAACAGTTTAACTGCTGCTAGTAGCACTAGTAAATTATTGGCTCTTGCCCTAAAATCCATTCCAATTAACAAGGTCTAAGTTTTGTTTTAATAAAATTTTGTAATCGATAGGAGACATTGTGAGTTCTCTAAAAAATAATAACTGAAGGGATAAATACGATTTGAACACACCTTTAATAAACTGGTTGAAAATATAATTGTCATATCATTAACTATACTTATGAATCATTGAATACATGAATCCATTTTTTACGAGGTTAAATACGTAAATATCATATCAGTTCGAAAAAATGGTCTAGATAATATCAATGAAATCTGCAGGTTAATATCTTTGTTATCAATTTTTCCAACATTTTTAAACTGTATTAAGATATCAAATGGTTGCTTTTCAAGAGAATAAATGATCATTATGTATTTGATAGTTAAGATATCGTAAAAGTTGCTACTGGTGCAATAATAAAACTTACTGGTGACATTTCAACTTCTTTTAAAAATTCTGCATTTTTGTTAGCAAATGTTTGTGATTTAATAAGATTTTTGATTTTATGGATCATCTGTTCATAACAAAAAGACTAATCGCATTAAAGTTTGACATAACAGTTTTAAAATAATTGCGATGTAAATTTCAAATAACTCATTTGGTAGAGAGATGTGGACTGTATAAAATTTAAATTGATAGTTTACAAACAACAGATAATTAATGTCTTTAATCAAATCAAAGCAAAGCGTTTACTCTTAAGCACTCACCTGATTGTTTACAAAGTCGTGCCAATGCAAAACACGATGTAGCATCTAATCTGCCTCTTGCGGGGAAGCGAAGCACATTTAGTTCAATAGCGGTTCTAACGAAAAAAGCGGTTCATGTACAATAGCGATGCGAACTGATCGAAAGACAATTCGATTCTCTTCTATGTTGAGCGTGTAAACTAGCGATGCGGCCCGTTCAAACGACGAAACGATTCTCTGCAAGTAGAACGTGTACGATAGCGATGCGGTGTATTCGAAGGACGAAACGATTCTCTTCTCGCTTCGTGGATTTTCCAATCGATACTTGTTGTTGCACATGCGGAATAATACACAGAGTTTTATCACTCACGGCACTTGGCGCGTGCTTCAAGTAAAACCATGGGAATTCCACTCTAATAAATTTAAACATACCGCGGCAGATTTAAAATAACCAACAAACTCGACAGAAATAAAATTTAGCTATAAATCATTTACATATAAACGGAACATACCGCCCACCAAAATGCAAAGGCGGGGGATGACCAAGCGGAAAAAAAGCGAAAAAGAAAAAAAGGATCTACAAAAACAAAAGAAAAAAGAAGAATTCTTTTTTCTACATTGCGGGCAAAGGGCAGAGCTTTAACACAGGAAGTTTCAGCTCGCCATGAGCGGTTTTAAGCGTGACCACCCTAACAACTCCATCTGTCCCAGGATGCACAGCCACAACACGGCCAAGGGACCAACGAAGTGGAGGAACATTAGCGACTTTAATTGGTACTAAGGTGTCCTAATCAACTTGAGGAGACGGGATGTGCCACTTTGAGCGCTGTTGTAACGAGTGTAAGTATTCTTTGGACCAACGGGATCAAAAATCTTGGTGAATGCGCTGGAGCAGTTGCCAGCGAGAGAGGCGGTTAAGCGGTAGGTGAGAAAGTGCGGGCTCCGGAATGGCGGTTAAAGGGGCCAATTTGCGAAAACTCTTTTTAAAGGTCCAGAATGAGTGGCTTCAAGCTCGATAGCAAAATAAGATTGTTGGGTATACACAAGCAAAGGGATTAGAGCATTGTGCAACTCAGAAGATGACAAAGGTCCGGAGTACCTTTCGAGCGGGTGACGTAGATTATGACGAAAACGGAGAATCCAAGCAACAATGCGAGTAATAAATGGAAAGGAAAAATGATTTTCAAGAATTGATTGAATCCAAGAGGATCTTACGACAGCGGATAATACAATAGAGCGTTGTTCAGTGAGAACTTCAAGAATATCTGAAGGCGGAAAATATATGGACTGTAGTTTTCGACAGACCCATACAAGGTTGATGAAGCCGCCCACCATAGAGAACATTGGCACAAGTCGGTAGGGAGTAAACCACGTGACCCGACGAAAGTCTTCCAACGCTGCGGCGGGAACGAATCCACGAAAGTACTACCATGGAGTCAGACTAACAGTAAATTTTATGAAAAGTAAGGTTCGAATCAAAGGTTTTAAGGACAAAGACTAATAATTTGGATGCCAATGTGGCGGCCAACAATTCGAGACGGGTAAAGAGATTGTACGAAGAAGTGCGACCTTAGACTTACGCACACTAAGCGAACCTCAATGGCGGAAGGAGTAACAAAGCGAAAATAAACAACAGCACAGTAGCCACGTTCGGAAGCGTCAGCAAAGCAGTGAACTTCGCACGTAGTAAACTGTGGCGAAATGAGCAAACGGGGTAAAGCCAAATCCGAAAGAAGCGGTAACTCATGCAAGTATGTCTCCCACAAACGGAGGAGGTGAGGGGGAGCATCCCATTCTAATTTTAACGACCATAAACGTTGAATTAAGTGTTTTACCAGAAAAGTAAAGAGGGAATAAAAGTCCCATGGGGTCGAAAATACGAGCTAAGTTAGAAAGTAGGTTGCGTTTGGTACAGCAAGCACTTAGTGGCTGAACTAGAAAACAAAAATTATCTGAAGTGGGATTCCATTGAAGTCCTAAAACTTTTAGGGGTTGAGTATCAGGATCCTCAAAGGAGTGGGGTTGCGCGAATTGCTGCGTAGCGGAAAGATCTTTTAACAATTCGGGATGTTTACTTGACCATTTATGAAGTTCGAAACCACCAAGTTTTAAAAGAGCAATTAGTTGATTACGTAGAGCGAAGGTTGATTCAATAGAATTTCCACCAGTAGCGATGTCATCAATATAAGTATGGTGGCGAAGTGCGAAAGCGGCTAACGGATAAGAATTCCCTTCGTCCACGGCCAACTGCTGAAGCATTCGTATGGCAAGAAAGGGAGCACAATTGATTCCATACGTAACGGTATTTAATTTAAAATCCTGAATGGGCTCCTCAGGAGAGAAGCGCTAAACAATTCGTTGATAGTCGCACTGAGCGGGATTTACAAGAATTTGCCTGTACATCTGACGAATATCGGCAGTGACAACATAAGGATGTAAACGAAATTGTAGCAAAATTGCGGTAATATCGGGTTGCAACTTCGGTCCAACAAACAAGTGATCGTTTAAGGACGATTGCGATAGAGTTTTAGCGGAAGCGTTGAAAACAACTCGTAATTTCGTACTTACGCTTTCGGGTTTCACAACGCAATGATGCGGAATGTAATAAGAAAAGTCCGAATAAGACCCAATAATAACAGATTGCATATGTTGAGAATCAAGATATTCACGCATAAACGAAACGTATTGTTCGTAAACACGAGGTTGCTTAAGCAGACGATTTTCCAAAGAAAAATCGTTGTAAGGCAAGATCACGAATACCTGGAAAAAATGGTTCTGGATCTCTAAACGGCAATGAGACGATATAGCGACCTTATTCATTGCGGCAAAACGTATCGACAAAATGTGTTTCAACAAGAGTTTGTTCAGGCGTGAAAGGTTGAGCGGCGGGGACACTTCGACTTCCCAGAATTGAGCGACAATATCTTCCAATGGGGAAGTAGAATCTGTCATACAAAACAAGTTAGTTATTTCAGAAGCGGGCGAGGAAGGTATGTTTCCCATTAAACCATATCCGAAAATGGTATTAATAGCAACAGGTTGATCGCTATCACCGTGGATGCGACCATCTAATAACACTTGGGAGAAAATATCCGCACCAAGTAAGAAATCAATGGGTCCAGATTGCGCAAAGAGCGGATCAGCTAGCTTAAGGTTAGCCAGATGATTGAAATGTTCCAAAGAAATATTAGAAGGAAAATTCTCACAAATTTTGGGAAGTACTCCAGCTTGAAAATTAATAATCGGTGAAGAAACACCTATTGGTTTGAGCGAAACGGCGACAGTGCCATGCTGAACAGCAGAGCGCATGGAACCTAAACCACTAAGGGTAAGAGAATGTGGAGTAGTACGAAAACCTAAACGTTTCACACTACTTTGCGAAATAAAAGAAGTCATGCTGCCCGAATCGAGTAAACCGCGAAATTGCTGGAAAGAACCAGAGCAATCAGCAATTTCCACTTGAACGGTGGAAAGTAAAACAACTTGAAGGTTTAGCTAAAGAATTAAATAAAACGACATTCGAAGTTGACAGACTACTACAGCTAAACGAAGTCGATGATTCCTCAGAGGCACGAGGTGCGGAAGGCTTGTAGCAGTCTTGAATAGCGGGAATAGTGCGAGGTGATACCTTAGAGGCGGCGGTGTCCGGGCTCAAGCGAGCCTTGCTACTATCAGCGAAAGCGGGTTTAGACGAAACGCGATCGAAGTGCAATAACGAATGATGACGTTGATTGCATTGGCGGCATGAAAAAGTAGACTTACATTTATTTAAAATGTGAGAATTACTAAGACAATTAATACACAGATGTTGGTTTTTTGCAAAATTGTAACGATCTTGCGACGAGAGTTTAACGAAATCATTACAGCGATAAAGATTGTGATCTTGGTTGCAAAGCGGACATTTATTAACATTAGGTTCTGTCTGTACTAACCTGGAGAAGGCGGAGCGAAGTTTAGACGGGTTGCTAGAATGAATAACTTTGTTTAAATCAGTTTTATGATTTAGCGACAAATTCGATAAGGATTTACAAGTATTTTCTTCAGATAAGCAATTAACTTTTTATAAGATGGGATAGCGGTCGGATCTTGATGCATTTCAAAACTACGAGCAGTATGTACATCCAAGCGGTTTAATATCATTGCTCTACGGGTAAATCAAATTTTTTAAGCGCTTGTAAATTATCGACAAAGGTATCAACTAATTTTTGCAAACCCACGGGGTTATCGGAGTTTAATTTAGGAAATTTGTCTATATTGTTCCATAGAGCTGAGGTAATGTGACGAATATTACGATATTTTTCACGAAGTTTTGTGTATGGAAGAGCGTAATTGGCTTCTGTGAGGTCAAAGTTTTTAAAGGTTAGGAGTGCGGAACTTTTTAGTGCTGATTGAAGATACGAAAATTTATCTACGTCCGACAAATCCTTATTAAAATGAACTAAACTATCAAAACGATCGATAAAACTTTCAAACAGACAGCTTTCCCCATCAAACGTAGGCAGCGTCAGCGGGGGTAATGATACTTTTGACCTTAAAGTATCTAGCGGCGGGGACACCTCAGTCTGAGGCGAAAATTGGCTGGTAAACAGCTTGAAATATAGCGCTTCTATTTGGAAATAGCCGTTGTCAAAGCGTCTACGGATAGCGTCTTCCAATTCAAATTTTTCATCAGCGTCACCGGCAGAAGAAATTGCACCCACTATCCAATTGTGATGTGTGAAGAAATTTTCTTTAACGGTTTTCAAAGATTCATACTGAGCGCGAAATAAATCTAAAAAAGCGGTTTCTTCTGTAGATTTTTGAGCAATCTCAAACATTTCTTCTAGCGAATTAATAGCGATATTACGTAGCAAACAATTACGTTTTTAGCTTTTCTGCCATAGTTAAATATAAATACAAAAGCGAACGAAATAAAGAACGAGAACTTGAAGATTTATAATAGCCTAGCGGCGATAACACATACGTAAACCTATTGCACGGCAGATAAAAAGACTAATCGCATTAAAGTTTGACAGTTGTAAAATAATTGCGGTGTAAATTTCGAATAGCTCATTTGGTAGAGAGATATGGACTGTATAAATTTTAAATTGATAGTTTACAAACAACAGATTAATTAATGTCTTTAATCAAATCAAAGCAAAGCGTTTACTATAAAGCACTCACCTGATTGTTTACAAAGTCGTGCCAATGCAAAAAACGATGTAGCATCTAATCTGCCTCTTGCGGGGAAGCGAAGCACATTTAGTTCAATAGCGGTTCTAACGAAAAAAGCGGTTCATGTACAATAGCGATGCGAACTGGTCTAAAGACAAAATCGATTCTCTTCTATGTTGAGCGTGTAAACTAGCAATGCGGCCCGTTCGAACGACGAAACGATTCTCTGCAAGTAGAACGTGCAGGATAGCGATGCGGTGTATTCGAAGAACGAAAGGATTCTCTTCTCGCTTCGTGGATTTTCCAATCTATACTTGTTGTTGCACATGGGGAATAACACACAGAGTTTTATCACTCACGGCACTTGGCGCGTGCTTCAAGTAAAACCATGGGAATTCCACTCTAATAAATTTAAACATACCGCAGCGGATTTAAAATAACCAACAAACTCGACAGAAATAAAATTTAGTTATAAATCATTTGCATATAAACGGAACAACAGTTTTGTTAATTGAATTATATCTAAATAACAGAATTCAAAATGCATTGCAACAGTGAGTTTTTTAGGGTGGTTAAGAGTTCCCTTTCGTGCACCACAAGAGAAATAAATCTATGATTGTAGTATATGAGTGGTTTAATTAGAGTAAGTTTTGTCTGAATGGTTGTTTACACTTAAAGATTATTCACTTAACAAAAATCTTGAAAATAAATTTTTGGAGAAACTTCTGACATTACTTTAAGTGGGATAAACAGTTTGAGTAAGAAACTTTTGTGAATCAATTTACTTTATGAATACCTTACGAAATTTTTTCTTTAAATATTTTAAAGTTTTAGTATTTCACATTGTTTCATCGCCACTTATCTTAGTTATTGAAGCTTGACAGTATCGCTTGCCAGAACTAGGATTATTCAACTGCAGTGTCCTTTCTTAAGTACTTAGGCAAATTCTAGTTATCAAGCCGACATCCAAGTTATTCTAAATAATGTATAATTTTCACTTTCACAAACATCCATGTTCAAAGTTATCAATATATGTAAAAAAGAGACATCTAAATATAATGTTCATTCTAGTTTCATAATTTTAATACTCCAGATAGATTTGGTTTGGTTATACCATATAACGGAATATCAAGAGCAAGATTTGGGCCAGAACATTATGAGTATTGTTTTGTTTTCTATTATGCTTTAGAGTCAGAAATCATGAAACTCCCTAATTTTAAAAGAACTATGCAGCAATTTTAAATACAAAGTGCCTTTTATTCTATATGAGTTTTTAAATAATGTCTACATGAACTCCTCTGGATTAAGAGTGTTAATAACAATTTAATTGCTACAACAGATATACATAGGTACTGTCAGGTAATGTCAGTAATTCTAATAGTAATGTTGTTATGCAAAAACTGTTGTCCTATCTGTTGAAAAACTTTGTTTGGAATATTCTAAATTGGAATATTCAAAATATTTCTTATCAAAATAATTGTTATTAGATTGTAAGCATTGAAAACTCTGCTAATTTTTTGCCATGCAATATGTAACTTACTGGATTATGTGAATCTGGTCTTTGAAGGTAGAATCTCCATTCGTTAAAAATTCAAAATGTAAATCTAGCTTAACGGACCTTTTAAGATGTTTACCTGAAACAAACATATTATTAAAAACGTCTAAACCAATAAATTTTACTTGTTTGTAAAACATTGTAATTTAAGCATATTCATAATAGTAACTTTATTTGCAATTGTAAAACCTAACTCTAAGCGGAGTCTTCCCTATTTGCGCAAAAAGAAAAATTCTAAAATCATATTCTTAAAAAGAAGTAAAATTCTTCAAATACCTCAAAATGTACTTAAGAGTATTAAAACTTTTAAGTTTAAATTCGTTATTAGATGAACAAATATACTAAAAATTGAGAGTTTAGTTAGAAGTCTTAAACATGAAACAGTTCCCATCTTTGTAAGTTCTGCTTAATATTTTGATTTAATAGCAAGTGTACTCCACATTAATACAAGAATTTTGAAACAGTTAAACTTTGATAAACAGTGGAAACCTTTGGATTTTACGAATTTATAATATTTAATTTTCATTAAAATCTGACAGATGTCAGCAGACATTCAAAATTATAGTAAAATCTGGCTATTAAATTTGGAAAGTTTAATTTAATTGGATTTAAAACTGCTGTCATGAATTCGATAGACTTAAACCAGTCGTACCATATCGACTTTCACTTTAATCTCTAAACTGGAGATGCCACATAAAAATTGGCATTGTTCCCAATGTCTCCAGCGACAATCCCAAGATGAAGCAACTCGGATTCCTCGTCCACGCTGTCAAAAGACCTATGCTAACTCAAAAAAACTTGAAAAGCATCTAAAAAAGGCTCACCCAGATGAATTGCCTCAACCCAACAACAACCCCATTGAAGAATTAATTATGGAACTAACCCAATCAAAATCAAGAACCACCCTACTTCGACATATACCTAAAGGAGCACGATATTCCGTTGCAGATAAATTCACACACGTAGTTAATGACGCAATTAAAAAAAATGCTATCCAATCCTGGGCCAATTTTCTCCTTTTCTCGTACAAAACGTTACATGTAGACAAAACATCGAAAGGAAATCTTACTGCAAAAGTAAAAGAAAATGTTATATCATTCCTGATACCATCAATCGCCACAAAAAAGACAACTTACCGAGCATCCCTTGAAGATAAAATCCAAGCTAAAATGGACAACTGTGATGTCAAAGGTTCCATAAAAATCCTTACCTCAAAAGATTCTCTAGCTCCATGTGACAAAAATACGCGTCTACAATTAAAAGCCAAGCATCCGACATCCATAAAAGTAATAACCTTTGAAGATGACAACGAGAAATGTCTTGCTTTCACTCCCATGAAAGCTTCCGTAAAGAAAGCCATCAACTCCTTCCCTTCCGGTTTGGCCTCAGGTATCGACGGCCTCAGTTCTTTAGGGAAGTAATTTCTACTTCGGGTGGAGAAGCACATCATCAACGGACATTGTCAGGTTCATTGCTTTAGGAGTAAGAGAATCAGGAGCTTGGCTACAAACTTTCACTTCCACAAATGTGGGAACACTACTAGATGACCAGACTTTCCAAACTTGCGTTGGTCTAAGGTTGGGTTGTAAACTTTTCCAGAGTCACATGTGTAGCTGTGGCAACTTGGTTGATATAGGAGTGCACGGCTTATCATGCAGGAAAAGTAAAAGACGCTGGACATGACATAATGAACATACAACGTGCTTTGTCTACCGTTCATATTCATTCCACATTAGAACCAACAGAACTTTTTAGAGATGATGGTAAAAGACCGAATGGAGCGACTCTAGTTCCGTGGTCAAAAAGCAAACTTTTAGTATGGGATACGACCTGTGTCGACATCCTTGCAATGACACACTTACCATAGACATCAGTGACACCTGAATCTGCAGCCAAGACAGCATGTCAGCATAAACATGACAAATACAGAAACCTGAAAACATCCAATTTTATTCTCAAAGGGCTAGCTTTCAAGACCTTAGGACCATGGTGTGAAGAATCAAAGTTATTTTTAGATGAATTAGGCTCAATATTGGATAAGAAATCGGGAGACCCCAAGGCGAAGTACTATTCATTCCAAAGGATTTCACTAGCAATACAACGTGGAAATGCAGCTAGCATCCTAGGGACTTTACCTGAGTCAAAAATTACCATGGAAGAAATATTTATTTTATAGTTTCAATATTTAACTTGTTATCTGTTTTTTATTATATTTTAATAAGTTACAGCAGTTTGTTACGTTCTAATTTATAATTAAAACAATTCCTGCCTCGTTAATTTATTTTAAAAAAACATTCAATCCCAATCATTAAATTTACATTTTTATAAACTCAAACTGCGTATAGACGCAACCAAGTATATGCGACTTTCATTAAATCCACGAAAACGGGTTGTTTATATTCTTATCTCTTACCTATACAAGTCCACCTGTTGATACTCTAGTCCCTTATCTTAAACAAAACTTGACGAATGAGGTCTGTCGATGAATGAAATGTGTTTTCCTGAGATGATATGGTGTTAAAAAATTGATAAACAGTCTGTGGCATTGTATGGATACAGTTTTTGGATGTGATTTAAAATGTCCAATACATGACTTCGCAAATAATTAAAAATAAAATATGTACGAAAAAGTTGTTGAATTACAAAATTATTTGAGAATTAATTATACTACAAACAAGCGTAGAAGATGCCCAGGCTGTGAGATGACTTATTACCGAAAACTTGTTTACCCGTTCTTCGAGATTTTAATTAATGTTAAAGGTGCAAATACTAGTGACAATTAAAAACAATTAATAAGAAGTTGAAAATGCTGGACATTATGTCGAAAAATCTTACGTGCTGTAAAATCCACACACAGGTGCTAGTTTTATAGTTATTAAAGCAAAAATCAGTCTTTTTTTAAATACGTAAGTAGATAGTAAAACCATTTACCGTCAGTCAAACAAATAGTCATGTCAATAACGATTGAAGTGTTTATAATTTGGAAGTCTTAATTATTCTCAGGGTCTGGTATTCAATTTTATGGTTGCATCAATGTTGGTGTTAAAACCCGGCCCCTTTTATTGGAAACCTGGCGTAAACTTCCAGTGAAGTTGGTATTGGATTTCTTCTTTATTTTTTTAATTGGACTAATCCAGAGGAAATAGATGATATTACAAAGAAAACCCGTAAGTATTTTGTTAGGCTGTTTTAAGACAAATGCGTGGCAACCTTTAAAAAATAACTAAGGTAAAAGACAATTAAAAAGCATTCATTTTAAACCATAATATTTGTGTAGGTTGGATGTGCTAAGGCACAAATTATGTAGCCGTGCTATTACAGCCCCACTCTATATAGTAGGGTTTCACAAATGTGTTCATATAGGACACGTTTGAAAATGGACTGCTAAGACGTGAAAATGATTACTTTGTTCATGTTTAGATACATTGACATTTATTTTATAACCACGAAGAAAATGTTGCAAATTATACTTTTTCATTTACTAGTTAAAAAATACTACAATTAAAAAGTTTTTGAGAATTTTGGTGATTATTTGGAAATGAAGAATATGCCATACTTCAACCTGACCTACTAGGTATAATTTTCCGGGGCAAACCGCTCTTGGGGTTTTTCTTTTTTTTTTCCTTTTCTACGACCCCCCTCTCCTTCTTTGACTTTTCAGCTAGCACGGCATTTTCTGTTCCTTTTTGTTGTGGTAATCGACGCGGACTACTTAAGTTGCTTTCATTGCTCTCCTTCCAATCTGCACGGAATGCCATAACATAGTTCTACATTCCTTTCTCTTTCCTTTAGATGGTTTTTCTTACTGTCAGTCCTCACAATGACTTCGTTTAATTTCCTATTTTCCTCCTGTGATAAGTGCTGTCTAAGTCTTTCTTCTTTTCTTTGGAAACTACGACTTAGTAGACTTTTTGGTCTATTTAACTATTCCGTTCTTTGATTATTCGTTTGAAGTACATCAATTTGTTCTATTCAGCATTATCGTCGTTCCTCAACATACTTTTGGTTCGACAGTTATTCTCTCGTTTTGGCTTTAGCTGTAGTTTTCTTCCTCGCTTCTTTTCTTACTTTTTGATTTTATTGTAATAATCTAATTCGCTTCCTGAGAATTGAAAACGTCACTGTTTCTTTATTAGACATATTTGTCCTTCGACAACTTTTCAGTGTTTGGCCATTCCATCTTTGCCCTCGTTATTTGCTACCCTATATCTTTCCTTTTCCTATCGTCCTCTACATTTTTTGACCTTGTCTGGTATATTGGACCTTTGAGCCAAATGAACACATTTTTTTTCATTTTTGGTTTTTGCTTTTGTTTTCTGAACGACTATTTTGTTAATGTATTGCTTGGTGCGTTGCTTCTATTTCCTACCCTGAACTTTTAATTTTGCTGGGGAAGGAGAAATTTGTTATGTTCAATTTCATAATTAAAACAATTCACTCTGGTTAATTTTATTGAAAAAAAGCATTTAGTTCCAATCATTTAATTTACATTTCTATAAATTCAAACCTCGTGAATAGCAATCAACTATACGCATCTTTCATTAAATCCACGAGAACCGGTTGTTTATAACCTCATCTCTTGCCTATACAAGTCCACCTGTTGATACTCTAGTCCATTATCTTACACAAAACCTTGACAAATAAGGTCTGTTGATGAGTGCAATGGATTTTTCTGGGATGATATGGTATTTAAAAACTTTATAAGCAGTACGTGACATTGTATGGATTCGGTTTTTAGATGTAATTTCAAATGTCCAATACATGTCTAATTTCGTAACTAAAGGGAAACCGTGTATATTGAAATAAAGAATAAAGATTAAAAAATAAAGAATAATTAAAAATAAAATATGTATGAAGAAGTTGTTGAATTACAAAATTATTTGAAAAATAATTGTACTACAGGCAAGCGTAGAAGATGCCTATGTTTCGAGATGACCTATTAACGATAACTTGTTTACACGTAATATCTAGCATTTTCAACTGATTGTTAATTGTTTTTAATCTTGACTAGCACATGCACCTTTAACCTTAATTAAAATTATGAAGAACGTGTAAACAAGTTATCGTTAATAAGTCATCTCTAAACGTAGGTATCTGCTACGCTTGTCTATAGTATAATCATTTCTCAAATACTTTTATAGTTCAACAATTTCTTTCTACATATTTTATTTTTAATTATTTTCGAAATTACCAATGTATTGGACATTTTAAATTACATCCAAAAACCGAATCCATACAATGCCACGAACTGTTTGTAAAATTTTTAACACCACATCATCCCAGGAAAACCCACTTCACTTATAAACAGGCCTCATTCTTAAGTTTTTGTTTAAAATAGAGACTAGAGTATCAACAGGTGGACGAGTATAGGTAAGAGATAAGAATATAGACAACCTGTTCTCGTGGATTTAATGAAAGATGCATATAGTTGGTTGTGTATCTACACTAACATAAAATTGCAGTTATTACATGAATTAAACTCAAAACCTACTGCACCGTTACCTTTATTATGTAAAAACAATGATTATACCTCTATCAACGTCCCACATCAACAGCTATTCCTTTAACTGAAATATGTCGTACAACCCCATTCAAATGGTCAAATTGGTTGAAAATCATATATGCTTTTCATCGCTCTAATTCTGTGTCTGCAAAATTGAAAACTAAACCCTTTGATAACCGTCCACTTCTGCCGATTTCTATTGTGTCCCTATCTGTCAGTACATTGTTGGACACTGGTTCTAATGCCTTTTTAATTAACTCTACAAGCTTGCAACAATTAAGAGAACAAAACATTTATTTTAGAATAATACCTCAAAATACTTTTATGATTATTGCTGATTCTGCCCAGGTTCAGGTAATTGAATCTATTAAATTAAAAATTCGTATAGAATCTCTTGAGCGTGATGTTAAATTTTTAATCGTACCTACTCTAGCGTATTCTTTTCTTTTAGAAGTTGATTTCTTGTCACCTTTTTAACGTATCGCGAAATTTCTTAGATTTTACTTGGAAAGCTAACCTTAAAAAGAATAATTGCGCTACCTTGGGAATTGCGAATAAAATTTCTCGTACCGAAGAACAAACTATTTTGCTAGATGAAACTATGAATAGAGTTCATCAATTATTCACTTCGGAACTAGGTTGTGTTACCACTGTATCTCATGAAATTTTAACTGCCGATGATAAACCATTTAAACGACTTCATCTCCTGCCATACAAAAACAAGCATATGCCGAAATTGATAAAATGATTCAGTCTGGTGTTATTTTTCCTAGTTCTTCCCCATGGAACAGTTCCATTTTATTAGTTAAAAAAAAACGGGGAGTATCGTATTTGTTTCGATAGTCAAAAGTTAAACTCTGTTACAATCCCCAAGAGCTATTCTTTACCTTGAACCGACTCTATTCTAAGTGAATTGCGTAATGCTAAATATATATCTTCCAAAGATCTTAAACAAGCCTTCTATCAAATACCTTTGAAACAATCCTCTCGTCAGAAAACTGCTTTTTGTGTACCTAGAAAAGGACTATATGAATTTAATTTCTTACCGTTTGGTTTATCTAATGCCCCTCAAACACATCAACGTACCGTGGATAGAACATTGGGCCAAATCTTACATCACGAACGTGCTTTTGTTTACCTTGATGATATTTTTAGCTATTTCCAATACCCTTGAAGAACATATTGTATAATTGAATGAAGTAGCCGAGTGCTTGAGTAATGTTGGTTTTAAAGTTAACTGGGAAAAATGTAACTTTTGCTGTTCCCCTCTTTCCTTTTTTGGCTTTATTGTGGATGAAAATGGCTTGCAAGCTGACCCCGATTTTAAAACACCAAAAAATGTCACTGAAATTAAACGTTTCATTGGAATGATATCTTATTATCGTATCTTTTGGCCTAACTTATCCACTATTTCTGTTTCTATTACTGCTTTAATTAAAAATAAAAGGAAAGGACAATTATTGATTGGACTTGTAATGCACAAAAAGCATTTGATGAAATAAAACGTTTAATTATCACTGCTCCCATTTTGATTTCTCCTAATTTCGAAGAAACATCTTATATTCAAACTGACGCCTTACTTACTAGCCCAGGTGCCATTTTATTTCAAGAAAAACATTAATTAGAACACCTTATGGCTTACGCAAGTTGTACTTTGACTACTGCCGAACAAAAATGCTGCCCTTACCTGGTTAAACAATTTAACACAACCTGCTGGCCGTTTAGTAAGATGGAGTTTAAGTGTTTCTCAATTTAGTTTCACTGTTCGTCATAGACCTTGAAAGTTAAATGTCATACCTGCCGCTCTCTCTCGTGATGTAGCTGCCTTAAATCTTCCTAACTCCTGATACTTGGTACTCTAATATGGTACAAAAATATACGGAACATTCGGAAACTTACCTATCCTTTCATGTTATGAGAGAGCATTTATATAAATTTGTTAGCTCTTCCCAATCCAGAGCTACAAATTTACCTAAATGGAAATCAGTAATTTCTACCCCTAATCGACATGAAGTTATCAAATTGTTTCATGATAATTTTACCTCCACACATTTAGGCGTTACAAAAACTACAAGAAAAATATCTGATTTCTATTATTGGCCCAACTTAAGACAATTTGTTTGCCGTTATATTAAATACTGTAAAGCTTGTAGTGCACAAAAGAGTTCACAAGAAGCATGACCTGGTCTAATGGGTAAGTTTGATAGGTATCCTATCCTTTCCAATTAATTTCTCTCGATCTATTAGAGCCCCTTCCTCGATCTAAGAAAGGTAATCGATACCTTGTTACGTGCCACTTAAACATTTTTTAGTTTAATTTTGATGTGCGGAAGTTTCGCGCCACAAATTCAAAAGACTCGGTGCGCCTATTTCCGTCCTGTCAAAAGTGGGTTGGACGAATAATTTCGCGCCGACGCGTGAAAGGAGAAAAGTGGGGTTTTTCCGATGGGCTCTGTAACGTGGCTGTTTTGCCTGAACCTTCGAGTGCAGCGGACGTTTTAGGTATCGTATCGTGCCTTTAGCTTTATTTATGTAGATATCCTTGCCTGATTATCTTTGTTTGTCGCCCTTCAACCCGTTCCTGTCTTTCCCTACATAGGTAGAGGTAATTTGCAGCCGTGGCTGAACCGCATTCCACTCCGGAGCACCATCTTTAATCACTCCGGAGTGGAGCCCTGAGATCCCGTCGAAGCCATTTGGATGTACGTCAGACGTGCCCTCCGTTAATTGCCTTAAAAGGGCCAGCAGCAGGCCTTATGGACGTGCTGACGCCATCTTTATCTATCCTGAAGGACGATTGGCGTACTTCGTGGAAATCTGGACCTATTATGTGAGTACCTTATTGACATAATTGTTGCAATTTAATTTCTATTTTTCGTAAATTGCGTATTAAATTTGTGCATTGGTGACGTCATTGACATATGAGCGCGCCGAAATCTGTACAAAGATTAGCGTTACCAACCGCCCGTGGCGTCGCTTTTTCCGCGCTTGCGCGATGTATTTATGAACTTTTAAGTGTAAGAATTTGAATTTTAAACCGTAAGAACCTGTTGGTTGTAACTGATTGCTTTCCAAATTTGTTTTCGTTCACGCCCTACCAAAAATCACTTCTTCCGCGATCATAAATTTTTTAGAGCAATCAGTTTTTTTTAATCTTCGGTTTACCTCAAATTATTCTTTGTGACAAGGGCCATAATTCCTTTCAAAAGAATTTCAAAATTTTGTAAAAAATTATTGTAAATTCTAATTAATCAAGTAGCAATACTTAATTGTCGAAGGACCAGTACATAAATAATTATATAACACACGTGACCTAGTATATCAATTTATATTCAAAAGTCAAGACACTCGTCGCCTTGACAAAACACCAAATGTAATCTCGACAAAACACATCACGTCTTCACTTCGAAATTGGCGAATTGTCCCGCATACCGTGCATGTGAACGAGCACCGCTTCACAGAGCTTCTCCTTTTGGAGGGCATATGTCTAATACCCCATTTTACGTTCCTACGGGATCATTCTACTCTCTCGGGAGTCCCCATTCTTCCTTGTTATTACATACCTAACTATCTATGGGTTATAAGATTAATTAAGGTACGATAGGATTTCCAAGATATTTTCGAAAAAAAGATAATTAACCAATTACGGTCACATATTAATTAGGTAGAATAAAATCCTTAAGACACTCTAAAGATAAAAGATAGTCACTAGACATTTTTCATTGTGTATCGCTCTTAAAATGTTGTCCATTACTCTTTAAAAAGAAGCGGGTGCGTTTTTTAATCCAAACGGCATGCGTTTGTATTCATAATGTCCTCTAGGTGTACTAAAACTGTTTTGGTCGTGTCCTTCTCGTCCATCTCTACTTGGTGGTATCCTGAGGCGAGGTCTAATGTCGAAAAATATTGACACTTTCCTAATTTGTCCAAGATTTTCGTAATATTGGATAGCGGGTATTTATCTATCGCCTACAGTTTTCTCATTTAATTTTCTGTAATCGATATCCATTCTATACTTAAGTTTGCCCGAGGCAGATACGATAGGATCTCCAAGATATTTTCGAAAAAAAGATAATTAACCAATTATTGTCACATATTAATTAGGTAGAATAAAATCCTTAAGACACTCTAAAGATAAAAGATAGGCACTAGACATTTATGGTTTATACTAAAAATTAAGATAAGATAAAATATTACAAGATTTTTTAAAAAAGAACGCAAAACCTAAATTTGATTCGGAGGCCTTATTCTCAAAACATACCTCCCCTCCTAGAAATGTAATAACAAGGAAGAATGGGGGACTCCCGAGAGAATGTAGCCGTAGTAGATAATGGAAAAATTGTAAAATACATTCACTTAAAGAATCTAAGACACTCTGTAATTCCAGATGGACAGCCATCACCCTCGCTGTCAACCTCCACCCAGGTAGAACGGACGACGATGACATAATAGTGGAAGACATTAAAAACAACCCCGGTATACTACCAGTAAAATTTGGAGGTATGCAAAATACAATAGAATACTGAACATTCACACAGAAATTTGATTTAACCGAACTAAAACAAGAATTTTATATAATTAGAGATAATTACTATAGATTGAAACAATCAATGAACACAGCCAAATTCGGAAAAGAATACGTGATAGAAGTGCTTAATTACAAAAACATAATGGAAAACATCTTAAAGAACACGAAGGACAAGTTCACTCGATTAATACCAACAGACCAAATCACAAGACAGAAAAGAGGATTTATTAACGGACTAAGTAATATTATAAAAGCGATCATATGTAATTTGGACAATCAAGACGCTGAACGATATGACAACGCAATACAACAACTAATTGAAAGCCAAAATGACATAAAAACTATTGTTAGAAACCACATATCCTTAATTCAATCAACCATAATAAAATTTAATGATACACTAAGAAAGCTAGTAAAAACGAAGACAGTATAACCAACAGAATAATAATCCTTGAAAATAATATGCAAACCACAATGCTAGGAATGCGAGACTTAATAAGATTCAACACGATATTTAATCAAATGATATTAACTATTACCATAATTCAACAAATTTTAGCCACGTTAGAGAACGCTGTAACATTTACTAAATTAAACACATTACATGCTAGTATAATAGAACTACAGTTCAGGATTACACAATACAACGAAGACAAAATCATCACAAAACCAATGCAACTAGAACATTTAGACCTAGACCTAGTTAATGGACAGTTATAAAGAACATTTAAATGAAGTGAAAGTGCCAAAACTACACTACGATAATATCAGTGTTTGGACAATTTTATTGATCTGTAATAATTTTATTAACCATGTATTTATTGTACAAAATGTATCTTAGATATAGAAACAAAGAAACGAAGTTTAATAATAAGCACAAAAAAACAAAGGCAAATAAAGAAATTGCAAAAGATCCCTTAGAAACAATAAGTTTTAAAAATTAAGTAAAACCCTTAATTTTTCATCTACGTCGGAAGGAGTTACATATCCCCCAAATCAATATACACACACACATATATATATATATATATATATATATATATTGTCGTGGAAATTATAGGTTAAGAAGGGTATATAAGTCTAGATAATAAAATTTTAACAACTGTGTATATAGGAAATAGGAACAATTTATTTACGCGCCAAATTAATCAGTTTAGATAGTGAAAACTGACGGTTATTAAGATATTTTTGTATTTCTTAATCAGAATGTTAAAATTGCATAAAGGGGAAGCTATAGAGTACATGAAAACTCAAGGATACGCATAATTAGTTGTAATAGTTTAAATCAAGCGCATGGGATAAGAAACGGAGCTTTTGAGTATAGAAAATCGATAATTTAAACGCATATTTCCATTTAAATAAACGAAAGGTTCGTTATACAAATCCTAAAAAGTGGTAAAACTCGGAATTATAAATTTTAAACAGACAAGTTACTTCAAAGAAACACCTGATCGTTAAATGTCAAGTTCAAAGAACTTGAATGAACGTTGGCACAAAATTCTATAAAATTGTTTGTAACAGTCGGTGCGACAAGCAGGTAAAATAACAAATGCTTTGAAGACTAAGTGAAATGAAATATCTATATTGTAAAACAAACGGAGAACACGTATAATAAAACGTTGGTTAAAATACTCGTCTAAAATACGCAGTAGATTTTGAGGCCAACCACAATATCGATTTTCTGTAGCTTGAGTGGGATTCTAAAAGACACAGTAAATATGAGTGAAACGAAGAAAGGTAGCTAGGGGTTGAACGCTAAAAACGGGAGAAAGCAATATAATTGGTCGAAGGCTAGAAGTTTTGAGAAGCTCTCGTCGGTTAGAAGTGTTGAGCGAATTTCTATATAACAGCGCGATAAACTTGAAATTTTTCAGACATTGAAGTCCGTTACGAACAAAATTTTGACAATCGGTTTGAAAAATGAGCTTTTCGATGAAAGGATGGTCCGTGAAGGGATATTCAAAAGCGTATAAATACACTAGGAGAGGTATGATAGCTCTCTTAGATCTTAGATCGTGCTCTTTTAGATATCTCTTACGTATTTGCTATTACGAATTACTGTACAACATCCTATTTAAAAGTGTGTAAAAGCTGTTAGTAACGTACCGGTAATGTATTTAAAGTGTGATTTGCACAAGTGAATGCTGGCTTATAAAGGTGCTGTTACTTCACGCTACAATTTAATGATAGGATGGTACTTGGGTAAGCGAATTGAGAAATTTGAAACTAGTATGCGTGAAGTGTAGTGGTTATGGAAGGTTAAGCTTGGTCGAGACCATTATCCGGGTAGAAATACTAAAGGTGGTTGCAGAGATTTGGATAGCTAGTGGACATGAGTGGGATCCAGATATATTAACGAAGTGTATGGACACAACGACGAGGGTTTTGGAACACATCTTCAGAGGTAACGATGGACGAAGTTTACTTCAGGTAAAGAAAATCAATTTCTTGCTTTTGCTTGAACATTTGTGCTGGTATTTTGTGCTTGAATGTCTTGACTTATTGGGGGTGTATTTTATTGTACCATAAAACTTATTAAAAGGGGTATATGTTCAGGACACTTGATTTTGATTATTTAAAATGTTTATCAATGATATAAAAATGCGAAGTGTAAAAGCATATAGAGTAACTGGGTTATACTGAGCAAAAATAGACCAGAATAAAAATCAATTTAGGGTTGCACGACGGGCCCATCTACTCGTCTAAAATAAAATTGTTGAAATATATTAAAATCATAAAATTTTAAAAGATTTAAAGATTGAGATGGTAACGTTTTTATCAAACTGTATATACAAATGTTATAGCCTTTTTCTAATTATGGGATTTTATTTAACGAGAATTTCCAATAATCGAATACAGCCCACGGCAAGTTCTGATGGAAAATGGCCCAAAGTTGTGGAAATCTCAAAGGCAAAGCGGCTAGTCGAACTATATGCTCTGGGTGGAACATGAGCTGTGGGTCGGGGTTGGATTGCGACCAAAAATATGAAGAATAAGGCGCCACCGTATTTTTCTATACAGAGAAGACCTTACTTAAGTCCCTTGTACAAGGCTAATGCGGAAACCTTTATTCTATAACCGCTATACAGTTTATTACAGACAACATAATCCCTAAAGTTTCTTACCTTATGGCTCGACCTTGACCTTAGTAATTCACTGCTACACCTGTGAACAGATTAAACAAAGAATAGCACTGCTTGTGCATTTATACTCGAAATTTTAAAATTCAAATGGAATCAACTTTCATTCATCCTAATTAAAAAGAATAGTCTTGTTCAAAAATAAAAATCTATTCCTCTAGTATTCAATTATGTGCTTTTTTACAAAATATCCTTCTTTACTTATATTTTGATTAATTTAATTTGTGAAAATTATTTACAAAGGCACTGGATAAAATCAGTACCAATCAAGTTAAATGTGGTTTTATTAACAAATTGATAAAGCATAAAGTTGCTTTCTAAACTGTTACTTATTGATAACAAAAATGTTAGTTTGGGTAGATCTACCATAACCTTACAATACATAATTCCAAATAGTTATTAATGAAATAGCAAACATAGAAGTTTAATTTCTAAGTTCTCTTAAATAGAAGAATTTACTTTCTCTAACATGTAATGACATCTTCCGTAGTTTCATTGAATTAATAAAAGAATTAGAAATGTAAAAGTTACAGATTCCTATTGCTTAATATTGAAAAATATATTTGTGGTCTGTCCTTGACCTATTTTGAAGTTTAAATAACTTGATTAAACAAAAAATTATCTAATTACTATGTCCATAGTTCAGCTAACATACGAAAACAATTTCTACATACCAGAACTCCGTCTGACTGAAAAATACCTGCTAGGAAGCTTACGTCAGCATTGAAATAAGGAAATCTCCAATTTAGAACAAATAATTTTACTGCATACTGAAACTCCACGTTACTCGGCATCCATTTTGAATAATTAAATTTCGCCAGGTCCACACTCGAACAAAGCGTAAACTCCTATATGTTCTTCTTGCTTTTAATTAAAATTACGTTAAACCAGACTCCTGATTACCAATCTGCATGTTGATTTAAAGTTGCTTTATGTATAAATTAAACCACGAAAATTATCAAACGTTGCATGTTAATTTAGATTGAATACTATATGTATAATTTCATGTTATATATAAATAAAGTTGCATGTTGCATCTACGAGCTGTTCCAACAAGTGGACAATCAAAAGTGCTTTTCGGAGATGACATTTTCCTCTAAGAACAACTTAAATCGTACGTGCTTCCAACACGAAAAAACTGCAAAAAACATTGTCCTCGGATTCAAGGAACAATTCGACCTGCTTTCACCACAGCTGTATTGGAAGTGTCGGGGTCAAGCGAGTTGCTGCCCGGCAACAAAGTTACTTCACAATTTCTTAATAGATGGAGCTCTAGGAATGATACTAAATGGAAACTTTATTTTGTCACCGTGGAAATTAAATTTTAATTTGAATTGAATGCTAATACTTTATTGGGCAATAGGTAATATTTAATTAGTGGATTGAATAGCATTATTATGCATTATATTGTTTATTATTAAATAAAGAGATTAATTATATGAACACATCTAGATAGAAAATAAAATCGCTACAATGTGTAAATATTCTCTTGCTAACGGAAACTTGTTAATATGTGTAAATAAAAAGGTCTTGTTGCATTATTTGAGTGGTAATTTCATTTGACTGTATATGTGAGAAAGATTGAATTTAGGATGGTTGGTATCCAAGAAGAAGCAGATTTTAGAGCTAGCCGAAGTGTGCAGAAATAAGGAGGCGTTCCAAAGGTATAGTAAAAAATTTTTTATTTCAGAAATTTTTATGACGGTACAACGAAGGCGATCCTGAGTGTTCCTGAAATCCACTGCACTTTTATGGCGACCCGAACGTGAGGGCTCGATTTCCAAATAGAATTTAAAGATTTTATTCCAGGAAACTGGCAAGCTGAGAGAGAGTGTGTGTGTAGTGAAAATTTGTAAATATTTCTGAGTGTATGAGGAAGTGATTTAAACGTATGCAGAGAAAGGAGTGGCTAAGAAGTCAAGGAGTTGAGAATGGAAGTGACGATAGCGCGTTATTTGAAAAATCAGGAAAATGGAGGAAGCAGGAGGTAGTAGGGATCAATAAAGGACAGAATCAAGAGAGCAAAGAAACGAGATGATCATGAGAATGCTAGAGAGGATGATTGCAGAATCAAACCGGAAGTTTGAGGAGATTAGAGAAATGGGTGAAGAATCAAAACGAAAAATGGAGCAGATGAATGAAACCTTAAGCGAGAAAATAGATTAGTCAACCAAAGAATTTTCGGATTTTAAAAATAGTTTAAGTGTGAAAATGGGGGAAGTAGAAAATAGGGTTGATAAAAATGAACGTGATATAAGGGGTTTGAGTCAGGAGATGGGACAATTAAGGACGGAGGCTACAATCTTCTGTGAAGATGAGATCAATGTAAAAATGACAGAGGTAACAGATTCATGTAGAGATCAGCTAGGGAGCTAGCCAAGGTGTGCAGAAATAAGGAGGCGCTCCAAAGGTATAGTAAGAAATTTTTTATTTCAGAAATTTTTATAACGGTTCAACAAAGGCGATCCTGAGTGTTCCCGAAATCCACTGCAATATATACAGTGCTTCCCAAAAGTAACGGATATATTCGATTAAATGATTATTGACAATTTCTGAGTAAAAAGCTCTGACACGTCGATTTTTATTTTTAAATTTTAATTTAATTATGTAATTTTTAACCCACCATCCTTCAACCCCTAAGCGCTAGCATCCCCTATTTAAAAATTTTAAATAGCAATGTACCCCTTGTGATAGCTCAATTAATAGCATTTTTCATGCAGAAATAGAATTCTACAAAAAATTCTAAATCCGTTGATAAACAACTGTTTTATTCAATAAAAACTTATTCACTTAAAGTACCAATTATCGGGTATGCTTTGACAAATAAAATGTTCGTAAAGTGTCAAATAAGTTTAGTGAAAGTACGTTAGTTAAGTGCGCGTTGCTTGTTTAGTAATAAGTCAGCAAAAATGAGACTTAACGAAGCCGAAAAGATTGAAATTTTAATGATGATTGGCTTTGGAGATAGAATTCGAACGCACAAAGAAGTTCGAATTTTATTCAATGAAATTCTTCCCGACCTCCCCCCAATCTCGCAATCAACGATAAGCCGAATTGAAAATAAATTTCGGAATATTGGACGCGTACGAGATAAATCTAAAGATGGACGTCCATCAGCTTTAGATAAAGATTCAGAATTGGATGTCTTGCTATTTGTGCAGGAAAATCCACATTCAAGCGTTGCTTGAGTCGCTTCACAGTTAAATGCATCAAAAAGTGCAGTTCATAGATTTCTCCGTAAGCAAAAATTTCACCCTTACAAAGTGCAATTAGTGCAAGAGTTATCACATGATGATTTTGATAGACGAGCGCAATTTTGTGAGACAATGATGGAATTTTGCAATGAAAATCCTGGATTGGAAGGAAATATTATGTTTTCTGATGAGACATTTTATTTAAATGGTACCGTTAATAAGCAGAATTGCCGTTAATAGGCTGATGAAAATCCGCGTTGGATGATGGAACCAAATACACAATTTCCACAAAAGATTAATGTTTGGGCGGGGATAGTGGGTAATAAAGTTATTGGACCGTACTTTTTTGAGAGAACACTCAATGGGGAACAATATCAAAATTTTCTCCAATTTGAATAAATTCCGGCTTTAGCGGCACTACATCCGAATGCAGAAGATCCTGATTCACCTCATCCCAGTATTTGGCTACAGCAAGATGATGCGCCTCCCCACTATGCACGTCCAGTACGGGAATATCTCGACCAAGTATTTCCTATGAGGTGGATTGGTAGACGAGGACAAATTGAATCGCAAGGTCTCCCGACTTAACCCTTTTGGATTATTTCCTCTGGGGTTATTTAAAATCTAAAGTGTAGTAAACAAAGTTCAACAAAAGTTTGTCTCTAGATTAGGACACTGCCTAGCCGCTAACGGACAGCAGTTTGAACATTTAATTGAAATTGGGTTTTTTTTTTGCTTTTTATTTAAGTATTGTTTATTGAATAAAACAGTTATCAACCGATTTAGAATTTTTTGTAAAATTTTATTTATGCATGAAAAATGCTATTAATTGAGGTATCACAAGGGGTACATTGCTATTTAAAATTTTTAAGTAGGGGATGCTAGCGCTTAGGGGTTGACGGATGGGGGGTTAAAAATGACATAGTTAAATGACAATTTAACAATAAAAATCGACGTGTCAGAGCTTTTTACTCAGAAATTGTCAATAATCATTTAATCGAATATATCCGTTACTTTTGGGAAGCACTGTATAATTAAATAGAATCATTAAAACTTAAGTAGATGCAGAAATGTATAATTGAAGGACAGATTACAAAAGGTTAATGGAAGTTCATAAACCAGACATGAGAACGGATGTGAATACATTGTATTCCAATTGTAACTTGTCACTGCAGGTGCAGGTCACAATAGACCGTAAGAAACTTATTGTTAGAATTAAGATTGTTGCTTTGTATTGTATAAATGAATAAAGAAATAGCAGACATATGCTCTGCGGTTCCCACAAGCAATGTGAGGGGCAGAAACAACATAAATACCCTCAGGAGCCCAAGATGGTCAGTCAGTCTCGAGCTTCATAACTTTAACATTGTTGGTTGTTCAAGCTACTCAAATTTAGTTTAATTAATTTAATTAGTGAAAGTAATTGAAAAGTAATTTTGATTGTTAAAAGCGTTAATGAATATAACGTAACCATTTGTTAATTTCCATTGTAATTTCTGTTTTAAATAAATTTGTTAGAAGAGTTTTTAGAAGAAGCCTTTTTAAAAAAGCCGCTCCAAGAGGACCAAAATCTAACTCACACAATAGAAAAGAAGTTAGAACTGCGTCAAACCGACCTTAAGTAAGGTCGAAAACAAAATGATGATGGCAGGAATATTCCCTTTGGAAAGAGAAATTGGTGTCAACGTCGTACATAACTGTCAACCTTTATGTGTTAAATGACGGTATCCTTCAAGCGAAATTCTAGGTATTCATTTACATACAGTTGCTAACACTTTATTACTACATTTGACGTCATCCTGAAGCTAAAACGAATGAATTATACCTTCTCTACTTAACCTTTTCCCTAATGTTACAAATAACCGAGTTACCCATACAACGTGCAAGAAATGGGACCACCTGTACATTATGCCGGACATTTGCAAAGTTTTTGTAATATAAAAGCAATTTAATCATACGAAAGTTGCTCTTCAATTTGATTATGATTGCAATAAATATCTGTTCATGACGTTATTCCACTTTCCAACTCATTCTCCCTAAAAGACTAGAAAATATCGGTCGACTACGCCATAGATTAAGACAGTTTATACATTTCAATTATAGCACGCGTCTCCTCGTTTTCGTTAAGCTCCTAAAACTTTCAAGGCCAGAAAAGCGGGTCTGACTTTATGCCAGAGACAAGAGTTGTATTACTTCACTTGGCTTCTCATTTATACAATTTAGTAATAAGTAGATGCAAAGCACTCTCCTACAAAACTTTTTGCAAGAATAGCACGGCTGTAAGTTACGATCTCATTTAATACCCTCTGTTCATGTCAGAAATCCCTAGGGTTTCAATTTCACCCAGAGCTGCGCTTACAGTTACATTTTTAATATCAAAGGTTTTTCGCTATCACTTTTCCGCAGAAAATAAAAGTACAACAGAGCTTATTGAAAATCTCTGGAGTCTTAGAACTGCTTTCTAGTTATTGAAGCATGCTGATTAATGCTGCGATAACTATTCAAAGGGCGAGAGAATGAATACTCAGAGCCGGAGCTATTACAGTCTAATTTAAGGGATGTTTAGCTCGTCACGAACTCGTAATTATTTCCGCTGCTCTAGCTGTTCGTAACATACAGGACGATTTAATTGTTTCCGTGACGAGGGACTTGTTAAAATTTTAATTTTGCGTTGAGTACAATTTAATCTCTTAAAATTTCTGGGAAGTGATGCAAATGGAATGTTAGTGGAAGTGTTATCGGTTTGGTACAAATCAATTATCACTCGTGCCGCTTTAAATGTCATTCGGGGTTGTTATATACCCTCTTTCCGGTTTTCAAAATCTATAAATTTTCAACAAAGTGAATTCTATATTTCAAGAATGGTAACTTACGAGAAAGACATTCATTTTAGTAGAAATTAGGTCGCATCCGCGTGCGATCTAAATGTAATCAAATTTAATCAGGAGGCGGGGGATATATAGCTGTAGGTATGAATTGTGAAGGCTGATTTTATATTAAAATATACGATTTCGAACTTCAGAGAATTTATTAATTTCCATGAATCGCAGATGCGCAGAAAATTTTATTCCCTATATATAATTTCCTTGTTCAAAATAGAATATCAAGGGCTCTTATATTAACTATCTCTCTAGCATTTCCAATTTCCGAACGCGTAACTGCTATAAAACCATTTGGGTGAGTCAAAATGGGAATATAGTAGGTGGTTAGACCCCTGCACTTAGGTAGGACCAGGCCTAGCTTTTAAATTGCTTCGTGCAAACATAGATAAAACATTTTAGTGCTTTCACTACAGTGAAAAAGTGGTGTAGCTTCAAACGATTTTAGAGACAACAGTCAGAGATCCTAAAAAGCAAAATTTTTAATTAACCAACATTTTAAAAAACAAACACATTTAACATAAATACTCAATCTTTCTTTTTTATAAAAAAGACAGCGACTGCGTAATCAAATAATTTACATAAATGCTATTTCATAACTTTTAATTCAATAATTTTTTTAATTTATTTAGAAACAACTGTAGCGTGTAGAGATAAGTTCATACTCAATCCTCAAAGTAAACAGATCTAATAATTAAAGAAGCCCGGTCGAGAAGAAGTGCTAGTAGCGGAAATTGCACATATTTGGACCAACTTCCCGCCACTTGCCCTTCACCTGCTCCTTACTTTTTTCTCGATGTTATGAAAAGAGTAAAAGCACGACGAAGTATAAGAAATACTTCGGCACAGCTTGCATCGACCTTTGAGGTTGCGGAGGCTGCATGAGACTTGAAATCACAGGGTAAGAGGAATGTTTAGACAATATCTGAATGTTAAAATTTAAATAACAAGACAATTGTTTACACAACTGTAAAATAACTTAGAGAAACAAAAGTCGAAACACGATAAGAGAAATTTGACTAAATTATATATATATATATATATATATATATATATATATATATTCTAATATATAACCCTCCCCCTTTTCAGTTTGACAATTATAATATATGAGCAAATTAGCAATGCACCAAATTGCCCTATAATTTCCTTTATTTAATTAATTTATTAACTTTTCTATTGAGTCTTTAAATCTGTGCCCCGACCAATGAAACTCTTATCTCAGGTTAATTTTGTGAATAAATCTATATCTGCATACAGTGTGAGTTCTGAACCGTATACAGATGTATGTGACACTGCCAGTCAAATGACCTCTAGTTAATTCTACTAAAGCAATTTGTAAATGTGACAGTGTAAACAATTACTTGAAAATTATGCACAGTAAACAGTTTATATTAGTTGATAATTTAAGATTTCAATCGAGTATAATGGATTAAGTGTTTAAATTATGACACTGAAAATAATAATACAACCTGAACTTCAATGAAACGTCTTGCTGCTGAACAATGAAGCTCCACTGCCTACAGTGACGATTCGAACTTGGTGTGGGTTCTTAATACCTGTGGATAAGTACGTTTTAAAAATTTGTATTACTGAATTTACGCCTTTTATTTTAGGGTTTTAAAGTACGCCAAAAATTCTTTAGAGACACTTATACTTATCGTCGTTGGTCTTATCAGGAAACTCAGCTCCGTGAAATCAACACCGTGCTCGACACCAAAAGTTCAGCAATTCCAGCGTTCTGATAGCACCACTTCGGAACTCCTCTGTCTACACAAAAACACTCCCAGAAAGCCAATCGTCAATAATAAGACAATGACAAGGACTCTTGCATTTATCACTTTTTAATATCAACGGTTCTTTTATACTTTGAACATCACAGATACATTTTACATAAGTTGAATTTTATGTTGGAGATTACAATAATAAAAGGTATACAATTCGTAACTGTTACAAAAAGATTATACTTTTCGTTCGATAGTTTTCAAAAATTCTTTTTTAGTCCTTTTTAAATAAGTCTTTTCTCTTAATTTTTAATTCAACAACTCTCCTTTTTATTTTTTTAACAACTGTCACTTATCTGTATGGAGATGCCCCTTAAAACATTAAACCAGCCTACTCTTTTACAATTCTTTTCCAACTAACATTCTATGATCCAAAATTTTATTAATAGATCTTATTACTCTTGTCAAATTCTAATTTGAAGGCAACTAATACACAAATGTCATTGGCCGAAAATTTATAAATTGATATTTTAATCCTAACATGTGAAATTCAAATGATATAATAGACTTACAACTATATACTGAAAAGTAAATAAAACTTCTACATCTTATAACTAACCTAAATCTAATAAAAACATACTAATTGACTTTTTTTTTAGGCTTTACGTACATATTCAAATGAAAGTGAAAGTTTAACATCTTATACCTAACTCAAATCAAATGAAAACGTACTAAGTGACTTCAAATATTAGCTATACATACATATTCACATGGCAGTGAAGTTTCCTTTTAAATATTTAACAAAATTTTATGATATACAAACAACAGCAGTTCACTTCATTGGCACAAACTTTTCAAAATTACTTTATGAAATCACCATCACCCAAGTTGAAATCTTAAAACTTCCTTTTCTCTTAATTATCATTTTAAATATCTTTAACAAGTAACTGCCCTCACCATGTCCTTCATCAATCATTTTACGAAATAGAAATCTATATCTGAGTGGTACTTCAGTGCGTCAAAGTTCAAATCTCATACATATCACATAATATCACAATATATATATATATATATATATATATATATATATATATATATATAATACTCAATTATCACAATTCCAAAGGCATGTATAAGATATACGCTTGTGTCATTAACATTGTAGACATCGCTATATATTTTAACAAGATATAATTCAATTATTTAATAAACGTACACGAAAAATTTTTATAGAGAAATCAAAATAAATAATCTGTTTAAAAACTCAAAATTTAACTTAATGCTAGAGTAAATCAAAAAAGTGATCATAATTGTAATAATGTCATGTAACAAATGCACATGAAATGAAAGTTCAAGTAATAAACCTGTTTACCATAAGAAGCTTCATAAACTTTCGAATGGTTACATATTTTTAGGTTATGTATTAGAGAATTATATTTGAAATCATTTAAGATAAGTAAAATGTAATTAATAATCAAAACAAAATATTTGTAGTGACAAAGACAAATTTAAATAGAGGTTAGGCCTCTTTATTTTAACAGAAAAATGATAAGGTAAAAGTTTTAATTTCATACCTGTAGTATCAGTAACTGAAATAATACTAATAGTTACTTAATTTATAGGAATCCTTCATATTCAGGAAACTGAGACATCCTGTATTGGTGGATCTCCTAGTGTAGGTACAAAACAGCATGTGGTCGACATCAAATGTTGTCTTTAACAGACTTCTGTTCCATAAATTAAACTTGTAGGTATTTTTTAATAAGATAATAACTGTGCGGCAATATGTAAAGTAGAAGTAAACAAAATATAAAATTCTGTTGATGAGAGCATTTATTTTACATCATCTGGTTGTGGAATGCAAGAGCAGCTTTTCCATGTAGAAATCTGAATGAGAGAACACGTCGCCGTAACATCGGTAATCAAAACATAGGTAATCGTAACTTAGTTAACCGAAGCATATGTAACCGGAGCACCCTAGAAAATTCAGTTGTGTTACAAAAATCAAAATTTAACACGAGGTGCAAAGGAAAATTAATCCATTAATACCTTACCATCTGTATAATTATTTGATGGGTTAAACGAATAAACAACTTCTTTATCCTTCATACTAAACATCTAAAAGTATATTTAAAAGTTAATTTAGGATTTATGATTAGAAAATTTACATACCAGGTAAGCACATGAGGCAAGGTAAAAGTTCAAATCAAAAATGGCCAACAGTGCCAGATAAGCAATCAGATATCCTGAGAGAAATGAGAATTTGACACTTCAAATAAATTATTTTCGGTCATCTTCGGGATGGACAATCTCTAGCGATTATTCTCAGTAATACAGAATTAGAACCACACCAGTTGTGCTTTTGGAATAAACACTTCAGAAATAAACAATAGGAAAATTTCATATAGATATAATTATTTGTACTATGTAAACAAATTAGTAACTTGTGGATTAAAACTAATAATCCAGGATTGTGCGAGATAAATTCTTATAGAAAATATATTATATAATAAAGAGAGTAATTTTATGTTTAAATGTAGGTATAAGCATTTATATACTAATAGTGCCAAGCACAAATGTAACATGCTAAAATATAAGCAAAAAGGCATGTTACACACCACCCACCTAATACATTAAACGTTTACAGATTTACTTAATATCACGAAACGTCTAAATGTACAACAAGATCGTTGTCGTTTTCCTACGTTTTGGCGATATTCCTGCAGTGAGGTGGGCTGTTGAACCTGCACTTTTAGGAAATAGGAGATATTAAGATAATTAAAAGGTAATTAAAAAAAGGTAAGGATTCACGGGCATACCTTACCGCAATAAACACGCATTGCGTATAGAACTTCCGTACGGTACGATAGTCGAACATAGAGTCCTTAAAATGCGCCTTTCTCAGGAACTCGTCGTTGTCCCCACCATTGTCAAAAGTCCTCATTGGTTAGAGCGATAACCGCACATTTTCTAAGAGTGGGAAAATCGTGTTTGATAGAATACATCGATAAATTAAGGATTCTTAATCCTAGTTCATGTGAACACAGAAACCACAAACTTTACACTTAATAACCTAATGAAATTAGTGATGGAGAAAAAGCTTTAGCTTTGGGATTGTAGAATATCCATATTAAAGCGAACTTTGTGCACCAAAAAGGCGTTACAAACCTCACACCTCCTCCACGTAACACCGCCCACCTCGCAGCTCCTACCTCGACATCCGACCTCCTGCCTCTCACCTGACGCCTCCCACCGCCCACCTTTCACCCACCGCTCACCTTTCACAACCCGACTTATTAATGAGATATTTATTACACTCGTTTACTAAACGACGTTTAAGCTAATTAGTTCTCAATTTGAAAGTATTTTCTAAACAATGGCAAACACCTAAAACGTCCAAAATAACAAACCAACACAAATAATTGTGGGTTTTCATCGATATATTCGTATTAAAAACGTAATTTTGTAAAGGGAAATTGAGGTAGTGTAACTGGAATGTTATTTTAATTTCCCTATCATTATATTGATAATTTGTATTATTGTTTTAAGTCTATTGCATATTGTATTATTTTTTCGTGTACTTTGTTTGACAAACCAATTTTGAATTGGCGAGGTGAAATGCAGCATAGCTGCGTCTCTGAGCCTATGCAATTTTGGGCGTCAAACAAAGACACTTAATCCGAATGTCACATAGTACACATTTTCCAACTAATGAAACTATCATTTAATACTGCTAAATATTTAAAATTTTAAATTAGTTGAAAGATTTTGTATATGAAATCCCTTGTCGAGACTACCACAAAACTCAGATAGGTTAAATAAACTGCAAAATAAGCATAAGATGAGCCAAACACGAAAACTCCATACGAAAATAAGAGATCACTCGTTCAATACATAAAGACCACAGCCCATATAGTAGATTTCAACAATACCAGATTACAGGCCAACGTTAAAAGTACACAAAGATGTATTATCAGAGAAGCGATTGAGACTGAAAAACAAATAGCAAAATCTCAAATAATTTTAGTAACTATCTAAAGTCACTATTACTACCGTAATAATTCGGTCCCTGAGTAAAATGAGGGACTGTTAATAGGTGGTTGGGACCAACTGTAAATAACTGATTGAGCGCGCAGACAACCTACAACTACAACAAATCGAAAATATTGTGTAGGGTTGAGATGAGGTGGCAGCAGTAAATGTTTTACTACTAAGACAAAATAATCGAACGGATACATGTGCGAAAATTGTGTTGAGGCGAAAATTGTGTACAGCCAAAAATTGTGTTGAGGCAAAAATAGTGTTGAGATTTCAGCTTAAGTTAGAACTATAAGTAGTTCCAACTTTTAGAGTTTAATTAATCACAAATACTAAAAATTCGAAAATTTTTAATTACGAAACCCTCGAAAATCCAATGTATATATATATATATATATATATATATATATATATATATATATTGATGTGATGTTTTCTAGCCTCACGTTGGTTCGTTATGTAAACGCTATGTAGTTTTCGCCCCACGTTGTTGCGTCATGGAAATTGATATGATAACGCCGTTTTGAATGCTCTTTGACATACTAAGGTCATTAGGCACCACCAGTACTACCTTCGTCACTTCGTCCCTGATATCTGAAGGGTTGCTAATGACCATTTTCGTATTGGTGTACAATTGAGGAGCCCATTTTCGACTACCTATACTTTGTCATTTCTCATAAGATACAATCATTGATAGGTTTTTAACTGGTAGTTCTTTCTCTAGGTTCCATGGGTTTGTCTGTGTGGAAACCTCCTTGGTATCATAACTCGCTTGTATCATATTTACTTCTTGTTCAAAATGTATCGTCAATACATGGACATCGTTTGACCATTTTCTAAGTGCTTCTCTGGCGTCCTCCTTATCTTTTGCTAGATCCGCTAGCTGTTTACTTCTACTTAGAAGCTTACACATGTTTTCTTGGATTGCCTCTACTTGTTCTATATGAATTTTAGTTGGGCTCTCCTTCCTTTTTCGCATAGCCTGCGACCGTAAGGTGTCATCTTGCCTGACCTTCTTACTGTGGGGTCTGTGATCTTCTCCCATTCATACTTGGTAATTGCATTGTTCTCTGTTTCCATTTTGGGAACTATTGTTTCCACCTGGGCATCTACTTTACCACTCCCTGATTCCAAGATTTCTTATTACCAGTCACCTTTGTAAACCATCTTTCTACTGGTGTGTATCTCGGGAGGTTAAACTCTCCCGTCTGTTGCATTACTCCGTGATGAGGATTTACTACACCTCTGCTGTTCGTTATCTGCTCTACAACGGGCGCACTGGTCTGATCCATGCTCATGTCCGTAATCATAGCATTTTTAGGTTTCTCGCGTTTATCCATGATTAATTCATTCCCTGCCTTGGGGCTCCTCAGACGGGATACACCCACGACTGAGAAAACTATCTCAGGCACCAGCGTGAACTCATGCTGCGTCTAAATATGCCCATTAGGGAGAACCTAGTAAACTCCCTGGGACTCCAACCTCTTACATGCTCTAACGAGCTTCGAAGGTCCCACATCGCCGACAACGTAGGCACCTACCCCCAGGCGCCTGCTAAACCAGGGGTCCCAACGGACACTATGTGCCTTCCTGGATTACCTGGACAACCTGGATTACCTTTCCGACACTACACCTGGTGGCACCGGCTTCCACGCATCTGAACCTTATCGCATTCCGTATCATATCCTATTCATTGCATGCTGTCGTTAAGAAAGAAAGTAGTAAGACGTTGGTACTTCTGCCCTCGGATACCCTAATAGCCAAGAAGGATCTGAAAAGAAGAGTCGGGAGATTAGAGCGTCCCCTTGATAGGAAAGAAAAAGCTGCTGAAATATACAGCTTTGAGTAGGTTAAGTATAAGTGCATGCGCTCATCCGTGTTTAAGTTGGTGTTAACTAGTGTTTGTATGTACGCTACCAAATGTGTGTAAGTGTAGGTGATGCCCCTCCTCCTTTATCCGGGCTTTGGACCGGCTGCAGCACTACTTGGTTGGTGTGTTACATACGTGCATCACCAACCCTGCCACAGGCGAAGTTTTCAAACAACCACCTGCAAAGTATTATGAAAACATCACCTGCAGACAAGCGCAACTAAGAAAAACAAATGGCCTCAATGCAACAAGCAGAATTTCACGAAGTATGTCTGAAAAGAACGTCTGTTCAATCTGTTAGGCATATCTGCAATTTACATTGCAGAATTATATAGCTAAGTGTGTAACGGGTGGCTTATATTCTCTATAAAACCATAGAAATTTACTATTTCGATTAACAAATCCTTAAAAAGATATGCAGGTGGACAATTTCCATTGTTCGCAATCTGTGTCTGTAAACATAACGGAATACCAGGTATTAACGTGATGATAGTATTTTCGAAGTAACTGTATTGATAACTAACATTTTGCCACTTTAAAGCTAACACAACTGGCAAGCATTTTTAACTTTTGTTGATCCCAAATCCCCGTTTTATGTTAACACATTAAACGTATTTTCAATCCATTGTTCATAATTTATTTAAGAGCTGCAGGTGTTTAAACTTATTTTAGGGAATTCATATACAAGAATTTTTAGTTTTTGATGACCAAAACAAAATTCCCTAGAATGTAATAATAAAACCCTAGGTTTAGCACGTTATCAAATTAGAATAGATGCGACATAGCTAACTTAATTAATGAACACTTAATAGGTTTTTACAGGATGCTTGAATAAGTAATCATTTCAATTTGAAAGGTAGTCTATATTTGTTAAATGAAAATTCGTATGATCGTGAATACAATAAGAAATGCGATATTTAATTAGGAAATGTACGGTGCAGAAACTACGTAACACAGCTGTCTTACATGCATATTATGAATAATGCGTTCAGAACGTACTTTCATAGTTTAGAACAAAACGTAGTTTTGCATAATCTGAATTTCATTCAGACTCGTGTCTTCATTACGTTTTAAAAAAATTTCTGATAGAAAAAATTTATATTATTACTTAGTAAGCTCTCGTTTACCAAACTTTTATTAAAAATTAAAACTAATTTAAGGTGCACTTATAAATTACGACAGGAGCAATATCCACTGAAAACAGTTTTAAAAAACACTCTGGAACAATCAATAAAGCTTTAATGTACGCTGCTCTGTGTCATAGTTCTGCTAAAACTTTAACTAGGTGAGGGTGAAAATTTTCTACATTAAATCTACACCTTAGATTTCAACAAACACTCTGAAATCTAAATGTTAAGTAATTGTTGTAATGCAATAAACAACATCAAGTTTAAAGAAAGATTTATTTAAATATAAATCAAGCTAAGCGACTACACATCATGAGAGCTTTTTACGTTCTTTTGTATCTCTGAACAACAAGTTACAGTAACCCCTTACTTACTCCCTCTACTACCCTTAGGTCTATCGACGCACGCAGAAGGCCTGAAATATTTCCTCCGGCGCGGCGGTACAACTTAGCTTATCACTTCTTATTTCTAAAAGATACAATAATTGTATTGGGCGCCTAATTACGGTGCCATTCGCAATCTTAACGTAACAGGCACGCACTTTGCCATCACGGCCGTTTATCACGTCTTTCACCAACCCTAATTTCCACAATAATCGTCGCTTATCATTTCCATGTATTAATACGACATCCCCTTGCTTAATCGCACTCTCACGCGCATTCACGTTGTTATGAGCTCCTCTTAATAATTGTAAATATTCTGCGCTCCATCTTTTCCAAAAGTAGTCTATAACGTTTGTTCTCTGCTTCCATAGCTTACTAATCTCATCTCCATTAATAACACGGTCAACAAAAGGAATAGTAGCCAAAGCGGGTACCAATAAAAAATGCGAAGGGGTTAACGGCATTAAATCTATAGGTTTTCTACCTAGGTATGTGAGCCGGCGGGCGTTTATTGTTGCTTCAACCTCGGTAATGAGTGTATTTAGTTGATCTAAATTTAGTAAAGAACGTCCTATCGTAGCCCTAAGGGCGTCTTTTACACTTTTTACAAGTCGCTCGTAAAATCCTCCGTGCCAAGCCGCTCGCTCTTTTATAAACTTCCACTTTATTTGGTGACTGTTCACAAACTCGATCAATTCTGTACTCGCCATCACTTCGTTTAAGGTCGATATTTCACGTGATATTCTTTTAAATGTTTTAGCGTTATCTGAGTAAATGACCTTAGGAATCCCTCTACGGGCAAAGAACCGTTTACCTGCACTGATTGTAGACGCAACATCCATTTTCAAAACAATCTCTAGATGAAGTGCTCGTATAACAGCGCAGGTAAATAAAAGCACATAACATGGCTTTAAATAATAACTATCTTCAAAATACAACGGTCCGGCGAAGTCTAAACATATCACTTCAAAGGGCTTTGTTGTTTGCTGTATTCGATCTCTAGGTAACGGCGCGAAGGAATGCGACCCTGATTTTCCACGAAGTCGTTTACAGATAACACATCTTGCTAAAACGGACTTTATTAATTGCCGTCCTCGTACAATCCAAAATCGTTTACGTAATTCATAAAGTGTTGCATTAACACCACTATGATGAAGAGTTTTATGAAACTTCATTATTAGTAGTAGTTTGCATTTTTCGATAGAATAACGGGATGCTTGAGGTCGAAATCTTCTCTTAAATTATGAAGACGCCCACCCAAACGCAGCAATTCATGTTTATCCAAAAAAGGGCTTAAAGTTGCAATACTCGATTTCCGTTCAATGCCCTCACCCTGTTGTAAACTGTTAATCTCCGAATAATAAACTTCCCGCTGAGCTTTCCTCAGTAAACATATTTCGGCCATTTCAAATTCGTTTACGGTTAAGTTCTTCATTTCTTTATTATTTCTGGTTTTCAAATTTCCTATAAATCGTAAAACATACGCCGTTATCCGCACTAAACGATCAAAATCACTGTATCTGGAGGAATCTATAAATTGATTGCTACCTTTTATAGTGTTGTTAATTAGTAAAGACGTTTTCGATACTATATCCATCGTTGACGTAGCTGTCTCTATTGTATTATCTGGCCACGTTTGTTCACTTTCTAGCAACCACCTAGCACCGTGTAACCAAGCTTCGGAATTTATTAAAGTACTTGAACTTATTCTGCGGGTTAATAAGTCCGCAGGGTTCTCGCGATCCGGACAATGTCTCCATGTTATATCTTTCGATAAGGTCTGAATTTCTTTAACACGGTTAGACACATATGGTTTCCACTTTGACGCACCACGTTTAATCCAATGCAACGCGATCAGAGAATCTGTCCAACACACTACCTTATCGACTTTAATTCTATCGTTCTGATTGCACCAATTAATTCCTACCACCTTTTGAATCTGTGCATTTTGTGATTCAACCTTGGTGTTTACTTCGAGATCGTTAATCGTCCATTTGCGTAAATCCATGGAGGATCCTTGAAAAAGCTTACTTGAAAAGTCTTTTAAATGTTCTGCAACATTGTCGTTATTGTACCATAAGAATCGATGTGCCTCTTTATCGTCGGAATGTAAATAAATTTGTAAAAATGCTTTCTCAATGTCAGCCGTAATTCCGATTTCGCCTACACGAAAATTAAGCAAAATCTTAATTAAGTCTGGACTTAAATTAGGCCCCTTTTCTAATAAGTCATTCAACGATTTTTGTCCCGAGGCATGTGCAGAGGCATCGAAAACCACTCGTAAACGCGTTGTTTGTTTATCTTCTCTAAAAACAGGCCTGTGTGGCATGTAGTAAACACGATCGCCATTTGTTTTTTCAGCATCACCGCGGGAAATTAACTCGGCATAATTATTATTCAACATTCCTTTGATAGCAGCGTTATATTCACATATTTTGTTAATATTGGTCAATTTAAACTTTAGCCTCCGAGCACGAACTCGCGCACTAATTAAATTATCATCTTCAATCACTGCATCCTCATTCTTCCACGGTAACGCTACAAAATTTCGATCTTCACATTTATGAACGTTATTTTTCAAAAATTATCGAAAAATCTCTTATCGTCGTCTGCTTCTTTGGTTATACCTATTGTTTCCAAATCCCACATACTTTCGATCTCGGCTTCTGTCTTTATAACTGTCGCATGTAACACTGTCTGCAGATTTACTCCTATTGTCGTAGCATCAACTGGTATGGGACCATGCAAAGCATAACCAAATTTCGTGTCCACTGCTACTAAACCTTTGTTAAGACGAATATTTTTTCCTGTCACTACCGCCCAGTAATTGTCCGCGCCTATAAGTATATTAATTCCATCAACAATTAACGCTCGATCTATATTAAACGGGATATTGTCAGCAAGCTGCAAGTTTTGATACTCTACCACACTTTCTTTGGTATATGTAAACTATCCATGCAAATTTCTGGAACTTCCATAGCCTCAATGGTTAAAATTTCATCTGTATATTGTCTCTTTAAAGTAATTAAAACGCGGTTGTAGAGTTTAGACGGTATTGATGCACTATTTCCAAACGCGGCAATACAAACCCTATGTTGTCTAACAACAGGTAGATTTAATACCCTTGATAGATTCTCCTTAATAAATGAAAGCTGACTACCCCCGTCCATTACTAATCTAATTAACTTCTTTGAATTTTCTCCAAAGGCATAAACACAAGCCGTTTGCAATAGCACATTTTTGTTTATGTTTGTCATCAAACTGGACACCGACGGCGTCGAAGTGTTCATTGAACTCTCGCCTTTCGTTAATTTCACTGTAATACCTGTCGTCTCAGCGTTGTGTCTATCTTTACCTGGCTTAAAGCTTGGGTCGCACATTGTTGTTGCGTGCATACCTCTGCATTCCTTACATCTTAAGAATCTATTTTTACAATACTTAGCACTATGGTTATTTCTAGTACAACGGTAACAATTTCCTGCTGCCTTTAGAATTTCTTTCTTCCTTGCCAAAGCTACATCTGCGTCACACATTTCGGTTTTATGGTCTTTCTTGCAGAAAGCACAGCATTCAAGACGTTTGTTCGGCGTGACTAATAAACTAGACGCAGTTCCTTTGTAATGCGTTCTCTTTTCTGTTGGGAGCATCTTTTCTTTACAATCTGCATCCGGTTTTAAAGCTTGTTCCAACGACTCGAGTTCGTTTTTAAGAAACTGCAACAAATCCTTTACCTGGCGATCTGCATCTTCCTCTGACCTTGATGATAAACTTTCTAAATTATTCGTAATAATTTCTAGATGATTGGATGATTTCATTTTCATTTGTCGATAAAATTCTAAACTCAATTCCGTTGGCAACGACTTCATGAGAGTCGACTTTGCGATTATGTTATACTGAGAACTAGATACTTCTAAGATTTCAAGAGCACGCATAGCTGAAGTAATTAGATTGTAATTCTTCCTTAAAGTGCTTACGTCATTTTTGGATTTTACAGGTTCGATTTTCATAATACTATCAATATATTGTTCAATTAGCCGTTCCCCATTTCCAAATTGATGTTTTAATATATTCAAAGCTTCCTCATAGAATGCTCCCGATGGAGGAAATCCCTCAATTGCTTCAGCGGTCCTTCCCGTGACATACATTCGCAGGTAGTTGAATCGATCTCCGTTGGTTAATTGTTGATTGTCGTGGATCATATTTCTGAATTGTTCCCAGAAAGGAAGCCAGCCCTTTGCAGTACCATCATACTTTGCTAACTGTACACGTTGAAGCTTCACTGACGTAAAGTACAGCCTACTTGTTTCGTTACTCACTGGTACCGTATTCGTTAAATTCGAGTCAACCTCTATCTGCGATTTTTCTGGGCATTTTAATCTAAATTCCAACTTAGACATCGTAGTTACAGCAACCTTTTCATATTCATACCTTTTCATTAACTCGTCCTCTAGATTTTCTTTAAGCTGAGGTTCAATTTGCTTATCAATTTCTTTCAGATTGTCACTCGCAAGCTTTAACTTTGACATAGCTGTATGAATGTCTTCAACACTGAAACTATTTTCTAGCATAAAATTTATATTATTAACTGTTTTAGTTAAGTGCGTTCTACAAATTGTCCGTTTTACTTGTTCCATCATGAAGCCTCGATAGTATAGCCGTCTGTTAAATATTCGCGTTCGCGTTCCGTTATTCCGAATATTTACGTTAAAGCTCGTTTATATTTATCACCAGATCTTCCCGTGTTTCGGCATCAAAGTTGTTGTAATGCAATAAACAACGTCAAGTTTAAAGAAAGGTTTATTTAAATATAAATCAAGCTAAGCGACTACATATGTTGAGAGCTTTTTACGTTCTTTTGTATCTCTGAACAACAAGTTACAGTAACCCCTTACTTACTCCCTCTACTACCCTTAGGTCTATCGACGCACGCAGAAGGCCTGAAATATTTTACACAATTGTTGAGCTTTAGGGATTCCTTAAGGGTGGTTATGATTTAAAAATAATACAGGATTTAAATTCTGCAGAGTTTTGCATTAACTACACGTTTTAAAAGTTTAGAAATGTATGTGCTAGATCTCGAGAAATAAACCGAAATGTATGCGTAAAGTAGTTTTGTATTTAGGGTTTATAAGGGTGTGAATTCGCCACAAAATTCTAGATTAAAATACATGTCTTGGTTATCTAGAAAAGCTCTAGCAATAGCATAAAATTTAAATGTGCCAAAATTCCTAAGGTGCATGCTAAGGATTGTAACTACTCGGAGGTGAGACCGATTTCAAAATTCTTCTTAATCTTCTTTGGGAATTAAACTACTTATATTTTTTAAAATCATCTTTATTTACGTTTCGATCCATGACCTACGATCGTTGTCAAAATAATAAAAACTTCAAGTTTGACATTTATAACATAAATTGAAGGTGACTTTGATTTATTGATGTTCGAAATATTTGGTTTGAGTACACTAAGAAAAATTTTTTAAAGTTTAAAGGAATGCTAAACAAACCACAACAAACATACAGGGAGTATTTACGATTTCAAAAATATATGGAAATTAGGAAAGTTTGGATTAAATACAAATCTGCATAAATCTTGCGAGTTTCCCTAATTTACATCTGCTGTCGTTTAATTTTAATTGTAAAGCTTTGCAACAATTTAAGAACTCATGCTCGGGCAAATTGAAAATATTACTAAAGAATCCAAAACATCGTTAAATTTTGATATCCACTTGAATCTGTTCTTAAGAAGATTTAAATTTGGTCAATAACTATATAAAAAAATTATTTTGAAGTTTTGTTTTGGATCCTCTATTGGTTCGTAGGGATTCGGGATGTTCCTAATCGAAAAGTCTTGGTCGCATCTTTCTGCCACAATTCTGAATGGTAGGAAAAGTAGTTTCTGCGTCTACATTTAAAGATACTTCTGCTGTTTTTGTTAGAATTTCTTCAAAGTTGCAATTAATACCAAATTTTTTTAAATAATCTAGTAAGTTCCTCAAATAATCTAGCAAAGTTTTAATATTAATATCTGGATTTTGTAACATTTTGCTTAAAACGTTAATTTTCAACAAAACGTCGTATCAAATAATGACGGAAGTTATAAATTAAAAATTCTTAATCAGTATTATAATAAACATTACGGCATTCTCTAGGGTAAAAGATCCCGGAGTTAAAATAGTCCCCCATTCCGATCTCCGGGAGGGGACTACTTCGGAGGATGTGATCGGAAAATCTAAAGGAAGAGCAGGGAACATTTTGAGAGTCGGAGCGTGGAATGTAAGAAGTATGAAGCAAGTAGTAAGCTAGAGAACTTAAAAATTGAAATGGATAGGTTAGCACTAGACATAGTAGGTATTAGCAAAATTCGATGGCCAGAGAAGTGGAGTAGAGACTTTAGGGTAATTAATACAGGATCAGAGGAAGGAAATTCGGATATGGGGAGACATACTAAGATACGTAAAAGGACATGAAAATTTAATTATTTCAGGGAATTTGAATGCAGTGGTAGGTGAGGGTAGGGAAGAAGTGGTAGAAAGGTTTATTTGGTTTAGGCACGAGAAACGACAGGGGAAATAGGTTGGTAGAATTTTGCGACAAAAACAATTTAACCATCACTAACACATTATTTCAACATCATGCTAGAAGACGATACACATGGAAGATGACAGGAAATATAGGAAGCTATCACATAGATTACATTCTTGTTAGACAACGGTTTAGGAATCAAGTAAAATACTGTAGAAGCTACCCAGAAGCAGATGTAGAGACTGACCACAACATAGTAATTATGAAGGCCGCTCATAAATTTAAAAGTTAGGAAAAAAAGGAATGGAAAAATGCACTTTGACTTTGAGAAACTAAAAGATAAAAATATCCATGAAAGATTTAAAAAAAGTCAAATGAATTACCGAAAGATATCGGGAAAATTTCTTATACTAAGAAGGTAGAAACAGAATGGAATAATATCAAATCCAGCTTAGACATGGCGGCCAGAAATATTCTGGGGTATACACAAAAGGAAAATAAGAAACCATGGATAACAAAGGATATTCTGAATTTAATAGAAGAAAGACGAAAATGCAAAAATAGATCAGATGAAACAGGAAAACAGAGATACAAAGCCATATAATGAGAAATTATTCACAAATGCAGGAAAGCTAAAGAACAATGGATTGATGAAAAGTGCAAAGAGGTACAAACTAAGATGGAAATAGGAAAGACAGGCGAAGCATACCAACTAATTAGAATAAATTTTAGGGATAAAAAACCGTGTAGCAAAAATATAAGCGACGCGAGAGGGACGTCATTATATAAAATGTAGAGAAAGTGGTTAGATGACAAGAATATATAGGGGATCTATATGCAGGAGAGGAACTAATGCTGTTGCATTAGAACAGGAATCAGACTTTGAAAATGATGACTTGGGATATCCTATACTTTGAGATGAGTTTGAATTAGCATTAAAGGGTCTGAAAAACAACAAGGCGCCGTGTACAGATAAGGTGCAAGCAGAAACTATAAAAGCCGCTGGGCAAGCAGTAACAGAACGTTTCTTCTAGCTTGTAAGCTACATGTATGAGACAGGCGAGATACCCAAAGATTTCAAACGTAGCATTATAGTCACTATACCAAAAAGGAGAGGGCGAGGGTAGTGTGAAAATTTTCGAACAAAAGTTTGACAGCACATGTGTCAAAATAATTACAAAGACGAATGGAAAAACGAGCTGAAGAAACATTAGGAGTAGATCAATTTGGTTTTAGGCGAAACAGGGGAACACAGGATGCTATTTTAACTCTGAGGGTGATAATGGAGGAAACAATACAAAAAGGGGAAAGCGATTTGTAGATCTGGAAAAAGTATTCCACAATGCAAAATGGAAAAAAATGTTTGAAATACTCAAAAAGATTGCAATGAGTTTTGGGGTTAAACGGCTAATACATAGCTTATACAAAGAGCAAACAGCGATAATAGAATTAGAGCAGGAACGTAGAAAAGTAAATATTAGGAAAGGCGTGAGACGGGGATGTGCCCTATCCCCATTAATTTTTAACTTGTATATCGAAAAGGCAATGAATACTGTCAAATGCAGGAAGACATTTTGAATAGGAACAAAAGATTGATACATTTAGATTTGCAGATGATAGGAAGAGTTATAAGCTGTTCTTAATGAAATGGAAACAGTTCTAACAAAAATAAAACTAAAGTATTAGTATGCAAAGGCGGGGAAAATAAATAAAAACTAGAGTACAAGTAGACGAGAACTTACAAGAGGTTAAAGATTTCTGCTACCTAGGAAGTCAAATAACGCCAGATGGGAAGAACGCGAAAGATATAAAAGAAAGATTAGCACAAGTCCGTGCTATTTTTAACAAGAAAAAGCAACTACTGTGATCAAACACAACAACCATAGAATTGCTTAAAACATATAAGTGGAGCACAGCACCGTACGACTGTGAAACTTGGACAGTAGGAGAAGTGGACAGGAAAAATATAGAAGCCTTTGAAATATGGTACTATGGTTGTATGATGAAAATATCATGGACAGACAAAGATAAGAACAAAGCGGTTCTGGAAGTGATAGAGGAGGATAGAAATGTGGAAAACAGTAAAAAATAAGAGAAATAGGATGATAGGCCACATACTAAAGCATGAGGGAATAGTACGGAATATATTAGAAGCAGAGATAGGAAAAAAGAAGTAGAGGTAGACCTAGACTGGACTATTGTACACAGATAGTGAAGAATGTAGACTGTGGGAATTTGAGAGAAATGTGTAGATTAGCTCAAAATAGAAATCAATGGAGGTACGCGTCCAACCAGTTCCAAGAGGGAAAACTTAATGACAAAAAAAATTATTATACTTATACCTGATAATTATTATAAGTAACTACAGGTATTGATTTTGCAATGTTCTCAACTAATGTTTATTGTGCGAAAGCTGGAAAAGTAGTAATTCGGCAAATGTCAAGGTGTTGGGGATCTTGGCAGCCACAGGCTGCTTAACCCCTTTCACATACCACTGAATCTCGGTAATACAGGACATATAATTAGAAGACAACAGAAGGAGAACCGAGCTGTATCTAGTCTGTGTAAACTTCAAGGAACTGTATAGGCCAGCTCAGAATAGAAATAAGTGGAGGTACGCGTCTAACCAGTTTCAAGACGAAAAGTCTTGTTTGAAAGGATATATTGAAAAACTACTAATTCGGCAAATGTTCGAGTATTGGGGGATCTTGGTAGCCGCAGGGTGCTTAACCCCCCTCACATACCACTGAATATCGGGGAAATAAGGTATGTATTTGTATTACAGTAGAAGGGGAACCGAAATACAAAGGAGTTGCATCAGAAAACAGCTTCAAAAATACAGGGAATATTAAGGACAAAACCTGGTTGGTTGAAACAATCTTCAAAACTGCTTGAAAACCCAACCCAGATGTAGTGGAAAAGTTCAAACTTGAAGCACGCCAAAGCCACGACATTTTTAACCAGAAATCTACGCGTCAAATAAATAAAGTTTAGATTATATCAAATTTATGTTATTGTGAAAGTAGTGCTGTGCAACAATTACGTTAAGCATACATGAAGAGTTTTTGCCGTTTTTAGAAAACGTGAGTAGAAATTTGGTAATTAATTTAAACTAAATATTTATAATCATATAGGGCTTCTAATCGGATTCTAAGTGGATTCTAATCAAATTCTGATTGACAATTCTGGTACAATTCTAATCTGCGTCGAAAGTATTTAAGGGAAGAGATTCAAAGCATATGCTGAGAAATATAAAATAAAAAATCACGAGGTGGATTTTTGGAAAACAAGGGGTAACTGTACTCAAATATTGGTTCAACTAAGCAGAGCATTGGTATACGATTGAAGACAACAGGGGGGTGTTGATTCACAACACGAAACAACATATCAGGAGATCACAGGTCAGATCTACTCAATTTTAAGATATTTTTCAATTTAAATTTTAATACTGAATTTATTCAATTTATCCAAAACTTGTAAAGAAGTCAACAAGAAACATTGCATACGTTAAACTTACGTAATAAATCATAAAGAGGTCTAGAACATTCCAGATTTTTTGTAAAGAGGTAGTTTTTGGTGACTTTATTTTAAATTAAAAGTATATAAATTTTGGGATAGATAATCCATATGATATTAATTGATTGAAGGGTGTATTTAAAGAATTTCAAAAATTGTAAATATTATTTCCTTTCATTATATGAATGTTGATTGACTTCGTTTATCAATTCAAACAGGTAATCATAAAGGGATGAAAAAGAAAATTGATCATCGTAACGTTGTGCACTTTGTGTAAATTAAAAAGGGCTAGCCGTGGCATAATAATAAAAGTAAAAGGCATTTGTGAATAATTTCTCATTATATGGCTTTGTATCTCTGTTTTCCTGTTTCGTCTGATCTATTTTTGCATTTTCGTCTTTCTTCTATTAAATTCAGAATATCCTTTGTTATCCATGGTTTCTTATTTTCCTTTTGTGTATACCCCAGAATATTTCTGGCCGCCATGTCTAAGCTGGATTTGATGTTATTCCATTCTGTTTCTACCTTCTTAGTATAAGAAATTTTCCCGATATCTTTCGGTAATTCATTTGACTTTTTTTAAATCTTTCGTGGATATCTTTATCTTTTAGTTTCTCAAAGTCAAAGTGCATTTTTCCATTCCCTTTTTCAAACTTTTAAATTTATGAGCGGCCTTCATAATTACTATGTTGTGGTCAGTCTCTACATCTGCTTCTGGGTGGCTTGTACAGTATTTTACTTGATTCCTAAACCGTTGTCTAACAAGAATTTAATCTATGTGATAGCTTCCTATATTTCCTGGCATCTTCCATGTGTATCGTCTTCTAGCATGATGTTGAAATAATGTGTTAGTGATGGTTAAATTGTTTTTGTCGCAAAATTCTACCAACCTATTTCCCCTGTCGTTTCTCGTGCCTAAACCAAATAAACCTTTCTACCACTTCTTCCCTACCCTCACCTACCACTGCATTCAAATTCCCTGAAATAATTAAATTTTCATGTCCTTTTACGTATCTTAGTATGTCTCCCCATACCCGAATTTCCTTCCTCTGATCCTGTATTAATTACCCTAAAGTCTCTACTCCACTTCTCTGGCCATCGAATTTTGCTAATACCTACTATGTCTAGTGCTAACCTATCCATTTCAATTTTTAAGTTCTCTAGCTTACTACTTGCTTCATACTTCTTACATTCCACGCTCCGACTCTCAAAATGTTCCCTGCTCTTCCTTTAGATTTTCCGATCACATCCTCCGAAGTAGTCCCCTCCCGGAGATCCGAATGGGGGACTATTTTAACTCCGGGATCTTTTACCCTAGAGAATGCCGTAATGTTTATTATTAGGGCTGGGTCGGCGTATCGATATATCGATACGTATCGATACGACCCCCGTATCGACCCCCCCGATACAGCACAAAATAAATATCGATATATCGATACTCGATATGTATCGATACGTATCGATATGTATCGATACGTATCGATATGTATCGATACGCATCGATACTCATCGATACGTATCGATATTCGATATAGAATATGTATCGATATTCGATACGCAAAATCCCGTCTCGCCCACCCCTATATACATACTTATGTCACAAATATTAAACTTGAAACTTTAATTATTTTGATAACAAACAATCTTAAGTGGAAGATCGAATTGTCAGTAAATACATTATTTTAAAACGATCTTGTGATTTTATTCCCAAAGAAATAGTAGAAAAATTTATAGATGCGTATCGATTTGTACCGATAGTTATCGCTACGTCTCGATATGTATACTTAATCTGCACATCTAAGCGTTCCGATACGAATCGCTATATATATCTATACATACCGCTACGCATCGATACGAATCGATACGTATCGATACGTATCGATACGCACCGATACGCATCGATACGTATCGATACGCATCGATACGAATCGATATGTATCGATACGCACCGATACGCATCGATACGTATCGATACGCATCGATACGTATCGATACGTATCGATATATATCGATATTCGATATATCGATACATATCGATATAGAATATGTATCGATATTCGATACGCAAAATCCCGTATCGCCCACCCCTATTTATTATAATACTGATAACATTAAGAATTTTTAATTTATAACTTCCGTCATTATTTGATACGACGTTTTGTTGAAAATTAACGTTTTAAGCAAAATGTTACAAAATTCAGATATTAATATTAAAACTTTGCTAGATTATTTGAGGAACTTACTAGATTATTTAAAAAAATTTCGTATTAATTGCAACTTTGAAGAAATTCTAACTAAAACAGCAGAAGTATCTTTAAATGCAGACGCAGAAACTACTTTTCCTACCATTCAGAATTGTGGCAAAAAGATGCGACCAAAACTTTTCGATTGGGAACATCCTGAATCCCTGCGAACCAATAGAGTATCCAAAACAAAACTTCAAAATAATGTTTTTATATAATTATTGACCAAATTTAAATCTTCTTAAGGACAGATTCAAGTGGATATCAAAATTTAACAATGTTTTGGATGCTTTAGTAACATTTTTAATTTGCCCGAGTATGAACTTTTAAATTGTTGCAAAGCTTTACAATTAAAATTAATCGACAGCAGATGTAAATTAGGGAAACTCGCAAGATTTATGCAGATTTGTATTTAATCCAAACTTTCCTGAATTCCATATATTTTTGAATTTTTGAAATCGGTCTCACCTCCGAGTAGTTACAATCCTTTTAAAGCATGCACCTTAGGAATTTTGGCACATCTAAATTTAATGCTATTGCTAGAACCTTTCTAGATAACCAAGACATGTATTTTAATCTAGAATTTTGTGGCGAATTCAAACCCTTAATCCAAAATTACTTTACACCTACATTTCGGTTTATTTCTCGTGATCTAGCACATACATGTCGAAACTTTTAAAACGTGTAGTTAATACAAAACTCTGCAGAATTTAAATCTTGTATTATTTTTTAAATCATAACCACCCTTAAGGAATCCCTAAAGCTCAACAATTGGTTAACATTTAGATTTCAGAGTGTTTGTTGAAATCTAAGGTATAGATTTAATCTAGAAAATTTTCACCCTCACCTAGTTAAATTTTTAGCAGAACTATGACACAGTGCAGCTTACAGTAAAGCTTTATTGATTGCTCCAGAGTGTTTTTTAAAACCGTTTTCAGTGGATATTGCTTCTGTCGTAATTTATAAGAGCACCTTAAATTAGTTTTAATTTTTAATAAAAGTTTGGTAAACTTACCAAGTAGTAATATAAACTTTTTCTATCAGAACATTTTTTAAAACGTAATAAAGACACAAGTTGAATGAAATTTATGTTATGCAAAACTACGTTTTGTTCTAAACTATGAAAGTACGTTCTGAACGCATTATTCATAATATGCATGTAAGACAGCTGTGTTACGTAGTTTCTGCACCGTACATTTCCTAATTAAATATCGCATTTCTTATTGTATTCACGATCATACGAATTTTCATTTAACAAATATAGACTACCTTTCAAATTGAAATGATTACTTATTCAAGCATCCTCTGTAAAAACCTATTAAGTGTTCATTAATTAAGTTAGCTATGTCGCATCTATTCTAATTTAATAACGTGCTAAACCTAGGATTTTATTATTACATTCTAGGGAATTTTGCTTTGGTCATCGAAGGCTAAAAATTCTTGCATTATAAATTTCCGGAAATAAGTTTAAACACCTACAGGTCTTAAATAAATTATGAACAATGGATTGAAAATACGCTCAATGTGTTAACATATAACGGGGATTTGGGAAAAAGTTAAAAATGCGTACCAGTTGTGTTTGCTTTAAAGTGGGGAAATGTTAGTTATCAATACAGTTATTTCGTTAATACTATCATCACGTTAATACCTGGTATTCCGTTATTAAACAGGTGTTTACAGACACAGATTGCGAACAATGGAAATTGTCCACCTGCATATCTTTTTAAGGATTTGTTAATCGAAATAGTAAATTTCTATGGTTTTATAGAGAATATAAGCCACCCGTTACACACTTAGCTATATAATTCTGCAATGTAAATTGCAGATATGCCTAACAGATTGAACTTTTCAGGCATACTTCGTGAAATTCTGCATGTTGTATTAAGGGCATTTGCTGTCTTAGTTGCGCTTATCTGCAGGTGATGTTTTCATAATACTTTGCAGGTGGTTGTTTGAAAACTTCGCCTGTGGCAGGGTTGGTGATGCACGTATATGACACACCAACCAAGTAGTGCAGCAGCCGGTCCCAAGCCCGGATAAAGGAGGAGGGCCAGCACCTACACTTACACACATTTGGTAGCGTACATACAAACACTACTTATACACCAACTTAAACACGCATGAGCACATGCACTTATACTTAACCTACTCAAAGCTGTATATTTCAACAGCTTTTCTTTCCTATCAGGGGGACGCTCTAGTCGCCCGATTCTTCTTTTCAGATCCTTCTTGGCTATTAGGCTATCCGAGGGCATAAGGACGTACTTCTTACTACTTTCTTTCTTAACGACCAGCATGCAATGAATAGGTTATGATACGGAATACGATAAAGTTCAGATGCGTGGAAGCCGGTGCCACGAGGTGTAGTGTCGGAAAGGTAATCCAGGTTGTCCAGGTAATCCACGAAGGCACATTGCGTCCGTTGGGCCCCCTGGTTTAGCAGGCGCCTGGGGGTAGGTGCCTACGTTATCGGCGATGTGGGACCTTCGAAGCTCGTTAAAGCATGTAAGAGGTTGGAGTCCCAGGGAGTTTACTGGGTTCTCCCTAATGGGCATATTTAACCGCAGCATGAGTTCACGCTGGTGCCTGAGATAGTTTTCTCAGTCGTGGGTATATCCCGTCTGAGGAGCCCCAAGGCAGAGAATGAATTAATCATGGATAAACGCGAGAAACCTACAAATGGTATGATTACGGACATGAGCATGGATCAGACCAGTGCGCCCGTTGTAGACCAGATAACGAACAGCAGAAGTGTAGTAAATCCTCCTCACGGAGTAATGCAACAGACGGGAGAGTTTTACCTCCCGAGATACACACCAGTAGAATGATGGTTTACAAAGGTGACTGGTAATAAGAAATCCTGTAATCAGGGAGTGGCAAGGTAGATGCCCAGGTGGCAACAATAGTTCCCAAAATGGAAACAGAGAACAATGCAATTACCAAGTATGAATGGAAGAAGATCACAGACCCCACAGTAAGGAGGTCAGGCAAGATGACACTTTACGGTCGCAAACTATGTGGAAAAGGAAAGAGAACCCTACAAAAATTCATATAGAACAAGTAGAGGCAATCCAAGAAAACATGTGTAAGCTTCTAAGTAGAAGTAAACGGCTAGCGGATCTAGCAAAAGATAAGGAATACGCCAGAAAAGCACTTTGAAAATGGTCAAACGATGTCTATGTATTGACGATACATTTTGAACAAGAAGTAAATATGATACAAGCAAGTTATGATACCAAGAAGGTTTCCACACAGACCAACCCATGACAGCATGCACGGGTCCAGACAGATCACCTGCAAGTTGTAGATGTGGAGGAACAGGACACTGTGCTACGATTTGTAAAGAGACAGCATTGTGCTATCTGTGCAGAGATGGGCACTCGGGGGAATGTCCTCCCACAGGAAGGCTTCGGAGTTGGCGAGACGAATGCCTTCCAGGCGCATGTGATACTAATGATCTATCTGTGATATTACTGTGATTTAAGAGTTTAAGTTTTATTTTTACTAGAAGTAAGTTTTATCTATACTAGGACTAGGTTTATTTATTATTTTATTACTACATTGATTTTACCAATCCGCCATTAAGTAATCCTCTCAGAAGATCAGCTATCCATGGCACGGGTGGTGCCATTACGATTAGGCATAGAGTTCCTAATAAAGTAACCACGTTACTCCAGATAAATGTTAATAGAATAAAGGTTGCTCATCACTTGCTGGATGCCTATGTCAAAGATAATAAGATAGACGTCATTTTAGCAAGCGAGTCCAATAACACCTTAAATAAGACCTAGTGGAAGAATCGTAATGAATCAGCAGCGATAGCGATAAAAAACCGGTCGCTTGGCATAAGAGGGATGGGTAAAAGGGAGGGTTAAGAATGAGTGCGTCTCTCATCCCCTATAGTTGTTACTGTTCGCCAAATAAAACATTAGATGAGTAAATGAGGTTTCTTGAAGCTTTATGGGATGACATTAGTAAGAAACGGGCAATGTTATAGTTGCCGGCGATTTTAATGCAAGGTAACCATCTGGGGTTCTAGACAGACAGACAATCAAGGTGAAGCCATCTTGGATTGGATAGCTAACCATAATTTAGTGTTAATAAATGTAGCCTGAGTACCAACTTTTGTTAGAGGAATACAGAATCCTTTCTAGATGTCACATGGCCTCACCTACAATGGCAGCGGTCATTAGACACTGGCAAGTCGGTAACTGTGAGACGTTGAGTGACCACAAATGTAAAAGAAATGCGATCGGGTCGCAAGGTTAGACCCTGGGTAAATTTAATAATGAGGCAATGAAACCGGAGTTGCTTAACTATCAAAGCAGCACGGAGGTTGGCTACGATAGATATATCGACATCCTATCTAGGACATGCGATAATATTATGCCCAGAAGAAAGTTTCTACCCAGGGGCCGTAGACAAGTTTATTGGTGGACCCAAGAGATCTCTAATCTAAGATCGGAGGTCAATGCTTCCAGGAGTACTTATCAAAGGAAAAGGAGGAGAGCTACCGACAGCTGTGAACACGAGGCGGCTCTTTAAAGATAAAAAGAAGGAGCTGCAATAGGCCATAAAGCAAAGCCACAAGAGATGTTGAAGGGAACTCTGTAGTGAGATAATAATACCAGGGGGCTTCAGTACAAGAATGCTGCTCAAAAACTTAAAAGACCGGTGGATGAGACTCTTCCATGGAGAAATGCCAAATGTACTCTAGAAGCATTATTCCAACGTGGTAGTGGGGAGGAAGAATACGCCAGGGATCTAGAGAGTGAGCTTGGCGACTTTCCTCTTTTCATAAGCCAGGAATTAAATCTAGCTGCCAAAAAGCTCAAACTGAAGAAAGCACCTGGAATGGAGGGTATACCGGTCGAGATTGTAAGGGCCGCAGTAGATAGCATGCCTAAAGTCATATTAGGTCATAATGAATGAGATCTTGGTGAATGGTTACTTTCCATGGAAGGGCAAAAATGCAAGGGTCGTTCTTATTAAGAAGCCAAGGAAACCACAAGGAATTCCAACTTCGTGTCGACTTATAAGTTTAATAGATACGGTAGCGAAGATGACGAAGCATAGGTGTAACGCGAGACTCAAAAAAGAAATACAGGAAAAGAATGGCATCTCCAATATGCAGTTTAAATTTAGAGAGGGCCGTTCGACCGTAGATACATTGAAAGAGGCGGTGGAATACACCAGGCATGCCATGCCATCAAGCAACTGGGGATATCATCATACCTCCGGAAGGTTATAGGTAACTATCTTCACACAGGTCGGTAACGTTCTACCAAAATAGTGGAGATTTGCTCATATTGTCGGTGACATCCGGAGTGTCGCAGGACTCAGTGCGGGTCTCGTTCTCTGGAATGTCGTGTATGACAGTGTCCTAGGGTTGGAACTCACAGGCAACGCTAAACTTGTTGTTTTACAGAAGACCTGGCGTTGGTGACTGTTGCCAAAAAGTAGAAGATCTAGGGAACAAAACTAAACAAGCGATAGATATTGTCGATAGTTGAATGACAGAAAATGGGCCAAACTCTAGCACTCCGAAACACCTAGGTAATTTTGATGATAGGAAGAATGAAAATTAAACCCATTCAAATAGAAGTGGGTAGAATGGAATTGAGGCCGCAAGAATCGGTCATATTTGAGCGTCTCATTAGTTTGTCCTTTGAACTCCATCTAGAGGAGCAGGCTAAAAAGGCGCAAATTCCTGCAAATGGATCGAACGTCAGTAAAAGGCGTATTTTGCCTGCGGTAACGGACTCCATCATGTTATATGGAGCCCCAACTGGGCCGAAAGCATGCATTTTGACAACAAAAGAAACCTAATTCTAATGGTACAAAGACGCATGGCGCTGAGGATTGCCGAAACCATCGTTATAATTTCAGGAGTCATTCCTATAGATTTGCTTGCTAAGGATCGGAGAAATATGAGATCCTTTCATATGAGTCCAGAACCGAGACATTAGAGATGTGGCAGACCAGATGAAATGCATCGGACAAAGGCAGGTGAATAAGGCACCTGATACCAGTGAACATGACTGTTTTGCCAATTATCTATACAAGTTCGGCAAGTACGGGGATGACCGATGTATTGTGTGCGGAGGGAAAGACGACATAATGTACACGCTTTTTTATTGTCCACAATGGCTACAGAAAAGATCCAGGGTCGCGTTTTTTGGTGGAGAGCAGTAATCATCGATAAATAGAGTCAAACTAATGCTTAGATCACCCCAGAGTTGGGCGGAAATTCAAAGATTTATTACATATGTAATAACTACTAAGGAGCAGATTGAGAGAAATCTGTAGAATAGGAGTTAGTTTCATCATCCATGCCCCTCAAGTATCCTGAAATAATACCTTATGGTGGTCCTATGGTGGTTTATCACAAGAGGAACGGGGGAAAGGAGTTTAGTGGGTATCCCAGATAATTGGGCGAGGGTAGGCTAAGAAAAGCTTCTCCTATTCCAGAGAAATACAAAATAAATTGGTGGTTGTTTGGACTATGGGAAATGTTTTTAAAGGGAAAACACGTTATCACTTGGTGGCCTATCTCCAATTATACATACAAGTTAGGCGGCGTTAGGATTCTTCTATGCGGCGGCCTTTCACGGAAAGAGACCTGTAGAGTCGCGGTGTTACCTGTGATGCGCTCTTTTAAGAGGCATTGCTTTGCTTCAGTTTTATAAAGACAACATTAGTCAATGTCTTGTAACCAGTGAAATTGTTTCATAGGAGTATCCGATCCATTGACAAGTTTAAGTAGGCACTTTCAGAGTGAGCAATTGAACAAATAGTCAGGTTGGAAGGCAGCTACTCTTCTTTGGTACACAAACGGACTTAAAGTAGGAATACTCTGTTCTTTGGTGATGCTTTCTATGAAACCTAGTCCATTCTTTTTTGTGGTTAATAACCACGCCAGTGCTCTAGTTTTTTCTCACGCGTGGTAATGGCACGATAAATTACAGACTCCGGTTCTACATTAGCTGTTAAATGTTAATGCAAAAAGTGATTGTTTTTCAAGTCACAATTAAGATAAATATAAGCTCGCGTTGAAGCACTTTACTTACTTTAACTTAAGATTTAGAAAAGGCTAACGTCAACAATTTGTTTACTAACTATAAGCTAGAATAAGTTTAGCACTTGGTTATCCATAAAACTTACCTTCAGTTTTGGGTTACGCTATTACTTTTAGGAAATGCATTTCGGTCAGTAGCATATTGCTATGATATATATATATATATATATATATATATATATTGCTATGGTACTCCTCAATCAAAGTAACAATATAAATATTATATTTGTACCCAAATTATAACGCCCTTAAATCAGTTAAAACTAGCAAAAATAACACTGTGTACTACTGGAAGTACCTTTTGAACGTTCAAACGACCTTCTTTCTCTCTACGTAATTTTTAAAAGATTTTTGATGACCCTTTACATAAATATTTCAATAAATGCAAAAATGTAAATATTCAAAATGAAATTAATACCTTATGCTATTAAAGAATGTTCTTATTTCTGACCTGTGTTTTCCTTGAGTGTTTCCAATTTTATTTATTTATTTATTTTATTTATTTGTTCCAACGTTTCAGTAGTCTGCTACCTGAAATTCAAGCAGACCTGGCTTCCCCACAGAAAGTAACCGTCAGTAAGACGTATGTGTGTGTGTGTGTGTGCGCGCTGAGGGCATGTGTTATGGGTGTGTATGTGTGTGTGTGTGTGTGTGTGTGTGTGTGTGTGTGAGGGTTGTGTGTATGTGTGTTATGTGTGTGATGTTGATGTCCGTATTACGTTCCCCCTCTAAGACCAGGAACATTGGCAGCCGGATATCCCAGTCGTCAAGGAAGAACGCTCAACGGATATTGCCTTGTCAGTCCGGACCATCGGCAGCCGGGAATCCAGATGTTGAAAGGGCAATGAAAGTGTGTGAATAGGCATTTGTGTTTGTAAGGTGTGTGTGTGTTTGGAACTGCTGCTGCATGTAATTGACGAGTACCCCTGGATTGTTTTCAGTTAAGCTCTCTTGTTTATTGCAGAGTATAGCTCGGCCAAAGCCCAGTTTAACCCTTAGTTGATTTTCTTAATTAATTTCTCCATTCAATGCTCATATGCTTATGTAGACCAATATTTAGATGGTTGTTTACTCAAATGATTATTTAGTCGGTTATGTATTGGATATTTATATTACTTAGTTGGTTCTCTGTTTGAGTATTTAGATTGCTTAGTTGGTTATCTCGTCGAATATTTAGAGCCCTAAGTTATTAAATATTAAAATTATGTTTAATTAAAAATTTTAACTTACGTTTCAAAGTCAACGGCAAACTCACTTGTATACTTGCACTGGTATTATTATTTCATAATTTTTATATCACTAAAATTATAATTATTTAATTTACTATTTTCACTTCGCGTGATATTCTAATTTGAGCTGGTACAAAGCGTGCCTTAGTTGAAGAAAGATTGATCGTTTATCAAATTCATGTCCTATATAAAGGATCCTCCTCTTCACCTGTATGATTGGTTTACCAAGTTTACCTTGCTGATTGAGGCGTTGCACTTTGCCATATCATGCAGGCCTTCGGACTTTCTGTATAATTATCATCCAAATTCTCGTCGAAATGCTTAGTACATCAAGTAAACATCTAGTTGTGTCTGGTGTATTCCTCTGAATATACCTTTGAACCTATTTCAAGTCACGTCCGCTTGTTTGTATAGTCGTTTAATTTATCACGTAGCCAAACATCTGTTCTCTTGTTTTGTTTCTTAATCTGTTGAATTTTATTCGAATTTTCTGATGTTTACAATTAAAAGATCAGGTAAATTGAATGCGTTAATTCACTTCCTGCGTTAATAAAAGATATTTGTTTTGAATGGGATTCTTTTATTGCGAGTATGCATAGTTATTTCCTTACACTAATGGGTATTTATTTCAATAAGACTCGTTGCGTTTAAGATGTTATTCATGCGTATTTATTTTCGGTTTTATACTTGCATTGTTGTTTTAAAATGAATTGTATGGCGTACAAGTTATTTATCTTACTAAATGCAATTTGATTTTTGATAAATGAGCTTCCTTTCATTAATTAAAGTTAGTTATAATTTATATGCAGTGTGTTTGATATTAGCTTTTTGCTTGATTGGTGAATTGCGTACCTTTTATGATAAAATTATTTAGTTTTCTAGACCTTAGTGCTGTTTACATGGAGTGTACAGACTCTGTATACCCCTATTATCATAGCAATATATATATATATATAATGCTATGATAATAGGGTAGTTTAAGGGTAGATCAAGTCATAGAAGTCGTAGAATAGATATAAATAACTTTAACTTTAAGTTAATCAAATAATTCCAGCAATTACAAAAGTAAATCGACTATTCAACAAAAAGTCAATTGCGAGGACACTGTATATAAAAGATATGTGATTAAATGCATGAGAAAGAAGCTCCTTTCGTAATAATCCGATACCATTTAATTAGAATAGTAATGTGTGCGTCGTATAAATATGCTTAAGTATAGTTTACAAGTAAAGATAAGATTTTAAAAAGCAACTAAATGCATCAAATTAAATTACCGGGAAAAATAGATAAATTGGCACTCCAAATTGTGTGGAAAATATCAACGTAATTATTATGCAAACGCATCTTAATAATTCATTATTAGAAAATCGTTACGTGACTAGAAAGAACACATTTGTTCAGAAAACCCACATTCGGTAACAAACGAATAAACAAAGCGGTTCGATTATATGATAAATCGTGGACTTTCAATCGACAAACATTGAATACGTGACTTGATAAAAGACAAAAATTGGAAAACCTATTATAATACTGTAATATACTGAACGCTACGTGACCGATGGAGCATTTCATCGAAGAATTAAACTACGGAATTTGTAAAAATTCCGAGTTTTGCCAGATAAGGCAAAGTACAAGCCTTCATTATAAACACGCCAATGAAAACTATTGGGGGGAAAGGGGTTATATATACAATAGAAAATTAATAACATTTAGTCCATATTCAACCGAGCACCAACTCTGCTCGAATCCTGTAAAAACTTACGTAATTAATGAAACAAAAATTCAATAAATGAAATTTGAAAGTGTAAAATTTTTGTGCGACGAAAAATAAGCCGATCTACAAATAGACGTAAGTTAAACAATTAATTAAATTTATTTCTAATATTTAATAAAACAGAGCTTTCATTGGAAGCGATTTTTATTGGGACGTTTTATTGGAAGCAATTCTTATATTGGGACGGCAATTTGTTGATGCCATTTTGTGGAGACAATTTTGTTGATACGACTCAATGTTCATGCCGAGATATGAGCATTAACGCAACTCTAAAATACCAGAAATAAAAAATGGATAATTTTGGCCAATACGTAAAGCGGACACAACAAGGGATGTAGACCACAGACTACGATGCAACTCCAGAAACCATTCCAGGTTAGCGATTTTTAAACGTTTTATTATTGAAAGACTGTTTCAAATTTAATATTTGCTATACATTGTATATTTGTAAGAGTCATCAAAAAGGTCATATAAAAAATATGAAAACAGGAAAAAGCATCTTGGAACGTTCGAAGGTACTTCAGTGTACTTAAAAGATATTTTTGCTGGCTTTCAGAAAAGCGTACATTTGGTAAATGTAAATATTTTATATAAAAAGGAAAATTTTGAATATTGTACATATTATCAATTATTATATTGTGTGTGCTAGAACTGCTTTATTTGAATTCATTTAAAGGTTAAAATAAGATTTATTCAGTGAGCTAGTCGGGGTAAAATCTTAAAGTAATTCATATAAAATTTCATAGCAATTTTATGGTACGCCCAATCGTGCGGCGAATATCATATCAATTTTTATGACGCCCAACATTGGAGCTTAAAGTAATTCATATCAATTTCATAGTAATATTTATATAAATATATATATATATATATATATATATATATATAAAGAATAGGTAAATTTAATGAGTCTTAAAATAATATCACTTGCCAATAAATTTCATTTTATATATATATATATATAAATATATATATATATATATATATATATATATATTACTGTGTAACCTTATAAGAATCGAGCCTCACGACTTGGGCGTCAAAAATTATACCGTGAAACTCGGGTAAAATCCTCACCAACAAAAATATATTCGAAAATTTTATATATTTTTCAAAACTCGAAAATTCAAAATTTAAATAATACCCGTTTTCCTTTCTTCCTCGGTTGAATGGAATTCTTCAACTGCTTCCGGCTAGCTCATCTGGACCTCCTCCCGGATATCTACATTCACTCTCATATTCTATCATTCACGCACACTCCCAATAAAACCACAAAATACAACCAACATACAATCTTTTATTTATTCCTATTTACAAATGCAATTCAATATTGTTCACATTTTATTGTTCACGTTACACTTCAGTAAATCTCATTTTGTAATGTCCTGTATTTAATTTTAAAATCATCAACCACATAAACTGTACTCGGAGTAAATGGACCTTGAATAATACCTTCTCTAAAATTCCTTCTTTATAATTTATTTATTTATTTTAATAATCTAAGTAAACTGTGGGGTATGGTGAGCTCATAATAACCCAACTAATTCTGCATAATATATGCCCTTCTACTTTGCATACTCTTAAAATAATAAAAAAACAAAACCATGTACTCTTCACAGAATTTCACGTTCTGATGGAACGTTTAACAGCTTTCTAGACACCTTCAATTTCTAGTTGAATACCGTAATAAAGTTATTTACACATATTCTGTTCAATACTCAAATAATTCACACTACCTTGAAGAACACTCTCATACGCCACCCCAATATTTACAGTTTATAGGAATCACAATTTTAAATCGTTACCTGGAAATTTCTAGAAGATCTCCGCTCTGTAGATGGTGCCATGTATTTTTCTATCTGATCTGCAGGTCGCTTCTCGCTATTACTAGACGAACTCCATCTAAGTTGATCCGCCAACTCCGCCTTCTCGGTGTAACCAAATTTCAAATTCCATTTCAATTAGACTTCTTTCACAGTAAGCTACGTTACTTAATGTCCCGACACGAGTTGATTAAAAATTATAGGTGATACCTCAATAAAAAATTTTAATCTCGGCACACTAACCGCGTTTTAATTTAAGAGGCTACCACTAAGCAATACAATTTAAATGATTTTATAATACTTACAACTCGTGTTAACTTTCATACGTGCTTTTGGGACGATCGAAATAATAAGGGCTTAATAATATTCTCCTAAACTATTTATATCTTTCCAATGTAACCTCTCCTGGCCACATTTATCCAAAATCCCCTGCTCACAACAACGCATTCCCACAATTTTGCACTCAACCCCATTTTCAAATCCGCGAATTTCAGTACCTCGTTATACTATTTTAAGAAAATTACGCTACACTATTCTCGTGTTTATATCAAGTCAAACTAAACATTTCGATCAATCGTAGACCCATTGACGTTTCACAAATCCCTCCTATACTATTGTGGTCTCATGCTTATACGTTTTCTACGTCTCTTTCTAACCTTGCTTGAGTGGTAGGAAATCGATATCCTTGTTTGTGCGCTGTCTACCACACGTGGACTTTCTACGTGAGTTAACTAATCGTTCATTAGTATTTCATGCTAAAACATCCGACCGCTTGTACAATCATTAGAATAATTTGTTTGTTATCTACAAATTAAACAGAACTTGACATTTAGTAAATACGCAAGTGTTTAATTTTACACGAACGTTTTAAATACATTTCCACGATTTAGGGTTCGGCGTATTTCTACCCCACTGATATATTTGTCAGATAGTAACGCGTTTCATCTTGGTATCATTGGGTTTTTACACGTTTTTATGCATATTATAAATCAATAATCGTTCAATTAAATTCAAATTAATTAATAAATTAATGGCATTGGCTTCTACGATTTAATTTCTTTGCAAACCTACTTAAATTTCATTAATTATTTATAAAATTTCGTTAATACCTGATAGTTAAAATGAATTAACTAATATAAATTTCGCACGTAATTTCTGGTTGTTCCTTTATACAGGGTGTTTTAAAATTGCTTCTTTTATATTTATTTTTGATCTTTTAAAACCACTATAATATATATATATATATATATATATATATATATATATACGTAAAATGTGAAGTCAAGCGGCGTAGTGGAAGCTCAGCATGTAGAATGTTGAAAAAAGCTATAAGCGGGTTAATCCATTGCGGTTCCAACACACATTACAAAACAAACTGTTTTCACTACGAAACGAAAAGCTTCTTACTGCAGTACATGCACGATCGATCAATGTTATCGATTCAAGCGACGAAAACTAACTTGTATTGCAGTACATGTACGATCGATGCGGTCAATTCGATAATCCAAACGAAACTCGTAGAAAAGTGGATTTTCCAATCGATATCCAGTTGTTGGATGATGCGCGCTAGCTAGAGCGCTCCGACACTCGCGGCACTGGCTGTATGCTATCGGAAACTCAAGGATTTTCTACTCTAAACTGATTTAAATGCGCGCATCGGATTTAACAATAAGCAACAAACTCAATGCGATAAAATTTAGGTTTTAATTAATTTACATAAAGACGGAACATTATACTTTCCTGAAAGCCAGCAAAAATATCTTTTAATTACTCTCAAGTATCTTCGAACGTTCTAAGATGCTTTCCCTGTTTTCATATTTTCAAATGACCTTTTTGATGACTCTTACAAATACATAATGTATAGCAAATATTAAATTTAAAAGTCTTTAAATAATAAAATGTTTAAAAATCGCTAACCTGGAACGGTCACTGGAGTTGCCTCATAGTGTTTGTGGTCTGCATCCCTTGCTATGTCCGCTCTACTTATTGGCCAGAATTATCCATTTTTGATTTCTGGCATTTTTCCTTGAATTAACTTTGCGTACCCTTTTGATCTCAATTTCAGACGTATTTTTAGATTTGTGTTTATGCTTAGATCTCGACATGAACATCGACTTGCATATAAACTTAAATATTAACTTAGTACATATGACATCAACGAAACTGACATCAACGAAAGTGGCATCAATAACAACCCTGTTTTGTTAAATATTAAAATTTATTTAATTAATTGTTTAACTTACGTCTATTTGTAGATCGGCTTATTTTCGTCGCACAATTTTTGCAAATTTTACTTATTCTGAATTTTAACGTTTCACGTTTACACATCATGTAAATTTCTACTGCATTTGAGCATAGGTTGTGATTGGTTGAATATGAACTGACCTCTTTATTCATTTCTTATTGTATTTATAAGCCTTTCCTACCAATCGTTTCCATTGGCGTGTTTATTGATCAAGGCTTGTACTTTGCCTTATCTCTGGCAGAACTCGATATTTTCTCAAAATCCCTGTCTAATTCTTGGTGACAATGCTTTATCAGTCATGTAAGCGTTCTGTATTATATAGTTATTTCTTAGGATTCCCAATCATTACCCACATTCAATCACGTAATTTTATGTTTGTAGTTTAAAAGTCCAAAACTTATTATATAATGAACCTCCTGGTGTTTATTTGTTTGTTACAGATTGTTGGTTTTCTGAACAAATGTATTCTTCGTAGTCACGTATCCATTTTCTAATAATGACGTATTAAGATGCGTTTTCTTATACATGCTTTGATATTTGCGACGTAATTATTAAATATTTGGAATGCCAATTTATCTATGTTTCCCGATAATTTATTTTTGATGCAATTAGTTGCTTCTATAACCTTATCTTTACTCGTAAATTATACTTAAGCATATTATACAACGTACACATTACTATTCTAATTAAATGGATTATTACTAAATGAGCTTCTTTCTCATGCATTTAATCAAATATCCTTTATATAGTGTCCTCGCAATTGACTTTTTTGTAGAATAGTCGATTTACTCCTATAATTGATGGAATTATTTGATTTTCTTAAAGTTAAAGTTATTTATATCTATCCTACGACCTCTATGACTTAATCTACCCTTAAATTACCCTCTTATCATAGCATTATATATATATAATATATATATATATATATATATATATATATATATATATATATATATATATAGGGCTGGCAACATTAAGTATACTTGTACTTGTTATTTAGATTTTAAGAATTCATGTGACTGGAAAATTAATCCCTAATTGATATTTGTTTAAATTCTATGTACATTCAGGAGGAAGTTGTGTTATATGCAAGTTGGCGTTTCGTTTATATCATGCTTTAACAGAACGTTACGTAAATGTTCGTTTTGGTTTTTATAAATATACCTTTTGAGACCATGTTTGTTAACGAAAGGTTTGTAATATATTTATTTCCTGAGGTTTCCTATTTTCTTTCTGTGTGACCCTGTACGACGCTATCAGCTGGCAAGGTATTAATCCTTCTGATTCCTCTTGTTTTGTTGCGGTATCGGTGCGGGCGATTTTTTTTGCTTACTTTACTATTCTTTCTTGTCTGCACGGAATACCGTAACAGCTGTAGGAATTTAATAATATCTAATTAGCTTCCAATGGTTCAACCCTAGTATCGCAGTCATTTGTTAATTCCTACCAAGAATTTTAATGTGTAACTACATCAAAAAGCTGCTCTCAGTACCATGTTCTGCTAATAAATTTAACTAGGTGTGGTTAATCTCAGGATAAATTTTTCTTATTGGTTTACTCGTTGTTTGTCTAGATTAAATCTTATACATTAGATTACAACAAACACGGTGAAATTCGAATGTTAAGTGATTATTGAACTTTAGCGGTTCGCTAAAATGATAAAAGATTTAAATTCTGCAGAAGGTTTTGCATTAACTGCATGTTTTAAATGTTTAGAAAATTTATATGCTAGATTACGAGAAATAAACCGCAATCTCGGTATAAAGTAATTTTAGATTTAGAATTTATAAGGATTGCTCCTATTTGAAAAATTTTAAAGGATTTGAATTCTCCACAAAATTTCAAGACTAAAATACATGTCTTAAGTATCTACAAAAGCTCTAGCAATAGAGTTAAATCCAGATGTGCAAAACTCACGGAGTTCAGGTGTTAAAAGGGCTGTAACTGTCAAGGGTTAGACCAATTAAAAAATTCAAGAAGATTTGGAATCATCAGAAAATCCTCCCCGAAACAACCCCCGGGAACCAGGATAATCAGCAAAAATCTTGCCTGTTTCCCTATTCTACATCTACTATCGACGAATTTAAACATGAATCTAATATTAACGGTAATAATTTATTTAATGCCTATCAAATGAATTAAAGAATTCCTAGGATCTATTGTCATACATTTTTGAAAATAATTTAAGACGACCGTTTCCTGTTTCTTTAAAGATCTCTTACTTATGCGATATCAGTTACGTGCATATAAATATGTTTTGCTTATATTTAATTTAAACTTTCATATCCCTTATTGTATTCACGGTCATTTTGAGTGTTTATTAGCAAATGCAACTCCCTTTCAATTTAAACGATTGTTTATCTAACATCCTGTAGAATTTTATTAAAATATCCAGCTATAAGTTGAAATGCTTCAAATCTATTTTGATTAAGCCTTAAAATCTGGAATTTTATTATTAACAAAATACTGCAATCTATTTTATTTTGATATCATACAACGTCGTTATATTATCAAAACTTTTGTTTTCAGAGAAATTACATGTTACACTGTGTTTTCGGCAAGGTTGGTTACGGACACATATTTAGATCCATGAAATTTCCGCTTAGATTATTTCTAGACTGTATTAATATTACGTTTTCTATAATTTTACACGAAAATATAGGCAACTTTTCATGCACGACGTGCATAAGTCTTTGGGTCGATGTACTTTCGTGTTGTTTTAGAACGGTTTACGACCTGTTCCACTACATAGGTTAATCTGGTTTTTCCTTGTTATCGATCGTCGTTCGCTCTGTTAGTTTATCTTATCTGCACATGGATGTTAATAAGGGACGTTGCGATCGAAATAAAATGATTATTGTAGTTGCTTTCATGGCTTAAGAACGAAAAGTAGAAGTGCTTTCCGTTATAAAAATGCTTTTGTTTCAAAGTCGGTTATGCAATATAGTGAATAGTTCGTTGTACGTTTTCTAAAGTTACGGTTCGGGCAATGGCTCTAAGTTGGTTGAACGATGAATATATCTCAGTAATTCCTTTTAAGAAACAGTTTTAGTTTTTGTTTGTATAAAATTACAAATATTAATTAGAAATAAGATGGCAATCATAATCCCTAGAAGTGGAACTCAACACATTTTGGTTGAAGATAAATAAATTCAGTTACTACTAATGCCATGTGTATTACTTCGCCTCACTACTAGATTTCAGTAGTATGTATTGTTTTGGAATATGACGTGTTTATAGCTGTAGCCTTGTGGATACGAAGATACACGTACGAGATGCTATATGTTTCGACAGATGTCGATCACAACGTCATGTACAACTGTAAGAATTGCTGTTTTTTCCTCTGCATTGTTTGATGACTTCCTCATGGAAATTTGCGTCTGGGTTTTCTTTAAATTTATAGGTTACTCATCACCCAACTATAGATGTTACGGTGTTGAAATTAAACTTATTTCGCTCAAACTGTCGGAATATGCAAATGAAGACAGTTCTTGTTTGGATATTTAATATATAATACGATTTTCTATTTATATAAAATTTAGAGTACCCTATTATTTAAGTGTGACGTTTTTTCCTAACAATTATTTGTTACAGCCGCAGCAAAATGCATTTGGAGTGTAAATGGTTCTTCCTTTACCGCTGTTGTTTGGGCGCTATTGTGGATTTACAAGCCATTTAAAACAAAATGTGTGTTTGCAATACACTGTGTTATTCATCGACAACATTTAGTTACTAAAAATCTGAGTGGTAGATAGCATCAATCTCATCAATTTGTTACTAACCCAGTAAACAAAACTCGCAGTAACGCATTGAACACTAGGTTATTTGCGCAGCTGTGTGAAGAAAATTAGAACTTTAATTGATTGCTGCTTCACACTGACATACGCTGACTGGTAAAAGACATATCTAACAAGGTTTTTCCACTTTTTGAGACAATTTTAGAGTTTTTGAATTATACAGCTATAATTTTAAAAGAAAATTTAATTAGGTGGAAACCAGACATTGCTTATTTAACAGATTTCTTCACTAAATTTAACGAGATTAACTCTAGTCACAAGCCGACAGTTTAAATTTCCTAAAAACAAAATCAGTCATTTCAGTTTCTCGTCTCAGAATTAAACTAATGAAGAAAAATATTGAACGGAGGCGTATCTTCTCAGTTTCTCAATTTGTCACAGACATACTGCCAAGATAATGATATTTCAACCTACGTTCAACATTTGAATATGCTTCACACAGACTTTGAAACTAGGTTTGAAAATGTTTTGACTATGGAAATACCACTGGGGATTATCGATCCATACGGTGATATTGTAGAAAGAAATGTCATAAACAAAGGAGTTAAGGTACAGTTAAGAAAGGGATATCAGCAATTTTGGCTTCGGAGCGACATATCTATTACTAATCCTGCGCATTATAGACTATCGACAGAAAGTCTTTGATACCATATCGGTCTTCATACCTCGTAGAAAGAGGGGTGTCAACGCGGTTGCCAATCTTCTTAAAAAAAACTTAGAAATCACCGATCGAGGAGATTTAACGTTAAATCTACCTAAATTGAAACCAAATATTAGAATTTTGCTACTAAAGCATCAGGCTCATCCCTCTCATTAAAACTGTTAATTTTTTTGTATGGTTATTTATGTTATAATTTTAATAGAATTGCATTTTGTGTCGTTTTAATTAACAAATGTATAAAACTTAACATGCGTTTTTTAACTTTTCACTCTTAAACCTGTCAAAGTGACTAGCATTGTGTGTGCTGTCAAAATCGCATTTGAAGTTGATGAATTTGTAACAATTTAATATTAGAAAATTGGGGATCTACTCAAAGCAGAAAAATTGGCATGTGGTCTACGAGGCAAGACAGTTTGGAAACCTGTGCTCTAAACAATAAACTATTCGAGTGCAATCAGTAATTGCCCTCTTCAATGACGTTTTAAAATTTTTGTCGCCAAATGAAAAAAAAAATTATGTAAAAGCTTCAAAAATTTACAAAATAATCTCCTATTTAAGCTTGATATTTTAATCAACGTCGGTCTATTAGACACAATTAACTCGATTGCGACTGATTCCATTTACGTACTTCGGGTTCCTGCGTTACTGTATAATAAAACTGAACAGAGGAGTCTGAATCTTGAAAATACCAATAGCGAAGTACATAAAAAACCAATTTAGGAATGAAGCAAGCTCTCGGCAAACCATTATCCCTTCGAAATCACTTAGTTTGAATTTAAAGAAACGTCGAGTACTCTGCACTTCAAATTTCAAATAAAAATATTCATTAGCTTGCTTCGTCTTGGGAAAGCAAATTGGATCTTTCATTATTCATGAAATGCAAGAAATTACCTCCAGCTATCTCTATATTAAAAAATAAAAACTTATTGCGAGGAAAGCGTATGTCTATAACCTTATCCTTTTTGGATAGTAACAACATTTGAATATGAGACGCAATTCTTGTTATTAAAGTTTTCGTCAAATTATCTAAAATAGTAATGAAAATTAAACACGCAAAGTCTAATTATTTGTTAAGGGGTATCTAAATTCCACATTCATTTATATTCCATCCTTCAAATAATTTTCTTGCTCCAATAATGTGCATACATTAAGTAATTTAATATCATAATACACACTTTTATATATATATATATATATATATATATATATATATATATATATATAACTCATATTTAGACCAGGGTAGAAAATTAAATAATCACATCAAATAATTTTCATCACCGTGTATAATGAATATTATTAGATAATACGCGTTATTAAAACCGTGAAGCATAAAAATTTATTAGTTTCAGTAAAAATAAGAGATTTAAATCATGTACAAGACGCTTTATATCAAAAGAAACAGTATTAACAAGATCTACGTGTAATGTAATTATTCCGAGGAAAGAAACAAATGGAAATTACGTGCAAAATTTATATTAATTAACCCTATTTTAAGTAACCGGTATTAAACAAAACGTACAGATAATAATTAATATTTAGTTAGGATTCACTAAAATTTAAAGGGTATTAATTTTAATTGAAGTTAATTGAACCGTTAGTAACATATAATATCTATGAAAACTTGTAAAAACCCAATAAAATAAAGCTCTGAGAATTAATAGTATGTTTGAACACCTGCGTAGTTTAAAAAAAAAGCTCATTCGGCGTAAAGTTTGCAGATAATTAATGGTTACAAAGAATCTTGGAGAAACCGGGGCTTAATATTCACGGGAAGGCGCGATACGGGGTTATTTAACCCAGATAGTCCACATGGACTGAAATAATCGATAATAAGGAATATCAATTTGCACCACTAAGAACAGGTTAGAGAAGGAAAGATAATGTGCGTAAGACAAAAACACTAATAATTAAAGGCGTGATATGAGCAACGTCACGAGAGTCACGATTGGTTGAAAATAAGATGCACATATGAGAGGTAGAAACAACAATTTATGTATAAAATTTAATTAGTTATTCTCGGACATGTTTGCGTGCAGTGTGAAAATTTCTGAGATTTAACTGGGGCGAGTATAAAATTCGTAAAAACCGACGCGCGAGCTACGGAATGGGAACATAGCAAGCGAAATTCTTTAGAATTGTCCATTTTGGGGAACAGACCGACAGACAGGCTAACCGCTATATATACTGAGGTGAATATAAACAAGCTCTCTTACATCCGCGACTTGATTCAAGACGTTAAACAGTGCATTTTAGTTTGATAGAATAATTTAAAGTTTGCTCGTATATTTTGGTGATTTAAAACAGTTTGTTATTTACGTGCTAACATGAATGTACTTGAGTGCACTTAGATACAAGGTAATAAAATTTGGTATCACTGCACCAATTAGTAAAATTTACAACGACAAATGTATACACAAAAGTAGGCAGTTTTGGCGTATATTGGTGAAAGAAGTATGAAGTTCTTTGTTATTTTTCGGGGGTATTAATACTTAAATGGTGCATAAACGGGTCTGGATCCACAAAACAAGGTTCAGATATACACAGATTAGTTCCGGAAAAGCCCTGAAACAACTTTAAATAAATGGTGATGGAAAAAATTTTTAAAGCGTTGAGAATCAGAAGCCGTAAATATAACCCAGTTGGAATGGTGTGATTAACAAAAGGGACGATGTACATTGAAGCTACGAGTGCAAGTAACCTTCAGGTAAATTATACTATTTTGTTTGAACTTTGAGATTTTTGTGTGTGTTGAATAACTTTATAATTGATTTACTCAAAATGGACAGTAGTGAAATGGTACTAACAATAATATTTTAATTTTAAGGTGAAATTTGCTTGTTTAAGTAGAAAGGGGTATTTAGTATTGATGTTCTGGATTATGATGAAAATTTAGGGTATGTCTTTGAGCTCAATTAGACGAACCTGGTTAATTAACGTAAAGGGGTGGTAGATGCTCCCATTGTACTCAGACTCAGGTCTGCATATATTGTTATAGTAATTAGTAGGCATCCTACAAGGACTTTAATTCTGGATGCACATTAAAATGATAATAAAATTAATCTTGAAATTCTTTTTAAAACTGAATTTTATGCTGAAATTTAATTTGAAATTTTAATGTATTCTGAATATTGATGTAAATAGAGTTAACGTTGATGTTTGTGTTAGGAATGTGTTTGTTTTTTTTATGATTGAGGATGAAAGTTATCTAGAGGAGCAGCCGAGGCGATTAACAGAAGAAAGTCAACGAACCAGGTAATTTAATAATTTTGTAGGATTCACAGCCTTCTTTGGCATCCAATTCGTGAGGCTCGATTGTTTTTTTTTTAAAGGCCAGTTCTCGCATTCAAAGGAGCGTATCACAGCAATATATATATATATATATATATATATATATATATATATATATTACTCAAATTTAGACCAGGGTAGAAAATTAATTAATTACATCAAATAATTTTAATCACCGTGTAAAAGGAATTTTATTAGATAATACGCGTTATTAAAAACCGTGGAGCATACAAATTAATTCGTTTCATTAAAAATAAGGGATTTAAATTATTCACTAGACGTTTTCTATAAAAAAAGAAGAAGCAGAAATAAAATGCTCAAATTGTATGTAATTTAATTGTTCCAAGTATTAAAACAAATAGAAATTACGTGCAAAATTTATATTAATTAATTCAAGTTCTAAGTAACCGGTATTAAACAAAGTGTACAAATAATAATTAATATTTAATTTGTATTCACTAAAAATTAAAGGGTAGAAGTCAATTCCATTCATTATTATTTTAATTGGAGTTAATTGAACGAGTATTAAGGTATAATATGCACAAAAGCTTTTAAAAACCCAATAATATTCAAATCGTAGAAGTGTTATTTAAAGTATTACGATTGAACACCTGCGTATTTTTAAATATCAAAGTTCTACTTAATTTGTTTGGATAAACATGCAGCTTCTAGGTATATTGGAAACGGTCGGATGTTTTAACGGGAAGGCTAGATACGGGGTTATTTTACTTACGAATCCACGTGGATAGTAAGGAATATCGATTTGTACCACTCAGATAAGGGTAGAAAGAGATGGATGAAACGCGCAAGACAGAGACACGGCTAATTAAAGGCGTGATTTGAGCAACGTCACTGGGTTTGCGATTGGTGGAAATAGGATGCAAATATGAGAGGTGTAAACGTAACGATTTCTATACAAAATTAATTAGTGTTCTCGGACGTGTTTGCGAGCCGTGTGAAAATTTCTGAGATTTTCAACTGGCGCGTGTGCAAATTTAATAGAATCGCTGTGCCCGACTGTCGAAAGGGAACATAGTATGCAAAATTCTGGAAATTGTCCGTTTGCGGGACAAAACCGACGTACGGGCGGCTCTTATATAAACCGGTGATAATATGAGTTTCGCTCTCTTAGATTTTTGATTATTCGATGCTTTAAACAGTGCTCTTAGATTTTCCATTTTGATTAAATACTTTAAAACAGTTTGCTCTTTACGTGCTACAATACAAGTTATTATGCATTAGTGTACGTAGAAAAGAAGATACAAGGTAATAAAGTCTAGTTATATTTGCGAGTATTACTGTGCCAATTATCCAAATTTGTAACGATAAATGAATAAACAAAAGTAGGCAGTTTTGGGGTATAGCGTGAAAGAATTAGGAATTTCGTTGCTATTTTTCGGGGGTGTTAATAATCAAATGTTATTCGTAATCGTGATTGGATCAACAAAACAAAATTTTGATATACTTAAATGAGTTCCTGAGAAGCTCTGAAATAACTTTAGATGAATGGTGGTGTAGAAAATTTTAAAAGCGTTTAGAATCAGAAGCCGTAAACATAACCCAGTTGGAATGGTGTGATTAACAAAGGACGATGTACATTGGAGCCACGAGTGCATTAACCTTCAGGTAACTTATGCTTTGTTGTTCGATTTTTGATGTCTTGGTGTGTTTTGAATAACTTTATAATTTGTTTGCTAAAAAATGGACAGTAGTGAATTTGTACTAACAACAAAATTTTAATTTTAAGGCGAAATTTTCTTGTTTAAGTAAAAAGGAGTATTTAGCAGTTTAAGTTCTTGATTATGATGAAAATTTGGGGTCTGTCTTTGAGCTCAATTAGACTAACCTGTTTAATTAACGTAAAGGGGTGGGAGATGCTCCCTTTGTATTCAGACTTAGGTCTGCACATATTTTTTAATTAATTAGTAGGCATCCTACAAGGACTTTAATTCTGGATGCAAATTAAAATGATAACAAATTTAATCTTGAAATTTTATGATACTGAAATTTATGCTGAAATTTAATTTTGAAATTTTAATGTATTATGAATATTGATGTAAATAGAGTTAACGTTGATGTTTGTGGTAGGAATGTATTTGTTTTTTTTATGAATGAGGATGAAAGTTTTAACTAGGTGAGCAACCGAGGCGGAAAGAGTAAAGAGGCGATTAACAGGAGAAAGTCAACGGACCCGAATTTTGGAGGTACCACAGCAAATTATATATATATATATATATATATATATATATATATATAACTCAAATTTAGACCAGGGTAGAAAATTTTAATCACCTTGTATAAAGAAACAAATAGAAATTACGTGCGAAATTTATATTAATTAATTCAATTTTTAAGTAACGGGTATTAAACAAAGTGTACAAATAATAATTAATATTTAATTAGTATTCGCTAAAAATTAAAGAGTAGAAGTCAATGCCATTCATTATTATTTTAATTGGAGTTAATTGAACCATTAGCTTTTAAAAACCCAATAATACCAAATATGAGACGAGTTGCTAGCATACAAATATATCAAGAAGGTTAAAATACGTGGAATATCCAAATCGTAGAAGTATTACGATTGAACACCTGCGTATTTTTAAATATCACGTTCTGTTTAATTTGTTTGGATAAACATGAAAATTCTGCGTATATTGCAAACGGTCGGATAAACCGTAGCTTATATTAACGAGAAAGGCTAGATGAGGGGTTATTTAACTCAAATAGGAATCCACGTGGATTCAAATAACCGATAGTAAAGAATATCGATTGGTACCACTCAGACCAGGGTAGAAAGAGACGAATAAAATGCGCAAAGCAGAGACACGGATAATAAAAGGCGTGATTTGAGCAACGTCACTGGGTTTGCGATTGGTTGAAATAAGTTGCAGATATGAGAGGTGAAAACATAACAATTTCTATAGAAAATTAATTAGTTGTTTGCAGACGCATTGCGAGGCGTGTGAAAAATTCTCAGATTTTCAACTTGGACGTGTGCAAATTTTGTAGAATCGCTGTGCCGGACTGTCGAAAAGGGAAAAGAGAATGCGAAACTCTAAAAATTTACCCGTTGCGGGACAAATCCGACGTGCAAGCGGGCTATTATATAAACCCGTGCTAATATGAGTTTGGCTCTCTTAGATTTTCGATTTTTATTCAATACTTTAAACAGTTTGGCTCTTAGATTTTTGATTTTATTGAATACTTTAAAACAGTTTGCTCTTTATTTTTAATGTTATACGATACTGCAAGCAGAATACGTGCTACGATACAAGTTATTATGCATTAGTGCACTTAGAAAAGATAGATAAGGTAATAAAGTCTAGTTATATTTGCGGGTATTACGGTACCAATTGTCTAAATTAGTAGCGATAAATAAATACATTTAAGTAAGCAGCTTTGTATAGCGTGAACGAATTATGAATTGCTTGGCTAATTTTCGGGAGTGAGTAATCAAGTGTTATTCGTAAACGTGATTGGATCCACAAAACAAGATTTAGATATACATAGATGAGTTCCTAAGAAGTCCTGAACCAATTTAGACGAATGGTGGTGTACAAAAATTTTAGAAGCGTTCAGAATCTGAAGCCGTAAACATAAACCAGCTAGAATGGTGGAATTAGCAAGTCCGATGTGCATTGAAGCCACGATTGCAGTAACCTTCAGGTAAATTATACAATTTTGTTCGATCTTTGATGTTTTGGTGGGTGTTGGATAACTTTATAATTTGTTTGCTAAAAAATGGACAGTAGTGAATTTGTACAAAGAACAAATTTTTAATTGTAAGGTGAAATTTTCTTGTTTAAGTAGAAAGGAGTATATTTAGCAGTTTATGACTCAGGTCTGCAAATATTGTTAACTTAATTAGTATGCATCCTACAAGGACTCTAATTCTGGATGTAAATTAAAATGATGACTAATTTAAACTTGAAATTTTATGATACTGAAATTTATGCTGAAATTTAATTTTGAAATTTTAATGTATTATGAATATTGATGTAAATAGAGTTAACGTTGATGTTTGTGGTAGGAATGTGTTTGTTTTTTTTTATGAATGAGGATGAAAGTTTTAACTAGGTGAGCAGCCGAGGCAGAAAGAGTAAAGAGGCGATTATCAGAAGAGATTCAACAGGGCGAAAATCACAGCGCAAATCTTGGTGCCCAATTCGAGAGGCTCGAATATTTTTTTTTTACTCTAGTGAGGCTTTTTGTAGGTTTCACAGCAATATATATATATATATATATATATATATTGCTATGCTCCCTCTAAATTATTCGCGCCCCATCGTTTGGGCAACCATTTTATTTATGCTATCAATAAACAAGAATTGTAATTATCTCCTCCGACGTTAGGCCGTCTTATTAATATTGCTATAAATTCCCTCAAGAAACTTAACTGGATTTTATCTTGAACCAACCTTGTCTACCAATAACAAAATTTGATACGTTACCGCCTTACTTGTTATCAATTTCCTATTCAACTCGTAGCTCCTCCTTGAACTGTTTAAATTAACAAATCACTCCCATTAATTTTATCTTATGACTTCGACTAGCATTTATTATAAAATTCAGTTAATTTCGATTCTATATAATGAAACAAATATTATGTACAGTTTTTGTAAATTATTTGAAATACACTTTTCAATTAATTAATGTTATAAATCTCATTTATTAAAAATCATATACTTTTTACTCAAAACCCAAAGTCACCAAAAAACCTATTATCTTTATGAACGAAGTGTAGAACGTTCTAAACCTGTTACCATATCACGCACTTTATACGTTTTCAAATCCTCTTTTTGTTGACTTTCACATTCATATTATATTAAGCAAATTCAATATTCAAAAATAAAAAATATAGAAAAATAAAATGTCTTATAACTAAAAATCTGACCTGGTCTATTTTCTTCACATCGACGCATCCATTTGAATAAAAATTATCTTCCCCCAATTCAGGATTATTACACGCCCATTCGAAATATTGTCTATCCACACGCTTGAACCATTGCATTTAAATCATTGCCATTACCCTCTGGACTACCATTATTAACTTATGCACCCCAATTTATTGTCGTTTCATCTCAGACTCAGAATTACTTCTTATCAATTTCCCCAAACTTAAAATTGGATTATCATCATTTATTTTCCCTTGACTTAGAAATTGTATTATTCTTCCCCCAGAACTTGGAATTACTTTTATTCTCCGCGGACTCAGAAATCGTAGTTTATTTTCCCCGGACTTAGAATTGTATTTTTCTCCCCACAGACTTAGAAATCGTAGTTTGTTTTCCCCGGACTTAAAATTTAAATTTATCTCCCCGGACTTAAAAGTCGTAGTTTGTTTCCCCGGACTTAGAGATCGTAGTTTATTTCTCCGGACTTAGAAATCGTAGTTTATTTTCCCCGGACTTAGAATTTGAATTTTTCTCCCCGGCTTTAGAAACCCTATTATTATTATGTTTTAGTTTAAAATATATTCACCAAAATCTACTTACGTTTAATCGGCAATCGTAATTTTCATTTTAGCACTTTTACAATTTTTCACTTTGAATTATTATTATTACGTATCACTTTATTTCATAGTGGCGCACTGCGGCCTTTGTTGAGTTGTAAACTGACTTCGATATCACTGTACCTGCTAATATATCATTGAGTTCCCACTCCGTCAGTGGGTATGGTCTACAAACTCGTCGCTCATTTTTAACGAATCAAATAATTACATTAAAGTAGTTTCTGGTGTAATTTTCTATGCTTTCCAATAATTGTAAGCTGGTCGCAGCTGTCTTCGTTATCAACATGCGGTGTTTTGATAAATCTAATTGCTTTTCCATAAACAACTGATGCAATTCGACTTTTAATTTTCATATCTGCATGTTATTTACGCAATTTTTAATCTTCTTTCTTATCAAAAATGGTTGACTATTTGTACGCATTTATATTATGCTTCCTGAAGCTCTATTTCTATCTCCGTATTAACCTAATCGTTTGGAAGTTTTTTCAATGCGTGTCTAATTACACTTTATTATGTTTACATATAAATATACGCGTGCTTCCACTGAAAAATACCATTATTTGCCTTACCTAAATTAACTAAAACTTTATCTACAGGGTATTAAATACTTATTATTTACCTAATGCATGTGTTGCTGGTTTCTACGCTAACTGTGCGTCTTCCTATGTGTATTTGCGTCACTTAAAATTACTTATACTTTATATACAGGGTGTTGACTGCTTACTATTTACAAACTATCTATATTTCTCAATTCTTTACTAAATAAATGCAGTTTTCTGCTGCCTATGGTAATTTCTCATTCCTAAATGACCTTTACTATAAAGTACACCCTTAAACAACCCATTATCACAGCAATATATATATATATATATTGCTATGATAAGAGGGTAGTTTAAAGGTAGATTAAGTCATAATGGTCGTAGGATAGATATAAATAATTTTAACTTTAAGAAAACCAAATAATTCCATCTATTATAGGAGTAAATCGACTATTTTAGAAAAACTCAATTACGAGCACACTGTATATATAGTATATTTGATTTAATGCATAAGAAAGAAGCTCATTTTACAATAATCCGATACCATTTATCGAAAACAATAATGTGTACGTCGTGTAATATGTTTTAAGATAAGGTTTTAAACGCAACTAATTGCATCAATATAAATACATTATCGGGAAAGATGGATAAACTGGCATTCTAGATATTTAATAATTTCGTCGAAAATATCAACGCATGTATAAGAAAACGCATTCTAATACGTCATTAAATATGTGACTAGAAATAGTACATTAGTTTAGAAAACCAACATATTCTAATAACAAATAAACACCAGACGGTTAATTGTATGATAAGTTTTGGATTTTTAAACGATAAATATAAAATACGTGACAGAATAAAAGCAATATTTGGAAATTCTAAGAAGATGGTATGATATATTGAATGTCTACGTGTGGGATGGATGGTAGGAACAACAATTAAAACCAGGAAATTTGAGAATTACCAAGGTAATACATAGATAGGCGGAGATTATCAATAAACACGCGATGCGCACCAATTAAAGCATTAATAGGAGGGCTTATAAAACAATGGGGAATAAATAAACATTTAGTTCATCTATAACAAGGCACAAATCATGTCAGTATGCAGTAGAAATTCACGCGACAGTATTAATTAGTGAAAAGTTTATAATTTAGTATGAGTAAAAATTTGAAAGTGACAAATTTGTGCAACGAATAATAGCCGATCTACACATAGACGTAAGTTAAACTATTAAATAAAATTTATTCTAATATTTTACAATACAGAGCTCTAAATCAATACTGATCTAAATAAATATCCTGGTACTGATCTAAATCAATATCTTGATACAGATCTAAGTTAATACTGATCGAAATCAATATCGCCCCACATCTAAATTAAATATCTGAATATATTTCTAAAATTACCTCTAAATGGAAAATATAAAAATACGTCTGAAAATACGACCAATTAAACAAAAGTAAGGACACTCATGGAATCCGAGGGAAACTACCAGCAATAAGTAAAACGAAAGTAGCAAGGGATGCTGAACACAGATACTCTGAGGCACTTCCAGTGACAAGGAAAGAAAAACGCAGGTTAACGATCTTAAATATTTTATTAGTTAAGGACTATTTCAATTTTAATATTTGCTATATATTGTATGTCTGTAAGAGTCAACAAAAAGGTCATTTGAGAATTTGAAAACAGGGAAAGCATCTTAGAACGTTCGAAGGTACTTACAAGTAATTAAAAAGATATTTTTACTGGCTTTCAGGAAATCATAAATTTGGTAAATGTTAATGTTCTATTCAGGGGTTAAATTTTGAATTTATATAAAATTGTACATATTATTGTCAATCATTATATTGTGTAATCTTTGAATTGCTTCATTTAAATTCATTTAAATTTATTTATACAGTAGAAAGAGTAAGGGTTAAACAATTTTTATCGTCGTATAATAAGGGATATCACAGCAAATAAAAATAACGTCCAATCGTGGGACTTAATAGGAATTTCATATCAATATTAATTACGTTCAAACGTAAAGGCGATATCACAGCAATAAAAATGACACCCAACGTAAGGGCGATATCACAGTAATATATATATATATATATATATATATATATATATAAAGACAAGTTATTTGCAGTCCTGTGAAGTAATAAAGCTAATGTTTTGTTAATGGCTTACTAGCCCGATTTGTATTTGTCAATAGCTCTTATTATTTTCATAAGAGTTTGTTTAGAGATACATCTTATTATATATATATATATATATATATATATATATATACATATATAAGCAAAATTTTCCCTGCAATATGCAGTTTAAATTAAACCAATTATATGAGATATATATATAAATACACAGAGTGTAATTACCTATACAAACCGAACTGGTATTTACATAGCCATTACAAAACAATTACTTGATCGTTTATAAGGGGAGAAAACATCCATTGACCAGGTTTCGACCTTCATTGGGTCTCGTCAGAATGGAGTAGTTTCAACCCTAACAAAACAATAAGCAACCTTAATGTATATGTACGAAGAAACCTCTGTACGTTGGCGAAAGCATAAATAGAGTCATATATATTGATGTGATAATGAGTCACAAGAGGTCATTGAGCACCACATTCTGTGAGAAAGAACCCACCCCAAAAAGCTAACAAAGTCAAATTTTCCAATAGTTTATTTTTACCCTGTATAATATTTTTCAGCAAAATAAAAGTGTTCCCATGTAAAATAAAACACTTTAAGGACACATATCATTTAAGAAAGAAGTCCGATTTTTAAATTGAATTCAAATCCGTGTGTATATAATTACTCCTAAAATGTATCACTTACAACAAGTTTGCTTGCGCGTATGCAGACTGAAAGACAGCTACTTTAAGAGTAGTGAATAACGTCGATGTATATCTTTTAATAAATGTAATAGCAAATTTACATTTATACACTTTAAGAACATTAAATAATTTCGATTTCGAGCTATCTTCGGTAAGATGTCATTTAAAACAAGTTCTGTGATGCATTCAGCCTGGTTAAAATACCATTTTTATGAGCTTTTCACAAAAAGTAGCACATTTTGGAACGATTCTAGCATAAATTATATTTACCTTAACTGATATGAATCATAAGCAAAGTACAACTAATTATTCGCGGAAAGCGATATTACCGAGAAGCTATAAAACAGATAAGATAACGAGTTCAATAACTCTACTTAAGGATAGGATACTTTTTGCGATCACTATAAATTTATAATTGACAGCTCATTAGAGATAACAAAACGCGAAATTGTGGGGAATTGTTGCATCATGCGGTAACTAATACTTCAAGAACAATCAGAAAAATCGAGACCTATAACATGTTGAGATTATGTAAAGACGGAAGTGAATTAGAGCGAAGCATTTAAGATTTGTAATTCATTCTGTCGACGTTCTATATTTAACAGAAGTTTGAAAACAAGTTATGAGGCATAATTATTGTATAGAGTACAACGACGATTTATTGCTTCAATATAAATAATATTAATGCAAGGTCACGCGCTAATTTTAATCTATAAAAAAATTAATGTACTTTCAAAGACATATACCTCTACGGATGAAAAATTAATTAAAATGGAGGTCTAAAAGTTTGGAACCAAGAATTTTTCAATACAGTTAATTCCAATGGAAACGATAATTTTATAAGCGAAGACAGGAAGTTATAAAGAAGAACTTAACGATCCAAACTGCAAGTATAACTTTGTTTTTGTAACCTAAATTAAGTTGATTAAACTAAAATAAGTTTTATTTTGCGTATAAAATATTTGTCAATTGATAGTTTATTTCGGCAATTTTAAGGTCAGAGCTCGAAGCGTTTTGAACGCTTACAAAAATTTCTGCCCAGGGTTGTTGATCAACTACGCTGAGAGACGAGGCAATATAAGTATATATTTAGCCAGAATTTTTTTAAGTAAATTTTGTGTGTCACATATGAGATGTTTAGCGGTTCTATAATTACACTGTTAAATAAAATTAAACCTTTTTTCTGTACCTTTAAAATTAGTAACCAAATTTTAATACTTAGACCCTAAGATAAAAGAAACTGAAAATATTTCAAAAAAATTGATTCATGTTTTTAGATATTTTTATTCAAACTTTTAAGTAAATATTTACATATAGATGACGCTGAATAATTATGGTATACAATGTATGTATTTAATTTTTTTTATTCGTTTGTATATTTCATTAGAATTGTCTCTTAATTGTCCAGCAATATTCCTCAAGCGTATTTTGGTTCCATTTTCCCTTGTAACGTTCTTCGAAATTCATAATATTTTGATGAAATCTTTCTCCGTGTTCATCACTAAAGTCGCCGAGATTAGGTGGAAACAAACCAATATGAGAATGTAAAAAGTGTATGTTCAAAGACATTTACACCCTAACTCTTCATAGTTAAGGAGCATATTTTTGATCATTTCTCTAAAATCCGGTGATCGGTGATTTCCCAAAAAATTTTCTGCAAGATCTTTGAATGAAATCCAAGCGGATATAATTCCTTGGGTTTGAGAACTCGTTCAAATTCAGTCGAATTTTTGATGATTTTTCGAATTTGAGAACCAATAAAAATTTTTTTCCTTAATTTTTGCGTCGCTCAATTTTGGAAATTGTATTTTGGTGATATTTGAACGATTCTCCGTCAAAATCCAAAGGTTTCACAAAATTTTTGAATAAACCCAATTTAATGTGAAGAGGTGGTAGTATGACCTTATTTGTATTTACTAATGAAATATTTTTAACATTTTTTTTCCTGGAATCCAATTTTCCCTAGCAGGCCAATTCTCCATCTCATAATGCGACTGTCTATCTCTACTATCCCTTTCACAAAGAAAACGGCAATATTTTGTAGAGCCCAACTGAAGACCAGATATAATGGCAACCACTTTTAAATCTGTGCATATAAGCCATTGATGAATATTGTAATTAATTCTATAAAGCACAATTTCCAAATCTGAGTAGGTTTCTTTCATGGTTGTACAGTAGCCAATGGGAATTGATGGAAATTCATTTCCAATATGCAAAAGCACTGCTTTGAGGCTCACTTTGGAAGAATCAATGAACAATCTCCATTCATTTGAGTCATATTAAATTTACAAATTTTGAAATAAAGCAGTTATATCATTACAATATGTGATGGCTTCTTCATTCGTAAAAAGTTGAAAAATTCTATGTGCCTGTTTCTATAAATAGAGATTCTCGTACATTTTCCAATAAATTCCATTGTTGCATCCAGTAGATAGAGAAAGATAGAAAAAAGCCATTGAAATGTGGCGCTACAGATGTATGATGAAGATATCATGGACAGACATAGTTAAGAACAGAGACGTTCTAGAAATAGTAGAGGAAGAAAGATATCTGTGGTAAACAAAAAAAAGAAATAGTAGGATATGACACGTTCTAAGGCATTGAGGAATAGTGCGGCATACATTACAAGCAGAGATAGGAAAAAAGAGAGGCAGAAGCAGACCTAAATTAGGCTATTGCACAGAGATAGTGAAAGATGTGAGGTGTAGCAATTTCAGGGAACTGTGAGGGTTAGCTCGGAATAGGAAACAATGGAGGCTGGCGTCTAACCAGTTCCAGGACTGAAGATCTACTAATGATGGTGATGATGATGGTGATAATTATGATGACAATAATTTAGAAGTGTGAGGTGTTACGAATGTATCAGTACTGATAAGTACTTACTTTATGAGAACCAACACACTTCGAATGCAAATAGAACCATCCAAAATTACAATACAAACAAGTCCCTGTATAACAGAAGCTTTAAACACTTGAGCAAATCACTTCTTCTCGTTCTCTCTTGAAGATTGTCGCCATACTTCTTGGAGGAACTTAAGGAAAGGCGCTAAACTGTGGCCACATACCACTCGAGCACTAATGCCTCCCCTGCAGGCTATCTCGCCGTGGCCGCATACCTAATGAAATAGTATGGAAGATACCTAACAATACGACGAAGACAATCACCGTTATTGAATCGATCCACTTCCTAAACCACGGTTAGGATTACACCTTAGAAGACGTGATGTAGCAGCCCGCTGGGGTTGGCAACCACACGCTATCATTCACCTTTAATTCCGTCCAATTCTGTTATGTCCGAAGAACTACGGGCTAACACCCACCAACCCGTTGATTTTGAAGCCCTGGGCTACAAGTATCATCTTCACCCGCATGTTCTACACTGGCTAGGAAGCGCGTTTTTTTTACAGGGAAAGTTTTGAATTTTGTCGAAACCTTCTTGTTTCAAGCAAGGTAGGGACCTTCAACTTGCATAACAACACCCACACACGGGACCTCTAGTTTACCTCTCATCCGAACGAGGGCGTATTTTTATGAAAATTGCTCGCTGAACATTTTTCAAGCGGACCGTGTCGGGATTCGAACCCGGGACCTAGGGCGTAGTAGTCACACACATACCACTACGCCACGGAGCCGCCTTAATAATCATCTCGAGCAGCACTTCAACCGTTTGCTGCGCCGCATATGACGTCAATGAGTGCCCAGGTGATTCTGGTCCATCAGGGAGTCCTTCATATACACGGAGCCTGCACTAATTAGTTTTCCTGCACGCTGGCTGCCATATAACAGCGAGGACTTCCGTGACATGCCGGTGGATGACCTTCGGAGAGAGCTGATTCAATAATACCAAACGCTGCGATAACGCACTTACTTTTTAAGGCGTGTCACACACGCGTAAATCAACCAAACATAAAGCATAAAAGTTTCTCATTTCAGTGCTGCGTTTTTACAAACTGAAAGTACTTAGTTGTCAATTCCATTAAGTTAAAGACATTTGCAATTTTCGTTGGCACAGAGTTTTGTAAATATTACTTAGTGCGGATCGTGTTCTTAGTGTTTAATGTATAAATTCGTAGCAATATTATTTTCGCTTGTAAATATATGGTATTTCTGATCCTATAAGCATTGACAAGGTGACCCCAAATAAGCAGAACACTACAATCTGCACTACCAAAATACTTTCAAATGGATATTAAAGATATGGAAAAGACAACTCAGTAACTGAAATCAAAATTGATAACACTCAATTTATATCTCCAGATAAATTCCGGAAGCTGATTTCCTCATATATAACCGCTTTGTCCTCCACATCCCTAGTATTCTCAATATGTAAACAAACCCTTAGGGCTGTGGTTCTCAACCGCCGTTCGCGGAACACTGGTGTTCCGCGAAGCTGTCCCAGGTGTTCCGCGAAAATTTTGAATATAATATAATAAGAAACAGTAAATTTTTTTATTACTATAAAATAAATACTACATAGTTTTGTTAATTATTTGAAATTTAGCAAAAATATTCAATATTATTCTAAATTTTCGCGGAACAGTCAATAATATTAACAGTGTAATTATCGAACGACGCAGTTACGTCGTTTGGAGTTACTCCGGGGAATACCACTAAATTTCTAGTGTACTCGATAACGCAGGGAGCGCTACGTAGTGTTGATTTCGTGCTGTTTCTCTTTCTTCGTACGTAAATAACAAAAGCGCAATTTCGATCTGCGGTTCAGCCATAATTTAATATAAATATCTAGTTTTCGTGAGTGTGTTTTTTATTGTATATATATTTTATATTGTTGGAAATTGGTAAGATGAAATGCAAGTTGTGTAGTTTTAACAGTATTCTTATCTTTTTTAGTTGCTTATTTTAGCATTTATACAAGACTTTTAAATCTGAAATATGGACAAATTTTTGAAAAGAAAGACTGAAAGTGAGGTTAATGTTGGGGCGAGTACAAGCAGGTCTTCTTCAATTGAAGGAGATATGCAAGGCAACAAAATGCCGAAAATAAACGTAAAAGATATCCGAATCAGTTCGGCATTATTCGGAAGAATATCTGAAGTTTGGTTTTACATGGAGCGGTAGTCAAGATGTTCCTATTCCGAGATGTATTGTATGTGGTGAAAAATTGGCTAACAGTGCAATGGTCCCAGCTAAGTTACAGCGACACCTTTCAACAAAACATTCTTGTCTAACTTCGAAAGGTAAAGATTATTTCGAAAGATTGCTGAAAAATCAAGAAGTGCAAGCAACATGCTTTCGAAAGAGCGTTACAATTTCGGATAAAGCGCAAATCGCTTCTTATAAAGTGGCAGAACTAATTGCATTGAAGCAAAAGCCGCATGATATCGCAGAATCGCTAATTTTGCCCGCATGTTTAGAAATTGTTAAGATTATGTTTGGCAATGAAGCGCAGCGAGACGTCCTAAAATTCCCGTTTCGGACGATACGATAAAAAGAAGAATTATAGATATGTCAGGTTTTATAGAGAACGCAGTGACGGCGAAATTAATTACAAAAAATTTTGCGCTGCAAATTGACGAATCCACTGACATAAGTGGCAAAGCCCAATTAATCGGATTTATTCGCTTTGTTGACGACACTGAAATAATAAATCGGTTTTATTCTGCAAGGAACTTATTGGTCACGCAACTGGAGAAGACATATTTAATTCAGTATCATCTTATTTGGAAGAATGGAAATTATCCTGGGAAAATTGCACAGGAATCTGTACTGATGGATCTCCAGCCATGCGTGGCAGTATTAAGGGATTTTGTAGTCGAGTTAAAGCAATAAATTCAAATATAGTCTTTACTCACTGCTTTCTGCACAGGGAATCTTTGATTTCGAAGAGTCTACCAGCAACTTAAAGTCTGTTTTGGAACAAGTCGTACATATGGTGAATTATATTAAATCGAGACCATTAAAACCCGTATGTTCAAACAACTTTGTAACACCATGGAATCCAAATATGAATGTTTGCTTTTGCACTCTGAAGTGAGGTGGCTCTCAAGAGGAAAAGTGCTAACCTGAGTTCATGAGTTGAAACAGGAATTGCTAGTTTTTTAGACAAGAGGGTAATGATGTATACGTAAAATATTTGGAAAATGATGCATGGTGTACTAAGCTAGCATATTTAGCCGATATCTTCAGCTACTTAAATTCAGTCAATACATCTCTTCAAGGAAAAATGAAAATATTCTGACATCCACAGACAAATTGCTAGCTTTCCAGAAAAAGCTTTTGCTTTGGAAAATCGTATTGCTCAAAATCGCAAATTTGATATGTTTCCGTTATTAGCAACAGAAAATATTGTTAACATTAACGAAATGATTTCAAATGTGGCAGAGCATTTGTCAATATTGCAAGACAAAATAACTCATTACTTTCCATCTCTTAATATTGAAGACTTTGATTGGGCGCGAAATCCATTTGGTGAATTTGATATAATGAACCAAGATTTTTCTATTCAGGAAGCAGATGAGTTTATTAATATATCAACGGATCGAACGTTACAACTAAAATTCAAAGAAGAAGGAGTGGAAAGGTTTTGGATTTCCATCGAGAATGAACATCCATTTATTGCAAAACGAGCGTTGAATATCTTGTTGCTCTTTCGACGTCCTATCTGTGCGAACTTGGATTTTCAACTCTAACAAATATTAAAAGCAAAAAGAGAAAGACTTACCAATTTAGAAGAAGAAATGAGAGTAGCGCTCTCTTACATAAGACCCAACCTTGAGGAAATTTGTAAAGGTCGTCAAGCGCAAATTTCTCATTAAAATAAGTTACCATGTAATATATATCTTTATTTCAATTAAATATTAATCTTCCAATTATTTTGTGTGATTTACATTAGATTTACAAATTTTATGATAATGGTGTTCCGCCAAAATCGAGACCACTTAAAAGTGTTCCGTGATCCCAAAAAGGTTGAGAGCCACTGCCTTAGGGAGACTAGCAATAAAGACGCTAATGAAATGTTATAACAAGCACGTATTTCAACAAAAACAACCGTCTTGTTAATTTTCTCTAACAACTAACACTTCTCGAATAAGCGTTTTTTTAAAAATACAAATTCGATTAATAATTTCTGCTCTTCAGTTTTTGATAAATTAATTTGGACAGTTTTCCTTTTATTTTATTATGTATTTCCGGAACACTGCGAGCTTCGCTTTTAATAAATGATCATTACCTCATCCATCAATACCGTTAGCTTTGTGGATGACAATTAATAAATGATGTCCATCAAACTTACACTTGTTACCGTAGAATAAAAAAATCTATTTTAGCGGTATTTTATTGAAGATTATTTATGGGAATTTAATTAATTTTGGGACACGTGCTACATTAATTTATACAACAATTTTAATTTCATAACAGTGTCAAAAGAAATAAGAATAAAAAAGCGTCTTTGAGTAATTAATTGCTAATAAAGAAAAATTAAGAAAAACTTTCTAAAACTGAACCAAATTCATTAATGATAATCAAGATTCCAAAGGTTGCGTAGTAAACACAGAATTTCTAAAGATCTAAATTAGTTTAATTTTGCCAACAAATTACAAATCCTATTCATAGTTTTTCATTTAGTGGCGACTGAGTGTTTTCTTTTCTTGTTAACGACTTTCTTGGGCATTGTTACTTGCGCCTTTATTTCTTTCTCACTTCTCATGTTTTCGTGTACCCTGAATCCAAGATATTTTGTTCATTTCTGTCTATTTCAATTTTAGAAACCGAGCTTTTTCTTCCGATTATTTATTTTGCGATGTTAATGGACAATGATTGGTTCTGTTCTAAAGAAAAGAATATGAGGCACCACAATTAGGACCACCTCGATTATGTGAGGCTTCGAAGAGCACCTTTGTTATATATGACTACTTTCAATTATAGTACAGTAAATGAGGATAAATACCTTGTTTAATGTGGAGTGATGGTATGTTACGTGCCAAAATTTGGCACTAGACATCTTTTTAGTTTAGTTTTGATGTACGGGAGTTTCGCGCCTTAAATTTGAAAGACTTGGTGCGTGTATTTCCGTCACGTCAGAAGTGTGTTGGACGAACTTCGCGCCGACGCGTGTGGGGGAAGAAAAAGTGGGGAACTTTCCGGAAGACGCTTAGGAAACGTGGAACTTGGCTGCTGAACATCGACCAGAGTGATTGGGTATCGTATCTTTATCTTTTTTATGTAGATCCCTTTTCTCTGTTATCTTTGTTTGTCGTCCCTATAAACCCATTCCTGTCATTATCTCTACATAGGTAGGAGATAATATGGACACAACCTGGTAGCAGCCCACGCCCTGCAGTAGCTAGCCGGAGCAGTCCTGATGGAGGTCGCAGCCACCATCTTTAAATAATTTGGACAGGGGCCACGAGCAACCCTGAAGGAGGTGATTCCGTAGGAAGCTGGACCTATTCATGTGAGTACCCCGTGTGTGGGATTTTGTTTATAATACCTTTTATGAAATTGGCATATTACGTCATTTACGAGTAATAATTTGCATATTGTGTGACGTCATTGACAGATGGGCGCGCTAATCTCCACTTTATAGATTGGTGTTATCAACTGCCGTTGTGTCGCGTATACCGCGTCGACGGTAAATGTAAGAACCACGTGTAAATGTAAGAATTGGCGCCTTCAACGTGTTTTTAGGTTGTAATATTTCTTTTATGACTATATAATGTATTAATTATCGTTATCTATATAGCTTTTTTACTTAAAAAAAAAATTATCTAATTTTCTAATATCTATTGACCCTAAAAATTTATGTTGGTATTTTGGAACTCACTAAATTCCTAAGATGTCAAGACAGTTGTTATAGTAACTAAATGTAAACGGCCATTTTGAGCTATTGAAATGTATAGCTTTTGTCCTTAAAATGTTTTATTAATTTAATTAATTTTCTTGTAACTTTAAATGCAGTGTCCTCCATAACTGGAATTATTTTAAATGTGTGAATAGAACTACAAGTTTTTTTAGGAGTGATTCTTAACAGCTTAACCCTACTTTTAAACTACACACGTGAGTAAATATAAATAAACATAAGTAATTAATTGATTTATGCCTTATTCATTGTTTATTACGGAAATTATCTATTTTATATTAGATTAAACATATCTATGACTTCTATTTGGACTTTAAAAAGTGTTTTTTGAAATCGTAAATAAACACTGTCTTGTTTGTTAACATTTTAAAAGTGTCTTTTAGTAATCTAGCTATTTAATTATGATTTACAAATTACTTTTAAAGGAAGCTTGTGTTTAAAAACATTTAACGTAATGAATTGAACTTTTAGAATATCTCTTAAAACGTTAGAGTAACGGAATCTTATTGTATTTGTTAAATAACACATATAATGTATCTTTTTATAATTTTGAGTGTCTTTTTATAACCGAAATCATTAAGTATAATTCACAATTACTCATATATAACAAAACTTCATCTCCAAATATAGATTTTCTAATTAACTTGAGTTTTTAGTGTGTTTTTTAGTGTTATATTAACCTAACCGTGATATATTTCTTTTTTTAAACATTATCTTGCTCTGATACAGTTTAAAAATGTGTTTCCTTGGTAAATTGAACAGCTGTAACCTATAGATGCCTTTTTAAAGAAGATTTTGCCTTCAAATATAATTAACGAAATTATCTAATCATATCTTTTACCTTTCAAAACGCTGTAATAAACATTTTTTTAAAAATGATGTTGAAATTTTTCTTTATTAGTTTGGGTGGAACTCAAACGACAGCTTCCCATCCTGGTAAATATATGTTTTACAAGATATCTTTCTCTTCTTCAACAATTTTATCAGTGAATCGAGTTTGGATTACTGTTATCTCTTCATATATCGATTTAAACCTCATTAAATGGCTTAAAATTATCTTTAAAATCGTTCAACCCTACGTACATCTAAAGGCATTTCACGTTTTACTTCCTTGACAATATATCTAATGTTTTTAACCTCCACTATCAATTAGTTAACTTTAATTACTTATTTCCTCTCTCGTACAGTATATACCTCTTATACGTTTAACTTACTTACCTTAAATTAGCTATCTTTTTCCTTTTGGTTGACTATTTCTTGAACATACCGTTACTTATTTATCGCTTTATTCTCTACACCCTCCAATATAATTCTGTCGCTTCATTTAATTAATCCCCAAACTTTTCCTACAATAGAGTATTAGGTTTTTAGTATTTTTCTTACATCGTTTAATTGTGTGGTAATTGTCGTAACTTTGGTTGCAATAACTCATTGAATTTTTATGATTGGTTTGAGCTGATGTTAGAGTGGATGCTTTCTTCTTTGGGCCCACATAGGAGCCGCGGCCTATGCCATTGTAAGAAATAGTTCATATTCGCAGTTGCAAAAAACTAGGATTGTCTATTCCATGTGTTTTTCCTCTGAATTATTACAGTCGCCCACATTATACTACATCATTATTTGTTTCTTTTCCTACTAAATCACCATAACTTATAAACATTTTTTTTTCATTGTTTTTTGTTGAACTTCATGGTGAAGCGCTATCGCTTCCTATTGATATCTTATTAAATTCTTGGTTGTTTAGCATATTGGGACAGTGTGTCTGTATTTAACTGCTTATAATTAGACATCTTTGTGTTTTTAGGGCGTTATCGTTTTAAAAAAACTACCTTGAAACAGTTGGTTTTTCGTGTGATTGTATCTGTAATGATACTTTTAAGTTGTTGTGTCAACTTTTGTCTGATTTTCTTATCGTAGTGGATGCACTCGTTAGGAAAATGATCGTACTAGTTCTCTTAAGAGTCTAGTGAATTTTGTTAACGTATGATATACCTTATCTTGTCGGATTAATATCGCAGGTGGTCCTTCAGACCGATCTGTGTTTTAATAGGGACAATTCTCTACCTTCTCTCGGACGCTTGTCCAAAAACTCTACTTTTTCGTATCCTACTGTCTCCGTTTCTGCCTTATCTTTCGTTCGGTGGACCTGTTCTCGTCCCGGAACACCCGTCTGCCACATAAGAGTGATGTTCCCTCACTCCGGGCTACTGACCACATTGGCTGGTTGAGTAGTGCTTTGCTATCCACCTTTTCTGTTTCTTTTGCTCAATGCGAGCCCTTCCTCTATATTTTTCTACCTGGAAGTGCCTCTTATGCATTCCAAATACCTACCTCCCTCTTTCTACCGTTCCTATTTCTACCACCTTTTCATTTCCGTCAGTCACCGTGTGGTTGCGCAGGAGGTTTTCACAGACACCCGGACCACGTCTCTGAGAATCTTTCGAGAGGTCATGCGGTGCCACTGTCAGCGCATATGGTCGCTGACAGTGAAGGTATGTACGAGTGTGTGAATGTGTGAGTGCATGTATATATATATATATATATATATATATATATATATATCGTTATATATCGTGTGGATATCGGGTGATTATATCACCGATATCAATTAACGCCGGGTGCAGGGATGCACCCAAATGCCTTTGCCGGTCCCTCGTACCGTTTATTGCAAACGGGCCTGCTTCACAGGTTGCTCTTTTTAGGGGTACGAGAAATTCCCATTTAACGGCTCCACGGAGCCACTCTATCGTTATCTTTATCTATTGTCTTTGATAATAATTTAAGTTAATATCTTTATCTTATTTATTATCTTTGATAATAACCTTAGTTTAATATCGTTATCTTACCGATTACCTCTAATAATAATTTTAGTTTAATATCGTTATCTTATCGATTATCTCCAGTAATAACCTTAGTTTAATATCGCGTTACCTTACCTACTATCTCTAATAATAACTTTAGCTTAATATCGCGTTATCTTACCAAGTATCTCAAATAATAACTAAAGCTTAATATCGTTATCTTACCTATTACCTTTGATAATAACTTAAGCTCAATATCGTTATCTTATCTATTATCTTTGACAATAATTTGAGATCTTGTTTTATCTTTTTATCTTCCTAACGTTTGGTATTTATGACCAGACGTGGGAATTATTTTTCTTGAAATTAAGTGAAAAAGCTACCCTGATATAGAAATGTAATTTGTTAGGTTAGTAATGTAAGGATTCAGTAAGGTGGTACTTTGGTAAATTTGTTGATTCACAACCATGTCATAGACAAGTTTTGATGTGTATCGTTATTTAAACCAAAGTACCAGTGACTCACTCTTTTGAACATTTTTACATTTGGGCAGTTTTTGCCAACAAAGAATAGTTTAGATGCAACGCTCATGTGCGTCTGCACGTAAGAAACTTTAATGTTAGTTTTAGTATATAGGTTAGGCGACTTGTCGCATTTGTTTTAATTTAAGTAGCGTTTCATGCTCCCCGACAAATTTGTGCTGTCGATTATTAATGTAGTCAAAGACAATGGAGCTACATATTCCGTTTCCTGGTACTTCGGAAGACGTGTTAACGGTCGAAAAAACCAGGTGGCGCCTTAAATAAACATTTTGTAGGTTTTAAGTTTGATTTACGTAGGGTAGTTAGGATTTAGATTTAAGATGTTACTGTGCTAAGTCTTTTTCTTTTCTTTTAGTTTTTTCTTTTATGGCTTTGTCGCGATTGTTACGTGCCAAAATTTGGCACTAGATATCTTTTTAGTTTAGTTTTGATGTGCGGGAGTTTCGCGCCTTAAATTTGAAAGACTTGGCGCGTGTATTTCCGTCACGTCAGAAGTGCGTTGGACGAACTTCGCGCCGACGCGTGTGGGGAAAGAAAAAGTGGGGAACTTTCCGGAAGACGCTTAGGAAACGCGGAACTTGGCTGCTGAACATCGACCAGAGTGGTTGGGTATCGTATCGTACCGTATCTTTATCTTTTTTATGTAGATCCCTTTTCTCTGTTATCTTTGTTTGTCGTCCCTATAAACCCGTTCCTGTCATTACCTGTACATAGGTAGGAGATAATATGGACACAACCTGGTAACAGCCCACGCCCTGCAGTAGCTAGCCGGAGCAGTTCTGATGTAGGTCGCAGCCACCATCTTTAAATAATTTGGAAAGGAGCCACGAGCAACCCTGAAGGAAGTGATTCCGTAGGAAGCTGGACCTAGTCATGTGAGTACCCAGTGTGTGGGATTTTGTTTATAATACCTTTTATGAAATTGGCATATTACGTCATTTACGAGTAATAATTTGCATATTGTGTGACGTCATTGACAGATGGGCGCGTTAATGTCCACTTTATAGATTGGTGTTACCAACTGCCGTTGTGTCGCGTATACCGCGTCGACGGTAAATGTAAGAAGCACGCGAAAATGTAAGAGGTACTAGGCGTTGTTGTCGTTGAAGCAGAAAAAACTGTCTGTTCTCGCGCACCTACCGTCGTTGAGCTATCGTTACTCACTCGCTAAAAATTTTGCATATTTTCGAACCGCATATACTGTTGCTAAAGCGCACACAATACACTTAAAAATTACGAATAAGCTTTAGCACATTGCATTCACGTGGAAATGTATAATATAGTCTTGCACGACGGAACATACCGCCCACCAAATACAATAAATTTAGGAAAGTAAAGAATTAAGGAGACCGACACATACATTTGAAGAAAACAGGGGAGTAAAGGAGAGGTTATAGATATTATTAACATAATTCCAAGACCATGGGTCGTAATAATTCCATTATGAGTTCGAACATCTGCAACCCGGACAATATCAACGCGACCGAGATATAAATAGATGATACACCCTAGTTTTCATTGTAAAGGAAGTAGTCGCTCGTCCTTGATTAAAACTAAGGTGTTTTCAGTAGGTTGGGCCCCTTGCTTGTGCCATTTTGACGTCTGACGTAGGGTATTCACGTACTTTAGATTCCAGCCCAACCAAAAAACTTGGTGCATTTTCTGTAGCAATCTCCGGGGTTCACGTAAGGGTTTTTATATTGTATTTATTATCCGCGGAGTAGTCACTCTTTTAAGATAAATATATCTTGTTTGGTATCAACTAATATTAGATTTTTATAGGGAGCCCAAATCTGCAAATAGATATTAAATAGAACCACCCCTCACAAAGTCACGCCTTTTAAAGACCCAGGCCTCTAATTTTGCCCATCTTTATTTAACTCCATCTTTAGAACCTTTTTTCGCTACCCAAGACATCTGCTTTAACCAACCATTTCCAGAGAAATCTAAAACCGCTGTGTCCCGCGAACACCACGTGGAGATAACACGTATACTCTGTCCACCAGGATAGAAGCAGGAAGGAATTGGAAGAAGGGAAGGAGGGAGAAGAACTTAAAAATTATGTAATCTTAAAACTAATATAAACAATAGATTTACAAAATCTATACAAATATAAACAACTATCTTAGACCTATATCTCTATGCCCCCCTTCGTACATTGATATGCTTCCAAGGATGACGTTACGCTTGTCATCTTCGCTCGATAAACTAATTCCATTAATAAACTGCGTGTATAAATTGTTGATTTTTACTCCGGATACATACACCGGTAAGTACTCCATACCACCCAAATAAAGAATTAGATGCTTGGTGACTGTTAACTTCCACTTCCCTCGTGTACGCCCAGACACATCCCTGCCAATGCGCACCCCTATCAATGCGCACCCTACCCATGCGCACTACCTATGTGCGCACGCCTGCCTATGCGCACCTCTCTGTGCGACTGCTATTTCGTGGTGATGTCATAGCCTTTTATAAATAAAGAGCAATTCTAAAATGTCTATTCCGACATACATAACAAAATTTAAAAATATGTAATACCAAGCATGGAGCCATTTAAACTTAATTTTAATACAAAGTTATACACAGAAGACAGTCCTTTCTTTATGTTTGTTTGGAGTGGTTTTAATTTTATCTCATTTTATTCGCAGCTTAAAATTTAAATCGACACCCAAGTCCTCTATCTCCGTTTCTACCAATAGTTTGATACATAGACACCGTCTAGGTTTTCGAATTGCAAAATATACCGCAGTTTGTCTCTTTATATAAAGTATTTGATTCCACCGACAACCAGATCCATTCCTTCGTGTAATTCTTGCAGCTTATGACAATCTTTTAATCGCAGCTTTCCCACTATATCCTGCATACGTATCTTGCTAGCTTGATCGACCTCTTCTTGTCGGTATTGGAGGAAATCCTTATTCTCCCACTCACTGTTGAGTAGTTGCATGTCCACCACTTTTGGGAATATATGGTCGTTATAGGTTGTAGGGCCCTCGGTTTTAAATGATCCGAAAGGTTCTTTACTAGGCAAATATGCAATATTTAGTGGAACCCTTTTGCGTGTGGTGTACGCCAAGGTTACGAAAGCCGCATTCCTTAGTTCGTCTTTGTTATCTGCCATTTTGATAAATACGTTTTTAGAATAACCTTTTAAAAAGTTTACGGATTTAGTACCATCCTCCTTCGCAAGGACGCCTATATAACTAAGAGAGTCTTTCTTACTAACCGCAAATGCATACAGCTTGTAGAACCCGGATGTATTTAAGTCAGTCCATCGGCACATAAAATAATCTTTTAATTCTTCCTCATTTTCTCTAATAAGATGTTCTTTGTCTAACACATATTTGTATTGTTCGCGTATTGTCGCAGTGTTTTCCATGTAGTCCAACTTTCGCCTTTTTGCATCCATTTCCTTTAATTCCAGTTGTCTTTTTCTTCCACTTACAGCGTATGGCATGCATAATGGGGTAATTTCCTTTAGCGTAAACGGATAGAGTTTACTGTCAATATTTACGCGTTGTCGTACAACCTCTGGGCAAATGTTTATCAACCCCAATTTCGAAATGACTATTTATTTTGGAATTGTAGAATATGGTGTTGCAGATTGTGTAAAATATGTACTACCTGCTTTAATGTAGCACTTGTGTAAGATTTTTATTTTATGTTGGCTGTCTTCCTCCTATACTATCTCCAAATAATTTACAGGTAAATAGTTAAAACTAAAAGCCGAAAGCACATACTTTATCAATTTTTCCCTTTCCTCTGGTTTTTAGGACAACTTAATTTGCAAGCCCGTCAATTTCTTTGTATTGCTATTTGCCCAATACACGTACTGTAGTAGGTTATTATACACTAAACAGCAGCTAGTTTGTAGCTTGTCCGATAGCTTACTCCACATTTTGGCAAGTGGTACCGAGTACATTGGCGCCTTTAGAAAATATAACTTACTATCTTCCAATAAGGTTAAACAGTCTTTTAAGGGATTATACACCCGTTCCGCACTGATATAGCTTCCAATTATACAGTTGTATATTGTCGCTTCCAATCGCGTAATACCATGTTCTTTGGCCAAAGTTGACGCAAATGTTTCCCTTAAGCGTACATCTGGACAACGTAAAAAATCTGACACACAAATTTATTGTATATCTTAATTCTTGCATTGGTTGTTAGCCATGTTAAACAATCGATTCCCATAGTTTTATCGTTGTCAACTATAATATTGCACTTTTCTTCGTATTCGCCCTTGTAGCAAAAGTTATGGTTTGTAGTTAAATAATTACACATCTCCATCTTGCTAAATATGCCAGAAAAATCTTGGGTTACATCCATGTCAAAAAGATAGTAATACTCTTTTTTGAGTTCGTCTAATATATCTGGTAGTTAATCCAATAAAGTTTCCAACTTAACATCTGCTAGTTCCACTTTGTACGGAACACATATAGGATTTTGGAATTTTTTATTAATACTTCCGAAGTCTTCTTTTCCGATAAACGGAAGTTTAGCTTTAACACCATGCCTATCGGAAACAAATCGGTCGAACTTTCTTCGTAGATAGCTGTTAAATGCACCACAAATTTCTTTTTTTTAGGATAAACATCCTTTTGTTTGCAGATGTTTGCTCGGCGTCAGAAAGGTCGCAAATTTTAACCAACATTATATTGTCACAAAATGGTTCTGTAATTGGTGTGTGTAGTCCGCCAGTCAGCATCTGTTCGCCTTCGACATAACAAATATTACCAATATCTGTCACCAGATTATTGTTGCACATATTTTCTGCCAACAGCCACAATCCAAATCGCTCATTTGTTGGTTTCACTTTATTCCCATTGTCACTAGTGCTAAATAGGCACGAAAAGTGAAACTCACATAAAAATAATATCGGATCTTGGTTGAATTTGTCAACTATGGTATCTAAGGGAGTTGCTCTGAATCAAAGTCAATTACGTTCATTGAATGTAGAAAAGAAATACTGGTATCGTATCATTGAACGAATAATTTCAGCAATACAGTTTTTGTCACCAATGTCTAGCTCTACGTGGTACATCTAGCAAACTATATGACAATAATAATGGAAATTTCTAAAAATTAATAGACACGTTTTCAAAATTTGATTCTGTACTAGAAGAGCATAAAAAATAAAGCAGTGATATTGTTACGAAAAACTATTTGGGCGATAAAATTCAAAATGAATTAATAAATTTAATCGGATTGAAAATCAAAAACATTATTTTAAATCTGGTAAGAAAACATAAATATTACTCTATAATCCTCGAGTGTACACCAAATATGAGTCATACTGAACAATTAAGTGTCATTTTGAGGTTTGTTTTATTGGACGAGCCTACGAAAAAAGTTAAAATTCGTGAACATTTCACTGAGTTTTGTCCTATAACTGATTCTACTGGTGCTGGCGTATGTAACTATATGACAGATTTGTTTGTAAAATTAAATTTAAGTATATAGAACATGCGTGGTCAAGGCTATGATGATGGGGCAAATATGCATGGAATACATAGTGACTTACAAAAGCAAATCCTAAATATAAATCCGCGCGCATTTTTTGTTCCTTGTTCAGCGCACTCACTAAATTTAGTTGTTAATGACGCTGCTAAAATTTCTTTTGAGATGTCGGGATTTTTTTATGTTGTTCAAGAGATATATGTGCTTTTTTCTGCGTCAACAAACGATGGTCAGTAAAAAAAACTGCTGTCTGATACACGCTGGTCCAGTAGAATAAACGCAATAAAACCTTTGAGATATCAGATTGGTCAAGTTTATGATGCTCTCGTCAAAGCATCTTCAAAAGATTTTACTACCTCACACCAGGCTCGATCGCTAGCAACAAAATTTAAAACTACAAATTTTTATGCTCTGTATTAATTTGATATAATATATTATTCAAAATCAATTTTATTAGTAAATTAATACTGAATCAGTATAAATCTAAAAACTTGTTTGAACTGCATAATCAATATAAAAACTTTCTTCACAGACTTAAGAAACGGTAAGGGATTTAATAAAATTCTTGTCGACGCGAGAGAACTAGGTAAAGAATTAGAAATTGAGCCTAATTTTTTATCTACACAAATTGTTCGTCAAAGAAAAAAGAAAAAAACAGTTTGATTACGAAAGCAATGACAAATCAATAACAGACCCGAAAATTAATTATAAGGTAAATGTGTTCTTCTCCATATTAGATCAAATCTTATCGTCTCTTAATTGGAGATTCAAGGGGTTGGAGCAATTTAATAATATTTTTGGACTTATTTATAAAGTGTTTAACTTAACTGAAGAAGAATTGAGAAAATCGTGTAAATATTTATCAGTACATTTGAAAGATGAACCACGTAGAGAATCAGATATTGACGCAAACGACTTATTGGATGAAATTAAATGCTTAAAATGTCACTTATCAGAGCAAAAGGATTTAGACCCTAAGTCAATTCTCGAATACATTTTTGAGAATCAATTAATTTCAACATTTTTAAATACCGCGTAGTTATACGAATTTTTTTAACGCTACCAGTATCCGCATCATCAGGGGAAAGGTCTTTCTCAAAACTGAAATTAATAAAAACTTTTTTAAGATCGAGCATGGCTCAGGAAAGACTCAGCAGTTTATCAATTATATCTATAGAAAATGACCTCATGAATTCCCTTCCTTTCGACGAATTAATTAAAGATTTTGCCGATAAAAAGGCAAGAACAGAATGTTTTTAATAGGCTATATTGTTCTCTTTCTTAAATGTTGTATTGAATTTTTAGTTCTTCCTTTATGGATTAGTATTTTTTATTATTAATTTTTGGATGTCGTTATTATGCAGATATGTTAAGCTTAAGATGTAAGATATAATTTGTTTCAAATTTACATGTAAGTACAGTATTGCCCGAAATAAACAGTACTGAAATTGTAATTGTTTTGTATATTTAAAAAATACATATTATTGACACTTTATTATATGTTCTAAATGTGCACCTCCTCGTTCGAGACAGACTTCATAACGATGTTCTAAGTTTCTGGTCATGTTATTGAATAAGGGTTGTCTCAGGGCTGCGAAGAAGACTCTAACGGCATCCTTTAATTCATCGATGGTTTGTGGTGCCCGTTTGAAAACGGCATTTTTAGCCATGCCCCAAATGTATGCGTCTGGAGGTGTGAGGTCTGGAGAATGTGAAGGATAAGGGAAGTCAGTAAATCGTGATATGAATTTGCTTGGAAAATGTTCTTGAAGAAATTGACGAATTGCGGCAGCAGTATGGCAAGTTGCCCCGTCCTGCTGAAAAAATTGGTTTCGAAATGCCAAGTTACGTGCACGACAGAATTGACGTAGATCAGGGATAAATCGTGTTAAAATTTGTCTGTACCTCTGTTGATTAAGTGTGACTTGCCTACCATTCTCTTCGATAAAGTACGGACCAATGATTTCGTGTCCGGAAACAGCACACCAGACACTCACTTTTTCACTATGTAAAGAAACCTCTTGAACCTCATCGGGTCTGGCAAAGCCCAGAAATCGATTTGTGCGACGATTCACATAGCCTGACAAGTGAAAATGTGCTTCGTCTGAAAACCAAACATTTTTCAAAATTCAGGTTTTTCATACTGTAACGCGAGAATTCTGGCGCAATATTCCACTCTACTGCGATAATCCCGAGGATGTAGTTGTTGATGTACCTGAATCACATACGAAAATGTACCCAGCTCCTTCAGGATTCTTTGAAAGGAAGTTCTTTTAAATCAAGTTGTAACGCTGTCCTTGCCTGGCTGACTTTCGGATTTTCTAAGATTTGCTCAAAAACACGTTCATGGTTATTGTTGTTGTTAACTGTCCTGGGACGCCCCGAGTTTCCTTTTCGTTGGCACAATACACTACCTGTATTTCTAAACTTTTCAATAACCTTCAAAATTACAGCATTACTTGGAGAACGTTTATTAAACCTTTGTGTGAATTGATCAGACACGTATAGCAAACTTGCACCATTATGTCGGCCGATTCCGTATGAACGAAAATAATGCTCTACCAGAAACACTTTCTCCTCTGTACTTAACACCATTTTTAACAATTAGGCCCTACTAATTACTTGTTTGAGGTTTACTTGACAGGTCTATACTAGCTAACTTGAGTGTGACAGCGCACGCATAAAAACACCGCCAACTTAGTTTCAGTACTGTTTATTTCGGGCAATACTGTATTAGTGTTTATTCAAATTTCATTTATGTGTACCTACCTATGTATAAATGTTTAGTGACAATTTTAAAATGGGGCGTAGTATTATATTTTGCATACAGGCGGCCGCATGGCTTGGCGCGGCCCTGCTATTTACGATTAAAAAGCATCTTTATAATGTCCCAGTATCACTAATATGCCCGTAGATTTTGGCAGAAATATAATTATAAAAGATTTCCTATTGATGAATCATCTCTTTCAAATGAGAAATTTAGAAATGTTTTATATAAGTGTTCCCATTGCAAAGCTGCATTTATAGAGTTAGGGCCGATATTAAAATGTTTCGGAACCGGATTACGATCTATTTCTATTGATAAATTGTTTATTAAATTAAAATGTAACAAAGAACCCTTTTTAATGCTTCAATAAACAGTTATTTAATTTAGAGTTAACATTGTTACGTCCAAATTTCACACTTTTGTATATTTTCGTACAGCTAAACTTTTCAAATATTGCAAAACTTTGTTACGTTCCAATTTTGCTGGAGAAATTTCCCTTGTTAATTCATAAGTCCGCTTTACGATAATTTTGTTAAATCAACTACGTTGCTATTCTCACATCCGTCAACTTAATTAATAATAAATACGCTTTCGAATAAATTCCTTAACTCAAATCCCTTTTGCTATAAAAACGACGAGTTTAGGCTACAATTAAATAGTTTACATCGTGTATATTTTATTTTTCGGTAATAAATACGCTTTCGAATAATTTCTCAAATTAAATCTATTTGCTTGGAAACGACAAGTTTATGATAAAATTTAAATAAGTCAATATCCTGTTAGGTATCTGTGAGAGCGTTACACCTTTCGATAACGTATAATTTCGTTCTAGTGGGTTTCCCACCTAAAGATTTGTCGAAATAATATATTCTCCGGTAAAACCGTGTTTTCCAGTTTGAATCGCGTTTCGATAACGCGGATGTTTGCTTTTCGAGTTGGTGTTATTTTGGAACTCCTTTTAAACTTTGATTCTGCAGCTTGTGCGTTGATGCACTTGTAAAAACTATGCGTTCTGTTACTCCAAGAGCGATGCACGTTTCTCCACTATCAAATGTGTAAAGTTGGTGTGGATCCTCTTAGCTGGAGGCTAAATTGCTTCTTGCGTAGCACGATTATTCCTTGATGTAGATCAACTGTTTTTGCATGAAGACCGCCGTGGCAATTACGGTAGTAGCATTGTTGTTGCTGGCTACCGCGGTGATGCTGTGCCAGTTCACTTCCAAGGGCTGACAAAATAAGTATCTAGACACATGTATGTGACTTGTTTTCCTTTTCTAACATACCCAGGGATAAACCCAATTTGAAATTAGATACGCTAATGTTTGTTCTGGTAAAATCCTTACTAGAAAAGTTTCGAACTTTAATGCTTTTGCTTTTTGTACTTAACCCATCTGCTTATACGCAAATATCAGCAGTATTCTTTTCTTTACTGATTAGAGTTATAACAAATACTTCGTATGGTGACATCCTTACTAGAAAGGTTTCTAAATTTAATGTTTTTTTTTTAATTAACCCATCCGCTTATACAAAAGTATCGGCGTTATTCATTTTGGTACTGATTAAATTTATTGCATGTTAGTTACGAATTCCGCACTTCGTGGAACAATTAGTAAATTTGTCCATAGTGTAAAATTGTTTTATTAAATAGTAACCTTAGTTAATTTTATTTTGCTGTTTCGATATAAATTTCTATATTTGTGTTTTTTTATTGTAAATAAAAAATCGTTGGCGATGTATAATTTTTGTGTTGCTAGGAACACCTCCCCTCTCCGCATTGGTAGTTAGCCTGGTATATTTACGTTTTCTTCCGGCTACGTCATTGTACGTAGCATAATTTCTGACTCCCTGGCGTGGGGCTGCGAGTTTGCTTTAGTTAATTTTTTGTGCTCTGATTTTGTTTCGTGTAACTTTGGCCCCGATTTTGTTTTAGTTAACGGTTAGTTCGATTTGGTTTTGACTAATTTCTGCTCCGAGTTTGTTTTAGTTAATTTTTACACCGATTTTTTATTGTTAGTGTCTAAGTTCCTAAGTTACCCGCATTTCTCGACCTGATTCTACTTGTTTTTCCTTCCTTTACGTTCGAACTGTTATTTTCTTTTTCCTTCGGCTCTTTGCTGTCCTTCACATGCGGTTCAATCTTCTTAAATTTTAGTTTTGTTTTCTTTCCTAATCGCTCGATATTATCGGTTGGTTTATTTCAGATTATTGGACTTGTGTTTTCGCCAATAATCCTAGTCCATTCAAAACGCTGGCGCTCAACTTTTTTTTTCTTCTTTCCATTCCTCTCTGTACATTTTGTTCTTCCCGTCATGTCTAGAGTTAGTTTTTTCCTCCGATTTTTCTTTTATTCTACAGCCCAATTCTAATTTCTATTGTGTTGTTTCGCTCCTATTGGTATTTCTGAAGTTTATCCGTCGGATGTTTTAGATTACCCTGTATTCGCAATAATTTTCTTTTGGCTTCTATCGAATTACGGTTAGCCTTAATTTAGTTACTTTCTACCAATTTCTTTCTTGTTCGTATTCAAAATGACTTCTTTTTCGTCTCCCTACCAAGGTCTTTCTGTGTGCGAGTGGAATTTAAAATTTTCTGGTAACCCAAACACTCTTACCGTACATGATTTTTTGGAACGAGTCGAGAAACTCCGATGAGCGCACCATGTGTCAGAATTACAATTGTTTGAGTCTGCAGTGGACTTGTTCGATGCTAAAGCGTTACTTTGGTATCGTGGTTACCGGCATAGGTTTTCTGACTGGAAGTCGTTGTCCAATTTACTGATTCTACATTTTGAACCCACGAATTTTTCTTATAACTTTGCTACTACTGCGGAAAATACTTTGCTTCGCATGACCGAGTTGTTAAGATTTCTCCGACGCCTACGAGTAGATCCGATACTTCTTCCGTACGTTCTACTGTTCTTCTTCCTAGTTCTGGTTCTACTCGTCAGGTTATCTGCTTTAATTACGAAAAACCTGGTCATGTTTCGACACGTTATACTCGTCCTCAAGTACTCCATCGCCATGGTTGTGGAAATAAAGGAGTTTCTCGCCGCAACTGTCCAAACTGTCGCCCTACTACTAATAAGTTTTCAAATAATACTTCAACTTCTGTTCTCAGCTCTAGGAGCCAAATTTCTTCTGCTGCTTACTCTACGTTCTCTTCTGTACCTCATCCAGGTCATTTTGCTACTGCTATCAAAACCTACTCTTCTTCGGCAAATATAGTTTCGAACAAACTTTCTTCCGTTTCTAGTTCTACATCCTATTCTACTCCTTCTTCTGCTCGCCCTACTTATACACTCTCACCCCAAACTGAGCCTCCACCACCATTAAAACCCATACGTCGAATTCGTGACTTGCAGGTAGCTTCTCAAGAGTTTGTTCCCGCTTTCTTAAATGATTCTAGTCAAAAAATTGCTGTCGTACCTACAATAACAGCTGTAGCTAAAGTGACGATAATTTCTAATTTAGTCAGCAAAGGTCCTGTTGAAATTCATGAACCTGTATCTTTAAGGTCTGTTGCTGTCAAAATTCTACAAGTTCCTGCTTTCTTAAATTGCTCTACTCAAGAAATTTATGTTGTGTCCGCAATAACAGCCGCAGCTAAAGTGACGATAATTCCTAATACGGATAGAGAAGGTCCTGTGGAAATTAGTGAACCCGTAGCTGTAATGCCTGCTGCTGTCGTTGTCCAAGTTATACCTGATCCTGTTTCGTTATCTACTATTGTTAAGGACTCAGTTCCTATTGTGGCTGGAGTTTTGTCTATTCCTAATCTGTTGTATATCAGTAATGAAGTCTTACTTGATTCTACTCCTTAATCGGACGTTGACAAAACGATACCTGCTCTTACTCATTTTTCTGATGTTGACAAAATTCTTTCTGATTGTGTTTCTTTATCTCATGCTGACAAACTTCTACTTGCTTCTGTTCTTTTAGCTAAGGTTAATGAACTGATGCGGTTTGTTTTTGTAAGATTGATGAAGTTCTACCAGATTCTGTTCCTTTATGTAATGTTACTGAAGTGTTAGCGGATTCTGCTCCTTTTCCTAAGGTTAATATTCCTACAGCTAATGCTGTTTTATGACCGTGATACTTTAACAAACAACTTTCTTCCTTAACCCGTTTCGAGTTTCCTAAACGACCCTCGCCACATCTTTCTCAACCTCGTGTTAGAACTCCTACACCCCCTGCTGTTCCTGTTTGGCAGAAAACTGCCCAAAAGAGGCAAACATTATTCTATGCTCCTTCCGATCCGGAAGATGTATGTCGGCGAAGTCCATATGTCCTTGATCTCGTTTCATTTTCCTTCTGGCGCCGTATGCGCCTTAAGCCCAATATCTAGTCCTCGTGCCCCAGATTCTTATGCCGACTTTGCTCTCCTTAGGTTTTGATTTTTGGACGTTACGATTTCGTTTTACTTCCCTGTTTTGCGGGGTTTTCTTTCGTTTTCTTTCATCCGTGTGGATCCGGAAATAAAATAGTCCCACGGTACGACCTGCCTGTCGTAAGAGGCGACTACAGCGGTCCAACACATACACACATACACACATACACACACACACACGCGCACTTTATACACGTCCGATCTATACCCATATACTACATACACACACGCATACACCCACACACTTCATAAATACACAGACCTACTTGGTTCTCATTTCTTCCGTTCTCTACTTGGTTCTCCTTTCTTTCGTTTCCTCCTTGTACTCCTTGACCCCGTGTGGGTCCGGGAATAGTATAGTCCCATGGTACGATCTGCCTGTCCTAAGAGGCGACTACAGCGGTTCAACACATACACACACGCACACTTTATACACGCATAACACATACACACACCATTCTTACACCCCCACGCACACACACATACACACGCACGCACACGCCTCCACCTACTCATACATAACTACACTGGGACTGTTTTATTTTCTTTAGTACGATTCTTAGTTGTTGTTGTTTGGTTTTGTACTTGGTGTTGGTGTTATTCGTTTTGGTTTTTTTTCCTTTTTTTCTCGTTCTTTTCGTTCCACTTTCATTTCCCTATCCTTTTACTGGTCTTCTTTGCTGTCGGTCCTGATACTGATTGTGTTTCGTCCAACCGCTCCTGTGGTAGGTGCTTTCTAGTCCGTTTTTCGTTCTTCAAAAACCACGACTTAGTCGACTTTAGAACTAGTTAGCCTTTCTTATCTTCGGTTCTTCGGTTTTGGCTACCACAGTTGGTAGTACATCGTTTTTTTACCAGCACTCTTCCTCTCGTTCCCCTTGTCGTTCCTTTGCTTACTTGAGGCTTGACACCTTTGTCATTTTGGCCATTACTGTTGGTTTTCTTCCTAGCTTCTTTCCTTTACTGTTGGTTTTCTGCAGGAAACCAATCTTCTTTTGAGGTCGAAGACTTTCCTGTTTCTCTTCTGAGAAACATGCGTCCTTTGACGTGTTGACGCCATTCCACCTTTCTCCTCGTTCATTGCGATGACTTACCTATTTATCCCTGTACTTCTCTTCAATTTCTCTTTTTGTTTGCTTGATCCGGTACCTTGGTTCGTAAAGCCAGATAAGAATTCCTGTTTTTTTTTAATTTCGGAGCGCTTTCTTTTCGGGTTTTCTTTTTAGTTTTGAAGCGAATTTTTCTTCTCTTTTTCGTTTTGTTTGGGTTTTTCTCTTTGTTTTTTTTTGTCCTGCCCACTCCCATTACTTTTGCTTTCCTACCGCGATCTGTTAATTTTGATAGAGGGGAGGAGTTTGTTACGTTCCAATTTTGCTGTAGAAATTTCCCTTGTTAATTCATAAGTCCGCTTTACGATAATTTTGTTAAATCAACTACGTTGCTATTCTCACATCGGTCAACTTAATTGATAATAAATACGCTGTCTAATACTTTTCAACTCAAATCCCTTTTGCTTTAAAAACGACAAGTTTATGCTACAATTAAATAGTTTACATCCTGTATATTTTATTTTTCTGCAATAAATACGCTTTCGAATAATTTCTCAACTTAAATCTATTTGCTTGGAAACGAAAAGTTTATGATAAAACTTAAATAAGTTAATATCCTGTTAGGTATCCGTGAGCGTGTTATACCTTCCGATAACGTTTAATTTCGTTCTAGTGGGTTTCCCACCTAAAGATTTGTCGAAATAATATATCCTAGTATTCTCCGGTAAAACCGTGTTTTCAAGTTTGAATCGCGTTTCGATAACACGGATGTTTGCTTTTCGAGTTGGTGTTATTTTGGAACTCCTTTTAAACTTTGATTCTGCAGTTTGTGCGTTGATTCACTTGTAAAAACTACTCGTTCTGTTATCCCAAGAGCGATGCACGTTTCTACTATATCAAATGTGTAGATTTGGTGTGGATCGCTCTTAGCTGGAGGCTAAATTGCTTGTTGCGTCGCCCGATTATTCCTTGATGTAGATCAACTGCTCTTGCATGTAGACCGCCGTGGCAATTACAGTAGTAGCATTGTTGTTGCTGACTACCGCGGCGATGCTGTGGCGGCCTACTGGCAAATTCCTCTTGCTCCTCAATCAAAACCCATTACTGCCTTTACCGTTCCTCATCGAGGTTTGTTCCAATTTTGTCGTCTCTCTTTTGGACTCCATAATTCCTCTGCCACTTTTCAACGTTTGATCGATCAGGTCATCGGTTCTGACCTGGAACCATTCTACTTCGCCTACCTCGATGATATCATCATTGCTACTCCCTCATTTGAAGAACACCTCCGAATTTTTGACCTAGTTCTTTCTCGTCTCTTCCGTGCTGGCCTTACTCTCCGTCAAGATAAGTGTCATTTCTGCCTTACTGAACTCCGCTATCTTGGTTACACCGTTAACGGGACGGTCTCCTCGTTGATCCCGACAAAGTTTCTGCAATTCTTAAGATCCCTTCTCCCACCTCCGTTACCGCAGTCCGTCAACTGATTGGCATGGCCAGTTGGTACCGACGTTTTATCCCGAATTTTGCTTCCCCTTTCTCTTGAACCCCCGATTGTCAATCCGCCTACCTTTCGCTTAAACAACACTTAGTTTCTGCCCCCATCCTTTCCTGCCCTGACTTTACCTTACCCTTTATCATCCAAACTGACGCCTCTCACTTCGGTTTGGGTGCCATTCTTAGCCAAACCTATCCCGACGGCGAGAAGGTCGTCAGCTATATCAGTCGTTCACTTAGCAAGCCTGAGCGTAACTACTCAGTTACTGAGAAATAGTCCCTGGCAGTGATGTTGGCGATTGAGAAGTTCCGTCCTTACGTCGAGGGTTCCCATTTCTCAGTTATCACTGATCACCATTCCCTCCTTTGGCTCAATAAACTTCAAAGTCCTTCCGGTCGCCTAGCCCGCTGGTCCCTTCGCCTCCAACAATATGACTTTGCCATTATTCACCGTAAAGGCAAAGATCATGTTGTTCCTGATGCCCTTTCTCGTTCTGTTCCGGTTCTTGAACCAATTTCTATTTCTGCAATTACCTCCCTCGAAGTCGTTCTTCCGTCTCCTGACCCATGGTACAACTCAATGATCCAAAAAGTTTCTAACTCTTCTAAACGTTACCATTCCTGGTCCGTGGTTGACAATATCATATTTCGTCGCCACAAAACTTCTATCGCTGCCGATTCTCCGGACGATTGGAAAATCGTCGTACCTTCTGAGCAGCGTAAAAATCTAATATCCCTCCATCACGATCCTCCTACTTCCGGTCATTGTGGCGTGACCAAAACTTCTGCTCGCCTGCTCCAAAAATATTAATGTCTCAAAGCTGACGTCGCTCGTTACATCCGACGTTGTCCGGTTTGTGCTGCTCACAAAGTTGAACAGTTACCTCTCCCTGGTCCTTTCGCTTCTAGGGCTAAACCATCCTATCCCTGGCAAGTCATTTCCTGCCACATAGTAGGTCCTCTTCCTCGTTCCACTCGGGGTCATTCCTATATCTTTGTAGTGGCGGATTACTTTACTAAGTTTCCTCTGTTTTTTCCTATGCGTAGTGCCACTGCAGTATCTGTATCCAAGATCCTTGAAGACCAAGTTTCCTGCGCCATCCGAACGTCCAAACATGAGATCCTTGGTTGTACTCCTTTCTTTGCCTTGTTTGGTCGTGAACATATCCTCTCCGGCGATTATTTCGGACAACAATCTGAGATAAATGACATGTACATTCCTGATCCAGAACATCCTTGCCCTGATCCCGAACACTTCAAAAATATTCGCTCTCATGTCCTCAAGAAACTATCCACGGCTTACCGTAACACCCATAACCGGTATAACCTCCGTCGTCGCCGTGTGTCTTTTCAATTAGGCGATTCCGTTTGGCGCCGTAATTTTACTTTGTCCGACGCTTCACGTCATTTCAATGCTAAGCTCGCTCCTAAATTCCTTGGTCCTTTCCCCATCACTAAAGTTGTTTCTCCTTGGACCTATGAGCTTACCGATTCTTCCGGTTCCAAGAGCATCTGGCACGTCAAAGACCTCAAACCTGCCCATCCTGACCATCCTAACGTACCTGATATCGCTTCGTTTTCCTACTGGCGACGCAAACGTTTTAAGCCCAATTACTAGTCATCTACGTCCCCAACTTCTATACTGACTCCGCCCTTCCTTAGGACTTGATTTTTGACGATTTCTTATTTTTAATAACTTTATTGTTCTGATTGGTTTTATTTTTTCCTATTGTTTTTGCTCCTCGTACTTACCCAAACCCCGTGTGGGTACGGGATTAGAATATTCCCACGGTACGACCTGCCTGTCGTATGAGGCGACTACAGCGGTCTAACACATACACACACACTTCATACACACACACACATACACACACACACACACACACACACACATACATACATACACACACATACACACCCGCTCTCCCTCTCACACATATATATTTTAGGTTGTTCTTTTTTGTTTCCTTAGTTTTGGTACTACTTCTAGTTTTATTTTTAGGTTAGAGTTTTTTTTATTTTTAGTTTTACTTCTCCATTCCTTTTGGTCCACCTTCCTTTCCCGTTCCTTCTGCTGGTTTTCTTACTGCTAGTTCTCTTACGAACTTAGTTAAATTTTTTCGATCTGCTTCCTGTGGTAGATGCTTTCTAGATATTCTTCTTTTCTTCGGAAACCACTACTTAGTCGACTTTTAGGCCTAGTTAGCTATTCCTACTTTCGGATGTTCGTTCAATACGGTTCTTGGTTACCACAGATTGAAGTATCTTAACTTTTCTATCCAGCATTCTCATTGTTCCCTTGTATACTTGACATTTATTGTCTCATATTGGCTTATACTGTAGGTTTTCCTTCTTGCTCCTTTTCTTACTTTGGGTTTTTCGCGAGAAACCTATTTATTTTTCTTGAGGTGAAAAACGTTACTGTTTCTTTACTAGAGATATTCGTTCTTTGACGACTTTTTGCAGTGTTACGCCATTCCATCTTTGTCCTCGTTGATTGCTACCTTATACCTTTCCTTTTCCTATATCCTTTACACTTCTTGACTTGGTCCGGTGTACTGGTCCTTCAAACCGGAAAAAGAAATTCTTTTGTGTTAGTTCTTGAGTTGTTCCTGTAGTTTTGTACGATTTTTTTTAGTTTATCTTATTAGTGTGTATTAGTTTGTTTTGTAAGATTTTTTTTATTTTATCCTATTAATGTGTACTAGTTTTTCTTGTAGTAAGATAATTATTAGTGGGTACTGGTCCTTCAAGCCGGATAAAAATTCTTTAATCGGTATTTAAGTTTTTCTTGTAACGATTTTTCTTTTACTTTGTTTTATTAATATACTGCTCCGTTGCTTCTACTTCCTACCCCGACCTTTTAATTTTGCTAGGGGGGAATTTGTTACGTTCAAAACTCTACAAATAACTTTTTCTGCGTTCATTTTTAAAACACCCTAAAATACCTCAACACGCCATTTGAATTAGTATTATTTAATAAAATTTCTCGATTAATTACTCTGTATAAAAGTTTGCTTTATAAAATCAAACAGCCGCCTAGGAAACATTATATTACAAAGTAGTTGTAATATTTCCTAGCACCTGCAGTGATTACATTTTAATTAAAAGCTGCAGCTTTCTTCTAAAAGATAAGACCTTACCACCTGCTTACAGTGGACTTGTTATCTGGTATTCTGCAGCTCTTAAGATGTTAAAAGTAACAAAAGTGTCCTTTGTTTAAAACCCTTTGATAATTGAGTTATCTGCTTGTTGGCAAGCTGCTACACTTTGTGTTTCGGCAGCTGTTGCCTGGAAATTCTGCACACATAGTAATTCGGCGAGATCTTTGAAAAGCAAATACCCTACCCCCATAATGATTCTGGCCTTATAAAATAGAGACCGTGTTTTGAAAGACACCATTAAAGATTAAAGATTGAATACAACATCCTCTTACCGGAGATACCCGTTGTAAACTCGCGCTATTAGAAATGCTCTCTGTGGTTGTATAAGTGAAGTTGGTGGTTCCAGCATGCAGTCAGCCCATAGAGAAATACAGCCGCATTTTCCAGCGTTAAGATGAGACCAGCACGAAGCTGATTGTGCAAGGTACAGTTTTTTTATTTCCATCATTCTTTTATGCTGCTGTGAAGAAAAGATTTTTCATTTGCTGCTATTGCTTATATTATCCGATAAATTGGCACCACCCCGTTATAAAACTTACATACACGATGCACGAACAACTATGTTATTATTCTTTAAATGAAAATTTAATTACTCAAAGTTTTTGTTAGAATCCGTTTCACTGTTTATTTTGTATTTCTGTATAAACCTTAACTAAAAGAACTTATGCCTCAATTTAAAAGTATTTAATATATGATTAATTTAAGTTAGGGTGTCTAATTTTAATATTATATTCTTTCTGAGGAGGTGCACTTCACAAAGCAGCATGTACATATAATTTAGGTATATTTCTTTTCTAGATTTACTATATAGTTTGTTTTATTTTCTTTTATATGTATTTAAGGTGAACCATTAAGTAGGTATCTAGATTATAAGATGTTATATTTGATTACCAATTTTTATATGTTATGACACAATGACGATTACGCAACTTATTTATTTTATTGCTTTGTAAATAATCTTCCAAGATTCGATGTTATCAATAGAGTATCTCAGAGGTTTCCAATGTGTTTTTGTTTTCACCCACGCCCCTCTCCGACGTTTTTGAGCTAGCCCAATTCTACCTTTCTGTCCCCGTTTTGTTGCGGTGTTCGGCGTAAACATTTCTCTAATTACTTTTACTGTTTTCTTTTGTGTTAGAGTGGAATAACATAACAACTCCTTTTAAACTTTGATTCTGCAGCTTGTGCGTTGATGCACTTGTAAAAACTACTCGTTCTGTTATTCCAAGAGCGATGCACGTTTCTACTTTATCAAATGTGTAGATTTGGTGTGGATCGCTCTTAGTTGGAGGCTAAATTGTTTGTTGAGTAGCCCGATCATTCCTTGATGTAGATCAACTGCTCTTGCATGTAGACCGCCGTGGCAATTACGGTAGTAGCATTGTTGTTGCTGACTACCGCGGCGATGCTGTGTCAGTTCACTTTCGAGGGCTGACAAAATAAGTATCCAGACACTTATATGTGACTTGTTTTCCTTTTCTAACATATTTTGGGGTATACACAAAAAGAAAATAAGAAACCATGGATAACAAAGGATATTGTGAATTTAATAGAAGAAAGACGAAAATACAAAAATAAATCAGACGAAACAGGAAAACAGAGATACAAAGCCATAAAATGGGAAATTATTCGAAAATGCAGGAAAGCTAAAGAACAATGGATTGATGAAAAGTGCAAAGAAGTACAAACTAAGATGGAAATAGGAAAGACAGACGAAGCATACAAATTAATTAAAATGAATTTTAGGGATATAAAACCATATAGCAAAAATATAAGGGACGCACAAGGAAACGTCATCATAGAAAACGTAGAGAAAGTGAGTAGATGGCAAGAATATATAGGAATTTATATGCAGGAGAGGAACTAACTGCATTAGAACAGGAATCAGACATTGAAAATGATGACTTGGGATATCCTATACTTCGAGACGAGTTTGAATTAGCATTAAAGAGTCTGAAAAATGGTAAGGCGCCAGGTACAGATAAGGTGCAAGGAGAAACTCTAAAAGCCGCTGGACAAGCAGTAACAGAACGTCTCTTCCAACTTGTAAGCTATATGTATGAGACAGGCGAGATACCCAAAGATTTCAAACGTAGCATCATAGTAACTATACCAAAAAGAAAGGCACGGATAGATGTGAAAATTTTCGAACAATAAGTTTGACAGCACACGTGTCAAAAATATTAACTAGAATTGTGCAAAGACGAATGGAAAACCAGCTGAAGAAATACTAGGAGAAGACCAATTTGGGTTTAGGCGAAACAGGGGAACACGGGAGGCTATTTTAGCTATGAGAGTGATAATGGAGACAATTATTTTTGGCTGTTTCAAGATCATGTTTGATGTATAAATGATAACCTTTGCACTCTTCACAAATACTTTCCTCTTCCATAATACTTATTAACAAAACTTATTATCTAATCCTAATTCTAATAATTCTATGGAAAGTTAAAACAAATAAAAATAAAATTCAAAACCTATATGACGCGGTGAGGTGATGTTTTATAATTATAATATTTATGTGAAAAGTATGTTTTATTTTATGTATAGATCTATAACCATTTCGAATGGACCTGCACCTTGCCGAAGTTCTAAATTACTAGAACAGGTGAAATGGCTTGCGTGTTCTAATGAGCTAAAGAGCCAAACTACAGGTCCAACCAAAGTAGTAGGGTCGTTAGTGAGGAACCAGACTAAGACAGGTCCCCGAAAGAGGGCAGCGGCTCTTTCGGTACTTAGATTGGCAGAGACCATAGGGGTCGGTATGGCAGTCTAAGACACACTACCGCGATGTGGAAGGCAACGGGAAACCACCGCATTATCTCCCAAGTACACAGCGTACTTAAATTGTAACAAACATGATGGCATTCTCTGGGGTAAAAGATTCCGAGTTTAAATAGTCCCCATTCGGATCTCCGGGAGGACTACTTCGGAGGATGCGATCGGAAAGTTAAGAATAAGAGTCGGGAACATTTTGCGAGTCGGAGCGTGGAATGTTAGAACTATGAAGCAAGTGGGTAAGCTAGAGAACCTAAAATCGAAATGAATAGGTTATCATTGGACATAGTAGGGATCAGCGAAGTTCGGTGGCCAGAGGCGGGGATTTTTGGAGTGGAGACTTCAGGGTAATTCATACAGGAGCAGAGGACGGAAATTTGGGTGTGGGGATAGTTATGCGGAAAAGATAGGATACTGTGTAGAAAATTACTTACAAAAGAACGAAAGAGTTCTCATGGTTAGATTAGAATCTAAACCGGTAAACACAGTAATAATACAAGTATACATGCCCACCTCTAGCTACAGTGACGAAGAGGTAGAAGCCATCTACAAAGATATCGAAGACATATTAAGATACGTAAAAGGACATGAAAATTTAATAATTACAGGGATTTTAATGCTGTGGTAGGTGAGGGTAGGGAAGGAGCGGTAGTAGGTTTATTTGGTTTAGGCACGAGAAACGACAGGGAAATAGGCTGGTAAAATTTTGCGACAAGAACAATTTAATCATCACAAACACATTATTTCAACATCATGCTAGAAGACGATATACGTGGAAGATGCCAGGAGATATAGGAAGATATCAAATAGATTACATTCTTGTTAGACAACGGTTTAGGAATCAAGTAAAAGACTGTAGAAGCTACCCAGAAGCAGATATAGATACTGACCACAACATCGTAATTATGAAGGCCGCACTTAAATTTAAAAATCTGAAAAAAAGGAACGGAAAAAGGCACTTGGACTTAGAGAAACTAAAAGATAAAGATATTCAAGTAAGATTCGAAAAAAAGTCAAATGAATTGCTGAATGATATCGGGAAAATATCTGAAACTAAGGAAGTAGAAACAGAATGGAATAACATTAAATCCAGCTTACACATGGCAGCCAGAGATGTTCTGGGGTATACATAAAAAAAAATAAAAAACCGTGGATAATAAAGAATATCCTGAATTTAATAGAAGAAAGACGAAAATACAAAAATAAATCAGACGAAACAGGAAAACAGAGATACAAAGCCATAAAATGGGAAATTATTCGAAAATGCAGGAAAGCTAAAGAACAATGGATTGATGAAAAGTGCAAAGAAGTACAAACTAAGATGGAAATATGAAAGACAGACGAAGCATACAAATTAATTAAAATGAATTTTAGGGATATAAAACCATATAGCAAAAATATAAGGGACGCACAAGGAAACGTCATCATAGAAAACGTAGAGAAAGTGAGTAGATGGCAAGAATATATAGGGAATTTATATGCAGGAGAGGAACTAACTGCATTAGAACAGGAATCAGACATTGAAAATGATGACTTGGGATATCCTATACTTCGAGACGAGTTTGAATTAGCATTAAAGAGTCTGAAAAATGGTAAGGCGCCAGGTACAGATAAGGTGCAAGCAGAAACTCTAAAAGCCGCTGGACAAGCAGTAACAGAACGTCTCTTCCAACTTGTAAGCTATATGTATGAGACAGGCGAGATACCCAAAGATTTCAAACGTAGCATCATAGTAACTATACCAAAAAAGAAAGGCACGGATAGATGTGAAAATTTTCGAACAATAAGTTTGACAGCACACGTGTCAAAAATATTAACTAGAATTGTGCAAAGACGAATGGAAAAACGAGCTGAAGAAATACTAGGAGAAGACCAATTTGGGTTTAGGCGAAACAGGGGAACACGGGAGGCTATTTTAGCTCTGAGAGTGATAATGGAGAAAACAATAGAAAAAGGGGACAGAATGTATATAGTGTTTGTAGATCTGGAAAAGCATTCGACAATGTAAATTGGAAAAAATGTTTGAAATACTCAAAAAGATTGGAATGAGTTATAGGGATAGACGAATAGTACATAGCTTATACAAAGAGCAAACAGCAGTAATAGAATTAGAGCAGGAACGTAGAGGCAATGAATACTGTCAAATGCAGGAAGACATTTGGAATTACTATGCAGGGACAAAAAATTGATATGTTTAGATTTGCAGATGATATAGCGGTATTAGCGTCTAGCAAGGAAGAGTTAGAAGCTGCTCTTAATGAAATGGAAACGGTACTAACAGAGAGATACGGTATGAAAATTAACAAAACTAAAACTAAATTTCTAGTTTGCAAAGGTGGGGAAAATAAATCAAAAACACGAATACAAGTATTTAACACGAACTTACAAGAGGTTAAGGATTTCTGCTACCTAGGAAGCCAAATAACGCAAGATGGGAAAAGCACAAAAGATATAAAACAAAGATTAGCACAAGGTCGTGCTACATTTAACAAGAAAAAGCAACTCAAAGACCACAAACAAGGAAAAGATTGCTTAAAACATATATGTGGAGCACAGCACTGTACGTCTGTGAAGCCTGGACAGTAGGAGAAGCGGACAAGAAAAAGGTAGAAGCCTTTGAAATGTGGTGTTACAGGCGTATGATGAAGATATCATGGGCAGACAAAGTTAAGAGCTAAGAGGTACTAAAAATGGTAGGGGAAGAAAGAAATATGTGGAAAACGGTAAAAAATAGGAGAGATAGGATGATAGGCCACATACTACGGCATGAGGGAATAGTGCAGAATATATTAGAAGCAGAGATAGGAAAAAAGAGAAGAAGAGGCAGACCTGGATTAGACTACTGCACACAGATAGTAAAAGATGTAGGCTGTAGAGGTTTCAGGGAGATGTAGGCTAGCCCAGAATAGAAATCAATGGAGGTACGCATCCAACCAATCCCAAGATGGATAAACTAATGACGAAAAGATAACTGTGCTTAAACATGATGATTATTATAAGTAACTACAAGAATTGGTTGGGCAATATTCTCGAATAATGTCTGAAAGGATTTACTGGAAAACCATTATTTCGGCAAATGTCTAAGTGTTGGGGATCTTGGTAGCCACAGGTTGCTTAACCTCCTTCACTGAATCTCTGTAAAATAGGGTATAAAATTAGAAAACAATAGAAAGGAACGAAGCTGAATACACATACTCCCTGAAAAGAAGAAAAAAAGAAAACCACCAAAATGCAAAATCAAAGTAGCTGCTTATATAACCCTACATAAAAATAACTGAGTTGCAAACGAATCCGTGACTTTCAGTAAACAATGGAATTCCATTACTAAAAGAAATAACAAAAAAATAACAAATGAAAATCAAATGCCCACAATATCTAGGTAGCATTGCAAGTTTTTCCTGGGTTTTCCTTGCAATATTAACATGAAATACAGCCTACATACATGATTTCTATTTATACATAAAATAACTAATTACATAAAAATAAGCATATTAACAATCCTTGTACAACAGCATTGGTATCTGACAAGTATAAATCTACAATAAGGTTACCTCAAAACCATATACAATCTCCGTTGAACAGTATTGATATCTGACAAGTGTAAACCCGCCATAGGGTGGCCTCAGATCCATATACAATCTTCATAGAACAACATTGGTATCTGACAAGTGTAAACCCGCCAGAGAGTCGCCTCAGAACCATGTTAAAATCTACCAAAGAGGTAACTTAAATCATAATGAATTTTCCCCTCAAAATAAATATAAAAACGACTACTTAAGCCTTTCAATAATGCAATCGCACACTTCTTTAATAACCATCCTCTCAATTGTATAAATAGAAACATGTTAAAAATGTTTTCCAATTCCAAGTTATTGAATTTATATGAAATTCACCAATAAAAATTAATCAGCTGATTTCACGTTAAGCGTATTGGCTACCTAAAGAAAGCCGATCCCAGGTCGCAACACAAATTGAAGGCAATCATTCTGTTAAACTTAAAAAAAATTTGCTTAGTATACTCAAACCAAATATTTCAAACATCAATAAATCAAAGTCACCTTCAATTTATGTCATAAATGTCAAACTTGAAGTTTTTATTATTATTTTGACAACGATCCTAGGTCATGGATCGAAACGTAAATAAAGTTGATTTTAAAAACATGCTGAGTGGGAATTTCAGGGAACTATGTAGGCTAGCTCAGAATATAAATAAGTGCAGGTACGTGTCCAACCAGTTTTGAGACGGAAAACATAATGGCTGCGAAATACCTGCAACTAATGTTGACTGTGCGAAAAGATAAATTGGAAAATATATTAAATCGCCAAATGGTTAAGTGTTGGGGAACTTGGCAGCCACAGACTGCTTACCTCCCTTCACAACCATTGAAGGTCGGAGAAATAGGGCATATAACTGTAAAACAATAGAAAGTGATCGAACTGTGTCTAACAAGAAAGAACATCGCCTATGAGGAAAGACAACAAACATAGAATAAGAAGAGAATTGTTGGAAGCATATGTGTGGAGCACAGCACAGTATGCCTATGAAATACGGGAAGTCTGAAACGCAGACAGAAAAACGGTAGCAGCCTTTTGAAATGATGTGCTGCCGATGTATGAGGACGATAGCATGGACAGACAAAGATAATAACAAATAAGTTACAGAAATAGTAGGGGAACAAGGATATCTGGGGAAAAAGAGAAAAGTAGGGCGGAATACGTTCTAAGGCATTTTTGGGGAATAGTATGTTATATATTACAAGCAGAGATAGGAAAAAAGATGTAGATGTAGACCTAGATCAGACAGTTATAGATGCAAACTGTGCATATTTCAGGGAAATTTGTAGGTTAGTTCAGAATAGGGAACAATGATGGTACGCGTCTAACCAGTTCTAGGACTGAAGACCTAATGATGATGATGATAGATCTATAAAATATTAGTGGAAGAGGCGTTTTAGCAGTTAGATTCCGTTACCGTTCAAATTAAAAGATACATACTATTATAGATAGTTGAGTTTTAACGGATAATTTAAATATGAGTTTAAACTGAAACGTCAAAGTTGACCTTGAAACAGCCAAAAATAATTGTGTCCCGAGACGCGTGTAAAATCCAATGGGAGAGCAGCATGATGATTCTGCGTCTACTTGTGACCTCCAGACTGTTTCGTTTTTTTCAACTCAAGTTCTTTAAATTACCATTGAGCGTTAATCTAATAGCCTTCTAGGTTTTTAGCTACCTTGGTGGTTCAGTAATCTGTATAATTTTAATTTCCTCTATTTTTAAACCACTTCATTCAACAAACGCTTCTATGTAATGATTGGTAATTATGGATTGCTAGAACTTAATCTCTTCTTTTAAATTACACCAAGATTCTGTCTTAAATACACCGTCAGCAATCTAGCTACAAATTCACTAATACCTCGAATTAACAAAGATTTATACATAATCCTTTGAAGGATTTTGATATTATTGATTTAGAAAATCTACGAAAGAGTTGCTTATTTTATTATCTCATATGCGTCTAAACTCTTTTCAAGAGATACGTAACCTTAAAACAAGAAAATCGATAAATCAGTGAAGTGATAAAAGAAGTTCTCAAGATTTCGTTAGCAGAAAAATTTATTTCTTATGTCGGATTTTTATAAGTTAAATCAAACTGATTTTATTACCCTACAAAAGAACAGCTAAAAGTTTGGAAATTCCTAGGGACCATAAATCTTTCCCATTTTTTTCCCTATATAAGAATTAGACAGCTTTACGACAAATCCACTCGATGAATTCATAAAAACACTTATTAAGGCTAACTGGGTGTATAACAAACTACCAACATGGTGTAATCAAATAAGAGAAACCCCTTGAAACCTATAATCCAACAGCGTTAAGAGGATTATAACCACAACTTCTAAGCTCCGATATTTCCATGCACGTAAATAACCTGGAAGTTACGTAAGTTTTAGGAAACACAGCCAAGCTTTTGTGTTGAAACTTTCTTATGATATTGAGCTACCTTTGTATGTTCATCTCGTAAAGAATCGAACAATGCGGGCACTTCCAAATTCACAAAAGGCTGGTATAATAAATCGAGGGCAATTTTAATCAACCGTATTACTTGGGAACTATCCAATTTCAATTCATGTTATACAAAGTTTTAGAAAATTTATTAATGCTCTGGACTATTTGTCGAGATGCTTTGCGGAACCAGCAAATTTTGAACACTGTCTGAAAACGTTTGAGGAATTTTAATCATAATTTTTATCGCCAAACTAAAAAAAATATGGAATGAATACGTAAAAAATAAACGCGCTATGCAAAACATACTGAAAAGGTTCAATATGGGGATAAAATCCCTACAATTCCCTAATAATAACACAGACTAACATGATTTTTGTTTCCTGATGTTCGATGGACGTCAGTCTTTTACATATCTTTGTTCACTGAAACCAAATATGCGCTCAAATTTTTCGTATCGCCTTCAGGTATTAAAATAAGGCAGTTTAAATTGTATAACATACTATAGCGAATCTAATCTTACGGGTGACTCATCATTGCAATGTAAACAGTATCGTAATGTTTGGCAAAGGTTTTAAAAATTGCTGATAAGCCTGGCTTAAAATATATAAGCTCCGCAGACAGGATGAGCAGCAATTGATATCCTAAACGCGTCTATAAATAGATGTAAAATATAAATAAAGAAATAATATTTTACTATACAGTAGATGTTGCTGATAGACTTTTTAGAATGTCGCAAGTGTATAAATAAAATAGATACGTTTTGTTACCTATGTGGCGAGTTTACGATTAATCTCACAAAAAGACAATAACTATGTTAAACAAAAAGACGAATAAACTTTATTTTGGATGCAAACTACGAGATCAGAATAAACCTTGGGCGCTACATATCTATCATTTGCGCAATGCGTGTAATGAATTTGAAAGAGTGTCTCAACTGTCCCCATAAATCAATACCTTTTGCAGCGTCTATAATGTGAAGAGAACTTAAAGATTATGTTACAGATTGCTATTTTTGCTTGAGAAATTTATATGGAATTTCACTGAAGTCGACGTATACTGTACAGTGCCCAAACCTGCCATCAGCTCCTCAGACCAGTTCTTCACACCCAGAATTTACCTACCCTCAAACGTTCAGAATCGTATAAACTTGACGATGATATAAATGCTTCTGAAGATAATATTTTTGAACCTATGGAAGAAGACATGGTACCTGATTTCCCACCATTGATATAGGTACTGTACAATTTACTTTCACAAGGTGAGCTTTGCGACTTAGTACGAGATTTAATTTTGTCAAAAACTCAAACCGAGCTGTTAGAATCCAGGTTTCGAGGTTGGAATCTATTACATATCGGAGACGTAAACAAGATTATCTTCATTTTTTTATCGTGTGATAAGTTGGTAGTTCTACTATGTGGATACTCCTGGACTAATGGACGCAATGGAATGTAAATGAAGAACTAATGAGAGGAAATTATTCATTAATTCATCTAAGTGTAGTATTTGTATATTTTAAAGATATATTACCACTTAATTGAACAACACTAAGGCTGTATTATGCCATTAAAATACATATTCTTTTACTCTCATTCACACTTCTTTCCAAGTCCCTTTCTTTAGCAACTCTGATCTATTATGCAAATCTAATGTAACCTAGTAACACTACACTAAGCTTGAAGGGAGTTCCCCTCCATAATGGAAATTCGTACCCTTGTTCCTACTGCCCACACAGTACATCTAAAAGAAAACTATGACAATATGAAAATTTTACTTGAAAAAAATTACATCACTGAAGTTACCGGCCGTTGCAAAGCGGCCACTACATTTGAACACGCCTCCTCTCTGTAAGACAACGCCTACCACTCTCTCCGTGCATTATAGGCTACACTTATTAATCAGTACATTTTGCATGCTGATTTCAGCCTGCCTTATATTCATTATGGATTATTAATATGCTCTCAATTTTTCAATCAACGAAATACCATTCTATAGTATTTTTCTTAATCTTCTTTGGGAAGTAAACCACTCATAGTTTTTAAAATTATCTTTATTTACGTTTCGATCCATAAAGATAATTTTAAAAACTATGAGTGGTTTACTTCCCAAAGAAGATTAAGAAAAAATGCTAAACAAACCACAACAAACATACAGGGGGTATTTACCATTCTATAGTACCTATAAATGACAATAAAGGAATAATTTCGGCAGAAAGTAATTATTTTATTAAAAGTCCTTACTTAACTTACAGAAAGAAATATTTTATGCATAATCATACATAAAGTTCAACAATACAATCAAAAGTTAACTTTTTTTTTAACATTTTTAAACATATAAAATAATTTTTCCAAATGTGGCCACGCGTTTCTACATAACATATTGTAGAGGGCTACTACTAACGCGTTTCAATAATTTAAAACAAGTAGTAATAAACTTCTTTATTACTCACTATTCATAAGTCCAATTAACAGTATATGCCTTATTTATAAATGTTTTCAGTCCAATTAACAATGAAGCACTATCACACTAATGCTATTTACAAGCACTAATATCTTCTTAAACTAAATTCTTAACCATAGGTCTATTAACAACACTAACACTACTATTATTTATTTATTACACTTTTGTCTATTTATGTATTCTACAAGCTAACGGTACAATATACATTTCACATAATACAAATTTATGTTTACTCTTGGACTTCCAAAAGCTTAACTATTTAACTCTACAGGATATAATTTATATACGACATTCTGATATAGACTAAACTCTTACATTTATCAGCGGTCTTATATATATCCTAAATTAAAAGGATAATTCATACTCCCGTATAAGCTAGAAAATTCTAGACTTCTGTAGTATATGCATTGCTTACGGCGCTTGTGTGTGTTTGACGGGTTGCCTAATAGTAGCCCGTAACACTACCCCCTCTTTACAACCGTTACGTCTCGTAACTGTAAATACATTTTGACGCCAATTCGATGACTGATGACGGTATCGGCAGCTATCTCCTCTGGTGCATCCACCACGTCGTTGGAAATAACAGTCAGCACTCTTTTCTTGGTCTCGGTAGGCAACCAGTTGATAACAACAAACAAGGACCTGGACGTTGGTTCACTGGAAAACTACTTCTAGCATATTTCGGACTATCCTCCAATCTAAGCGATCCAGTCCACAGCCGAGCTTGGGCACCGCTAGTCTCGTTACGCCATTTTCCATCATCTGAGCCTTAAGATTCAGCAAAGCCTTCCATAGATATCCATAACTAGGTCTCTGCCATGAAGAATTTTTGGTGACCAGATAGGAAACATAACGATTTTTATCCTGAAGAACCAAAACTTTTCCTGCAGTTGGCTGCTGTTGTACTAATTCATTCAAACATTCAAACTTTTTCTTAAAAACAACAGCTATTCCTCTTGACATTTCCAAATCTTGAGCTACGCAATGTGCAAGGGAATACTCTTCTAGTTCTCTAAACAGATCTTGCTGTTTTTCAACAACAACGCCAAATCTCGCCTTAGCAGAACCACCATACGCCGCCATAAAACTCTCAAAATCTACATTTGGTTCATGATTAATAACTCGCCAAACACCATTCTCATTATTCGAGTCTTCCTGGTTGTTGTCAACATAGGATGTTAAACGGTAAAAGTGTACCACTTTCGGTTTACCACGGGGAGATCTTCTGATCCGGTACACTACATCATTAATTCTTTTAACACTTCGTACGGGCCTTTCCATTGTCTTTGTAATTTTGGCGACAATCCACGCTTTCTTAGTGGATTGTACAACCACACTAAATCACCAGGTTGGTAACCACCTTTCTGTGCTCTCGTGTCATATTGTGATTTCATTCGATCGCTTGCTGCCTGGATATTCTTTCGGACGTTTTCGTGAATGCTATTTGATCTTTCACGAAGCTTACTAACGTAATCTTCACCTGCGATCTCTTCTCCAGGTTTAAATCCAAACTGAAGATCACATGGTAGCCGCAATTCACGTCCTAACATCACGCAAGCGGGAGAGTATCCTGTGCTGTCATGTACCGACGATCGGTACGCCAGTAGGAACAAATGTAAATATTGGTCCCAGTCTCGTTGATGTTCAGAGACAACTTTGGCTAGGTACTTTCCTAACGTCCTGTTAATTCTTTCAACCATTTCATCCGATTGGGGATGAAGTGGCGTGGTTCTAGTCTTCCTGATTCCGATGCTTGCAGACGTTCTGAAATAACGCTGATTCGAAGTTCCGACCTCGATCGGAGTGCAATTCCAACGGAACTGCAAAGCGACAAAACAACTCCCTCACTAGTACATCCGCAACCGTCACGGCTTCTTGGTTAGGTATAGCATATGCCTCCGTCCATTTGGTAAAATAATCCATTGCAACCAAGATGTATTTATTTCCTTTCTCTGATTCAGGAAACGAACCAGCTATATCAATGGCCACCCTCTCAAAAGGATTCCCCACGTTAGACTGTCTCATTGAGGCTTTCCGTTTTGCAACCGGGCCATTTCTAAAGGCACACAACTCACATTTCCGGCACCACTCCTTCACATCTTCTTTGCAGTTCACACAATAGAATCTTTCTCTCACTCTTTCGAGAGTTCTTTTCACGCCAAAGTGCCCTCCGGAAATACCATCGTGTAAGTGCTGCAACACTTCCGACACTCTGCTTCTTGGCACTATCACTTGGAGTCTCTTAGTGCCGTCTTCACATTCCAGGCGTCGTTTCAAGCTTCTGTTTTCAATCACCAAAGAGTCCCATTGTGCCCAGTATGCTTTCAGGCTCCTACTTGAAATACTAATTTCTTCCCAAGCTGGTCGTTGTCCTCTACTTTTCCACTCAATAATACGTCCCAATTCGGCGTCATTCTCCTGGTCTTCTCGTATTCTTTCGGGTTGCCAAGTATCATTGGCTACCGTCATTCTATTAATGACACTTATTTTCTCCCTATCTTGGAGCAATGATTCCAGTCTACCACACAAGGTCTCCTTGGCAGAGCGTCTGCATTCCGATGGCTAGTTCCTACACGATGTTCTGTGTCAAAGTCATATTCCTTCAGCGGCTCTATCCACCTTGCAACTTGCCCTTCAGGATTTCGAAACTTCAGTAACCATTTTAGTGCAGCATGGTCTGTTCTCAACAGGAATTTACGGCCGTATAAGTACTTATAAAAGTGCTCTACGGATTTGACGACGGCCAACAGCTCCCTCCTTGTCACACAATAGTTCCTTTCTGACCGCGACAAGACCTTGCTGAAATACCCAATAACTTTTTCTTGTCCGTCCTGCACTTGAGAAAGAACGCTTCCAATAGCTGTGTTACTGGCATCGGTATCCAACACAAATTTCCCCTCCATCCGTGGATAACTCAAAATTAGTGCTGTAACTAGTAGCCGTTTCAGTTGTTCAAATGCACTGTGGCAGTCGTCATTCCAATCATATTCTTGTCCATCTTCGGTTAATTTCGTTAACGGTTTGGCAATGTTCGCAAACCCAAGTATAAAACGTCGGTAATATGTGCACAATCCTAGAAAACTGCGTAGTTGGTGTATATCTGCTGGTGTAGGCCACTCTTGTACCGTTTTTATTTTGTCAGGGTCAGCTCTTATTCCGGTCTCCGAAACGACATGTCCTAGGTATGTCACCTCTTTTCCAAATAGGTGACACTTCTTGGGGCTCAATGTAAGGTTTGCCCCGCGTAATCTTTGGAATATCTCCTCTGGGTTGTTAAGGTGTTCTTCAAAAGACCGGCCTAACACTATCACGTCGTCTAGGTACACTAGACATGTTTTCCAGGACAGTCCACGCAGTATCGACTCCATCAAACGTTCAAAAGTAGCAGGGGCATTGCATAATCCAAATGTCATGACCTTGAACTGCCATAATCCAGTTCCAATTGTAAACGCAGTTTTTTCTTTATCGTTTGGCTCCAAGCCTACCTGCCAGTATCCGCTTTTCAAGTCCAAGGTCGAAAACCACTTAGATCCAGATAGAGTATCCAAGGTATCATCAATTCTGGGCAAAGGGTAGCTGTCTTTCCTTGTCACATTGTTTAACCACCGGTAGTCTACACAAAACCTTGTCGACCCATCCTTTTTCTTGACGAGCACTACCGGGGATGCCCATGGACAATTCGAGGGTTCAATCACTCCTTGTTCTTCCATGTCGGTGATAATTTGCCCAGTTGGTCGCCGTTTAATCCTTGACACGAAGGTATCAACATATCCAGCAATTTCTGTGAGCAACCGTTGGCTGGTTTATCTTTCGTGTCGTCCAACGTTTAATATTGCATACTGGAATGCAACTTCCCACAATCATCTCTTTCTTCAGGTATGCGGATTTAGGGTTAGCGCCCTTACTGGTATCATATTTCGAAACTTTACCAGCGTTCTTCCAATCAGTAATCCCTCCTGACCCATTTACGATTCAGTTGCTTCCATCATGCATATTTTTCCTTCCCGGAGCGTACCATCTAGGTGTCCCATTACTATCATTTCCGCCTTCTCGAGTATTTTCATATCACAAATTATTCGAACTTGCATCGTCTGGTTACTCGTCTCTTGAAATGGAATCTCATCATCATCTATGCGAAGCACATTTTCTTTCATGTTTACATGAAACCCATATTCTCTCATGAGATCCATTCCCAAGATCACTTCTTCTGTAATTTCAGCTACCAACAACCAATGATTAATTAGTTGGTCCCCAATTTCCAACGTAACAGCAGTCTCTCACCACTTGCCGTTCGAAGACACACCAATGCAGGTAGCACTTTTCTACGACCAACCAAATCTGGTCTCGCAATAGTCCTTGTGGCTCCTGTATCCACGAGAAATCGGACAATCCTACCATTAATTCCACCATCGATATAAATGCTATCCAGACTTCCCATCAACGATGCAGCGCGGATGATAATCCCCGGCACTACGTTGTGCTGTTGACGTTCGCCCCCTTACACCGACTTTAGTTTTCCTGCTGCTCAACCGGTTGTTTTGCTGGTTGAGTGCAGTGTCTCTGTATATAAGCAACTTCACCGCAGCTCCAGAATCGCAGACGCCATCTCCGCCGTCGTTGTCTTTCCAGTCTTTCCGCCACACGCTTGATTATTTCTTCTATGCTGTTCTGCGATTGATCAGGTTCTTCCAAGGCAGACCGAACTTTATGACTCATCCTGTGTGACGTCTGCCGAGCTGCTTCAAATTCAAGCACATGAGCCAGTGCGTCATCTAACATTTTTGGCCGTACTAATCTTAGTGCTTGCTGTATTTCGCTGTCTTTAACGCCATCCACAAATGTTTGAACAGCCAGTTGTTCGAGGAAACTATCTGGTGCCGTTAGATATGCCAATCTAACTAATCTGGCAATGTCAGTTTCGAATTCTTGCAGGCTTTCATTTGTCTTTTGCGAGCGGTTCTTAACTTGTGCATGGTAAACCTGTTGAAGGTGAGCATCTCCATATCTCATTTCAAGCTTCGATGTTAAAAGGCCGTAATCATTCTGTTGGTGATCGGGAATGGTTTGCGAAATGTTAAGAGTTTCCCCCGTAGGGCCACTGTTAAGGAGATAACCTTCTCTTTGTAGCACCAACCGTTGGCTATTGCAGCGGCTTCAAATTGTTTCAAATATGTGGGCCAAGGTGTTTTACCATCGAATGTGGGTGGTCTCACTCTAAATTTTGACGGTATTGACTCGCCTTCTTCTATGCTTCTTATTTCGGGGATGTTCTGATTTACAACTTGGTTTACTAATTCAAGTGGACGCGTTGTTAGTGAAATCATTTGTTCTTGTAACCTCATCACATCTTCTTCCATTTTTACCAATTTACTGTCCAACTTTTGCTCAACTGCTTTTACCTGTTCAGTGAAATCTTTCAACGCAATAGAACTTTCCATTAATTTTTGTTCTAACGTGGCTTTACTTTCATTCAACTTTTCTTCCATTTTGGCAGCATTTTCAGTTAACCTTTCCATTTTCTCAGCATTTTCACTAAACTTTACTTCCATTTTCGCAGCATTTTTACTCAACTTTTCTTCTATTTTCTCAGCATTTTCACTTAACTTTTCTTTAAGAGATGATTCCAGTTCAACTGACCTCACTACGTTTTCACTAAGTGTCACTTCTAGTTTAGCAGACCTCTCTTCCATACCGGATTTAAAATTCTTAAGGAAATTCATTAAAGTTTCTGCGTCCATTTTACTTTGGCTTCTTGTAATTGACATATACAAACTACTCTTTAGACTTAATTAATCACCCAACAGCCTGACACCAGTGTAGCTGGCTACTACTAACGCGTTTCACCAATTTAAAACAAGTAGTAATAAAGTTCTTTATTATTCACTATTCATAAGTCTAATTAACAGTAAATGTTTTATTTATAAATGTTTTCAGTCCAATTAACAATGAAGCACTATCACACTAATGCTATTTACAAGCACTAATATCTTCTTAAACTAAATTGTTAACCATAGGTCTATTAACAACACTAACACTACTATTATTTATTTATTACACTTTTGTCTATTTATGTATTCTACAAGCTGCATGTAGATTAGACACATTCACATCATATAGCATTTATGTTCACTCTTGGACTTCTAAAAGCTTAACTATTTAACTTTACAGGATATAACTTATATACGACATTCTAATATAGACTAAACGCTTACATTTATCAGCGGTCTTATATATATCCTGAATTAAAAGAATGATTCATACTCCCATATAAGCTAGAAAATTATAGGCTTCTGTAGTATATACACTGCTTACGGCGTGTGTTTGACGGGTTGCCTAATAGTAGCTCGTAACAATGTTTTAAAGAAACGTACCTAAGAATTTGCTAACATTACAGTATCTTTTGAATACCTTCCATACTGTATCCGCTTTATAAAATTTATCAGTAATTAGATTAGGCCCTGCAACACAACATATAATATTCCTAAAAACGGATTTTGAAATTTATTCCTCTGCCGAACACTTATATAATACGGTTCAATAGTATCACCAAAAAAATCTTTTTTTCATACCTTACATACGACTTCCGCTTTTCAAAAATTTGCAGCAATTAGCTTAGCCCCCCCCCCCCCCAAACAAAGTATATTTTGGAATCAACTTCCTCGGCCAAACACTTATATAACACGGTACAATAATTACACTAAAAAAACGTTTTTTTTAATATTTTCCATACGACCTCCGCTCTTCAAAATTTGGCAATAATTAGCTTAGGCCCACAAACACAACATATATTTTTTTCAAGAACGAATTTTGGAATTTACTACATCTGCCAAACAGTTATATAAACACGGTACAACAGTTTCACTAAAAAAATATTTTTTTAATATCTTCCAAACGACCTCCGCTCTTCAAAATTTGTCTGTAATTAGCGTAGGCCCACCAACACAACATATATTTTTCCAAAAAACGGATTTGCGAATTTGCTACCTCTGCCAAACAGCTATATAACACGGTACAACATATTCACTCAAAAACATTTTTTTAAATCTTCCATACGACCTCCGCTCTTCAAAATTTAGTAATTAACTATGGCCTACCAAAACAACATATATTTTTCTCAAGAACGGATTTTCAAATTAACTACCTCTGTCAAACAGTTATATAACACGATACAACAGATTCACTAAAAAAACCCATTTTTTTAGTATCTTCCATACGACCTCCATTCTTCAAAATTTGTCGGTAACGCGGGCCTTACCATATCAATATATATTGATGTGGTAAGGGCCGCGTTGGGTTTCACTAAAAGAATGATATAATAAGGGCTTGGGTTAGAGCGCCGCTAAAAGAGTGCTGTGACAACGCCGCGTTGAAAGCCTCACTAATAAAGTGCTGTGATACAGATACAGCAATTTGTAGAACTTGAAATTGTTCGCTTACCTTCCTTTCTAACTTTGCCTGGCTAGCGCAACGGAATTGGCGGAGTTTTCAGATTGAAATCAAACAGCAATATCACAAAGCATTTATACAGTATGTAATATTTTTTTTCATACAAAAGCATATAGAACATTGCGATGATACTCTTTTTGTTTATATTCGTTAGATTAAAATTCCACAGCTACTCATACAATAATACACGAAGATCTCAGGGCTAAACACTTTATTTTATTAAAGTAAACGCGAATTCTCATATAACGTGTATGAACAATGTAACTAAAACCACACTACGGAAACTATACTGTCATCAAACTATTAATCTTTAAAATACTAGATTATAATTAATACTAAGTACTAAGAGCCGCCATGAGCTTCAATGTTCATCGCATGCACGCCGCGTAACAACTGCCTCGCTTTCGCGTCGCTGTCGCACGAAAAGCTTAAACTACCTGCCTAGATACTAATATGCCCACTTCAACATTTACAACATCGTTTCTTTCAAACATAAAATAATTTCTAAGAAATGTTCCTTGCCTTATTTTAAATTTACAGCACTAAATTTCCCTTTTTTATGGATATGTTACATGACTTTGTTTATTCCTACGCTTATGAGGTTTGTTTGGCCAAAAAATCCTTGACAGTTAATCTATTAAAAAATTAGAGTGTTTCGAACTCCGTTCCCAAACTTTCCTGGTAAAAATCCTTTAAAAGAAAATAATATGATTGACACTTATTATTCTACCTTAAAATAAATACAAATACTCCAATATCAGTCAAAAATAAATATAAAAGTAATACTTGCAGAATCCACAAAAACGCTCCTCGTAATTACATATGTTCTTATTTTAAATTGACGTCAAATCAGCTTACAAGATTTTCCATATTTAAAATCCTCATTTCAAACAGCAGTTACCAAAGTACATTATGCTAAATCTTCCTTTCAATTATTTAATAAAATTTTAAAAATAGCGTTATGTTGAAGAATTTTCCCTCTTATTGTAATTTAATAAATATCATTTTTATGTAATTTGCATTTAAAACATCACTTCTAGATTCATTGTACCATCGTAATTATTAAATTACAGTATACTTACTGCATACTTCAAAATCATCTTCGCAAAGCAACAGCTCGCGACATAAAACAAAATAACATTTTGCGATCGAATTTATGAATCGAATGAATCCCTTAATTAATAAACGATTCCTTGTATACACAAATTACCTATTTTCTAGAACCTAGTAGAATGTGTATGGAACATTATGATGCAAGATTTCGCAGATAATTTCATTAGCGTATAAAATTGGGGCGTTTATTACCTCGTAATCTCGTTCCACTTATTCGTGACGCGCGCTGTTTGTCCTTGTTTAACACATACACGATTATTGTGGCGTATCGTTTCCCTCCAACAATAAATGCGAAGATCATAAATATTTCTTATCAATTTCTGTTACATTTTCTGGGTTTTTTAGTATTCCGACCGCTTCTTGGAATAAATGTTTCATTTATTAATTAGTTTATTTACGTAGTTCTAAAGACGGATGACTAATATTCTAAACAATTCTTTATTTAAAATTAATTTCTGTAATCCACAGGGTAATTAATTTAAACTTTAATTGCTTATAACATGAAAACGTATTTTTAATACACCTATTAAAATTGGAGTTTCAAATACACGAAATTACTTATTATTATTCAAATGCGTGAAGCTAGTACTATTCTATGCTATTTACAGCAAATGAAAAGCATTTTTATCAAAAATGTATTGATAATTAATATGTGAAAATAAATGACTTTGTATTTATCTTAAAATGATCGATGTGCGTTCGCATTGAATGCGTCTTATGGTATCTTACAATTAATTATTTTTACATATACAACTTACGTTACCTGCTATGTATTTACAATATGCTTATATCATACAGGATGAGTATTTATACACGGGCAATTGCATTTTTCGCTTGTGCATCAATGAATAAAAGTACACATGCATTAACAGGGCGTAACCATAAATTTACGGAAATTTCTATTTTTCGGAATTCTATTATATTTTAGTGGGATTTATTTGTAAATTTGGGTTTCAATTGACCCCTTATCACGATAAGGGGTCAAGAGGCCATTAAAACCCAAATTCTACAAATATAAAAGAATCCGGAAAAATGGAAATTTCCGTACATTCATGGATACACCCTGTATAATACAAGCGTACTTTTATTCATTGATGTACAAGAGGAAAATCAAATTCCCGTGTATAAATAATCACTCTGTATGATATAAGCGTATTGTAAATAAATAGCAAATAACGTAAGCTGTACATGTAAAAATAATTAATTTTAAGATACCTTGAAAACGCATTCAACGCGAACGCAAATCGATCATTTTAATATAAATACAAAAACTATTCGTTTTTGCACTTTCCGTGTATAAAAATAAATAATTCCCCTATTTAAAACCCCAATTGTAATCTTAATTTTTGGTATTAAAACACGTTTTGCCGTAAAGCAAATATTTCTATAAGAATGCAATCATTTGCATTAAAAAGCAATTAAAGTTTAAATTAATTACACTGTGTATTACCTAAATTCAATTTAAATAAAACACGTTCTCGTATTTTCGAGAGGAATTGAGAAAATATAAGTCAAATTCGTATGAACTAATTAATAAGGAAGTGTTTATTCCAAGAAACGGCCGGAACACTAAAAACTCAGAAAATGTAATAGAAATTAATATGAAATATTTATGATCTTTTGCATTCACTGTTGGAAAGAAGCGATGCGACATAATAACCTTGTGTGTTAAACAAAGTCGAGTCAGCGCACGTCACCAATAAGTGGAAGATTACCAGGTAATAAAACGCCGCGATTTTAAACGCTAATGAGTTTTTCTGGGAACTTTGCATCATAATGTTCCATACTGTAGTAGTATATTCAACAAATAGATAATTTTGTATATATAAGGAAGCGTTTATTAAATAATTTTATTCATAAGTTCGATCGCGAAATATTATTGTGATTTAAGTCGTGAGCTGTTGCTTTGCAAAGATGATATTTGAAGTATGCAGTAGGAAGCATACTGTAATTTAATAATTATGATGTTACAATAAAATAAAAGAGCTATTGTAAACGTAACTTACATAAAAATAGAAATTATTAAATACAATAAAGAGATAAAATTCTTCAAAATAAGGCTATTTTAAAAATTTTATTGAATAATTGAAAAGAAGATTTAAGCAAAATGTACTTTGGTAACTGCTGTTTGAAACGAGGATTCTAAATATGGAAAATCTTGTAAGCTGATTTAACGTCAATTTAAAATAAGAAGATATTAATTACGAACTGGAGGGGCGCTTTATGAATTCTGCTAGTATTACTTTTGATTTATTTTTAACTGATATTGGAGTATTTGTCATTTAATTTAAGGTAGAATAATAAGTGTTAATTAATCATATATTTTTTGTGAGAATCTTTACCAGGAAAGTTTGTGTTCAGAGTTCGAAATACTCTGACCTTTTTAATAGATTATCTATCAAGGATTTTTTTGCCAAACAAACCTTACAAGTGCGAGAATCATAACCAGGTAAACCATCCGTAAGAGAAGAAATTTAGTTCTGTAAATTTAAATAAGGTTAGGAACATTTTTTTATAATTAAGTAAATAAGTACTTGTTAAAACAACGAGATCGTTCAATTGCTAAATACAAGTGTAATAGAAAATTTGAAAATTGGAAAACCTATAAACAGTGCCACACCTTTGCATTAGCCTCTATTAGAAGAGAAAAAGCAACATACTTGGCAAGTCTTCAAACTGACAAAAAACTATGGCGTGGACTTAATAATTTAAACATTAAAGCATTTAGAACTAGTAGCAAATTACCTTCTCATATACGTAATCCAAACGAAATAAATGATTACTTTATTAGCGTTTTTAAAAAGTCTACTAACTGTATCTCTCAAATTGAATTCTATTTAAACAATCGGTTTAATAATAACACATTTAATTTTACACAAGTTGATTCGGACGACATTTTACAAATTATAAATAGCATCAAATCAAATGCTGTGGGACCTGATGGAATTACTACTTACATGCTCAAATTGTGTTTGCCAATGATTTTAAATCATCTAACCCATTTGGTTAATAGCCGTTTAGAATGTGGGCATTTTTCCATAAAATGGAGGAAATCATTAGTACGACCTATACCAAAAGTATCTACTCCTATTACTATACAAAATTTGAGACCTATAAGTTTGTTATCTATAATCTCCAAAATATTAGAGAAAGTAATTTATATCCAGGTGTATGATTACACCATAAGCAATAATATTTCGCCAATTCAACAATCCGTGTTTTAAAAAGCTCATAGTACTATCACAGCACTTCTGAACCTGCTTGATGGTATTATTAAAGCATTAGATAAAGGTCTTGCTGCAATATTAATCACCTTGGACTATTCCAAGGCGTTTGACCTAATAGATCATGACTTGCTAACAGCCAAATTGCAATTTTATGATTTTGATACCATTTCACTATCATTTTTCAAATCTTATTTATGGAAACGTCTCCAGTGCGTATGTATTGAAAATAAAACTTCAGATTCTAAATTCATAGTATCAGGGGTTCCTCAAGGATCAATTTTGGGTCCATTATTATTTCTTATATACACATCAGAATTACCAAATCTTCTTAGTATGTGTGAAATTCAGCTCTACGCAAACGACACACAAATAGTACATTACTTTGATCCCAATTTGTATCAACAAGCATCTTTAGCTATAAATACTGAACTAAAAATTATTTCTAAATTTTCTAAGACTTATAACTTATCCATTAACCCTTCAAAAACAACTGCCCTACTATTTGGTAAAAAATATATACATTTATATATTGTAAAACTAACCTTATGCTTTTTACCCAGTTTTTGTCAGAATCGCTAGATGCCCAAGGTTAGGTTGATGTAATATTTACTGATTTTGCAAAGGCATTTGATCAGATAGACCATTCCATCATTATTACAAAATTAAGCACATTTGGCTTTAGCAAAACACTTTTATTATTATTTCAATCATATCTACAAAACCGTACGCAGTATGTCATGTATAAGAATTATAACTCTGAAAACTTTTTGGCACCGTCGGGCGTTCCTCAAGGATCAATCTAGGTCCGCTACTATTTTTGTTATTCATCAATGATTTACCTAATGCTCTAAACTGCAAAAAGCTGCTTTTTGCTGACGATATGAAGATATTTGCCAGAATAAACACACCTCAAGATTGTGACTTTCTCCAATGGCAAATAATGTTAATACAACAGTGGTGTGTTGCAAATAGCCTTCATCTTAACGTAAATAAATGCAAAGTTGTTACCTTTACTAGAAAGATTCAACCTGTTATTTACCATTATACGTGCAACACTGTACAGATAAGTCGATGCAGTGCGGTGACGGATCTAGGCATTACATTTGATTCTCATCTTAATTTTATAAACCACATATCTGCAACCTCTACAGCAGCAATCAGAATGTTAGGCTTTTTAATACGGAACTGTAGATCTTTTACCAATATACTAGCATTCAAGAGTTTGTTCTATGCGTATGTTAGAACCAAGTTAGAGTATGGTGCGATTATATGGTATCCGATATACCAATATCAAAAGGACGATCTAGAAAAAATACAAAGAAGATATCTAAAGTATATGTTTTTTAAAATGAATGGTTACTATCCACCTCTTGGTATTGATCAGAGTATATTGTTATCTATGTTTGATATGGAATCCCTTGAAACTCGTAGAATAATGATTAGTCTAACACTGTTGCATAAGTTAATGCATAACAAAATTGATTCCATACATCTGCTGTCGTTAATCAATTTTCACATACCCCGATTATCTACCAGAAACTGTAACATTTTATTGTAACGCAGCGCGAACTAATATATTACTAAAGTCTCCTGTTCACATAATGTGTAATAACTTTAATGTAATCGCAGGTTTTTGTGATATTAACCACTGTAGAATATTGGACTTGAAAAACGCTATGACAGACTACTTTTATTTATTCTTAGCTCATTATTGAGTTTGTAGTGATTTATGTATTGATAGAATATCCTTATCTACTTACTTTTTTCTTTAGTCTTTAGTGTATTTAGCTATAGCGCGTTTTGTTTGTATATTTGTTTGATTACTATATTGTATGTTACCTTATTTCTAATTTTTTTGGCATTATCCTGTAATTGGCTGTAAAAATCTGTTGGAAAATAAAGATTAATAATAATTAGAATATTTAAAATAATATTACATTGATGCTTGATAAGTCATTTGCCTATTTCTACATGTGCCAAAAATTTAGGTGTAATTATTGATAACTCTTTAAGATTTAAGCCACATGTAAACAATTTATTGCAGAAATGTTATTTGCGCATGAGAATGCTATACCACAACAAAAATATTCTTACTTTTAAATTAAGAAAACAATTATCAGAAACATTTGTTTTATCTCTATTAAATTACTGTCTGATTGTATATTTTCCTTGTCTTAATAAAGTTACCCAAAATCAGTTACAAGTGCAGAACACATGTACATTTGTATTTCATTTGAGGAAATATGATCATATATCTCACTCTATGTTGCAATTACGGTGGTTAAAAATTCCTGATCTATTTTAGTTACATTTTCTAATTTTTTACACTGTCTGATCAACTTGAAAACCCCAAGTATCTACTTGACAAATTAGTTTTCAGACATAGAATCAATAGCTGCAATATTAGATATCTGCATTCACTGACTATGCCTCATCACACCACAGTATTATTTGAGCGAAGTTTTACATACAATGCAGTTGAACTATTTAATTTGCATAAACCAAATTTATATAGTTCTTGAAATGTATTTCAAAAAAAACATAAAACACTACTTGTTAAATCAATATTAAATTATACGATTGTATATATTTTTATTTTTCTTAATGTTTATATTTTTGTAAACTGGAAAGGTTAAGAGTTAAAGAGTAGCTTAAAAGATAATCTTCGCCTTTCCAGGACAAATATTGTGCTAAGTACTTATTTGTTTAATAAAGACAAAATAAATAAATTCAATCATCAGAACGACGAGCTAGTAAATAATGAAATTAGGAAAAAGTACTGGGTGGTGCATATCAGAGTCGTCGTGAAGCGAATTAAAGCACACTGAATCCAATGCAAAATTAGAATAGCTACGCGAAAACCCCTATGATGAGACAATTGCCCACAGATCGTTTGACACCATTTGTATAACCATTTACTTACACTGGCCTAGATTTTTTGGGCAGCTGCAAGTTGCTATAGGGAGAAGGAGAGAAACAGGTGAGCTGCGTTATTTACGTGCATGAACATTCGAGCACTACAAATGGAACTATCCCTGATCTCTACACGGATACATGTATACCTTGTATACGAAATTTTGTTAATCACGCAGTGTCCCTATCAAAATATGCTCAGATACGGGCACCAATTTTGTGGGTGCTGATGGTGAGCTACGTAAGGTTGAAGACATATTCGACATGACCTACATTCAAAACGAGCTATCGGTTCGAAATATAAAATGGGAGTTTAACTGTCCAACTAATCCCAGCAGTGGTGGATGTTGGGAAAAGCTTGTCCAGTCGACAAAGAAAGTACTTGCGATTGTGCTAAAGGAAGTAGCCCACAGGTGGAGACACTGCCAAGTCTGTTAATAGAAGCTGAAAACCTCATAAATAGTCGTTCAAGACTCACATGTCGCTACATGCAGATAATCCAGAGCCACTAACGCCTTGTTACACTTTCGGACATTTGTTATACGATTGCGCAATGGTTATAGTTCTACGCGGTATAATTCCTGCCATATTGTAACTTATACCGGCCACGCTTTAAAAGTGATGCAACCGCTTTTTAAGTCAATTTGCAAGCACAATTTAAATCAAAACAAATTAATTACATGGCGGCATCTCGGAAATTCGTCTCAGGGTTCCACAATGATTTTGCAGGTTGGGTTCAGTTCACGCCAAGTTGAATCAAATTACATCCGTCCTTCCTTTGACTTCTGTACTCGTAGGGGGAATGACAGGAATTAGGTAACAGGTACATAAAGGCAAAAGTAGAAGGAAGCTACATCCCTAAAAAGAAAAGACACGCGACACAGATAGATGTTACGTCGTTGAGGGCTCGTAACTTAATGGCGTCTTTTAACACCACGCCCGCACTCCGCATCCTTTTGCGCAAACGCGGTTGTCAGGGACGACGGAAATTGACGTATTCAATTAAAAATATGCGGCAATTTATTTACAAATTAAATCTAACTTGATACATGCCGGTTGGCATGTAACAGCCTAACCACTTCTTGCTGAGTACAACAAATTTGATTCAAACTCCAGGATCCGAGACCGCAACTAGCAGCTGAAAGCAGTACCACATAAGCCAGCAACTAAAGAATTGCTTCTGACATCGCTGGATTCGCAAATGTTTGCCAACTCTGAAGCATTTTTATTTTACTAAACCATAAAGTGGTTTAGAAAGTTTTAATTTTGATAATAATTAGTATATTACCAGTATTAAGTTTTATTTATTAAAAACAAATATTGGTTCATATCCAAATGTTCCAAGTTAACATTTGTTAGTCCTTTCCTTAGAATTGTAAAAGTCTCAAAAGTCACTTTTATTTATTGAAATAGAAAATGTCGTTTGGCTATAAAACACCTATTCATATTTAGTTATATCTGGTATAATCAAGCCGCATGTGCCGTGTTTGGCATTCGTAGTCAAGATAAATTATTTTTCCATAAACGGGATCAGTCATATTTGAACAATCATGTAAGCAACATGTTTCCAAGAGTTAATAAGTTTAAATGCGATCTCAGCATTGCTCTTTAAGATTTTTTGTGTTTGCGTTCTCGTCGTTATATTACGAAAAAGACAGCATGAGCAACATTTATTTTATGGACGATTCTTAAAATTCTAGAATATAAAAATTACCTCAAGGTAATAGCTTTATAATTATGTGATGTTTCGTGATTTCATCATTTAATGGATATAGAAATTTTAATTATCAAATTTGATACATATGGTTTGAAGCGGTTTCTTTCATACTTGCTCCCTGAACAATGCTGTTCATGTAGGAGCCATTTTTTTGGTATGCTTTCATCTATAAAAAGATACCTCTAGTCAGGTTAGACCGTTACAATGTTGGTAATACGTCTTGTAAGACAATAATGTTATTTAAATTTAATGTCAACTTGATCAGTAAGTCAAACTTTCTCATCTATATTAATTACATTATTTTGGATTTTCATGTTTATTAAGTTTCTACTATATTTAATTATGCTCATCCTCAAAAATATATGTATACATATAAAAAATAAGGAATTAACCTAATTGTGATTATACTTTTAAGAAAATAATTATAAAAGTAATTTTGCTCTATCGAAATTCTGCTTTGATAATCTACAAATCCATTCTGAATAGACCTGCACCTTGACAGCGTTCTAAAATACTAGAACAGGTAGAATGGCTTGCGCGTTTCAAAGAGCTAAAGAGCCTAACTATAGGTTTAACCAATTTAGTGGGGTCTTTAGTGAGGAACCAGACTAAGACAGGTCCCCGAAAAAGGCAGCAGCTTTTTCGGTACTTAGAGTAGCAGAGAGCATAGAGGTCGGTATGACATTCTAAGAGACACACTACTGCGATGTGGAAGGCAACGAGACACCACCACATAATCTCCCAAGTACACAGCATACTCAAATTGTTATAATGATGATGGCATCATCTGGGGTAAAAACTTCCGGAGGTAAAATAGTCCCCATTTGGATCTCCAGGAGAGGACTACTTCGGGGGATGTGATCCCAAAGTATACAAAAAGATCCGTGAACATTCTGCGAGTCGGAACGTGGAATGTCAGAAGTATGAAACAAGTAGGTAAGCTAGAGAACCTGAAGCTCAAAATGGATAGGTTAGCACTAGACATAGTAGGAATCAGTGAAGTCCGCTGGCCAGAGGCGGGGAATTTTTGGAGTGGAGACTTCAGAGTAATTCATACAGGATCAGAGGAAGGAAATTCGGGTGTGGGGATAGTTATGCGAAAAAAGATAGGACAACGTGTAGAAAACTACTTACAAAAGAACGAAAAAGTACTCATGATTTGAATCTAAACCAGTAAATACAGTAATAATACAAGTATACATGCCCACCTCTAGCCACAGTGAAGAAGAGGTAGAGGCAATCTACAAAGATATCGAACACATACTAAGATACGTAAAAGGACATGAAAATTTAATTATTACGGGAATTTTAATGCAGTGGTAGGTGAGGGTAGGGAAGGAGCAATAGTAGGATTATTTGGTTTTAGGCATGAGAAATGACAGGGAAAATAGGCTGGTAAAATTTTGCGACAAGAACAACTTAACCATCACAAATACATTATTTCAACATCATGCTAGAAGATGCCAGGAGATATAGGAAGATATCAAATAGATTACATTCTTGTTAGACAACAGTTTAGAAATCAAGTAAAAAACTGTAAAAGCTACCCGGAAGCAGATATAGACACAGACCACAACATCATAATTATGAAGGCCGCACTTAAATTTAAAAATCTGAAAAAAAAGGAACAGAAAAAGGCACTTTGACTTTGAGAAGCTAATTAAAGATATCCATGAAAGATTTGAAAAAAAGCCAAATGAATTGCGGAAAGATATCAGGAAAATTTCTGATACTAAGGAAGTAGAAACAGAATGGAATAACATTAAATCCAGCCTAGACATGGCGGCCAAAGATATTCTGAGGTATACACAAAAAAAAAGAAACCATGGATAACAACAAAGGATATCCTGAATTTAATACAAAAAAATATCAGACAAAACAAGGAAACAGAGATACAAAACCATAAAATGGGAAATTATTCGCAAATGCAGGAAAGCTAAAGAACAATGGATTGATGAAAAGTGCAAAGAGGTACAAAATAAGATGGAAAAAGAAAAGACAGATGAAACATACAAATTAATTAGAATGAATTTTAGGGATATAAAACCATATAGCAAAAATATAAGGGACGCGAAAGGAAATGTCATTATAGAAAATATAGATAAAGTAGCTAGACGGCAGGAATATATAGGGAATTTATATTCAGGAGAGGAACTAACAGCATTAGAACAGGAATCGGACATTGAAAATGATGACCTGGGAAGTCCTACACGTAGAGATGAGTTTGAATTAGCATTAAAGAGTCTGAAAAATGGTAAGGCACCGGGTACAGATAAGGTGCAAGCAGAAACTCTAAGCCGCTGGACAAGCAGTAACAGAACGTCTCTTCTGACTTGTAAGCTATATATATGAGACAGGCGAGATACCCAAAGATTTCAATTGTAACGTCATAATAACTATACCAAAAAAAAGAGGCGCGGATAGATGTGAAAATTTTCGAACAATAAGTTTGACAGAACACGTGTCAAAAATACTAACTATAATTGTACAAAAATGAATGGAAAAACGAGCTGAAGAAATAGTGGGAGAAGGTCAATTTGGGTTTAGGCGCAACAGGGGAACTCGGGAGGCTATTTTAGCTCTGAGGGTGATAATGGAGAAAACAATAGAGAAGGCGGAAAGTGTATATATAGGATTTGTAGATCTGAAAAAAGCATTTGACAATGTAAAATGGAAAAAAATGTTCGAAATACTCAAAATGATTGGAATGAGTTTTAAGGACAGACGAATAGTACATAGCTTATACAAAGAGCAAACAGCGGTAATAGAATTAGAGCAAGAAAGTAGAGAAGTAAATATTAGGAAAGGGGTGAGACAGGGATGTGCCTTATCCCCATTAATTTTTAACTTGTACATAGAAGAGGCAATGAATACTGTCAAATGCAGGAAGACATTTGGCATTAATATGCAGGGACAAAAGATTGAAATGCTTAGATTTGCAGATAATATAGCGGTATTAGCATCTAGCAAAGAAGAGTTAGAAGCTGCTCTTAATGAAATGGAAACAGTTCTAACGGAGAGATATGGTATGAAAATTAACAAAAGTAAAACTAAAGTTCTAGTATGTAAAAGAGGGGAAAATAAATCGAAAACAAGAATACAAATAGGAAACGAGAACTTACAAGAGGTTAAGGATTTCTGCTACCTAGGAAGTCAAATAACACAAGATAGGAAAAGCACAAAAGATATAAAACAAAGATTAGCACAAGGTCGTGCTACATTTAATAAGAAAAAGCAACTACTGTGCTCAAAGACCACAAACATAGAAACAAGAAAAAGATTGCTTAAAACATATCTGTGGAGCACAGCACTGTATGGCTGTGAAGCCTGGACAGTAGGAGAAGCAGATAAGAAAAAGGTAGAAGTCTTTGAAATGTGGTGCTACAGACGTATGATGAAGATACCATGGACAGACAAAGTTAAGAACAAAGAGGTACTAGAAATGGTAGGGGAAGAAAAAATTATGTGGAAAACAGTAAAAAATATGAGAGATAGGATGATAGGCTACATACTAAGACACGAGGGAATAGTGCGGAATATATTAGAAGCACAGATAGGAAAAAAGAGAAGTAGAGGTATACCTAGGTTAGACTACTGCACACAGATAGTGAAAAATGTAGGCTGTGAGAATTTCAGGGAAATGTGTAGGCTAGCTCAGAATAGAAATCAATGGAGGTACGTTTCCAACCAGTCGCAAGATGGAAAACTAGTGACAAAAATAATAACTGTACTTAAACATGATGATTACTATAAACAACTGCAGATATTGGTTTTGCAATACTCTCAACTAATGTTAAGTGTGCGAAAGGATTTACTGGAAAACTATTAATACAGCAAATGTCTAAGTGTTGGGGGATCCTTGGCAGCCTCAACCCCCTTCACATACCACTGAATCTCGGTAAAATTGGGCATATAATTAAAAACCAATAGAAGGGAATCGAACTGTATATAGGCTTCCCGACACGGCTGACTGCTTGAAAAATGACAGGTGAGCATTTTTCACAAAAATTACGCCCTCGTTCGGATGAGAGGTTAAATGGAGGTCCCGTGTGTGAGTGTTGTCACGCATGTTAAAGATCCCTACCTGGAACAGCTAGGGTTCGGCAAAATTCTACATTTCCAGGCAACAAAAAAAACTCGCCTCCTGGCCAATGTAGTACCTTTGGGTGGATTATTGAAAAATCACATATAATGTATATAGGCAGTTATGAGAATTGCAGGGAACTGGGTGGGCTAGTTCAGAACATAAATAAGCTGAGTTACAAGTCCAACCAGTTTCAAGACGTAAAACCCAATGACGAAAAAATAATTGCTCTTAAATGTGATGATTATTATAAACAACTAAGTACAGGTGTTGGTTGTGAAATATTTTCAACTAATGTTGATTGTGCGAAAGGATAAATTAAAATAACTATTAATTCAACAAAGGTTCAAGTGCTGGGGGAACTTGGCAGGCAAAGGCTGCTTACCTCCCTTCACACACCACTGAATATCAGAGAAATATGGTATAAACTGTAAAACAATAGAAGGGGACCAAACTGCATCAAACAAGAAAAAACAGCAGCTATGTTCAAAGACAATGAACATAGATACAAGAAGAAAACTGTTCAAAGCATAGTGTGGAGCACAGCACAGTACATCTATGAATAGGGGCAGTAGGAAAAGCAGACAGAAAGAGATAGAAGCCTTATGGAATGTTGTGCTTCAGATTTATGAGGATGTTAGCATGAACAGACAAAGTTAATAACAAATTGGTTGTAGAAATAGTAGAGGAATAAAGATATCTGTGGAAAACGAAAAAATAGGAGAAATAGAAGGACAGGATACGTTCTAAGGCATTTCTGGAAAATAGTACGAGATATATTGCTAGCAGAGATAGGAAAAGATAGATAGGGGTAGACCGAGATCAGACTTCACACACAGATAGGGATAGACGCGAACAGCAAATTTCAGCAAAATATGTAGGTTGGTTCAGACTAGGAAACAATGAGGGTACACGTCTAACCAGTTCTAGGACTGAAGACCATAATGATGATGATGATGAACCTTCAAATAATCTTGAAGTTAATTTCCATTAAATTAAAATCTATAAGTGAAATACTCTATTTAAAATCAATTGTAGAATCTTATGTGACTATCTAATAAAAATAATTGTAAATTTAAACTCAATATAAATTCTGAAATATTTTAAGATTTCTTAAAGGTTTATTAAAGATTACGAGTCGTACTCAGATCTGACTATGATAAATTATATCAATTACAATATTTGTCATTAATATACAGGGTAATAGTTTGATACAAATTCCATCTTCAACCAAGATAATACAAAGAAATTAATTTTGTTATGTCAATTGTAAATAACTGTAACTGAAGAGAATAATCGTTATTTAAATAGACTTTTTATTAATTGTTTAATGTAACAGATTATTAAGGAAGTAATCTTATGATAAAATTTGCATGTATAAAACTATGCACCCAACAACTCTTGTAAACCTTATAGAATATGCAAAACAAGTAGTGTGTATTGATGGGTTTAAGTTCTTATACAATATTATTTATCCTCATATTTATTGCTATATTCACATACTTCTTGCTCAGATGCAAATGATGATCTGATAGATATTTGATATACAATTACTTTTTCTTTCAGAGATAATATTGTTTAAATATAATAATCTTAGCCTTTGTACTTTAGGTGCGTATAGCCGTTACTAAAGTTCCTACGCTCTCTTTGGTGATGCTGTCTTGCTTATGTTAAATCTTTGAGTTTAATGGCACATGACATTTCCGTATTTTAGCCCCCTACTCATTCCATCGAAGTAAAGTTCAGAGTTAGTCCGAGAGTCTTTAGATGCTAAAACTTCGGAAAGATCCTTTGGAAGACCTAAGTCTCTAACTCAAGTCGTTGAGTTCGTTCTTGGAAAATAACTGCAGTTGCTTAGAAACGCTTGATATTTCACTGGCATTGGTAAAGTTGTTTTCATCAACTGCAGGTTCAGAACTGCTTGTAACATCTTCTAAATTTGTTGGTTTCTCAGGTATTGGCACGTCTGTACCATGTGGCACTCGCCTAATTGCAGACTTGAGGTTTGGATAAATGATGTTTTTAAATTTTTATGTTATATCCACGTACATTGCACGCACAGAAATAACAATCATCATGGTGATTTGTTGGCTCTCGCCAAATCATTGGTATTCCAAAGGGTAGGGATTTCTTGTACCTTAAACCCTCTTCATATATCTTACATACAACATGTGGTGCCCAATGTTTGTCTTGATCACTATTCTTTACTTTAAAATATGCATAGTATTGGTGTTTCGATAGTGATGTAATTTTATATCTAAATTTCTTGACCACAAAACAACCACACACATAGCAAAAAGTTTCTGGATTATTTTGATAAAGTCTTGGCATTTTAAACACGAATTTAACTGCAAAATGCTCACTAAACTCACTAAACAACGACTGCAAAACCGAACTCAAACAGACTAATCAATGCACTTGTTGCACAAAGACGTATATTTATATCTCATTCGCCGACGGTCTGACTGCAAATCAAGGAATCCCAGCAATTAAATTTTACTTTCGAGAATTCCCCTATACTATTCTATTGATTTGTACGCAATTTAATCTCAGCGGCGTAGCAATTTTTAGAATGTCATTTAATTTTTATTCGCAAATATTTAAAAAACCCTAAATATGACACTTAGTAAATTTATCAAAAAATTGTGCGTGATGGTGTAACATACTGTTTTATGACGCTCTAATAGTTCTATTATTTCTAAAAACAGTTATTTTCTAGTATAATTTTAGCATCCTAATTATTAGAATGAAGGTCTTGTAGCATAAGTATGTCTGCAATTGTAAACGGCTGCAAGATTACCCAAGTAGCGTCCTAGCGAAGTTCCAGGAAGATATAATCCAAGAGTTAATTAATTTTTCTAAAGGCACTTTACTTGAAAGGCACTAAACATGTCAGATTAGTTGCTATCTATGATTAGATGTCAATCATGTTCTAGGACCCTATTTATGTCTGGGTGGTCGGAAGGAATTTTCAATTAGCGGAGTACTCAACTAAAAATTAGTCCGAGATCTACTTGTGTGGCTATCTTAGTGCAATTGGCAGTTTAATTAATCTTAAAGATTTACGACCGGCGTATCCTAAGTCGAGTATGAGAGCTAGGCAAGGGGTTATTTTTCAATTAACTTAAATGTATATAAGGATGCCAGCCGGGTGTAATGGGGGTTGTAATAAACCCATCGCAATGCATCTCGTAATTTTTCAAAAATAGAATTAGCTCATTCCTAAATCGATAAGGAAGCTGTTTCATTAGTTTTTGGTTAAACTTGGCAAGTTTAACCAATATTTGGAAGTAAAATTTACTATTGAACGAGAAGATTAATTGTAATTTTACTCTAGATTTGTTCTTAGAAACTTTAAATTTTATTTTTCAAATACTTACTTCTCGTTCAATAGTAAATTTTACCTCCAAATTTTGGAACACCGATGGGGTCTCCCTCAGCCCCATTATTGCTACCATAGTTATGGATTTTCTATTTGATAATGTTATTCCTTTATTGCCCACACTTCCAGCCTTTATCAAGAAATTTGTTGATGATGTAATTTGCTCTGTACCTACCAACAAAGTTAATATCGTTTTAGAACTTTTTAATAAATTTAATGAACATATACAGTTCACATTGGAACAGGAACAAGACCGCAGCATTTCCTTTTTAGATATGAAAGTCATTCGAAACAGTGATAACACTATTGTATTAGATTGGTACAGGAAACCAACAAATTCTGGTAGATATATTAACTTCCACTCAAATCATAGTATCCACCAAAAAATAAATGTAATTATTAATTTAAAAAATAGAATAAAACAATTGTCACATCCTTCGTTTCATTTAAAAAATTTTAATATATTAGCTAAAATAATGATGAACAATGGGTACCCAAAACCACTAATAAATAAACTGATTTTTCATTCCAATAACATAACAAAAAACGTGGCTATCCAAACACAAAGCACAATCTTCAAAAAACTTCCTCTAGTCAAAAACCTAACTAATAAAATAGTTAATATATTAGCGGATCGGTCTATCACTATAGCTCAGTATAATCCATTTCCGGTAGGAACAGTTTTCTCCAAATTAAAAGACAGAACTCCAATGCTGAACAATTCTATGTAGTGTACTCCATTCCATGTGGAGATTGTAACCAAATCTACATAGGCCACACCTCACAATGGCTGCAGAGTAGAATTGTTCAGTATAAAAGCGACTGTAAAATTTCTAAAAATTCCTGTGCTTTAGCGCTCCATACCAAACAAACTGGTCACATACCTAAATTTGGAGAAGTAACTATTTTAGACAAAGAAGTCCGGTATAAAGGCAGACTTTTCCTAGAAATGGCTCACATTAATACATCTAAAGATGTTCTTAATTTTAAATCTGATAGGAATAATTTAAACTCTATATATTCGTATTTGTTAAATTTTAGAATCCTCAACAACAGTAACAATAATTCGACTTGATCAACGTGAGTAACTGGGTAGTATATTAATCGTAATAGTTTTTCTTTTGTTGGTTTTCATTAATTGTTTAAAGAGCGTGTCGGATCTAATGAACCAGTGCCATGTAACTAGTGCCAATTCATCCTCATTCGATTGGATTTCCCACTTTCCATCTGTTGTCCCACTTATACAAGTGCGTTAGTTCATGTTGAACTGGTAGGTGATAAATTATTCTGTGAAATGTGTCTAGCATACACTTGTTTTACTTTAATGATGGACGTTAAATGTTTGTTTAAATATTTTAAATGTAGGAATTATAGTGTTGTTTTATAAATGTGTCAGCTATACCCTAAATCTGCTAAATGTACATTTATTTATTTATAAACTATTTAGTACTTATGTTCTGTAAGTATTTGTAATTTCTTAGTATAGTTGATGTTCATAACTTCTCTTATATAAGACCCTTATGAAGATTTAAAAAATAAATCAAAAGCTTGGCAAAAAAACAAAGTTTGATTTAAAAAATTGGACCAATAAACCCGTTATTGCATTTATTATATATATATATATACATATATATATTATATATATTATATATTATATATTATATATTATATATTATATATTATATATTATATATTATATATTATATATTATATATTATATATTATATATTATATATTATATATTATATATTATATATTATATATTATATATTATATATTATATATTATATATTATATATTATATATTATATATTATATATTATATATTATATATTATATATTATATATTATATATTATATATTATATATTATATATTATATATTATATATTATATATTATATATTATATATTATATATTATATATTATATATTATATATTATATATTATATATTATATGTTATATATAAAATATATAGATATTATATATAGTATATAGTATATATATTATATATATATTTTAGATTTAAGCGATGCAAGTAAGCATATCTTACAACAATAGAACGCATATTCAGCAAAAAAATAGGTAATTCATACATTATGTAAATAGCAAGTATTTAACACTCTGTATATAGACCGTTATTAATTTTAAGTAAGGCCAGTAAGAATATCTTCCAACAAAAGTACGCGTATTCAGAAGAAATGATAGTACATGTAATTAAAAACGCGTTGAGAAGTGTTCTAATTAGTTATAAAAGCAATACGAAGATAAGCGATAAAACCTAACAAAGCTTTATGCAAGTACGCGGAAACAATCAACATTTTTGATAAGAAAACGCAATTGAAAACACGCATAAATAGATAAACAAAAACAGCATTGAAGTTACATCATTTATTTTGTTCAATTATCCAAAAGGCTATAGGTATACAAAACAACGTCTGGCAAAAATAACGATGCAAATAAACCTTACACGGAAAACCAAAGAAATTACATCAGAAACAACTTCGAAAAGCAGGGAATATTAAAGACCTGGTTGGTTGAGATATCTACAAAACTGTTGAAAACCCAGCCCACATGTAAGTGGGATGAGCCTATATTAACACAGAGCAATGATAAGAGGAGTCAGTTCACAACTCAGGCAGGGCGAAGCTGCGTCACTGTTAATCAGAAAGTCACGCGTAATTTAATATTTAATAAAATATCAAGTGTATGTCACAGTGATAATTGTGCAACGACTACGAAGACTTCTTTTGCCGGTTAACGGCTTCGAATTGGTGGTACATTTTTGAACATTTCGAATCTGTGATATAACATTTAGAATTTGTGGTACACTTCTAAATATTTCAAATTGGTGGTGTATTTTTGAATAATTCAAGTATGCGTCGATAAAAACAATTCAAATCTGGGTCAATATAATATTTCAAATCAGCGTCGACAATTATATTTTGGTACAATTCTGGTACAATTTTGAGTTGCGAGATTCAAGGCATATAAAATAAAGAAGCACAAAGTAATTTTTGGAAAACGAGGGGTAACTGTACTCAAATACTGGTTCAACAAAGCAGAGCAGTGATAGACGAAGGAGGACAACAAAGGGGTGTTGATCCACAACCCGAACAACCTGTAGCAGGTCAGATCTATTTAATTTTAAGATATTTTTCTATTTAAATTTCAATACTGAATTTATTTAATTTATATAAACTTGTGATGAAGTCAACAACAAACGTTGCATATGTTAAACTTAGGCCATATATTATAAAGGGATCTAGAACGTTCCAGGTTTTTTGGTAAAAAGATAGTTTTTGGTGACTTTAGATTGAATTCAAAGTATATAAATTTTGGAATAAATAATACATATGATATTGACTGATTGAAGGGTGTATTTAAATATTTTTCAAAAATTATAAATAATATTTTTTTCATTATATGGAATTAATTGACTTCGTTTTATCAATTCAAACAAATCATCATAAAGGAGTGGAGAAAGAAAATTGATCATCGTAACATTGTGCACTCTGTGTAGATTAAAGAGGGCTAGCGTGGCATAAAATATATATATATATATATATATATATATATATATATATATATATATATAATACAGAAGAATAATCCACATTTGGAATGCAAATGAATGCTTGATATATATTAATAGTTATTAAGATGAAATGAAAACCCAACTTTGTATTTAAAGTTGAATTACCATTTCAAATCGAACTAGTAATTGAAAACCACTAAAAGAACGGCTACAGCAGGATTTGAACCTGCAACCTCTGATTCTCCGGATCAGTGCTCTAACCAATTGAGCTATCTAGCCTAATTGTTTAGATGATGTTGTACTTAATACTACTGAAGCTTGGCCCTTGTTAATGATTTTCAATTACGTCTTGCATTTAAGGAAATTGAATCTAGTTATATACATAATTCATGTACTAATAACTTGATCATCCCATTTTTGCAACGTTCGGAATAATACAAACATGTAACTATATTATTATTAATACAGAAGAATAATCCACATTTGGAATGCAAATGAATGCTTGATATATATTAATAGTTATTAAGATGAAATGAAAACCCAACTTTGTATTTTCAATTACTAGTTCGATTTGAAATGGTAATTCAACTTTAAATACAAAGTTGGGTTTTCATTTCATCTTAATAACTATATATATATATATATATATATATATATATATATATATATAATATAAAGTAAGATGTATCTGAACAAACTCTTATGGAAATAATAAGCATTGACAAATACAAATCGGGCTGGTAGTTAAATTAACAAAACATTGCTATAACATGGACATCACTGACCAATGGTTTGCTCATCAGGTGGACTGTTACCAAGATAGAATTGATAATCACACACTGTTATAATGTATGTTGGTACATGTTTTATTCACCTGCATGCGTGTTAATTATTATACTTGCCATAGCTTTTTTTTTATATAAGTGATTTTTGAAATTATTTATATTAACTAAGCCGATTACATTCATAGGGTTTTCTTGGTAATAGTCCTTTTAATGAGCTAAAAGTACCGACCATTGATTTGTCAGTGATTTTACTCCCATGAATTAATAAGTAATGATTTTTTTTATTGGCTAATAACTGCATTTGTATTATTCAATATATATTATTTAAAAGTTTATTACAGATAACACCTCTTTTAACTACTATTCAATTTTCTATAGTTAGTCAGGACCTGTCAAATAATTAAAGGTATCTTTATATATATAATCTAATATATATATATTTTATACTTTACATATTAAATAGTTAGATTTTTATTTCAAAAACTGACTCTGGTTGTAATACTATTCAAGTTTTTATAGGTTATAGGTCCTTTTAAATGAAATAATACAAAGGCGTACTTTTTTCCATCTGAATTTTCAGAGTAATTTTTACTCTTGAAAGTCACAGATAATAAATAGCTTGAGATTTTTTTTTGTCAAAACTGTCAATCTTGTAATTATTCAAAATAGCTTTTTAAAATGTTTTCTATTACATATGCCAGTAATTACACAATCTCAACTATTTAATCTGGACCAAGAGTAAAATTACTCGAAAATTCAGATGGAATAAAAATACGCCTTTTTATTTTTTTTAACAGACCTATAACTATAAAAACTGAATTATATAATATATATAATATTATGTAGGGGGGTACAAGGCTTCTAAGGGTAGATTTGTGTTAATAGGGTGTATGCCAAACAATAGGATTAATATATCAGATCTAATAATAAAAAAAACTATATTTTGCTGTACTTTACATATGCTAAAGTATGTACCATTTTAGTTTGAAAAATATGTGCCAAAAGGTAGACAACATGACTTTATGACGTTGATACAATGCACGGTACTTAAGGTTTTATACTGAGTTGATATTTTATGAGCCAGTGAAAGTACATTTGCCGTCGGAAAGCCGAACGCATTTATGGATATCTGCAACCAACAAAGCGTGTAAATTATTTTGGCTTTTCTTTTAATAGAATCAACTTTTGGACGAATTGTAAAATCAAAATTAAAAGTGAATAGAAATATAAAAGGTTATTGGAGAATTGTGAAGTATTTTTGGACCAATAGTAGAAATTAAGAATATTATAAAGACTGTAGTGAAGGTATTTTGGACACGAAAGGAAAGACGAATTGTTATTGGATATTGTATGTTTTAGAATTGTAATTCAAGTAAGCTAAGGTTGTTGATCTTATCGCTAAGCGAAATAAATAAAAAAATTCTAATTTCGATCATGTTCAGATAAAGACGTGTTTTACAAAACCTGCGTTAAAAGTTGTACAAATATTTATTGAAATAAAAGTTTATGTGTATTAAAGAGTTTAATTTAATAAAGTGAAAGTAATAAGAAGCATCGAGAGTATAAAGGCAACGATTATTAAAGAAGATTTAGAGTGGTTGAATAGTGCGACGGGAAAAGCGACGATTTATTTAGGTTTGAGCAAGATTGGTGTTGGATTTACGAAGATTTGGTTTAACGGCAGTAGGAGATTTGAGTGGATATAGAAGGCAACGACGATATTGATTAATTTTTGGAGTGGTTTGAGCAGATTAACGGCAGTAAGGACATCGTGTGGATATTATAGGAATAGCAGGACAAGGATTGATTTAAAATAGGACGGTTGGATTGATTTGGATTGAGCAAGGAGAGGATTAATTGGAATACGAAGTAGGGAAACAGGAGAGCAGTAGACTACGAGGAAGAATTAACGCAGGGGAAGTAGATATAACGGTTTTTTTTAAATTCTAAATTGGGGTAAAATTATTTCAGATTTGGGGTCAACGAAATTGGTTAAGAACACCTGGAGGCAATACGCAAGTGGACTACGATTGTGAATCCTTGTGAAGGTGCGTACGGTGAATACGATTTTGAGCCAGCAGTAAAAGAAGGCCTACAGCGCGGTATAATTCAGGTAGGTACCGTGAATATCTTAAAACGTCAAAATTAAAGTCATAAATAGTTTACATAAATTAATTTGGCACCAGGCAACATTGATCTGTTAAAATTTGGCATATATAGTAAATCAGTGCATTAAAAAAGTGGTAAAACAAACGAGGGTGCAGTTTGGTTGAGTAGTGCACATCTACTCACGATTGAACTCACGGTGAGTAAGGTGAACACCCTGAGATTAAGGTTTCATATAGTCGAGGTATAATATATAGTAAACAGTAAATAAATAACCAACCAAACGTTGCTAAAGCACCTCGAATATCAGTCATTTATTGAATTCTAAAATAGGGACGACGACAAAAGTCGTGTAGCAAATTTTGTGTGGAGTAAACAAGCAAAAGTAAAAAAGTTAGTAGGCAGAAGAATATATATATATATATATATATACAGGGTGCCCACAATCTATCTCCGTATATGGGTAACTTTTTTATTATAGAAGATACAATATTGGTTAAATTAGCAAAGTTGAAGAGAAATTTACGAGTAGTATGATGCTTTTGAAAACTCACCTAGATGCTCAACTTTTTAGATATTTGAAAAAACTGAAATTTGCCATTTTCTTCAAACGCTAATAACTTTTAACGGTTTAACCTATAGAGAAAATAAAACTGCTTGTAAGGTAACTTTTACGTAGAATTCAATAGCGTATATTACAATTTTAATTGGAAATGGGTTTTCAAGCTACAAACATAACCTCACTTTTTTTAAATGGAAACCATAGTTCAATATAACCCAAATGGAAAGGTTTTTCTTTTCTGATTACCCTGATGTAAGGGTTGATGTACTTATTTTCAGTAGTTTCTTCATGATAAAGAAAAAACGATTTATTTATTTGCGGACATCAAGGAGTCCATGGATACATATTACAAACAAACAAAATGTGTAAAAATCTATAATGGAAACACAAGTTTATTGTAACTAAATTTATTATAAACTAAGAAAAATAAAATACTTAAAAATAAACTATCCATATAATACAAATAACTTAATCAAAGGAAACAAAATTAATTAATGCCAATATGCCCACTCCTACATTAACATATGCTCAAAATGACCTCCATTAGCTTGCAAACACATTTCGCACTTTTTAATTAGGTTTTGGTGCACCTTATTTAACGTTTGTGGTTTTATACTTGTAATAGCTGCTGTAATACTATCTTTGAGTTGCTCAATGTTATTGGATTTTTAGCATACACTACATCCTTTACAGTACCCCAAAGAAAAAATCCAGTGGCGATAGTTCTGGTGACCTTGCCGGCCATGGAACAGGACCTGCATTGCCAATCCAATTTGGAAAACTATTATCAAGATATTCAGAAACGGCTTGAGCATTGTGAGCAGGTGCACCGTCATGCTGAAAATAATATAAGTTTTGCAGTAAATTAAGTGGCAAATTATCGAGCATTTCTTGCAATTCGTTTTGTAGAAAATTCAAATAGTGTACACCATTTAAATTATAATTATAGAAGAAAGGCCCAAGTATTTTATTACTAAAATGGCACACCACACATTTATCGAAAATTGATGTTGATCCCGCCTTTCTTCTGTTAAATGGGATTTTCCTGACTCAGTAGACTGTATTTTTCTGTTAAACATGCCTTTGTTAGTAAATTTTGCTTCGTCGGTAAATATAATAGTGTGACTAAAACAGGATTATTATTTGTTTCATTAAGAAACCACCTACAAAACTGTTGTCTTCTCTCACAATCCCCATGATACAGTGTATTGCTAACATGGGTTTTGTATGGTTTGTAGCGGTTTTGTTTTAAAATTAGGCGAGCTTTTTCTGTAGAAGTAGCGCACTCAATTGCAGTTTCTCGGTGGACGCTGTTGGCTTAAAATTCATGTAGGCTAACACACGTTCTTCATCATCAGTTTTGAATTTTCTTTTATCAGTACTGGGTTTTGTAAAAGCACCAAACCTTTTTAAATTGTTTTCTAATTTAGAAAACAATCGTTTATCTGGTTGCCTTCTTTCCAAATATCTTTCATAATACATATCACCAGCAGCATCACAATTTCTGTTACAGTCATAGTAACAAAAGAGCATGTCATTTTTTCGTCGTTTGTATACATTCTCTATTATAATCAAATAAATTTAAAAGTCTTCTACACAAAATTTGCAACCCAGAGCAAATAAACACTTTAACTAATAATATCTGACAAATGCCAGTTGTTTTTTGTTTATTTAAAATATGTATCCATGGACTCCTTGATGCCCGCAAATAAATGAATCGTTTTTTCTTTATTATGAAGAAACTACTGAAAATAAGTACATCAACCCTTACATCAGTGTAATCAGAAAAGAAAACCTTTCCATTTGGGTTATATTGAACTATGGTTTCCATTTAAAAAAGTGAGGTTATGTTTGTAGCTTGAAAACCCATTTCCAATTAAAATTGTCATATACGCTATTGAATTCTACGTAAAAGTTACCTTACAAGCAGTTTTTATTTTCTATAGGTTAAACCGTTAAAAAGTTATTAGCGTTTGAAGAAAATGGCAAATTTCAGTTTTTTCAAATATCTAAAAAGTTGAGCATCTAGGTGAGTTTTCAAAAAAGCATCATACTACTCGTAAATTTCTCTTCAACTTTGCTAATTTAACCAACATTGTATCTTCTATAATAAAAAAGTTACCCATATACGGAGATAGATTGTGGGCACCCTGTATATATATATATATATATATATATATATATATATATATATATATATATATCGTACTCGGTGTTATGAACGTTTACTTAACGCCACCGCTCTGTGTTCTCACTTCAATCTTACTAATTTAATTATTATTATGCCACGGATAGCCCTTTTTAATCTACACAGAGTGCACAACGTTACGATGATCAATTTTCTCTTTGATTTCTCTATGATTTCCCATTTGAATCAATACAACAACGTCAATTAATTCCATCTAATGAAAACAAATATTATTCACAATTTTTGAAATTCTTTAAATACACCCTTCAATCAATTAATATCCTATGTATTATTTATCCCAAAATTTATATACTTTTAATTCAATCTAAAGTCGCCAACTATCTCTTTACAATAAAATCTGGAACGTTCTAAACCTCTTTATAATATATTACGTAAGTTTAACGTGTGCAACGTTTCTTGTTGACTTCATTACAAGTTTTGTATAAATTGAATACATTCAGTATTATAATTTAAATTGAAAAATATTTTAAAATTAAGTAGATCTGACCTGTGATATGTTGTTCGTGTTGCGGATCAACACTCTTTAATGTCTTCAATCGTCTACCAATGCTCTACTTAGTTGAACCAATATTTAAGTACAGTTATCCTTTGTTTTCCAAAAATTACCTCGTGCTTCTTTATTTTATATTTGTCTGCAAATGCTTTGAATCTCTTCCCTCAAATGCTTTCGACGCAGCTTAGAATTGTACCTGAATTGTACCAAAATTCGATTAGAATTGTCCACTTAGAATCTACTTAGAATTAGAATTTTCTCCTTAGAATCCACGCAGCTTTGAATTATCCAGAAATACACCAGAAGTATTACTACCGACGCAGACTTGAAATGTCCAGTATTATTGTCAACACCGACTTGAAATGTCCAGAAATATACCACAGATTTGAAATATTATTGTCGACACAGACTTGAAGTCCTATCATTATAAATATTTAATTTAAATCAATTACCCAAATTCTACTCACGTTTTCTATAAAAAACGGCAAAAACTCTTCGTAATTGTTGCACTATATTCACTGTAACATAAACTTGATATTCTACTATACTTTATTTATTTTACGCGTGGATTTTTGGTTAACAGTGTCGCAGCTTCGACGTGCATCAGTTGTGAACTGACCCGTCTTATCACAGAATAGGTGTTAAATAGCCTTTTCCCACTACCTCTGGGCTGGGTTTTCAAGCAGTTCTGCAGATTATTTGAACCAACCAGGTTTTGTCTTTAATATTCCCTGTATTTTGAAGTGGTTTCTGATGTAATTAATTCGGATTTCCATGTAATGGTGTTTATTTGCTATTGATACTTTATTATATTTGACATACGATGTTTTGTGTAGATATCGCCTTTTGGATAATTGTACAAAATAAATGATGTAACTCTAATGCTGTTTTCGTTCATGTATTTATGCATCTTTAAAACTGCGTTTTCTTATCAAAGCGTTTATTGTTTCCGCGAAATTGCATAAAGCTTTGTTAGGTTTTATCTTTTATCTTCGGCGTCTTTATTTTATAAATTGTAGAACACTTCTCAATTACATGTACGATCATTTCTCTTCTGAATACGCGTTCTATTGTTGAAAGATATGCTCACTGGCATTACTTAAAATTAATAACAGTATATATACAGGGTGTTAAATGCTTACTATTTACATAATGTACGAATTACCTGTTTTTCTGCTAAATAAATGCAGTTTTCTAATTCCTATTGCTATTTATTGTTACTACACGACCCTTACTACTCAATATACCCCTAAACAACCCCTTATCACAGCAATATATATATATATATTGTAGTGGCTTTAAAGGGTTAAATTTAGGTATGAACAAGGCAATTTCAAACACCCTGTATAGAGGAAACAACCAAAATTTACTTGCGAAATAAATTTCATTTAGTTAATTTAAAGTAACAGGTATTACCATAATTTTACAAGTAGTGCTTAAAATTTAGTTAGGTTCGTGAAGAAAATAAATTGTAGAAGCCAATGCAAATTATTAATTAATTTAATTGAGTTTAGTTGAAAGGGTTATTACATCTAATACGCATAAGAGCTTGAAAAATCGATAATACCAAGGTGAAACGCTTTGCTAACAAACGAACAGCCGTTGAATATAACATACCTTGAAAAGTAAACTCCTAGAAATGTTATTTTAAAACGATCGTTAATTGAACACCTGCATGTTTTGGAAAGGTCATGTTCCCCTAATTTGTGTAGATTAAAGACAAGCTTCGAGGTATATTGTGTTTCGCATAAATGCTAACTAAAAGTTTCCTTAAAGCGCAGAAGGGATGGACAATCAATGATATGCTTCGGAATGAGACAGGCATAATAGCAGTTCATTTCGAAACGCACGTATTTAGTCCACATGGATTAATTTGAAACGCAGACAGTAATATCGATTTTCTACCACTCAAACAAGGTTAGAAGGAAACAGAATATGCACAAGAGAAGAATAGCGTTAATACAGGCGGGGTTTCAAGACGTCACTAAAATATCTCATTGGTCTAAATATTTAGTTGTACAACAGACAAACACGGGGAAATTTAATGCGGGTTTTTCGGAAAATATCGTATCAACGAGCTAAATTTCTAAGATTTTGAAAACGGTTACACCAAAATTTGAAGAACAAATTAGTTTAATTGAATGTTTCGCGTTAGGAGGGTCTAGAGAGGTTACACTCAGAATTGTATAAATACTCTAAGAGAATTAGCATCGCTCTCTTTTAACTTCGCTCTTAGTATTTATCGCTTCAGACTACGTACAGAAATTGACCACGAGCTTGTAAGTATATAAAAAATTTTAAATTAAGTAGTACAGTGTTGGCCTCATAATTTGAAACGCGGATAGTGGCGAGTTTAATTTTATTGAGGTGCAACATATATCTTAACAAGCTCGTGAAGTGACGTAAAGTAACGTAAATTAAATTAAGCAATTATAAAAAAGTGTAATATACTTGGATTTGGATGCATCGTGAATGCAGAGCATGCAGCACAACTTAGATGGTGTTCATCTACAAATAGCTGGAGACGGCGAGCAGAGCAGAACCACGAAACCAAGGGTGCAGGAACTTAACGGCTTCGCCAACGGAGTATGAATCTTCCAGAAATTCCAGGTAACGCTTTAGAATTTGTTGTTTTTGATAAACTATGAAAATTATTGTGATGTGTGAGAGTGAACTATGAAGGTATTTTGCATTATTTTGCGTATTGAAAATAATACGTATAGCTAACTTTTATTATGGTATTTAAATATAAATCTAAAGGTGTATATAAAGCTTATTAACGTTCCTCAGAAATTTAAATTTTTTTAGTGTTAAGAGTACATGTTTTTTTTTTGGTGTTTGTTGTAAAGTAAAAAGCATACATTATTCATGATTAACTGGGTATCATGAGCTCACCATACTCCAGAGTGTACTAATTAAAATTAATTATAAATAAAGAAAGAAAAATAAGGTATTATTCAGGGCCCATTTACTCCGGTTACCTTCAATGTGTTTGATATTTCAAGTTAAAATCCTGGACTTTACAAAGATAGAATTTATTGAGGTGTAACCTGAGCACCGAAATGTAAATAATCTTGAATTTTTATTTGTAAATAGTGGTAAATAAATATTGTATGATTGTTGTATTATTTTGTGGTTTTATTGAGAGTGTGCGTGAACGATAAAGAGTATGATAGTGAATCTAGGTATCCAAGAGGAGGTCCAACTGAGCTAGCCAGGGAGCTGTTGAAGTAATTAAGTTGATGGAAGCAGAATTTGGGTAAGAAATATTATTTTTTTTGAAATTTATGACGATTTTTGGAACATAAATAAAATCCTCGAATGTTTTTTTCTCTGTATTTTATAAAGGGTGCACAACAATTTTATGAAGGCCCAACGTTGGGGCTTGAATGATTTTTAGGGAGTTCCAGAGATTGATTCCAGTTATACAACAATATATATATATATATATATATATATATATATATATATGTATATATATATTGATATGATAACGCCGCACGCCGATGTAATAGTTTCCTGCTGTCCGCCACCGCTGTGTTTTTCTAATATTCTAATTTTAATTATGCCACGGATAGCCCAGTTTAATTCACACAGAATGCACAACGTTACGATGATCAAATAATTTACCCCTTTTTCCTAAAATCTTACCTGCTTAGAATGATAAAATGAAGTCGATCAATATTTGTATAATGAAAAGAAATAATATCTACACTTCACAGTTTTGTAATTTGACAAATAAACCCTTAAATCAATTAATAGTATTTAGATTATTTACCCCAAAAATTGTATCTCCCTTTCTTTAATTTAAAGTCACCAAAAACGACACCTTTTACTAAAAAATCTGGAACGTTCAAGACCTTTTCCCCTTTTTACGTAAATTTCTATGTATTAAAATATTTTTGTTGACTCTTTACAAAATAGAAAAATATAGTCAGTGTTTAATTAAAATTTGAAGTGATTCCTTATACTAGTTAGCCCTGACCTGTGATTTTCGTAGTGTGTGCTTTTCCCCTTTGGTCTGCTGTTGTGTGTAGTGGATTAACACCCCTTTATTATCTGCAAGCGAGTTGCTTCGTTAAAACAATGCTCTGCTTTGTACTCCTTCACGTAAGGTTGAACCAATAATTTTATTCAGTATTGTTAATCTTTGTTTCCAAAATTTACCTTGTGCTTTACTTTATATTTTTCTGGATACAACTTAGATTTCCCAACTTAGGTATCCCAATTTAGATACAACTTAGAGTTTTCTGGATACCACTGAGAGCCCTACATTATTATAAATGTTTAATTTAAATTAATTAACAAATTTCTACGCACGTTTTCAGCAGACGGCGAAAGTTTTTTTTTATATATCTTCACTATAATTTGTTTTCAAATATCATACAACACCACTTTTCACAAATTTTAATAATTTAATTTGAAGTTTATTTCGACGCGTAAATTTTCGAGTAACAGTGATTCAGATCAGCAGTCACCATCCTATCATCAGAAATCCATTTTGTATCAGAAATCCGAACGTCCTGCGGGGTTGAGCTAAGGTTGGCCTCTATTAAAGTCCATCAGGGCTCCATCCCGGAGTGATTAAAGATGGACTTTAATAGAGGCCAACTTTAGCTCAACCCCGCAGGACGTTCGGATTTCTGATACAAAAATGGATTTCCTGATGTGATAGGATGGTGACTGCTCCGGTGCTGTTGGCGGAGCATGGACATTCGGCTCGTCTAGGGTCGTGGGCTGCTCCGGCGTGGAAGCGGTTCGGCGAAGGCTACAAATTTCTTCCTACCTATGTAGGGAATGGACAGGAAACCAGGTATAAGGCGACAAACAAAGATAATTAGGCAAGGGAATCTACATAGATAAAAACAAGCACGATACGATACCTCAAACGTCCACTCCACTCGAAGGTTCAGGCAAAAAAGCCACGTTCAAGCGTCTAACGGAAACACTTCACCCCACTTTTGTCTTTCACGCGTCGGCGCGAAGTTATTCGTCCATTCTTCCCCACATCAAAATTACACTAAAAAAATGTTTAAGGGCCAATTTGGCACGTAACAAGATTCGACGTGGTTCAAATTGAGACTGCCTCTCTTATCAAACTCTGGGCGTTATATAGTTTGCGCTATCTAAATTTGATTGGTTTATCTGAACTGTCGTACAAAGTCTTGTAGCCAACCATGGTTGTTTTTGATATCCCTAGGAGTTTACAAGTTTGATTCTGATGAAATTATTCCGTGATTACATACTCTGCTCGTATTTCTATTATTTCACGATCTTTGAGCACTTGTTTTGTTATTATTACTGGAAATTTTAATTTACCTTTATCTTTGATTTAGCTTATGGCTGTTGTTTGTATAGATGAAGCTTTTGGGGAATTAAATAAGTAAACTGATGTAACATGAATGATGTAAATCAACATGTTTCTGTTTATAGCTGGTATTTAAAACTTATTTTGAAATGTGCGTTTCTTATCAAAGCGCTTTAGTATATTCTTCCTTTATCTTATTCCATGCGTATCTATTTGTTTATAAACTTATTGAACGCTTCTTAAAGTAGTTTAATTGGATGTATAATTATCTCCCTGCTGAATATGTGTTCTATTATTGAAAGATATGCTTACTGGCAGTGATTAAAGTTAATTGCGGTCCTTATACAGGGTGTTAAATGTTTGCTCTTTGCATAATATGCAAATTATTTATTTTTCATGCTAAATAAATGCAGTTTTCTAATTCCTATTGCTATGTACATTTACTACGCAACCCTTATGACTCAATACACCCTTAAACAACCCCCTTATCATAGCAATATAAATATATATATATATATATATATATATATATATATATACGGATCCAATCGACGTTACTAGACCGATGATGTTTAGCAGACGACCTAAGACCCTGCAGAAATAACATTAATTCAAATGTATATCTCACTAAATTAGAATGTTTTTTACAAGCACTCGACAAGACGCTATAGAGGGGAAATGATTTTTTCAAAATATGGAATTTAGATAAATACCTATCTCCGCTAGATCCAGCAAGTTAAACCATTTTCCTGAACCCAGTTATATACAGAAATGATGTTTGACCGATGCTCGCAAGCCCGACACCGTTGCCGCGTTTGTGTACAGTATTTTATCATTGTAAAGCTTAATCTTATATTATATTTTATTACACTTGCATCGTGGGCTTGAATTAGACTTTCACCTTACGTTGTCTGCTTAGTCGTATTGTTTACATGCGTTGTTAAGTGAATGTGAAAACCAAAAAGTCTTCACGATTACTTCCAGGTACAAGAATATAATGTTAATGTGCTTAAATACCAATGACAATCTTCTTCTACGACTAGAATGGGAGTCCACTAGTGGTTTCAGGGATGAAGATAAGGAAACAGCTTTAGTAAGTAAGAAGTGGTTAAAGCATATCTTCGTCTTTAATTAACATTGACTTTTGTAGATTGGAAGGTTAAACGTAATAATCCTGTAATTAGATGCGACAATTTTGGTAAGTATGGTAGTTATATTTAAATGCTTTCATATAGTAAACAATAACTCTGTTTCATTAACGACACTTTTTAATCTATAGCATCGAACACCGCTACATACAGTGTTTTCTATTTATCATGGTATTTGATACGAGTTTACAGTTCATTCCAGTAAAATTGTTGATTAAGCGTTTGTAGACATAAATATAAAATACTGCCAATTTGCCGATACTAAATTTTTAACTGTACTACTTATTTTATTAAATAATATCGGTAATAATTTTTAATGAGGAATTATTTTGCAGTTCAACAAAATTCGGAATAATGCAACGGAGACTGAATATCTTACTTATGGTATCTTATCACACGATGAATCCGCTCTAAATTACAGTACCGCGTTTTACTCTTCTTTCAAGGGTTATTAAAGTTGAGCAAATTTAATAAACAATTAATCAGCGATGATTAAGAAGAACTGTTTGATTCCTAAACGTTCATGAGTATTTGTCAACTTTTTAGTTTTTCATCAAGAACGTTGTCGCATGATTAATGTTATTCGTACGTAAATTCATACAGCTAAGGCATCAAAATTTCAAACATGGTATTTAAAATCATGCATTCTGCTTGTTAAAATTACTGGCGATGTTTTTAATCTTAGGTTTGGGGTACAGTTGCTTTAAAAAATATAAACAGTGGGTAATGTTCTACATGAAAAATTTTCAATCTAATAATATAATAATAATAATAATAATAATAATAATAATAATAATCAGGGTTGCCACGATATAAATCAAAATTTAAATTATAATATAAATCAACTAATTTTTTTTCCATTTAAATAATGATTTATATCAACATATTTTTAATATTTAAATCATAATTCAAATCAAGTTTACGAAATGCTGAAAAATAAATAAATCAACCTTCAGAAAATTTAAATAATGGTTCAATTTGTTTAAACACTAAAATTATTAAACTGAACTATGTACACAATTTGAGTATTTCAGAAACCAAAACAGTTATCACACAAATATAAAAGATGTAATTGTTTTAAATCCAATAGGATATACTCCAGCCGTTGTTTTAAAAATCTGAATTGTGCAAACAAGTAGCTTATAATTTAAGAAAACAATTGTAACTTCCTTATTCTATATCTATATTATATATTATCAGACATTTATATGCCAGAAAATTAAATTTTTATAACTACTCATCAAATATTAGTATTGGTTCTTCGTTTCAATGTTTAATGTTTATTTTTAACACATACTGCTATAGGTGTTTTTAAATATAGTACAGCAAAAACAACAATTTTTCTTCCTACTTTACCACATAGCTATAGGTACAAAAACAGTGAACACGAATTGGAGATCCACTTGCGACGACGCAACTATTATTACACCAATTATTGCTTTCTATTCAACATTTGCATTATATGGCCAATTTGCTTAACCATATGCTGTAGTCTTATATAAAATCCCCATCTGGAAGAAGATGGGTTCTGCTTCATGAAATGGATAGAATTTTTGTCCAAGTTGTGGAAAACTTTAAAATTACAGTATGAAGTGCATGTCTTTTTCATTAAATGTACACTTACATTTTCTGGATTCGACATATACATTTACTACGATGGTTATGTGCAACTGGTTGTTTTATAGTTCATTTGGTTATAAATATGTAACTTTTTGTTTTAATTAGATTAATAGTACATTATGATATACAACTTCATAAGTGAGTCTTTAAAAGCACGTGGCAGCGTTTTAGATCATGACGCGAAGTGGAATGCCCTTTAAAGGCCTTTATAATCAAGTACCATACGCAATTTTTTAATCTACGAGGGTAAGGTGAAGAGTTCTCGCCCTACAATGAAAGATTGCAATTTTTAGTGACAAAAATGATTTTATTTTTCGACATAATCCCCCTTAACTTTAACACACTTGGTCCAGAGTTTCTCCAACATCAGTATTCCTTCCCGGAATTGAAAGTCTGGAAGGCTGTGAAAATATTCGTCTACGGCCTCCTCAACTTCTCCTTCATTGGACATGAAGCGCTTCCCAGAAACAAATTTCTTCAAGTTTGGGAACAAATAGAAGTCTGAGGGCGCCAAATCAGGAGAATAGGGAGGATGGCCGATCAAGTCGTACCCAAAGTCCTTCAATTTTCCCATCGCCAACGTGCCCTTGTGTGCAGGTGCGTTGTCTTGTGAAAGATGATTTTTTCTTCTTCAAATCAGGTCTCTTCTCGCGAATTTTGGTCTTCAGCTGGTCAAGAAGGGTGGAGTAATATTGGCCTGTAATTGTTCTGCTTTTTTCAAGGTAATCTATTAACAGGATCACTTTCGCATCCCAAAACACGCTGGCCATCACCTTTCCGGCGATCGACTTCGCTTTCTTTGGCGTTGAACAATCGGATTCCACCTACTGCTTTGACGGCTGTTTCGTTTTTGGCGTGTAATGGTGGACCCATGTCTCATCCATAGTGACAAATCGCCGCACAAAATCGCTCGGATTCTTAATGAACCGCGCCAAACATTGCTGCGAAACTCGTTTTCGCATTTGCTTTTGATCGACATTCAGCAAATGCGGCACCCATCTTGCGCAGAGTTTTCGCATCCTTAACTCTTTGTGTAAGATGTTTCCCACCATTTCGTCCGATATCCCTACAGCCCCAGCTATTTCCTTCACTTTCACTCGCCTATCGTCCAACACGATATCAGGCACTTTTTCGATCGTTTACGGTGTGGTTGCGGTTGAATGAATTTCCTAAGGGGTTAATCCGTCCAAAACGAGGAATTTTATGACCGCACGATATTCAAGTTTATTCATCTTAAGGAAACACGCATAAGACGGCTGTTTGAAAAAATTCGTATAAACAAACTATTTGAGATAGCAAGTTGAAACTTATTATACGAACTAATGATATGTGCACGGAGGCGGGAAGCACAAATTTTTGCTGATTGGAACGCCATCTCAGTGTCAGGCCAAGAAGTTTTTACCTTACCTTCGTACCTGCAGTGCAATTTGAAAATAAATGTTTAATTTGGAACTCAATTACACATTATTTATTTGAAATGATCAATAGTTCATTCACTTTAAAATATTTACGATTGACATGTGTCTATAATTTGACCAATAAATGAAAAGCTTTTTATGTTGTTGCTTAGCGATCTTTAAAACATCAGTGCAATAAAGATCGCTTTTGAGTTCTATATTAGTCATTTACATATTATAATTGAAAACTACTACATTATTGTTCAAAAATGACGGTTATGGCGTTACGCGAAGCAGTAATCATTTGAGGACACTTATATAAATCTTCGTTCGTGTTATATTGCTATGTTAGTGCTGTGACGGTACAGCAAATTGTAAATTTGAAATTACTGACTTACCTTCCTTTCTAACTTTTCTTTGTCTGGCTAGCTCAACGGAAGTAACGGAATTTACAAAATGAAATCAAATACAACAATCTGAAAAGGCATCTATACATTCAAAAACAATTTGCTTTCTATCAAACGAATACAGAAAGTTTACAGCATAACTCTTCAAACAAAATTATTCCTAACAAATACCTATTTACTTAATTATTAAAATGTTCTTCAGCTCGTCTTGGTTAAAATTTACTGAAAGCAAATCTCTTCTTTTGTGGATAATTTACCGGTCTCTTACTCCCACGCTTGTGTATGGCCAAAAAGCCTTGACAGACAGTCTCCTTAAAGGTCAAAATGTTTCGAATTCTGATCCAAAACTTTCTGGTAAACATCTTTACAAAAAATTATATGATTAAGTCCTATTCTACCTTAAATTCAAATGATAAAATACTCAAATAGCAATCACAGACAAAGAAATCTAAAATTAATACTTGCGAAATCCAATAGTACTTATCCAATTTGTAATTAACGTTATTAAATACCTTCTGCTTTCATTCTTAAATTGATGTCAAAAACTAGCTTGCAAGATTTTCCATATTATTTGAAATCTCCATTTACGATATTAGTTACCAAAAGTGCATCTTCCTTTTTAATTAACTTTAGAGTACCTTTTGTATCAGAAAATGTTGAATTTTTATTATATTTTTGCAAATCAAATTACTGCATCTAATTATGTTTAAAGTCTTACATGACGAATCGCAAACTAATGAAATTTTTCATCCTGGATCTCGTAAATTGAAACTGCTACATATTGTTTGTTGACGCGAATTAATGAATAAATCACTAATAAAGTTCCAGCTATTATATTAAAATTATCAAAGTACGTCATGATTCTAGATTTTACGCGATTTTATTCGAATCTTTGTCCCCTACGTGAAGTAATATTTCCTGGAACTCCGCCGGTTTATTGACCTAATTAGCGTCAAACTGTGATTTGTATATGTTGTAAAAGGTGATGTTAATCTTTGTCCAACGTAGGGAGTTGATGATGGCGTTGCAATAAAATCGATTTTATGCCTTTTTAATGATAACGCGAGTTTCTTAAGTAGGGTGTTTATTAATTTAACTATTAATGATTTTTCAGTACATATGATGCATTTTTTTCTATTTCTTCCCAAGCTTTTAGAATATGCTTTTTAAAAATGTTATACGAAAGTCAATTTAGCTAATTAAATAAAGCTTTAATTGCTGTATTTATTCTTTTTAATGCAAAAAGGTTTACATCTTAATATTTGCAAATAAAATGTGTTCTAATGCATATTTTACGCACATATTTCATAAGAGTTTGTTTGTCAAAATGCATTAAGATATATATTGTTTTTACGCGGATATTTTACACACGGGGTAATTATTTATTACATAAGTAACCAAAGTGTTTAATTGCTTTCTTTGTCCAGATTGATTTGTTTACTAATATACTTAGTATTTTAACGAATAAGGAGCAATAAATTCATATTATTCTAAAATGGATTAAATAGATTTTTGTATTTACAATGTGCTTTAAAATGATTACTACACACACGGAATTGTATTTCGCTTTGCATTTTAATGGCTTTGAATTTACAATACGCTTGTAATTTTATACAGTGTGGAACAATGAATATTCAAAAAAAAAATTTTTCTTTCCGATTTCTTTCTAATTGCGTGGGGTTTTATTTATGGAAGTTGGGTATCAATGACCTCTCGTAATCTCCTTATCACGTTATAATATAGAAATGAAATTTTCCTACAGCTACTTACTAAAGTAGAACTATTTTTATTCACTAACTTTATTATAAATTTAATACAGCGAAAAAATCTTGGAATCTGTCAGATTTGACAATTATTAAATTGAGATGCTTATTTACTGGTTGCTATAGACGATGCGAGTTTTTTAGTTTTATCGCTCGCTTCAATTAACGTCGACGTTCTTTGTCGGGGTCAAGCAAAAAGCCTTGTTTAATTAGTGATTGCAGAAAAATTGATATGATTGTGCAGGTATATTAAAAATATATTTACAGAAATTTATTGTTCTAGGTTTTCAGAAGACATTCATCAAACAGTGAAGGTTGCAAAAGTTTTATTATTATTAAATGCCGGAGGAGAAATGGAGTGTAAAGAAAAAATCGTTTCAGATATTCAAATTACTGACGATCTTGTTGAATACGAGGAAGAGGACTGTACTGATTCAACTAATGTACTGAACCAGAGTATGTTGCGCTAACGGCGGCCGTCTAGTGTCAAGCGGCATCAAACCCATTTGAACAACTTTAGCTTTGAGAGTGAAATCTACAGAAGATGTAAATTCGGTACAATAAATTGATCGTGTCAAAAATTCTGATAGTACCAAGGGTTCCGTAAGAAATTGCTGGTCGACTAAAGATAAGAAAATTGTTATAGAATTCTTTAAAAGTCACATCCGATACAAAACATCATCAAAAAAGCAAGAATGTATAGAATTTTTGAACAAACATTCAACTAATTTGAGAACAGTGATTGGGTACGAATAAAAACACTGGTATATAACACATATGGAAATAAATAATTACTCAATTGTGTTTATCAATGTATGTATTTTAAGTAATGTTTAATAAACGCAAAGGAATTATCTATTTTGTTTGAACTACATATATTTTCTTAATGCTCGACCAGGTGATGGTTCATTAATGTATTAACAAAATGATGCATCGTGACCTCTAATAAAGAAAACAAAGAAAGCTAAACTTATAGTAGTTATAATAAGTGCACAGTTCAATTTGTCTTTTGTTTAGTTCTTAAATAACAACTAAATAACATATTGTGTTCTTCATTTTATTAAAGTACGGTCGACTAAAGAATTTTGTAACTAACTCGAATAAATAAAGAACAATCGACGAAAAAGTATTGTAACTATCTGAAATATTAAAATGGTATTAATGATCTCTATAATCAACGAATCTTTAAAAGATCTCGATTAATAATACTTGAAATATTACACGGAAAGGAGTATGGTGGGGTGTCCTTTTTTTGGTGTTTTTAAGAGAAAAAATTAAAAATGAAAGGTTGGGTAGAAAGTATCGTTACAAAATGACAAAGCTACGGTCTAGGATAGTGTTACAGTTGCGTTACAAATATCAGACCATGACTTATGCTAAATTTCATATACGTAGGTACCCAGGAACCGCCTTTGACACACGCTGCTCAATTAAGTTCTTTTAAACTTTGCAAAAGGCCATGTTAACAATTCAGTTTTTAAAATATTCCTGTATTGAGCATAGCAAAGCCAGGTTGTGTAGCGTGTTTTATCATTTTTGGTCTTTATTAGCCAATCACACCCCAATTAGGTTAGGCGGTGAGGGCCGGGCGTCAAATTCAAAAAAAATGTTTCAATTTTTCTGTAACGAACATACTATAGTCTGGTTGTGTGCAAAATTTTATCTCTTTGGATTTTAGGGAAGGGTTCTTAACCACCTGCATTCTAATTGGAGCCTTTTAAGTTGTGGAAATGGGGGTTTAAAACGGATAAAGCATTTTTTGTAATTTTGCTGCATACCAGAGTTTAGCATGCAAAATTGAATGTGTTTGTTTAATTAGAATGTTTTATGTGTAAAATGACTGCAGCTTGCATCGTTATGGGTTTGTTATTGTTGCTGAAATGTGAATTTAGATGAGCTACCTTTTGGGGCTTAATGATAATTAATAATATTAATTATAGTTATATACAGAACGGCAATTTTTTCTAAGGGAAGGTTACATTGCCTGTTATACCTTTTTATAGTCACCAATCATTGCAGTTCACTACTAATAGCTTGAGAAAAAGTCTGATGCGCATATTCCTCTGAGCTATTTGTATCAGAACTACTTAAGTAAATAAATATAGCGGGTGAGTCAGATAACGTGACCACTGCAAATACCTTCGAAAGTATTAGCAATAAGCAAAAAATGCTATAAATAAAATGTCCTCGGCTTACTATCCTTATAAAAATGTCATATGGAAAAAAATTTTATTGCACCCTTTGTTAAGAGGTGGGGGTGATTTTCGAATTTCAAATGGTACTCTATATTGATATTGACATCATTGGAAAGCCTTAATTTTCTAGAATGCTATGCTATATCACATTTATATGATCTTGATGATAACTTTTACAAACTTTTTACTGGTTTATTTAGAAAACATTCCTGATATATAGCTATCGCGTGCACTGCATTTCCAACATTTTTACCTTATCCTCATATAAATACATTTATAATTATTAAATTAACGCTACTAACGCAAACTTTATTTTTTGCAATTTATTTATAACGTTTTTACTAATACTAATATCTTCGGAGATATTTGCAGTGGTCACGTACTCTAACTCAATCGGTATATGGAAGGCGCATTGCACCGAGCTTTGTGCCGGACTGCACTTAGTAGCTTGGGCTAACCCATTGTGCATTGTATCCCTTTGGCCGATTGCACAATCAATACCAGGGCGATTGAGAATTAAAAGTGGGTAGATATTGATACTGTATCCATTTGTTTACATAAATGTGCTATTCTGTATGTATATCTTATTTGTATGCCCGTTTTAATAGTTATAACGCAATAATATTAGTAATTGAACTTTTGGAATTTTAAATACTCATGCACGCTCATTGCAGGTGGAAATCTTCCGCGCTACTGCTACTTCAGAAATCCTCACTCAAGTAGTTTAAAAATAAGTGACATTAATAAATTAGTTTAAGTAGTGTTGTGTATTAAAACACTCGGTTGCGATTACTATTAGTAAATACGGTCTATTCTTTTTTAATTTTATCTTCTTCTACTTGCGGCTCTTCTCTTTTTGTAATTGCTTTATTTCCTTCGTAGAAGTCTTTCCTTTGATTGCGTAACAACAGTTTTACAATGAGTGGCAGAAAACATTCGTTAGTAGATTACTTTAAATCAGTTCCAGCTGCTAAAAAATTAAAAAGTAATGAAATTCTACATGAAAGTCAACCTCAACAAGAACCTACTTCATCAAAAAACATTGAGCTAGATGTATTAGAATTAGATGATTTACCAAGTCTATTAGGTGATAGTGATAGTGATAATGATAACGAACTGAATGCACTTATATTTGAATCCGAGTTGCAAGACGATGAAGAGCCAGATTTAATTTTTGAAGACTGGCAAAATAGATTTTGGGCTTTTTGCGTGACTTTTTAAAAGTATCTTCAGAAAACTCTTCTAACGATTTTAATTTATACAGATTTACAATTTGAATTTTCAATTACAAGTACATTATATTCATTAACGTATTGAGATCAAAATTACTCTATAATGATATTCACTGAATTAAATGAACAAAAATTAGGATAAGTAGCTGAACAACCAACAACTGACTGGCCATCTTGGGCTCTCGAGGGTATTTATGTTGTCCCTATCCCTCACATTGCTTGTGGGAACTGCAGAGCTAATGTCTGCTTATTTCTTTATTCATTTATACAATACAAAGTAACAATATTAATTCTAATAATTGCAATCTTATTGTCTACTGTGACCTACACCTGCTGTGTCATATTATGTCTGGAATACAATGTATTCACATCCGGTCTTATGTCTGATTTATGAACTTCCATTAAACTTTTATTACTTGTCCTCCAATTAATTATAGATTGTAACAATATAATTTCAAATTTAATAATTCCATTTGATTACCTATATATCCTAACTTGGGGGATATGTAACTGGCGTCAACAAAAAAGTTGCAGAATTGCCGAAACTACATCACTTTCTTCTATAAAAATTGTGCCCTGATGTGTTTTAAATATTACGCCAGCATCGTCAAATCCTTCACAAGGTGTAAGATAGCCCTTCTCAACCTATTTTAAACTTTTATCCGCAAACTAATTTTAGTGGTAGATTAAGACACTTTAATAAAAGTTGGTACTAACTCCTTTTCTGGTTGGAATATTGTATTTTAAGTGTGACTCTGTTTATTGTTTTGTGTGTCGTCATTTTACAATAAAAAGAACTCTAACGCAGTATTTGTAGGAATAGGTTTTATTAATAATTGGAAAAACGCATTGAATAAAAATGCTGGACAAAAAAACACGAAAATAGTTTAGAACATAAACATTCATTCGTTAAATGGTCGTCCTAAAAAGTCATTAAATTACCAAGTACTGCTAACTCAGTAGTCGGACAAATAAGTGAAGCAGATTTGAATTTTGTTAAAGAAAACCGAATATATGTTGGAGTAATCGTCGACAATTTGCGATATTCGGGCCTTCAGAATATTGCTCAAAGAGGAGATGTTGAAACTGTAGAAAGCTCTAATAGAGGCAACTTTAGAAAACTTCTTAAACTTTTCAGTAAGTACAATGAGATAGTTAAGAAAAAACTTGGTGTAGGGATAGCAGCAAACACTAAATATACTAGCGCTAAAGTTCAGAATAAAATTTTGTTTATTTTTTCAAAGGTGATGCTATACATATAGGATACGCAAAGAGCTCCAGAACGCAACTTGCTTTTCAATAATGTGTGACGAGACAAAAGACGTCACAAAAATTGAACAAGTTTCAGATGTGGTTAGATATTATTTAGATGGACAATCTATGAAAGATTTATAGGTTTCAAAGCTGCAAATAAGTTAGATGCTAGGTTCATAGCTTATTTATATTAAGAAGCTATTAACCCGACTAATTGTAGACATGAAAAATGCGTAGCACAGACATATGATGGTGCAAACGTAATGAATGGTAGAAATCACTGAGTTCAAAACTTTTTAGTAATGACGTTAATTAAGCAATTTATGTACATTGCTATAATCATCGGTTGAACTTGGTTATAATGGATGTCGGCAAAAAAGCTGGTAAGAGCAATAAGTTTTTTAATTTATTACAAACTCTGTATATTTTTATTTCGCAATAGACTGTTTATACGAGATTTATTGACTTGCAAAAAAAGGCTTCATCCAAACAGGCGGCAATTATTAGAATTAAAGAAAATTTATTATACAAGATGGTCGGCCCAAGTTTTTGCATGTTTAAGTGTAAAAAAAAAATTTAAGCGAAATATTAGTATTACTCAACTTATTGATTAATGAGGTATCAATCATTTTGCCGAGGCAATTGGATTGTTGTATCAGATAAATTTCGAATTTGTTTTCAATATTTGACTTTTTTCGAAAATTTTGTTATTACTCAAAGGTGTTACTGATTATTTGCAAAAAGTTACAGCTGACCTAAGTTTAAGTAATAATTTGATAATGTCTATTATAAAAACATTTAAAGAATGGAGAACAGATGAAGGTTTCAAGGAATATGCAAACATATATTCCGAAGTCATAAAAATGTGTAACGAAACTAAAATTAATATTCCTGAGTCTATGTAAGAAAGCGCAACAAAAAGTGAGCGGAATAGAAAGTTACCGCAAAACTATCAAAATTACATCATAGAAGAAGTGACTTCGATGCACAGCAAACAATAAAGTGAAGTCATAGACTACTGTAAAATAAACATGCTTGTACCGGTATTGGATGCAGTATTATCAGAACTCAATAAACGATTTGAACAGTGTTCCGACATTATCGTATCCAGTGGCTCTCTTTACCCTTAAAATGTAAATCTTTTAGTTTATGAGCATCTGCTCCATTTCGAATGGACCTGCACCTTGCCGAAGTTCTAAATTACTAGAACAGGTGAAATGACTTGCGTGTTCTAATGAGCTAAAGAGACAAACTACAGGTCCAACCAAAGTAGTAGGGTCGTTAATGAGGAACCTGCCTAAGACAGGTCCCCGAAAGAGGGCAGCGGCTCTTTCGGTACTTAGATTGGCAGAGACCATAGGTGTCGGTATGGCAGTCTAAGACACACTACTGCGATGTGGAAGGCAACGGGAAACCACCACAAAGCCCAAGTACACAGCGTACTTAAATTGTAACAAGCATGATGGCATTCTCTTGGGTAAAAGATTCCGGAGTTAAAATAGTCCCCCATTCGGATCTCCGGTAGGGGACTACTTCGGAGGATGCGATCGAAAAGTTAAAAATAAGAGTCGGGAACATTCTGCAAGTCGGAGCGTGGAATGTTAGAAGTATGAAGCAAGTAGGTAAGCTAGAGAACCTAAAAATCAAAATGAATAGGTTATCACTAGACATAGTAGGGATCAGCGAAGTTCGGTGGCCAGAAGCGGGGATTTTGGAGTGGAGACTTCAGGGTAATTCATACAGGAGCAGAAGAAGGAAATTTAGGTGTGGGATAGTTATGCGGAAAAGATAGGATACTGTGTAGAAAATTACTTACAAAGAACGAAAGAGTACTCATGGTTAGATTAGAATCAAAACCGGTAAACACAGTAATAATACAAGTATACATGCCCACCTCTAGCTACAGTGACGAAGAGGTAGAAGCCATCTACAAAGATATCAAAGACATATTAAGATATGTAAAAGGACATGAAAATTTTTAATTACGGGGGATTTTAATGCCGTGGTAGATGAGGGTAGGGAAGGAGCGGCAGTGGGTTTATTTGGTTTAGGCACGAGAAACGACAAGAGAAATAGGCTGGTAGAATTTTGCGACAAGAACAATTTAATCATCACAAACACATTATTTCAACATCATGCTAGAAGACGATATACATGGAAGATGACAAAAGATATAGGAAGATATCAAATAGATTACATTCTTGTTAGACAACAGTTTAAGAATCAAGTAAAAAACTGTAGAAGCTACCCAGAAGCAGATATAGATACTGACCACAACATCGTAATTATGAAGGTCGCACTTAAATTTAAGAATGTGGAAAAAAGAAACGGAAAAATGCACTTGGACTTAGAGAAACTAAATAATAAAGATATTCAAGAAAGATTCGAAAAAAGTCAAATGAATTGCTCAAAGATATCGGGAAAATATCTGATACTAGGGAAGTAGAAGCAGAATGGAATAACATTAAATCCAGCCTACACATGGTTGCCAGAGATATTCTGGAGTATACACAAAAAGGAAATAAGAAACCATGGATAACAAAGGATATCCTGAATTTAAAAGAAGAAAGAAGAAAATACAAAAATAAATCAGACGAAACAGGAAAACAGAGATACAAAGCCATAAAATGGGAACTTATTCGAAAATGCAGGAAAGCTAAAGAACAATGGATTGATGAAAAGTGCAAAGAGGTGCAAACGAAGATGGAAATAGGAAAGACAGGCGAAGCATACAAATTAATTAGAATGAATTTTAGAGATATAAAACCGTATAACAAAAATATAAGGGACGCACAAAGAAACGTCATTATAGAAAACGTAGAGAAAGTGAGTAGATGGCAAGAATATATAGGAAATTTATATGCAGGAGAGGAACTAACTGCAATAGAACAGGTATCAGACATTGAAAATGATGACTTGGGATATCCTATACTTAGAGATGAGTTTGAATTAGCATTAAAGAGTCTGAAAAATGGTAAGGCGCCGGGTACAGATAAGGTGCAAGGAGAAACTCTAAAAGCCGCTGGACAAGCAGTAACCACCAACTTGTAAGCTATATGTATGAGACAGTCGAGAAACCCAAAGATTTCAAACGTTGCATCATAATTAACTATACCAAAAAGAAAGGCGCGGATAGATGTGAAAATTTTCGAACAATAAGTTTGACAGCACGCGTGTCAAAAATATTAACTAGAAGTGTGCAAAGACGAATGGAAAAACGGGCGGAAGGAATACTAGGAGAAGACCAATTTGGGTTTAGGCGAAACAGGGGAACGCGGGAGGCTATTTTAGCTCTGAGAGTGATAATGGAGAAGACAATAGAAAAAGGGAAAAGCGTGTATATAGGGTTTGTAGATCTGGAAAAAGCATTCGACAATGTAAAATGGAAAAAAATGTTTGAAATTCTTAAAAAAATTGGAATGAGTTATAGGGATAGACGAATGGCACATAGCTTATACAAAGAGCAAACAGCAGTAGTAGAATTAGAGCAGGAAGGTAGAGAAGTAAACATTAGGAAAGGGGTGAGACAGGGATGTGCCCTATCTCCATTGATTTTTAACTTGTACATAGAAGAGGCAATGAATACTGTCAAATGCAGGAAGACATTTGGTATTACTATGCAGGGACAAAAAATTGATATGCTTAGATTTGCAGATGATATAGCGGTATTAGCGTCTAGCAAGGAAGAGTTAGAAGCTGCTGTTAATGAAATGGAAACGGTTCTAACAAAGAGGTACGGTATAAAAATTAACAAAGCTAGAACTAAAGTTCTAGTATGCAAAGGTGGGGAAAATAAATGAAAAACATGAATACAAGTATGTAAAACGAACTTACAAGAGGTTAAGGATTTCTGCTACCTTGGAAGCCAAATAACGCAAGATGGGAAAACCACAAAAGATATAAAACAAAGATTAGCACAAGGTCGTGCTACATTTAACAAGAAAAAGCAACTACTGTGCTCAAAGACCACAAACATAGAAACAAAGAAAAGATTGCTTAAAACATATGTGTGGAGCACAGCACTGTTACGGCTGTGAAGCCTATGCAGTAGGAGGAGCGGACAGGAAAAAGGTAGAAGCCTTTGCAATGTGGTGCTACAAACGTATGATGAAGATATCATAGACAGACAAAGTTAAGAACGAAGAGGTACTAAAATGGTAGGTGAAGAAGGAAATATGTGCAAAACGGTAAAAAATAGGAGATAGGATAATAAACCACATACTACGGCATGAGGGAACAGTGCGGAATATATTAGAAGCAGAGATAGGAAAAAAGAGAAGAAGAGGCAGACCTAGGTTAGACTACTGCACACAGATAGTAAAAGGTATAGGCTGTAGGAGATGTGTAGCCTAACCCAGAATAGAAATCAATGGAGGTACGCATCCAACCAATCCCAAGATGGATAAACTAATGAAGAAAAATTAACTGTGCTTAAACATGATAATTATTATAAGTAACTACAAGAATTGGTTGGGCAATATTCTCGAATAATGTTAAGTGTGTGAAAGGATTTACTGGAAAATCATTATTTCGGCAAATGTTTAAGTGTTGGGGAATCTTGGTAGCCATAGGTTGCTTAACCCCCTTCACTGAATCTCGCTGAAATAAGACATAAAATTAGAAAACAATAGAAGGGGAACGAGCTGTATACACATTCTGTGTGAGAATTTCAGGAAATTATGTAGGCTAGCTCAGAATATAAATAAGTGCAGGTACGTGTCCAACCAGTTTTGAGACGGAAAACCTAATGACGAAAAAATAAGCACAGATAGATCTGATGATTAGTATAAGCAACTAGTTGTTTGTTGCGAAATATCTGCAACTAATGTTGACTGTGTGAAAAGATATATTGGAAAATATATCAAATCGGTAAATGGTTAAGTATTGGGAGAACTTGGCAGCCACAGGCTGCTTACCTCCCTTCACATCCACTGAAGGTCGGAGAAATAGGGTATATAATTGTAAAACAATAGAAGGTGACCGAACTGCATCTAACAAGAAAGAACAGCGCCTATGAGAAAAGACAACAAACATAGAACAAGAAGAAAATTGTTGAAAGCATATGTGTGGAGCACAGCACAGTATGCCTATAAAATACGGGAAGTCTGAAACGCAGACAGAAAACGGTAGCAGCCTTTTGAAATGCTGTGCTTCAGATGTATGAGGATGATAGCATGGACAGACAAAGATAATAACAAATAGGTTATAGAAAATAGTAGGGGAACAAGAATATCTGGGGAAAAGGATAAAAGAAATAGAAGGGCAGAATACGTTCTATGGCATTTTGGGGAATAGTATGGGATATATTATAGCAGAGATAGGAAAAAGAGGTAGATGTAGACCTAGATCAGATAGTGATAGATGGAGACTGCAAATTTCAGGAAAATCTGTAGGTTAGTTCAGAATTGGAAACAATGATGGTACGCGTCTAACCAGTTCCAGAACTGAAGACCTAATGATGATGAGCATTTGCTGCCGATGGCCAAACACTACAAAATATATTTGGAATCGTTGGAAGCTGAACTGAAAATTTTACCAAACACACTAAAATTATACAAAGCGCTAAACAAATTTATAATAAAACAATTTTAATTTTATTGACATGTTTAAAGCATATAAAATTGTTTTCAATGAAACGTTTAAAATTACAGTAATTGTTGTTAAAATCCCTGTGTCAAGTGCTGCTTGCGAACGTACCTTTTCTTGTTTCGTATTTACGAATAGAATGACAAACGATCGACTAGAATATTTAGCAATAATTAATATTGAAGGGTCCATAGTTAAAAACTAGATATTAGATAGCGCAATAAATGAATTTGATGCATTACATAAAACCGCCGCATTGTGTTGCATTAAAAAGTTTTGAGGTGAATTTGTAATTCATTGTCTTATTTCTTTAAGAATATTTGTTTTTGTTTACAAGTTAGGAGTAGTCAGAAACTGACTATTTTGTATCTACAAGTGCCTGTGAATTTGTTAAAATTAATATGTACGTATGTAAGTTTTCTGTATAGGTGTAGGTTGTGTTGTAGATGATGATGATGATGTAGTGTTTTAATTTGTTTTGTTTATATTACGATATTAATTAATAATTTGTATTATTTTGCAAATTATGTATAGGAATTTATTGCGAGTTATTGCTAATAATAGCTCTTCTTCAAGTTCTCTGATACCTCCAAATATTTTATAAATATTTCATTTGTGATACTTGAAATATATAAACGACAGATTTTACAACATATTTTCAATATTTATTTATCCGTCTATTCCTGAAGCTAAATTTAATCTTTTTGAGTATTTCGAACATTTTTTTCCATTTTACATTGTCGAATGCTTTTCCACATCTACAAACCCTGTATACATGCTTTCACTTTTATCTGTTGTTATCTCCATGATCACCCTGAGAGTAAAAATAGCCACCGTGTTCCCCTATTTCGTCTAAACCCAAATTGTTTTTCTCCTGGTATTTTTTCAGCGCGTTTTTCCATTCTTCTTTGTACAATTTTAGTAAATTTTGACACGTGTACTGTCAAACTTATTGTTCGGAAATTTTTTAATCTATCCAAGCCTCCCTTTTTTTGGTATAGTGACTATGATGTTACGTTTGAAATCTTTGGCTATCTCGCCTGTCTCATACATATAGCTTACAATTAGGACGAGACGTTCTGTCACTGCTTGTCCAGCAGCTTTTAGAGTTTCTGCTTGCACCTTATCTGTACCCGGCGCCTTGCCATTTTTCAGACCCTTTAATGCTAATTCAAAGTCATCTCTAAGTATAGAATGTCTCAAGTCATCTTTTTCAATGTCTGATTCCTGTTAATTCCTTTCCTGCATATAAATTCCCTATATATATATTTTTGCCATCTAACCACTTTCTGTACATTTTCTATAATGGCGTTTCCTTCTGTCCCTTATATTTTTGCTATATGGTTTTATATCTCTAAAATTCTTTCTTATTAGTTTGTATGTTTTGTCTTTGGTGTTTCCATCTTAGTCTGCACCTCTTTGCACTTTGTCTTCCAAATATTTAGTTCACTAAGTAAAGTATCTTTATAAAATAATTGTTTATATATTTTTAACTGTTCCACAATAGCATCATTAAAGTCTAAGTTTACACATTGCTTAAGCAAAATGCAATCTAAAGCTTTAATAACATTTTATGATTTAAAATCCGTGAATCCAACTATGTTAAAAGGTCGTCAAAAAAGGGATTACGACTGATATTTTGTAATAATGTTCTGGACAGGTGAGCGCGGCAGATAAATTGCATTCCGCTGTTAGCAAAAGTTTACGGAGGGTTATTGTGTGTGAAAATATATAGTCAGAAACATCTATATCGACGACAAATTCTCCCGTGATTATGCACTTTAAATGTTGCGTAGCCCTTGAAGAAACTTCAAGATTTGACGCTTCGGTTCAAACGAGTCCACGAGCAGTTAATCTATTTATTTAAAACGCAAAAAGCCGTTACGGCTTTCAACTCACCTGGTTGTACACATAGTGGTAAGTTTTTGCCGTTTAGAATTTGACAAATATTTTGCTGTATTTGTTTTTATAATTTCTATTCTTTTAGGCGAATTTCTAAAAACGTTTCCGGCGGACTTAGCTGCTCCTATACAATTACTAATATATTGATTTTCATAAGACTGAGCTGTTGCCGAATTTAATGCATAAGCATTATAATGCACATATAGGACTCTCGCTACTCTTTCAATAATAGACTCTACTCCTTTTAAACTGCTACACATGACCGCCGCTCCATCGTAGCCTTGTCCAGCAAGATAATTTATTTTGATTCTTAAAGTTTTCAACGAATCAATTATAACCACAGCCAAATATTCACCCGTCGTTTCTTTTACTGAAACAATTTCCATAAAATCTTCTCATATTGATGGATTTTTATCCAAATATGGCACGCGAAGTGATAATTGTGCTGTTCCCGAAACATCAGAAGCTCCATCGGTTGAAACAAAAAATCCTTTAGAGTTATTGATGTGTTTTACGAGCTTGTTCTGAATTATATTCCCACGTAACGATATTATGCAATTTTGTATTTGAGCGCTATGGTATATTGCATTACGTGTAGAATTTTGTAAATGTTTTAGTAACACTGCATCATTAGCACTAATACGATAACGCAGAAAAGCCCGAATTACACCCTCTTTGTGCAACAATAAAAATTAAGACCTTTTGATCTACAGTCTGAAGTTCCACGCAAGAAAAATTTTTGTCGCAGAAAAAGAATTATAGTTGCTATAGCAGGCTGTATTTTCTGGCGATTTGGCGTTGCCTGCCTGCTATAGTTTTTTTTTAATTTGATACTACATCATCTTGTGATTTAGTATAGGCTTTACAAAAATTATCAGCATCAACAGCGATTTTGATATGGTATATTAATTTTTCATGGTCCTTAAATATTTATACCGCATTATTATAATTTCAAAAGGGTTTTTTTTACTACGGCACCTGTGTTCTGTGCCTCGACTTTACCCATAAATTCGCTTGAAAAGAACACACAGCATTTACAAGGCTACCTGTATAGGTTAGTCAAGGAAATCTATTCAACCATTGTTTTAAAACTTTAAATTTTTATTTCCTGAAGGTGTGTGTTATCTAGAAACTAAGTACCAGCCTAAAATAATTTCTTACCGTGTTTAACCACAGGAACTAAATAGTTATCCTCTGGGGTCCAGGGAGATAAAAAAAGTTTATGTTTTAATAAATTGTCAATTTTGCTGCCATTTGTGTAATATTCTCTATCCAAATTGTTATTCGCCTGTCAAAATGGAATACTATTAACGACAGTAACTTCTTTTGCACCAGATGTCATTTTTTTTTAACCGTGCATTATATGACTGAGAGAGCTTTGCCCTATCTTGACCTTGCCAAACTGATTGTTTTTTTACTTTTTAAAATTAAAATAAAATAGCGCAGCAGCATGTCGTTTATTTATATTTTATGGCGCTAAATAAAATTAAAAAGTCTATTCGCTCTTTCTGCTATACTGTATTAGAAGTAAACCGAATCTGAAATAGTCATTTAAACATGACACATTTTTGTAAGGGAACCAAAAAGAACATAACTTATGTATTAATTAATTTGTGCTTTTGAAACAGTTTGAACCTTACTCTAAAGTATAAACTTGCCATTAGGTTTTGAGACCAAAAACCTTAACTATTCTATTATGCACGAGAAAGATACAAAAATTCGATAAATTTTAGCTGTGCTTATTGCCCACTGACACCCTCAGCTACAATAATTAAAACAATAAATAACCCTCGATTTTGTTGCGCTGCGCTTTTATTAAGCAAAGGAAGCATTTGCTCTTTAAAATATCGGGACTAACAAACATTTTCTTAGTAATTTAGTAACAATAATTACAGCATAATATTTCACCTAAATACCCGGAACTTGAAATATACATGAAACTTCAACAACACGCCATAAATCATAAATGACACAATGCAAAAAAGAAAGGACTACTAAACTAAAACTAATCTTACATAGTCTTTTTAGAATCGAGTAATAAGGTTTGAATATAGTCGACAAATGTATTCAGAAAATGTGTATTTTTAAAGCCTTTGAAGATTTAAGTAAAAGCATTGAATAAGGAACACTATTGTAAAATGTTTGCTAAGAATGAAATATATTATACATAAATACCTATCATCCACCAACTGACCAGTTCATGTGACTTTTATAACTTATTTATAATGATATTTTAATATTTATTATGTGTTTGACTGACAACACGTTTGTTGTGTAAACGACTACACGCACTAGCAAGATACCTCATTAATAACCTGATAGCGCGTATTTTATACTATTTTGAAATAATTAGCGCTCAAAGTTGCTGTAAATAATTAAATCAAATGATCCAAAGAATATTTAAACACCGTTGATTTTATTTTGTTGTACACATTCTATTTTAAACTTTGAAGGACCTCTAGAATATTAGTTTCCTCAGGCCTCGCGTTTTCTCTAAAATGCTATGCAAACAAATTATACTTAATTACTATGTATTCACGCATGCTTTATTAACTTTAAAATTTTAAGAAATTCCGTAATCAGAACCTGTATCCTTATCAAATAATTTAACAGCACCTTATAATTTATTTAAAAATGGTGTCATTGGTTTGTCGACTGTCACATTTATACTTCTTTTAAGAAACAAGAAAAAGTACTTTTATGGAATCGGGAAGGGTTTGGAACCCCAGGATACCCCCCCATACAACCATGCATTCAACTATTTATACATTATTTACAACGCTGCATCTGTCCTTGGCGGTAAAATTTACTGATACTCTGAGGCAAACATATTAATAGATATAGTACAAAATGGTTCTAAACAAACTAGCATCGATTGAAAGAACAACTAATCATTGATGCAGTATTATAACTAATGTGTAAGGCAAGACACAAAATCTCAACCTATATACAGCGTATGTAGATTACAGTAAACCATTTGATTCGGGCCCAGTCGATTGGTTCATACAAATTCTGAAAGTGTATAAACTTTGACCCAAGATAATATTACTACTACAACAAATAATGGAAATATCGGAAACACAACTTTTTGTTGGTAACAAATACCTGGAACCATTCATATAAACTGAGGAATATTTTCAAGGGGATTCGTTGATCCGGATACAGTTTTGTTTTGTACTAAACCCAGTCTCTCATTTACCAAACTTTTTTGAAAGTGGCTGTAGACTTGACATCAAACGCAAACAATTAAAAGTGAACCCTTTGTTGTTTATTAATGATTTAAAATTATATACAGATATGGCAATAAACTGCATTTTATAATTATATTAATCAAATTGTTCTATAGCCAAACTAGAATGAACTTTTAGGCAAACGCTTAACGATAAGTCTAACAAAATATTTGTACAAAACATTTTTGGAAACAAGTTTTATTTAAATGCATTTGAACTGAAAAGTAAAACGAATGTTCAGTGAACTTTAAAGAATAACTACAAAAATATAAAATATGTATTTTAAAAACTTAAGACCATATTTCAGATAGAAGTTTTAAAGTAGTATTACTGTTGAGAGCTACAGCTTTTAAAATATATATTCCATATTTCCTTGTAGCTATATTTTTGAGCTATAAATTTCACTGAATATACTGTTTCATTTTTGCTTTTTAGTTCAATTGTAGTATTAGAATTTTTTGTCCCTTAACATCACGTTTACCTGGAAAAACTAAACTAAACATCTATATCGCAATGTACCAGAGTATCCAGATTAGAGCATCAGATCAGCTTCTTCAAAATGTTTCGCTATCCAAACTCAGGGTATATAAAAAATTTAAAGTTGATGTCGTTGAATATTGGTAATCCGCCATTTCGGGGCGTTTGCACATTGGATTTACAACGAAGCAACGAGCTTATTGTGCTCTACTCGCCGAACCCTTTTATTTGATACATATGCCAAGAAGATTGTAAAGATAAAGCTGATCCGCAACTTTAAGGCGTTCGCCATACTGGATGTGAAATGACTACATAGATTGCAGTGTCCTAGGGATTGTAAAGACAAAGATAATCCAACGTCTTTTGGAGTCCGCCTTAGTGAATTTTGAAATGACAACACGTAGATTATCGTGTTCTATGCGTTGAACTTTTTTATTTGATACCCATGTCAATTGGGTTGTAAAAAAAAGAGTCTGCCATCTTGAAGCGTCTGTCATATTGTATTTAAATTGAACGCCACGTATCTTATCATGCCCTGCAAACCTCTTCATTTGATACCCATGTCAAATTGGTTGTAAAGAGATACGTAATTCCCTATCTTAGGGTGTCTGCCGCCATATTGGATTTAGAACGCTATTAAATATACTATATTGCATTGTCATCAGAAATAAGGCTGTCCCAAATTTAAGCTCGCCCGGATAGCAAACCAGATGCCCACACTTTCTGGTATCCAATCGAACTGAAATTTGGGACACGGCTTTCGTTCTGATGACAATGCAATATGTTATATTTAATACCGTTTTTATTTTATTTTATTAACTAGTTGAACCATTTTATTTGATACCCATGTCAAAAAATTGTAAAGATAAAGATAATTTGCCAACTTGGGTCTTCCACCATATTGAATTTAGAATAATGTTCTGTATATTATCGTGTTCTGCTAGTCGAACTTTTTTATTTGATACCTATGTCAATTGCGTTGTAAAGACAAAGATAATTCACCATTTTGAGTAGTCCACTATATTGAATTTAGAGTGACGTTACGTGCATTATCGTGCGCTACTTGTTGATCCCGTTTATTTGATATTCATATCAAGGGATTGTAATGAATTTAGAACGGTATCAAAATATATTGCTAACCGAACCAAAGCCGTGTGCAAAATATCAGCCTGATCGGATACCAGAAAGTGGGTGAAAGGTACGTTGCAAGTTATATAAAACCGTTTAATAATAAAAAGAAGAAATCCTCTACCAATATAACTAATGAAAATTTTAAAGCAATATCTGCAAAAAATCTTAGAATTATTTAGGTTGTTTTGCTTTTAGATCATATTAGACTAATGTTTACTTTAGAAATAAGTGAGGTTATGTTTGCAACTTGAAAACCCCCGCCATATTAAAATTTTGATATGTATTTAATAGGTATTACTGAATTTTAGGTAAAAATTTACATTTCAAACAGTTTCTATTTTCCATATAGATTATACCGTTAAAGAGCTATTAAAATTTGAATGCAATGGTCAGCTTCAGCTTTTATCAATTATCTACAAAAAGTTGGGCACCTAGGTGTGTTTTTAGAAGGGCATTGCACTACGCGTAAATTTGTGCTCAACTTTGCTAATTTAATCAACTTACAAAATAATTCTTGCCTACACAAATTTCGAACTTTGCCCGATTTAGATTTTTTACACTGCTTTAGAAGATCCTCCTTATTATACTTTTTGATATCCCATTATAATTTAAAGCCAGAAACGAACCGACCGATTATTCGATTTACGTGCAGAGCTTTAGCCCTCAGAAAACTTGTTGAGGGTTATAATGATTTATATCCAAAGTGCAAAATAATTTGTATAAACAAATGTATCTTAAAGTTGTACAAAAATTTTAATAAACTATAGTGAACCTACTAAAAATGCTTACATCGTTACCTGACATCTGTTCTTGCTGTAAACATTCCAGTAAGGCTACATCACCGATCACAATAAGCGAACGCGTGGTTGCCGGTTGGAGGAGCTGAGAACGTCGGTTGAAGATACTGAGAACCATCGTCTGTATATTAAGTGACTTGAACGCTCTCTGCACTAGCTTTACGTGAACTAAATTTGTATATAACGGTATGTTAAACCAACTTTTCATTCCCGATCATATAATAGTAAAAATGTGCTTATATGGTTATAGGGGTCAAGGAATGGAGAAATACACCAAAAACCTTGTCAGACCCAGACCCGGGTCTGGTAACGTCGCGTTGGCTTTAATAACGTCGGATGTGTATAGCATTTCGGGCCTGTATTAGCGGTAAAATAAATGTATATATATATATATATATATATATATATATATATATATATATATATATATATATATATATATATATATATATATATAGTATATATATTTTTAATGATGACAAGAGTTTTTTTAAATGACATGGTAGGTTTTTTTGCTGACATTTATAGAGAATTTCATTCTCTTTTCAGATACAGTGAATTTTCATACTGTTACATTACAATTTTTTGAGAAAAACATCAAAAACAATTTGCATTTAGCAAGCTTTGCAATTAATAATTAATTAGTAGGCTTATAAAATATAGAATTTTCTATTATTACAATTCATGTCTTATTAGAGAAAGTGAAATAAGAAAGAAAACGGTACTATAAATCTACCAAGTAGCCAAACAATTAAATGGATTAATACGCTTGTCTATTCAGTTCATTATAACGTATTAATCCATTTAATTGTTTAGTTACTTAGTAGATTTATAGTACCGTTTTCTTTCTTATTTCACTTTCTCTAATAAGACATGAATTGTTAGAATAAAAAAATCTATTTTTTATAAGTCTACTAATTAATTATCAATTGCAAAGCTTGCTAGATGCAAATTGTTTTTAGGGTTTTTTTTCAAATAAATTGTAATATAACAGTATAAAAATTTTTCTTATGAGAAAACTATATTTACACATCATATTTTTATTTTGAACTGGGCATTAACCGGCTACAAAATCATCTTGTTGGATATTTATATAAACAACCAGCTACTTTGTAACACTAGTTGTGAATTTGTTTAAGGTTCGCAATTTACTAATGGTTGACAGTTTGAATCGCACTTAATACTGCATTGTTGAAACCCTTGTTAAACTATCGCAACTTTTAAATCAATGTCAATATATTTCTTAGTCCTGTTATTTATTTAAATAACGTTCAGCGAAAAAAGTGCTACCCTCGAGTTTAATCTTTAGAATGTTTGCAAAAATATTTAAAATAAATAAAAATTTTCAGAGTTAGATTTTAGTTTTTATTTATTGTGTATAACATATGCAACAAGGGGATCACTAGAAAATTACTGATAACCCTCTGTAATCACTTGTAATCACCTGTAACCACATGTAATCAATTGTAATCATCTGTAATCATATGTAGTCCTGTATTCATTGTACAAATTTTTTGCAATGACCCACCCTCGATATTAAGTAATCGATGAAATTAGGACTTTGGGTTCAATGCAAGACCAAAATGGTTATTCAAAGTCGTGCTGATAATAACAGAAAGAAAATACAAGCACCAGACAAGTACAAATTGGAAGGTTAGATGAAAATGAGTAAGTCACGAAACAAGATTGATGTCCTGGTCATGAGTTGACGACTTCACTCAATATCCTCGAACTGTACAACACAGGACACCGGGTTTAGGGCTGATTTAGAACTCTCCAACGCACACTACCGTTTGGCACTTAATTACACACTGAATTCCTGCAAATCGCGTTTTAAAATTCAGAAACGTTCTAAAGTTATAAATTAATTAACAAACCTCTCGGACCACTATCCTGGAAAAAAAGGCAGCAACGAACGAAAAGCGTATACAATAAAATTGTATTTGTCCTAATGATTAACGCCTATTGCGAACATCAATATCCATTTACTACATTAATAATTGCTTCCCTTTTAATAATTTATAAAGCAGTAAAGCTCGAATACGCTACTTCTACATAACGTAGATGCTGCACAAGATTCAAATTCATAGGAGGGCGCTAGTGACGTCATGCGTAGTTATAAAACTGCGCCTAGACCAGATGATTGACTAATTTAAAAATAACAACATAACCTAATCTATTGCATCTATATCCGAAACAAGTACCTATTAAACTTGTAACGCTTTGTGCAAGGCAAATAATGCAAGATGTTCAGAAATCGATTTACTTATAATGCTAGCATGCATTTAATATATAATAATATATGTACGCCCCATATTACTAGGTTTATAACTGCTATATTAAGTACATTATCAAACTATTGGAAGCACGCTTAAATTATAGAAAAATTACCTGTTTAATTAAAGGAAGAAGCGTTTGCTCTATGCTACGGGTCTTAATTTCTAAACAGTCAAAATTTGAACTACCTACTGCTGCCATTTTCTACACTACTGAAATATATATCGCGTTTTGTTGTTTGAATTATCTATTTCACTCGTTTGTTTTTCCTGTATAGTGGGCTGCGGACCATTAGGCGTCCAAAACAGACCCTTTTCTGTCAATATTATTACTTTAAAACCACTGTATGTAGAATAGTCTATACATAAGGCACAGCATCACAATCTATTGTTTATACGTTTCTTGTGGAATGTTTAGCTATCATCACCATTGTGTATAGAATTGTGAATCTATATTACCAAGCACAATGACCTTAGATGATGTGTCGAGTGAAAGTGGTATAGAAATTTTAAATCTATTTGCAAGACATTTTTCTATGGTCTATGAAAAATTTGATATTCCTGCCGAGCTTAGTATTCTACCTTATGCAACGACTGAAACACCTAAGTTACAAATATCAATAGAAACTGTTCTTGACAGCATCTCTAAACTTCAAGATAAATTAATGCATGGACCTGATGGAATACCTGCATATTTTCCTAACTCTTTGAAGCACAGAATCGCTGTTTCAAAAAATACCCTAGAAGCACAGACTTCTTTTATTCTAAATTATAAGGTTTTTTTGGTAATTGTGGATTACTAAGCAATAAAATATACCATAGTTACGATTACAAAAGTTTATTTTTTGTTTTAATACAAATTTTGGGGTGGTACTCTATATTTACCACCATGCAACTAGGCACTGTATTATACAAACTAAAAGTATAGTACCTAAATATATGTTTTTTCAAACTGAATGATAATCAGTAAAACAGTTCTTAGATTTGGATAAACACAATAGAACATTACAAGTTTGACACATCCAATCGGTGCATATTTGCTTATTTCGAGTGCTACAACGAGCACATCTTCTAGCTCCATACATTGGCATGTGCACATTTTCTTTGTTTTTTATATCTGGATGGACAAATGGTTTATGTTTTTTTATTTGTATGGGTTTTATAGGTGACTGCACATTTTCCTTATCGCGGACTTTTGTTTCCAATATTAACAAAGTAATTACTTCACGTTTAAAATTTTTTAAACTAATTTTAGAACTTGTAATTAGTTGCTTGCATAATGTATGAATTCACAACACATACATCTAAAAAGTGAAAGAAAATTTGGTGCCACCACTTCTTAGACTTTCGGTCAATCTCATAACACGACTTCAGTTGATCCAATTTATCAACGGAGTTCATGTTCGCATTATAATCTGAAAGAATTTTAGGACAAGGAATTTCTTGTATTACCCCAGTTTTTGTTTTACGATTAACTTTAATCACTTCATTTGGTTGATGGTAATTTGAAATCAAGTGAACACATCGTTTATCCTTCCATTTCACTGTATAGATACCACTATTACTAACAAAATAATCAAAATCACCCTGTTTTAATTCTTTATCTCTTTGAAACTGTGGTAATTTCCTCCTAGTTGGATTTATGATTCCACATGCAAATATTTGTAGTGTTTTTAAAATCTCCATCAGCTGGACACTACTAAAATAATTGTCATAGAATATCTTATGACTTTTATTCTCAAGTCCTTGACACAATCTATTTACTACTTTTACTCCCAAGGCTTTTTCAGATGAATCTCCTGTCTTTCCAGTGTAAATGTCGAATTTATAACAGTACCCACTTTCATCGGCCAATATCCACACCTTATACCCTCGTTTGATAGGTTTTTTTGGTAAGTATTGTTTTAATGATGAACGACCTTTAAATTTAATCATTGACTCGTCAATCGCCATGTATTCAGATGGTCTAAAGTGCTTCAAAAAATTCGTTTGCAATGAAGACAGAAAAGGTCGAAGCTTATACAGTTTGTCGTAGTCAGGCGAGTTACGGCTTGGTAATAATTAATTGTCATTGATATGAAGATTTGTAAGAATTCAGCCCAACCTGTTTACTGTCATCAAATTGCTCACAAAACTGTCATAGAGGTCAGGTGCAGACGACCAAAAATTAGTAAATTGATGCCCACCCAGAAAACATTTCAATTCCGTTTTCGTCAACGGTATGAACATGCAACCTTTTCTAGTCTGGACAGGGCTGCCGCAATTACTTCTGAAAGTAATTCAATTACAATTACCAATTACCGGCCTTATATCAAATGTGATTGAATTACCAATTACTACCTGTGTTACAAATGTAATTGAATTACCAATTACCCTGGAAAGGAATTCGATTACTTATACAATTACTATAATCGAATTACAATCAATGGATTTGAATTACTTTTTTAGTAATTGAATTACAACAAAAGTAATTGAATTACATTTTGGTGATTCGATTACAACAAAAACAATTGAATTACTTATTGATAATTAAGAAGCAGATGTATATGTTGTCAAAAAATGCAATATTATTTATATGCACATGCAATTAAAATATGGTTAATAGATGCCTACTATGTAGTTTTAAAATACGGATGAGATGTGCGATTAAAATAAAAAATATGTAACAAAATCGGATTTTATTATCCTAAAAGTAAAACAAATAGAGAAAAAAGAAACGGAAAAAGGCACTTGGACCTACAGAAACTAAAAGAGAAAGATATTCAAGAAAGATTCGAAAAAAGGTCAAATGAATTGCTTAAAGATATCGGGAAAATATCTGATACTAAGGAAGTAGAAACAGAATGGAATAACATTAAATCCAGCCTCGACATGGCGGCCAGAGATATTCTGGGGTATACACAAAAAGTAAATAAGAAACCATGGATAACAAAGGATATCCTGAATTTAATAGAAGAAAGACGAAAATACAAAAATAAATCAGACGAAACAGGAAAACAGAGATACAAAGCCATAAAATGGGAAATTATTCGAAAATGCAGGAAAGCTAACGAACAATGGATTGATGAAAAGTGCAAAAAGGTACAAACTAAGATGAAAGTAGGAAAGACAGATGAAGCATACAAACTAATTAGAATCAATTTTAGGGATATAGAACCATATAGCAAAAATATAAGGGACGCGGGAGGAAATGTCATTATAGAAAATGTAGAGAAAGTGGGTAGATGGCAAGAATATATAGGGAATTTATATGCAGGAGAAGAACTAACTACATTAGAAAAGGAATCAGACATTGAAAATGATGATTGGGATATCCTATACTTAGAGATGAATTTGAAATGGCATAAAAGGGTCTGAAAAATGGTAAGGCGCCGGATACAGATAAGGTGCAAGCGGAGACTCTAAAAGCCGCTGGTCAAGCAGTAACAGAACGTCTCTTCCAACTTGTAAGCTATATGTATGAGACAGGCGAGATACCATACCCAAAGATTTCAAACGTAACATCATAGTAACTAAACCAAAAAAAAAAAGGCGCAGATAGATGTGAAAATTTTCGAACAATAAGCTTGACAGCATACGTATCAAAAATATTAACTAGAATTGTACAAAGACGAATGGAAAAACGGGCTGAAGAGATACTAGGAGAAGACCAATTTGGGTTTAGGCAAAACAGGGGAACACGGGAGGCTATCTTAGCTCTGAGGGTGATAATGGAGAAAACAATAGAAAAAGGGGAAAGCGTGTATATAGGGTTTGTAGATCTGGAAAAAGCATTTGACACTGTAAAATGGAAAAAAATGTTCGAAATACTCAAAAAGATTGGAATGAGTTATAGGGATAGACGGATAGTACATAGCTTATACAAAGAGCAAACAGGAGTAATAGAATTAGAGCAGGAACATAGAGAAGTAAACATCAGGAAAGGGGTAAGACAGGGATGTTCCCTATCCCCACTAATTTTTAACTTGTACATTGAGGAGGCAATGAATACTGTCAAATGCAGGAAGACATTTGGAATTACTATGCAGGGACATAAAATTGATATGCTTAGATTTGCAGATGATATAGCGGTATTAGCATCTAGCAAGAAAGAGTTAGAAGCTGCTCTCAATGAAATGGAAACGGTTCTAACAGAGAGATACGGTATGAAAATTAACAAAAGTAAAACTAAAGTACTAGTATGCAAAGGAGGGAAAAATAAATCAAAAACAAGAATACAAATATGTAACACGAACTTACAAGAGGTTAAGGATTTCTGCTACCTAGGAAGCCAAATAACGCAAGATGGGAAAAGCACAAAAGATATAAAACAAAGATTAGCACAAGGTCGTGCTACATTTAACAAGAAAAAGCAACTACTGTACTCAAAGACCACAAACATAGAAACAAGGAAAAGATTGCTTAAAACATATGTGTGGAGCACAGCACTGTATGGCTATGAAGTCTGGACAGTGAGAGAAGCGGACAAGAAAAAGGTAGAAGCCTTTGAAATATGGTGCTACAGACGTATGATGAAGATATCATGGACAGACAAAGTTAAGAACAAAGAGGTACTAAAAACGGTAGGGGAAGAAAGAAATATGTGGAAAACGGTAAAAATAGGATAGATAGATAGGTTGATAGGCCACATACTACGGCATGAAGGAATAGTGCGGAATATACTAGAAGCAGAGATAGGAAAAAAGAGAAGAAGAGGTAGGCCTAGGTTAGACTACTGCACACAGATAGTGAAAGATGTAGGCTGTAGGAGTTTCAGGGAAATGTGTAGGCTAGCTCAGAAGAGAAATCAATGGAGGTATGCATCCAACCAGTCCCAAGATGGATAAATTAATGACGAAGAAAGTAGCTGCACTTAAACATGATATTTATTATAAGCAACTACAAGCATTCGAGGGGCAATATTCTCGAATAATGGTAATTGCGTGAAAGCATTTACTGGAAAACTATTATTTCGGCAAATGTCTAAGTGTTGGGGGATCTTGGCAGCCACAGGTTGCTTAACCCCCTTCAATAAATCTCTGTGAAATAGGGCATAATATTAGAAAACAATATAAGGGAAACCGAGCTGTATTGCTGTGTGAGAATTTCAGGGAACCATGTAGGTTAGTTTAGAAAAGAAATAAGTGCAGGTACATGTCCAACCAGTTTTGAGACGGGAAACTCAATGACGAAAAAATAAGCGCAGACAAATTTGATGATTATTATAAACAACTAGCTGTTTGTTGTGAAATATCTGCAACTAATGTTGACTGTGCGAAAAGACATATTGGAAAAAATATTAAATCAGTAAATGTTCAAGTGTACGGGGAACTTGGCAGCCACAGGCTGCTTACCCCCCTTCGCAACCACTGAATGTCGGAGAAATAGGGTATATAATTGTAAAACAATAGAAGGTAACCGAACTGCATCTAACAAGAAAGAACGACGCCTATGATAAAAGACAACAAACATAGAACAAAAAGTTGTTGAAAGCGTATGTGTGGAGCACGGCACAGACAATATGCCTACGAAATACGAGCAGTCTGAAAAGCAGACAGAAGAACAGTAGCGGCCTTTGAAATGCAGTGCTTCAGATGTTTGAGGATGGACAGACAGGTAATAACAAATAGGTTATAGAAACAGTAAGGGAACAAGGATATCTTTGGGAAAAAAATATGAGAAATAGAAGGGCAGAATACGTTCTAAGGCATTTTTGGGGAATAGTATGGGATATATGACAAGCAGAGATAGGAAAAAAGAGGTGGATGTAGACCTAGATCAGATAGTGATAGATGCAGACTGTGCAAATTACGGAGAAATCTGTAGGTTAGTTCAGAATAGGAAACAAGGATGGTACGCGTCTAACCAGTTTCAGAACTGAAGACCCAATGATGATGATGATGAATGGCATTGGACTCCAACAAAGCAGAATGTAGCCAATAAAGCAATAAAGCAGAAATGTATTACAGAAGTCTAGTCGATTATTACTAACGAAAGTATCTTCATGGATATCATGAAACTCAATGAATGAATTACGGCAAAAATATGTGATTTCTAAACTGCAAGTGGCAGTGAAATTACATATTTTTGCAGTAATTCATTCACTAGAGTTTTATTATTTCTATAACGATACTTTCAATGGTAATAATCGATAATCAACATAGTGATTTTGTTTCTTGGGCAACAAAATTGGATTTTTTGTATTATACGAAATAAACAAAGCTTTTTGCAATCTCCCTTTCATCCGAATTAACTTTTCCTCATCCAGAAAGAACAAATATTTATACATAGCACTGTCTTTGGAAATGTCTTCATTTTATAGGGCAAGAAAGGTTTCACCGTAAATATTACGTTGGGCCTGGCAATATAATTCATTTTATGCAGCTAGTCGTTTATTCATAGTAATAATTCCAGACCAATTTTTCTGCCTTTCTTTCAAATGGTTAAATATTCTCAAAAGATCTACCTGTGTAATTACCAAACGTTCCCAATCGGAGAATCTGGTGGGATCAGGAACACTCATAAATTCCCCTAACTGATGTACGCATACTTGATGGACTTCCTACAATTGTGGTGGTATATCCTTTGGTTTCTCAATCATCTACTCAGATCCAGGTTGGCACAGAAAATTTGGGTCTAAAAATCATCTGCTCAAGGACGAGATTTCTTGAATACATTTTCACTTTGTTGCGTCATTGGCTACATTCTGTTTTGTAGGAGTCCAATGCCATTCATATATGTTTGTAGTTTCCAAGATTTCTCTTATACTGTAAGTTACAAACCGTTGGAATTTTCGATCCTCAGATCTCAACCAATGTAAAACATTCATCGAATCTGACCACACCTTTCTTGAGATTTTGATTGACTACCCAGTTGTATGGCTATTTCGCAGTACAACTGCTTGGAGTTCCAACATTGGTATGAGCATATGATTCTTGAATGCAATCTTTGTTTTTACCATACTAATCTGATAGAGCTGAACATTTATTCAAAATACGAAAATAGCCAACAGCTGGGTATGTGCTGTATTGTGCATCCACGAAGACCTGCAATTTAGCTGTAGGTATGAGTTAGTCGAAATATAAAATCGTTTTATTTTAATGTTTTCAAGGTTTGATAACAGTCGAGGTCACTCCTACATATTGCACTGCTTTTTGCAAATCAGTTCATCCCAATTGACCAATGATTTCCAAGTCTTTCTTAGAAAGGCTTTTCCATATAATAAAAGGAACGCAATAAGGCCGCATGGATTCAAAATTAATGTAACAGTTTGTAATATCTCTCTTTTTATTGGTTTTTATTGTTCATATAGAACAAATATTCTATCTAATCATATCCATCCCTGTAATAGAACTCATATAAACTGGAATGCCACCACACGTCTAGAAGTTTTGCAGAATTATGAGCATAATTAGAAACAAGGTTTTTTATTCTTGAACATTGTGTTTTCGATTTCAGTAAGTACACATTTGGAATTAATTCAATTTCGTATATGAAAATCACCCTTCGAGTGCACAAATTTTACCTGTTGCAGTTGTCATAGCTTCGTTTTCATCATCAAAACTGTCCAACCAACCGTCGCATTAGTGACGTTCCATTATAATTTTCGATGCTCTTGGGTATTGTTTAGAATATCCTGAAGTTATTAATTATTTGCATATTGGGCAATACAAGGTTGACATGAGGTACCAAACGTCATAACTTTCATCACATACGAAACTGTAGAAGCATTTTGATTCCAAAGAAAGCATTGGGTTTGTTGATTCTCTTCTTTTACATTGATTTGGTGAAACATGTGCTTAATGTTACTAAAAACTGTTATTTTCACTCTCAAAATTTATATAGTACCATAGGGAGCGACTTTAGAAAATCAGGTCCATTTGGTAGCATTGAGTGTACTGAAACTCCATTAACAACTGCAGCAACATTCCATACCAGTCTAACCATTTTCGGTTAATTAGGATTTGAAACTGTGAACATCTGTAAGTACCACATTTTAGTAGTGATTTTATTTTCCTCCTTTTTCAATAATTTACAATCATAACTTTTGATATATACTCTGTTATTGTGTCGTGTAATTTATTATCAAGAATCGGGTCCTCTAGACATTTTCTTTCTAATCAGTCAAGCTTACTTTTAGCCATAATTTTACTATCTAGGAAAACTACCTGGGCATATTTCCATAGCAGCAGTGTTTCAAACTTGAACCCTCCATTCCTTAGTATTTCACAAACTCTTTCGTCCTTCTTAGATTCTAATAAAGTCTCAGGTTTTTAACCCTAAAGTTTTCAGTAGAAAAGAACTTCGCCATTTGGTGAAGATCAATTTCTTGATGACATCTACACATATGGAAAGTTACTTGATCTACAATATTTGTGTGGTTTGTAAGTGGACCCGACTCCCTAACGCGAGGAAGATTTCGATGCAACCAGCTCACCCAAAGGTCCTTCTTTAACCTTTAGTAGCAGACATAATTGTCAAGGCTACAATCCTATTAGAATGGTTGGTGTTGCATTTGCATACCAAGAAATTCAAAAATTTTAAAATGGGTAAATACTGATTCGTTGTCAGGCTTTCTTAAGCAAGTGTTGGAAGATTTGAGTTTGGTACTGTTCAAACGTCTGATATTTTATACTTCTTGCTTTCAGGATGACTACCCAAAATGGTTAATGATATCCTTTAGCTGTCCTTTTCTTGGCAAGTGGTGTTTCCAATCCATTTCAGACACAGGCATTCACAACGTCATTCCAGTTGCAGCATTTTTGCGAAACTTTCTTCTAATAGCATTAATGACGACCCTTTGTCAAGAAAGGCATATGTTTTAACTGAACTGGTCTTTCCATGTAGTATGACAGACAAGATTCGAATCTGCACGTTGCCTTGGAACTGTTAGTATGCCTTTATGAAAATGCTTGCAATAACTTGGTTTGGTAAAACCTTGTAAAGCTTTGTTTCTGAAGATAGAGGGTTATGTAGTAGCAGATGATATTTGTAGATACGCCCGTCTATAGAACAAGGCTTAACACTACTGCATTTTCGAAGTAGTTGAAAACCTAAACAGCAGACACCGCTTCTGCCGCTAAACTATGTTCTATTATTTACTGTACCTACATGATGCAAATTCGTTGCAGTTAAGAACTGTGCGATTACCTTTACGGCATACTTTACACCTCAAGACCGAAAGTGTCTTTTATAACTTTATCTATAGCATTTTGCTGAACCTCGAGGTTAATCCATGTGATAAAAGTTCCTTAATAGTTTAGATTTTTCGACTTTTACTTGTCTTTTTCAATTGATCATACGTCATTTTCTGCTGCTGTAATGATCATGAACCTGTCCGAAAATACGCTTGAACTAACAGTGTTTTGTCTCAGTTTGTGTATTCCTCAATCACGTTTTAAGTTTGCTGTAGGGCCTCAGGATTATTTAAATAATTGTCTAATCAGCACGATTCTATAGTAACACAAATATTTTACACACATGGAAAATGATAGTAGCAAATCTAATCGGTCTTTTGATAACAGTGGCATAGATATTACTACCTTCATTAACTCATGCACAATAAACTCGGGTTTCTCGAATAACATTCGCAGTATATCTATCACCTTCAGCACCCTTACAGGTACCAAAAGATTGGCTTTTAATACCGTCTGAAGGCTGGTTAAATTTTGTGCATTATTAAATCCGCAGTTCTGTTGAAGTTTGGTAACTGCTGAAAAAGATTGGCCAAGTCATCGGATTCCCATCAAAGGGTGGTAACTTCCTTAGAATTACCTGTCTAACTGAAATTATAAATGAAACTGATGTGAATATGGCCACAAATAAATTCTTGCAATTACTGCAAATACAAATTAGGAAAGCAACATCATATAAAATTTACCGCCAACCAAAAAAAAGATATCCTTGGATAACGTTGGGCCTAACAGTATCTATATTACATAGAGACTCTATGAAGAAACAACTTCTTAAGAATCCATATGATACTCGACTTGCTGATCAATACAGAAATTATAGAAATTATGTTACTAAACTAATTAGGAAATGTAAAAATCAGTATTACCTTACCAAAATTACAGAGTCCAACAATAATCCAAAGAAAATCTGGTCTATAATAAATGACAGTTTAAACAAACAAAACAAAAACACAAACCGTATTCCTGACGTCTTAGGGAACGAGCAAAATTTAATTGTTTGTGGCAAACAAAAAGCAAACATGTTCAATACACACTATCTAAACGTGGGACAAAATTTTACCAGTAAAATAAACAAATCATTCAATATACACAAGGATTTCATTAAGGCAAACCCTGTAGCAATTTCTATGTACATGTGTCCAGCAACAACGCAAGAAATTCAAAATCATATCAAATCTCTTAAGAACAATACATCCTCTGGTCCTGATAACATTTCCAGTAAAATATTAAAATATATATGTACATATATACTGGAACCGCTCCAGCATATAATTAATCTAGCTATATCCAAAGGAAAATTTCCAGATTCTTTAAAACATGCAACTGTTATACCAATTTATAAATCGTCGAAGCGAAATATCATTTCTAATTATCGTCCTATTTCTCTTATTAGTAATATTGCAAAGATATTTGAAAAAATTATTAATGTTAGATTATTATAATTTTTCGAAAAGCATAACTTATTATCGAAGTCCCAATATGGATTTAAAAGTAACATGTCAACTGATAGAGCTATATATGAATTAGTTAATAATATTACCGAAGGTTTGGATCTTAACACAAAGAAATTAGCTGTCTTTCTTGATCTTACAAAAGCTTTCGATACTGTACAGCATGACTTGTTATTAACTAAACTACAAAACATGGGTATCCGAGAAACTCCATTAATGCTTTTAAACGATTATCTAAGCAACCGTACTCAAAGGGTAAAAAATTAATAATGTTATCAGCGATGAAGACTTAATAAAATGTGGTGTTCCACAAGGAACTGTATTAGGTCCTACGTCATTCCTAGTATATATTAATGATCTATACTCGATAGATGTAGGTGCCAAATTCATCTCTTATACTAATGACACAGTATTGATTTTTGAAGGGGAGTGCTGGGAGGAAGCCGTGAAAAGAGCAACAACTGGAATGAAAGTAATTAAAAATTATTAAGACCTTAACCTACTTGAGAGTAGGTTAAGGTCTTAATAAGGATAAACTGTATCCTACCCGTCTTTTATATCAAGAATCGCAATTACTAAATGTAAAAATAAAAATAATAAAGCTGTTTTAGTCTTCCTTTACAAAAACCCCAATATGTCGAATAAAATTAACCATACCCACAACACAAGAAATCTTCACAATTCCTATGCTACTGTTCCTAAAACAAGAACTACAATGCGTCAAACATTTTTAACTTATACTGATTCTTATCTTTACAATAAATTACCATTAGAAATAAAGAAAATTAACAGTTTTCATTTATTAAAAAAAAAATTACCTCTTATTTGTTACAGCAAAACAATGATTGAGGAACAAATAGTATACCGTATACACCATAAATGCAATTTTATTTATGTTATATTTGATATTATCTTCATTTACATGCAGCTTCTATAAATTTAGTACTTAATACAGAATGCTCATTGTATTAAATTTTATTTGTATTACAATTATTTTTATTTGTACGAGACAAAACACCATCATATAGTCCTAACCACACTACTATTTTTACTATATTATTTTCTTATTAATTAAATATCACACATACAAGGACATTTAGTTCTTAGGTGTGATTGAAATTGTTATTATTCTAACTTGTATCAATATTGTAAATTGTAAATATTAAATGGTTTAAATGGTAATGGTTAAATGGTACCTGTCTAACTGCAATTTGCCTAGAAATAAAAGCGGGTGTTTTACTATAGATTTACTATTCTACCTTACGCTGACTTATAAAGGATGCTTCTAAAGGTAGTACTTCTGCCTTTAGCGATGAGCAAGTAGATGATTTGGAAGCATGCGTTTTAACGTATTCTTTGGTTTATTGTTAACTATGTATATCATCACTTACTGGAGGTTGTTTCTTCCAACAAGTTATACTTCTTGTGCACCGTTGAGATTGGTATATTTGGCAGGTGAAGCATATAAAACTTCCTTCGAGGGGTTTGGATGATGCAATGATGCTTGACCTTGAAGCTTTAGCCATGACTTTTGCTTTAGAAAATATAGCCCATCATAGGAGTAAAATGACTCGGATGTCAACATATCTGTTTGCACAAACACGCATACTACGGAGCCTACTCCTATTGGTTTTTGGTCAGTGATATTCTCTGGAGTTCTTAGAAAGTTTGTTATGTTTATTTTTCAACATAAATTAAATACCCTTTTTCTCCCTGGTTAAGTCAATACACGCTCGAATAAATTCCATTTCTATTCTTAAATTCTCCAACAATACCCTATATCAAATCCATCTTGCTGTTAAAACGAAAATTTATTCGATAAATTAAATAGTCAATTTAGATATCCGTTAATTTGTTAAACATTCCGATAACGTATAATTGCTTTCTTTTGTGTTTTCCAGTTTACTAATCGCGCTTTGATAACGCGAGGATTGCAGTTCGAACTCGTGTTATTTGAACCAATTTTTAATTTAATTCTGCAGCTTGTACGTTGAAATATTTTCTACATTACTCGTCCCAGTACTTCAAGAGCAATGCACGTTTTTTTGTTTGACAAGTAGGAGCTCTTAGCTGGAGGCCAAATTGGTTTTTTTATGTAGGCCCAACTGTTCTTTGCCACAGATCAACTGCCGTTGCCTGTAGATCGCTAGTACCGTTATGGTAACAGGATAAATAGATCCCGACGACCGTGGCGATGCGGTGCTGATTCACTCCCGATGGAGTGCAAGCTGAGTATCCCGACACATACAGGTATACAACTTGTTGTCTTTTGTGTATATCAGAGAATATTCCTTATCAGCGTTTAGTGTAGTTACGTGATAAGAAACGTGACACTGTAGGACTATTGTTTGTTGCTGTGAATCGATATTATTACTCTATAGGTGTGATGTACCATTGTTAAAAATGTTTGACAAAAGTTCCCACACACTTAGTCTTTTCTACTGATTAGCTTAGGTTACAACAGTTATTATGTGCAATTTTAAAAACGCTTGACAAAAGCGCTTACATGTTTATTTTCTACTGCTTAGTTTTATTTTGTGTAAAATACAAGATGCGCACTTCGTATCTAAAGTATAAATTGTTCGTATCGCATAATTGTTTGCTTTGAAATAGTAACACTTAATTTATTTCTTTTGCTTGTTTGTACAGAATCCTTTATTTATTCTTATTGTTAATAGATAATTGTGGGCGACGTGCTTTTTTTTTGTTTTTTTTTGGTATTTTGCGTTTGGTAGTTAGCCTGATATTTACGTTTCTTCTGGCTACGTCTACGTACGTAGCATAAATTTTGACGCCCTGGCGTGGGGCTGAATTTTTTTTGTGCTGGCTTATATTCTTTTTTCTTTTGACTTTGATTTCCTTAATTTCATTTGTAGACGCAACTATTCGTCCTATCCGCTATACCCGTTTGGATTTTTGTTTATGTTTACCCTGTCAGCTTATTTTAAATATGAATTTCCTCTTCGCTACATAACAATTCTCTATTAATTTGTATTCACAATTTGGTATGTTGATTTATTTGTTTGTTTCTTGGTTATACAGAAAACCCCTACCATTGTCGTTATTTATTTTCGGATTACCAGACTTGTGTTTTCGCTGGTGATGCAAGATTCTTTGAAAACTCTGGCGCCCTATTTCTGATTTTAGTGACTTTATTCTTTTACGTTTAGTACTCTTTTTGAAATTTAATCCTTTTTGTTACTTTCGTATTGAATAAAATTCGTTTTGTTTCGATTCACTTCTAATATTTTATAGTTTATTCGGTTGTTGTTAGTACTTTTACATTACTCTGACATACAGTGTGTATTTCTTTTGTTACAATGGTTACGTGGGGGTTGGATGTGAATAAGCTGTTAAAACCCGAACTCCAATATGAGTTATCTTCTCGAGGATTTGACTCTTATATTAAAGTCGAGGTGTTGCGTAAAACCGTCCGCAACGCGATTCAAGTGGAAATGAATCAGTCTCTTACTCTTAGCCCTTATAAAAATACGTTTACAGAGGATCATGAGGTGATTAAACGCGGAGCTTACTGAACTTGCACTGTCTTCTGACGATTTTACTGGAGATGTTACTGATAATAAGTTCGCCCGTTTTCGCTCCTTATGGGTACTCATTCAGCGACGTTGTGAATTGATGTTGGCTAGCTCAGAGGAGGAAGCCCGTATGAAAAATAAATTATTATTCGCTTTACAGACCATTCGTTCGGATGTTGAGGTGACTGTTAGAAAATTCAAACGTGTTACTTTTGCTGATTTTAGTCAACAGCCTTCTTCCAGTCCTCAAACTCTTAATGTAGCTACCGCCGTTGCCGAAGAAGTTCCTTATCGTTCTTGTTATTCCAAGGAAGAATTGGATACTTTTACCACTGCCAATAAAATGACCCTTACTAAAGGATACTCGCTCGCTAAATTGAATGTCTCTTTTTCAGGTGAAGGTTCTCTACCGGAATTCTAGTTTTGTATTAAGGAATTCAGTGTTTCGAGTAATATTTCTGCTAAACACCTTTTTTGTTTTACTACGGAGTTACTTACCAGAAAGGCTTTACTTCTTTTCCGCGCACATCAGCGCTCCCTCAAATGTAGGGACGACATTGTTACTTTATTAAACTCAGAATTCCTACCCCTGGATTTTGCTTATAAGTCTGCTACTATTGAGGATAATACTTTTACTTCACATGACCGAGTTGTTAAGGTTTCTTCTACGTCGGGTAGATCTGATACTTTAATTGCGACAAACCTGATCATGTTTCGACCCGTTACTCGCCCCAACTGTCCACACTGTCATCCTACTTCTAATAGGTTTTCGAATAATTTTTCAAATTCTGCCCTTACCTCTAGATGCATAATTTCTTCTGCTGCTAACTCTACATTCTCTTCTGTATCACACTCAGTGCTACTATTATCAACACATACCCTTCTTCGGCAAATATAGCTTCAAACCAACTTTCTTCTGTCTCTAGTTCTGCATCCTATTCTACACCTCCTTCCGCTCGCCCTACTTATTCACAGTCACCCCAGATTGTGCCTCCACCACCATTGCAACCCATACTTCAAATTTGTTACTTGCAGCTAGCTTCTCAAGAGTTTGTTCCCGGTTTCTTAATTGATTCAACCCAAGAAATTCTTGTCGTGTGTGTAAGCACAAACGTAGCTGATGTGACGATAATTTCTAATTCAGTCAGCGAAGGTCCTGCTGAAGTTCGTGAACCTGTATCTTTAATGTCTGTTGCTGTTGCTGTCAAAATTTTACATGTTCCTGCTTTCTGCTTTCTGTCGTGTCTACAATAACAGCTGTAGCTGAAGTAAAGATTATGTCTAATTTAGTCAGCGAAGGCCCTGTTGAAGTTAGTGAACCCGTAGTTGTGATGCCTGTTGCTGTTGTCGTCAAAGTTTTACCTGATCCTGTTTCATTATCTACTATTGTTAAGGAATCCGTTCCTATTGTGGCTGAAATTTTGTCTCTTCCTATTCTGTTGTCTAGCAGTAATGAAGTCTTACTTGATTCTATTCCTTCATCGGACGTTGATGAAACATTACCTACTCTAATAATCTATAGGAACACTGTGGCACGATTTAAATAAAATTAAATAAAAACCCTTAACCACAAAAAATATTTAAATTACTAGATACGTATTTCGACCACTATGTGGTCATCATCAATGAAAAAAAAATTAGCTGTTGTTCTGGAACACTTCAGAGGATACTCTCCTCACCACTAGGCTGAAGTGAACCTTCCCAACCTATAATTTACTATATTGTTGCTTTAAACACTATCGAGGATATTCTCCTCACCCGCAGGCTGGTGTTCTCAACAACAAACAAGTGTGTCAGTTCACTTGTTTGTTGTTGAGAAACCAGCCTGAGGAGAATATTCTCGATAGTGTTTAAAGCAACAATATAGTAAATTATAGGTTGGGAAGGTTCACTCAGCCTAAGTGGTGAGGAGAATATCTCTGAAGTGTTCCAGAACAACAGCTAATTTTTTTTTCATTGATGATGACCACATAGTGGTCGAAATACGTATCTAGTAATTTAAATATTTTTTGTGGTTAAGGTTTTTTATTTAATTTTATTACCTACTCTTACTCATTTTTCTCATGCTGACAAAATGCTACTTGCTTCCGTTCTTTTAGCTAAGGTTGGTGAAATCATAGCTGATGTCTTGTTATGTAATGTTGAGGAAGGTCAACCCGATTCTGTTTCCTCATTTATGGTGGATGAAGTTCTTCCTGATACTGTTTGTTCTTGTAAAGTGGATGAAATTCTGTCCAGTGCTACTCCTTTCTTCCATGTTGATAAACTTCATTCTACTCCTTTATCTAACATTAGCGAAGTTCTACTTGATACTGTTTGTTCTTGCAACGTTGATAAACTTCTACCTGATCCTGTTCCTTTATGTGATATGATTGAAGTGTTATCGGATTCTGCTCCTTTTCCTAAAGTTGATACTCCTACAGCCAATGATGTTTTCTTTCTTAACTGCGATACTGCTAGTCCTTTATCTAACATCGATCAAATTTTATCTGTTTCTGTCCCTTTATATAACGTAACTAAAGTGTGCTCTGCTTGTGTTTCTCTTCATAAAGTTGATTCTCGTACAGCCAATACTTTTTCTCTTTCTACCGTGGATATTCTGACAACTCATAATGTCCTTTTCTACCGTTGACTTTCTTACCTCCAATCCTAACAGCAAACAACTTTCTTCCTTAACTCGTTTTGAGTTTTCTAAACTACCCTCGCCGCCTCATATACCGCGTGCTACAATACTACTACATCCCTTGCTGTTCCTGTTTGGCAAAAAACTGCCCAAAAGAGGCAGACATTATTCTATGCTCCTTCCGAAGCTGAAGATGTTGATCGACGAAATCCTAATGTCTTTGATCTTGTTTCATTTTCTTTCTGGCGGCGTAAACGTCTTAAGCTCAATATCTAGTCCTCGTGCCCATTTCTTATGCCGACTTTGCTCTCCTAAGGTATTGATTTTTGAACGTTACGATTTCGTTTTACTTCCCTGTTCTCGTTTTCTTTCTTTTTCTTACCCCGTGAGGGTCTGGGAATAGAATAGTCCAACGGTACGACCTGCCTGTCGTAAGAGGCAACTACAGCAGTCCAACACAATACATACACACACACACACACACTTTATACACGCACAACACATACACGCACACTTCTTACACACCCACACACACGCACACACCTACTCATACATAGCTACACTGGGATTCTGTTTTATTTTCTTTTGTACGATTCTTAGTTTTTTTTGTTTTGTACTTGGTGCTTGGTGTTTTTCTTTTTGGCTTCTTCTTTTTTTTCTCGTTCCATTCGTTCCACATTCCTCTCCTTTTTCTTGTTGCTGGTCTTCTTTGCTATCGGTCCCTAGTCCGATTGTGTTTCGTCCATCCGCTCGTGTGGTAGGTGCTTTCTAGTCCGTTTTTCTTTCTTTGGAAACCACGACTTAGTCGACTTTAGGACTAGTTAGCATTTCTTTTCTTTGGTTCTTCAGTTTTGGTTACCACAGTTAGTAGTTCATCGTTTCCTTTACCCTCTTGTTCTCCCTTGTTGTCGCTTTGTTTACTTGAGACTTGACCTTTGGGTTCTGTTTTGGTTTGCACTGTTGGTTTTCTTCCCCGTTCCTTTTCTTTTCTTGAGGTTGATAACTTTACTGTTTCTTCACTAGAAATATGTCCTCCGCCGACTTTTCAGAAGTGTTGATGCCGTTCCACCTTATTCCTCCTTGATTGCTTATTATCCGTCTTCCTTCTTTTATTTCTCTCTTTATATTATTGGATCTTCGAGCCCGATTTGTTTGGTCGGTCTTGCTGTTATTTTGATGGTTTCTTTTTCGTTTTCTGGGTTTTTGTTGTTTCCGTAACGAATATGCTTTTAGGTTGTGAAGCAATTTTTTTTTCTTTTTCGTTTTGTTTGGGTCCTGCCCATTCCCGGATTTTCCTACCCCGACCTGTTAATTTTGCTGGGGGGGATTTGTTACATTTATTTTTCAACATAAATTAAATACCCTTTTTCTCCCTGGTTAAGTCAATACACGCTCGAATAAATTCCATTTTTATTCTTAAGTTCTCCAACAATATCCTATATAATGTACCTGTTCAGAATAAGCCTGCTTTAACATAATTTTAACTCAAATCCATTTTGTTTTTATTCGATAAATTAAATAGTCAATACCTTGTTTTAGGTATCCGTTAATTTGTTAAACATTCCGATAACGTATAACTGCTTTCTCTTGTGTTTTCCAGTTGCTAATCGCGCTTTGATAACGCGAGGATTGCAGTTCAAACTCGTGTTATTTGAACCAATTTTTAATTTGATTCTTCAGCTTGTGCGTTGAAATATTTTCTACATTACTCGTCCCAGTACTTCAAGAGCAATACGCGTTTTTTTGTTCAACAAGTAGGTGCTCTTAGCTGGAGGCCAAATTGGTTCTTTTTTATGTAGGTCCACTGTTCTTTTCCACAGATCAACTGACATTGCCTGTAGATCGCTAGTGCCATTATGGTAACAGGATAAATAGATCCCAAAGACCCTGGTGATGCGGTGCTGATTCACTCCCGATGGCATGCAAGCTGAGTATCCCAACACATACAGGTATACAACTTGTTTTCTTTTGTGTATATCAAGGGAATATTCCTTATCAGTGTTTGGTGTAGCTACGTGATAAGAAACGTGACACTGTAGGACTATTGTTTGTTGCTGCGAATCAATATTATCGCTCTACAGGTGTGATGTACCATTGTTAAAAATGGTTTGACAAAAGTTCCCACACGCTTATGCTTTTCTACTGATTAATTTATTTTAGAAAAGGTATTATGTGCAATTTTTAAAACGCTTGACAAAAGCGCTCACATGTTTATTTTCTACTGATTAGTTTTATTTTGTGTAAAATACAAGATGCGCACTTCGTATCTAAAGTATAAATTGTTCGTATCGCATAATTGTTTGCTTTAAAATAGGAACGCTTAATTTATCTTTTGCTTGTTTGTACAAAATCCTTTATTTACTCTTATTGTTAATAGATAATCGTGGGCGTGCTTTTTTTGTTTTGTATTTAGGTGAATCCCCCACTCTCCGCGTTTGGTAGTTAGCCTGGTATTTACATTTCTTCCGGCTACGTATAAGTACGTTATACCGATTTCCAAATAAGGTAAGTGATTTAATACAATCTAGTAAATTTGTTTGAGGCAAATTTCTTTGATTCATCTGTATAATAGTTTACTCGACATGCTTTGGTTTCGTGCTTTGATTAGTCATGTGAACGAAAACTTTTTACCAGGTACACTCAAAAGATGACGTTTCAGAAATAAATACGTCCCACCACCAAAAATATGAACATGTAGTTTTTAAAGCTGGTTGATCAACTGAGTCCATAATCCTTTGTTCTATTCTTTAGAACGTGTCTAGATCTGCTGTTATTTCTGAATTATGGGCCACACCATTGACAATACATTAGGTGAACGTGGATATCAGTATTCGACAGGAAACATAAAATTATTCAATTGCCTATATTACAACTAGTTACAGCTGACAGAAATAAATAAATACCATTCTTATATGCCCCACAATACACAAATACCTAATTGTTCTGACACCCTTCACACAATTTGGTGAAAATCTACTTCATGCCGTAGTTGAGCAAATTTGTATTGTTTATCTCACATCTACGCATTAATTAGCATCGACCTACATGCTGATATTTTATTGTTAATGATTATTAAAAATAATGTAGAAGAACAATTTTAAAACAAAATGCTTGTCATATTCACAATTGGTATAGTTAGTCACATATAAACATTTATTTAGAAAAATGCCAAAAACTTGTCGAAAACCATGTACCACCTAAACTGTAAAAATACTAAGCCTAACAATACTAGCAATAAAAGTTTATTTGTTATCTTAAACTTAAAGTCAAATTATAAAGCAAACAAATAACGTGTATTTGGCAACTTCCCTCCAAAATCTAGTACTCCTGCTTTAGGGGTATTGAATCGTCGTATTACTTCATCGATTTCTTGAACAGTAATTGCTTCTTGCCCACTTTGATACACAGAACTATAGTCAGGATTGGCACCACTGAATCTATCCCCTTTAAACATATCGGCATTGTGATATACTCCATTTAAATGATTAAATGGATCATGGGTACGTTTCGAATCCATTCGTACTATCAAAGCACAATCAGTTATCTCTGCCACCGTTTGATAAGCATAATACGATAATACCTCAAATGCTGTATCGTTGAAGATATATTGGTCATCAAGATCCAACCACTGCTTTAATCGTTTACAATTCAAATAATTTGAAATCTTTTTACTTGAAAATGTTATTGAACGTGCCTTATTAAATTCCATATATTTTTCAATACCAAGCAAACGTGAAATACGATCTGCACGTACTCGACGTTCATACACTACTTCGTCAAACTCAGACAAATCTGTTAATTCTCCAGTTTCATCAATATATTCAATAAATTTTAATAATGGGTGCATTCGTTTTGGTTCAAATTCACAAATATCTGCAAAAGCTAATTGACTCCCAAGAGGAGAGTTCTTATTAATTAAATATTTTACAAATCGTCTCATTTTCCATTTGTTCCTTCTCAATAAAAATATCAACGACTCCCCTTTAATCTCATTTTTCTCACCGCCTTTTAAAACTTCTTGGATCATAATGTGTAACTGTGATCTAGTAATATTTTCAACATGCCTCACAGTATCTGGATTTGGTTTGTGGCTATCTCCAAATCCAAACATCATTAATGAAATTTCATTATAATAAGAAGCTTTTTGAGATGCCATAACTGACCTGCTGTTAGCTATAATGCTATATTGACAAGCCTACGCCCAGTGAGAACAAATCTATGCCTACGCCTAGAATATTTTACATCCATGTATTTTATTACTAAAATTTTTTTTTTACTAAATAACAACCTAACCTAAAAATCAATACAAAAGATATTTATAAACGCAGATACTCAAACAGAGTCATCGTGTACGTAAGAGCTTAGTCTATGTAAACTATGAAGTCGCGATAACCAATCAACAACATTACCGGTATATGGTTAAATAAAAAATTTTGTATGTTAAACTTAAGAGTTTGTATAAAAATAACCATCTTTTAAAGTGCAATTAATGCAAATAATACTGTTTGTGTCATTGCATTATTTTAATTTGATACACTTTTATCTTGGCCAGTTGTGAGATTAAGTTTGTGCAAATTATTTGGGAACCCTAAGTGGTATTAATTTATTATATCACGATTCTTATCATCCCTTTTCTTTATCTTGATATTTAGTGTTCAAGATATTGTCCTGGGGTAAATAAATTTGTTTAGCCACAGTCCACTATAAATTATTATTATGTTTATTTTGTTTTATCAGCGCGAACTTTTTTTTTGGCATCCATCGAACCGGATGTGTATAGTTTATTTTGCACAATCTTAAATCTTGCAATTGAACTTATTAGTTAAATTTTTGTACACATTTGTTGTTTGTTGTTTGCTAAATTCGTTAATGAGAAATTGCTTGCCATATGTTTGGGTTTTTGGATTTTGGTTTAGTTGATAAAACAATAACCTCAATAACATTGTGAGTTATTAATATACATTTTCCAAATTGAATGTTTTGTTAATTGGTTCAATTTAAATTTGAATATATTGGGTTTGTCTTACTGTTTGGCATATACAAATTAAGCTCAACCATGGGAAATGATAAAAATCGTTAGAAGCAAAATTAAAATTATTTGTTTCTAAAAAGGAATTGTATTTTTCTAGAACACAAAAGGTGTATGATTCCATTTCACAGTTAGAAAATAAACGATGTTTAGAATTTTTTATTAGTCAGTTAGAATCATTAGAGCAACTAACTCTATGTGGATGAAATTAATTTAATTGAAATGCACTTAGATGAAAATGTTGTTCCGGATGTTAAACCTTTGGATGCATTCAATGACTTATACTGTCATATTTTAGTAGCTGTAAAAGATCCACGAGTTAAATCGCGCCTTTCAGATAATAATTCCGCCAATGTACCAAGAGCTAATAAAGAACCTTCTAGCACACCACGTTTGCCGAAATTGTCTCTGCCAAAGTATACTGACGATCCTTCTGAATGGCCTATTTTTGTTGAGTTATTTCGAAGTCCCATTCGTGATAATGATCAATTGAAGGTTGTGGATAAGGTGAACTATTTACTAGGTCAATTAAGTGGTAATGCCACTAGTGTTTGTGCTGGCTTGGCTCTTATTGGTGCCAATTATGCAATTATTTGGAAGGCTATTAGTGATAAATATCAAAATCCACGTACTCTAGCAGTAAATTATTTAGAACAGATTTTAGATTTCAAACCCGTACAAACAGCCTCTGCTAATAATTTAAATAATATTCTTGAAAAATGTGATTCTGCAATTAAAGCGTTAAAAACCCTTAACATTGAGAATTTGGTCGATTTCATTTTTGTCTATTTGTTATGGAGCAAATTGGATGTAGAAAATCATCGACGCAAAAATGACATTTTTATGTATACCGAAGTGTTAGATTTCATAAAGGAACAGGCCCAAATTTATATGGTGTCCTCTTCTATAAAATCAAGCGCTACATTTAGTAGCAATAAAACAAAATCACATTCGTTTTTTGTAGCAAAGCAATCAGTAGATCAAAATTGTTCGGTTTGTTCTGCTACACATTCCATTTCACACTGTAGTAAATTTTTATCTTTATCCCCATTTGCACGATTTAAAATCATTAAAGAGAAAAATCTATGTATTAATTGTTTTGGTCAACATAGAGTTTTGAGTTGCAAAAGTCGTTTTTGCTGTAAAATTTGTAAATATAAACATAACACACTTTTGCATTATATTGAGCAACAATTTTCGGAAAAGAAATTAAACTTTACTACTGAGGGCAAATGCTTAACACAACAAGATATTAGTACCAAACATCCTCCACCAGGTTTTTCAACAAGCCTAGTTGAAGCTTCGACAAGCCAACATGAGCCTTTTAGTTTTTATTCCACTACAGGAGTACCTATGATGAATTTCACAGTTTTATTGTCGACAGTAATTGTACATATTATTGATAAACGCGATATCTTACACACTGTTAGATTTTTATCAGATTCATGTTCTCAAGCTCATTTCTTAACTACTGAATGTGCAAGATTACTCGTTCTAAATATTAGTTATTGTGATCATTCTGTTCGTGGTATCGGTGTTAGTGGTAACTCGATTACAGGAAAATCAAACTTGATAATTTTGTTGCGTTTTGATTCCAATATTAATTATAAGTTGGAAGTTTTGTTAATCAACAAAATTACGGACAGGCTCACTAATAATAAAATACCTAGGGATTCACTTTTGCATTTTATAGACCTTACATTGGCAGACAATACTTTTAATCGACCTGGTTCCCTTGATGGTATTACTGGAGCCCAATTGTTTCCATTTTTAACAGGTGCACGTAAAGTTATCGGATCACTGCATTCACCAATAGCAGTAGAAACAAAATTGGGATTTGTGGTAATGAGTTCAGTTCCCACTACCTCTTCATTAAAAAATTCGTTTTGTTCGTTTCACACACAAGTGGAACCTTCTTTAGATAATTTAGTGTCTAAATTCTGGGAGGATGAGGATCTTCCAGTAACACATTAACAACACCCTGGTGATATTAATTGTGAACAAATTTATCAAAGTACTGTTCGGCGTGAAACTTCAGGGCTATATACAGTGATGTTGCCTTTTAGACTAGTTGCTTCTAAGTTAGGGGATTCATATTATACTGCACTAAAATGTTTGTATTCCTTAGAAAATAAATTTCGCCAGTTTCCGCTATTTAAGGAACAATATAGTGACGTTTTTAGAGAATATATTAGACGGAATTATATGTCGTTAGTTAAGGAGAGCGAATTAATCTATCCAAATTATTTTATTCTGCACCATGCAGTATTCAAGGCAGAGAGTACATCTACGCCTCTGCGATGTGTATTTAATGCATCATGTAAAACTTCAACTCAAAAATCATTGAACTGTCTTTTATATACAGGTCCAAAATTACAACCTCACGTTGGGAAATTTTTTTTAAATTTTCGATTATTTCCAATAGCTTTTACTGCTGATGTTCGCCAGATGTATCTACAAATTGGTATGCATCCTGATCATAGGCGCTTTCAGCAAATATTATGGCGATTTTCTGAGGAAATGCCAGTTGAGATATATCAGTTGAATACTGTTACTTTTGGTGTAAAACCATCACCGTTTTTAGCTATTCGAACATTACACAGTTAGCAACTGACGAATCACATAAATACCCAGTAGCAGCTGATATAGTTCGTCACGAATTTTTCATTGATGATTTGGTTTCAAATGTTTCGAATTTAGGCGAAGCTATAACTGCTTATTATCAATTAAATAGTTTGCATGAAAGTGCCAAGTTTACATTAACTAAATGGGCTGTTAATTCGGAATTGTTCCTGTTGAGAATCACTGTCCCAAAGTAGTTAATTTTAGTTCCTATCCTTTGAAAGTTTTAGGTTTACAATGGTATCCTAATTTGGACATATTTACTTTTAGCATACAAGTGGAAATACGTGACTGCACTAACAGAAACGTTCTATCAACAGTCGCGCGTTTATTTGATCCTTGTAGATTTTTAAGTCCGATTACGTTACTTATTAAATTGCTTATCCGTACGTTGTGGTCCCTTAAATTAGACTGGGATGAAGTTCCTTCTGGTAATATTGCAAATGAATGGAAAAGGTTACAGAAGGACTTACATTGTTTAAAAAATTTTAAGATTGCACGTCATTTAGGAGTTATCCTTGATGCTCATGGTACTACGTTGATTAGATTTTGTGATGCTTGTTTAAATTCCTATGGCGCTGTTGTCTATATTAGAACCATTACTTTTAATGGTGAAGTTAAAGTTCGCTTAGTTTTAGCTAAAACTAAAGTGGCACCCATGAAAGTCCAGACAATACCATGTTTAGAATTGTGTGCTGTTGTTTTATTGGCTAATTTATTGGATTTTGTGGAAAGTAGTCTAAAGACTCGTATAAAAGTTGATCAATTAATCGCCTTATCAAATTTCACAGTGACACTGAATTGGACTGCTTCCCCTCCTTATCGTTGGCATACATTTGTTGCAAGGAGATAAAAATATTAGTGATTGTTTATCTCGTGGGGAACAACCCTCTAAACTGATTGCTTTGAAAGAATGGCAGAATGGTCCAGAATGGTTAAAGGGGGATTTTGTTCATGGCCTATTTGTACAATATCATCTATGCAGCAAGATAATCTGTCCGAGGAAAAAATTGTTGCGTTACCAATCATAAACAAAGAACAAAATGCATTTTCTGATCTCATTAATCGAGGTTCCTCGTGGATTAAGTTGGTTCGTTCGGCTGTTTACATTTTAAGATTTTTGCGATTATTAAAAACTTCTGGATCTATGACCGCAAATGATTTGGAAAGGGCAGAATTAGTGTTAATTAAAATAACTCAAAAGCGTTATTTTGCGTCTGATATTTTGCTCTTGGAAAATAAGAAAATTGTTTCTACCACGCTACGTAAGTTGGACCCATTTGTGCTAAATGGCTTACTTAGAGTAGGTGGGAGACTTAGTAAATCTAGCTTGCAGTTTGGTGAAAAATACCCTTTAATTTTACCTCATCAAGATCATTTGGTTGATTTGTTAATTGATCATTACCATCAACAAAATTTGCACACAGGTCCTTTGCTAGTTTTAACATTATTACGTCAAAGTTATTGGATACTTGGGGCGTGTAATGCTGTTCGTTATCGAATTCTTAAGTGCAATTATTGTTTTCATTTTAAACATCGCAATGTATTTCCTAAAATGGCAGACTTACCTACCATTCGCGTGCATGAAGCAAAACCGTTTTTGATTGTGCTACTGATTTTGCTGGCCCCTTTAGGACGCCGTAGAGAAATTATTAGCCAAAAGGCTTATTTATGCTTATTTATTTGTTTAGTAACAAAAGCTTTACATTTGGAACTTGTGTCAGACTTGTCTACCAATATGTTTTTAGCTGCTTTCAAGCGTTTTCTTTCCCGGCGTGGTGCCTGTTCCATTATTTATAGTAATAGAGGAACTATATTAGTGCTAAAAATGAATTGGATAGACTTTATAAATTGTTAGAATCGGAGGAATATAAATCTACTATTAGCACCGAATTAGCTTCTCACAAAATTTCTTCGATTTTTCAGCCCCCTTTAAGCCCTCATCTTTCGGGAGTATGGGAGACATAGATTAAGTCTGTCAAGACACACTTATACAAGGCAATTGGTGAAAAAATTCTAAGCTACAAAGAATTAAATACTGTTCTTATTCAAATTGAAGCGTTACTTAATTCTCGTCCCTTGTTTTGGCTAAGTACGGACCCTTTCGATCCAGTGCCTTTGAATCCGGCACATTTTCTCACTATCACTCCTTTAACCTCGTTACCTGCGTCAAACTCTGTAGAACTTTCATCTAATCTTTTAGACAGAAAACGATTGCTCGATCATTTAGTACAGTCTTTTTGGGAACGTTGGAGGTTGGAATATCTAATGCAATTACAAAGCGTCAAAAATGGAATCTGAAAAGTCCATCGGTTACTGTGGGGACACTTGTTTTAATTAAACAAGATAATGGTTTACCTTTACATTGGCCCCTTGGCACGATTGAAGAAGTGTTTCCTGGATTCGATAAAATTGTTGGAGTGGTAAATGTACGTACAAAGGATGGTATTTTTAAACGTCCAGTTGTACGTTTATGTCCTTTACCTGCCCAGTGAGAATTAGTTAATTAATAATTTAATTTTTTCGTTTTTGTTGTTGTATATATATATATATATATATATATATATATATATATATATAGTATTAAGATGAAAACCCAACTTTGTATTTAAAGTTGAATTACCATTTCAAATCGAACTAGTAATTGAAAACCACTAAAAGAACGGCTACAGCAGGATTTGCTGTAGCCGTTCTTTTAGTGGTTTTCAATTACTAGTTCGATTTGAAATGGTAATTCAACTTTAAATCCAAAGTTGGGTTTTCATTTCATCTTAATAACTATTAATATATATCAAGCATTCATTTGCATTCCAAATGTGGATTATTTTTCTGTATTAATAATAATATAATTACATGTTTGTATTATTCCGAATGTTGCAAAAATGGGATGATCAAGTTATTAGTACATGAATTATGTATATAACTAGATTCAATTTCCTTAAATGCAAGACGTAATTGAAAATCATTAACAAGGGCCAAGCTTCAGTAGTATTAAGTATAACATCATCTAAACAATTAGACTAGATAGCTCAATTGGTTAGAGCACTGATCCGGAAAATCAGAGGTTGCAGGTTCAAATCCTGCTGTAGCCGTTCTTTTAGTGGTTTTCAATTACTAGTTCGATTTGAAATGGTAATTCAACTTTAAATACAAAGTTGGGTTTTCATTTCATCTTAATAACTATTAATATATATCAAGCATTCATTTGCATTCCAAATGTGGATTATTCTTCTGTATTATATATATATATATATATATATATATATATATATATATATATATATATATTGCAGTGGATTTCTCTAAACTAATCGAGTCCCACGAATTGGGCGGTCACAAAATTTTCTGAAAATAAAAAAATATTCTTACAATACCTTTGGAACGCCTCCTTATTTCTGCACACCTCGGCTAGCTCTAAAATCTGCTTCTTCTTGGATACCTACCATCCTAAATTCACTCTTTCTCACATATACAATCCAATGAAACTACCACTCAAATAATGCAACAACACATACAACCTTTTTATTTACACATAATAACAAGTAACAAGTTTCCATTGGCACGAAAATATTTATACATTTGTATATACAGTTTCCTAAACTGTTACCATGTCAATCCTTAAATCTTTTAAAATTTCATGATTTTTATATATTTCAACAATTTTATTTTAGACGAGTAGATGGGCCCGTTGTGCAACCCTAAATTGATTTTTATTTTGGTCTATGTTGAGCTCAGTATAACCCAGTTACTCTAAATGCTTTTAAAAACCGCATTTTTGTTTAAAATAAAGCTAAAGACCCGTTTACTTTTTACGACATTTTTATGTCATTAATAAAAACTTTTAAATAATCAATATCAATTGTCCTTTACATATACCCCTTTTAAATGAGTTTTTATAGTAATAAAATACACCCCCAATAAGTCAAAACACTCAAGCACAAAATACCAGCACAAATCTTCAAGCAAAAGCAACAAATTAATTTTCTTTACCTAGAGTAAGCTTCGTCCATCGTTACCTCTAAAGATGTGTTCCAAATCTCCCGTCGTTGTGTCCATACACTTCGTTATTATACCAGAATCCAACTCATTTCCACTAGCTATCCAAATCTCTGCAACCTCCTTTAGTATTTCTTCCCGGATAATTGTCTGGACCAAGCTTAACCTTCCATAATCACTACACTTCACGCATACTGGTTTCAAACTTCTCAACTCGCTTACCCAAGTACCATCCTATCATTAGATCGTAGCGTGTAGTAACAGTACCTTCTATAAGCCAGCACCCACTTGTGCAAATCACACTTTTAATACATTACCGGTACGTTACCAACAGCGTTTTACACACTTTTAAATAGGATGTTGTATTATCAGTCAACGAATAAGCAAAAATCAGGACAACGTAAGACCACGTAATAGCAAGTAAGTAAGAGATATCAGAGATATAAGAGAGCTTAAATACCTCTCCCAGTGTATTTGTTATGCTTATGTACACCCCTCACGGACCCTCTTTCCATCGAAATGCTTATTATTCAAAACCGATTCTTTAAATTTTGAACGTAAAGAACTTCTACGTCTGAAAATTCCAAGTTTACCCTGTTTTTACAATGAAATTCGTTCAACAATATCTAACCGACGCAAGCTTCTCAAAACTTCTAGCCTTCGACCAATTATATTGCTTTCCCCCGTTTTTAGCGTACAACCCCTAGCTACCTTTCTTCGTTTCACTCATATTTACTGTCTCTTCTAAAATCTCACTCAAGCTACAGAAAATCGATATTGTGGTTGGTCTCCAAATCGACTGCGTATTTTAGACGAGTATTTTAACCAACGTTTTATTATACGTGTTCTCTGTCTGTTTTACATTATGGATTTTTCATTTCACTTTGTCGTCAAAGCATTTGTTATGTTAGTAGCTTGTCGCCTCGAGCGTTACAAACAATTCTATAGAATTTTGTGCCAACATTCATTTCAGTTCTTTGAACTTGACATCAGGTGTTTCTTTGAAGTAAACTATCCGTTTAAACTTATAATTCCGAGTTTTAGTTTTTCCCTGAATTTGTATAACGAACGTTTAGTTTAGTTAAATGGAAATATGCGTTTAAATTATTGATTAATATACCCAAAAGATCTGTTTCTTATCCGATGCGCTTGATTTAAAATATTAAAACTAATTATGCGTATCCTTGGGTTTTCATGTACTCTAAAGCTTCTACACGTTATGCAAATTTACATTCCAATTTCGAAATACAAAAATATCTTATTATCCGTCCGTTTTCACTATCTACACTGATTAATTTAGCGCGTAAATAAATTGTTCCTATTTCCTATATACACAGTCGTTAAAACTTTATTATCTAGACCCATCTATCCTTCCTAACCTATAATTTCCACGACAATATATATATATATATATATATATATATATATATATATATATATTATTAGATACAAATAAATGATTCGTTTTAGAGAGCAAAACGAGATTTTCTCTCGTTTCTGACGTGCAGAAGAAAATTACGATAGAATTTATTAAGAAACATCCTGTTATGCAAACTGGAAAGTTTTCAAACTGTCACAGTTACAAAGACAATGCACGGATGTGGGGACAGTTATTGGAAACAATACATTCCATAGTTGGACCTCGTAAAGATTGGAGACAGGTATGCATAGTCTTTGCAATAATGTGTAGTAAAAATCGTTGAGCAATAATAAGTAAACATGATAAAAATAATAATTTGTAAAATACCCATTCATATTTTCTTATTGCAGACCTGGCATGACATCAAGAGCCGTTTAAAAAGCAAATCTGTGTATAAGGTACTGAGAGGAATGGAAATTTTAACGCCAATTGATGAATAAGTGGCTGAATTAATTTCCCATATTTCCACTACAGGTGTTGATGTACCTACCCGAATCTATGGTTGAAATATTTCAAGATGGTACTTTGTTGGAAATTGTAGATGTATTTGCTCAACTAATGCGCCAACAGCCCTACAGAACAAATCTTTTGTGACATAGGAAATTAAGAAGTATTGTGAATTCATCTAGTATTGCCAGTGGCGCTCGTTATGAAAACGTTTAACTATACAAGGTTTTTGTGAACTACAGACTCGGTATATAATGTTACGTTTATTTTGAACATTCCGTACATTTTTACCGGTTAATAATCAATACACGGTCTAACAATTTTCAACTCAAATCCTTTTTGCTTTAAAAACGACAAGTTTAGGCTACAATTAAATAGTTTACATTCTGTACATTTTATTTTTCTGCAATAAATACGCTTTCGAATATATCCTCAATTTAAATCTATTTGCTTTGAAACGTAAAGTTTATTATGCTATAACTAAATAGTCCATAGCCTTTTTGTAGGTAACCTTCAATTTGTTCAACATTACAACCGCGTATAATGGGTTTTCTCTATTGTGACAAAGTAACGATTTGTTGAAATAAGGTCGCACAGTATACTCTGGTAAAACCGTATTTTCCAGTTTCGATCGCGTTTCGATAACACGGATGTTTGGATTTCGAATTGGTGTCATTTAACTAATTCTGAACTTGATTCTGCAGCCCGTGCGACGAAATATATTCTACATTACTCGTTCTATCACTTTAAAAGAATGCACGTTTATTGTTGTTCTGCTAATTAGAGTTGTCTTGCGTCTTTTTTTGCTGGAGGCCAAAGACGTTCTTTCTGGGTGTAGCCCACCTGTTAGTTACCGTGGACCAGTCGTTGTAGCTACGATGGCAGCTACGTTGTTGTGCTGACTTCTTCCTCCCCAGCAGTTGGCAAGTTAAGTATTCTGACGCAGAGAGGTATGTGCCGTGTGTTCTGTTATGCATGTCAATGATTTTTATTTATCAACAGTTTATGGTGTAAAACCAGTCCACCATACTTGTTGAACAGCTGGTTGCGTTGGTGCTTCTGGGTATACGTCGTTAATTCTTGCTACAACGTGTATCAGTTTACAACAGTAAAATTATTTTTAATAGTTTAAAATTAACGGAAAACTTTGCACCAAGATAATTTATTATTTACAATGGAGCAATAAATTACCCTTCTTTGCACTCCATTCAATAACTATCAAATATTAAAGTGCAAAGCTACAATGCTAAATCTTGAATGTCGACAGAATGAATGAATACTCGCAAATTACTTCCGTCTTTATATAATTTGTCAACATTCATTGAAGTTTGATTATATTCTCGAAAATGAGTCATCCACACGATGCAACAATTACTCACAATTTCGCGTTCTTATCTGGTTGATGAGCTGTCACTTTTAAAATTTATAGCGACCATTAAATTCTGCCATCCCTTTTAGTAAATAAAATTAATAGTTGTTATCTCACTCCCTTTCGAGCTTCTGTAATAATTAGAGCCAATAAAATTCGTTATTTTATCTGGTTTTATAGCCTTTTTCGATGTTGTGTGTTTCCGCGAATCGAGGTGTATTCATTGACAGAAAATAATTAGTTGTTAACTTAAATATAACTTATTCTAGAACCGTCTCTAAATTAGTTTTTAAAAGAGAGCTACTTTGCATTAGAAACTCGCAATTGTGTTATAACGTTTGAATAAATAAAGTTTATTGTGGTATTCCTAAAGAGGATTGAACGTACACTTTGGGCTCGTTTTACGATCTTTATAAATGCAATAATACTGATATTTTTTAGAAGAAAAGTATTTACAGACTGATTTTTATATTAACACAATCAGTAAATGTTCTTGTATTTTCACGGATTAAATTTGTTTTAAGGTATTTATTTAGGGAATAATTATTTACACACAGATTTTGATTCAATGAATGCATGATTGGGCTTCATTTTTAAATGGTATCTCACAACACTATATGTACTTAAAGTGTGTTATTTTGCAAGTCCTGTTGGAGCGATCATAGGCAGGATCAGGTTAGGAATGATCTAATTGCAAGGAAATATAAGGGAGAATTTGGAGGATGCCGGGAACAATATGCGATTAGAAAATATAGCATCGCGAATTAATTAAATCCACTTTTGACAGATCGTCAAATCATTAAATATTTGTCGAGAGATTTTGAGAGTGAGGTTAAGCAACACGTGGCTCGACCGAACATAGTAGAAAGGAAGACATTTTTGGAGTACCTGCAAAGGTATGATGATGTAAGTTCGGGAAGACCTTGGGAGAGCAGGGACAAGAATATAAATGCAGTACGATTCAAAAGTAGGAGAGATAATGCGTATATTCAAAGGGGGACAAATCACAATTTTAGGAATAATTGGGGACCAAGGGGAAATTATTTCAGGAGTAACAGCAGCGCGAGGGGAGCTATTCCAAGCCTGGGGTACAAAGGCAACATAGTTCACCCGAGATCAATAGGACGTCGACGAATATAGATAATAGGGAGAGATCTTAGGGACAGGACACGAACCGAAGGACGTATGCACAAGTTGTAGAAGGACAACCAGGACCTAGTGGGGAGATCAAAACTAGGCAGGATTTTTAAAACAGGACAAATCACTAGAAATTAAGATTTTTAAGTATGAACATCCACGAGAATTTATGGACATCGAAGAGGAGAAGGAACCAGAACCGATATTTACTATACCATATCAAGTTTTCTAGTCGAAATTGACCTATATATATATATATATATATATATATATATATATATAGGTCAATTTCGACTAGAAAACTTGATATTGTATAGTAAATATCGGTTCTGGTTCCTTCTCCTATATATATATATATATATATATATATATATATATAGTATATTCCTGTGTGATTAAATTAACTAATTCGTGCCCTACCGTTGGGCGTCATTATTTCTGTATGCTTAAATTGGATTGGCTCGCTAATTCGTGCCCCACGCTTTGGGCGTTTTTATTTCTGTACTTTAAATTTGAAAAGAAGCCCTAAAAATTGTGCCCCACTGTTTCTACAAACCTGTCTGCTTACCCAATTCGATCTTCCTCGGCTAGCTCTGTGCACTACCTCCTATGATATACTTACCCCAGCTACACATTCTTTCAACACCTTTATATTACACACAACAAACTACAAAAATAAAATAAACTCCTTGGACAAACATACACCCTTTTATTCGTATGACATAAATGATTATTCAGACAATCTCAATATTTACACCTTTATGTTCACAATAAAACATTTCACCCTGTTCTTCAATCTAAATTGTTTGTGAGTTATTACACTTCAACATTTTTATTTCATAGTAGATGGGCCTATCGTGAAACCCTAAATTTATCTTTTCTTGGTCTATGGTGAGCTCAGTATAAAGCTTTTTTCCTGATATGCATAAAATATTGCATGGTCAAATTACTCTAAAGATCCGTTTACTCTACATAAAAAATTATTATTCTTGTTTTTACCTACTCAAATAATAATAGAAAATTGTTTTTATATACGGTAATCAAATTAATTTTTAGTTCATAAAAATTTTCACCACGTAATTCTAATCACACCTAGTTTTATAACACAATGCCACCACCCCAGTTCAACAATAAAACAAAATTCGTTACCTGGTGCGTTCTTCGGACACACCACCTCCTTAGATGTCCTCCACCAAACTCACGTACTTGGATTTCCCCCAATTTCAAACTCCTACATGGACAGCAACTCCAACTCAACTCGTTCATCCAGTTCCCCCAGTTATTAGTGGATGCTTTTCATACTTCCATTCATGCAAATCCAAATGTTGCCTCCGTCTCAATGTAACGTGCCACCAGCACTCTCGTTCAAGAAATACTTGGTTCGCTTACCTCAGTAGCATCCTGCTTTACTCGTACAATTATTTATAATTATTTATTTTCAGCCCGTTTAACTTGTTAGCACCAACTCGTGCATTTATAACACTTGTAAAAAATATATGGCGGACTGCACTATGTCGCGGGTTTTAATTTTAAATTAGAATGTCTTCTCGATGCTACATAGTGTACTTGAAGCGAATCGGAAAATTAACAGAGCACCTCCACCCCTGGCAAGAGCTTTTATAATCTTCAAACCCCTTCTCTAGTCACGTATTTCAACAGTTTTCGCTGAACTATATTTCACTCGCTACAAAACAATTCTGCAAATTTCTCCACTCAAAACACAACGAACTTTTAAAACTGAGAATTTCACTCGTTCCATCGCGGCTATACCACAAAAAATTATTTACCAGTTGCAACCGTCGACGCGTACCCAAAAAACAATTCCTCTCCATATCTCTAACAACCTGCAAAACACGCCCATAGTGTCCACGTCTCTATTCTCTTTGCAGTCATGCGTTCATAACCAATATTGTCTATCTCACTCGTGTTTCCCTACTTTCATAGAGCCCCACTATTGACCTGCTGTCTACGGTTGCCGTTCCCTCGCTAAATGTGCGCTTTGAAAATCGATATCGTCGACAAACATCTTGCATCTTTGTTTCACCCATTTGTTTTTTAATATATACTCGTCTGTCACGCGCTTGAAACTGCTTGTCCTTCTACCAGCTGATGTATTTTCTGTCTCCCTTAGTTGCCTTCTAACGATTCTCTGTTTCTTAAAATTATTGATTTTTGCTTCAAAAATAACATACTGTTCGTTGACCTGGCTTTTCCGTTGTACAATACCTCGAAATGTTATCGCATTGTCTTCTAGCTTTCAAAGAAATATTTATTTACTTGAAGCTTTTGTAGATTTCTACGAATTAAATTAACGTACTTTTTAGGGTACGATGCTAAAAGAATATCCGTTGCATCATTTATTGATGCTTATATACCGCGAAGCTTTAATATTACAAATGTTTGCCTGCAATAGTTAACCTTGTCATCGATCCTACTTGTCTTTGCATTAAATTAATGTATACAAATTATTACTTTGAAGCTACATAAAAATATATCATTTAACACAAAAATTTTTGTATATACTCGTCTGCCTTGTCTTATACTAAAGTATGCAAACTCTTGATTTGAAGCGTAATAAATAATTTATTATTTTTCTATCAACAGGGTCATTATAAAAATACCTTCTTCAATTACAACGATTTACTACGGCTCACTCCGTTTTAGATTAAATTGCACTTTACTAGTGCATCAAACACATATAAATCCTAATCGGACTTCACTTGTAACGTGGTTTAAAGCTAGGATGTTCTTCTTGTAGACTTTGAACACGAGAGAGGTGAAGTCCGATTAAGATTTATAAGTGTTTGATGCACTAGTAAAGTGCAATTTAGTCTAAAACGGAGTGAGCCGTAGTAAATGGTTGTAATTGAAGCAGGGTGTTTTGTAAGTAGCGATTTATTTACAAATTGAACGAGGGTGGTTGATGCACATGTGTGGAAAAAGAGTGATATTTGGATCTGGAGCAGCAGGAATTGGTAATGATTTGGATAAACAACGAGTTGGCGATAAAATTGTTGATAAAAATAGAAACGTGCAACATGAAGTGATCCTGGTACGTGCAGTCGTGTGGAAGGCATCTACATAGATGTTGATCTGGATGCAGTATACTCTCCAGGTAACGATTTTTTTTTATTGAAACTGTTGTGCTGGTGTGGATTTATTTAAACTGTTAGTGATTTGTAAATACTCCCTGTATGTTTGTTGTGGTTTGTTTAGCATTCTTCTTAATCTTCTTTGACAACGATTCTAGGTCATGGATCGAAACGTAAATAAAGATAATTTTAAAAACTATGAGTGGTTTAATTCCCAAAGAAGATTAAGAAGAATGTTAGTGATTTGTGTTTTATTTGATGGAAATATTATTTATAAACTGAAAATTAATTTATTGACATAAGTAAAAGACAATTTTTATTATAAATCTGAGGGTGTAAATGCTCGTATAATATTTTACTGATGTAAGAGGTAAACGGGTCTTTTGTTTAATTTTAGGGCTAAAATTTGAGCACACAAATACAAAAAAGTTTATACTGAGCTCACCATAGACCAGGGGGAAAGTAAATTAAGGTTTCAGGATAGGCCCATCTACTTTAAACTAACATAATGAAATGTAGAGGAGCATAAAATTGGGGAGGGATATTAAGTTGATTACTTTTGATACCGAGTAGGCTTATAAAAAATGTTTACAAATTGAGATGGCGTGAATTAAATTTTTATCTTGTTAGAATAAAAGGGTTGTATGTTTTGTCGAATTATATGTTTATTATTTTTATTATTAAGTATAAAGTTGTTGAGAGAAGGAGTAGCTGTGGTGAGTATCTCCGAAGAAGTCGTGAGCAGAGCTAGTCGTGGAATATCAATTTGGGAAGGATCTTCAGAAGATACTCAACCAGAACATCTAGTAATCAAAGTTGCGATTCAAAGATTTATTTAGGTGGAAAATTAGTACAGTTATACATTATTTTTCAGCAAGAATTTTATTTTCAACCCAAAATGTGGGACACGATGATTTAGGGCTACTGTCCAAAGAACGTGGCATTTTTATGCAGCCCAACGGTGGGGCTTGAAATAAGCGTACGTCTGAGTCAAGTTCACTGCAATTATATGGCGCTCAACGTATCCACGAATTCATAATAAAATTAAATTTCTATTCTAGAAAACTGGCGAGCAGAGAAAGAGTTGGTGGTTAAGGAGCCAAGGTGTTGAAATAGGATGTAGTGGCAGTGCCTTATTTGAGAAAACAGGACGAGAAATGGAGGAAGCAGGAGGTAGTAGGGATCAGTCGAGCACAGAACCGGGAGAACAAGGTAATGAATTAACTCTGAGGATGTTAGAAAAGATGAATAAAACGTTGAGTGGAGTCAGGGAAGATTCGGATAGAAAATTCGCACAAATAGGCACAAAGATTGATAAGTCAACCAAATAACTGATGGATTTTAAAAACAGTTTGACGATAAAAATGGGAGAAGTAAAGACAAGGGTGGATAAGACTGAGAGAGATATGAGGTTTGAGTCAGGAAATAGGACAATTAAAGACTGAGGTAAGAATCTTCTGTGAAGAAGAAATAAATGTAAAAATGACCGAGGTAACAGATTCGTGTAGAGATCAATTAGACCAGTAAATGAAATTTTGTGGAGATAATAAGGTAAACGCTCAAATTTTCATAAATTGTGTGAGAAATTAAGTAGGAAATTAATTTGATGAACAGGCGAAATTGAATACGGTTAAGGCGTTGTTTAAGACCATGCTGAGGCCTGGTACAATTTAATTGATCAGGAAATAGAAACCTATAGTGAGTTCGAAAACAAATTTTTAAAACATTACTGGAGTGGCCACAAGCAAAATCAGGTACGTGACGATTTAATCACTGGGAAGTATAAGGGTGAATATGCTGCAAGCAGAGAACAATATGCAATTCGCAATTACAGTATTGCCAAGCAGTTAAGTTCACCTTTGACGGACCGACAAATTATTAAGTATCTTTCGCGACATTTCGAAGTTGAGTTTGGGCAACACGTAGGTTGCAAAATATTGCCAAGAGGAAAACAATTTTAGAATATCTGCAGAGGTATAACGATGTGAGCACCGGACGACCACGAGAAAGTAGGGAAAGAAACGTTAATGTGGTTAGATTCGAAAACAGGGGGGACAACCAGAGAGTGGGATCCGATTTCCAGAGGAATCCCCTACAATATATATATATATATAATGCTATGATAAGAAGGTAGTTTAAAGGTAGATTAAGTCATAGGGGTCGTAGGATAGATATAAATAATTGTAACTTTAAGAAAACCAAATAATTCCATTCATTATAAGAATAAATCGACTATTTTAAAAAAAGTCAATTGCGAGCACACTGTATATATAGTATATTTGATTTAATGTATCAGAAAGAGGCAATAATCCGATACCATTTAGCGAAAATAATAATGTGTACGTCGTGTAATATGTTGTAAAATTATATCTTAAACGCAACTAATTGCATCAATATAAATACATTATCGGGAAAGATAGATAAACTGGCATTCTGGATATTGAATAATTTCGTCGAAAATATCAACGCATGTATAAGAAAACGCATTCTAATACGTCATTAAATACGTGACTAGAAATAGTACATTTGTTTAGAAAACCAACATATTTTAATAACAAATAAACATCAGATGGTTAATTGTACGATAAGTTTTGGACTTGCAAACGACAAATATAAAATACGTAACAGAATAAAAGCAATATTGGGAAATTCTAAGATGCTATGATATATTGAATGTCTATGTGTGAGATGGATGGTAGGAACAACAATTAAAACCAGGAAATTTGAGAATTACCAAGGTACTACAGAGAGAGGCGGAGATTTTCAATAAACACGCGGCGCGCAATAATTAAAGCATTGATAGGAGAGATTATAAATACAATGGGGAATGAATAAACCTTTAGTTTGTCTATAACAAGGCACGAATCGCGTCAGTATGCAGTAGAAATTTAAGTGACAGTATTAATTAATGAAAAGTTTATAATTTAGTATAAGTAAAAATTTAAAAGTGTTAAATTTGTGCAACAAATAATAGCCGATCTACATATAGACGTAAGTTAAACTACTAAATAAAATTTATTCTAATATTTTACAATTCAGGACTCTAAATCAATATCCTGATATTGATCGAAGTCCCACATCTAAATTAAATATCTGAATATATTTCTAAAATTACCTCTAAAAGGAAATATAAAAATACGTCTGAAAATACGACCAATTAAACAAAAATAAGGACACTCATGGAATCCGAGGGAAACTACAAGCACTAAGTAGAACGAATGTAACAAGGGATGCTGAACACAGATACTCTGAGGCAATTCCAGTAACAAGGAAAGAAAAACGCAGGTTAGCGATCTTAAATATTTTATTAGTTAAAGACTGTTTTAATTTGAATATTTGCTATATATTGTACGTCTGTAAGAGTCAACAAAAAGGTCATTTGAGAATTTGAAAACAGGAAAAGCATCTTAGAACGTTCGGAGGTACTTAAAAGTAATTAAAAAGATATCTTTGCTGGCTCTTAGGAAATCATAAATTTGGTAAATGTTAATGTTCTATTCTATTCTATTCTATTCTATTGTACATATGATTATCAATCATTATATTGTGTAATCTTTGGATTGTTTCATTTAAATTCATTTAAATTTATTTAAACAGTAGAAAGAGCAAGGGTTAAACAATCTTTATCGTTGTATAATAAGGGATATCACATCAATATTAATAACGCCTAATCGTAAGGGCGATATCATAGCGAAAAGAATTGCGCACCAATCGTGAGGCTTGTAGGGGCTTTTGATATCACAGCAATGTATATTCGGAACCACGAAAGAAGGTAGTCACGTGTTCAAGGGTATCGTATGCGCCAACGCTAATATTTATGCATTTCCTAAGTGAATTGACCATCTAGAATACTATATCTATTCAATTTAGCTTTAAATACTTGTGTCGAATTCTGAATTTGGGATTGGCCATGTGACTGCTTTTAAACTGTTGTTAGTTACTTGAATTAATACAAAATTATAAACTATTGCCTAAAATTTATTAACAAAAATCAGTAATTGAATTGCGTCGTTGCCGTTTATTCATGTCTGCTGTTGAAACTTATCCAATTCGTATGGCTGCCCATAATAAACGTTGGTTAAATTTTTAAAGGTTTTTTTTTTTAAAGTTTTTATAAAATATGTTAAAATTTCTTTTTTGTTCATATTATTCCGAATAGTTTATTAGATTTATATTTTTATATTGAATCTATAACCTTAATTCAATAGCATTCCATGTCATAAAGCGGCAATTTGTTAACTATTCATTCTTTAGTTGCTGTTTTGTAGGGTTGATGTCGCTACCGGCATCACGCTAACGCTAAAGATAGCAGATTTTGTGATTATTTTTGTATATAAACTATTTAGACAATTTCGTGTTAATTTGTGAAAAATGGTAATTACTTTACAGTTTACGACTCCAGAGTCGCCCTTGATGTGGGAACAGTCTAATACTAAAGCACTATTGAATAATCAAGATTTGGGAGTGGGAACCTTGTATGTCAATGAAAAGTAAGTTCCAGAATGCCCTTGTGAGTTCTTTTTATATTACGATTCGTGTTTTTAGAACTTTAAGTTGGAAGCAACAGGATGGAAGTGCGGTAATATCGCCAGGTTTTTCATTGGAATATAAAGACATCACTGCACATGCCATATCAAAGGATAACAATGTCTATCCTCAAGAGTGTGTGTATATACTGTTGGATAGAGAAGAGAGTCACTCTGATAATGATTCAGAAAATTCTGAAGGATATTCAGAATGTATAGTATGGGAATTAATACTTGTACCACCGGACCGTGAAGGAATAGACAAAGTTTATCATGCACTAAATCAAGCACAATCTTTGAATCCAGGTGAGGAAGACTTATCTGATATGGATGGTTTATTTGAAGACGCCGAGGGCGCAGATGCTGATGAAGGTTTTGATCACGACTTTGGAGGTGGTGGTGATACAGGTAACTTTATCGAATCTTGCCAACATTTTAATAATTTGTTTGTAGAAATGAATGCGTTACTACATCAGTTTCAAAATTATTCTGTTTGTAATGGTTTTCCAGATCCTACAGATGAAGAACAATTTGAAGACGCTGATTAAAATGTTCATCATATGCTTAACTTTTGTACTAGTTTATAATTTTTTTATTAGTAATGTATCGTTTCTAGGATAACGTACCATTTTGTAATCGCTCTTTGTTTAAAAAGTGCTTGAAAATGTGGTAGCTTGCATTGTAATGACCTGTTTTTTGAGTAAATAAAGGTTAAGACTTGTATACAATATAAGTAGTTTTGAGTTCATGTAGCGAGTTTCAAAAATAAATTTTTACATCTACTTATAAATTGGTTTTTAAAATATAGCAAGCTTGGTTTTTACAACTCATGTATTATATCCTGAGCCACATTGACATATAACTATCTCAATATGGCCCATTAATTTAGACCTTTTATTTTATGCCTTTAAAAGTATTCTGTTAAATCTTTAAATTGTTTCTGAACCCTATTTAAGACTTTAACCAAACATTAGTTGATTAAGCTTTTTGAGCAGTACTACATTTCAAAAACTAAGTTTTATTTAAATTCCACCTTCATGGCTCTATGAAAACAGTTTCGAATGGCCAACTAACAATATAGCACAATTAAAAATAAAATGACGCTTAATCATACCTTGTATTTGTCATCATCATTAGCTCTTCAGTCTGGAAATGGTTAGACGTGTACCGTCATTGTTTCCTATTCCGAGCTAACCTACATATTTCACTGAAATTTGCAGCCTGCGACTATCACTATCTGCATGCAATAGTCTGATCTAGACCTTTACCTCTCTTTTTTCTATCTCTGCTTGTAATATATCACGTACTATTCACCAAAAATGCCTTAGAACGTATCCTTCCCTTTTTTTGTTTTCCACAGATATCTTTATTCCCTTGCTATCTCTATAACCTATTCATTATTAACTTTCTCTGTCCATGCTATCATCCTCATACATCTGAAGCACAACGCTCCAGAAGGCTTCTATCGTATTACTGTGCTATGCTCCACAAATATGCTTTCAACAATTTTCTCCTAGTTTCTATGTTTGTTCTCTTTGAACATAGTCGCCGCTCTTTCTTATTAGATACAGTTCGGTTCTTCTTCTATTGTTTTACAATTATGTACCCTATTTTCCAGATTTTCATTGGTATGTGAAAGGGGGAAGCAGTCTGTGGCTGCCAAGATCCCCCAACACTTGAACATTTGCCAAATTAATAGATTTCCAATATATCCTTTCGCACAATCAACATTAGTTAAAAATATTTCACAACCAACACCTGTAGATAATCATCAGATTTAAGTTCACTAATTTTGTCGTTGTTAGGTTTTCAGTCTTAAAACTGGTTGGACGCATACCTCCACTTATTTATATTCAGTTCCTTGAAATTCCCCCAACCTATATACAGCTCCATTCACTTTCTATTGTTTTCTAATTATGTCATATTTCACTGAGATTCAGTGGTATGTGAAGGGGCTTTAGCAACCTCGCCAGGATCCCCAAACACTTAAACATTTGATGAAATATTAGTATTCCAGTAAAACCGTTCACAAAATTAACATTAGTTGAGAATATTGCAAAACCAATACCTGTAATTCCTTATAATAATCATCAGGTTTAAGTACAGTTATTTTTTTTTGTCATTAGTTTTCCATTTGTAACTGGTTGGGCACGTACCTCCATCGATTTCTATTCTATTCTATTCCTGAAATTCCCACAGTCTACATCTTTCATTATCTGTGTGCAGCAGTCTAACCTAGGTCTATCTCTACTTCTCTTTTTTCCTATCTCTGCTTCTAATATATTCCGCACTATTCCCTTATGCCTTGGTACTTTTTACTGTTTTCCACATACTTCTTTTTTCCCCTACCATTTCTAGTACCTCTTTGTTCTTAACTTTGTCTGTCTATGATATCTTCATCATACGTCTGTTGCACCACATTTCAAAGGTTTCTATCTTTTTCCTATCCACTTCTCCTACTGTCCAAGTTTCACAGCCATACAATCTTTTCCTTGTTTCTATGTTTGTTATATTTGAACACAATAATTGCTTTTTTTGTTAAATGTTGCACTACCTTTTGCTAATCTTTGTTTTATATCCTTTACGCTCTTCCCATCTTGCATTATTTGGCTTCCTAGGTAGCAGAAATCCTTAATCTCTTGTAAGTTCTCGTTACCTACTTGTACTCTTGTTTTTGATTTATTTTCCCTTTCTTTGCATACTAGTACTTTAGTTTTATTCTTGTTAATTTTTATAACGTATCTCTTTGTTAGAACTGTTTCCACTTCATTAAGAGCAGGTTGTAATTCTTCCTTGGCAGATGCTAATACCGTTATATCATCTACAAATCTAAGCATACCAATATTTTGTCCCCGCATAGTAATTCCAAATGTCTTCCTGCAATTGATAGTATTCATTGTCTCCTCAATGTACAAGTTAAAAATTAATAGGAATAGAGCACATCCCTGTCTCACACCTTTTCTAATATTTACTTCTCTATGTTCCTGCTCTAATTCCATTACTTCTATTTGCTCTTTGCATAAGCTATGAACTATCCGTCCACACCTAAAATTCATTTTGATCTTTTTTAGTATTTTGAACATTTTTTTCCACTTTAAATTGTCGAATGCTTTTTCCAGATCTACAAACCTTATATACATCCTTTCCTATTTTTTTATTGTTTTCTCCATTATCACCCTCAGAGCTAAAATAGCCGCCCGTGTTCTCCTGTTTTGCCTAAACCTAAATTGACTTATTTACAGCATTAGCTCTATCCTCAATTTTTATTAAGTCTTTGGTCCCATAAGGAAAACAACAAACTTGTTATTTTCTAATTTGATTCAATCACAAGGTCCAGTTCAACATTCCGTATTCACAATCTTGCAGAATTCAATCCAGCTGTTATGCAACCTAGTTTGTAAAGTCAGAAATAACAATTTAATTTTTCAAAAGCTCGTGTAAACATCTTATGGATCAGAAAATACCTCATAGTCTCCAACTTGTTTAAAACACATGGCACGTGGGCATTAAAAGTTTTGTTCGGATAAGACTTTCCTCACCTAAATTGTTCTTAGAAGTAATTTTCTTAATCGGCTTACTTAACTACATCTTCGAGGCAAGCGGCTGGAAAGTTGTTCTTGGTGAGACTGTTGTTCAAAAACTTTAGTTCCTTAATAGGTTTTTATTGCAGCACAACCCCCTGTAGGAATAACCACCCCAATAGTGAGACAACCAGATTGCAAATGTTGAAGAAGATCCATCCCACACCAAATTAGCTTGGGACCGATGCCTTGTGATCATACCGCCTAGACCTGTGCCAGACCAACCGCCGCCTCCAAGCACTAGTAGTTAAGGGTGAGTGACTTTTTGCTGGACCCCAAAAGGGTCTATATATTGTTTTGACAACCCCATTTTCCACTAGGGCTGTCCCGAGCCACCAAGTAGTAATCCGTAAGACTTGGCATCCCATCGTTAAAAGTTATAACCTAGTACTAACAAGTAAATTTTCTTATTTAAAGCATTTGATTCTTTAGAAGTGATAATTGATAAAAATTTTATATTTAAGAATTTACAGCTATAACTATTGTAAAAAGCTTTAAATTAAAGTATGTACTTGATTATCAGATATTATGCTGATTCAAGTCTTAAAAGACAAAATATTCATTAAATAATAATTTTGTTTCATATCACTAAACTTGTGAATTGACTTAATTCTTTTGGATAAAAGTTATTTGTTATGCAATAGATATTTCTGATTCTAACAGGTTTAATTTTCTAAGTTAAAAGTTTTAAAAAAATGCATTCCAATAGGGTTTCTGTAGCTACCCTAAAATACCCTTTTTAATACTTCCTAGATACACTGCGTCCCACCTCACTTCATTTAATTTTCGGTTTAACAAAGAATATTTCAACCCTGCTCCTTCTCATGATCTCCCAAGGCAATACTCAAGCTAGCGGCAGAAGTGGCAAGTTTGTATACTTCCAACTTTTATTATTTCATTCCCCTACATTGACGCTTACAACTAGAGGCCCGTGTTGGAGTTAAAAAAATAACCAGTTACATTGGCATTCTCAACTTGGGGCCCGGAGTGCATAACAACTTTGGTTTGCTATAAAGAATAAAACTAATTCATTACAAATTCACGCAGTTAAAAAAATTTAGTTAGAATGCTACATGTTTCTAGTAATATGACAGTCACTGAAAATAACATTATAAGCAAAATTACAACTTTTTTGTTCGTGCATAGAAATACGCCTTCATCAATGACTGGAATCTCGCCTACCGAAGCTATATTCAAAACTAAGCCTTGGAGAAGATACGATTTGCTTAAGCCAGATTAATTTTTGCATCATAAATCTAGTAATGTAGAGTTGAAATCACAGCTTTTTAATGTAAATAATGAAATTCTAATTAAAAACAAAAAAACTAAAACATGGAGTAAAGGAATAGTTGTGAAAGTCCTGAGTTACTCTACATATTTGGTTATGAGCAATAATAAAGTGTGTGTAGTACATGCATTGTATACGCTTACAACAGGATGTCAGCTTCAAATTCATGTAGCTCTGTTGACACTCCAATCATAATTTCCAAGGCGCCAACAGAACCAGTTGTGGAACATAGCACCCCCAATCAAAACTCAGTTAATGAAGTGGAATCTTATCCTTTACTATTTGTAATGCCACTCCTTTAAAATAGTTGTGTATCACCTACTGTAAGGGTTCAAAGAGGAAGTGCTGCGATTCCAAAACCTGATATTATTATAACCAGATCATGTAGAATAGCCAAACCACCCATAGAACTAAATCTTTAGAAAGGGGTGAGTTGTGTATTTTAGGTTGTTATTAGTGGACACCGATGTTTAATTGAGAGGGTTGTCCTAGTTACCTTGCCACCCCTTTTCCGATCTCCTAGGGCAGTCACCAGACACGGTGGAATAAAATAAGGTTTCCAGGCTAACTCGACTTGGCTGGGTTGTGAGTCATGGAGACCAAACTTGGCGCCAATAACTAATGTTAAGATAATTTTTTGGGCGCCAGAAGACTGCTTGGAAACCCTAAAGCTCAAAATACTGAAAGTTACGTCTTCAATCACTCTAAAAAAATTCCTAGCAACGACGACTTATAAGTATTCAGGGAACAATAATTATTAAAGCTCAAAATAACATTATGTATATTATCCTCTTAATTTTAACAGTTTCAGAACTTACTAAATGTCCTATCAATCCCTGTGTGTATATATTGAATCAATACCACTTTTTACCAATCAATAATATTAAACCGCTCAAGGTACAATCTTGGAGAACTTTTATAATAATTTACCTTTACCTTTGTTTTTGTAGGTAATTGTCTTTACTAAAAATGCTATTTCATAACCTGCTTTTTGCGTACACATAAACCAGTAAATTATTTTAGGAACAAACCCGATCTTGAAACAACTCTCCAATATAAACCTTTTACAAAACGAAAGCTTTGACGCTTTAAATAAATGTTATAGTGCAAGATCTTAGCTATAAATTTGATATGGTTTGCAATTGCGTAAATAAAATTAACGGACTTTACGAAACTGCAAAATTAAGTATATGCATAGCTTACTATGTTTAAAGGATATAAAAATAAAATTGCTTCCAACTTAAAATACCTGCACGAATAACGCCAAATAGGTAACCATCAAATTCCATAATGTTCATAACACAATCCATTCATCCATTCATTCATTCATTCATTCATCCATTCAAATTAAAAGCTGAATTTTCCAGGTTTAATCGCCCATATGATAACCAATGTGCGATACTGTACTTTTCAAGCACAACAACCGGAAATCCCAAACATCTGTCCAGCATGAACTAAATTTATCCACAAGAGTTACGACAACAATAAGAACGAAAATAAGAAGCCCTAAAGGAATAAAAACTAGTTAATGGGTTTAATATGTTTACTTACGATTCGTGTTTACTCAACAACACGACTATCAGCTTCCTTAAAAAGTACAGCAAAATCACTTTGCTAAACGACCATATGCCTATTTTTATCGATCCAGACCAGATATCTGTTTAACAGTGAAAACCCATGTACTAGCCAAAATATATAAATATTTTCACTGTAAATAAAGTGTACAGAGATTCACCAAAAGTGTAAGATTATAAATTGTACGGCCACTATGCCAAATCCATTATTCTGTAGCACCTTGCAAAAATGGCATATGTACTTTTAACTTACGTAGTTCACGATCTAAGACAAAGTCGTGTCGTGTCGCAGATAATGGAAAGAGTAGGGACTACAACCGGTACCCCTCTTTAATTAGTAACCAATCAATTTAAATCATTAAATAAATAATAGACAAATGCTTGACAACTCAAATTAATATAGATTGTACAAAAGGAAAATTTATATACAAAGCGTTTACTAAAAATGTGCTCGACAATACAAAAATAGTAAGTGTTGAAAGGAAAGTAAATCAACACGTTACATCCTAGAATTAATTTATTTGTGAATATGTCAAATATCGGTGTGAGATTTTACTTCTTGGTAATGTTTTTTATGTGAATGAAGTTACACATCATTGTTTAGTTTGATACATATCAAAGCTTTTATTGCCTAAGTTAATGACAGAGTTAATTGAAGCAGAAATTTAATTTTATTTAACATGGAAGAATCTAACTCATGTATAACTGCTAAACGAATTAATCATGATAAAAAGCATGTAGCCAAAATTTGTCATATACTTGAAACTGACCGCTTTCATCCTGTTGTAATTATTAGACTGTGCAACAAGAGAAACTATAAAACCAATTAAAATTATTTTTCCTGATTCTTTAATTGTGCGTGCATCTTTACGAAATGGATCTAAGCTTATGTTTTTGCCTTATTATATTTCTTCAGACCTAACCATCCAACCTAGGAAGTATTTACAGACAATGCGAGTGGAACTCAACGAAGGCAATTCCAATGGTGAGAGATTCACTTTGAAATACATCAATCATGCGTCAACAACAGCAACAAAAAATTAGCATTACTTTGTTTATACCTATCAATCCATTATCAAAATGTAGGTGGGCTTAGTTCATGTATTAAGAAATTTAAAGAGAATGTAATTTTAAGAGACGGTTATGATGTTATTATTATATCTGAAACTTGGCTTACTACTCCTATTATAATTCAGAACTTACACGAACCGTTACACAATTTTGAAGTGACAGAAATACTCTAACTATTACTAGAAAATGAGAGGGTGGCGTACTTATTTCAGTACGATTTACTTTATATATAAAATGTTGTTGAACATCTATTTGTTTCTCTACAATTTCCTGGTCAAAATATTATTATTGGAGGTACATACATCCTGCATGCATCACCTCAGGGCATATATGAGTTACACAGTGCTGCATTGCAGTACATTTGTTTTAACTATCCCTCATACGACCTTTTATTATGTGGGGACTATAAGATACCTACATGCTTAGATATACAGCAACAAAGTCAATATATAACTCTAACAATAGGCTCCTTGATCTAATATTCGTAAATTTATGCAATATTACTGTAGCTGCAGTTGTGGATCTACTTATAAACAATAGCATTCGACATAGTCCAGTTTATATTACCATCCCATTGAATCCTGTTACATGCAAAACTGGTCATATATCATGTTTTAGGGTAAGAGATACTTTGTAGGTTAATTGCAGCGTATTTTTGAAATGATACGCTAACTTCCGCCATTGGTGACGGTTGAGTCTGCTTAGAAGGAATGCGGAAGTGCGGAGTCGAGGAAGCAGCATTAAGTAACTGGACATGAATCAATCAACAAGGTGGTAGTGCGGTGTAGTTTTTAAAAAAGAAGGTATGTAATTTCTTTTATCATTCCTTACCTTGTACCTATTTCCTTCCAAATCCCCTACAAAAAGCAATAAGAAAATCACCAACGGTAATAATTTGATGTTTTCCCGGTGAATTACGAAAACCATAACACGTGGTGGATCCTGAGATGAGATTCCGAGACATACATATCATGTAATTTGAAGTTTACCTAAAATGTGCACGTAAATTGACATAGACATTGCGATTGCATCATCCGGTAAAAACGTGGTCTGTTTAGCTTATATAACGGCGTTAGAGCCACGCCTAAATTGTAATAACACCGCCTAAATAGTAACAATCGAAGGATGAATCATGATAATAAATGTATCACAATTTGACTTTAATTATGGGGATTTTGAATCCCTTACAATGCATGGATAGTGACACTTCTAAAGCAACATCCATTTCCGATATTGTATCTTCTAAAATGGAAGAAATAATGTAGTAATTGTCAGTTACTGATGATGGATCAAAAGAAAATAAGTTCATTTTTACAATTCTTCAAACACAAGCAAAGGAAAGTAATTTTACCTTGCCACGATCTTCATTGTCTTTCACACCGTTGAAAACTAGGTCTTGTTCAAAAAAGGACAAGACAGAAGTAAACTTATGTAGTCCCAACCTAACAAACGACAACACCAAGAAAAGGAAATGGCTAAGGCAAAGAAGTGAAAGCTTAACTGTAATTGGTCAAACAAAAAATTTGCTTTTCCCTTAGAGGTATATGACAGTACTTTCACCACTCCTGATAAAAGAAAAACGCCACTAGAGTATTTAAAAATGTTCTTCTAACGATTTGATTCAAGTGAGTTGATAATATTAACATACATTCAGTCCAATAGAGAGGAAAATCAATCGGTGTTACATCAAATGAAATGCAAGATTTTTTAGCTATTCACATTCTGACGGGAGTAGTGGAAATGCCAGCATATGTTGACTACTGGAGTCAAAAATAAAACTATGATGACATTGTGGAAATAATGTCTCTAAAGAGGTACCAACAGATAAGATCGTTCATTTTGTAAACAATGTAACTCAAAATGACGATCCATCAAATTAGACGGGTGTTGGAAACTGTAAGGAAATATTGTATGGTTGTAGAAGAAGAAAGGAACCAAAGCATGGATGAAATGATGATGTCTTATAAAGAGAAAAAGAGAGATCTAGGCGGCAGTATATCTCTAAGCTAAAAAGTGGGGTTTAAAATTTTTGTAAGAGCAGGTATATTGGATATTGTCTATGATTTTATCATATATGGTGAAGAGCGCGCATTCGGAAAGTATCGTCTATTTACCAGCGAGTACGTGTAACAGTTTTTTTTTACCACTGCAGAACATCAATAAATTCTTAGTTTCACAACCATTTGTCTAGTCCATTATATCACGTAAACAATTTTTAAGTGAATAAATATCTGTATTGGTATCATGAGGTCTGACCGCCATACGGAGATGCTAACTTTGCACTAATTCTTCTCAGAAATCCAACCTTTTGCTTACTTTATTTATAACCATCTGTAGATGCATTTTAAAGTTAATTTTCGGTCGATTATTACGCCAAGGTATTTAATGTTCTCTACCAGTTCAATATCAGACCCATCTATTTGTACATTCCTATTTTCTGTTTTTATCATTTGATAACTTCTATCATTCGTTAACAACATCCATTTTGTTTTATCAACATTTATCTTCAGCTTATTTCCAACTAAATATGTGCTAATTCTTATTAAGTCACTATTTACAGATTGAATCAGGTTTATTACATTTGCACCTTCAGCATATATTAAAGTGTCATCAGCAAACATATGCATCTTTGTTACCTTCACTACATTCACTATATCGTTTATGTAAATTATAAAAGCAATGGTCCCAAAATACTTCCTTGTGGAACACCCCACTCAATTTCTGATTTATTAGATGTTTCCGTTGCCATCTCGTTTCTTGCTCTCTGTTTTGTAGGTAGTCTTTAAACCACTCTAACGCATTGTCTTTAACCCCATATTTTTCCAATTTTTTAATGAGAATATTTCTACTTATAGTCTCAAATGCTCTTTTGTAATCTATAAAGACTGCACACACTGCCTTTCCTTTATCCATTGATTCTTTCCAGTCATTTATAATTAGCTGAATCGCTGTTTCACACGAGTGTTTCGTTCGAAAACCAGACTGATAGGTGGTTAATATATTAGTCTCATCCAAGAATTGCTTCAGTTGCTTATATATTACTGTTTCTAATACCTTTTCAATTGTGGCCAACATATTTATAGGCCTGTACTCTTCGCATTTCTTTGTTGATAATACTTTTTGAATTGGTATAATTGTTGATATCTTTAAGTCTTTGGGCACAATACCATGCATAAGAGACATATTTATTATGTTTAGTAGCGGATAACCAATAATATCAAAAAGTTCTTTAAGAACTCTACTGTTTACACCATCCGGCTGCTTTTATTTGCTTGCTTATATACCAATTCTTTTAGTTCATGTATTTTTAATAATTTAAAAGTACTTAATTCCTTCAGGCTTGTACGTATTGGATCGTGAAACTCAAACTTTTCAATACCAAGTGATGATGTAATTTCTGTTATACTATTTATGAAGTAAGTATTGAAGTTTTCAGCAATAGTTTTGTCATTAGTTTCTAGTGTATTTTCAAATATAATGTGCTTACTATTTTGAATACGTTCGGTTTTTAATACAAGTTTTAAAGTCTTCCACATTTTACTGGGTTACCTTTATTTTCATCTATTTTCTTTTCATAATATTTAATCTTAGCTCTACGGATCATGAATATCACATTGTTTCTGCATTCTTTGTATGCTTTCCAATCTTCCATACTTCTTGTGAATGTAAATTTTTTATAAAATTTATTTCGTATATTAATTACTCTTTGTATTTCTCCATTAAACCATAATTTTGAACTATTTTGTGACACCTCCTTGTCATATGAATTATGGTCAATTGCATTTTAATGTTTGTGTAAAATGTTTTATAAAGTTTATCGATGTTGGTTATTTCATACTTCCAATCTGCCAATATTAACTCGTTCTTTATGGCCTCATAGTTAAGAATTTTCTTTATTTTGCTTTCTGCATCAACTTGGAGGTTTTGTGTGATGTGACTAATGTCTGCAACAACAATGCTATGATCTGTAACTTTTGGAGTGTGCCATACTGTACTTTTTAATCCATTATTATTAGTTATCACTAAATCTATTAATGTTTCAGATTCTTTAGTAATTCTTGTACTCTCAGAAATTAGTTGTACAAATCCACAGTCTTTTACAATATTTTTTAACTTAATTGTATAGAAATCATTTATTTTATTCCAATCAATATTATAATCCCCAATCAGAATGATATCTTCACTACCACATGATTCTACTAGTTCTTCTAACAAATTTTCCAACAGGTTTAGAAAATTTGCACAACTTCCACTTGGTGAACGGTAAAACACAGCTATACTTATACTTCTACTATTCAACTTAATATTACCAACAATACCCCAATATTCTAAATGGAGGCTATACTCTTTTAATATTTCAAACTGTAGAAATGACTGATAGTAAATTATGACACCTCCAGTGTGTCGTGAACGTGATACGCTAACTTCCGCCATTGGTGACGGTTGAGTCTGCTTAGAAGGAATGCGGAAGTGCGGAGTCGAGGAAGCAGCATTAAGTAACTGGACATGAATCAATCAACAAGGTGGTAGTGCGGTGTAGTTTTTAAAAAAGAAGGTATGTAATTTCTTTTATCATTCCTTACCTTGTACCTATTTCCTTCCAAATCCCCTACAAAAAGCAATAAGAAAATCACCAACGGTAATAATTTGATGTTTTCCCGGTGAATTACGAAAACCATAACACGTGGTGGATCCTGAGATGAGATTCCGAGACATACATATCATGTAATTTGAAGTTTACCTAAAATGTGCACGTAAATTGACATAGACATTGCGATTGCATCATCCGGTAAAAACGTGGTCTGTTTAGTTATATAACGGCGTTAGAGCCACGCCTAAATTGTAATAACACCGCCTAAATAGTAACAATCGAAGGATGAATCATGATAATAAATGTATCACAATTTGACTTTAATTATGGGGATTTTGAATCCCTTACAATGCATGGATAGTGACACTTCTAAAGCAACATCCATTTCCGATATTGTATCTTCTAAAATGGAAGAAATAATGTAGTAATTGTCAGTTACTGATGATGGATCAAAAGAAAATAAGTTCATTTTTACAATTCTTCAAACACAAGCAAAGGAAAGTAATTTTACCTTGCCACGATCTTCATTGTCTTTCACACCGTTGAAAACTAGGTCTTGTTCAAAAAAGGACAAGACAGAAGTAAACTTATGTAGTCCCAACCTAACAAACGACAACACCAAGAAAAGGAAATGGCTAAGGCAAAGAAGTGAAAGCTTAACTGTAATTGGTCAAACAAAAAATTTGCTTTTCCCTTAGAGGTATATGACAGTACTTTCACCACTCCTGATAAAAGAAAAACGCCACTAGAGTATTTAAAAATGTTCTTCTAACGATTTGATTCAAGTGAGTTGATAATATTAACATACATTCAGTCCAATAGAGAGGAAAATCAATCGGTGTTACATCAAATGAAATGCAAGATTTTTTAGCTATTCACATTCTGACGGGAGTAGTGGAAATGCCAGCATATGTTGACTACTGGAGTCAAAAATAAAACTATGATGACATTGTGGAAATAATGTCTCTAAAGAGGTACCAACAGATAAGATCGTTCATTTTGTAAACAATGTAACTCAAAATGACGATCCATCAAATTAGACGGGTGTTGGAAACTGTAAGGAAATATTGTATGGTTGTAGAAGAAGAAAGGAACCAAAGCATGGATGAAATGATGATGTCTTATAAAGAGAAAAAGAGAGATCTAGGCGGCAGTATATCTCTAAGCTAAAAAGTGGGGTTTAAAATTTTTGTAAGAGCAGGTATATTGGATATTGTCTATGATTTTATCATATATGGTGAAGAGCGCGCATTCGGAAAGTATCGTCTATTTACCAGCGAGTACGTGTAACAGTTTTTTTTTACCACTGCAGAACATCAATAAATTCTTAGTTTCACAACCATTTGTCTAGTCCATTATATCACGTAAACAATTTTTAAGTGAATAAATATCTGTATTGGTATCATGAGGTCTGACCGCCATACGGAGATGCTAGTTTGGTTGCTAACATTAGGCGTTAAATGTTAGTATGAATATTATCAAGGACAAACAGCTTTCCTGTTTCATGCATATTGCATCAGCGCTCACTTTAGCTAGAACTTTCGTCAAGAATTAACATGGAGAACCAAAGGGTTCTAGCAAGTAATTTGCGTGTGGCCTTGTGCCGTAGTGGAGCCCTGGTGTAGTGAACACTAGGCTCAGTGATTTTTAATAATGCGCTCTTAAAATATCTCTTAAAATAGCTCTTTCAATATCTCTTCCAATATGTATTATAATATTTTTTACAATACTTTGTAAAAGCTTCAATTAAATATTTCTTACAATGCTCCGTAAAATCTTCAATTAAATATTTATTTTATAATTCTCCTGCAAATGTAGAGGAAGAACTTTTAAGTAATCGTTTTGTATATCAATTGTAAGGCTTCTTCGTATATTCATTTGCTAGAATGATTCCGCCTTATCTGGTTTTATAAAAATAAGGCCGTCTAAATGTTGTGTTTCAAGATGATATTAATTCTATTTTCGAATCTACGAGTACCAAGTTATAGTTCATTCACGTCAACGTTGCGATAAGAAAATATCAATCTAGTATGACCGTCCTTCAACCTTACTAGAATAGTTGAATTTAATGAAATGTTCTGCGAGAAAACAATATGTTTTGATTTTAAAAAAACGTTCTACAAATACGTAGTAATTTTTATGGTTTGAAACTAAAGTCCGATAATTAATTGAAATGGTCTTTTTGAAGTTGCAAGTGTGAAATTACAAGTAATTAGGAGGTCAACTATACGATGGTAATTATTTTGGTCAAGATCTAAGTTTTGTATTGGATTTTGGTTGGTCCCGTTTGTGCGTATGAGAAAAACGCTTTAAGTTCATATGGTCCGGTCCAAGGATCACGCAGCTGATTATGTGCTGTACAACATGTGGAGTCTACGTCAATTGTTTGCCCAAGGAGCGTATGTATTAACACCTGTTCTAACATGCTGTAACAACATCACATAAACAACATCTGTTGAAACAAGGTAAGAGATTAGTATTATTCTTACATCACGTCTACAATTGGCGATCTTTGATACAAGGCTGCTTCAGAAAATAATTTTGTGATGACTTATTACCATTAATCTGTTTAACAAACTAAAAGGACTTTGATAAATTTTTATTACCAATATAATTGCAGTGTAAGCACAGTTACTATTATTAATGAAATTAAGCAAACCTAAAGAGTTCTTATTAAAGTTTTATTTATGCATGATTTCACTTACAGTTTCTGAATGTTGAATTAATGGACAATTTAGATATTTTTTTATATATATATGTGTAAACCGAATAACAGATCTGGTATTTTTGGTATAAATTCAAGTTAAATTTTGTAACGAAAGCAACACTTAAAGTTTTTGATATTTCTTTTGAATTCATAATCCTACCTCAGGGTAGATGAAATTTGTATTATCTTTTCTTAAACATAAATTTTGTACTTACATTTTTTTATGAAGGAACAACTTTTAATTAAAGAATCAACATTTAATTTTCTTAATTAATTGTTTTATTCTGAACAAGTAAGTTCAGAAATAGAGTAACCAGGTATATAAACAAATAGCATAAAGTGGTAACCCCAATTTAACAAGAAGCTTTAATAGCCTTTTCAGAATTTGAAGCATAAAATCCGTGTTCATAACATTGTGTGCATATTTAACCTTTTCTGTTTTTTTATATGAGGTAACAAGAGAATACCTTTTGTGTCCTCACTTTTGTTAATTTAATTAAATTTTCTTTACAGCTTCTGCGTTAGCAGTTAATACGGTATTCCTCTCTAAGGACTCCCAAGTCCCCTTAGGGAAACCCTGTGTTTAAAAATTAAAGATTTGGTGGCGCCCTACCTAAGCCCCTGTTCTGTTAAGAATCAAGCCCTAGTAATAAAATAATGCTTTGTAAACAGAACCACGACTAATCCTCATAAGCTCTGCCCAAGGAATAGACCTCTAGCATAGTCGGAAGATATTTGCGTTCCATCATTTTAAGGAAATCCTCCCTTAAAGGTCACTGGTCACATTAGGGTATATAAAAATAACCCCTAACTAGTAAACAACCAAGTAAGTTACGTTTTAATTGGCCTGTGTAAATCTATGAAGAACCCTACCTGTTCAGCTCTTTATTTTGACAACTTTTTACTTTTCTAGAATTTATGTATATTTTAAGGTAAAATTACGGAATTTCATCATTTGGGATAATAAGATTCAATCATATAGGAAATTGCGATCTAAAAAATTATAAAATTCTAGCACAAAAAGGAAGACGATTCTTTTCCTCCAGAAATAATAATATTAATAAAATCCGTTGCGTTAAATGGTTCGACATAAAAACAGTAACTCTTGTAAGCACGTGCATGTCTATAGATCCAGCTTCGATATGCTATATGAAAAATAAAAAAGGTAAAACTGAAATTCGCTGCCCCAATATTGTAAAACAATATAATCGTTATATGGGAGGAGTTCACCTCATGGATATGTTGCGTTCGCTTTACAAAACGCCACTAAAAACTCATTGTACTTCAGTACAAAAATATACTGGAAATAGGGTATTTAGTACTTTTAGCTACTGTAAGTAATTTATTGTAAATACTTTCAAAATGTATGTACTGGTACTTAAATACTGAAGTATTTTCTGTAAAGTACTGGTACTGGTTCTCTTAATTTTTGTTCAGTATTACTTGTTACTTACAAATGTACTGTAATATGTTAAAGTACTTGTACTTTGTAAAACTGTCAGTAATTTATTTAAGTACATTTATGTACTTCCCATAATTTACTTGTGAAGCACAGCCCGCTGCATTATGTATTCTACATACTTATCTATATTGCTTCATATTTTGGTATTCAGTGCATGTGCAATTCTTAGTAACTTGCAGTGTTTGAAATAATACAAGAATTGAATTGCCAAAAACGGAATTGGTGGACAGGTGGACAGTATATCAGTAGGCAAGAACATAAGATAAATCATGTTAGAGTAACTATAAAGAATAGGTATCACTTTTAGCTTAGATGTGTGCCATTTCGTTTAGATTCTATTGGACTACCATCTCATATCTCCTATTTACTGCTAAAAAATTGCTTAGCTATCCTGAAACTTTTATATATTTTAAGATGCTCTCCAACATGGACACGTCAAACTATTCTTGACTCGTTTGACAAAACTCTTCGGAATATTTTGGAAAATATTACAAATGTTAAATTAGAAAATAAGGAGTGAATACAATCAACTCTTCCAATAGACAGAGGAGGACTAGGAATATGTCTTTCATCTTCTTTATCACTGCCCTGCTTTTATCATCATTTAATGCATCCCTTCCTTCAATTAGTCTTATTTTAGCAAAATCTTCAAGCGGATTAGTCGATGACAATTATTTAGAAAGTGAAAAACTTTGGCTTTATAGAACAAAGAAAAATGAAGTAATTAACAACAAATCACTGCATAAAAAATGGGACAAGCCTCTTTTAGACATAATATCAGGAAATTTGCTTGGATCAGCTATTAAAAACACAGACAAGGCTAGAATTCAAGCAGTTTCTTCAGAGCATGCTGGTACTTGGCTAAATGCTCTACCTGTCCCTACTTTAGGCACACTTTTAGACGATCAATCGTTCAGGATTGCTGTTGGACTCAGACTTGGAGCAACCATATTCATTCTTCACACATGCATTTGCGGTAGTTTTGTAGATAAATCAGGTATACATGGATTGAGCTGCCGTTTAAGTAAATGACACAACTCTCGACACAGAGTCATCAATGACATAATTAGACGTGCTTTAGTTTCCGCACAAATCCCTGCTATAAACATATTTAGAAATGATGACAAGCGACCTGATGGTATCACTTGAAAATGCGGGAATTCAGCAATTTGGGATTTTACTTGCAACGATACCTATTCTACTGCATGTGCAAAAAACCCAGGTGCCGCAGCTTCTTATGGTGAAAATATTAAAATTAAGAAATACTCAAACTTATCACAACTTTATTTATTTTATCCTATTGCTATTGAAACTTTCGGTGTGCTTGGATCTATTGCAATTAATTTTCTAGAAGATGTGGGAAAAAGAATCACCGAATGTTCATTTGATCCAAGAGCAACTGCTGTTACGTTATAAATTTTCGCAACGACATTCCTATTAATTTCGACTTCATTACCTACCTTTTATGATGCCTCCGATTTGTTGGTTACGTTATTAATAGTCTTTTATTTAAAATTAATTCATAAAATTCATATTGGTTAAGGAAAAACCGTAGTTGTAGTATCCTTCTACAACGCTATCAAGTGGAATTCTGGTTCTGTTATCTTCAGTGTAATAATTGAATGTAGGTCTCAAGTAAAGCGACCTGATTAATACTTCGAGTTTCAAAAGATCCAGTTAACTTGTACAGACGTATTGTTGTCTGCTATAAATTTTAAGTATTTGAGTTAACTCGAGTTTCGTTTGGGAAGAATATTTTGGTGAATATAGATTTAAGAAATTATTCTTCTCATATTCAGTGCGAGGGTTTTATAATTGAAGCGTAAGTATGTTTTCAACGAAACACAAAATTTATACGTTTATTTTAGGAAGTTGTTGTTATCGATTGGCAATCTTAACGGCATAGATTGTTTTATTCTGAATAAGTAACCCGATTTATATCGGTAAGTGGTGTTAATGTTAATAAGTGAAGTTCTAACAATGTTTATTGATAGGGTTGTTTAGACCTGATTGTTCGGTCCTGATTGCTTAGGCCTGATTGTTTGGTCCTGTTTGTTTGGCGTTGTTAATTGCTGTTCTTCTGTATCTTCATCGTGTTCATATGGTTGCATTGTTAATGGTGCTGTGTCCCGTGACGACATGTTGAGGACACGCATACAGGCGAGATTCCTGTGTACCGACCCACCTGTCAGTTTAGGAGACGTAAATTGTAGAGAATCGGACATCTGGTAAGAAACCCATTTTTGCATTGTTATTTGTGTTTGGATAATTGCTATGAACGACTAATTCCAACCTTGGTTTAATCGAAATAATAAATTTAAAATATATACAAGATAAAGTTGTGAACTTCAGCCAACTGGTTTGAATGTTCTTATCAAAATATAATTGCAAGTTGTGTGAAACGTTATTATATTAACATTGAGGTTAAAGCTCCTCATGATATTTTTATATTTAATTAGTAGGTTGATTTGACCGTTAATGTTTATGTTGGTAAAAGTACTGAAATTATTTACATCCGCATGATAGCGGATTAAGATAAAAATAGAATCAATATAATCATATGGTGTTATTCTTGATTTAATAGTAATGTGGATTAAATTTATGAATTGCATCGTTTATTTATCCTAGTGCTATTATGTATAAATGTTAAGATATGTAGATTGGAGTATCTTCCCGCAATCGAAGGACTTCCTAGATTTGTTTTGAAGGAGCCTAGCTGTGTGTTAGTTTAAACTTAGGTGGCACCATATTTAAGGGTTATTATTATCAAATTTCAGGTTACCATCCAAGACCGCCCACAGAATAATTTGTAGAGGGGGTCAAGACTACTTTCAAAAATATTAGTTATGTTACACAAAGGATGAACACTGTTAATGCAACCCCGTTACCGGACGTATTGGAAAGTAATGTAAGGCATAAAATCTTATTTCCTTAGAGTAGCTCAAAAGCAGTTAGGACCATCGATAATGCAGCGTTTTTAATATTATAGTTGAAATCACGAAGAATGCATTCACGCCATAGGATACTGAATTTAAAAGCGATATACATGAAAAGTATGTCGGTGTTTAATTCAGAAACCTATGACGCGAATGCATTCTTTCGAGATTTCGCTATAGTATTTGAAATTGAAAGAAAACGTAGGATTGATAGTTTCTTAATAAATGCAGCATTCTGTAATTAATCGAATTTTCATAAAGTGTAAAGTTACTCACCAATCTGGTAAATTGCTGGTGCAGCAGGCTATCAATTCTTTTGGCTTGATGATGCACAGGGTAGCAAATGGAAAAGATTGGATTTTACATTAACACACACTAATTGAAAATTGAATGGACTTATTCCAATACACGTAATAAGCCGCCCGTAAGAAAATGTAAAAATACAGACACGACACAACCATATTTAACGAAAACAGAAAAGCCACATTGTCAATCAAATGGCCACAAACCACAGATATTAATTAATAGTAAATAAATATCCGACCGGCACTTTAAATAGTGTCTTTAATATTTGTTGCACAAACAAACATGACTAAGAACTAAGAAGGGTTCAACAAACTATTATAACTGGCACTGCTGAATAGGACTGTTCTCTCGTTTTATTAATCATCATCATTTTTGAATAAAAATATCAATCTTCTTCGGTCTTGACCAAATCTATTTAGGACTTCATTTATAAATGCTTGTTTCTCCCTACCTACCATGTCCTTATGTACACTAAGCATGCCTAAACCTGATAATCTATCCCCTGACATGCTTGATCTAAGCCACGATTTTACACGCTTTAGCGTACTAAATGACCTTTCTATTGTTACAGTAGTTGGAGGTTATGCCAAAAAAATATTCAGCACAGTTTTGATGACCAGAAAAAAAGAAACTTCATTATCAAGCAAATGTACAAAGTCTGTATCTTGTTGAATCTCTCTATTTTGCCAAAGTTCAACCCACGTTTGCAACTGTTCTGAAAAGTTATCAATGTTGTAACTTCTGGCTATTTCTTCTTTTTTATTTAATAATGCTCTTTTTATATTGTTGTCTTTTAAGTTATTTGGATGTAATCCAGAGAGTAAAAAAGAAGTCGTAGCATCTTCAGAAGACTTTGTGGAAATAGACTGTATAACAGAATCCAAATAAGGAATAAAAAGGCTTACTCGAAAGTAATCTTCAACACTACTCATATGATAATTAGACCTATGAGTTTGTCTTGGTGCAATACGTGGTAATGTAATTTCCAATCCAAAACCATGCGCATGTTCAACACTTTTTTTATAAACCTCTTTAAAATATTGTTCAGGATCACTACGGTGTGTCTTAAAAAGTTTGAGTAGTTCATCTATGTGCTGTTTAACGGAAAATAAGTTTATACTTTTAGACTGCAGTGCATTACAAACAGGTTCCAATTTGCTAGAATATTTGGCCATAATATGCAGACAAAGAATAAATTTCGACGAAGAAACGCAATTTAAAAGTTGACTGAGCATTTATTTCATGGTTATAAGCTAAATTTTCCAGAGCGTTCATAGTATCTGCAAAATGTTCCGCAAACAACCTCATTGATTTATATTTGGCAGACCAGCGTGTTTCACATAATAGTGGAATATTAGAAACATATCTACGTCTTAATGGACTATCTCGAAAGAAAGTAATTACTTCTTTAATGGTACCTACTGAATTTTGAATATCCAGAATCTTGTTCAAATCATTTATCACTAAATTTAATCTATGGGACGCGCAGTGAAAATATATCGCTTTTGGATATTTATTTTTAATAAGTTTTGGACTCCTGCTCATGACCTGCCATCGTCGAGCAACCATCAAACCCTAATCCAACTAATTTATCCATACAAAGACCATATTCATTACAAGCGTTTAAAATTGCAGCAGTTATACCTTCTCGTTCATCGATGTAAGGACTACAAAGCCTAAAAATTCTTCTCTGACCGAATTGTCATTACTAACAAATCTTACTCCAAGTGATAACTGTTCTACCCCAGCAATATCTGCACTTTCGTCAGCCAGAATTGAAAATGCTTCACTCAAATTCACATCTTTCACAATTTTTCCCTAATTAATGTTCCACAAATTGAAATTATTTGATTTTGAGTTCTGTGAGAGGTGTATTTTGAGTTCTTGCAAAACTTTAAGTGCTCGTTTATAATGTGATCCCCACTTTCTATTCTGAATTGTAAAAGATCCTCAAAATTACCTTTTTATCACCTCGTAATGGCAAATGATGCATACCACAAAAATGACGGTGGATATTATTGGTACAAGTTTTTGCGATTCGATTCAATCAAATCCGCTCAGCGTCATTTATTTGAGAGGTAATTGATAGACGTTTTCCTTCAATAATTTTGTAAAACTAGAAGCTTTTATAGTTGAATCACGATGCCATTCGGTTGTAGCATGTGCTTTTGCAGAAGCTACAAAGTCATGATATTTTGTGAAGGGCTTCACAATGAAAGAACCAAGAACCCTCTTTTAACAGTTGGCCGAAAAACTACGCAATATTTGCAAAGTGCGCCTTTGAGTTTTGGAGAATACGCAAGCCAATCGTATTGTTGAAGCCAGTCATATCTAAAAGCACGTCTTCTTTCTTGAATCGTTCTTGAAATTATATTTAGGATCTGGTTTGTAAGGATTTGTTAATAATGAAAAGCGAACATCGTCGGAAAGTGTTTCATTCGAGTTAACAAAATTGCCCAAATCGAGCATGTACTCATTCTTATCAGTTGAAAGATTGGTGTCATATTCACATGTGAGAGATTTTAAAGTATTAGGTGACGAACTACCAGCTTTATTTAGATCATTGACACTATTATGTACTATACTATTACATTCAAAATAGCATTAGCACCAGCACCGCTACTACTACAGCCTATGCTAGATGATTCTTTTAGTTCATTTCGTTTGAAAAATTTTCTAATATCCATTGTTAGTATTGTTACTAATCTTAGATCTGAATTTCTGAAAAAATAACACGCTTTACTTTTCTGATACTTCAAAAGAAGAGATTTGTTAATCAAATAGACTTTAAAGAAAAAAATAAGAATCTCCCAATTGCAAATAAATATTATTTTTAAATATGTATTCTCACGCATTAGGTACATTAGTACTTACTGCTATCCTATCCGTAACTAAACTGTAACTGCAATCTTCGGCCTTCTTTAAAAACAAAACCAGTAACTACACTACTTATCAACACTGATAACAAAACTACAAGAAAATGACCAATCGATATCTATCAACATACACGTCTTCTACTAATTCAACAGTCAGATAAAGTTTCCTAAGTCACAAATTAAAAGTACACCGCATTCGAAAACACTGAATACAAACTGAAGTCACTGAAGATATAAACGTACTTTACTGTTATAGATAAAGAATATATTTTTTCTCAGAATAGAACACAATGAGACATTTGTAGAACATTCCAAAGTTTTAGTTGTAGAGTACCTGAACCTGTACAATAAGAAAGAAACCATTATGAAAGCCTTTATTTATATTTCGTTTGAATAGAAACTTTCAGGGTAAAGATATTTAGATATTAAAGAATGAAAATAACAGTTTTGTTATAGGCGGTTAGGGTTACTATTGTAAGGTAATCGCATTAATTCGCATTTCCTGCTTAAAATGACATACAAAGTCGGTCTATTTATAATTAGACAAAAGGCATACCTGTACTGTAATCTCAACATTTAGGTTTACATTATTTTTAAACAATAGTATAACCGATAGCGAAATCGTAATCTTCTTCAATCTCTAGTGAAGGTGCACTTCGTGCTGCGATTTCTAACGAAAAAAAAACCAAAGGAACATATTCAGGGGGGGGGTTAGGCGACCCCCTTTGTGGGCGGCCTTGTTACCATCTCGGCCGGGAAGCGAATTGGACTGAACCCACCCCATCCTCGCGACTGCGTTAGCTGTGGATTATGCTGCCTGGCTCCTGCTGTTTCATCGGCACATTTGTCTTGTCTTGTACCGTTTTAAGGCAGCTTATGTTGCTACAAATTCCCGTGGTAACACTGCTTTCCTTTTACAAAGAATCAGTATTGCAATTCAACAAGGCAATGCTGCCTCTATTCTAGGTACTATCCCACCTTCTAAATCTTTGGACGAACTCTTTTTAATGCCTCTTTGTTCTATAAATATTACTCATGATAACTCAAACAAAAACAATAAAAAGTTCAACAATACTTTAATAAATAAAATTACTACTCCTGAAAAAACATTTATTTTCAAAGCTTCCAAATTAAATGACATTGTAACAACGACACATTTTAATCACATTCCTGATACTTCTACACACAATTCTAATGATCTCGGGGATTTTAATAATTCTTTAAAAACCAATGCTTTTTATGACAAATCACTTTGCGCTTCCAATACTGTTCAGAGTTTAGGCCTGAATGGATTACTTTTGGAGTATGTTAGAAATGATATTTTCATAAAAGACATTAATACTAACATTTCTAACATGAAAAGAGATCTCGAAAGTGATACAGGAGTTATGGTCTCAAAATCCATGTGATGGAGAATTCTAATATAATTAATTTCAAATCACAAGTTGAACGTTTTGCACCTAGTTTTATAGGCAACTCTTAACAAGATGCACAAGAGTTTTTACGGTATTTACTAGAAGGCTTACACAAGGACATTAAACAGGCTACTAATACATCTACATCGTTACTTTCAGAAATTGATGAAAAGTTGAACGAGTGTGATAAAGCTTCCGCATCCTGGAAACAATATTTAGGAATGGAAAATTTCAAAATTGTCTATATATATATATATATATATATATATATATATATATATATATATATGCAGGACAGTTGAAATCTACATTACGTTGTACACATTGTGGACATTATTCTGTTACTTTTGACCCGTTCTGGGATTTATCGCTTTCTATACCTCAACATGGTGACCATTTAAAGCTACAACAATGTTTAGACTATTTCATCAAAGAGACACCTTTGAATGGTGATGAGGAACCTACATGTTCCAATTGCAAGGAAAGAAGAAAATGTATAATATCTCTTGCCATACAAAAGTTCCCTAAAATATTAAAAATGCGTTTAAAATGTTTTTCACATGTAAGAAAACTATCCACAATTATAAATTTCCCATTAAATGATTTGGATATGCAAGATTACGCTGCTGAAAACACCCGACATGTGAAATAAGCTGTCGAATTGTTAAACGTGCATCGGGTGTAGTGGAAAAACATTTCTCTGTTATGATACTTCATTTCGGCCATTAAATTATAGTAGTACCTTGTTTTAATCGATTACCATATATAGGACGAACCCACCACCTGCAAAATAATTTTCAAAAACTTTTTCCTTACTGTTTTCACAAAACCTTTTGGGATTTCTAGTGTTTGTAGTAATATATAATCGACCTAGCATCACAGCACAATTCATGACATCATTAGCTGTACGATTAGTAATTCAGTATCACTAAACTCTGCACTATCTACATTCATAGTGATTACTGTTGATAATAATAATAAAACTGAAGAATAATGTAATTAATACAAATATTTGGTTATGAACACAAATATTTATAGGTTATATAAGATAATAAAAAAGCGTGGTTATTATCACGCTAAGGTGGCAGTTTGACGAAGCACACATGCACTGCAAACCAATTGTACGGCACCATTCTATCAGATAATCGAACATACCCTGATCTGTACCAGGTTATGCTTGTGAATGTTAAACACTTGACTTTTACAGGGTAATTATTCAAAGCGAGGTTAGGAAACTACAAAACGTTTTCGCGGTGCCGCACAAGTAAATGTTTTTTACATAGTGGGGGGATACTTCAACATACCATACTCGAACAATTCAAGTATGTCGCGAAAAATCGCTTAATAAAATTAACTGCATACTTTAAGTTGTTTTGGACGCAGGTATATTATATTAATTTGTGTTACGTTAATTTATGTTACGTTAAGTGAAAGAGAACATGTCTTAACAGTTGCAAAATTTTTATCGGTTCCGCTCGTTTAGATAAATACAATTTGTATCGTACAGATACAAGATTTTTTTATAAACTTTGAATTTGGTTATATTTAAAATTAAAAGCCCTTGATCACTAGTCTCTACTTTCTACGGTTGTTAGCGTTAGGTAAGGTCACTTAAACCTGCAGGTGAAGAAAATATTGTCAGTAGTACTTCCGTGCTCCAGTATTATATAGTTTATCTGTCTACTGATTATGACCACTTTGTAATTGAGAACCGCATTTAGATTATGTAAAATATTGTAGTTAGTAATTAAGGGGTTTTTAATTTTGGTATATTTATTTCACCATACAGCACAGCCTACAGGTTTCAAAATCATTATACTATCGTAATATTGGATTTGGAGTACTAAGTTTGCAACAACAATTTCTACAACTTATTACTACTTCAATAGTAAAGGTAATTATTTTATCACACATTATTGATAATTGATTTTGGAAAAGTTCTTGAAATTATTTACTTAGTGCGTTTCTAGTACTGGTACTAGTAGCTACAGTATTCCAAATTACGAAATACTGAACTAAGTAGTGTACTTTGTTACGTGCCGAAAAATTCGGCACTAAACATTCTTATAAGTTTTAATTTGTAAGGATTTCAGGCCAAATAAATTTAAAAAGGCTTGTGTGCGTATTTCCGTCACTTGAGATAGTGCTTTGCGCGAGAATTGCGCCTACGCGGTGGGCCAAGGAGGAAATGGTGGATTTTGGATATACGCGTTAGGACTAGCCTCCGAGATGTGAACAAGTGTAGTTGGCTTGTATCGTATCGTGTCTTTTTCTGATATGTAGGTTTCTTGTAATTCCAAATTTATCGTGCCTTACCCTGTCTCCCTCACCTTATTTTTGTTTACATATAGAAAGAAGACAATCTGAATTTAGCATTCAACCGGGCTCAAGAATTCCCACGCCCGAAATATTAGCGCAGCAGCCAACACCCGAGAAAGATCAGCGAAGCCGCTGCCGACCATCATGGAGTAATCCTGCGAGAAGCCCTACATGTTCACGTGAGTACCCCGTTGGGGTTTTTCTCAAAATTTGTATTTCCTTAAACTTTGTAATTGTGTTGCAATAATTTGCATATTGTGTGACGTCATCTATAATTTGCGAGTCATTTTTACAATTATCTAACATGGCTACCAACTGACATAGTGGCTCGCGTACCTCACCGACGGGGTTATAATAACTTGTACTGCAAATTTTTTATTTTCAGTACATTATTAAATATCGTAAGTACTTGGTGAAAAGTACTGGTACTTGGTACTGTAAGTAAAGCAAATATTATTTAGTACTGATTACTTCCAGTACTTTCATTGGGTACTGGTCACAGCTCTACTTGCACTGCAGTATTCTTTTACTTTCAGTACTTTACTTGAATATTGTAAGTACTTGAAGAAGAGCACTGGTACTTGGTACTGTAAGCAAAATAGATATTGGTTACTTCCAGTACTTTTATTGGGTACTGGTCACAGCTCTACTTTCGCTGCAGTATTCTTTCATTTTCAGTACTTTACTTGAATATTGTAAGTACTTGGTGAAGAGTACTGGTACTTGATACTGTAAGCAAAATAGATATTGGTTACTTCCAGTACTTTTTTGGGTACTGATTACAGCTCTGTCTGCTGTCGAAATTATATCTCAAAATTTTTATAAACAATTATTTTAACATACCTTTAACAAATGCACTTCACTACAACACTGAGAGCAATTTCAAATTTTGTATGATTACTGTACAACGACTACGAATACACTGACCGCTGTTAGTGTGCATCGCTATTGGATTGCTGCATAGGGGATCTACAGTAGAAAATGATAAAAATCCCTGCAGCAGGTGTAGAGTAGCTGGTGGCCGCCATTACTTGCCAGACCCTCGTTACCCTCTTATCCTTTAACACAATTAAGGAGCAATTACTAGACACAGTTTATTATTATACAGGAGTCCTCATGAAGTTTAAATAACAATATAGTTATTGTTATATTATAAAAGGAAATTGATTTAGATATAAAAAGTGTGGTCGCAAATTATTGCCATTAAACGCTTACAGACTTACATGCAAAAGAGTGCAATATGTAAAAGGCTTACCTCGATTAATAGCTGTAGCTTAGGCATGCTTTCGCTAGTTGCTTCCAACCCAAAATCACCGCTAACGTTCAAGTAGATCGGGGTTTTGTATAGATTCTTGCAGTGAAGTGAATTGTTGTACCTACAATTTCAGGAACACAAAAAGTATTAAGATAATTGGAGGAACGATAGGAAGATACACTTCGCTGCACTAACCCACACTCTTGTTTAGTACGACAATATTGTCCGGTAGTTAAAGGTAAAGTTCCGTTTAAAATGCGCTTTCGCATGAACTTGTCATTGGCTCCACCATAAAAACGTTTTTTATTGACTAAGCGCGATAACCACACATTCTTTTGACCTGGGAAGTTTGCATGAACCCAGGAACCACAAACTTCCCACGTATTAACCTAATTAATTAATGATGGAAAAGAGCTCTGCCTTTTTGGATCAAACAGTCTCCTATTTCCATTATTAAAACAAACACATTGTGCAGCCAAAAGGCGTAACAATGATAAAATCAACAATAAACAATTTTAAATTAATCCCTCAGTGCACAATTTCGCAAAAATATCACCAGCATAAAAAAACGTAAAGTTTTCAACTACGTGTGTGCTGAAGGATTAGTTATACACGCGTGGAAACGAAGTTCAGATCATTTCGTCATTCCATGGTACTTTTTCTTCTTTATTTACATAATCTTTAAATAACGCTCTTCTAGCCAGAGCTTTTTCGGTCTTCTTGCATTTTGAAAACCTAAACTATTTACAAATATAAATCTTCTATCTGTTTCTGGATCAACACCAGTGTATCGTGTTTGCAATTCATGTTTTAAAAATTTATGCACTATACAACAAACTGGTGTTAAAACTTGTACTTTTCCACGCTTAAATTCTTCTACATCTGAGGACGGTTTTTGACATACAAAAATTGACTATTTGGTAACCGTTTGTGTTTGGAGGGTGGAGTAAATTTTTTTAAATGGAACCCATAAGACAAATGGAGGTTTTCTAATAGGTGTTGGGATAACGAAACTGTGTTACATGTGGCTAGTGCTGAAAACTTTTTGTGAGCCGTCTTCCTTCAGAAGCGCGATTACTGCTTGATGTGAGGGACCGTGATAAATTTCATTGCTGTCCTTCAAGGGCGGTCGTTAATTGTGAATCATTTCTATTTTAGCAACTTGTGTCTTTTCTGCTACAATTCCTTCTTACCAATGCCACATATTGTTATATTTACGGTAGTTTCGGTACAAATTTAGTAAAATTGAACTTCACCGGCATTGATTAATTATGCATGAGCCTGACATAAAAAGAATTACCCCTACAATTCGGTTGCATGAGCAACCGTCACTAGTTAAATACTCAAGTTAATCAAAACAAGTCTTTACTAAAGCTAAGTCGGTCTACTGTTCTTCAGGTTTCAAGTCATAGGCTATTGGGTTCTGGGTGTTTCTTCCTGGTGCGGTTCAAATTTAGAACGACAAAGCACAGGTAGTTTTTTAAATGTAGGAAGGTATAGACACAGGAAACGGAAATAGTTTACCGAACTTAACCGTACGCACATCCGACTTCGTCAAAAACTGATAGTAAAATCCCTTTTTTCAAGGAGGTTTATTTCTCACGAATTTTTATAGCTTTACAATTTTTTCACGCTCTCGCGACCAAAGTCGCTAACCACACCTGCATTCTTGTAGTTTGGGAACACAAACGTATGCAGTTTATATACTATAACTCATAGGTTAATTTCCTGGAATGCGTGGGAAGATATAGTCGTGAAACGTACACATAAAAACTTAAATTAAGAATGAGAAAGAGAAACTTTTCCATGCTTGGTTTAAACATCTAGTAGATTAAAATATTAAAATAAAATGTAAAGCCAAAAAGGCACACAACAATGGTTATATAATTTTTGTATTTCATTAGAATTTGAATAAAGTCACGTAGGCGATATAAGTGCCACAAAGCTAAGCATGCGCAATAAAATTAATGTATGGCTATAAAGTGAAGTCGTTAAGTGAAGGGTGTTGTTTGATGACAGTTTAAATGTCAATAATCTTGGTTATTTTTTTTAATAAGTTAGATCGCTAAAATAAGACTATCAATCAGGCCCTTCGTGGGTGAATAGCGTAAAGTTTAATTAAGATGGCCACTCAATCAAATCTATCGGAAATTATTTCTAATGAGCAAACTGCGGAAGAGGAAAGGAAATTTTTACAGTCTTTTATCAAGGACCTAGAGGAAAGACTGCAACAAAAGTCTGAAATACGCGCTGCTAATTATGCCGCACAAAATAACAGGCCAACCGAAGCTCATTTTAGTAAACTGGATTCAAGCCTCAAAAAGAATACTGCATTTGTAAAGAAAATTAAAAATTTTGCTTCTTCACAGATAGATTCTTACATAAAGGATATGTCGGGATTAAATTTGACAAAATATATTTCTGAAATAGCTGCAGCTATAGTTGAAGCAAAGCTAAAGATGACTGATATTCCATCTGCTTTAAAAATGTGTTCGTTTTTACATCAAATGTATGCAGAATTTTCTCAACACTTGTTTGAAAATTGGCAGAAAACATTGACTCTTAGAATTGGAGATAAAATTTCCAATTCTAGTAAATTAAGAGTTGATTTGCGATTTTATGCCGAACTAGTCAGTTATGGTTTATTTAGCAATAAAAATGCATTCAGTTTATTAGGTAACACATTAACTATTTTGATAAACATGGATAAAGAAGAGCATTGTAACATTCCTATTATATTGAGTTTTTGCAAACACTGTGGTGAAGATTATGCAGGTATTTGTCGATAACTTTAAAGTTTTTGGTTATATTTGTATACTTATAGGATTGGTACCTAGAAAAGTCTATGAGATTTCCAAAAAGTACAATGCATCAGTCTCTAAAAGTACATTTTTACAAGCAGATAAACAGCAAAATGTTCGTTTGTTATTGAAAGATTATTTTACATCACTATGTAAACATTTATTAAAAGATCATAAAGAAATGCGTGATTACGAAAAGCATAGCAATCGCATCTTACATTCTAAAGGTGAACTGAGCCAAGAGCGCAAAGAGAAATTAGAGTTGTTCCAGACAAATTTTGATAAACTACTAACAGCAGCACAGAATTTTTCAGAAATATTGAACGAAGATTTACCCGTCTTGCCTACTGATAATTACGTTAAAGAGGATGACACAATGATTGTTACAGGAACAGGTTTAGAAACAGAAGAAGGTGCTGCAAGCGTTAATAATATGGAGAGTCTTTGGGGTGATATTGAAACACAAAAGTTTTATTGTGAACTTCCAGAACTACAGGTATTTCTTCCCACCTCGTTCTTACAGAAAGACAAGGATAAGGTTGAAGTTGAACCTCTAAGGGATGTTGTAACTGAAGAAGTATTAGATTCGGAGTTACCAACGGAGGATCTTGAAGAAGATTGTAAGTATGATCGTTTATTATGTTTATTAAAATGTTTTGGTGATTTTCGTGTGAAATTGATATAAAATTGAATTATTGTTTCTATCGGGGCATTGATAGAATAGTACAGGCATTTTTCAAACAAATTACCTTTTAGAATGAGAAGTTTGCATTGTAGAGTTGGACAATATGGGGAAAATAATGTCAATAATAGAGATGCCATGAATATTTGGTGTATTCGACCATTTTTCAAATATTCAGAATTCGGCCAAATATTTACAGGCGAATATTTAATAATTGTATGTATTTGATTATTTCATTTTATTGTATAGTGCTTGCAATTTTCTAAATAGACCTCGTCATCCGTGACATCACACAAGTACTAACTGTTACGTTTTACATTAACGTTTTATAACAGTTACGTTTTATAACAATAATTGAAATAGACCAAATACTTTATTAAGTGTACTTTTACAACTTGTTCATAACTGATTATTATTATAATTAAAACATATGTCAAATTGACATCTTTTAATATATTAAAAACATCAAGTCCTCTATGAATAAGTGATGACTACACTACAGTTCATGTATACAATACATGACACGCCTTTTCTTAAGAAATAGCATTATTACACAAGTAATATTATAAATCTAGTTTAAGTGGTGCTCTCACAACACGACCACTTTTAGTAACAGTCGTATGTGCAGTAGGATTTGTCGGAGATCCGTGTTCCTGAAACGAATTGGAATTCTGAATTAAGGTATTGGTTTCACCAGCAGGAATTACTTTTTTGTTTTCTGAAATTGATATTTCTACTGAGTTATCATTTCTTTGGTTACTTGAATAACGTGGTGTGGTGGAAGGTTGAAGAGGTCTTAGATGCTGACGATTTCTTCGATATTGTCTATGTTTGACCTCAACCAAGTAATCTCGCTCTCCACATTGTTTTGAAATGATACCAGGCTCCCAGTCCCTTTTGTTATTTTGCATTAATATGCGTTGTCCCGGTTTAAGTTTATCAAGATCCTTCACACCTCTGTTATAGTACATTGCTTGTTTATGTTGTCTTGCTTGTAATTTACTTTTGATACCTTTTGTGCTGTACATAGGCTTTAATTGCTGTTTTACTACAGGAATTGAAGTTCTAATCATACGACCCATAGCCAGTACACAAGGAGAAGGTAAGTCATCCTTAGGCGTAGCATTGTACTGTAAGACTGCTAAGAAGGGTCTTCGTTGTTTTGATAGGCTTTGGTGAGAAGACCTTTGACTGTCTGAATGGCTCTTTCAATCATCCCATTTGATCTAGGATATATAGGGCTTGAAGTTTTTAAGGTAATATCGTATCTTTTTGCAAATTTTTCAAACTCGTAGGAGTTGAATGGTGGACCATTGTCTGAAAATAATTCTTGAGGTATGCCATGAGTTTGAAATACGTTTTTAAGTGTGGATATTACTGTTTCTGCAATTTTATTGCGTATTTTGTTAACTTGTTTGTAGTTATTTCCCTGGCTAGAAGACGTCGCAAATCTACCTTGAGCAGGATTGTTCTTTCTAACTGAAGATTCACCAGTTATGCCTTTATTTTGCTTCCCATGACGCGTTATTGTACTAATACTAGCTGTTTCCCTAATGATTTCCTTTTGAGTGTTTACACTGCTTTCCATCGAACGACAGATTTGAACCGCCTCATGAAGTTCCAAGTTTTGTACTTGTAATAATTTCTCTTGGATTCGTGCATCTCTTATGCCCAGTACAATTCGATCCCTTATCAACACATCTTTTTCTTTAAATTCGCAAGTAGACGACAGTTGTCGTAATGCAGTTATAAACTGATCTACGGTTTCATCCGGTAGTTGGTCTCTTTTAAAGAATTTAAAGTGTTCGTACACCAAATTTTTAATTGGATTTGAATATGCATCAAACTTTGATAACACAACACTTAACTTAGACTGGTCTTCTTCAGCTGTATATTCAAACGTATTAAATATTTGAATTCCTTCATCGCCCAGAAGATTAAGTAAAATGGCAATTTTTACATTATCGGCTTTTGCTGTTTTCTCACTTGCTAACAAATAAAGTTCAAATTTTTGTTTCCATAGCTTCCAGCTATTAGCGATGTCACCTTTAAAGCGCATTTCTTCCGGTACCTTGCTTTGGTCCGCCATGCTGCTTTTTGTTTTGTATGCAGGTTTTGATAACGCGTTTTTTAACAAAAAGGACTTTATTTTCTAATGCTTAGTATTACTACTAATTTCAACTAAACTGTAATAAATTGCAAGTTTAACTTTGTCTTTTCATTCACACTTTTTCACACCGTAACCGCGATTTTTTTACACGATTTTTACCGCTGCCACCATGTTACGTTTTACATTAACGTTTTATAACAGTTACGTTTTATAACAATAATTGAAATAGACCAAATACTTTATTAAGTGTACTTTTACAACTTGTTCATAACTGATTATTATTATAACTAAAACATATGTCAAATTGACATCTTTCAATATATTAAAAACATCAAGTCCTCTATGAATAAGTGATGACTACACTACAGTTCATGTATACAATACATGACACTAACTATTTATGTAGGTGTTTGTCAACTTAATACCGTACAATATTTATGTTACAGTTTTGGTTGAATAGTAGCAATGTACAACGTTGCCAATACTTTTAAAGCCAAATATTAAATGTTGACGTTTAATTTTTAGGTTGCATATCATTCGTTGTTTAGTATTTATACATTGATATTTGGCTGGTTTTTGCTTCAAACAGTTCTTTTCAGAACTCATATTAGTATTAAACTGAACTCTAATCACTGAAGACGATGAGCGAGATTCATTTAGACCAGAACTAAGCTACATGTTGCTAGTTTGATCACCTTTATAGGTTGTGTGAAAATCGTTAATATCATTCTCCAGTTAAATTTATAGTGCAACATGTAATTATTTTAGATTTATCATGTTTCTGTTCGTACTTGATGGTAGCATTTAAAGCATGATGAGCTTTTTAATGGTAGTGAACGATCCTTGAATACAGTCTTGCACAGTTTTGGATTTAAATGGCCGAAAGATAATCCAAGAAGAGGTCTAATGGGACTGCTTAATATTATAGATAAATGGAATTTGATATATGAAAATAAAAGAAGAGAATCTGTACCAGTTTTGTGTTTTCAGACTAAACATGGCTATTTCAGAATAGTGCCATTAGCCGTTCTTAGCAAAGCAGTGATTTAAGAACAGTTAAGGGGCACACGAATTAATCGAAAAAGGTTGGTGTCATACCCACTTATCCTTAACCCTTTAACTGCTACGTCCGCAAATATACGTTTTCAAAATGCATACTTAAAGTGCTACGTCCGTAAATATACGTTTTATAATTTCAAAAATCTGTGCGTTGTCAGTAAATACACGTACGAGATGCTCGCCTACTCTATTTTATAGTTGCATATATGTACTTCATAAATCACAAGTATTTGTGGTTTTATTAGATTTAGTCGTGTTTAGATTTTCAATCGTGTTGCAGGTGCTTTTGTTGCTAAATAGTGCATAGGTATAAATTCTTGTATAATGGTAGGATATGTCGGTTTGACTGATAAGGAAGTTTAGCAATTACTGAAAAAGAAGAAAGGACAGTGGATATTGTTGTCACGACTGTAACATCGGGTTTTGCACGGTACCCTGTTTTGAACTATTTCACACATTGAAAAGTTTTAAAATATTTAGCACAACTGATTTTTATTTACATAATAAAATGTATAGTATTTATTTGCATTTTTTCAATATCTAAGTTTGATAGGTATGTTATGAACATATGAATGCATCACAAATTATATAATATATGCTATGTCAGTAATTATATGTATGTAATTCTGAATGCTACATCTGTATATATACGTTTTTCGATTTTCTTAATTCAGTATACAAGTGGTGCAGTTTCATCCTTAATTCGGCAGCAAAAGGGTTAAAAATGGCATCACGACTACAAACAATTTTATTTTTGAAAGATAAATACACACGGTAGCCATCACAATCATTAAACATAGCCAACTACTCGACGATCGACAACTTTGTTGTCAAATTTACGGCATCTGTTTTGGTATATGTATGAAACATTCAGTTTCAAAAATACGCAGATATTCTGAACTACCAACCTCCACCAGATCTCAATCGGATATTTACGTGCATCATCATTAGGTCTTCAGTCCTGGAACTGGTTAGACGCGTACCATCATAGTTTCCTATTCTGAACTAACCTACAGATTTCCCTGAAATTTGCACAGTCTGCATCTATAACTATCTGATCTAGGTCTACATCTACCTCTTTTTTCCTATCTCTGCTTGTAATATATCCCATACTATTCCCCAAAAATGCCTTAGAATGTATTCTGCCCTTCTATTTCTCTTATCTTTTTCCCCAGATATCCTTGATCCCCTATTATTTCTATAACCTATTTGTTATTATTTTTGTCTGTCCATGCTATCGTCCTCATACATCTGAAATACAGCATTTCAAAAGGCCGCTACCGTTTTTCTGTCTTCGTTTCAGACTGCCCGTATTTCATAGGCATTCTGTGCTGTGCCCCACACATATGCTTTCAACAATTTTCTTCTTGTTCTGTTTGTTGTCTTTCCTCATAGGCGATGTTCTTTCTTGGTAGATGCAGTTTGGTCACCTTCTATTGTTTTACAATTACATACCCTATTTCTTCGACCTTCAGTGGTTGTGAAGGGAGGTAAGCAGCCTGTGGCTGCCAAGTTCCCCCAACACTTAACCATTTACCGATTAAATATTTTTTCTAATATATCTTTTCGCACAGTCATCATTAGTTGCAGATATTTCGCAACCAACAACTAGTTGTTTATACTAATCATCAGATTTATCTGTGCTTATTTTTTCGTCATTAGGTTTTCCATCTCAAAACTGGTTGGACACGTACCTGCACTTATTTATATTCTGAGCTAGCCTACATAGTTCCCTGAAATTCTCCCACAACATGTGTATACAGCTCGTTCCCCTTCTATTGTTTTCTAATTTTAGGCCCTATTTCACCGAGATTCAGTGAAGGGGGTTAAGCAACCTGTGGCTACCAAGATCCCCCAACACTTAGACATTTGCCGAAGTAATGGTTTTCCAGTAAATCCTTTCACACACTTAACATTATTCGAGAATTTTGCCCAACCAATTCTTGTAGTTAATTATAATAATCATTATGTTTAAGCATAGTTATTTTTGTCATTAGTTTATCCATCTTGGGATTGGTTGGATGCGTACCTCCATTGATTTCTATTCTGGGCTAGCTTACCCATCTCCCTGAAACCCCTACAGTCTACATATTTTACTATCTGTGTGCAGTAGTCTAACCTAGGTCTGCCTCTTCTCTTTTTTCCTGTCTCTGCTTCTAATATATTCCGCACTATTCCCTCATGCCGTAGTATGTGGCCTGTCATCCTATCTCTCCTCTTTTTTACCATTTTCCACATATTTCTTTCCTCCCCTACCATTTTTAGTACCTCTTCGTTCTTAACTTTGTCTGTCCATGATATCTTCATCATACGTCTGTAGCACCACATTTCAAAGGCTTCTACCTTTTTTTTATCTGCTTCTCCTACTGTCCAGGCTTCACAGCCATACAGTGCTGTGCTCCACACATATGTTTTAAGCAATCTTTTCCTTGTTTCTATGTTTGTGGTCTTTGAGCACAGTAGTTGCTTTTTCTTGTTAAATATAGCACGACCTTGTGCTAATCTTTGTTTTATATCTTTTGTGCTTTTCCCATCTTACGTTATTTGGCTTCCTAGGTAGCAGAAATCCTTAACCTCTTGTAAGTTCATGTTACATATTTGTATTCTTATTCTTGATTTACTTTCCCCACCTTTGCATACTAGAACTTTAGTTTTAGTTTTGTTAATTTTCATACCGTAACTCTCTGTTAGAACCGTTTCCATTTCATTAAGAGCAGCTTCTAACTCTTCCTTGATAGATGCTAATACCGCTATATCATCTGCAAATCTAAGCATATCAATTTTGTTGTCCCTGCATAGTAATTCCAAATGTCTTCCTGCAGTATTCATTGCCTCTTCTATGTACAAGTTAAAAATTAATGGGGATAGGGCACATCCCTGTCTCACCCCTTTCCTAATGTTTATTTCTCTACATTCCTGCTCTAATTCTATTATTGCTGTTTGCTTTTTGTATAAGCTATGTACTATTTGTCTATCCCTATAACTCATTCCAATCTTTTTGAGTATTTCAAACATTTTTTTCCATTTTACATTGTCGAATGCTTTTTCCAGATCTACAAACCCTATATACACGCTTTCCCCTTTTTCTATTGTTTTCTCCATTAACACTCTCAGAGCTAAAATAACCTCCCGTGTTCCCCTGTTTCGCTTAAACCCAAATTGGTCTTCTCCTAGTATTTCTTCCGCCTGTTTTTCCATTCGTCTTTGCACAATTCTAGTTAATATTTTTGACACGTGTGCTGTCAAACTTATTGTTCGAAAATTTTCACATCTCATACATATAGCTTACAAGTTGGAAGAGACATTCTGTTACTGCTTGTCCAGTGGCTTTTAGAGTTTCTGCTTGCACCTTATCTGTACCCGGCGCCTTACCATTTTTCAGACTCTTTAATGCTAATTCAAACTCATCTCTAAGTATGGGATGTCCCAAGTCATCATTTTCAATGTCTGATTCCTGTTCTAATGCAGTTAGTTCCTCTCCTGCATATAAATTCCCTATATATTCTTGCCATCTACCCACTTTCTCTACGTTTTATATCCCTATAATTCATTCTAATTAATTTGTATGCTTCGTCTATCTTTCCTATTTCCATCTTCATTTGTACCTCTTTACACTGTTCATCAATCCATTGCTTTTTAGCATTCCCGCATTTTCGAATAATTTCCCATTTTATGGCTTTGTATCTCTGTTTTCCTGTTTCGTCTGATTTATTTTTGTATTTTCGTCTTTCTTCTATTAAATTCAGGATATCCTTTGTTATCCATTGTTTCTTTTTTTTTGTGTATACCCCAAAATATCTCTGGCCGCCATGTGTAGGTTGGATTTAATGTTATTCCATTCTGTTTCTACTTCTTTAGTATCAGATATTTTCCCGATATCTTTGAGCAATTCATTTGACTTTTTTTTTTTAAATCTTTCTTGAATATCTTTATCTTTTAGTTTCTCTAAGTCCAAGCGTCTTTTTTTTTCGTTTCTTTTTTTTTCACATTCTTAAATTTAAGTGAGGTCTTTATAATTACGATGTTGTTGTCAGTATCTATATCTGCTTCTGGGTAGCTTCTACAGTCTTTTACTTGATTCCTAAACCATCGTCTAACAAGAATGTAATCTATTTGATATCTTCATATATCTCCTGGCATCTTCCACGTATATCGTCTTCTAGCATGATGTTGAAATAATGTGTTTGTGATGATAAAATTGTTCTTGTCGCAAAATTCTACCAGCCTATTTCCCCTATCGTTTCTCGTGCCTAAACCAAATAAACCTACTACCGCTCCTTCCCTACCCTCACCTACCACGGCATAAAAATCCCCCGTAATTATTAAATTTTCATGTCCTTTTAGTATCTTAGTATGTTTTCGATATCTTTGTAGATGGCTTCTACCTCTTCGTCACTGTAGCTAGAGGTGGGCATGTATACTTGTATTATTACTGTGTTTACCGGTTTAGATTCTAATCTAACCATGAGTACTCTTTCGTTCTTTTGTAAGTAATTTTCTACACATTATCCTATCTTTTTCCGCATAACTATCCCCACACCTAAATTTCCTTCCTCTGCTTCTGTATGAATTACCCTGAAGTCTCCACTCCAAAAATCACCGAACTTCCCTGATCTCTACTATGTCTAGTGATAACCTATTCATTTCGATTTTTAGGTTCTCTAGCTTACCTACTTGCTTCATACTTCTAACATTCCACGCTCCGACTCGCAGAATGTTCTCGACTCTTATTTTTAACTTTCCGATCGCATCCTCCGAAGTAGTCCCCTCCCGGAGATCCGAATGGGGGACTATTTTCACTCCGGAATCTTTTACCCCAGAGAATGCCATCATGTTTGTAACAATTTAAGTACGCTGTGTACTTGGGAGGCGGCTCCGTGGCGTAGTGGTATGTGTGTGACTATTACGCCCAAGGTCCCGGGTTCGAATCCCGACACGGTCCGCTTGAAAAATGTTAGGCGAGCATTTTTCACAAAAATACACCCTCGTCCGGATGAGAGGTAAAATGGAGGTCCCGTGTGTGAGTGTTGTCACGCATGTTAAAGATCCCTACCTTGCTTGGAACAGCAAGGGTTCGGCAAAATTCCAAATTTTCCAGGTAAAAATAAAAACTCGCTTCCTGGCCAATGTAGTACCTTCGGGTGGAGCATTGGAAAATCAAATGTAGTGTGTACTTGGGAGATAATGTGGTGGTTTCCCGTTGCCTTCCACATCACGGTAGTGTGTCTTAGACTGCCATACCGACCCCTATGGTCTCTGCCAATCTAAGTACCAAAAGAGCCGCTGCCCTCTTTCGGAGACCTGTCTTAGTCTGGTTCTTCATTAATGACCCTACTACTTTGGTTGGACCTGTAGTTTGGCTCTTTAGATCACTGCAACACGTAAGCCATTTCACCTGTTCTAGTAATTTAGAACTTCGGCAAGGTGCAGGTCCAATCGAAATGGGCACTAATTAGATTACGTGCAACAGTAGATTTTTGTACACAGTTTAATTACTGGACAACAGTTGTATATGCTGCAGCCAAGCAAACTTTTTTCAATTGTATGAAGATAACATAACGAGCAAGCTCAACAATTGTTCTGTTTTCTGGTTCTGCAGCACCATTTAATTGTGGTGTAAAGGGAGGTGTAATTTCAAATAAAATACCATTTTCAGTAAGAATACTACAAACCTCTTGATTTGATATAATTTAAAAATACCACATTTAAAGCTCGGTAAAGTTAATTTTTACTACATATAACCTCAAATTTACACGGAGTTATATTCCCCAGGGCGACAAATGCCTTTTAAGTTATAATTCAACACTTACCCATGATATCTTACTTCCGATGTGGCAGTTTAAGATTTTCTGGGATGTCGTGGGTAGAGTCCTGATGTCTCGGTGTTTGCCTGGCTGTAGCCCTTTTTGACGTAGCGCCGATTAGTGGTGTAATGATAGGGGATATGAACGAAAAGAAGGGAATTACTTTGTCGATATGTCAGAGCACTACAACACGTCCACACTCAAGGGAGGTCGGTAGTTAAGTCCTACATTCCAACATATTTGCTCTCAGGAAACATCTCCTCCCTCTAAGAGAGGTTAAAGTTCTATAACGCACATTAGTGGTATAACGGGACGGGGCGCTCGCAATACAATGACAACGAGCAAGGGGGAATTTCAAATTGAATTGTAACTTACAACTAAAATCGCTAATGAGGTAAGCAAGGTAAATGCTTATCGGGGCAGTCGGAGCACTCAGTTTCAATGTACCCTGAGCTAACTCAGTACCGAGGCGGGGAGTGGGGTAAACCATCAACCAAACCTCTTGCCAAAAATGAGCACCACCTAACTCTAACAGCTGAGCTTTGATGGAACTGAGATAGGAAATTTCTCACAGTCACAAATAATACCCACACAGCATACAATCCAGCTAACATACGTTGACACACAGTAATGTAAACCTCATAGCTATTCAATACGTTTACTATACAAGAATATATCAAATTAATAACAATAAACACATATACTATAATTTAATTAATAATTGGACTTACCCACTTGTTATGGTGCAACTTTAACGATACATATACCAATACATCGACTGACTAATTCGAATTTTACTTTAAAATCAAATATTAACACAGGCAACATAAATTTGCGACCATACGGCCGATTTAAAAAGACTTACGCAAATAAGGGGTTGCACTAGGATCCTAGTAGGATAGCCCTTAAGTACTGAGGGTATCTGCAATAATACCTGTAATAATAATAGGCGGGTCGTTGGCTTAGTTTTACATACTTTATTAAGTATTGTGAATATGCACTGCTCAATACCCTAAATTAGAACCCAACACTATTATAATTGTATGGACACTGCAACCCTAAACCCAATAATATTACAATGTAATTCACCAGCATGCAAAGTAAACCAAACGGTTGCAATGATAAAATAGATATGGAACGGACTCATCAACTGCTGATGCGTGGATGGCTGTGTTCCAGCTCAAATGGTGTGTGCCGGTAGAATATCGCTACCAACTATATTCGCATGGGTCCACTGGATCCCTACTTGTAAACATCTTTTAATTTCAGATGCCACATCTAGAACTCGAAATTTAACATACAGGTTACAACGGTACTAGAACATAGAATAGCAGAACGTAAAACGTAGAACAAAAACGTAGAATATAGATCTAGAACTGCAACTAGAACTAGAATTAGAACTTGAAGTAGAACTTGAATTAGAATTAAAACCTGAACCTTTAGAAATTATATTTAATAAATCCATACATCTAGCTGAATTTCCACAATACTGGAAGAATTTGTTTATTGTTCCCGTTTTCAAAAATGGAGATAGATCAAATGTAAAAAATTATAGAAGCATTTCTATAATGTCATCTATCGCTAAGATATTTTAATCATTGATTTTTGATCAAATATATAGTGCCATAAAGCACACTATAGTTCCTCAACAACATGGATTTGTCAAAGGACGTTCTACAACCATCAATTTATATATCTTAGTTGACTACATTGTTAATAATCTAGAATCTGGTTATAATATAGATTGTATATATTTGGACATGCGAAAAGCTTTCGATCGCATCAACATAAATTTGCTTCTTCTTAAGTTATCTTCTGTAGGTTTTGATATTCAAATTGTGAACTGGATTAACTCCTATCTTTCTAACAGAATACAAACTGTAAAAATAAATGATGAGGAACCGCATCCAATTACTGTTAACTCTGGTGTTCCACAGGGATCTCATCTTGGTCCATTGTTGTTTGTATTGTATATTAATGATGTTACATCTGTAATTAAGAGCTGTGAAATTTTGATGTATGCTGATGATATAAAAATCTTCAGGAAAGTTGAGCAAGTACAGGATTGCTTGTTAGTTCAGATATAGATTCAATAAAATCATGGTGTGACAAAAATTATTTAGATTTGAGCATCTCCAAATGTAAATGTATAAGATTTTCAAAGAAACGTGTTGATAGTTATAATTATTCTATCTCCAATGTAGTCTTGGACACTGTTTTAAACATTCGTGACTTAGGTGTGTTATTTAGTAGAAACCTAAATATGGACATACAAATTGACTATATTCTGAACAGAGCCAATAAAATGGCAGGTTTTGTAAAAAGACAATCTCAAGATTTTTATCAACTAAGAACAGTTTTATGATTATACATTAGCTATGTGCGCTCCATACTAGAATATTGTTCTATTATTTGGAGTCCTAATACTTATAGTCATAAAAATAGACTTGAAAATGTCCAAAAAAGAATTGTTAAATTTGTTTGTTTTAAATTTAATATTATGTACTCCCTTATCTAGGTTTAACTACTTTAGAAAAAAAGGCGTTTATTTTTTTATCTTTGTTTCTTATATAAAGTATTGAATAGTGTAATTAACTGCTCTGAAATTCTTGAAAGTTTTGGTATTTTATGTTATAGGTTTAATATAAGAAATCATGATTTATTTAATGTTGATTTTCATAGAACAAATTATGGAAAGCACTTTTGTATTACTTCCTCGCATTTTGCATTTTACTAATTTATATTTGAAAGACATGGATATTTTTAATCTAAGTTTCAATAAGTTTAAGGCATTACTACGGAGGAATTTGTTTAATTTGAATGATAATACATAGGTCATAAAAAAAAAGGTTAGCGTCAATTTTCTTTTTTATATTTAATTTATTTTGATATAAGTTTCTATTGTTAAATGGTTTGTTCAACCGTAAATAAATAAATAAATAAAGAAACTTGAACCCTAAAATATAATGCCCTAATTTCAGGCAGTAAAATCGCGGTTTACTTACCGATCCACAATCGGGTTCGATGCACAAACAACCAAAATGTGTAACAGGTGGTTGCCAAATAGCAGTCGAGGACTCAACTTTATGAATCGCCGTAATCCCAATTAGGCAGTTTGCAAACTCGTACCTGATAAGGTGCTATCAATATTGAAGTATGTACAAACTAATACGGAAAGAATTAACTATTTAATACACTGCTAAAATGCAAATGTTGTATTGAAAATTTCAACCGTAACACTGGGTATATAAATGCGTGTAAGGCATGAGAATGCACTTTTTGCATTTTCCAAATCTTTGTGTGGTTTTCACGTATGCTTACACTAAAACATTACAATACTGGTAATTTCCCCATGTGGGATTTTAAAGTACCTTGAACCTAATGAATACAATAAAAGTTAATTCTTTAAAAAAAAGTGTAACAATCTCCTTAAAAGTTTCAAAAAGAAAAACAAATAAAAAGGAAAAAGTCTCTTTGTACGAGAGCTCACACTATTTTATCTCAAGATGGCTACTAATACAGTTGTCATTGAAACGATAGTGCATAAATTTTGTTTATATTCGGTGTTTGGAAAATTTACTATTCGTGGCATCTCTACTCAATAATACTTGTGACAAATAAATATTCTGTTCGTTATAATAAATGATCAAGAAAGAAAATTGCTGAAATAATTCAGATCCTAGAATGTGGTCAAACTACTAGTTACAAACATTGTACAAAAGTATAAAATTGGAGACTTAAAGAGGATACAAAATTAGTGATTGTTTGATGTATCAGTTTGCAATGCATCTACAAATGAAGCCGTTTTCCTAACCATTGGTATCAGTTGGCGATGTTTTTTATGTTGAAATCAATGGCTTAAAATTGCGATGTTTTACCAATGGTTGGCTGATACGTTTTGTACCTTGTTATGTTTACATTACTCTCCATATAAACGAAGTGAAATTGAACTACTTTAGCATCGATTATATATGCATCACCCTGACGTAAATAGGATTATGCCTACAAATTAGGTTGCATGAGTGATTTCTGCGGGTAAAAGTACACAAATTGATACAAGCCAGAAACTTACCGGGTTTTTACAAGAGCCAGGGCTGCTACCTGGGTTTCGGGGGTAGTTCTTCGACTTCGATTTTTTTAGTGTGGTCCAACTGTCCTCGTCGATAAAGCCAAGATAATTTGTAGATATACAGGAAAAGGTACAGACAGGAAAGGGAATCACTTCGCTGAACTCTGTACTTCGCACATGTCTATCCTTGTTAAATGTTGCTAGTAAAGTTATGTCCCTTAATAGGAGTTCTCACCAGCTATATTCTCTCCCACCATTTTTCCCCACACTCCCATGGCTAAAACTGCGAACCACAGTTGCATTTATGTAGCCTAGAAATGTGACCATATGTTTTTTACGTACTGTAACGTCTCCCTTTGTTTAACATTGGTTGTTTTTATTTGTATTGGTGACAAATAAAACACCTAAAACGGGTACTTACAGTTTCAATCTAAGAATAAGCTCTTGAGCCTATTTCTCTTTCTTTTATGATAATCCTGCAACAGAGTATTTCTAAAAGATAATCATTATCCCTTATTAAACACGGTAGGGGATGCTTCTAACCCCTTAAATTTTTCAGAATTTAAATTTTTAAAAAAGCTTTACCCTGACTTCCAGTACTTGTTCGTGAGCCACTTACAAGCTTTTACTTAACTGTATTCAACCTTATTTAAATAAAAAATAAGTCTTTACAAACAATTTCTTTATTAGGATGTAAAAAACAAAATACACCACGGATCTATTTTTTTATGTATACCTAATTCCCTAACTAAAAACTCTTAACCTAGTTATTTTGTATACTATAGACACGTATGTCATAAATCGCCTTAAGGATCAATCTAACAATAAAATTACTTACATTACATGCGCCGCTTTTTTTCTACCAGCGTATACAATCAGGTGCAAATTCCAGAGCCTGGGTCAGCGTCCTGGTTGGCGTGTGTCGCCGTTGTTGGTAATATGCTCGCGGTATTTGAGTAGTTTATTGTTCTCGTACGAAACATTTTCACTTTCTATGCTAAAAACGTAAATAGTGGCTATACCAACAACTACCTGTTAAAGTCGCACCGCAGGGTTGCTTTGTCGGGCTAACGGTATTTAGTTGAGTTTATAAATACCTTCACTTTCGTACATTGAAAGTGAAAAGATTGGGGGCCTTGGATGTTTTACAATCTGTGCCCGCTCTCCAATCTAATTTAGTGCAATCTGTTTATCTGGACCGTTAATCGTGCCCCCAATTTATTTAATCAGTTACACTTGGGATGATAAATCGCTTAAAATTGGGAATGAATCGTTCTCGATGCGGTCAATGAAATATTAAGTACACTTTGTATTTAATCAAGGCTCACCTCGAGTTAAAAGATTTTTCTTCTTTCTAATATTATATTAATCAATGATTACTAGCGAATGGTTTCGTACTACCCTATCTGAGACTCAAAAATAATAATCATCCTAAACTGAATACCCGCTGGGATTTATCAATTTTCGGTTCTTTGTTAAGCTTTCTGGAGCTTTAAAGTGTTGATAAAGAACTTCGGGGTACTCTTAACCTATTAATTTCCTTCCAAATGCACCCTTATTGATGGGTTAAGGTCCAGTTTCCTACATAATATCTTACTATTACCTCCTTATTTGCAAACTACGTTTAAACTTGACCTACTTAAACATGTTGGCAATAAATTTATGCAAATATTTATTACTATTAACTAACGTAATTTAACTTCCCCTCACACGGACTTATTATCAAGTTACTCTAAAAATCGTGATTTACAAAACTTCCTGAATAGAATGTTGATTAGTTATTTAATTAAGCGGTAAAACCCCTATGTGTTGATAAAAAGATGGCGGGCTATTCCAATCTGGTGATGCCTTAGCATATTTATGGACGGTGACTATAAATCATAAGCACCACATTGCCGTGCGGTGCCATGTGGTCGGGCCACATGTCCTTATATTAGCTACTTTTAATTTAAATTAAAAGGAGATGTTACAATACCATACATAAGTCATGAGTTAATGTCCTGAAATGCATGGGAAACTAATAATCTTGGAACTTGCACATTATAAAGCTTAAATTAAAGATGAGAAAGGAGATCTTCCCCATACTGGATTTAAAAATTTCCTAAAAATTAAATAAAATGTGAAGCCTTTTATAAAAAAAGGCCATGCAACATCATCGGAAACGAAAACAAATTACATTGACATAAAGTTTTATAGCAAACAGAGTAGTCACTAGTAGATATACCAAAGAGTGGCATATTAAATATTGATCATCACAATTAACATATTTTTCTTAAACCAGAAATAGCTAAACAATTGTCTTATTTGCGTATTGCATTTAGTTACCTATAGTGGAATTTATTGTCATTTTTAAAATATCTCCGAAATTCACATTAAAGATAAAGCTGATTGTAACTGTATTTCATCCTTTTTGTTACTTGTCACAGTACACTACATTTATTCTTACATTTTTCAAATTAAATAATTAGTGGGACACAGACAGGAAGACCATGAAACCATTGAGGAATAATATTTTATATCTTTATAACTTGTATGCATAATTTATAAAAATTAATCAGTATTGCAGTATGCTGAAATTTGTATTTATTACAGACATTCTTTTCGCTTCTTGAAATGGGTTGTTTGTAATGAAAATACGAAATTTATTACCACTTCAGCATTGATTATTTCAGTGACTCTGTAACAAACACAAAGGTAAATGTACTAATAGACGTATAAAGAAAACAATTGCTGGTTTCCGACTTATTTTAGAAAAAAAAATAATAACATCAAAGCAAAAGATCTGAAATAAATAAAATTAACTGCTAGGAAATTTATTTATAATCTAAGCAATACAGTTAATTATTTTCAAATGTATAGCTTAGTGTTTCACATGAAGAAATTTACCTAATCGAGCGCTTTCATCTATAAAGAATAATCAAACAAGCAACAAACGATGGAGCAATTTATCATTGACAGTTAGATGTATTGTAACGTTAAATTTCTTATTTCTTAGAAACAGTGTACACTGACTTGGAACCGTTGAAAGCTATAACTTTTTCTGGCTTGGTATTTCTATAAACGGTTTCATCTGCATTGAAAAGTGTTTTTAAGCTTACAATGACAGTACAAATAAATTGTATATTACAAGGTAACGGTTAACGTCTGTGATTTACCACTCGTATTCTTTTAATTACGAATTGTTTACTACTGATGCAGTATCAAATCATATATAAAGAAACTTAAATAATTTGCACTCTTTTCCTTTAACAGTAATATGACTAGCATCATTAAAGTTTAATAATAAAATACCACAGCTAGGAAAAAGCATTAGCTGAAATGAATTTCATAACCTTAAATTATACTTTTATATCACTATTATAAAATATTTTACTGTCTTTTAAATGTTAAATGCTTTCTTTTAGGTAAAGTTGAAGAGGCTTTATTAGAAGAAGAAGTGGACGATCCAGTTTCAACAACTGTAAGCAACAAAATAATCTTAGAAGCATTTCTGAATAATCTCCCAAATTGTGTGAATCGAGAATTAATTGATAATGCAGCAATTGACTTCCTAGTCACTTTAAATAATAAGCATAATCGAAGAAAGCTAGTGCGGGCATTATTTGGTGTAAATCGAACGCGTTTGGATTTATTGCCATTTTATGCTCGTTTTGTAGCAATACTTTACCCAGCCATCCCAGAGGTTGCTAATGAATTATGCCAAATGTTAAGACAAGATTTTAAATATCACGTTCATAAAAAGGATCAAATTAATATCGAATCAAAAATTAAAGTTGCCAGATACATTGGCGAATTGGTTAAATTTAAACTTTATTTAAAAATTGAAGCTCTTTATTGTTTGAAAGTGCTCCTTCATGATTTTTCACATCATCATATAGAAATGGCCTGCAACTTATTGGAAGTATGTGGTCGATATTTATTTTGTAACTCTGATTCACATCAACGTATGAAGGTCTATTTAGAACAAATTATGAGAAAGAAGTCTGTCATGGTTTTGGATTCAAGATACGTTACGCAAATTGAAAATGCTTATTATTATGTAAACCCTCCAGATACAGCACCTGTTGCTAAAAAGGAACGGCCTGTAATGCATCAGTATATTAGAAAGTTGCTGTATCAAGATTTACAGAAAAACAATATTGATAAAATTTTGAGACTGATGCGTAAATTAAATTGGAACTGCGAGGAAACTGCAGCATATGCTGCTAAATGCCTAATGAGTGCTCATAATGTTAAATATCTAAATATCAGGTAAGTATACGATGAACATTTTTTTATTTTCATATAATGAAAATCTTATGTTTGGCATGTACTTGCTGTATCATCAGGTTTTCAGTCCTGGAACTGGTAGGACGTGTATCTCCATTGCTTCCTATAGCTAAACTTACATATTTCTCTGAAATTCACACAACCTACATTTTTCACTATCTGTGTGCAATAGTCGAATCTAGGTCTACCTTTATTTATTTAATAATAATAACGGTATACAACACCAATTTGCAATGATGTTATTAGTGCATAAAGCCAATTTACAATCAAAATAGTCATAATGTCTTCCGAACAAAACAAAACAAACATTTATAGTTATATAGGAGATATTGGTTCTGTAGAACCTTTAAATAATTTAATTGTAAAATAATTTGGTCAAATGTATTTAAGAATACTTAAAGCTACACGAGCAATTTGACCGTTCTTGTACTTATAGTACACTGTATTGAAAATAGCTAATATAGTTTAGTCGTTCTTAATTTACAAAGTGAAATACAAAATAGATCAATCGTGCATGAGTTACCAAAGGTTATCATTCTATTGAGACTAGATATAATGTTCTATGATATGGTACAAAAAATGTGTCGTAGCGTAACAATTTCTGTGGTACGTTTACGTTAAATTTAATTAATTGTAATAATTCTGGAGCATCTAATAAACCATTAATAACTTTATGCAGATCAATAATATCTATATTGATTTGCCTTATTTTTAGAGATTAGATATTCAAGCATATAGAGAGTTCATTATAATTTATATTATCTTGTGGAATTTTTAGTTTATATCCAATATATCTAAGAAAGTGTTTTTGAACATTTTCTAATTTGTCAATATATACTTGAAAATAAGGAGACCAGACGACACAAGAATATTCCAAGTGAGACCTAACTAGTAAGATGTAAAGAGACCTGAGTGTCAGAATGTTGTAAAACGATTTAGTATTTCTTTTGATGAAACCCAGTTGCTTCAATGCTTTATTACAGCAGTGATTAATGTGTTGTTACGGTTCAATTTTACGTAACGCGTTTCCAAACTTTTAAATATACTTCGTTCCCAAATACGACGCCTATGGTTTATTTCCTTATTGTAATTTATCAAGTTTCGTTCATAAATTCAAGTTTTAATTCTTGTATGTTGATAACGTGCATAAAACTAATCCTTATCACTTCAATACGAGTCGTGATCATCTGTTCTATTCTGAATTTGATCCTCGACGCTTGGTAACGTGCATCTTATTGTGAACTAATTTGTAGTTCCGCCCTTTTTATTTTAATTTTGGGGAATTGATGATCCGTTATTTAAGAGCGAATTATTAGTGAAAATTTTATATTTGCTCTGCTCTTTTGAGAATTTTATAGAAGTTCGAGGTAAGGTTATTTGTAATTTTTATGCACGTAAACTTCATACAGTTGTTATCTTTGTAGGACACACATTTGAAAACTCGTTGATAACATCGAGTTTTGTTCTTATTATTTAAGCTAGTTTTTTAAAGGAACCGCAAAACGGTAACGTAAATAGTAGGTGTGTTCACATCTAATTATAACATTTTAGGGTTGCAGTTTTACAGCTGTAGTTTGCAGTTTACAGGTTGCAGTTTTACAGCATTGTAGTTTGCAGTCTTGTAGTGCTTGGTATTTCAGTCTGGTACATTATGTACGTATTTTATTGAAACAAGCTCAGGCGTACCTGCTAGATACGATATCCGCGCTCAGGACCTGTTCTGGTAAGATCTTTCCATATTATATTTTGATTGTACGTGCCGCTAATCTGGTATCCATGCTGGCTTTCCACCTGCAGATAACATTATAGAGCCATCTCACATTATAACTGATATTGTAATTTATTTTAATATCATTTTTGTAACAGTTGTGCATCGGAATTAATTTAACCAACGAATTATTGTACACATTTGTTTGATAGGTATTTTTATCTGCATAATCGTACGCACAAGCGTTGGTACCACCGCGAGCAGCGTTCGATTGATTTTAAATTTATACAAAGTGAACCTAATAAAATATATTGCGGCCATTTAATTTCTAATAAGTGTAAGGTACATATTGAAAAGTACGTTGGTTTCAGTAACCCAATCGCTTGCATTTAAGCTTTGTTATGATGTAAAATTGATGTTTATGTTCAACCCTATGAATATTAGAAACCATAAGTTATGTCAGTAAACGATTATATGTTACTTGTATTTTCTTGTTGTCGAGTTTTATGTCCGTTAAGCATCTACAGATTGCATGAGAATTTTCCTAGATTGATTTTGCGGGAGGCGTACAGTTCTGATTTAGGTGGCGCTCTCCAAGACTCTTGTTCACCGTGTCGATCTTAGGTTATTTGTATCTTGGTGCAAATTCCCACTCCCCTCACCGACCAGAGTCTAGTCGTGGTAAAATACGGTTATTCCTGCGGGTAACGGTGTATATTTTTTTTTGTGTTCAGAAACCGTGTTAAGTTACTGGATATGACATATGGAAATTGGTTATCGAATGAGTGAAAAATGCGTGTTACGGGTTAATTCACTTAATACGCAACACGGCAGTCAGACGAAATGCATTGTAGCGACAAAGCGAGGTTTCTGTGTTAAGGTCAAATTAATATTGGTCCAAAGAATCTAAAAATGTGCATTAGAATCCGGGCTAAAAATGTGGGTTAACAATCCATACTGAAAATATTAAAATTTCTATTTATGAAACATCACCCTTCAATTACCTAGCAGTCACATAATAAAGAAGCAAACTTTCGCCATAAAAGTTTTGTATCTACCCTGTTGGGTTTATAATATTTATCATAAGATAACCCACACAAACTAACACTTGAAATATAGTGAACTCATTCAACGAACATATTATATAATTGTTTTCTGAAGAGTACTTCACGGAAAGCCCGTCATAGAATAGCAACAACTTTTGAATTTATATATATATATATATATATATATATATTGCTATGCTACTGGAATTATCGAGCCCCTACTTTGGGCTGTTATATTAATTATGCTATGTCCCTCTAAATTATTTGCGCTCCATCATTTGGACGACCATATTATTTTATGCTATGAATAAACAAGATTGTAATTATCTCCGACGTTGGGCTGTCTTATTAATGTTGCTATAAATTCCCTCCAGAAACTTGACTGGATTTTATCTTGAACCAACCTTGTCAACCAATAACAAAATTCGGTACGTTACCGCCTTACTTGTTATCAATTTCTTATTCAACTCGTAGCTTCTCCTTGAACTATTTAAATTAACAAATTACTCCCATTGACTTTATCTTATGACCTCGACTAGCATTTATTTGCAATTATAAAATTCGGGTAATTCGATTTTATATAATGAAACCAATATATTATGTACAGCTTTTGTAAATTATTTGAAATACACTTTTCAATTAGTTAATGTTGTAAATTTCATTTATTAAACATCATATCCTTTTTACTCAAAACCCAAAGTCACCAAAAAACCTATTATCTTTATCAACGAAGTGTAGAACGTTCTAAACCTGTTATCATATTACTCACTTTATACGTATGCAACTTCTTTTGTTGACTTTTTCACATTCATATTATATTAAACAAATTCAATATTCAAAATAAAAAATATATAGAAAAATAAAATGTCTTATAACTAAAAAAATCTGACCTGGTCTATTTTCTTCACATCGACGCTTCCATTTGAATAAAAATTATCTTCCCCCAATGTGGGATTATTACATGCCCATTTGAAATATACGCTTGAACCATTGCATTTAAATTATTGCCATCACCCTCTGGACTACCATTAACTTATGCACCCCAATTTATTGTCGTTTTATATCAGACTTATTACTTCTTATCAATCAATTTCCTCAAACTTAGAATAGAATTCTTATTATCATTGTCCTCCGACTTGAAATCGTAGTTTATTTTCTTCCCTTACTCAAATATCGAATTTTTCTCCCCGGCTTTAGAAATTGTATTATTCTTCTCCCAGATTTAGAAATTGTATTACTCTATTTTTCCCCGGACTTAAAAGTCGTAGTCTATTTCCCCCCGGACTTAGAAGCCCTATTATTAATATGTTTTAGTTTAAAATAAAATTCCCCAAACTTTACTTACGTTTAATCGGCAATTATAGTTTTCATCTTGGCACTTATTTTATCTTTCACTTTTAAAATTATTACGTATCACTTTATTTCATAGCGGCGCACTTCGGCCTTTGTTGAGTTGCAAACTGACCTCGTTATCACTGTCCCTGCTAATATATTATTGAATTCCCACTCCGTCAGTGGGTATGGTCTACAACTCGTCGCCCATTTATAACCAATCAAATAATTACATTCAAAGTAGTTTCTGATGTAATTCTCCACGATTCCCAATAATTGTAACCTGCTTGCAGCTGTCTTCGTTATCAACATGCTGTGTTTTGATAGATCTAATAGCTTTTCCATAAACAACTGATGCAATTCGACTTTTAATTTTCATATTTACATGTTATTCACGCAATTTTTAATCCTTTCTTATCAAAAATGGTTAGCTATTTCACGCATTTATATTATGCTTCCTGAAGCTCTATTTCTATCTCTGTATTAATATAATTGTTTGGAACTCTTTTGAATGCGTGTCTAATTACACTTTATCGTTTATTTATAAATATACGCGTGCTTCCACTGAAAAATATCATTACTTGCTTTACCTAAATTAACTAAAACTTTATCTACAGGGTATTGAATATTTTCTATTTACCTAATGCATGTGTTCCTGGTTTCTACGCTAACTATGCGTCTTCCTATGTTTATTTGCGTTGCCTAAAACTATCTATACTTTATATACAGGGTGTTGCCTGCTTACTATTTACAAACTATGTCCATTTCTCAATTCTTTTACTAAATAAGTGCAGTTTTCTGCTGCCTATGGTAATTTCTCATTTCTAAATGACCTTTACTATAGAGTACACCCTTAAACAACCCCTTATCACAGCAATATATATATATATATATATATATATATATATATATATATTGCCATGGAAGTCGGACTAAGCTTTTAACATCGAGCCCCAGCTGTCATAAAATTGCCGTGCAAATTTTAAAACAATTCCTTACCTTTTTATTTCGCCTTCAAACTCCTTCAGCTTCCCTGGCTAGCTCAGCTGTGCCTCTTCTCGAATACCTAAATTTACAACCATACCTCTTTCACACTCGCACACCATTCAATAAAATCACCAAATAATACAACAATTATACCACCTTTTATTTACAGCTATTAACAGATAAATTATATTCACATGTGTTAAAAACACTAATTATAAACTCAAATATGGTATGTTTTTAAAGTCCTTGATTTTTCTAATTATTTTTAAACAAATCCAATGAGATATGAGTAGATGTGCCCCACATGTTACCCTAAATTGATTTCACACTGGAGTATGGTGAGCTCATAATAACGCAGTTTAGTTTGTATATGCCGTTTACATCTTGCATAAATTAAAACAAAATTTATAGAACCTGTTTACCCTTTACAATTCATTTTATATCCTGAATAAAATTTTGAATGTTTTAAATACGTCCTTTTCAATGTTTAACCTTAATAAATTGTCCAGTACATGTATCTTTTACAAATAAGTTTCTACAACCAAATATGCCACAAAAAAAAATCAACACACAGCACAAAATTTCACATATGTTTATCAAACAGAAATTTCAAATAAATTACCTGGAGAATTCTTCAGGCTTCCTCCTTGTCGACGATGATTGCCAGAACACCTCGGCTTCGTTTCCATTCACCGTGCTACTCAGCGGATCTACAGGCCTCCACCAACTGCCACCTCTGCGAGCTCTGCGCTTTGTCTCACAGTACCATTCCATATATCATGCATACAAACTTGATTATTTGTGATGCTTACCCACATATATCATGCTTCCATTTATTGATTTTTGTGCTTTGTATTGTAGTAGCCGGACCTTTATTAATTTAATATGCACTACACGTACTTCACGTTAATAATTAGAGGTCCGCTACTACTGTGTTACACTTGCAACCACTCTATTTACGGTAATATAATCACATAAAATACTCATAGAAAGCTTTACTGTTATGGTGGTCGGCATTCAGTACTTTATAGAAGCAAAGAGAAGCCAAGAGACCCTCTATACCCTGAGTTGAGTATTTATATGCTTTCAAAACCCTTAAGTAGACGCACTTTCAGCGAAAAGCTTATTTTCAATTCTAATTCCTAAAATTTTGAATATAACCGACTTGAAATTCGTAAAATTCGCTCTGGTCTACGTGCCGTATATCCAAATTCGCTTTCACCTGTCGCGTTTGGAAAACTGTCTGCTTTCAACTAATGACAAAATTCCCTGCTGTCAGAAACTCCTCCTAAACTATATTTATCTCTGTCTTATGCATGTCTGCTGTCTCGTTCAAAACCCACTTGAGTTACAGAAAATCGATATTGATGACACCTTATCTCAACTCCACGTGTATACGGTACGTGCATTTTCAATCCCAACGCTTTTATATCGGTCTCTATCTGTTGTATATTACTGATCGTGCATTTCCTCGCTCTTTAAGAAGTTTGTTAGCCTTGTTGTTTATACAAACTGACGGTTAGACATAATTTCTATGAAATCCTATCGTAACATGCTCTCGACTTCGTTGAATGTAACCTTTTAAAACGCAGGTGTTTCTGTTAATTATCGACCGTTTAACATAACAATTCTAGACTTTATATTTCTTCGTATTTGATAAAACTGTGGTGGACTGTTACAACGAATACATTTGCCTTGGAATTATTGATTTTCTTACCCAAGCACTCTCCCTTATGCTTATACGTGTTGGATTAAAATTAATTAAAATTAATTATGCGTATCCTTGACTTCTATTTGCCTTGAAGCTGTTTTTTCTTTATGTAACCCTAACCTTCTATTATTAATTATAAAATTACGTTAATCCTCGTCCGTTTTCCCTAAATTTATTAAATTAATTTTGCGCGTAAATAATTTGTTTTTTCTATATACAAGGTTGTTGAAATTTTATTGTTTCCCACTGATTTAACCCTTTGAATCCACAACATATATATATATATATATATATATATATATATTGCCTTGGTAGGTCAGAAACAAGCTGTAACATTGAGCCCCAGCGTTGGGCCGTCATAAAATTGCCGTGGAACTCACAAAAATTCGTGCCCACGCTTGGGCCAACAAAATTTTCTGAAAAAATTATAAAAAAAATTGTACACAACCTTTTGGACACCTTCATATTCCTGCTCACTTTGGCTAGCTCAGCAATCGGCCTCTTCTTGAATACCTACCATTTTAAGTACATACCTTTCTCACACACATATTGTCAAACGAAATTACCAATCAAATAATACAACAACCATACAATCTTTTATTTATACATATTAACAAGTTTCCATTATTAATTAAATATTTACACCTTGGTACAGACAGTTTGTTAAAACTGTTACCAGCTCAATCATTAAATACTTTAAAGTCCTTGGTTTTAATATATTGTAACAAATTCTATATAATACGAGTAGATGGGCCCCACATTCAACCCTAGTTTGACTTTATTCTGGTCTATTTTGAGCTCATTATAACCCAGTTTCTGTAAATGCTTTTACACCTTGCATTTTATTGAAAACAAATTTAAAGCCCCGTTTACTCCTTACAACAACTATTTATAGCATGAATAAACCTTTATATATCATCAATAAACCTTTTTTTTAATAATCAAAATTAATTGTTCTACACATATACCTCTTTAAACAAGTTTTATGGTAATAAATCCATCCCCAATAAGTCAAAACACAAACACAAAAAATCAACACAAATGTTTATACAAAAAAACAAGAAATTAAGTTTCTTTACCTGGAGTTGCCTTCGTTCCCCGTCACCGCTGAAGATTGTTACTAGAAACCCTCGTCGTTGTGTCCATATACTTCTATTATGCCTGGATCCAACTGATCCCCACCATCCAAATCTTGGCCACCACCACTATTCTTCTACCCAGATATTAGCTTTGTCTCAAACGTAACATACCATACCAAATATACTTCACAAGTTACACTTTAGGCTTTGCTTACCCAAATACCATCCCTTCATTTAATCGAGTCATTGTAGTAACGGCACCTTTTATCTAAACAACAGCACCAATTTGTGCAATATCACATTTACAACTCTTGCGGTACGTTACTACAGCTTTCATAATTTCAAAACAGGATGTTTTATGCAACTTTACCAAATACACAATAATTAATACCCGTAAGAGCATTTACTATTATTACGTTGCTAAGCGCGTTCTCAGATCTCAAAGGAAAAAGAGCTTTAATATTTTTCTCCGTGTATTTATATGATTTTCTAAATCCCCTATGGAACCTATTTCCATATAAAAGCTTATTTTCTAAACGGATTCTTAAGATTTTGAACGTAACGAACTCTAACTTATGAAAAATCCCCTGTTCATCATGCTGTTACATAGAATTTTGTTCGGTACCCTATACGGATGCTCTCTTCTTAAAACTGCTTGTTATCGACCAATGATATAATTTTCCCTCGTCACAACGCTCCACCTATTAGCTACCTATCTCCATTTCACGCACATTTGTTGTCTCCTTTAGAACCTCTCTTAAACTACAGAAAATCGATATTGTAGTTGGCCTTCACATTTACCCGTGTATTTATGTGACTTGTACCCAATGCTTTCTTTATACGTTTCTCTGTCTGTCTTACATTATCGATCGTTTATTCCACTCCGTCTTCAAGGCACTTGTTATTGTAGCAGCTTATACGCCGACCGTTGTAAACAAAATTCTATAGAATTTTGTGCTAACGTTCGTTTAAGATTCCCTGAACCTGACATTTAACCAACAGGTGTTCTTCGAAGCAACCGGCCGTTTAAAATAACAATTACTAGTTCCACCATTTTTAGTATTTGTATAAACGAATGTTGGCTTTTATGTAAATGGAAATATTTGCGTTTAAAATTATTGATTTTCTATACATGCAAGCTCCCTTTTTGCTTCCATGCGTTTGATTTAAAATTATTTTAATTACTTATGCATATGCTTGAGTTTTTATGTACTCAAAAGCTTCTTCCCGTATGCACTTTTAACATCCCAATTTAAAAATAGAAAAATATCTTAATAACTGTCCATTTTCACTATATAAATTAATTAATTTGGCGCGTAAATAATTTGCTCCTATTTCTATATACACAGTTGATAAAATTTTGTTGTCTACACCTATTTAAACTATAATTCCATGTCAATATATTAAAATATTATAGAATGATTTAAAAGATATCTGAGGGTAAACACATTAATTTACCACTCCTATCAATGTTTTCTAAATTTAAAACACTACAATAAATTAAGGATTGATAAATAATTACTTGTTAAACTAGGCTAAAATTCTATGTACTCGTGGTGAAGCGTTTGAGATTTAAAAGAAGCATTTTGGTTAACTGTTCTTCAATAAAACGTTTATCTAATGTAATTTCAACTGAATGTGTTTCGGTTGATTTGTTGTAAATGTCATGTTAACTGTTTGATGGATACTCTATTTCATTAATTAATTAATGTACCATAATACCTGTAAAAGAATATATTTTAACATTTTTAGTTAGCATAAAGTGATTGTAAGATTTGTGGAATGTCAACCAATGATAATTAGTATAAGTGACACAAGTATCTGTTCCAAAATAGGAATCATACATAATAATAAGGGATCAATGAATCTACTTCTTAGACATTTGTAAATAGTAGGCAAGTTATAATTTTTGAGATTATCTCCTAGGTGATAAGTTTTAAAAAAAAGTGTTGATTTTGAAAAATTTTTTAAAAAAGATTTTTTGCTTTGGAGCTCGTTATAAAATTTAATAAAACAGAATATATCTATTTGAAATTTATCCTTTTTATTTAATCATTATTTTATTGGAGCAATATAGAGAATTTAATATTTGTGGAAGACTATTAGTGCATCATATAAGTAACGAAGGTTTTATACAACCATGTGCAGTTAAGAAAAGTGATTCCCGTTAAAGCAAACAAAGAGTCATCTTTAGTGTTGGTGAAGAATAGCATCAGTAAGCTTCGAATAATTTGCAGTGGTTTGCCAGTCTAACAGGACAACGTTTTGTGCATATCTGGCCGTGTATTACAAGAATACATATTCATATAGCGGATTCTAAGTATACGGTTCCTGAGTTATTATTTTATTAGTCCTAGAACATAAAATAGAGTGAATCTAATAGAAACATAAAATTAAAACTTACTTTCTACAGGTATTAACTGCAAGCGTCTGCAAGACGATTTTGTTTTATTCTGTAACGAGGTCCATTTGAACAACTCGAGCACCTTTGGTGGAATTACAGGTATTTGAAATTAATCCTTGTATAAGCACCATTTAAAGATTTTTGTTAGTAATTTGAATCTCAAACGTTTATCTAAATTATACATTTTCGATTATATTTATCAATTTTGAAAATAATAACGCCACATCTGCACTGCGAGAGGTTAAGTGATCTTAACTAGACGACGCTTTATGCGAAAGTGTTTAATGTGCCTGTAAGACGACCTAAACCCACGTTTTCTTACAGAGTAGAAATATCTAGATATAATAATCCCAGAGTGAGTTTCAAAAGCCGTGGCATAAATAAACAAAATTTTTTCTTTATTTAATTTTACAGAACTACAAAACGTTAGGAGAGTATTTTGCATCGTGGTTAAATATATGCATGTAAGGAAAAATTACCGCTATTTCTAAATATTTGAAAGGCCGACACAACCTTTATCTGTGCAATCATTTATTCTTTAACTCTTTGATTTTAATTATATTCTTCATTCACAATAATATATATATATATATATATATATATATATATATATATAATTCAAAGATACCACACTGGCTTTATCTAAGTACAATTCAACTAGGTTATTGAACTACAAGAAATGTTGAGTGCTATGTGTCATAGGTGGCTTGTATAATTGAGCAATTTTTCAAACGTGAAAGCAAACACTTTTTGAAACAGGATATAGAGTGTAAAATGGCAGACAATTTTCAAACTATGAAATGGAACGAAACAAGCATATTTGATAATCTTGAGATATTTGTGAATATTTAAGAATATTCAAAAGATATAAACTTCTTGTGAAGGGCTAGGGACCTTTGATCCACACCAGAAAATATGTCCTATTGTCTACAGGCGTGCGTTTATTGAAACTTCCAGGAATCAGTCTGACAATTTCGATCGTTCCTACTTTGATCCAAATTATATCAGTGGAATTATGTTTAATCCCAACAATGTTTGTAATGAATTTCTGGCTGTAATTTTACTGATGGTAATGTCAGTGACTGTAAATCCGGTGCTACAAAAATAATAAAAACTGATTTTTCTTTTGGGTAGTCACCCTTAAAAATTAAACCAGTCACCCCTAAACGGCGATAAAAATTTATAACAAAGTGACCGCACTGTCAATTAAATTGTACTACTTTGTCTATCAAAAGCTCAAGACTCCTAAAGTAATTGTGTTGAGCATCAAACTAGTTCTCTATCAAAACTAATGTGAATAGAACATTATAATTTAGCAATTAAAACCATCTTAAATAATGAACTGACTAAGCAATCTAGGAAATGCCATAAATAAAAATTCGAACATTGTATCAGACAACGAAATGTTACAATGCTGTGTTGTTTTAGGATTGATTTAATTCTCTAAGCCGTGTTAGTTTGAACCAATGTTCTAGGATACTGTATTGTATGAAGTATTTCTCTTATTCGTAAACCGTTTACAGTAAAACCTTGTTATAAAAGTCTATGTTTGACTAGATAACTTGTATACATTTATTTGACACAAATGTCTAATTCATGCATGCCCTTATTGAGTACATACCTTCTTTCCTGGTTTTCATTATATCATAGTAGGTATGATATTATCTCTACTAGTAATATTTTTGTAGGTGCTTAGCAAATCTACTTGCTGGACTGGTTGCATACCAAGAAGAAGTCGGCACCAGGGTTGTTGATGCTGTACTTGAAGACATTCGGTTAGGCATGGAAATTAATTCTCCAAAATTTAATCAACGCCGGGTAGCACAGGTGAAATATTTAGGCGAACTCTACAATTACAGAATGCTTGAAAGTTCTGATATATTTAAAGTGCTATATTCTCTTATAACTTTTGGTGTAACAATGGATATAAATATGCCTTCTGCATTAGATCCACCTGATAACTTATTTCGCTTACGCTTAGTTTGTGTAATATTGGAGACTTGTGGTTTGTATTTATATTAATAATGCAGGCCATCGTTTTATATATATTTTTAGGTACATATTTTAGCAGTGGAAGTAGCAAAAAACGTTTGGATTATTACTTAACGTTTTTTCAAGCTTATTACTGGTTTAAACGAACTTCATGGGGAGAATCATTCCCCCCTCCTTTAGAACATTTAGTTACTGACACACTTACATTATTACGACCTAAACTGCAATTATGCCAAAGTTATGAAGAATCATTTAATGAAGTATATAATGTTCGACTTGGTTTAGGAATAGGTAAGATATCCAGGTACATTATTTAAAATACAATTTCTTTAATAGAAAATATTACGGATGAAATTGGTAAAGGTGATGGAAATTTAGAAAGTATTATAGAAACTGACAATGAAGACCAGGGTGATGATGAAGCTTCAGAATGTATGACGGGCCCTATAACTGATGATACAGCTACAGAAGATGAAACTGTTAATCATACACATGAATCAGATGACGATGGTGAGTAAAATCTCTTGGTAGTGTAATCGTATTTTTTAAATATGCTTTTTTACTTGTAATTATATCGATGGGTAGCTTTATAAATGCTAACGTATTTTAAATTAATTTCAGCAAGCAAGTATTGAAATATAAATTTTCACCACAGGTCATTATCATTATTGATTCGTTAGTGAATATTACGCAATTTGATCAACATATCTGCTATGTGTTCTTTTTGCATGTGCATTGTGTTTTCTAAAACAGCTAAAATTTTGGATTTTTAAATGAGAATTTGAAATATTTTGCAAGTTATATTTCTTATCCAGAACTCAAATTGAATTAGGCAGCATGTCGATTTCAATGCTAAATGCTTCATTTTCAATATTCTGATTCTTTAGTTATTTTAAAGCAAAATTGTAAAGTAGTCTTTTTTTATTAAGATATTCCTGTAACCAATACAAATGTATGTTAAGGCATGTTATTAGTTATCTTTAAACCGTAGGTACATAGAAGTGTTGAAACAATATATCTTTATCACAGGTAAAATGGTGGGTTATATTTTTTAGTGCGAATAATATATTTGATTGTAGATTGTAAGATTGTAGGAAATTGTATAACGGTAATCTGAAAAGTGGTGCACACATGCTTGTAGAACACGAAGACAAACAAATAGCAAGATCGGGAAAAAATTTGTAACACTTTTAATATTCAGCCTTCTTTGGGTAATTCAAACTATCTTTTAATTTGTTCTGACCAGGACCTGAAAATAAACAAAAACCATACACAAAAATCTACCTCGGAAACACAAGTGGGTTCTTTGTTTGTGGCTGCAATTGATCACAATTGTTATAAGTTCCAAACTGTACTTTTGCCGAATAAATGGTATATAAATAAAACAGCTGATATTTTAACTTGCTAAATCTCATATATTACAAAAGACCAAAATAATTATATTCATAAGTAAGTAATCTCTGTTTAGCTGAAATTTATACATACAAACAATTTAAGATAAATTAAACATCTTCAAATATGTATATATAAAATATTATTTTTAAAATCCCTTAAGACAATTCTTTTAAATTAAGTAAATTTAGCGACTTTGCAATTTTTTTAACCACTACTCTGAGCTCAAAGCATTTCACATAGAAAAGAAATTAAATTAACACTCTAAATGCATTTATCAATATTTTGCTGCAAACGGTAAAGAAATTAATTCCATTTGAGTAACCAATACATTTAATACTATAATAGCGAATTAATTTTTTTAATTAGCTTTATCAATTATATTTGATAATATTTATAAGAACGCAAAAATCAGTTGTGGCATAAATATCTGAATTACCATCGGGATTATAAACCAATATCTTTTATCACAAGATGTAGACCTCGGCCATTGCTGACATCAAGTAACTTTCAGCGATGATAAAAGTACGAGAAATAATTATAGTGGGCTTTTCTGCATAAACTAATAATAAAGGCAAATGCTTAAAAAAATGAGAAATCAGAAAAGCGGTATCTTCTACAAAAGCAGCTTCTGGTATAAAAGGTGTCTATTAAAAGCCTCTAACTATTTAATACGACTTCCTACAGCATCCAACCATATGGAAAATGTATGCTCAAAGGCTTCTTGGTGATTCCACCGTATTGGAAAATCAAATAACAGATTAGGTGCTAAAAAATGCATACTTAACAATGATTGTGTTAATGCAAATTATAATATGGATCTTGCCCCTGACAGGCCTTGCAAAAAGTATTCAACGGGAGAAACGTTCTTGACCCGGCCCTGATTATAACTAAATCTAAATTTAGAACAAGCTTCGCCATTACGGTCCATTGTTCCACCCGACATCAACCAAATGTCGAATGCCACGTAGGGATGAACATGCACACACAATATCAAACAATCCTATCCCCTCTGGTTCCTACTTTACTATGTGACAAAGATACTAATTGCATTCCAAACTACATGCACTGTAGTGTACATAGAGTTGCCTAAAACTCTCCTATCGTAACGGGAAATGATACTATTAGAAATTATTTATTTATTTGATCAGCAACAATACAGAGTATAAACCCCAATTACATAGTGCTGAATATCAATACATAGAAAAATAAATATCTCATTAAAATAATGTCACATAACATAGCAATTTCGCTAGAACAAGTATTAAAAATATCGAAATCATTCTTAAACTTATGCATTAAAATATTTATTTCTAAAACTTTATAAACTGGAGATTCAGAAAAAGTAGTAATAAATAATAAAAAATCGGGTCTCAATTTAATTAAGAGAACCTTAAAGCAAATAAGCGATAATAGGGGTGGCATAATTATATTGTTGTTTAATAGTTTATATATATACACTACACCCAAGTAGTGCCTTTTATCCACTAATTTTGATAAGCTTACATCAATTTCCCTATGAATCAATTGTCTTTGATCATTATATGAGATGTATATCAGAGAAGACCAAATGATAGAAGCATACTCTAGTTAAATAAGCATCTATAAAGAAGGGTTATAACCAATAATTTTGCAAATGGTAAGAGTTTTTAATAATGAAAGAAAGACTCCTTGCACCTGAATTAGCAATACTCTGAATATGCTCTTTAAAACTAAAATTTGAGGTAAATAATATCCCCAGATCCTTCAATTTAGATACACCAGCGATACTATTATTATTGATTTTATATTCAAAACTAATAGGCTTGCGCTTTTTGGTGAAAGTTATCGACTTGCATTTATTTATTTTGAATGACAGATCATTAGAAATGATCCAGTTGGCAATTCTATCTACATCTTGTAACAAAAACAGCCTTTGATACTATTAATGCGTTTGAAAACTTTCACATTATCAGCATATAAGAGGCACTGTGAAACTTTAGACATTTTGGAAGATCATTAATGAATATAAGAAACAAGAAGGGACCAAATTAGAACCTTGAGGAACACCAGATGTAGGTGTAAATGATTTAGATACACAGTTGTCAATTTTTCCCTTATGAATTCTTACTGTTAAATAAGATTTCCAAAAATGAATGGTATGTTAAGCAAAATTATTCAACAGAATGTCATGCGACACCTTATCAAAAGCTTTAGTAATGTCACTTGAAACACAATCTAACTGGGAATTACATTCCACAGCCAGAGCAACCTGATGCGAAAACAGTAGTAGGTTAGTATAGTTCATTCAAATTAACTTTAGGATGACGTCAAATGCAGTAATTAAGTGTTGGCAACCGTATGCAAATAAATACCTAGATTTGCACTTGAAGAATACTGTCATTTAACAAGATAGATGTTGGCAGTTCTGTATGGCGTTGCCACTAATTCTTCTTGCCAATGGGAATATTCATATATCTTTCATTAAATATATTATGATTTAAGCTAATATTGGCAATGTTGTATTTTATTCAGTTGTGACGTCATCCTAAAGTTAAAGCGAATGGACTATAACAGTTGATTTCATTCTAACAAAACCATGTTGTTGAGGCACAAAATAGTTCTTAACATGCTCATAAATTTTATCAAACAATAGAAGTTCAAACACTTTAGCAAAAGACAACATACACGCTATCAGTTTATAGTTCATTAAATCTTCTTTTTTTCCCCCTTTAAAAACAGGAAAGATGTGAACAGCCTTCCACTGGTCAGGAAAGGTGGCCGTTTATATACAAAGATTAAAGATGTTCGTTAGAGGTAAGCCAAGTAGGTCAGCACAACCTATAATGACACAGCCTGGCACCCCATCAAAACCAACAGCAGCTTTAGGTTTAAGCAATTTGATTGCATTAATTGTTTCACATTTGGTGTATCAAAGGGCACTATTCCACTATACGTCAAAAAACAGTATGGGAAAATACTTTCCTGGCCTAGGCCAGTAAAGTATTTTCCTATACAGTTTTTTATCCTCATTTTAAACCATATAGTGCACTCCACCAAGCAATCTCACAAGGTATACACAAGTGAATTTTTTTTTATTAAAAATATTACACCTATACTACTTACACGCATAGTACAATAACTATAATTTATTTATATTTACAGTAAGGTTGCAATTTGTACAACCATGAAATAGCAGCTGAACTTTTCCAGAAAAGCTTGAGACACGACTGCTGTTTATTGTTAGTGATTCCTCTACACACTTGTCGGTGTATGTTTCTTTAAATATTTTATTTGCTATGTCTACTTTATTTGTATAGGATTCATCTATATAGTGTAATGTCTCACACACATACGTGCAAAAATTTGTAAGAAAGTTTGAGGAATGTGGATCTGTTGAAAATAAAAAATGTACAGAACCTAGATTGTTGAACGAAGAAGCACACATTGCAGTTTTAGGACAGTTTATAGCAAATCCTACCAACTCAGTATGCCAGGTATCTAATCTAACGGGAATTTCAATTGGTGCAGCTTATAAGGTGACGTAATTACATAAATTTCAACCATATAAAATGCAGATCTGTCAAGAACTACATGAAGATGACTTTGATCGAAAACTACATTTTGTGAGACATGGGGTGATGTTGTAGACGACGTAAATAGCTATAAACGTATCGCCACGTTTTATCCATCTTGTTTAGTAGGTAGATTACACCATTGCTGAGTTTCAAATTGCCAATCCGTTCTAAAACACTTTTCCCCTCATAGTGGAATGAAGGAACACCAGGTAGAGGTACACAGAAGGTAAAGATAAAGGAACTTACATACCTACAAAGAAAAAAGACACACACACACACACAACACAGATAGATGTTCTTGGCTTCAGGTCTCGTGGCTTAATGGCGTCTTATCACATCGCGTGTACTCCGCCATTCACTCTGCGCAGGCGCGACTCGGGAACGACGGAAATTGAAATTGTTTAATTTAAAAATATCCACGGGAATTTATTTACAAATTAAAACTAACTCTAAAAAATGTACATTGCCAAATTTTGGCATGTAACAGTGAAATGATTAATAATGATCCGGATCTTTCAAAGAACATCTATTTTTTCAATGAGTGCACATTTTTTTGAATGGATGAGTTAATAAACAGAACTGTCGCTATTGGAGTGATGTGAATCCACATATTTTTAGAGTAGGGCATACTCAGTGGTCAGAAAAAATAAATGTGCGGGAGGTATCTGGGACACAATTATCAGTCCTTTATTCATCGATGGAAATTTAAATGATGAAATTTATTTGAACATGCTGAAAGATACCAGTGATCCTCTAATCACTGAAGCTATAGAAAATCAACGTGATGGACATGGAAATTTGCAAGTGCATGAAGACCGGCTTTATTATCAACAGCAATAGAACAACTTTTATTTAATAACTGTGTGTGAACTGGTAAAGTGTTATAATCTTACAACCCCTAAATAATGCTTCCCTCTTCAATATTTCTACTAATTTTCTTTATATTACAGGTGGAACCTTTTCAAATAAACACTGTATATCCTTCAGCAACATTTGAGGATTTCCACCCTCCAAGCCACTTTAATTCGACTAAATTTGCCCCAGCGTTGACCAAAATTGTGGCGGAGGACCTACGGAAACAGTGCCCTGCGTATTCATTAGTATTGGGTAAATTTAAAAAGTTTGCTACAATTTGATGCATTTTTTTCAAACTGATGTATACCCAATACATGTTTGCAATCTTTGCCTTTTAAATATTTAAAAAAGAGCATCAACTTTCAAAGTTCAATGAACGATGTGCAATATATTTCCGATACAAAAGCATATAAGGTTTGTTTGTCACAAATGATTTTGGTTTTTTTTTAGTATCTGGTATTCTAATCAGAAGTTTGAATCCCAAATCTTCTATGTCGGTCAAATTTAATTGTTACAGCTCTTCACGACGACTTGCACTGGCAACACTAAATATTAGGGCGACCTAGAAGATACAGACTACATAAATATCTGGTCATTTTAAAAGGATTCAATTCGTATCATACCTTATTTATTATGTCTTCCGGTGCTTCAGTAATAAAAGTTTCAATTTATTTCCTGGACAGAATCTTAGACTTTGTAGGTTTGTAGCCGTCATTTTGATGTTTTAAAAATGCACGTAATTTGCAATTGTTGCGAATACTAGTAGGGCTTTACAGTGGTCTTATCGATACTTGGTACTCTGAAAATAATCTCGCTGGTTTAATTTTTAATTCTTACAGACTACCTTTACTAGAGAGAGAAACGTTCACGTCTAGTATAAAAATGACACTATCCTTTTTTAACACAAAGAAGTTTCGATCACGAATTTTAAATGGCAATCGATAAACATTGTAAACAATTATAAACCTAAACAGCAATACTTGGATATATCAATGTCTTCTTTAGCAATAAGGGTTGCTTTCAGCATAGAATAATTTGACCATAGCGTAGAAGCCTTACACGTGGTTACTAATTTGGAAAGTATACAAATGTCGTATGGTTTTCGTCACAAAAATTATTAAAACGTGGGTAAGCGAATTCATGTTTTTCTTTGGATTAACTGGACACTAGGTGTAGTACTACATTTTGAGCACTATTTATCAAGTCTGGTTGTGTCCCAAGCACGTAGGCATCTTCGTCACTATTCATTTTTTTTTTATTAATGCTACAATATTTGCACTTGTAATAAATACTTAATTCTACTTTTATCACAATAAATAAACTGCGTTTGTTTGTCTTGATTGTCATGGAAACGATTTCATAAGCAATTAGATTTTAATGCAAGAATGTAATGCACTCTTTCACAAACTGATGCACTAATAGATTTTAGGTTTTCAAAAATATTGAATGCGAGTTCAGAAAAAATAGTATGCACACTTCGTAGTAAAAACACATTTCTGGACTTTCAATACTTGTTATCGTCCGATAAATTTATTGCTTTTACTACTAGATACACAATATACTATTAAACTCAACTAGGAAATACACGTACGTCAAATGTGCGTTATACAAGACTGTTCATTATATGCAATAAGAAAATTAATGAACATAAGTACACAGGTTGCATCTAAGTCTGCGCATTATGCACTCATACACAGCTACTTGAATTATGCGGCGCTTTACTACACACCAATCGTGCATTCGTTTACTAAAAAGAGCTGTCAGGCTACTTACTAGTGTACCTTTAACCACACTGTAAACCACTGTTCTGCGAGTTGAGAATATTAACTTTACCAGCACTATATGTTCTCCCGTGCATCAAATATGTTCTAACATTACAAAAACAACCATTAAAACACTATGACATACATAGCTACAACATACGAAACAACCTAAAATTAATATTACCCTAGCATCGAATGAATAAAAGTAAAAGTGGAGTAAACTAATGGGCTTATAAAATTTACAATAAAATCCCAAATCAATATTTACAACAACATACCACTAAGGAATTGCTCAACAGAATAATGAAAATATACTTCATGGATCTTACACTATTCAGAATCAATGACTACCTGAAGAGGACCATAATAGTAATGTAAATAATCTTTTATGGCATAGTTAAATATCATGTATATTTTATTATTCTGCAAATAAATATTATTATTATTACCCTTGAGGTCTCTCTTGAGTAGAAGAAAAAAATTTAAATCGCAAGGCCGAGATCGGGGAGTAAAGAGGGTGTGGAATTGCTCAAACTTCGGGTTTTGCAGTGTCTCTTCGGTTGTGCACAAGGTTTGTGGGTGAGCATTGTCATATTGCAAGATTATTGGCACCGGGCTGCCTCTAACCCAACAAACTTAACGTCGGAGATGTGTTAAGAGTCTCTATATACTTAGAAGAATTTACTGTTGCCCCTCGTTCCATGTTTATCGTCTGTGGCAGTGATCGGACGTCTGCTGCATGTTTCATCAACAATTATGGCTTTGCCAAGCTCACAACTACAAAATTTTAATACCAATTGATTTACAGTAGATCTATCAACAGTATCGTCACCATAAACAGTCTAAATGACAATGAATCTCAGTAGACATTTTCAACAATTAAAAATTGTGTAACAGCGCACTGTTTAACTCGTGTTAAGATAGCACTATAACACGTCTTCATACTTCTGCTACTCAAAATGAACTGGTGAATGCATCACCTTCAAAATGGGCATTGTGACTTCCGAATGCCACCATATACACTTCTGTAGGTTATGTTGTTCGTGTCCTACAAGCATGTACGCATTCAACCTACCCTCGTATTTTGTTACAAAAATATAATATTATATCGTAATGGACGTAAATAGTCTTACAGTAATGATATTGGTACAAAGTGAGGGCTACAAAAGTCATGAATCACATATTCTTCAGAATATACATTATGTCCCTTATCTCGAAATCATTAAAAAAATTTAAAATTTAATTTAAAATTTCCATAAGAACCCAAGAATTATTTAATGTGTTGTTACATACAGTTTTGCTGCAGAAAATTTAGCTTGTAATCCATAAATAAATCGACAAAGTACCCTGCTAAAGATTCTGTTTTGATATGGTATCGAAAACCTAAACTGCACTAACACGAATGATCGCCGACTAACTCTGCAGGATGGGTGAGTTTGAAGATGGTTTTGAAATACTATTTCATGTGAAATGTCTTAATTGGGAAGTATCTTGGACGCCACTTAATCTTGCTGGGTTTCTAAGCAAAGCCCCCAGAAAGAATAATAAGAGGATGCGAAAACCTTAGATCAGGAAAGTGATTCTGCCCTAAAATTTGCATTAAAAATCATTAAGTATATTATTGTTAAAATAAATACAAAACAAATCTTAACCATAAGGACACATAGACCTATTTACTTTAAGCTGGAAGGAAGGTTTTTAAAATCAAACGTTAAATTACCCGAATTTTAATCATGCCTCTAGGTAATTACAAAATAAATTCATTACTACAAAAGCGGAACTATTACCTTCACATTAGTTGTGAAAAACACCAATATAAAACAGTCCATACTCTATTACATGATTATTTTCAACTCTATTACACAATTATGTTTTCATTACAAGTACATGATAAACATTCTTAAGCAAAAATTAAAAATCTAAAATATATCAAAAATTACTTAGATTAATGGAAAAGGTTTTTGACAACTTAAATTACTATCTAAATTCTTAACCTAATAACAAGAACGTACTGTGGGTACATTTATAATTTTGATGCGATTAATTAAAAAGTTTATTCATTTTCAGTAACTATAGGTTATAGTTTCAGAAATTTTAATCATAGGTACCAGAAGAGTGATTTTGACTGTAATAACTTGACTTCTCACCTTCTGTGGCGCCTATGGCATTGAAATTTCACTTAGGTTAAGTTTTACATACATATACAAAAGCATACTCATTTACTTACACACAATTTTTCGGTTTATTATATATTTTTTAGGTTGGTGTTTATGCCGATTTGTTTTAATTTATTTAAAATTTTTGGAAAAAATCTGATTAATTAGAAGGGATATGATGTTCCTTTGGAATGTTTATAATCGTATTTCACTTTAGTAGTTTCTGTATTAGTAAATTCTACCAATTGGATTAAGTTATTTTGTTTAGGAAATATAATTTTTAGATTACATGTACTGAGTCTTGCGATCATTGTTTAGTTATTGCTTTCTCATCTTCTGAATATTCAAAGGTGTTGTATATACAGATGCTTTTATCACCCAAAAAATGTAATAAAATTGCGATTTGTGCTATATCAGTTTTGCTTTCTTTACATTAAAGCAAGAAGAAAAGTTTGAATTAACAAATTTAATATACTTGGAGAATTTGAATTAGCACAGACTCCAGAAATAACTTAACACTTGTATACATTTTTAGAGCATAAAAGAACATATGTCTATATAATATAGCGCGATGTTAGCATTGTTCATTTGTACACGAATAACTGATCGAAGATTAAGCCACATATCTTGCAACACTATGACAAACCAATCATGTGTGCTGCTAAAATAGTGATACAATATATTACACGCCCCTCTTAATACAAAAAAAAGGGAAACCGAAATTAGTGAGTTTCACTAAATACAATTACTAATATATAATCTCAAAATGAAAATCTTTCTGGGTGATCTAACAATTCTATCAAACCTAGTTGTAGCAATATTAGGCTCTAAATTAGAATCATTATTTACACTTTGGCAGTTATTATTGTTTTTGTAGGGTTGTACAAGAGAGACATGCATTTCTAGTACCGCTTCACTATGACACTCTGTATTGAGGTTCCGCACTTCTATTTCACTATGAAATATATTTTCTTGCACATTTCCTTTATTCAATTTTACAGGTGGCTTTAAAAAATATTTCTCTGATGTTCTCTATCCCCTATTGCAATAGTAAAATCATTTGAGCCTAATTTTAATACTATTACCTCAGGATTCCATTGCCAAATCAATCCCCTTTTGTATAAATACTGATTGGCCAGTTGTCAATTTTGGTAATTTTTTCGTACTTTTATTATAATAGGATTTTTGTACATTTTGTTTTGATTTAGTTTTCCTTGAACATTTTCAAATGGAAAACTTGAGTATAAAAGTTTATTAGCTACTGGCAGAGTAGTGCGAAATCTAAGACTCATTAATAAATTACAAGGAGCCCGTATGTTTTGTTTAAGAATAATGTTGTAGGTTAACATGCTAGAAATATATCTTTCTCATTCAGAAATGCCTTAGTCAATACCCATTTAATAGTTTGTATAGTGTGTTCAACCATTCCGTTTTAACACATGTATCTAGAGCTAGAAGTACTTCGCCGAATTTTATATTATCGAACAAAATACAAAAATTCACATAAGCTAAATGTAAACAACCAGTTCTAGGACTGAAGACCTAATGATGATGACGAAGCTAAATGATGGACTGTTGTTAGAAAATATTTCAACAGGGATTTCATGACTTAATGTATTTTTAAAGTTAAGATAACCGTCGATGCGATTTTATTGGGAATATTATTGACAATAGTGAACTTGCTAAAATTGTCTATAATAGTTAAAAAAATCTTGATTTCCCAAAGAATTAAAATCTATTCCGATTTTTTACCAAGGAAAATCTAAGTGGCATAAGAGATTATCTAAAATTTGAGTAATAATAGTTTTGATAAATAGGACAACACAGGCCCAATTTTTCAATGTCCGTTGATCAACCAGCTAACTTTTTACATGACACCACTCCTGGTCAATGCTGAAGAATTAAATAAAAAAATTTCTGATGCACACTTGTGCATAAAATCAATCTTTTATTGTATAATAACATCCCTTCGAATAGATGAATGACATTTCTAAGTGACCAAAACCACTTAATTTCAGACGACATATGCTTTTCATGTAGTGGTCATCTGTCCTACACAAACAGTTTGATTTTTTGTAAAATAGGATCATCATTAACGGCCTTTTTGAATTTTTTTTTAGTTTCTGGCCTAACTGCAATAATTGAGAATACTTATAAATTTGCATTCAAATAGTTAGTGTTAAACTGGCAAAAAACGAAGTTGATGCGCTATTTCCTGCATGCACGACTTCAAGTTATTTGCATTGGTTCTCTTGGATTTTCACTTTCCCTGGTCACGTACTTCTTGTTTGTACAATAAATTTGATGAACTTTGCTTTGATCACCATGCCGTAATTATTCCTAATCTATTAAGGTGTTGGATTTTACTTTTCAGGTCACGCAGCCTTAATTTAATTTATGTATTAAATTATACTGCGTTTTCTATCTTATGCATTTTCAAAACTGCTTGTTTAGCTGGGATTATTTGTGTAATGATGATGCATTACTTACGCGTATTGTGTCCACGTCGTTTTATGACTTGCCAAGTTGTATATTTTATTAAATCTTCTAGAGTACTTTTCATTTCTTAAAATAATTATAACTATAGTTTATATACAGGGCGTTGGCACTTGCTTTCCTGCCTAATCGTTGAATTTATCACATTCTCTGTAAAAATGTCTAGTTTTCTAAACATTTTTGATGTTTACATGAAGCTTACTATACTATCTACCTCTAAATTACCCTATTAACATAGCAATATATATATATATATATATATATATATATATATATATATATATATATTCTTATGCTCCACCCCCGCTTTTTTATTATATTTAATTTTAATTTTATATATGCTATGAAAATATTTACTTTATATTTCGTGCTTTATCTTAGTTTGGTCAGTTTATAAAACAAAACTGTATTAATATGCCTCGACTATTAGAAACTCGCCTTCCCAGGGTATCCACCTACTTACCGTGGGTTCAGTGGTAAGTAGATGTGCAATGCACCAACCAAACAGCACTACCTTTATTTTTGTACCTATAATCTTTTACTTGTATATGCCAAAATTTTATAACAGATCCACGTAGCCTTGTGCCAAATCAATTAATATTACCAATTTTGACTTTGACGTTCAAAACACACAGTACTCACCTGGTTTAAAACGTCGCTGTCGGCCTCTATGAAAACTGGCTTAAAAATCTCACTCGCCGTATGCGTCTTTACAATGTGTGGCACTATCACTACGAATATTCTGCTGTCCAGACTCCAGGTTTCTTTAAATTAATTTTGATATCCCCCAAATCTAAAATAAATATGACCAAATTTAGAATTTTGACTAATTTCAATTTTACTTCCCCTGCGCTAATTTTCCTGATGTTATATCTTCTTTACTCGTACTGCTCCTGCTACTCCAATGCTTTCCTTTTTCAAATCTTAATCCTGCTCTTTCCAAATCACTGCTGTCTTCTAATTTCCATTCAATACCATTCTATCCATAATACTATATCCAAATCAATTCCAGTAATATCTCCGTCAGTCTCATAAATCCTATCCAATACCTTTCTGCCTTTATCAATCTCGTTCCAATATCCAACTATATATTCCGCCTGTTCGCTGTCGCTCTACTCCACTCATCACTTTCTATTTGTCGTTACTATTATTTATTTTTATTACTCTCGCTTGTCCGTACTCTTCCTTATATAAATTAAACTCTTAAACTTTTCAAATTCATTTATTTATACTTTATAATATTCAAAATTTAGCGCAGTATACAAAACACGTCTTACTACCAAAATATTTAAAAATCGACCCCTATTTATCTTATCCTAGGTGATTATAATAATTAAAATATGCCTACTCTTCTATACATTTTTACCAATTCTACATCCAATAAAATCATCCCAACAAGTTCGTGTCACTAATACCTTATAATCGTTCTTTACACTTTCCTATTTTATATCTAAATGTTCACTCATTGGTTCCTAATACTGCATCACCCTTCAATCATATTTGACAATACTTTTACTTATAATTTTGATATTACAGGTTTGTCCAAAGGTTGATTCTACTAAAATAAGTGCCGAAATGTTTCACATATAAACCTGGGTCTGTGTGGTGAATAGTGGAATTTCTACAGACGCATCCGGTTTTTCGATTAGCAAATGTACCTTCTATGGCTTATTAATATACAACTCAGTGTAAATCCTTGAATACTGTGCTTTCTCACGTCATCAAGTCATTGTTTTACGTCTTGGCACTTATACTTTGACTATTATACTCCAAATACTTTAACATTTGTAAAGTACGGCAAACATAAATTTTTCAGTTATGGGATCTGATATTTGGCTTTATTTGGCATACACTACCTTCATACAAACAATCTTTATACCCTTTTTCTTACTGACACTTTATTATATATATATATATATATATATATATATATATATATATTGTGCTGATACTTTTATTTTTGTGGTGTATCTCTACCCGTACACCTTGTATCAACCCAAATATTATATGTCAACCTCTATTCTTCTCTATTCTTTTCTAAAACCCCTTAATCTATCTCGGCTAGCTCTACTCTTATCTCCGGTTGAGTTCGTAATTTTATATTTATTATACAAATTTAGTATCATAAAATGTTCTAATTAAAGGCGATCAGGATAAAATTTCTATTATAAATTCTAATGTCAAAATGACACGTGTCAAATTTAGGTTATTAATTATGATTTTGGTTTTAAATATCATTAGTGATATAGCAGCTAATACTGTCTTACTAACGTACTCACTACTTGTGATCCGGTATCCTCCGAGTCTTATTTAAATTTCTCTCCGTTGTTTCTATTTCTTTCGGTCTTAAATTTCATATACTGTCGTAACACCCGATGTCTGTTACGTGCCATTGCACTTAAACATGTTTTTAGGTTAAGTTTCTTATGTATGGAAGTTTCGCGGCATAAATTCAAATACGCGGTGCGCGGAAATTTTAAATGGACTAGGCGGTACTTCCGTACGTCAGAGTAGTGCATTTGCGCAGTGTGCTTATCCCTAGAAGGATAGAGCAATACTAGACAAGGGGTGGGAGAGTTTTCCGGTTCTCTCGCTAGAACGTGGCTTTTTACCGGGTATCGTCGAGTTAAGTGCTCGTTTTTGTCTCTGGTAACGTATCGTTAGGGTTACCTATGTAGTTCCTTGCCTAATCTTTGTTGTCTACCTTCATACCTTATTTTCCCGCCCAATCCCTACATAGGTAAGAATCTGCCGCCACCTAGGAGTACCGATCTTCACGCCTGAGGATGAAGACCTCATGTCTACCTTAGCTAGCCGGAGCTGATTCGTACGCATTTGAGAGCGTCGACGTATCATCTCTAATTCCTCCGGAAGGAGCCCCGACTGGACTTGGTTAGAGGCCTACCCGAGCGCAATTTCGGGCGAAAGTAGGATTTCTGATGTAAGTAATCCTTTACTTAATTTGTGTGCTTTATTCTTTGTGTTTGAATTACGGAAATTTTCGTAGTATTGTGCAATATTAAAGACGTCATCGGTAGAGGACCACTCCCAGATCTGTATAAGATTAGCGGTGCCAACTGCCGATAGTGTCTATTAAACCACGCTTCCGGGGTTGCATTTATAGAACTTTTTTATATGTAACCACGGCGCGAATGTAAGATGTCAGCAGTTCTCTAAAATATTCAAAAGGCATTAATTTTGAAGATTAGGTTCCCTGATATTTTAACCATTACTTTGCTTAATTTTGTCGAGAAACCTGTAAATAGATACTCGATCATAAAAGATATTATAAGTGTCAAAATTGATAAATCCGCTACTACTCTAATCTTTACAAGCGCTATAATAAATGACTTTTACTTTCCTTGATGACAGTATGGTAAATTTGTTCTTGAATTTCTTTTCCGTCGGTCGTTTTGTGTTATGGGTTTGATAGTGGTGTTTCTTCTGAATTTATTTTGTTCATTTCTTGGGCATACCTATATTCGTTAACATCTAAATTTATTTTATGAATAAAATAACTTTCTTTATGTAACTCCTCTATTTCTTCTTAAATACAGAAACGGCACACTGGTAACATAACTTGGTAGTATTATAACTTGTTTTCATAATTCACAATCACGTTTGATAGTTCTCTTACAAAATGGTCCTGGTTTATAAATCTTATTATTCTACTTATGGGTAACACATATTCTTCTATCATTATACTCCTATTACATACTAATACAATTCATTTCTTAAACTTGTCTTTTATATAATTAATTGACCGGACTTGTTCTTATATGTACTTCACTATTCAAATTCTATTTATCGACTGTCCTTGTTTCCTTGGTTACATACCGATCTCTATTCTTTTTATTTTAAATTTGACAGAATATGTAACCTACCTACTCTATTTACAATTAAAATTTCTTAATCCTAATGTCCATGTTTATTCCAAAGAAGTTTTGATTTTCAAACCGACTATCTATTTACTGGCTACTTGATTTTACTAAATTAATAAAATACATCACAATATATATATTTAATACTATGATGTCCTTTGACTCGAGCTCCACTGTTGAGCGTCATAAATACTACGATGTTCCTGGTTACAAAAAGCCCCACGTTCTGGGCGTAAAAAATATTACGATGTCCGTTGCTGGACATCACTCAACAATACAAAATGTTCGACTTTATGGGTGCCATTAATTGCTACGATCTCCTGCTATTATTAAATACCATCTCTGCTTTGTTGTAGTTTGTCACGGTTGCTCAGCTGCTGAAAATAACACTAACTACTCAAAAACAAAAACACCGCGACGGTAAATAGCCTACATTTATTAAAATAGCAGAAAACAATGTACACGCCAAAATTAAACTGCTTTTTCATACATTATTTACATATTACATATAGCCCCTTTAAAATACTCCCTTAACATAACATTTCAAATTCGAAATCAAATTGTATTCCTGATAAATATCTCCAATTAAATAAAAAAAAAGCAATAGGGCTTTAACACATTTTTTTTACTTTAATCCAAGTTTAAATACGAGCTCATAGTATCCTTAACTCTCGTGCTAATTTTTGCACATCAATAATCAAAAATACCCTTTTACCTTGTAGATAACTCAAATACTGCAAATGCCATACATCACTCCTTAACATAAATTCCCAAATATAATAAACATAATTCAAATTAAATTGTTCAATCAGAAACCTTTTTAGATTGTTTGTTTTTTTAGTTCTTAAAATTATACAACTCAATGCACTAAGTCATTAAGCACCTGTTTATCCACTTATACAATGAAAAAGCAATCAGTTACCTGGATTCCATAACTGCACACGAGCCTGCCATCATTCCTATCAATGACTGCAGCATTCAGTGACACTCCAATCTGGATTGCAATCACAGTAACTGCAAGGCTACAACCATATGACCCAGACGTCATCTTGTTCACCAAATTGATGGACTTCCAAAACCTCTTCTACTAATACCATAAATTGTTGGTAATCAACCAAACCGACTGACATCTACTCCATTTCCAAGTACATACTTTGCACACTTAGTGCAAATTAAAAGCAAACTGTTTGTACTTACATCAAATTAAGCTTTTATGCAAAACGTAAGAATATTCGAGTCGTCAACCTTGCCGAAACATAATAGCTGTAGGGTAGTATAGAACTCAGAGAGTAATCTTTACGTAGTTTGAAGACTAAGAGAGCTTTCAGCTTGTCCAATACTAAGAGAGCTTGTCGAAGACTCAGAGAGTAAGAGGGCTTTCCATACAAATACAATGGTTTATATTCTGTTTCTCACCCCCCAATTCTTGAAAATTTCACAAACACACTTCACCATTCTTCGAAAACTTTCTACGGCCACTGTCTACATACACCTACTTCACCACCATTCTTGAAAACACTCATCACACGGGCACGTCTATGATTTCCTTGTATTTTGAACCCCGCCTTAAAACAACCCTGTATGAACCCCAATTAATAAACACTATGGTTTTAAACTACGCCTCTCAATATACTACGTGTTATATCTAACTCCAACATACGCGCTAAAATCACATATCTCTTACTTATTTTCCATATCTGTATTATTGAACACTCCACCTTAAAACTTAACCCTTGTATTCCCTCACCTAAGCCAACAAACGCTTAACACGTGTTATATCTATTTCAATCTACACATGCCATCAATATACCTACTTTGTTTCTTCATTTGCAAGTTTCGGTCAACATACTGCGCTATTAATCGCCTATCCACATTACATGTGATTTTCCATATGCTCCACGTAGGTTACATTGGCCAGAAGCTGCTTTTACCTGGAAAATTTTGACTTTGCCGAATCCTTGCTGTTCCAAGCAAGGTAAGGATCTTTAACGTGCGTGACAACGCTTACACACGTGTACCTCCATTTTACCTCTCATCCGAACGAGGGTGCCATTTTTGCGAAAAATGCTCGCCTAACATTATTTCAAGCGGACCGTGTCGATTTGCAACGGGACCTTCGAGAAGTCACACACATACCACTGCCACGGAGCTCATTAACCCACCCACACCATTTCTTAAGTTTTATGTCGTAGAGGCTATCAATTTCTCTAATTGACGTCGGAGCCAACAACTACCTGGAATTTCTGTTGTTTGTGCAACATTATTGCTCCTCATACAAGGAAACATGCGACGATTACACCTGTTTATAACTTAATGATACTAGGAAGGCTTCTTCAAAACATATTTAAACGTTTTTAACAAATATAACTGCCAACTTGGCTTTTTGTTAACACTACCTGGAAAACTGAACAGTTTTAAATCTTAGAAAAGCTTTCAAAACATATACAACGAACTTTTCTGTAAATTAAACGGTTTTAAATCTTAAAAAAGAAGCTAAAAGCTTTTCAGAAACTATACACTTATTAAGTACGGGAGTTAAAATATGTTTATGATACGACCTTTTAAATGTTATCTTATACACGGAATGTTTCTAACATGATGCACACTATACTTCATAAGTATTTACATCTGCAGGATACTGGAAATTAAATTTGAGCTTTTTGAAATTTTTCAGTAACATTATTAATTTCTAAACCAAATGATTTTGAAAAACGTTTCAAAATTGTTTGTTGTTCTTTCACATGATGAATCACTAAATGAATTACAACATGAATAAATAATGCCCTTTTAACCCCCCAACTATCAAAGTAAAATATAGATGCCTTTATAATATAGCACGACATTATCATTGTTCAATTGTACAACTGCCCAAAGGCTAACTGGCGCAATTTGTAACACAATAGCAAACCAATCAAGTACACCGCTAAAATAGCGATACAATATATTAACTATTCCCACAATTTTCATAAACCAGTTTCAAGAGAAATTTAGTTCTTTGCTGTTAATCAAGTTAACGATACCAGGAATATGTAGAAGGTATAAGTTAATATAAGAAAATAGGTTTCATGTCACTTTTACCGTTTTATTGAAATTGACTCTTTTGAAAGTGAACATTGACATCTTTGGCTACCATTATGGTCTTATGGATGTGTCTTCATTATCGCTTGCTCCCATTGGTTGATAACTCCTAAGCTATGTTTCAAGTGTTAATCATGCATGCAGGTTATCCTAATATGGAAATATGCCTGGTTGAAGAAATTAGTGGATGACATAACATATAAACCTCATATGCATGTGTTCTTAACATAAAATCCCAGAGTTATGTGCATAAAAGCCCAAATTTCCAAAACGGTGTCTTTCAAAGCATCGTATATTAAATGTTAACTTAATGATCAAACTGATGCATCCACATAATAAGACTAAATCATATTATAATCTATTGCAATAGTTTTTAATTGGTAATCAAACTTTTAAATAATTTCTTAGTATCGAATTAATTTGTATCTTACACTTTTGCTTTTTTTCCTCACTATTTCTGTACATTATTAATCAATCTCAACTGTTTCTTTCTACATTATTCAGTTGCTTAATTGTGTGTAGTATATTGGTATTGACTATTTATTTAAGTTATTTGATTTTGTTCGGTGTTTTTCATTTTTAATTAAATTGTTGTATTGGTTGTGGCATTTCTTCAGGTCCAACAATGATTAACAAAATAAAAGGTTATACCTCACCGTTAATCAAATCACTTAAAATAAAATATAAACGTGTCATTAATTTCTTCTGTAATTGTTTGTTTTAGGTGAACGAGACCTTACAGATTTTGAACAGGAATCTACATCAGAAGCCAAAGCACTTCCTACTGGACCTCGCAAAATTGAATGTCCAGAGGACGATGAATTTCTAAGTGCTCTTGATAAGATGGTCTCTGAAAATATCCAGGAGCGTATACGTGAACCAATTAAAACTTCCAATGTTGATATCTCAGTTCCAGTTGTATTACGATCAAATAAAAAGACATATGAACAATTGCAAGATTCCGTTGATAGTGATCGTAAAACTATGGGCTTTGTATTGATGGTGCGTAAAGGCAACAAGCAACAATACAAACCATTTGAAGCAGATCTTAATTCTGAACTAGCACAACACTTACGTGATCAAGAGTTAGTTCAGCGCGAAGAAAAGGAACGTGTTAAGCGTCTAACGCTTAATATAACAGAAAGGTTTGAGGAGGAAGATTATCAAGAAATGTTGCAGCTCCAAAATAAACCATCAACACAAAATTTAAACCGTGAAAGGAAAAAGTATCAGCATCCCAAAGGTGCCCCTGATGCAGATTTAATATTTGGTCCTAAACGGGTACGTTGAAATGGAAGAAAAATGAAATCAAATTGATTTTATTATCTGAAAGTGTATGCTTTACTCATTTTTTGAGAACGGTTATGTTTGTACAGATTTTTTATTTCATTTCGGGTGAAAATAATTGTTATTTTATACATTTTTGTAATTAAACAAATAGAAGTTTTGATATCTTGGTGTAATACAGATTTGTATTTGCATTGTGTTACTCGTGAGCTTATTCATGCATTTATGATAGATGATAAGTGTAACATCAATATCTTTTAATTTTATATATTACATAATAGTATTATGTTGAAAATGAAGAAGTTGTTGAAACTACAATTCTAAAATTTATGTCCAGTGTGTGTAATTTTTTGTATTAAATAAAATGTAAATCGTATGTCACAAGTATTCTGTAGAAAATTTGTATGTCCACTGATGTAGTGCCCGCTTCCTATTCTATAACTACTCTCTTCAGAGATCATATCGACAGTTATAATGAAATCTCACTTGCATGTCAGTTTATCATATAGCAAATATTTAAATTGTATATAAAATTTTTTTATTCAAAATGCTTCTTATAGTATGGTCCACTGTGTTTCAATTTGATACAGATTTATTGTCCTCCAGCAATATAAATTTGAGATGGAACATCCTTGTCCTAATGGTGTACTTCGTGCCATGATTGTGATTGATTCTCGTAAATGTTGGTATTTTTTTATGAGGCCAAAGTTTAACAATTATAGTGAGAGATGATATTTAACAAGATGTTACGTCCCAATTTGTATATGTAAACTTACTGCCTTCTTAATTTAAAAACCATTTCAATTTCTACTTATTTGAATATAGGAGTTCGTTACACTTTTGTAAAATTAGTTAAGCAACCAATGTTGCTCGTCCTTTATTTAGTTCATGTCCATGTTTATATATTATACTTTCTGGTTCCTCATCTAGGCATGTGGTTAATAAGAATTGCCTGTATATTGTGAGTTTAATTGCAACTAGGTCAAGTGGCCGTGTTATTTTTCAAAGATAGAAATATGCTTACACATCTCTATTCTATATGGAAGTTCCATGATTATTCTTCAGAAAACAGTATAAACACATTGGTTGATTTAGTTCACTGTATTTCTAGCAGTAGCTCACATTGTTTCTTCCAATTCTTCTTTACAAATTCCTGATGAAAAATGTGCTTCCTCTTTTTTAAGTGACTGGTAAGTACTGAAGGGAAATGTTTCTTTAATAGAAACTTTAATATTTTCAGCTTGGTTTGTGACCAATATTTAGGATTTTAAGTTCCATTTCTGAGGTTCTTTGAACTAATGCTTACTTGGTCATACTACAGAAATTTCACATTGTCGTTATCAAACATTTTTATTTGGCTGCTGTTGTATGCAGATGAAACCATGATGAGATGGGTACACATTACTGTTACCCTTAACTTGTAACGTCTCGCCCTGGCGCATTCTAATTTCTGTAATTATATGCTGCACACACAGTTATCTCGCTTTAATATTCTTCAGATTCGTATATCACTTTCATTTCATTGAACTTGTTGGTTGTAACCTTAATTAATTGATACCTTGGAATTGTTAGAACCAATACGTTCTGCATTAATTACTGTAAAATGTTGTTTGATAGAGTGAACTTTGTTATCACTTCAATATTTAAATATGCATCGAATTCATGTGGATAATAATTATTATTGGTGCGATCATCGTTTGAAGAAGGTTCTACTTCGAATGCTGCAGTTGTTGAAACGCTCTTATTGAGGATTTTTGCAAGCATTCTGAGTTGATATTTACTGATGCCATTTTGTGTTTAATATGGAATAGTAATTACGCTTTAGTGGATTTCATTGCCTTCTGTTAACTAGAATATGTAATTAAATTATGGAAAGTGTGAAGAGCACCTGATTATCCTTATTCCCACATCTGGTGGTAAGTAGTTTTGTACTTTCTGTTCTGCTTAATCATGTTTCGAATCATGTTATGAATTTTGCAGGGTGCTTGTACTTCCTTGTACTAGTGTCGTACCGTTTGTTGCTTATTTCTTACGTCCTGTCTTAGACTTGGATGCTGGATTAGATTCGTTTGTTATACGTTCAATGTTGTTGTGAATGTAACTTCACGTACTGGACCCCAGGATTCCTATTCCAACGAAGTTTGTCTGCCGACCCCTAGATGGTGCGAGTGGGAGTTGCTGTTACATCCAGTGCCGTAGGCCTAGTCCATTGAGGTTGTATGCTGGTACTGTATAATATAAACTGTCTCGAGTCGTTTGGCTTTGTTCCGTCCTTGTAAATAGTTTATAGTTTAGGAATTATTATTACTTGAGCTTGCTTGCTGTTCTCAATTCGACGCGATAGATTTAAATTTTGTTAGTCAAATTTCCCCAATGCGTTTATTTGATGTATGTTAACCTTGTGAATGGTGAACGTCTTGCTGCACGCGGACGCACTATATTATCGATTTGGAATATCCAAGGAACTTGCTCAACAAAATCGCTCAACGAGTATCGTAGAGACCGCATTAGAAGAATGTTGTAGAAACCGCCGTAGCAACAAGCCGCTATATTAATCGCAGAGATCAAGTCGCTCAACAAGTGTCGTTGAAGAAAGCCGCATATCGTCACTTATCAAAGCCGCTTCAAATGTTATCGTACAAACTGCAGTAGTAGAGTATTATAGTGCCGTCTTGTTTGTGAATTGTTACACCCCGCTTTGTGTTCGCACCGTTTGTCCATGTACCGCGTCCAGTGTGCACGTGTTACACGCCGCTAATTGGATATTATACACTTTGATGAACCGCCCTAGTTCGTGTGCTGCAAGCTATTAATTGGTTACAACTTTTTTCATCGTTGCCGTCTCATTCAGGTGAGTACAAAAAATAAACGCTGCTTTGTTTGTTTGTCATGTGCATGAACATTAATTAATTGTGTTGCCTGTTAAAACACGCCTATAGAAAAAATACAGTCCACTCTAAATCTCGCTTTTTGAGTTATCAAAATTTCCCGCATGTTATAGGCTCGTTGTTACTAAAATGCAAATATTCTTATTTTTCCTATTTTAATTATTTACTAAAATTGCAATCCTTATGTTTTACTGTTTTAATTAGTAGAGTATCACATATGATTTGAAGTTGAAATCTTTAACATTTAATGCAAAATTATTTAGCAAAATAAATAACGTGTGAATCTATACACGAGTAGTTTGTCTATAAAGAAAAGAGGCAACAAAGTTTCTGAATAATATACAGCGGTTGTGTGGCCATATAATTACTGTGTGTGTGGATGTTAGCTCTGAGATATATATATATATATATATATATATATATATATATGCAATGGATTTCACTAAAAATCGTTTCTCGCCCCACGGATTGGGCGTCATAAAAGTGCAGTGGATTTTATTATACCAATTCGAGCCCGTGTTGTTGGGCCGTCATAAAATTTTCTGAAATAAAATTAATAAAAAAAATACAATACCTTTGGAACGCCTCCTTATTTCTGCACACCCTGGCTAGCTCTAAAATCTGCTTATTCTTGAATGCCTACCATACCTTTCTCACAAACACGGTCAAATGAAATTACCACTCAAATAATGCAACAAGACATACAATCTTTTTATTTACACATGTTAACAAGTTTCCATAAGCACGAAAATATTTACACATTAGTCTATACAGTTTTCTAAAATGTTACCATCTTAATCCTTAAATCTTTTTAAAATTTCATGATTTTTATATATTTGAACAATTTTATTTTAAACGAGTAGAAGGTCCGTCGTGCAACCCTAAATTGATTTTTATTCTGGTCTGTTTTAAGCTCAGTATAACCCAGTTACTCTAAATGCTTTTAAACCTCGCATTTTTGTTTGAAATAAAGTTAAAGACCCGTTTATTCCTTACAACAACATTTTTATGTCATTAATAAACATTTTAAATAATCAATATCAAATGTTTTGTACATATACCCCTTTAAATGAGTTTTACGGTAATAAAATACACCCCCAATAAGTCAAAACACTCCAGCACAAATGTTCAAGCAAAAGCAAGAAATTAATTTTCTTTACCTGGAGTAAGCTTCGTCCATCGACACTTTTGAAGATGTGTTCCAAAACCCTCGTTGTTGTGTCCTTACACTTCGTGATTAGACCTAGATCCAACTCATTTCCACTAGCTATTCAAATCTCTGCAACCACCTTTAGTATTTCTACCCGGATAATTGGCTCGACCAAGCTTAACCTTTTATAATCACTATACTTCACGAATACTGGTTTCAAATTTCTCAATTTGCTTACCCAAGTACTATCCTATAATTAGATCGTAGCGTGTAGTAACAGCACCTTTTATAAGCCAGCACCCATTTGTGCAAATCACACTTTTAATACATTACCGGTACGTTACTAACAGCTTTTATACACTTTTTAAATAGGATGTTGTATAATAATTTAACTAATAAGCGACAACGTAAGAACATGTAATAGCACGTAAGTAAGAGATCTCCCCGAGCTTTAATACCTCTCCCCGTGTATTTATACGCTTTTGAATCCCTCTCACGGACCCTCTTTTCATCGAAAAATTTATTTTCCATAACCGATTCTCAAAATTTTGTTCATGACGAACTTCAACATCTGAAAAATTCCAAGTTTATCCTGCTTTTCAATGAAATTCGTTCAACGACATCTAACCGACGCGAGCTTCTCAAAACTTCTAGCCTTCGACCAATTATATTGCTTTCCCCCGTTTCAACGTCCAACCCCCTAGCTACCTTTCTTCATTTCACCCACATTTATTGTCTCTTTTAGAACCCCTCTCAAGCTACAGAAAATCGATATTGTGGTTGACCTCCAAATCTACTGCGTATTGTAGAAGTGTATTGTAACCAACGTGTTCTCTGTCTGTTTTACATTATAGATATTTCATTTCACTTTGTCTTCAAAGCATTTGTTATTTTAGCAGCTTGTTGCACCGACCGTTACAAAAAATTCTATAGAATTTTGTCCCAACGTATATTTCAGTTCTTTGAACTTGACATTTACCTATCAGGTGTTTCTTTGACGTAAACTATCCGTTTAAAGTTATAATTCCGAGTTTTAGCACTTCTTAGGATATGTATAACGAACGTTTCGTTTATTTGCATGGAAATATACGTTTAAATTATTAATTTTCTATACTCAAAAGCTCCGTTTCTTATCCGATACGCTTGATTTAAAATATTACAACTAATTATTCGTATCTTTGAGTTTTCATGTACCCTAAAGCTTCTACCAGTTATGCAATTTTAACCTTCTGATTTAGAAATACAAAAATATCTTTATAACCATCCGTTTTCACTCTCTAAACTGATTAATTTGGCGCGTAAATAAATTGTTCCTATTTCCTATATACACAGTTGTTAAAAATTTATTATCTAGACCTATATACCCTTCTTAACCTATACTTTCCATGACAATATATATATATATATATATATATATATATATATATATATATATATGTTTCGTAGTATATTCTTGGACGTATTAATATGTAAATAAAAATATTTAGAAATCTTGTGGGGTTTATTTCGTCCAAATATAGTATTTATATAAATGTCATTTTAACTGACGTTTCGGAAAATATATTTCCTTAAACTTAGTTCTGAAAATAATTTAAAGGTTACAATATTTGGAGAATTTCTTATATATAAACTTACATTTACTTGACATATGATTGTTGACGTTATAGTATGGTCTTATGAAATTTGTACATTATTTTGTTTTCATAGAAAATGCTATACTAACTAGGTTCTAATACTAAATTTCTAATAGATAATTATAATTGGAAGTTTAAAATATAAAAATTGAAAGCATTGTAAAAGAAAAAATTGTTGTTAAATAATAATAATCTACTATAAACATTAATAATACTTTTAATTATATCTAATTCTTAATTTAACTTCGATGTATATGTGTGGGCGTTACTACTGTCTGAGTGTGGTGGATAATAAATTTTAGTATATGTAATGGTTTTATGATTATTTTACTTAAAGTGAGTGGTATAGTGTTATTATAAATTATTAAAAGAGAATAGAAATGCGTAACTTTTGTTTAGGTTATCTATATCGTTTTTAAAATTAATAGTGTTGGGTTGTTTTGTATATGGTAGCTTTCTAGAAATAGTCTATTTTATATGTTTTTCTATATCCAATATTTTTGTATTGTCAAAGTCTGCTTGGTGGTGATAATCATTTAAATGAATAGATAAAGCACAAGAGCGTTTATTTAGTTTTCGGTCACTTTTATGTTGTGTAATTCTATTTCTTAACCACTGTTTGGACTGACCTATATATTGTTTGTTGCAACTGCAGGGAATATTATATATGATGTTGCTTTGTAGTGCTTTTGGAGTTTTGTCTTTGATTTTTGTAAAACTGCGTTTGATGTTATTTTCATATTTAGTTGAAATTTTAATTTTTGAAGTTTGTAACATTTTTATTAAAGATGGTGTTAGTTGTTGTATGTACGGTAGTGTTTTATATTTGATAGGTTGAGATTGTATATTTTTAGGCTGTGACTGTTTTGTTTGATAAATCAATTTATTGGTTAATTTTTTAGGGTATCCATTGTTTAATAGCGTCTGTTGTAGATGTTTAAGATTTACTTCAAGGAAAATCGGATTACAAATCTTTGTAATTCTATCTTTTAATGTTAAGGCAGCATTAATTTTGTGATTGAAGGAGTGGTTTGATTTGAAATTTAGATATCGGCCTGAATTTGTGGGTTTCCTGTATATATCAAATATAAGTTTATTATCAGAATCTCTAATAACCATTGTATCTAAAAAATTATTTTTCTATTATTTTCAAATATTGTAACCTTTAAATTATTTTCAGAACTAAGTTTAAGGAAATATATTTTCCGAAACGTCAGTTAAAATGACATTTATATAAATACTATATTTGGACGAAATAAACCCCACAAGATTTCTAAATATTTTTATTTATATATATATATATATATATATATATATATATATATATATATAATGGCTATATAACTACCAGCCCGATTTGTATTCGTCAATAGGCTCTATTATTTTCATAGAGTTTGTTTACAGATACATCTTATTTTATATATTGTTTTACACAATTTCTTATTGCGGACTGCAAATAACCGTTCTGTTATATATATATATATATATATATATATATATATATATTACTCATATTTAGACCAGGGTAGAAAATTAAATAATCACATCAAATAATTTTAATCACCTTGTATAATGAATATTATTAGATAATACGCGTTATTAAAACCGTGAAGCATAAAAATTTATTAGTTTCATTAAACATAAGAGATTTAAATCATGTACAAGACGCTTTATATCAAAAGAAACAGTATTAAAAGCTCTGCGTGTAATGTAATTATTCCTAAACAAATGGAAATTACATGCAAAATTTATCTTAATTAACTCTATTTCAAGTAACCGGTATTGAACAAAACGTACAGATAATATCTACAGAAACTTGTAAAACCCAATAAAATGCAAATCCTAGAAGTGTTAGTTAGAAGTAGGATGTTTGAACACACCTGCGTATTTTAAAAGGCAATTTCAGTTTAATTTGTTTAGATAAACATGTCGATTCTAAGGATATTGGAAACGGTCAGATGCTTTAGCACGAAATACAAAACAGGGTTTATTTAAAAGCTCATTCGGCGAAAATTTTGCAGATAATTAATGTTTACAAAGAATCTTGGAGAAACCGGGGCTTAATATTCACGAGAAGGTGCGATACGGGGTTATTTAACCCAGATAGTCCACATGGACTAAAATATAATCGATAATAAAGAATATCAATTTGCACCAATACGAACAGGTTAGAAAAGGAAAGAGAAAATGCGTCAAGCAAAGACACATATAGTAAAAAGCGTGATTTAAGCAACGTCACGAGGGTCACAATTGGTTGAAAATAGGATGCAAATATCAGAGGTAGAAACAACAATTTCTGTACAAAATTAATTAGTTTTTCTCGGACATGTTTGCGTGCCGTGTGAGAATTTCTGAGATTTTCAACTGGGGCGAGTACAAAATTCGTAAAAACCGACGCGCGAGCGACGGACTGGGAACATAGCATGAGAAATTCTTAAGAATTGTCTGTTTTGAGGACAAAAGCGACGTGCCGGCTATTCGCTATATATACCGGTGGTAATATGAATTTCGGCTCTCTTAGACTTTTGACTATTCGATGCGTTAAAAGCTCTTACATCCGCGACTTGATTGAAGATGTTAAACAGTGCATTTTAGTTTGATAAAATAATTTAAAGTTTGCTCGTATATTTTAGTGATTCAAAATAGTTTGTTATTTACGTGCTAACATGAATGTACTTGAGTGCACTTAGATACAAGGTAATAAAATTTAGTATCACTGTACCAATTAGCAAAATTTACAACGACAAATGTATACACAAAAGTAGGCAGTTTTGGCGTATATTGGTGAAAGAAGTATGAATTTCTTTGTTATTTTTCGGGGGTGTTAATAATTAAATGGTTCAAAAACGTATCTGGATCCACAAAACCAGGGTCAGATATACACAGATGAGTTCCGGAAAAGCCCAGAAACAACTTTAAATGAATGGTGATGGAGAAAATTTTAAAAGCGTTGAGAATTAAAAGCCGTAAATATAATCCTGTTGGAATGGTGTGATTAACTAAAGGGACGATGTACATTGAAGCTACGAGGACAGTAACCTTCAGGTAAATTATACTATTTTGTTTGACATTTTGGTGTGTGTTGAATAACTTTATAATTGATTTACTTTAAATGGACATTAGTGAAATTGTACTAACAATAAAATTTTAATTTTAAGGTGAAATTTGCTTGTTTAAGTAGAAAGGGGTATTTAGTATTTATGTTCTTGATGAAAATTTGGGTATGTCTTTGAGCTCAATTAGACGAACCTGGTTAATTAACGTAAAGGGGTGGTAGATGCTCCCTTTTTACTCTGCATATATTGTTATAGTAATTAGTAGGCATCCTACAAGGACTTTAATTCTGGATGCACGTTAAAATGATAATAAAATTAATCTTGAAATTCTTTTTAAAACTGAAATTTATGCTGAATTTTAATCTTGAAATTTTAATGTATTGTGAATATTGATGTAAATAGAGTTGACGTTGATGTTTGTGGTAGGAATGTGTTTGTTTTTTTTATGTATGAGGATGAAAGTTATATAGGGGAGCAGCCGAGGCGATTAACAGAAGAAAGTCAACAGACCAGGTAATTCAAGAGGTTTCACAGCATTAATTGGCGCCCAACGTGGGGCTCGATTCGAAAAGCGGAGTACCCGGATTTTGTAGGTTACACAGCAATATATATATATATATATATATATATATATATATATATATGTAGCAGTAGGTCACTTGTAATGATAGTTATGTGCATAATGGAACTTGAATTATTTAATCTCAGTACTAGTGTTTAGGGGTATTACCGTTGTCCCACTGGGTTACATTACGTGAACCCTTTTGTTGAGTACCTTATTGTATATGTCTGTGAGTTATAACTTGGGATCATACTTATTTGATTATATGTAATGCATTGGTCTGTAGTTATTATTATTATTTTTCCGGTATAGTGGGTTACCTTGGGGACCTTCCGAGAACGTGGAACAATTGTCGTGGTTGTTGCTATTGCTCTACTTCCTGGCGCCCTTATTCTTCTTTCAAGCTCTAACTATTAGGATCATTTTCTGTCCATTTGGGTCCACCCGCCATTCTAACGGACCTACTACCTATCAAGTGTCTTGCGAGGTATCCCCGGAGCACCTAATGTCATTGTACACCTTAAGGGACATACCTTACCTACTAATTCATCAATATTACCGTGTCAAACTGCCTATGGGAGGGAATATAATTAAAAGCAACGGGTATCAAATAGCTCTGTGTATCTTATATCTGAGTTTTACTTCTGTCAGAAGAAATTGAGCCAATTATTTTTACTTATTTAATAGTTATTTTGTAGCTACTTAAGACGAGCTTGTCATAGGCAAAGTAGGTAAGTTCCTTGTTATATTTATATATATTTTTTATTGTTATTAATTAGTGGTTAAATGCCAGTTTTGTTATCTGAAATCATGATGAAATAAAATGGTTAGATATGTTATATTTGTTTGCTACATACCAATGGATATTATGCAGCCTAGAGCTACAGGTATACATTCCAGTGACATTCGGAAATAGGTTGGTCAATTTTAGCGATAATTTATTAAAGCATGGGTTTGAAATAGGTAAGTACTCATCCACTCCTTGGATGCATATTTCAGTCTTTGCATACTACCAGTGATTGTACCTTCACAACTGATAAAAATAAAATCAGTTTAGTTATACATTAGGTTAGGTATATTATTCTTTTTATCTACTATTAGTACTTAATGTCATTGTTTATGACATTTGTTTGAATGTCATAATGATATATGTTACTTCACTAGTGTGGTAAAGTGTCATTTTACCACACGAGTGCGGTAAAGTCAAGTATACTATAGGTAAGGTAAACTAATGACTATAAAATGAAACTAATGAACTTATTTATTGTAAACATTGAGTAAAAATTTGTTGCAATTCGATATATTAACTCCTGCTGGTGTAGAAGCAACACAGTTATATTTTCTGATGAATTAGAGATACTGGAAGTATTTCCATTCGTGCCCATAATTTTAGTAGCTATAATTTTCTTATTTTCAATTGATGTCGCTGTATAGCCTTCCGCAACGCTAGTGGATTTCCATCCTCCGTGTCTCTTTAATGTATGAATATCAGCACTTGCATCGGCTAGCAAAGAAGTGGAAGATCTTCGAAAACGATGACCTGTGTAGCGCTCCAGATTTGATCAGCCCAGGTATGTGGCAATTTCTTTTGAAATACGATCAAAGGTATTTACACCAAGAGGTTGTGATGTCATTTCCCATTTCTATAAAAAAATCGATCATGTACTACACATGGTGGACGAAGACGCAAATATTTTCGAAAATTTTCCAAACAATCATAGCCCGCAATATTTCTTTTAGTGACAGCAAATTCTTTATCAATTTTGGTTTTAGTATTACGTATTGTTATTTTAATAAACGTTTTTCTATCTTATGTAGCGCTTAGTTTTAAATTCGTTAGCTCTTCTCTGCGACAGGCTCCAAATATTCCAATAGTTAAAGACATCTTAAAAAATAATTTCAAATAAATTTTAGGATAGACTATTATAAAAGTTCTACCTTCATCATCAAATAGTAGTCATCTTTTGCCTCTTGTAGAAATTTTTGTATCTTGCCTTTTAAAAAACACTGGATTTTTTAAATGTATCCGTTACTTTTTCTTTTTAAAAATGCTACCAATTGCGTATATTTACTTATATCCAATTTCCTCTTCATTGAAATAGTACTGCGTAACATAGAATAATGGGTCGACAATGTAAATGGCTTTTCCTGTTTGGCTTTCCCCAAGAAGTATGCCAGCAGATATACAATCCACACTTTTCTCCTTGCACCAACCTTCAAATTTTCTGTACTTCAACTCGTATTTATGGCGTGATTTTTCTGGTACCAATTGCAATAGCTGCATTTGCTGCAATTTCGATATCAGACGAAATACATTCATCGGCATCAAAATCACTCATTTTCGCAGTATAGTGACAGATTCGTGACAGAACTATAACAAATGGCTCTAGCCTACTATTTCGGTTTGGGTAAAATTATCTTTCATTTACTAATACAATAAATACAAAAATTGATCAATGTTAGAGATAATTAATAAATAGTGGATAAAAAGTTGTACGATATTTGTATCGTAACTTTATATTACGATACTCAATGGTTTACCATCTCGTATCGTAATATGAATGGTTACGATACTTATTTTGTAAATAACTATTATAACTACATTTTATGTCTTAATCATTATACTAACCGCAGTAAATATGTGCAAATAATTTACAGTAGCAAGCCTGTGTACTGACCTGTAGTTCAGTATTCTAATTTTACAATGTATTCGTGTATTAGGACCTTGCAATGGAAGTTGCTAATTTTCGTAACTGTGCAATTGTGAAGGATAATGTAAGTTGAATTGCAAAATCACATATTAGAGTTATAAAGGAGCTAAACCAAAGCATCAGACTTATTTTCAGATAATGAATCAGTTAATTCAGAAAAGGTAGGCAGCAGGCTCGATTGCTGCAGTCAATGTAGAGTAATACAATAAATTTGTCTCAATCTGTTGTGTTAAAATCAGGAAAGTTGGTATAAAAATTAACACATGGTTTGCATTGTACTTCATCAAATAACACAGTTCGATTTACAAGTTGCTGTATAACATCGTGTAGGGTGAATTTACCAAAATAGATGTACATTTTGTAGTGAAGATCTATAAAATTAGGCTAATTACCAGTTTCATTATAATTATACTTTAAATGATATTCAGCACTTTTACTATTATTCATTTTTATACTAGACTTTAAATTATATAATTTATTGGTGCATTAGCAATGTTATTGAAAGTGAATGTTAGATTTTTGTACATACACAATCCAGGAAATAAAAATACAAGCGTAATGAGGAAAAATAAATTGAAGATTTGTAACTTTAGTTACAAAAAAGGGAAGAGAAATTATTTAATTTATAGGCAGGTAAGATGTGCAATAAATATTTCACTATGTTTAAGCATTTATACCATAACAATACTACTTTAGACATATTCCAGGAATGTGGCAAATAATAATTCTCAAAAATTCAATATTATTGAACGTCCTTTATACGTGTAATTGTTTTAATAAATGCAAATGATTGTACAAGATGGATAATCTATGTTTATGAATAAATTAACTAATTAGGAGCAGCTTTTTCTTTCGTTTAGCATTTTAGATATTTGAATTTGATCGCTTATGAAATGTTTTGGTTTGATACTCGTTTCAAAGTTGCCTATTATATAAGAATCAATTATTTAATAATATATGGAATCTTAAGGGATGTAGATTACTAAACTTTACACATTAATAATGAAATTGATTGTTTTCTTATAATTAAAACTTTTACAATACTACACTCTTCTTCCTATTTCAACCAAACTTACGAAGTAAGTTAGGTTAATAGGATCGCTACGTCGCCGCCGTCGTCCGTTGCACGTTTTTTTCGTTTTACAAACATTTGATATATTGATCTTGTTCAGTTTTTTACGCTGATTAAGAATATGCTATTTTTCGATATCTCATTTAGTTTTCGAGTTATTCGACTTTATAGTAGAAATTTTGACTATGATAAACTTCACTCCAGCAAAAAATAAATAAAGTTTTAGGTTAATATCGACCTCTTGAGCATATTTTCTCATAGCTCCATACCTCCTGAACATATTTTCTCAAAGCACCAATGCTCTAAATCGAAAGGTTTTTGAGTTATTCGACATCTTGTTTTTAATGTATATGTAATATTTATATATTTTTGATAACAACATATCTGTAAGTTTGGTTAGAAGTTCTGCACATGAGAACTTAGATTTTTGTAGTATTAATTTATTCCTTAAATTGTATACACTATTCAAAAATTTAAAGTTGTGTTATAAATACAATCTATACATATCTCCAAAAAAGTCTAACTGATCAAAATTCTTTAAAATGACTCCTATGCTCCATCCATAGATTTGATAGATTTAAATGGAAAACGTACCTAACCCAACTTTTTATTATGATTAAATTTCAATTAACATTAAATATATACAGTTCGCAATGACCATTACTTTAGACATTGTACTCAGAAGGCCCGATAAAGTTTATCATAAAGGCGTAATGACTACCGTTTCTATATAAAGGGTTCATTTAAAGCTTAATTTTGTAGGAAAATGTCGTAGGTACAATTGTAATATACACTCAAGCGGATTTTAAGCATGATGGAATTAGTTTGTTAATGGAAGGTGCTGTTAATTTACATGTTAGTTCTAAAAATGTTGGCTTAATGGATGCTTTTTATAATGCCATTAAGGTACTTATATATAATTCTCGTTCCGATTTTACATTGAAATTAAGACTTTTTATTTTTCAATGCATTTCAAATTATTTGCGATAAAACTTTACACTATATGTAGTGATTTGTGAGGAATATTCGTTTTAATACTGGTATGTGAAGATAAACGATTGGCAAGTATTGCAGTAACAGAATTACAATATTGAACCATAAACGATTCTTGTTTTTTGGTGGGTTTATACAGTCGCCAAGAACGTCATTATTCATTTACTTTTATTAAATACCAACACATTAGAACAGACCCCTGTTTCATTAACAAACTGGGCAACTATTATCATTATAATTTTCAGTTGTTAAATTAATGGTAATAGTTACAATTAATCATGAACATTAATGAGTAAGAATCTAACGTTTAATGGCTTGTTAAGACTATAAACTTTCATCATTAAATAAGTTTCTTTTTCGTATCAACATCATATGAAGTTAGAGCTGTTTCAAAATCTTGGTGACCCTGGGATGGACAATGGGGAAAGTGAGAAACCTTTAGAAAGGGATATAACGGTGTTTTCAGTTCAACCTAAAAACATCACAATTTGCTAAAAATAACCCCTAATGTAATGTCAAATTATTAATGTGTAAACAAATACCTAACCTTAATACTAATTTATGATAAAAGGCAATTCACTTTTGAGTTTTATATTACATCTTGGTACTAAGTGAATTAAATAAATCATATAAAGAAAAATTATGGGATATTAGCTCTACAGTCAAGGTTACTATTGCCTTCGAACAGGAGGAATAAACTGTCAAGATAAAAAAAACTGGAAAATGAACTTAAAATTCTTCAATTATCATTAAGAACCACGTTTGAAGTATGAATTTTTCAAATACGTACAGAGTTTATAAGTGTGGATAAAATCCATTGTGGAATCTGCATCAAAGGATTCAGCACGAGCATAACATGCAGGCTTACTGTTCTAGAAATGGACTAATCTTAAATCTTTGTAAAACAACCTGTATTATTTTCAACTGTGTTACCTATTCATAGTTTGTTTATAAAAAGCTCAGCTAATAAACCTCTGAGCCAGGAGTCCTGCATTCGTTTCTTAGGAATTGAAGTTGATTCGTGTCGTAATTGGTATAATCATACTGGGTAGCATTGGTGAAAAATAAACTAAAGGTCAAATGCTTTATTATATGGAGATTACGGGAGGATGTTAGCTTAAATATTCTGGTTGCTTATTACTATGCATATATTCATTCAATGTTAAGTTATAGCATAGTTGCATGGAGAAACTCACGAAAGGCTAGGGAGATATTTATGCTTCAAAAGAGAGTAGTTAGATTAATGTTATTCAAGAAATATAACCATTCCTGCAGGGACTTGTTCAGGCAACTCAAAATACTTATACTGTTCTCAATTTATATCTTAAATGCAGTAATGTATATAAAGAAGTGTCCTACTCATTATATAACTTCAAATGAGATATCATCCTAAAGACTTAGGGTGGGAAATACACTAAGATTTCAGCAGCATCATCTTGAAATGATTTATAGAAGTAGTCTTATATTTCCAATAAAACTCAATAATCACATACCATCTGCGATAAAAAATATAAAAAATGTACATCAATTTAAAAAAATTTGAAAGAAAAACTTGCTATTCTTTTGCTTGTACTCGGTGGATGAATTTTTCGCTATAAATACTGCCGACTGGGTTTTGTAGTGCCTCTAATTGTATTATATATAGAAAAGAATAAAGGGGATTGTTTGTATTATTCTCCTACCTTAAGTATTATAAATGTTTAAAATGTAATGTATATTATGACATGGCTTGATGTACAACTTGTACCGTATGAGCACAATAACCTTAACAAAGAGCAGACTTCTACGGAACTTCAAAGATTTTAATTATAACATCATCATTAGGTCTTCAGTCCTGGAACTGGTTAGACGCGTACCATCATTGTTTCCTACTCTAAACTAACCTACAGATTTCCCTGAAATTTGCACAGTCTGCAACTATCGCTATCTGATCTAGGTCTACATCTACCTCTTTTTTCCTATCTCTGCTTCTAATATATCACATACTATTCCCCAAAAATGCCTTAGAACGTATTCCGCCCTTAGATTTCTCTTTTTCCCCAGATATCCTTGTTCCCTTACTATTTCTATAACCTATTTGTTATTAACTTTGTCTGTCCATGCTATCGTCCTCATACATCTGAAGCACAGCATTTCAAAAGGCTGCTACCGTATTTCTGTCTGCGTTTCAGACTGCCCGTATTTCATAGGCATACTGTGCTGTGCTCCACACATATGCTTTCAACAATTTTCTTCTTGTCTTTGTTTGTTGTCTTTCCTCATAGACGCTATTCTTTCTTGTTAGATGCAGTTCGGTCACCTTCTATTGTTTTACAGTTATATACCTTATTTCTGCAACCTTCAGTGGTTGTGAAGGGAGCGGGATGTCGGCGTGGATCAATGTAGTAAGCATAAGACTACGTATCCCAAGGTCCTGGGTTCAAATCCCGACACGGCCGACTGCTTGAAAAATGGCAGGTGAGCATTTTTCACAAAAATTACGCTCTCGTTCGGATGAGAGGTTAAATGGAGGTCCCGTGTGTGAGTGTTGTCATGTACGTTAAAGATCCCTACCTTGCCTGGAACGGCAAGGGTTTGGCAAAATTCTAAATTTCCAGGCAACAAAAAACTCGCCTCCTGGCCAATGTAGTATCTTCGGGTGGAGCATTGGAAATGTAAATGAACAGTTGTGAAGGGAGGTAAGCAGCCTGTGGCTGCCAACTTCCCCCAACACTTAACCATTTACCGATTTAATATATTATCCAATATATCTTTTCGCACGGTCAACATTAGTTACAGATATTTCGCAACCAACAACTAGTTGTTTATACTAATCATCAGATTTATCTGCGCTTATTTTTTCGTCATTAGGTTTTCCGTCTCAAAACTGTTTGGACACGTACCTGCACTTATTTATATTCTGAGCTAGCCTACATAGTTCCCTGAAATTCTCACACAGCATGTGTATTCAGCTCGTTCCCCTTCTATTATTTTCCAATTTTATGCCCTATTTCACCGAGATTCAGTGAAGGGGGTTAAGCAACCTGTAGCTACCAAGATCCCTCAACACTTAGACATTTGCCGAAATAATGGTTTTCCAGTAAATCCTTTCACACACTTAACATTATTCGAGAATATTGCCCAACCAATTCTTGTAGTTACTTATAATAATCATCATGTTTAAGCAGTTATTTTTTCGTCATTAGTTTATCCATCTTGGGATTGGTTGGATGCGTACCTCCATTGATTTCTATTCTGGACTAGCCTACACATCTCCCTGAAACCCCTACAGCCTACATCTTTTACTATCTGTGTGCAGTAATCTAACCTAGGTCTGCCTCTTCTTCTCTTTTTTCCTATCTCTGCTCCTAATATATTCCGCACTATTCCCTCATGCCGTAGTATGTGGCCTATCATCCTATCTCCTATTTTTTACCGTTTTCCACATGTTTCTTTCTTCCCCTACCATTTTAATTATAACAATCAATTAAAAATAAAACTTTGAATATAGGTAGTTTATTGTTTGAATCTTGAAAAACTTTTGGCAACATCAAGCACAGTTTTAACATCATCATCATCATTTTGTTTTCGACCTTACTTAAGGTCGGTTTGACGCAGCTCTAACTTCTTTTCCATTCTGTGCTAATCTAAAAAGCTCTACATACCCTTCACAACCTAAATTTCTAATGGGTAACAAAGGAGATATTAGTTTTAACAATGGAGAAGAAATTCATAGTTATAGAGACATTGTAGATTGTAGACTTAGATAGCAAAAGTAACGGTAGTACAAAAAGTTATTTTTATACAAATATTTCAGTTAAATAAACACTCAAAACAGTTTGGGCGAAATAGTAATTGTATACACTGCTTGAACTTCACCCTGAGCTATCTACATTATATAGTCATAATAATTACTTTAGACAGCATGATTTTGAAATTTTCATACAACTCGTCCAACGATTTCAAATTAATTTAATAAAACCTTAAATATATTATTTAGATCAGACACCCAAGTAAAATATTAGTTATTAATATTATTAAATAATACAATAATGTTGCTTATTTAAATGAATAACAATATGCACTACAAGCAAATTGAAAATGCTTTATAGCATACACAATCATATTGCACGTTACTGTAATGGTTTGCAACCAAAGTCATCATCACTATCATCATCAGGCAAACTCAAGTCTGAAGAATCACTATCGCAGTTAACATTTATTATTAGTTCTTCTATGTCGTCTATTATATATTCCCTACTAAGGTATTCTTTTTCTGTTTTCTCCACACGAGAACAAACATTTACCCATTCTTGATGACCAACGGTATTGAACTTATTTTCAGCCAACTTTCATACATCCTCTAACTTAAAAGTTATGTTATTTGCAGCAACATGATTTTTTACCATTGCCCATATTTTTTCAATAGGTTTGAGTTCCGGATGATATGGGGGCAATCGCAACACTGTATGACCATGTTCAGCTAAAATTTTATCAACAACGTAGTGCTTGCACGGAGGCTTATGTTGGTTAATATTTGCCTATAGTTCTGATTTTGTATCTTTAAGCTGAAAAGGTATGTTTCTTTTCAGTAGCCAACACCTCATGTCTTCTTTTTTTCCAAGCCATAGTTGGATTCGGTTCCTCGGTCGCATTATGATATGATGCAGTATCCATCATTAACACAGACTTTGGTTCAAGATTTTGTAATAATTTATCTTGTAACCATTTACAGAAATTTCTATGATTCATTTCATCGTGATAATCGCCAGTTTTAAGTCCAGACTTAAAAATTAGCAATCCATTCGGAACAAAACCTTTTCTGCCACCAGTATGTATAATAATTAAACGTTTCCCTTTAACCAATGGTGCTTTTGAACATTGATTTGAACCATCGTCCCACGACTTAGATACAGTATGTGAAGTGTGCAGGTAGGTTTCATCACAATATATAATATTTCTTCCTTCTGATCGATATTGTTGTACTTTTCGTAAAAAATCGACTCGTTTTGCTCGAATTTCTGGTTTTTCAATTAAGACTTTGCGATTGTCTTGGCACTTCTACCAACGAAACTCCATTTTATGCACCAATCGTCTAAACGAATTGATTTTTCTACAGAAATTATTTGCTTCAGATTTGAAAGCTTGAAATACAGCCTGCATTGTAGGTTGTTTATGTTGTATATTCAGAAATCTATAAATAATTGTGCGCACAATTTCTTCTTCAAATTCATCTTGTTACGTGCCAAAAAATTTTGGCACTAAACATTCATATAGTTTTAATATGCGGGAATTTCGCGCCATAAATTTAAAAGACTTCTTGCGCGTATTTTCGTCACTTCAGAAGTGGTTGCGCAAATTTCGTGCCGACGCGTGTGGACGAAAAAGAAAAGTTGGGAATTTCCGCAAGACGCTGAGGAACTTGCCTTTGAACGTGAATAAGAGTGGTTGGTCTGGTATCGTATCGTATCTTTTAATTATGTAGATTCCCTTTGCCTTGTATGATTATCGTTCCTCAACCCGTTCCTATCATTACCTCTACATAGGGAGAATACCAACGAATCTGGAAGCAACCTGGAAGAAAATCCACGACCTGAGATATATTAACGAATTCACGGAGCCCCGCAGCCGCCATCATGAAATAATCCTAAAGGAAGCCACGAGCCGCCATCAGGAAGAAATTCTCGAGGAAACTTCACCTATTCACGTAAGTACCCCCTAGGGGCTGTGTAAAATTGGTATACTTCATAAATTACGTGCCATAATTTACATATTGTTGTGACGTCATTGACAATTGGCGCGCTAATTTCCACATCATGTAATATCCTTACCAACTGTCTTTTGTGTCGCTTGTGCGGCATTTACGGTAATATAATAATCTAACGTAGACTTTGGACTACCTTTCTTGATGGTTTTCCTTGGTGAGGTAAATTGTAACTTAGCACCAACTGGCTGCATTTTGCCTCCTTTAATAATTTCTTAACAGTTGTTAACCCAACACCGGTTGCTTCAGACACTATTTTGCTCAAATTGTTCAGCTAAATCATATCTTGGCTAGCATCCTTCTGCTCTTTCATATAATTGTAAAGATTATATATAATCTCACGGCCTCGGCTATGAACAATTTTTTTAGAATTGCTCATAATGAAGTCGAATCTTACCTAAAATAAAAAAATATGTACTCAAGAAATATTAAATTTAAAAACGTTTACTTACAATTCCAAAATAAACAATGAAGCGTAGTCTTGAAAAAGACTGTTTTATAAATATTATTAAGAAAAGTAAATTAAACAAAATACAGAAAACAGAAATAGACAGGAATCGCAAATGTCAAAATTACGTGTCTAGAATATGCAGTATCGACTTGGCGGTAAGTTAAGAACATAGATTAGATAAGGTTAATATAGATAAGCCGCTTTCATAATAGAAGCACGTGACTTTTTGTTACATTAATAAACATAGATTAAATCAAAGTAATAAATATGATTTAGAACAGAGTAATCTAATAAATATAACCCGTAACGTGGTGTAGTACAGAACAAATACTTTTTAGTATGAAAAATGTATAAAAAATATTCATATGGTAACATCGATTTTAAAATTATATTGCAGTAACGTTAACGCTGTTGGAGCCATGAGTATCATTCCACAATACTATATTTTCATTTTGGTATTTAGTTTTGTCAGTAATATTTGGGATTTCTGCGCAGGTCGCTGAGATTTTGAAAGACCTATACAAGAAATTTGATAAAGGAGATTAACTCAGAAGAATCAATATTTAGCCCAGTAAAATGACAAAATTTGGAGGAAATAATACTGACTGGGCTGAAACTTTGTAAACAGGCTTGTTTTAAGGTACTATTTAACATAAAAGTCGCCATGTCTAGACGCTACGTTCTGGGCAGGAGAGGGTCCAAAAGGTCTAAAAAATCAGTTTTTGCAAATAACTCGGAAAATATCAACTTTACAGAAATTTGTTAATATCAAAATTGTAGCTTACAAAATTCCGCACAATTTCGTTTTTTATTCAAGTCTGAGAACAAATGGAGATATAATTTTTTTAAACATCGGTAGTTTTGCAACACAACAAAAACACTAATATCTCAAAAATGAACTCTCGAATCGAAAATGCTTTAAATAAAAGTTGTAGAGAATCTTAATTACGAATAATTTTGTTTGTTATTAATTTCTGTATGGCCCAAATTCGCAGAGTTATTAATTAAAAGACAATTTTTTTTATGTTGATATTTTTATAAGTTCATTAGTATATTGTTCTAAATTTCTAAAGAAAAGGTTATAGGCAAGGGTCACTTTATTATAGCTTTGTAATAAACTAATATAACTAAATGCGAGGATTCAAACAGTTGTTATTTTTTATAGCCGTATGAATATTTCTTTAGTAAATAAATTTGTTGTACTTATATTTCCATTTCTAACATTGATTAATTTTAGCCTATTCAATTAGTTAACATCAGTTGTGACGTATGCGCACCAGGAAAGTTACCAGCAGGCCGCACAGAAATACCGTTTGATTTTCCTTTGGAACCCAAAACGAATCGTACTCTCTTTGAAACTTACCATGGCGTTTTTATCAACATCAGTTATGATTTAAGATGCGATATCAAACGTTCATTTCTATCAAAAGACATTCAAAAGTCACAACAATTTTTTGTGCATTATGCATCACAGCCAATGCGATCAGTACATCCTGTTAACTTTGTTTTAAGTCCAACATCAATTAAAAGTAAAGGAGTTATAATACCAGATTTTCTAATAGAAGGAAAATTAGATTCGACAGTTTGTAATATCTTACAGCCCTTCACTGGACATATTATATTAAAGCATTGCCAAGCATCAGTGCGCTCAATAGAATTGCAGCTAGTACGTGTTGAAACTTGTGGATGCGCTGAAGGATTTGCTAAAGAAGGTTTGTATTAACCTTATAGTATGTACTTAGTTCCCTAAGGTCGAAAGGCCTATTGTACCTGCATTCTGCCAATTTGCATTGTCTCTAGGTTGCACAGGAATGCTGAAGAAGTTTAGTTATAAAGTAAAAATTCCATACTCCTTTTTTGCACATTATGAAGAATATCAAACTACAAGTTTGTATAAGCAATTACTCTTTGTTGTTTTTTATTAAGCTTTAATTTATTTACACTTATTTTTTTATATGTAAGTTGATCATTTTTATAGCCATGTGTTATTGACGTGTGTGGTTATTTTGCCGTATACAGGGTGTCCCAAAATTGCTGGGAAATAAAGCTACCACTTATTGTAGAAGTCAAAATAAGTCGATTGGACCCAATTTACCTACATAGCAAAATGTACCGTGTGTCTGTGAGGAGTTCAAAGTTTACTTAAGAAATCACACTTTTTGTACGCTGTTCAGAAATGTATAACAAATTTATTGAACTTTGGCAAAAGTGCATTTTAGAGGATTACCTTACTTTCAGTAATCAACGAAAGCAAAAGGAAGTTGTAGAAGAATTAAAACCACCTTCACTTCTCGCAATTTTGGTTGTACTTTTCTTAGAGGTGGTAATACCGTTTTAAGACTTTTTTAACAGAAAGACTTTCCCATCATCTTAATATTTTTACTCTTGTAAAAGCTTCATATTTCGCTTAGTTTCGAGGGAAAAAATGGTTACGTTTATTTTCAACATAAAGTAATTACGATAATTTTCAACTCAAATCCCGTTGGCGTTATAACGAAAATTAATTCAGTAAATTAAAATAACCCTTTCACGTGTTAATTCATTTATCTGTTTTTATAAATTCGATTCCTATTGGTAAATCCTAGAGCCTAATTAATAATAAATACTCCTAAGATTTCCTGAACGTACAGTTTATGCTAAAATTAAATAGGCGATAACTGGTTCTAAGTATCCGATAATTGGTTCGTATGTTTTCCATTGAAAGCTTCGCCGAATTAAAACCGCGTATTGTCCCAATAAACCGTGTTTTTCCAGTTTTACGCCTTAACAACAATATTACTTTGAGCTTGGATCCTTAGTTAAACGAAATGAATATTAACTTTATTCTTGAATATAGCAAGGCAAAAACATCTATTCTGGTTTTCTCCATGTCGTTTTCGCTATGAAAACTTCGTGCACGCAATACAGCGTGCTCTTTCTGGTGACCCTTAAAGCCACGATGAATGATCGCCTCTTGTTGTGATGAGAAGACCACCCCAAGGCGGGATCACACGCACCTTACCTCTTCCCCGTTATTAGAGACGGCAGCAATTCGAGGGAGAGTGTTCAAGCACCATTTTCTGATATGGGTTTATGTACTTATTGAAACAGACGATTTATAAGGTTCTTCTATTGATAACTTAAATTTTGTAGCGGTAAAACGATTCTCTTTATGTGAGGTGATATTGACTGAAAATATTGTATTATATCCTGACCTTTTACAGGGCAAATTTTGCTAAAAATCACGACCTCGTAGCGAAAACGTTATAGATGTAGTTTTAGATGTACAATGAGAATTCAGAGCTGAGGTTTTTAGGATTGTAATTTTCTTTTGGGTAACTAACATAAGGGAGGGGCCTAAAAACTACAGCTCGCCATTTCTTTGGTTCTGATATTTTTTTGTGTTCTACTTGATATGTGTAACTTGTAAGTATAGATTGTTTAATTTTTTTTGGTACTATTATGCTTTTGTAAATATTTTGTGTAATTATAGGTTTTTCTTTGGTATGTTTTGTTTTGAGTATGAATGAGCGAGTGTATACTTTTTTTCCCTATTTTTTCAGCCTCTCCTTTACTTGCTTATATGTATAATACCCCGCCCACTCGCCGATTGAGTCCAGTCAATTTCTTCCTTGTTTTAATTTTTTTTTAGACCTCGTCGCTGAACGTAGCGAAATGTTTTCTCAAACACTGCTAAACGATATTCATAAATGTAAATGTCATAAAACACAATTATATTACTTTAGTTTTTGACACTTTTGACAGTAAATGTTACAATAATTTGTTTGCTTCGGTTTGCTTTTGTATTGTTTTCTTTAATGCAATCACTGTTATTGCTTTAATTGCTATTACTGTTGTGTAATTTTGATAGCTAACAAATTATGGAGTTCCCCTTTAATGAGCAGGTGGACATGCTATTTGTTCTTGGATTCTGTCAGGATAACTGCCTTGAAAGTGTCTGCATGTACCAAAAGAAGTATCCAAACTGGAGAATTCCAAATCACAAAACTTTTGCCCAAATCGAAAGCGTCTTTGAGAAATAGGAACGTTGAAGCTATTCAGAACGTACGCTAGAAGACCATGACAAGCTCGAACACCAATTACGGAAGATGTTGTTCTTCAAATGATTGATGACAATCCTGAGACCAGTACCCGAATATTGTAACGACAGATCGGGATTGCAAAACTGTTTGACCAAGGATTACGTTTTCTAATCACATTGGTAGCATAGTCAGCGCCATTGTAACTTGGAATATGGTAACCTCTTATGAAAATCCTTCTTATAAAACCATGAAAACTAGAATACATGCAGCATAAGCTGCTTATCTTTTTTATGGGAACTGAATTATATCCCAACAAGAGATTGCTTTACGACACTCTACTGCCTTTAGTTGGGACTTGTGTAGCTTGAAGTGGGACTAGCAATTCACGGTTATATTGTTGCGCCTACATTGTTATTAAAGATTACAGTTCTATATGCCATCCAGACATATGCAACCTTCTATCATAATCTATATCAAAGCACTTCAACAAACTTGTTGCGCTACTCTTCATTAAGCAAAAACCTAACCAACCTAAAATTAACGGCAAACTCTTTAGATTTCCATACTCATCAACTTCCATAGCAGTTCATCCTTTTTTGTTAAAATCTTTGCAACTTTTTTAGTCCATTCTGTTTCAGTCAAATCATGATCTACAAGGCAGATCATGCAGTGGTAAGGGATTGGAGAGGTTTATATTTTGCACATACAATAAGTTAAGTGAAGACATCAAGTATGCAATATATTTGTTTTTCTTAATAAGTCTTCGGGTGATCAATGTTTTGTATTATTTTTTTTATTCTTTATTTTAATATGTTTCTATATTATTAATATAAGTATCGAGGGTTTAGTTGGCACTGTGCACTTTAGATAATTATTTGCTGTTGAGTAATAAAGGCAATAGTAATCTGTTTGTGGGCAGATTCACATTCTAACCTAGATTCCTATTTTTGGTGCTAGTTAAAAAAATTTCTAGAGTAAAATATATATCATTTCTTACATTTTACTTCTTTTCAAGCAACTGAAATTCAAAACATCCAAATAGGCGAAGGCGATATTGCACATAATATACCCATTCCAATTTACATGATATTTCCAAGACTTTTTACATGTCCTACATTGACAACATCCAGTTTTAAAATAGGTAAGGAAAATACTCAATTATTTTATTGAAAATATTTTTTTTACAGAATTTGAAGTAAACGTAGTAGTTATTTTTGAGAATGATCACCTGATTACGGAAAACTTTCCAATATCATTAAACAGAAATATTATATAAAAACATTATTGACTTTCTGCAACAGCTACAGTTAAATTTGTAAGAAGAGGATCGATATGTTGCTCTAAATCTAATATATGCCCTGTGTTACATGTATCGCTAGCAATAAAGCTTATAACTAATGGTAACTTATTCATTTGTATCACTTGGTACTGGGCATAAGAACATATTAGCGTTTTAGCCTGTCCCAAACCCAATTTACTTCCTTGATCGACTGCTAGTGCAAATGTGGATAGAAATGCAGGTCTCATAGCTAATTCTGGAGCCTTCTCGGTGTTTACCTTCAAAACAGGAACTCCATCTCTATCTGTTATGAATATGCAATATAAACCAGAGACTTTAAATAATAAATCTTGGAGAACTTTTTTAATTTCTTCCACCATACTAAAAAATAGCGGTTAGTAATAAAAACAAAATAACAAATTACCTTTTCAACTGTTTTCAGTAAAAACAAAGTAAATAATCAAAGTTAGAAAACTAATCACCAACAGAAAATTGAGGTTAAAAATCTTTGATTACAAAACAATTTTAGTAGGTTAGGAAAATTCTCCTTAGAGTGCGTGAGAATAGGGAAATTGAATAAACTTGAATTAAAAAAATTGAAGATTTTACTAGTCTCGAAATGCATTTCTGGAATAAATCCAATTAACAGCAGCTTCAGATTTCAGTTCATTTGACATCAATTTTAAATAGAATAACTTGTGTAGTATTCCAATGAAATGGAACAATTTCCAATATCCATTCAGGACTTTTATGTAAAACCAAAATAATGGAACAATAATTATTAAAAACGTAGTTAATTAAAAAAAACTAGAAAAATTTTTGTATTGGTTTAAATAACTATATGCATAATCCAAGCATATATACATACTTTTGCTTCTTAAATGGTTTTTATCGATTTTTGTAAAAAAAAATTTATCAACTATTAAACTGATCAGTAGTTGCAAAGTATTTTAATACAAGAATTGTGTGACAAATATCATCTTAGTCACGTTTCGCACGCGTCTATTTCTACAAGATTATCAGATTGGAATTTATGATTACTTCTAATAAAGTGACTTGTTCTGATTTGGAATAAAAGCAACGTATTCTATATTTTACTTAATAGGTTTTTGTTAGTAGTAGTATGTTTTAGCTTAATCAAAAATCTTAATTGAAGATTTTCTTTCTAATTATAATTATTGTGTACTATAAACGTACCATTTTACTTTATAGAAGTTAACAGTGACTTACGAAAAACTTTAATTTAGGGCCGGTTTTTCAATCTTCGGGTAACTTTTGGTTATAATTTAACTTATAGGTAAAAATAAAATAATGTTTTATAGTTGGTAGTTAACTAATAGGTTTGGGTTAACTTTTATTTAAGATAATTTACAGATGAGGTACGAGTAACTACCAGATAGATGGTTACCATTATTATATAACCTAAAAATGTTTAATAAAATATTTAATGCATTATGATAGCAATGCCACAGATTATCCACCTTACAATTTACTAATATGGCTATTTCATCATGATATTTAAATTAAGGCAAGTAAAGACACCATAAAACCACCTAGTACTTTTTAGATAATTAGCAATAACGATAGGGGTTTTACACTACTCATATTTAATAAGAAAAATTATCAATAAGACTGTGAACGTCGTCCTTCACAATAATATTTGTATTAATTCTCATGGGATTTACAATACCACAGAACAATGATCGTTCACACAATCTGAATACATTGAATTTGACAATAAGAAAGCTTTGTACGTATTACATATGTGAACGAAATGCTAAATTTTAACCACAAGGAGGGAGGTTGTAATATTACATGGAAGTTAAGAAGAAAGTGTGCAAGAAGGAAAATATGGTTTAAGGGTAACAGACGGGTGTAGATAGTGGCCAATGGTCCTTAAGCCAATCGCGAATTGTTTTGAGCTGCGCCGAAACGTAACTTCTCGTCCTTCACGTAACTTCTACACTCGAAGGGGGTTGGAAGGGAGATAAGGTAACAAACACAACAGAGGTAAGGTACAAGGAACCTACATACCTGTTCCTAAAAGAAAAACACACACCACCTAGGTAGTTGTTGCTTGGTTCAGGTCTTGTCGCTTAGTACCTGCGTTTGACATTTGCGCACCTCAGCATTTACTCTGCGCAGGCGAAATTGTCAGCGACGACGGAAGTTGGCGTTATTTATTTAAAAATACGCGGCAATTAACTTATAAATTCTAACTAAATCTAAAACATACTACATTGCCATTTTGGGCATGTAACAAAAGATGTCGCAACACGTAGCGATGTATACAAATGTTATATTATTTCTGTTCTGTGTAAGTTTTAATCTGTCTGTTTCTATCAAAAACTAATCTTACTTCAATATCTTAAGGCTTTTCTAAATGGTATGTTTACGTTACACAATTTTTCACATTCTAATAATTTTGTGAAAATATCTGCTAACTTAATTAGTACAAACATTGCTTACTTTAACAATAGTTTCACTTATTTAAACTAAAATAAAATGCAATTTTAATCTATATGCTATTATACCCCCGCCGGTGCGATACGCGAGCCACTACAGTCAGTTGGTAGCAATGTTAAATAATTGTAAAAATGACACGCAAATAAAAGCTTACGTCACACAATATTCAAATTATTACAACATAATAAAAAAAGTTATACTAATTTTAAGGCAAACCAAAAGGTTACTCACGTAAACTGTAGGGATTCTCACAGCACTACTCCGTGATGGCGGGCTCCGTTGATTCTTTTCGGGCGTGGGTAATTCGCTGGCCCTGGTCAAATCCAAATTTAATTTGTCTTCTTTTATTTGTAGAGGGGCGACAGGAAACTGGTTTAAGGAACGATAATCAAAGATAAGGGCAAAAGAAACCTACATAACAAAAAAAGACACGATAAGACACAAAGATAACTACAGTCGTTGGCCTCTCGATCACAAGTCCTGACACGTCTGTCCGAAATCACCACCACCCTTCTTGGCACACCGCGTCGGCGCAATCTCGCGCAAACGCACTGTTTAAAGTGACGGAAATACGCGCACGTCTTTTTAAATCCTTGGCGCGAAATTCTTACAAATTAAAACTTAAATTGAAAATGTTTAGTGCCGATTTCGGCACGTAACAATGCTTGAACTTTTAGTAATTCTCAAAATTTCACAACAACCAAGAAATATTTCGTTTCCAAATAACAATGTTAACATAAATATGAATTAACAGATTTTTAAAATGTAAACCATTTACCATAAGCTGCACAAACAGTGACAAATTCAAATTCTGTTCTCGATAAAATAATAGTTTGCTTTTTTGAATGTCATAACATACCATTTTTTGCAAAAATATATTCGTATGTATACCATGAAAGCAACAAAACACGTATCGGTTGACAGTAAATGGATGAATTTTACTAAGAAGTCGACCGCAGCGCCCACGGAAAATGGGTAACTATCAGTACAAACAAATGGAATTGACATTCACCTAGATAGTTAACTTAAAAGAATAAGGGAATAAATTTCGAATAAAGTTTTAAAATGAGGTGTGCGTATGGTAAATGTAATAGTGATTCAAGATATAGATATAAAGAATATATGAAAGATGTGGAGTTCATTTTATTTTCAAGGCCTCATAAAAACATTAATAAATGTAAAAAATGGGTGCATGTTTGTGGTAGAAGTGGATTTACCTTTAATAATGTTTCATTAAACACATGTGTGTAGAAAACATTTTGTGGGTGGCAAAGAACCTACTAAAGAATTCCCTGAACCAATTCCGCTACACAAAGTAAGTTTTTTACAGTTCATACTTAGGTAGTTATTTGTTTACAATCTGTGTTGTTTTTAGGACACAGAGGGCATCATTCGAAAACGAAAACTATTATTTAACGAAAGGCAGTGTTCCGTTTATATTGTAAATAATTAAAGCTAAATTTTATTTTCTATTGAGTTTGTTGATTATTTACGTTCGTCTCGGTATATTTAAATTTGTTAGTGTAAAATTTCCATGGTTTTACTTTTAGCACGCGCCAACAAGTGCCGCGAGTGATAAACGTTGTTATTCCACATGTGCAAGAACAGTATCGACTAGAAAATCCACGAAGCAAGAGAGAATCGATTTGTCGTTCGAACTGACCGCATCACTTTTAAACGTTCTACGTAAAACTCCTAATTAGATGAACCGCTTTTCTTCAGAACCGCTAGTGACATAAATGTACTTCGCTACATTCGCAAAAAGCAGAGTAGATGTTACATCGTTTTTTCATTGGCACGGGTTCGTAATCAACAGGTGAGTGCTTTGAGTAAACGCTTGAAATGGTTAAAAACATTAATTATATGTTGTTTGTTAAATTATCACTTAATTATATACAGTCTATTTCCCTCTACCAAAGAGCTATTCGTTATTTGTTAACTATCATTTTTTATCGCTTTAGTTATTTTACAGGCAGGATCCACGAAAATCTCTAAAAAGTAGGAAGCTTCAGTAGCAATTGAGATTACTAAGGTTTCAGCAATCGTGGACACGGCTGATGAATATGGAGCGGATAATCAAACTGTTAGTGCTCAATATGCTCTCAAACTGTTTAAAAATATGGAAGATACTAGATCAATTGAGCAGTCATAAACATATAGAGTTTAAAATGTCTTACGAGATTTTATCAACCTATTCAGAAAAATTTGTTTTTTGTGGCCTTTCGTTAGAAATATTTAACACTTAATATACATTCCTGGGTCCAGATATAATTCAATGTTTAAAAATGCAACGATTGGAACAAAAACTAATAGAACGAGCAGTGCCACATTGTCTGATAAAGATAAACTTTTATTAACATTAGTGCGTCTTAAAGTAGGTTTTACTTTAAAAAAGTTGGGTACTTTTTAGAATATCTGCTGCAACAGCCTCTCGTATTATTTATTGTTTTATTTAGTTTATGTATCTTGAATTTAAATGGTAATAAATATTAAAAAATGAACTATACTTTACTAGTTATATGTATTTGCACTATAAATATACTATTTGATTGAATAGAATATATTTTATATTGAATTCTTTTTTATAACCTATAACTATAGGTTAGATAATAACAGACATTTGTGTGTACGGAGAGTTACAAATTTTTCCACGGCGCTAGCGATGCTACGTTAAGGGCTGAACAGAATAAAACGCCGTTGTACGGCGTTGGATGTCAATCAAGAGTTAAAAGCACGGCATTTGACGCCGTTCAACGTTAATAGTTGACAAACTTTCTACTTTTACGCTCGCGAATGTCAAGTACGTTGAACTCATAACCTTACTTTATTACTTTGAATGTTGTACGAGCTTCTGTTGTAAGTATCCTTTTTAAAAACGGAATATTCCTACTTTATTGTTTTATAATATTTATTAACATGGCAACTTTTGAAGAAGAATTGATTGAAGTAGTCTGCGAATATCCAATTATATACGATAAACAAGCTATTGGTTATAAAAACACTACTTTGAAGTTACAAAATCCATTTTGATGTAAATAAAAGTAATCAAAGATTAATAAAATGATAACAACTGAGGTTATTTCAATTGTTAAAATGAAACTCGACGGCGTTCATTCTGTGCATCATTTATTTCTTTACCTTGACGCCGTTAAACGGCGTTGCATTCTGTTCAGCCCATTATAATGAAATTTGTCCATTAGATCTAAAATAGGGGATTGGTTTGCTTTTATATCTTATGATGTTTTGCATAGAAATACATGCTCTATATATTCCACTTAAGATTACTATACCCGGTTGTCGCTATTACAATCGCCACAATTTGAAGCCCCGCCCTTCTATAGCAGCTGATCAGAACTGACATTAAATTTGTTGTTAATATTATAGGTTATTGATCGTCATTTTCTAATGCGTTGTTATATTCTAGGATAAACGGTATTTGTTATAAAATGTGACGTTAGTGTTCATAAACTTTGTGCCTGTTTTAAAACTATATCGCAATGTTAAAAGCATTAATCATTTTACTTAATCTATCAGCATGTTTTGCTAGGAAACATGAACTGACGCTGGAGGTATAATATATTATACATTTCTTACACTAGTTACTTAAAATATTTTCTTGCCTTCTAGAACGATTCACGCAAATATATCGCTTTAAGCACATTTGGTTTTTACAAAGGAGGGAAACTGGATGTCCAACTTTACAATTTAAAAGCTAACTCACAAGATGAATCTGCCACGGTAATTGCAGTTTATTAGTTGTACTGTAAGTTAACAGTTTGGTGTTAGTTTGGTTTTAGCCTTGATCGTACAATGAATGATGCTATGAACCCATATCTTGATAGCCATCAAGACCATTGTTTGTTGCAACAACCATTCCACAGCAACCACGAAGCCGCTGTTATATATTTAATAATGGATCTGAACACGAAATTGTATTAAATCTATTACATATCTACTAGATTTGTCTTAATTATAATTTTAGAATGAATGTTCATTGCAGTCGTGACTGGAAAAGTGTACATATTTATAAAAATAGTAATGAAATACCACCAGGAGATAATAAACATATTCTAGGAGCAGGTGGTAGTATTATGTTACAAACAAGAAGGCGCCGGAGTACTGATAGCCAGATAAATCCATGTGCTGAATTACACTTACCAATTACGGCTTATACTGATTCAAAAGGAATAATTTCATATAATACAAGTGTAAGTAAATTGTTTATGAGAGAAATAGCAATTAATTGGAAGTTGATACAGTTTCACCGTTGAAGTATTTACTTGTTTTTGTATTAAACCTTGGATTTAGTAATATTATGTAAAATATTTCAATGCGCATTGTGTTATCGGTGTCGTTAGAGTAACACATCCATACTGTGTATAATCATTCATTTGTTAGGAAAGTGTATGTAAAGGAATATTCAGATAATATTTGAGAAGTATTGTGAATCTTATTAGATGCATTTTAGTTTTTATGCAATCAAATTATGTAAGTTACAAATTAAGATAAACGTTGTTTAACAGCAGAAATTCTCAATTAGCTAGCAAGAAGCTATTGGTTATTAAAAATGATAAATAAGTATAAAAATCATATCTTGTATATGAAAAGGGTATACACTGTTTTCCAATGCAAATGATGGGGATTGTGCCTGTTACTGCTAAAACTGTACTTTATTGTATTTTATTATTTTTTTTAAAATGAATACGTATTTTAGTTTCATGACTGCAAAGGGGCAAAGGGGACAAAACATCTGTCGGGTAGTCAGTATTAACTCAAACCTGAGAGTGACGATATCTTGTTGGAGATGTCATTGTATTACAAATTTAAAGTAAAATAAATAAATAGTTATCCTTAGATTTGCTTTTTAACACTAATAGCTGCTAAAATAATGCTACACAGTCCTTGCCGGATGGACCTTTTTTGATTTTTTGTAGTGCATAATTAATTGGAGTTTAAAATTATGTATAAATGCAAAGGAATGAGCACGTAGTTCATTTCCACAAATTACCAATTGACCTTGATATGTAATAAACAAAACCTTTCTCGTGTTTAATGTGTTTAAACAAGTGTGTCTAGTAATTATATATCTCATACGATACAAAATTATTACAATCATTCTGTTGTGGATAAATTGACGTCATACAAGTTTTGTATTTCTTGAAGCGTATGGTCAAATAATACATTGCAGGTAGGTTTTAACGGGACTACATTCCTAAAAATTTATGTTGGCAATTTTGATTTAGGGCAAATAAAAGGGTTCGATATCTGTTTCTAAGTGGTTACAAGAATTCCTTACAATTGCCAAGTCGACGACACATTCTAAAGGCGCCTTTTAACTTAAAAGTAATTTAGAAAATTGACTGGTGAGCTTCCTTTCATTCATTTCATATCATAGAAATTATACACACTATTACTAGGGTCAATTTATATTGGAACTTTATAAATGCTATACTACCTATACTTAGAGATGAGTTTGAATTAGCATTAAAGAGTCTGAAAAATGGTAAGGCGCCAGGTACAGATAAGGGGCAAGCAGAAACTCTAAAATCCGCTGGACAAGCAGTAACAGAACGTCTCCTCCAACGTGTATGCTATATGTATGAGACAGGCGAGATACCCAAAGATTTCAAACGTAACATCATACTAACTATACCAAAAAAGAAAGGCGCGGATAGATGTGAAAATTTTCGAACAATAAGTTTGACAGCACACGTGTCAAAAATATTAACTAGAATTGTGCAAAGACGAATGGAAAAACGGGCGGAAGAAATACTAGGAGAAGACCAATTTGGGTTTAAACGAAACAGGGGAACACGGGAGGCTATTTTAGCTCTGAGAGTGATAATCGAGAAAACAATAGAAAAAGGAGAAAGCGTGTATATAGGGTTTGTAGATCTGGAAAAAGCATTTGACAATGTAAAATGGAAAAAAATGTTTGAAATACTAAAAAAGATTGGAATGAGTTATAGGGATAGACGAATAGTACATAGCTTATACAAAGAGCAAACAGCAGTAATAGAATTAGAGCAGGAACGTAGAGAAGTAAACATTAGGAAAGGGGTAAGACAGGGATGTGCCCTATCCCCATTGATTTTTAACTTGTACATAGAAGAGGCAATTAATACTGTCAAATGCAGGAAGACATTTGGAATTACTATGCAGGGACAAACAATTGATATGCTTAGACTTGCAGATGATATAGCGGTATTAGCATCTAGCAAGAAAGAGTCAGAAGCTGCTCTTAATGAAATGGAAACGGTTCTAACAGAGAGATACGGTATGAAAATTAACAAAATTAAAACTAAAGTTCTAGTATGCAGAGGTGGGGAAAATAAATCAAAAACAAGAATACAAGTATGTAACACGAACTTACAAGAGGTTAAGGATTTCTGCTACCTAGGAAGCCAAATAACGCTAGATGGGAAAAGCACAAAAGATATAAAACAAAGATTAGCACAAGGTCGTGCTTCATTTAACAAGAAAAAGCAACTACTGTGCTCAAAGACCACAAACATAGAAACAAGGAAAAGATTGCTTAAAACATATGTCTGGAGCACAGCACTGTACGGCTGTGAAGCCTGGACAGTAGGAGAAGCGGACAAGAAAAAGGTAGAAGCCTTTGAAATGTGGTGCTACGGACGTATGATGAAGATATCATGGACAGACAAAGTTAAGAACGAAGAGGTACTAAAATGGTAGGGAAGAAAGAAATATGTGGAAAACGGTAAAAATAGGAGAGATAAGATGATAGGCCACATACTATGGCATGAGGGAATAGTGCGGAATATATTAGAAGCAGAGATAGGAAAAAAGAGAAGAAGAGGCAGACCTAGGTTAGACTACTGTACACATATAGTAAAAGATGTAGGCTGTAGGGGTTTCAGGGAGATGTGTAGACTAGCCTAGAATAGAAATCAATGGAGGTACGCATCCAACCAATCCCAAGATGGATAAACTAATGACGAAAAAATAACTGTGCGTAAACATGATGATTATTATAAGTAACTACAAGAATTGGTTGGGCAATATTCTCGAATAATGTTAAGTGTGCGAAAGGATTTACTGGAAAATCATTATTTCGGCAAATGTCTAAGTGTTGGGGGATCTTGGTAGCCACAGGTTGCTTACCTCCCTTCACAACCACTGAAGGTCGGAGAAATAGGGTATATAACTGTAAAACAATAGAAGGTGACTGAACTGCATCTAACAAGAAAGTGTTACGTGCCATTGCACTTAAACAGTGTTTTTAGGTTAAGTTTTTATGTATGGAAGTTTCGCCATAAATTCAAATACGCGGTGCGTGGGAATTTTAAATGGACTAGGCGGTACTTCCGTGCGTCAGAGTAGTGCATTTGCGCAATGTGCTTATCCCTAGAGGGGTAGAGCAATACGAGACAAAGAGTGGGGAGAAGTGTTTCCGTGATGCTCTAAATCGTGGCTGTTTTTTTTTGATCTTCAAGTGAAGTAGTCGTGCCGGGTATCATATCTTATCTTACTATGTAGATTCCCTTGTCTTGCTTGTCTTTGTTTGTCTTTCCCTAATTAACCTATTCCTGTCGTTCCACTACATTTAGGACTGATACGACCCTAGGAGCAGCCCACGACCTGATGTCCATGCTCAGCTAACACCACGGGCCCGGAGCAATACCTTCATTATCGACCGGAAGGATGATAGGCGTACCTGGGAAAAGCCGAATATCTTATGTGAGTAATTTGTTTGTTAAAATTATTCGATTCTATCTTTCACTGTTTAATTTTTATATTTCTGATTATTGCGTAATATACCTTTTGTATCGGTGACGTCATGGTGGATGGCCGCGCCCAAATCTGTAAAAGGTTTGCGCTTTCCTCCGCTAGAGGCGTCACTCGCTTTTCTTATTGCGCTTGCGCGATGTATCTTATGAACTTTGGTAACTGTATTACCGGCTTTTAGGAACTATCTATCACCATATAAATGTTTCACCATCTAAAGTGTAATACTTTGTTAACTGTTTTACCGACCATATAAACTATCACCAGAGTAGTGTAATAAAAGAACAGCTCCTATGAGGAAAGACAACAAACATAGAACAAGAAGAAAATTGTTGAAAGCATATGTGTGGAGCACAGCACAGTATGTCTATGAAATACGGGCAGTCTGAAACGAAGACAGAAAAACGGTAGCAGCCTTTTGAAATTCTGTGCTTCAGATGTTTGAGGACGATAGCATGGACAGACAAAGATAATAACAAATGGGTTATAGAAATAGTAGGGGAACAAGGATATCTGGGGAAAAAGAGAAATAGAAGGGTGGAATACGTTCTAAGGCATTTTTGGGGAATAGTATGGAATATATTACAAGCAGATATAGGAAAAAAGGGGTAGATGTAGACCTACATCAGATTAGTGATAGACGCAGACTGTGCAAATTTCAGAGATATCTGTAGGTTAGTTCAGAATAGGAAACAATGATGGTACGTGTCTAACCAGTTCCAGGACTGAAGACCTAATCATGATGATTTATAAATGCAAAACATTTCATGTTAAAATATTATGTGGGTGTTCAGTCACGATTTTGTATTTTTGTGGGGTCACCTTTTGTTTGGTTAATGCATAGAGACAACAAATGTGTATAATTTATTTACATTGGCTGCAAGAAATATATACAATAACATGAAATTAAAAATAACAATTACATACGATTCTACATGCATATGCAATATACAAATGTCCTTGAATTTATGCATGAGAATACAGCTTTTATGTGAACAAATTTTGTTAACGCTAGAAATGCAAATGTCCTTTAGCGTTAGAAAATTTATAGGAAATATATAAATCGAAAGTGCTCTGTACGCAATAAATATTATTTTGCACGAATACGCATACATAAGGAATTTATATTAGAAAATTTATAGTGGGAATTTAAATGCATGTAATGTTTGTACACAAGCATAAATTTAATTCACGCACTGGATTCACTTTGAGCTTTTATGCGTGTTAACACAGCTCAAAAAGAAACCTACGTTAAAATGTATTAACATAGGAGTAAGTACCCATAGGTACATTGTCACCTGGGATCTGCAGGTAACAGTTGTGCTGGATCGATGTTGGTATATGGTGCTGGACGTGGCAGGTCGATCAAAGCAGGTGCCATGTACTGCGCGGATTCCCTTATCGATGATACAAGGCGTGGAACGGCATAATGATGGCGGATTCTTCGTAAAAGGCATCGGAACTGGTGTGGGATGTGGTATGCCTATGTCCGACAGGCAGCTAGGTCTGCTTTAGTGATGGTGGGCGGTGAAGATGGGGACGTTATGGACCATTCAGACATCAGGTCTTGGTGAACGGCGTTCAGCAGTAGATGCTGATACTAAAATGTTTTACGAAGTAACTTCCTTTGGTAGAAGTCCAGACCCTGGTGGTAGGATTTGGTGCATCTTGCTGGCAGGGCGTGGAGTATACAGGTTAGTGCATAATGCACAACCTTCTGGTGTAACCTCCAGGCTTTGGTGTACCGTGATATAAGGTTAAACTCAGAAGATCAGAAACTATTGCTTGCGCCCGGCTATTACATGTCAATATATTTCTAACAACACACGAAAGCTCGCCTCCTTGATCATTATACTTAATGTTTGTATTGTATGAATCGGAATTTCCGGGTGTCTATTCGATTTTGAGGTGGGTTGATTGGCGAGTCTATTATTAAGAGGCGTTCACGTTTGCATTTCTATAACACCTATGAAGTTTGTTAGGTGCAATTTGGGTTGCATACCTACAATTATGACATTTTTATATGTGCGTTGGTTACTGAATCAATAAAGCTTATTAAACTGCACAGCACTCGAAGCTCAAATTATAAGATGTGATTTGTGTATTCAGAGAATTTTTGCTCAAACAAATTTAACGAATGAAATAATACTGCAAGTTCAATTAAGAGAGATAAATTTGAAAGGTTAATCGAAAAATTTAATGGCATTCAGTTGAGTATTGAATGCTTGCAGGACGATCCTGAAGAAAAAACAGCTGACCAGGAACGTACTGAATTTGAAAATTTATATTTTAAACTGCTTTCAGTTGCTAAACAACTTGTTTTCGCCTTCAATAATGTTAGATAAGTCACATCTAAAGAAAATAAAGTAGTTAATTCTAGCATTAAATCATGAAATGATATGAAATTGCCACCTTTGCAAATTCCTATTTATGAAGGCCCATATAAAAGAATCAATTCTGTGATATTTTTACATCGTTATTTGATTCAAATCCAAATTTGAGTGAAGTTCAAAAAATGTATTACTTTAACAGCGCCATTAAGGGAATCGCAGCAGAAACAATTCAGTCGCTTGAAGTAAGTAGCACTTATTATAAAGTTGCCTGGGGGTCTATCCTGGGCAAGCAATTTGAGATGAGTATGCGCAAACGCACACATGTTCTTGACCCTTCATCTTGACGTATGCGGATTGAAAGCGAATGTAAACGACCGGTTATTTCCATTCGTTTTGAATATTTTGTAGTGATTTCTAACCTAAATTATCATCTTAGCTTATTGACCTTTGTATTTAAGTTATTTATGTTTGGTTTTTACGAAAACATAAACGCCCGTGAGATCTAAAATATGGCGGATGAATTGAATCAATTGATATTAGTTAATCTTTTGGAATATATGGAGCAAGTACCGAGGCACCGCCACCGAAATTTTAGTAAATGATTTTAAAAAAACTTACGTTAAAGGTAGAAGCGTTCTTTATATACACTTTCTTAAGAAAAATACGAAATTAGTTTCAAACAAACAACTTTTTTATTTGTTATAAAACACAGAAATTCCAATTGGTGATGTTTTTTTAAAGATTAACTGCCATGTTATATTTATTGTGTCAAACAATCCAAGGAAGTGGCTTTATCATATATATTATATTATATTAGAAAAATATTTATTCTATGGAAAAAACTATATATTCAAAATGGAGTTACTTTAGTTAAACACCAATTTAAATAATAAATAGACTAAAAACTTTAATCAGATAATTTTAGATTTGTTTTTTTTTTTACTTTTTAAAGCAACAAACTCGATTTTTAACCTATAACCGCTAGGCTGGGTACCAAATTATAATTATCAAAATTATAAGCTCAATTAAATTATAATGCTCAACCCTAGCAATAAATTCCTGGTAAATGAATTAAAGTTATTAAAATACTTACCGTGGATATTGTCAGGTGTTGGGCTTCTCAGGGCTCACGGTACATTCTGCTTTTGTCCTGTTGTTGTTAGAGTTGCAGTTGCTATCGCTAGGGCTTCTCTGATGAGACGATAAGGAGGGTAAGAAGGGTGGGGACGACAACACTTGCGTTAACACCGTTCGATACGATAAGTTTATTGATAGGGTAGATGTGACGGTATGATAGGGTCTGCCTGACTGATCGGTGGTCCTCGCTTTTATGTCTTCTACCACCAGCCGGGTCGACGCACTACCGTTTGTGTTCGTGGGATGATAAACTCTTCTCACGCCAGAATCCTGTGTTGGCGGTTACGTGATTGCAGTGATAAGCCTGGCGCCGAGATCCGTGTGAATGTTGCTAGACCCATGGATTCACAGCATTGATGGAATTGCACTAATTAAACGGGGATTTTTATAAATATTTATTTATTTATCTATTTATTTACACTATTTTTACAGGAATATCCAATTACAAAATAGGCAAATTTAATTAAGATATATATGAAGCCAGATATATAATGCTGGAGGTTACAACAACTAGTTATAGCTTTATAAATCTGTGCACAGTAAAATATCTTTAAGATGCGATAGTGTGTCATTAAATATGTCAAAGTCTCTACAAAATGTATTAACTGTTGAGCACATCAGGAGCAGCATACAGGAGAAAACTTTAGAGCATTAGTTCTGGATGTTCTTAGGTAGAACATTAATTGTCTTCTAGAATATGAGGACACTTGAAAATTAAAGCAAACTAATAAATTTGGAGAATCAATTGTGTTATTCATCAATTTATATACAAACACAGCACCACTAGTATCACGCCGAGATTTTAAACTGGTTAAGGAAAATCTATT